>JAWNPR010000142.1:13990000-16390000 GCA_035047405.1 Drosophila stalkeri | reverse complement strand
GTAAAATAAAATGGTGAAGAAAATATTGTAAAATAAATAAATAATTAATTAATAATATTAAATAAATAAATGAAGAAAAATAATTATAAGTTTTACACCTTATATTTAAATGTTTTATAATTTTAAATAGTATTACTGCTTACCTATTTCCAAATACTTTTGATGCAATGGATCATAATTCTCCCAAGTGGTGCTGCGAAAGCGATTGCGTTCCTTTGAGACGGGCAGCACAGAGTCTTGACGATGATGTTCGTTCGGGTTGCTAAGAGAGAGAGAGAGTGAAGCGAGAAGGGAGAAAATGAAACGCACTTCAGATGAATATTTTGCAAGGAAATCTCTTTGCCCACTTGGGGCATTTCTTTGTCGAGGGGAAAAGTCTTTAAGCCAGGTATGTTCACTGCATAGGTAGTCAGGCAGCAGGTGCCGGAAAACTGTTGCTCAGCTGTCCATAGAAGCACTTTCTGTTCCTTTCCTTTCCTTTCCATTCCTTTCGCACTGACAATCACTACTAAGTGATGCACACGAAGGAGAAGTGTTTAGAATAGCAAAAGCTGTGTTGCTTGGATGACTTGAATTACGGTAAGTGGCTAAGCACATGCATCCATGTACTGGGTGGGGGGAGGGAATTGAATGGGCAAATGCAACTACTTAGCTTACCCGGTGCGCGCGAAATTCGTCCAGTATATCATGACAGCCTCGGACAACGCCGTCTCCGACTTGGTGTAGTTTTGCGGAAAGTGGCTGAAGCCATCGACCAGCGGTGCACCGAAAATGTAAGGCAAGTCCTCGCCATGCACCGTGCCCATGCGCTGGGGATAGTCGCCATCTTTGGTCTGATAGTCAAACACATAGAAGTAACAGCGGCCCGAGGGCTGAGTGGAAGCCGCCAAAGTCGAAGCGGCAGCACTCGCCGCTCCACTGGGCGTCACCGAGCTCACCGGCGGCGGCGAGTTGGCCGCCAATATGTCTCCAGTGCGAACTATGGGCGCCACGAACTGGGCATCGGATAGCGCCGCAACAGCCGTGTCACGTGTGTTAATCGGATGCTGTGAAGTGCGATCCCAGTCCGTGTACTCGTTCACAATCTGAAAAGTCATTTATTAAATACCAAGAGTAGTAATGAAATTATTGAAAAATTGTTGTCAATTATTCAAATAGCTCAACCAGATGCATAATATTAAAATTATGCGTAATTATTTTTGTATAGGCAGAGAAAATTATATTTAAAAAATATTATGAAACAAATGCCTTCTAAAACATTTCAATTTGATAGCTGGCCTGGCCTGGCCAAAATCTTATGGCACATCCGAGTGCGTCCTAGTTTGAGTAGATCTGCAAACTATGTTCGCTTAATGCATGCATGCATATTTTTGCTTGTACAGCAAGTCAAATCCTGGCAGGATTACAGTCGGATTTTTGCTGCAGTTGTTGTGTTTTCTGTGGCTATTATTATTTTTGCCACGATGTGTGCGGGTTTTAAAAGGGATCACACAATGCATATGCAAAATCGATGTCATGTATAATTTAAGGCTCGAATTGACATAGCTATGTGGTATTTTTTCAAATAAATCTATGCATTAGTTTATACATATATCGAATTTATAAATATATGTAAAATAATAAAAAAGCAAATATTGAAATGAACTTTAAATATTTGTTTAAGTTTTAGTTCGGTTTTTGTTATGTTTTTGATTGATTCAGTATTAAATATGATTAAAGTAATCAATTTTAATTGAATTTAAGGAATTTGTTAGTATTAACAGATACAAAATAATTTCATTTATCTCTGAGTATTAAATATGCTTTAGAATTTTCTTACAATATTCGTGTGCAAGTTCTTCTCCTCAAAGTGCAGTCACCATATTTTAAAAACTCTACATTTATGTATATATATGTGTATGTATGTATGTATATACATAATTCTGAGAGTTTTGCATTCATATATTTTTGCCTACCAATTGCTGTTAATTCATATATGAGAAAATACATATGTACTTATATCATTTCTGCAGATTCATTTCTTAAACCTTCGAGCGATGTGCTCGGCATGGTATTTACATGAATGCCATATATGCCATTACTGAATGCATTATAAACCTCATCGCTGAATTGCAGCGAGCTTGACATTTGCCGCTGGCAGCGCACGGGTATAAAATGAAGTAAAATAAATACGAATGTGTATGGTGTGTGCTATAATCGTGATATATGCGTTGGCAATTTACGGCTCCTTGATGTATGCATGTGTGTGTCTGTGTGGGCTTTAAGTGCAGACACACATACAGTGAGAAAAAGAGAGGATGAGACAGAGAGAGAGAGATAGAGAGAGAGAGAGAGACACACGAATACTTGGTTTTAATATGGCAAATGGTGACAACGTCGACTGGCGCTGATGATGTACCTAAGGATGGAGGAGGGATAGGACTGTTGTCGTTGGATGCTGCTTTTACTGCTTTCAGTGATGCTGCTGCTGCTGCTGCTGCTATTGCTGCTGCTGCTGCTGCTGCTGCTACTGTGATTTGGGTTAAGTGTAGCCTGTATGCTTTTAAGTAGGTGTGTGTGACACACATATACATATATATACATATATATAGATACAAAGCTATGTATATATACGAGCAACAGTGTCCTTGCCAATGCTTACACACACACACAGATACACACATATATACAGTTATAACAGCCTTACACATTTGCCAAATAAAGCGTGTTAATGTTTTGGCTGCAATGGCGTGTTAACTGCCTTCCATTTCGCTCGCTTGCACATTACAAAACAAGGGAAAAAAACAAAAACTCGTATAAAATAAATACAAACAAGAGACGCGAAAAAATAATAACAAAAAAAAAAAAAAACAAAAAATAGAATAATATGTTGAAAAGCTGCAGTTACACAAAGTTAAATTCAGCCCTCGCTTGTGTTTATTTGCTGCTGCGAATGTTACTCATACGCACTGTGTTACGAATGGGCACTTATAATTACAGTTACACCGGGCGAGCGAACATTTTAATAGACTTTTTTTTTGCTATGCTTCTGCCTATTTTTGTTTGGTTTTCTTCTTCGTTTTTTTTTTGCGACTGCTTTTTATGCGAAATGTTTTTGTTACGTTAAAATCATGAGTTTTTCGTGCTGCATGAAGGTTGACCATTGAACGTTACTTTAATTTGTGCATGGATAATGTTGACTTTGTATGTATATATATATATATATATATATATATATATATATATATATATTGTTTATGTATTTAACTGCTTATTTTATATGCGTCTATTGAATTTCCTATTAAATTGTAGTCAGTGGAATTTTATTAAATCAAATAGCAATTAAGGAGTTAAAAGTCTCTTCTTTTCGTCTCACTTTCTTTACTAAAAGACAACATGGCTTACCGACATTTTGTATAAGTTTATGTCTAAAGTCTGCAAAGTTTTTGGTGAAAAAAAAGTAAATCCAGTAAATAAACAGAAAAGTCGAAAACAACCCCAAGTGGAAAGAGCGGCGCAGTAAATAAGTAGACTGGAGATAAGGTGCACCACTAACTGATGCCAAAAAGCGCCTGTCGAGCGAGCACGACCAGCTCGACCAGTGAAAGCCACTGCGAAGCTGCAATCTGATTACAAGATTTATGTGACGGACTGCAAGCCGCAGCTATTGGGCTGCGTAGACCTCGACTCGGAGCCGCTGCCGCAGCCGCAGCCGGTTCCGGTCTGGCACTTTTTGGTAAAAGCAAATGGTGAAGCCAGCTAAGAATATTTATAGACAGAGCGTACTTACCGTATAGAATATCTCATTGAGATGGTAGTTGTAAGCGTTGCGCACATAAGTGCGTATAATTTTATCTCTTCTCTCGCCCTCGAAGCCATTTTGTATGTCGTGGGCGCTGAAGCGCCAAATGGATTCGCCCGTAACAACGCCGAAGAGTACGTCATAATGGCCACCGATGTTGGCTGTGGCAGCGCCTCCTCCAAAGTAGCCAGAGCCACCGTTGAAAGCAGAGCCAGCACCGCCATTGCCACCGGCTGACTGGGCGCCAGCATCGCCCGATGAGCGCTTCGAGTTGCGCGTCATTAAATCATCAATATCGAGATTGGAATGTCCGGGTCGTATGACAACGCCATCAACCTAAATTAAAATGGTAAGCCAGAGGGAAATAGATGAACACAAACAAAAAACAAAAATGTGTAGAGAGGAGAGCATTCAATTGTTGAACCTTTCAAAAGTAGCCTAAAGAAAGTGAGTAAGTAATAAAGTCCATTTAGGCGAACAGATGATCGAAATAGATGGACAAACGAAAAGCAGCGTGAACCAATGTCAACTTAAAATACAAAATAGCACAAAGGACCGAACAACGAAACTACTCGAGCAATTGACAGAGAAGTACTTGCAGCATCAGGTCTCTGACCGAATTGCCATTTTTATCCGGCACGAGGATAATCGAAAATCAGTTCAACTCAATTCTTTTGTGAGTGATTCAATTTAGGATAAGCCTATTTATTTTTTTTTAAAGTGGATGCTCGAAAACTTTTGAAAGTCTACATTATTTGCTGTGAGCTAATAATTATTATGGATTTTTATAAACAAATAATTTCTTGTAATGCGATTTTTATAATCATATAAAAATAAAATAAATCTATAATAATCTATAATGTTTATGTTTTAAAGCTTCAATTTAGATTCTGTTAATTTTTAAATTATAAAATAAAATTAAAAAAATGTAATAAAAGTTTCTAAAAGAATTATATATATATACATTTTTTTTTAGTTTTGTATAAGGACAAAATTGCTATATACTATAATTAGTATTAGTATTGCTTGTTTATAAAGTCATTAAGGGATTTAATAAAGTCATTAAGGGATTTAATTAATTTTATTATTTTTATGGAATAAAAATGGAAAACAAAGAGTTCTGTTTTACTAAAGGAAACGAGTGTATATAAAAATAAAATAAAATAAATAAAATAAAATAAATAAAATAAAATAAAATAAATCATTTTGCAACGAGTATCAAAGTAAAACTTATCTTAATAAACAGATATGAATGGTAAGACTTACGGATGGACCAAATGATGTTAGGAAGTTTGGTGCCTGTATATCGGCGCCATACAAATCCTCCAGCGGCACATCCCGAAGACAGTCGACAATTTGCTCATGATGCCTGTTCAAGTCCTCGGGTATCGTGCAGTTAACCTCTTTAGCCAGTTTAATGGCAAACAGAACTGGATCCTCGACGAGAGCCCAAGATGAATACGCCGATCCAGACATCAATATGGCGCGGTGGAAGAGTCCGCGCACCATTGTCGGCGAGGTCATCAGATAATTAATGCACGCGGCGCCCGTTCCGTGACCTGCTAGGGTAACAACGTTTGGGTCGCCGCCAAACTTTTGTATATTCTGCTGTATCCAATGGAGGGCAGCCATCTGGTCCATAAGCCCATAATTAGCAACACGTGCGTGAACATGCGGACTGGGATTCGCATTGAGAAAGCCTGCCGGACGATGATGAGCAGAAGTGTTGCGAACAATTATGTATTGAGTACACACAGACAGACAGACAGACAGAGCGCTTGCAATCTGCTTACCCAGTATTCCGAGTCGGTAATTAAGCGTTACGACGACCACTTCGCCATAGCTGGCCAGCACACTGCCATCGTAGGGATTGCCGCTGCTCCACTCGAACGATTCGCCGTGTATGAATACAATAACAGGTAGCTTCTTCTCATTGGCGCCAGCTGCTGAAACGAAGGCAAAAGAATGATAGGCAATGAAAGCAATTTTTACACAGTAATGAAGGCCTTTGCCTCTATCTACTTAAAGATAATTCATATTTATAAATAAAAAAGTATGAATATAAATTCATTCTTGTTCAGGTGAATGTTGGGTAGAAGTACTTTAAGTATTTTTTTTCAAACTTTATTATTAACAACTTTTTTTTAAATGAAATGATTTCAGATTATTTATTCGGGATTGGGATTCAAGTTATTTATATTATTTAAAGTTATTTATATTTACCGAGCAGTCTCCACTAGAGTTTTTATACTTGTTTATATTCAGTTTTCAAAGTAATTGCGGTGTACAAAATTGAGATAAGCTTTCTCTCAGCATAAGAAACTGATTATTGTTCTTATGTGGTTCACTAAATAATAAGTAAGAAAGCTCTAGTCGAGACTGCTAATACGAAAATTGAAATATCTTCATTATCGAATCTTACCATTAACAGGTGAAAATATGTTCAGGTATAAGCAATCTTCAGATTGATTTTCCAAAAATGGCAGCAATCTTTTCAAGTATTCCAAGCGGCCCTTTGGCATCTTTTCCAAGGCGGCGGTTTCATTTTGTATATTGGGCAAACGTTGTGGGCAAACGGGACTATATTTATCAGAGATGCGTATTCCGTCCCACGGTGCTGGAGCACGTGTTGGACTAAATCTACGAGAGAGTCGAGAGAGAGAGAGAGGGAGAGAGAGAGAGAGATGGGTATATTTTCATTTTTTTCATTTACTCTTTAGAACACATACCGATTCTGTTTGATGGGAGGCGTGGCATAGGGCACACCAAGAAATACTTCCACTGAGCGTAAATAGCGAAAGTTATCCAACGGCAGAATCATTCCATGTAAGCGTCCATATCGAGTTTGCACAATACGATGTCCCGGCCGTGCTCCGTTGTAGACATCGTGGGTGGATGCTGTGGCGTAATCAAACCAATCAATTGATGCAGCCCAGAACAGCAGCATCAAGCGCAGCAGCATTGGCCATTGACAATTCCACATGATCTACGCAATTAAATTCTCTTTAACAAACTTGAATATCTTGGGATTGTCTTGTCAAAGCTTTCGCTGCGAATACACTATCTATAGTCGATTGCTTGACAGGCGAGGCCTTGATAATTTGATTGCATTGTACTCATTTTTCCATACTCTCCTCGGAACTGAAATATAAAAATATTTATTTAAATATTAGTTAAAGTTCTACGACTGCAAAAAGACTTTAGTTGTGTTGAGTTCAAGCTAGTTTTCTAGCTGCCAAATGAATACACACAAAGCCAATATTTGACTTAACATTTGGTTTAAAGCAACATTAAATTTAAATTAAAGTACACAGCGCAGATCTGATCATTATTGAAGTTGAATTTTCACTATAGAGGCTGCGATGCGAAAAGTGCTGTATTTCCTAGATACACTGCGAAAAGTGCCCCAGTCCAGCAGAGAAGCCTTAGCCACCGCCAATGCTTGTAAAGATGTGGCTCTAGCATGCGAAGGACAGCCTGCCAACGAGGAAACCGGTAATGGGACAAGTGCTGTGAAGGGCAACACGAGTGATCTAAGATCTGCAAAGCAGGGCTCAGAGCTATTGTGGGAGAATTTAAAGCGCGTTTTACTCATGTGCAGGGGATACCGCGAGCCACATGCAACCACAGCGAATTATGGAAATAAGGATGTCCTGGTGGATGTGCTGGAGGCGCAGCGTTTTGTGCGCGACGTGTTCGCGGCCATGGATGTGCCAGGTGAGGCAGCAGGTGAGATGGCGGATGCTCTTATTGCTGCTGACTACATGGGCCAACGGAGCTTGGGCATTCATCAACTGCCTGCCATCACGGTCGATTTGCACAACCTTACGATCAACCCACGCATGCAGCCAAAGCTGCTGAGCGAGCGGGATGCGCTGGCTCTAGTGGACGGGCAGAATGCGCCCGGTCCGGTGGTGGCCAACTTTTGTATGGATTTGGCCATGGATAAGGCCCGTAAGCAGGGCATTGGCTATGTGGCAGCCTGCCGCTCCAACAGCATTGGGATGGAATCGTGGTATGCCTGCCAGGCGCTGTCCCATCGCATGATCGGCATCTGCATGTCAAATGGACCAGCCACGCTGGTGCCCAACGGCGGAGTCGAGCCGCTGCTCGGTCGCAATTCAATTGCCTGTGCGGCGGGCAGCACACACGAACAACTACTCATGGAAGTGGGCATGTCCGCCTATCCCATTGAGCAGTTGGAGCTGGAGTACTCCAATGGATATATTCGTGACCTACCCAACAATGTGGCGCTTAATTGCCATGGTATGCCCACAACCAGCATTGTCGAAGCATTGCGTGCCCAGCGTTTGCGACCCTTTACGCCCGAGCATAAAGCCTTCGGGCTGGCTGCCATGGTGGACATACTGTGCGGGGTCATGACTGGGGCTCGATATGCATCGCAATTGCGACGACGCGGAGCCTTTAGCTCGGACAATGAATCGGCCGACCTGGGTCAGGTCTATATAGTGATTGATCCCATGCGTTTTTGTGTCTCTTTCGAGGATAGACTTGCTGATTTTCATCAGCTGCTGCGCAACGTCATACCTAACGATCCTGCGCAGCCTCCATGGTTACCGGGCGACAAGGAATTGCAGCATATGCAAATGGTTGATGATCAAGGTGGGCTGTCATTGTTGCCTTGCACAGTCTCCATACTGCAGGATCTAAGCGATCGATTCAACATAGACCCGCTCAGGATTAACAATGTAACAAAATAAATTTCATCTGTGTGTTGACAATGTCAAATCATTTCATAAAACTACTAAATTTCTCTGTATAGTACGAAAAAAAAAAAAACAAAATAATCAGATTTATAATTGCCTATTCCCACAATGTATATTTAGAGCGAGATACGCCAAAGAAACGTAAAATCTATGACAATTTCCAGAGTCAGCTGAGTCTACAGCAACTTGAGTAACTGATTTTACAGCTCACGCCCACGAAGCGTGTACATATATTTCTTGTTCAACTATTGTATATGATATATTATTTTTTTCTAGTGTTTCAGTGATTGTCGTACACTCAGACAAATACACACACACACATACAAGTGCAGACATATATGTATTATGAAACGGATATCAATTTTGCCCATGATTAAAGATGAGAATTTATTTATTTATTTATTTTTTTGCATTGCATTGCATTGTCTTTGGAATTCTTTGTTTGGATTTAAATGATTTTTATTTTTATTTTGCAAATAATTTTAAAATAAATATATATATTTAAAATTTTATGCAATTATTAAATTTATTATTAATTAATAATTCATTATTAAAATAAGCTAAATACTATAGCTTAAAGTTAATTTAGAATTGATTGAAATTCTCAATAATAATAAAATAGTATTATTTGGTACAAGTTAGGAATGAGCTGTAAAACAATCTGTAGACTTTGGTTGCTTATATGACTAAGTATAAAATTAATTGATTAACAAAAAGCTTTTAGGCCGCGTTGTTTTGTGAAACATTTCCCTCTTTTTATGCTCAGCTCGATCAGTTGAGCTCGGGCAGTTGCTCGAAGTAGTTCATAAAAATGTGCGTTATGCGCATATTCATTATATTTCTGTTTATCGAAATAAGATTACATGCTTCATTTCACTTTAAATGCGATGAAGATGGTAGTGAAATAAAGTTCAGCTCGGTCTGTGACGGCTCTCGCACGTGTTCGCATGGCAGCGATGAGACATTTATGCTGTGCAAAAGTTTGTACAGTACTAAACCTTTCGTTTGTGCATACGGTGCTGAAATTCTCCATTATAAGGAGTGTAACAACATTATAGACTGCGTCGACGGATCGGATGAGCATGCCAACTGCGATATCCACACTGAAACCAAACGTGGTCACTGTGAAGAGTACGTCAGAAAGCTATTTAAAGTGAAGGAAAAGTGAAGTATGAGCTATAAAATAGATTATATTTAAGTGATATAAACAAGAAATCAACTTATTGCAATTATTTTTCGAATCTACAAATCGATGCACTGTAAGAAATTAGCTATTGAATTATCTGTATCTGTATACTGTAAAAGCAAGAAAATTCTTTATATCGTTATATAATCAGGCTTATAAGCTTTGTAAAAATATATTTAAGAGTCAGATGGAAAAGTGACAGACCCCAGTTAGAGATTTATCCCGATCGAGTTTATTAAAAAAATCGAAAAGTCGATCGATTAAATTCTTTTGATAGAGTTTTCATATTTAGTTTTATTTGTATTTTATACGAATTTGCCTTTTTTATTTTTTGAATATAAACCAAAAACTTGTAAGAAAACGTGTAAATTGACAGTTGGAAATATTCAGACTTCAAATATCAAAGAGCTTGGATTTTTTCTTAAACTTTATAGAATATGTAAAATAAAAATATTTATATGTCTGCTAGAACATTATTACTTGTTATACATATAAGGCACCGAGTTATATTTTCGCGTAGATAAATATTTCAATGATATCACGTATTTTATATAATACTAAACAATTTAATAAAAATATGAACTGAAGCTTATCAGCTCCATTGGCTGTGGAATTTATATATATATGTATATATATGTATATTATATATTTATTTTAACACATTCTGTAGAATTTGAAGTACATTTGAGAGTCTGGTGTGAATACACTCTTAAGTAAAGAATTCACTTTGCAGAGATTTATTTCAGTGTTATTCTGGCGAATGCCGTAAATTGAGCGAAATGTGCGATGGGAAGATCGACTGCGAGGACGGGAGAGACGAGTCTGCGAATCTATGTATGGAAGTTGGTGCCACGGATATGTATCAATGCGCAAATGGTGTCCAAATAAGCAAGAGTAAATGTTGCGACAACAACTTTGATTGCATTGATGGCTCTGACGAAATACCAGCCATTTGTAAAGAAAATCAAAAATGGAATGGAAATGCGCCCAAAGTGTGTGTGGAACCAATAAATAGGGGCCTGCGATTCGCCGGTAGTACGTCATATCATAAGAATCGCACCCACCAATTCGTGTATCCAAATCAAGCGGCTCAATTCGAGTGCTACGATCGCAGCACCAAAATGATTGGCAGTAAATGGGATGTGTGCTTAAGAACGGGTGAATGGCGAATGAATGCTACATGTTCGGTTAAGAAACCAAATAGAAATCAAGATACAAACGGTACAAATGGATGTGTCATCGATAAATACGACGACAATCTAATGATAAAGATGTGCAACGATTTAATCTGTGAAACGGAAGTTAGGCCGCCCATAAATAACATGGTTGTACAGTTCTCTTGCAAGGGTAGGACCTCATTGTTCCCGATCGAGTTGAAGGAAAGACAATTGTATTGCAGTAATAAGAAGTGGATAAACAAAGCCACCGACGAGGATATAGAATGTATAAGTAAGTGCGTTTATACATATTTGGAGAATATTCTTATGGACAGTTCTGATTATGTTTATATAGAATTATGCAAGGGCTCGCAACTCTTCTTCAACGACATGTTGATCCCGTATTGTTTCTATCCACGACATAATGCTATTGTCTGTGATAACTGGATGCCGGCCGGTACCGTTGTGACATTTAATTGCAAAATTGGTTCACAAAAATCTCCTAATCCTCTGATTGTGGCATGTCAAGAAGATGGAACCTGGAGTGATCGTTCAGCATTGAGAGAGTATTGTACAGAGGTTTGCGGCAACGTTGAGAGAAATTACACATTCATGAGTAAAGATGCAGTCGAAATCGCGCCACATATATCACCCTGGACTGTTCCGATTTACATATGGAACGAAACCATATTTGAGCGTCAGTGCATTGGGACTCGCATAAGAAGAAACTTGGTGCTGACTGCAGCGCATTGTATGTATTCAAAAGACAATACAATACTTCACACATCAAACATTCGAGTGGGCAATTCAGATATGCAGCAAACTTTATTGCGCAAAGACAATGATCTGGATTTAGTGCAAAGTATAACCTGTCATCCGTACGTCCATTTCAGTCCAATTTCTACAATTTTTTCATAATGTTCTCTTTTCAGGGGATATACTACAGAACCGATAGGCGCGGATATAGCGGTGATCAAATTGCAGCGAAGTAACAAACACTTTGTGCCAAAAGTGATTTGTCTGCCTTGGATTTTTAATACTGATCATAATGGAAGTACACAGTTTGCCACTGAGCTCGCCTCATGGGAAAGGACAAATGCACATTCTGCCAAACTGACACTTGCAATTGGCCACGTAGTACCGCAAAACACAAATATATCCTCGGATTTATTTAAAGTGGAAATCAGATATAATTCTAAAATATGCGTAGGAGACAGTGGTACCGGCCACATTGGCTATTGCCCTGGAACGTATTCCGAAAACAGTTCCTTCAGTTGCTTGTACGGCGTGGTGAGCCACGCAAAAGAAGCCGTGGATCTAAATAAATGCTCAGATACTATTGAAGTCACAAACATTGCCTACCACATAGATTTTATTAATAAAGAAATTGAACTCAGTATGGATGAATATGATGACAGTTACTAATGGCCTCGAGTGTGCTTAAACTTATTTATAATCCATGAAGCAGCCATTTGCATTAAAATAAATATCTGATATCTATGTCTTTGTGTATCAAAAGTTCTTATAATTAAAAAAAAAAAAAAATTATTGCGACATAATTGAAAAGTTTTCTTTATACGAAAAATTAAAAAAATCATGAATGTATTTTAATACTAATAATAAACCTCAAAATAAGTGATTCTTTTTTTAATTTTTAAACTATTTATTCATTTGATATTAATAATATAATGAATGAATGTATAATCAAAACATTGGCCAACTTTTTAAATGTATTTTTTTTTTTTTAATTTCGGACATTATCAAGAGAAAATGTGTGAATAACAAGAGGAAAGCAAAAGAAGTAACTTATGCGAAATGGTGATAATCGAACTAAGCTGACTCGAATTTTAGCAAGGGAAGCAGAGCACTTGCCATTATTAAAGTTACTGCTGTAATATAAAACAAACTGTAGAAGGAGGGACAGGGAGAAGAGAGCGAGAGAGAAAAATAATGCAACAGAAATCATCTAATTCATTTGCAAAATGAATAATTTGAAATCGACAGACGCGCAGCTCATCCGACGCGGCGTATGAGCGATAAGCGTTAGTCTGTTTGGGCTTGTCAGTAAATTATGACACCTTCCCTTTGACAGATTGTACTAAATGTGTCATCGATAGTCCCTCACAACTGGGCCCTGGCGCTGCTCCACCTGAGCTTGGGCTTTGCGTTCATTTGACCCCGCCCACTGATGCTGTGCACGTGACTGAGCTGCCTGGCAAGACGGCATTTGGACTACTCATATTGCTGCTTTCACTGTCGTTGTCGTTACCTAGATTTACGGCATTATAATCGCTTATTATTTGTGGCAATGACAAGTGAAAGTCGACACGAGTCTGGGCAATGCTGTGCCATTGCTGTCTAGGCACTCACTTTTAACAAATTTATCTTCCTTGAATTGCTTTTTGGTCCGTCGACAGTGTGTCATGTAGGAAATCAGTTGATTGATATGGTCAACTAATGATTATCGCATTACAACTAAATAATATTCTTCTGCCTCATAGCAAAGAGAAGTCAAAAGTGAGCTGACGTTCTAGAAGCCGTTGGAAATTATCAAAGTCAACTAGGCCTTATATAGCTTTTTATACCTATTTTATTTTTATTTCTATTTCTACAGCTTGAAGAAGTCATACAAATTCATGAAATTGAAATTAAAGTTTATTTAAAAATATATCAAAAATATATGTAGATAGTACATGTATTTTTAAAAGCTGACTTATATATTTAAATAATTATTAAAATTTATTTATTTTTTTTTGTTATTATTTTTTTTCTTCTAATTTTATATATATATATATATATATTATATATTTATTCAAATTTCTATTTTATTGTTATTATTATTATTATTATTATTATTATAATTATTATTTTAATTTTATGACAATTCTATGACAATTTAACAAGGGATTTGGAAATGAAATAAATTATGCGTAAGAGTTGTATATGTATGTATATGATAATGATAGGGAGGAAAACATATTAGATATTTTCTCATATCAGTTGTATTATTTAAATTACTGAAAACTTCAAATTTATATTCATAGTGTTGCGCTATAAAGCCAGCGGACTTTCGTTTTTTTATTTATATATATAAATAAGTTTTGCGATATATTTTTCATTTGTTTACCTTATTTAATTTTCAGTTACCTTCCTCTACCTCTTTTTAACAGCTTAACACAACTTATGTAATTAAACAAGGCAAAATAAAAATTAGTAATTTTTTTTTAATCAAATCATACTTTTATAAGTGATCATAAATTAAAAATGAATTAACTTTAATTTTGTAAGTCATTTTCTTTAGTTAGCTAAGGCTATAATTACGTGGAAACATTTGACATTTTAATTATAGAAATATAATAATAATACATTTTTTAGTTTATTTTCCATTTTTTCCAAGACAGAATGATAATATTTAATATTTACAAAGATCTGCAGGGTAAATCGCAGTTGTGCCTATAACAATTCATTTTTGACAGTTGTTTGCATCACAATGTAAATTTTATGTTCATTTTGCTTTGAACTTTGTGATTCGTTTGCTTGATTTACCTTGTGTTAATGCTTTCTCCAGATGAATGCATATGAAAAGATCTGGTTTCTGGCCCTGATGGGCATTGCTGACGCCAGTGCTTTTATTTTATGGCTGCTGTCAGGAGTTGTTGTTGTCCGTTTCGATAATAGTCCACAGATTTAAGACCGGCTGTTGTTCTTGATTTTATCAATGTTTATCCGTTGACTAGTCGGTGTCCATCAAAAGAATCCTTTTATTTGTAGTCCGCGTATTCTCGATGATTGTTTTTATTTATATACATATTTTTAATTTGTTTTTCTCTTGTGCTTCAGTTATTGTCTTACACTCAGACAAATACACTCACACACACTCACACAGACACAAAGACGAGTGCAAATATATATGAACCAAGTTTTGTATTATGAAACCGTTCACGTCTTTGTGCTTGATAAAACACGAGAGATTATTTTTTATTGCGCTGCATTTTCTTTAGCCATTTATGTTTGCTTTCGTATTATTATTATTGTTCACTATGAAGATAATTTAAAATTTTAATAAAAAATATTGAATAGTTCTAAAAATATATAATAATATAATCATTTTTGTTTTTATATATTCAAGCATATGTAATTTAAATTCAGTTCAAAATTAATTGAAATTAAAACAAAAAACAATTATAATCAATTAAATACTAATATTTGGTAATGTGTTTCGTAAGACAATTTTATTTAGGTACATTTGCTCAATTAGCCAGAAAGTATTTTCTGATTTATATGAAAATTTCAGTCATATTATTAATATCCATAAGAATGAACAGTTAAACAATCACAGAGTGCTGTGATTGCGGCCATGTGCGCCTCCTTGGCTAACACGTGCTTTGGCTATGGTTCCGTTCGCGTTTCTGTTTTGTTGCCTTTGGCGTGCTGAGTTATTGTCTGAGCAGCGATTAAAGTTGCATGCGAAGTACACACACGGAGTGGCATGCAATTGCTTTAATTAAACGCAAACGTCAATGACCGGAAAGTGGGGTGGCCGAGCATATGTAAAGTGCTTCTGGAGGGTCGAACAATGGGCTGCATACTTTTGGACGCCAACGCGAAGACAACGCGAGCCGGCAGTTGGCGGATTCTGTAGTGACGCGGCTATGTTACGAACTAACTCTAACGACAATGGCAACGGTAACGGTAACGGTATCAGCGGTCAGACGCACCTGACTAACTTTTTGCCCAATTGTTTGAACGCTTTAGTTGAGCAGCTGGCCTTATTTTATCATTCTCTAGTATTAGCCGCTTTGCGCCCATAAACTTCACACAGGCACAGACTACACACGTGCACAAACACTCACACACAAACAGTAATACTCATACAGAGACACTGGCCGCGTACAGAGGCTCACTTGTGTCCACGACGCACGAATGTTTTCCAACGACTGAAGTTGGATTCTTAAGCCAGCGGCTTCAGAGTAGAATGCCAAACAGAAGCAGCAGCAGCTGGTATGTGGGTTAAGTTTCAGAGCAATTGAGAGCGAGAGAGAATGGCGTCCAATACGGAAGCCGAGCAAGAGAGCGCACGTACAGCTGGAAGTGGAACGTATTCTGCGCTGTGAGCTTTCGCTCTTTCACTCCACTCGGTGTTCGTTCAACAGCTGTTTAGCAATCGTTTTTTTTTTTTTATATGTTCACTTCCTTCGCTTTGCGACCTTCTCTCAGCAATCTCCTTGCCGCGCTTGGCCGCAGCCACTTACAGATTGCGAGAAATCTGCCGTTGGGGCAGGTAATGGTTGACGACCGTCACTTGTGTGGCTTTGTAGGCATTAAATCATTTTTTTTTCTGATTAATTAGAGAAATCATGTATAAAATATGTGGATAGACAAAAAGCTGGATCAATATAAGAAATTACAAATTATATAATGGCAAAATGTTTATATGAGAATTTATCACATAAATATTTAAATAAAATTTAGTTTCTTTTAAATTTATTGCAATATAAAGATTTCTCATATAAAGATTAATTATCCAACTTTTGATTTAACAATTCATATATCATAAGGCTACACGCGATGATGCATGTTATGTTGGAGCACAAATTGCAATCCACTTAACCACTTCAAAACAAATTTGTATGGACATGGATGTCCTTCGGAGCCACCTTGCCTTTCAGCCAGCACTTCTGGTCAGTCAGCAGCTTAAATCAATGGCAACAAATCGAGTGTTGCGGGCTAAGCGTGCGTGTGATTTGACCACATTCTCTGCTCTGGCATTTTGAAGTCCTGTCAGAGCAGCTATCTGCAGCGGCAGACAAAAAGTTCAAGGAAAATAACTGTGTGGATTGCCAAGGACAGCACATAATTGAAAGCCAAACATAAAAAGGACAAAAAGCAAACAGAAGAAATGAAGCAAAGCAAAAATAAAATAATAAATACGTACGAAAAGAGAAGATAATCGTATAGCATATATCAATGCGACTATATTCTACGATAAATTAACGATAAATAAATGTATGAACATTTGTACAAAGACGCCACTGAAAGAGAAATACATTTGCACTTGTTTTACATTTATTACACATACGCCATGTAGTCCGCTGTTGGTTTTATTATAAGCGGACCCAACAGTCAGCATTAATGGATATCTGTTTGGTAAGATGCCTCGGCAGACAGATTAAGACTCTGACTAAAACGCAAATATAATTAAAAAGTTTTTTTTTTTCATTTCGGATGTGAAAATCCAAAGATCATTCGACATTTTAAGGTCCACAAATGCTGTGGCAGCCACATATGAAAAGGCAGCCACTTTTCATATATATATATATATATATATATATTCACAGTTATGTAAAATTGTTTGTGCGTATGTTTTCTTAATTTATGGGCACATCAGAGCCGAGGATTAAAACCACGAAATGGAAAAATCTCTCAAGCCCTTGTGTTCAAAAAATCTAAGCTAAGACAGGATACGGAATTCTAAACATTTTAATACTATTTGAAATGTTAATTCGTGCCAAAGGAATAAAATCTAATTACTTATACATAATATGCAATCATATATGTGGCTATATAAAGCTTCTAAGAGTCTAATTATATATTATAATTAAAATTATGAGCATATGTATTAAATCATAGATGAGAGCAAATATTTGTTCTATAAATTTTAAAAGCTTCTTAAGACATTTTGAGTACAATAATATTATTATTTAAAAATTTAATTAATTTATGTTAATATTAGGTAATATATTGCAATTTTAAGTAAAGCTGTTATTGTAGTGGAGTAAAGTGATTTTAAATTTTAATCTTCATTAATTTTAGACAATAAATGTTTGGTCTATTGTTCGTATTGAGATTACAAAATTAATTCTAAGCTCGGTTAAGAGACTTTGGCTATTGTACTATATGCTACTCTATGAATGAGTATAATAGTAAAGCCAAGCGCGTCAAGACAATGGCTTATCATGAACACACATGCAAACCAATAAGATAAAACGGAAGGAATCGCTTTACAAATATAAATCTCCAACACAGCTATATTGATACGACTATCTCTTGAATTGCAATATTAGCCAAAGTTTATTATATTATATGAGCCTCTTATGTAAAGCTTTGTAGTGGATTGAATTCGGTACTAGTGTTCTTATTGTATTGCAATAGAAAGATTAAAGAGTAAAAATAATAATATATAATATTAAAATAAACACGTGCATATTACATATGAACACATTTAGTGATATTGTAATTATACACAGGACTCTTGGTCATCAAATATATATTTCTTTATCATAAATATTCTATTCGTAAATACATATATATATATATATATATATATATATATATATATATATATATATATATATATTTTTATATATATATATTTTTTTTTTTGCGTTGCTTGAAGGTCACCCGTAAATAGAATAATGATTATGATAAATGTTGTGTCGCACATCTACGGAGTGCAGGCCGTAAGCTGGGGCCACTCAAGCAGTTGATTTATGTCAGAGGAATTTGTTAGCACGACAGCCGTAAGCGAGAGAGAAATCAGTGCTGGGAAAATCAGAGCGCGAATTTAACAACCAAACGGGTTTGTTACAAATTAAATTTTTAATTAATGCCATTAATAAGATGGGCCCTGCGACAGAGCAGCAGCAGCATGAGAGCTCTGTGCGCTGTGCGCTCTGTGGAAGGGGGCGGCCACAAAATGTCACGACATGGAAAATTTAACGCGCAATTGAAGTTTACAGCCGCAAATTGTTTGCTAGCCTACAGCGATTTTTTGGCTCCGAGGCAGCCGGGCCGCAATGCGAAACTTTGCAATTTGCTATAAATTGGAAAGCGAACGACAGACAATGCGCACTTAATGCACAACCACGACTCAAATCACGAGCAGCACTTTAATTGTTCATTATACCAATACAATTTGCTTGCAGCTTCATAAAATATTCAACTTGAAGAATTTGCCATTGCTCGCACAGACTGCACATTGCGAGGCAGCAGGCAAAGATGCTGGGCTGTCGTCCAGAATGGATCAGACGCATAAAAAATGTAATTAAGAGCGCGTGTCGCAATCTGAATTGCTTCTTAATGAAAATGGGAAAAGCGGTTCTTCATTTTGATTATATGAAAAGTGAAAGCACTTCATTTGATTGCCAAGTGGCACTAGGAAACTTGAATGCAGACATAGTTTACCCATTTTAAAAAAAATATAATATATCTATACATATATGCCATTGTTTGCATATTCGACTGTATTAAACTATTTACCTTTTTGCGGTTGAAGGACTTATAAATAAATTCAACCACAGCTGGAATTTCATTCACATATTTATTGTGGCTCTCGCAGATACAAAAAAAAAAAAAGGTGGCCCCAAAAAATTCAATTCAAGCGCTGAATGTAAACGAAAAAAATAACAAAGTGAGCGCAAAAATGTTTTTTAAATTCTTTAAAGCTGAAAAATATTATGGCTTAAAGTATGCAACAATATAAATTATGTAAAAAAAGAAAAAAATGTTATTAACATCTATTTTTGAAAAATAAAAATGTTAAGGTAAATATATAAAAATAACTTGAATTGATTTCACAAAAAGTTATAAATTCAAAGGGCCAGGTCTTAGAAATAGTAATTGAATTTGGCATGATAATAAACAAATTTATTGACAATCATTTCCCAACTATTAAAATATGCAATAAATCAAAATAAAAAAATAAAAATTTTGATTTACGAGATGACAGCAGAGACCGCTAACAGTTTCAGTCCCCCAGCCAGGCGATAATGCGGCCATGGCGCTGGAGCCAGAGTCATATATATGCATAAATAAATATATGTGAGCAAATGTATATACTTCTGCCCGCATCGACATACCGGCATGTGTAATATTTATAGCAGCAGCAAATGCGAAATATTGCGTATGCAAATGGAGCCAAGTGGAAGGCGACAAGCATTGACTGTGGGAGCTGGCAATAGGCGAACATGCGAGGAATTGTGACCGAATAGCGCTACGAATTGTGGGCCCAATATTGGCTGGTGTTTCCGCTGGAGCATTTACTTATTGGCGCACTTTGCTTCTTTTACGGTTGCACGAATTTTTGAGCAGCTTCACTTCCGGTTATAGCATCCGGAAATTGCAACTGAAATGCACACACGCACACATTTACACACACTAGCGAACTAACACAATGACATGGCGGCATATGTATGGCATTTGTATGCAAATTTCAGTCGAATGGTTTTCATATGCTTATACTCGCAGCACCACGGTGTGCGTATGCGTGTGCTATATGCCTGCCTGCTACACGCTGCCAAAGGCGTTCTCAGTCTATTTCAGATATTCGTTTGCATTGCCAACCTTCGTGCACGTCTTTGGCCTATGCTGTCCATATGCATATATATCCTGCTTAGTCGTCGTCGACTGATGTTGTGTTGCTTAAGGGACATATAAAAGGAAAAAAAAAAAAAAAAATATGGCAAATTTGTAGCTGCTGCTGAGTGATTTCAGGCTGTGGCCAGGTAAAGTTAGTTTTTCACCAGAATAAAGAAAAAAAGACATCCACATTTACATATTTTGTGCAGAACTAGCTGAGAATCCGAGAATCTCAAATATCCGCACAATTTCCATGGAACAAGAATGCTCCAGTCGAATGTGCCCGACTGGGCTAGAGCTCTACTACATTTATTTTCCGTTAGAGTGTTTATTTACCCTATTGAATGCTTATACGTATCTAGTGCCTAAAATGCTTGAAATAGTTTTGCTTAAGCTGAAGAAAAGTCGAGTTTCCATCAAGATAAAGGCAGCGAGCAGGGCATCAGATAAAGCTCGACTAGTCCCATTGCCACGTCCTCTCAGAGCAGTTCAGTGCTCAAAAAATATACAATATTGCGCTAAATGCTCAGCGGTATGCTTAAAGGAATTGACATAATTTAGAATATGGCAGAGCAGCCGGAGCAGAGGCTGAGCAAAGCGGGGACCAGTTTCAATGGGGCTAATAAATGTCCTCCGCCTGCCGCAAGAACAAAGCGGAACGGAAAAAAGCTAATGGCAACAAAAGTAATTGTGAATGAGGCGTGGCGCGTAACGCCGAGTCGCGGCCAAGAGGAACGACCCGATGTCGTTGCGTCGTCAGCATAAAAGTTTTATTAAATGATTAAGCCAAAGCGGCCGCCCGAAAGTAGGCAACGATATTTGTCAAAATTTGCTTGCACACAGACACAGCCAGAATCACCCGCACGCAGGAGAGGGACTTTTGAATTTGTGATTTCTGTCGCTGGCCGTCGGCCGTACGATGCCATAGCTTATTAAATTTAACACTAGCATAGAACGCCTTCACTTTTATTTTCTTTCCGACGCGGCGAGTCAGGGCGAGGCGAGGCGGGGCGACACTCATGAATTATTCAGTGCGTAGTCCTTGATCCTTGCAATTTCTTTTGTCTTTGCGGCATCGCTTGGCCGTCAACAGTTGCCTCATATACCCCTGACCCTGCCCCTGCTCCTGCCCCTCTCCCATCTTGTTCTTTTTATATATTCTTGTTATGGCTGCTCTTAATTTTCATGTAAAAAATGCACTGCAATTTATTTGAATGGACTTTTTTGTTAAAAAAAAAAGAAACCTTTCCGTTCTCTTCTGGCCGTTTTGTATTTGTTGGGCTCATAATCTTTGCATAACTTACCTGTGTGTCCTTTAAATTGCATTCAAATGTTGAACATATCTCTTGCATATATGCATAGGCATCAGCGTATCTGACCAAAGTTTAATTACCTCGAAAGCTTTGCATTTGCTAATTAAATTTTTTGGTAATTTTTATTCTGTTCTTCTTGTGTCTTAAAAGTTATTTAACTTTTTGTACAGAATTGATTGGACGTAATTAACTTTTAAGTCTTCTAATTATTCGTAATTGCCAATAAACTAAATAAACTCAAGTCACGTAAAAACTTTTGAATAATTATTATCGATTTAATTATTATTAATTGATATTTATTTATATGTAAATTACGTATTTACTTAATATGTTGTACATTTAATACATTTGAGTTACTTATATATATATATATATATTATTTTATATATATATTTCTAATTAATTTTCATTTATTTATATATAAATGAGTATATTCCTTTGATAAATTTAATCTCATTGATATCACTTTTTTTTTGTTTCCCCATCATCGGCTAGATGTCTTGTAAAAAGTCTTGCAGTCCGTTCACGAATATTCCTCGTAGATATTAATGTTGCCGGTTGATGGCTGTCAAATGTCAACCAAAAGTTTAGCGCAGCGGAAACAAAAGTGACGCAGTCTGAAACTTCCGCCTTGTGGCCATATGAAACTCTGTTGGCTTGCAAACAAAAGTGGTTTGGGCCATGTTGCGTTAGCCAAGATTAGGCGCGCAGCTGAATCGCGATGGCAGTTCATGGTGCACAACTTGAACGTATTTCCGCTTCCGGCCGCTTGCTCACTACAATTAGCATGCGCTCAGCATATGCAGCAGCCACGCCCACATGGCAAGTGCTTCAGGCAGCCAACAAAAGCCTTTGCATAAATTATGAGCAATGCCGCCAGATAAGTGCGATAAATTATCAAACAGCAAACGAGCTGAATGCAATCTGCTGCAGTTGCCCAACCTTTTTGCTCCTCACACGCTCATACGTTAACTCCTTTCCAGATCTGCTTCGCACACACATTAATACACAGGGCAGACAGGGTTTTTGGTTTTGGGTGTCAAAAAAAAAAAAAAAAAGAACACAAACAATGTCAAAATCACACACACACACACTCAACTCAACTCACACACTGTCCTTTGTTTTGTCTTAAGCAAGCTTTTAATGCTTGTTATTGTTGTTGTTGTTGCTGTTGTTTTGTTGCTAATACCAGAGCCTGACAGGAAACGGAAGTTTCAACGCGCAGCGGAAATTATTGTTTAGCTTTATTGTTTTGACTGCTTTAGAAATTTGTTTGCCGAATCATTTTCATTCATTCAGTTTAGTATTCGAGTCGAGTCAACTGCCGCGCCTCCACGTTATTGCCCCTCGGCTGCGTTCCTCGTTAGTTTTCGCCGCCTAATTTTCTGGGCGTGTTTTATGCCTGCAAATTTATAGCAGGCAAACTGTGCGACGCGCATTGCGTGTGAACATAGCCCACACACACACACCCAGCTACACACACCCATATACACAGTTAGTGCCTGGAATAGACTAGGCTAGCTCATAAACATTTTGATTCATATGCAGACATGGCCTCCAGGCACATTAAATGCTCGGCATTTAAAAAACTTCCTTTACGAGCGATGTCTTCTTTAAGCATTGCGTACAGCATGGAATCTCAAAAATCTTTCGAATTTCTAGAAATGGTTGGAATACTACATTATAATTGATGAACATATTCTATAATATACTTTAAAAAACTATAGGAAAACATTGATACCAAAAGGGTTCTCTGCTAATATTAATTGAAATTCAAATTTGTTTTAAGTTAAAAAATTGTGTGATTCGATTGGCACACGAGCGAATCAATGGAATAGACTTTCGCTTGGATTGATTGAATGGAGGTAATGGAAAAGCGTTCGGGGTTACGAATGTTGGAGCTGACACTGAAGTGGATTAAACTCTTTAGCTTAATTGCAATTACACTGCAAGCCAACCGATCGATGCCAACTGATTGTAACTGACAATGGATACTAAATGTGGCCAAGGCACTGCATAAAATTAGTGAAGCTCTCTGCCGGACAGCGCAAATTGAAAGGCAGAAACAGGGCCAAGCCAGTAAGCCAGAGCACAGAGGCCAGAAGCAGACACACAAACACACTTATGTTCGACTGCACTTTAAGCTATTTAAATATTTATAAACATATACACATGCACTTAAGACTACTGCGAAGCGTCAAGAAAGGAGCGAAAAGTCTGGATAATAGTTGCATTTCAGTCGCTTTCCCATACTTGAGCCAAATTTCGTTTTCAATTTGTGCTGCGTCTCGGCTGTCGCAACGAGAACTGCACTAAATGTGACAAGGCGTCCCTTTATAGCTCCAGTGCTCGGCTCGAGCATTGTGTGTCTGGCCCGGCTACCGGCATCGTTGCCCTCTTGAAGACTAGAGGCGCCTCTTCTACCCAGCTAACTTGACATTTTCTTCTCTTACAAAGTCACTCACAGCGCTCCATCTCAGCAGCTTTGTATGCTGTGCGAAGTCGAGAACCATGTCACTCGCACAGTGTAGCAGACAGTCGGCCACGCTATGTATTTTACACTGCTTAAATCTCTTTCTCTCTCTCTCTCTCTCTCTCTCTCTCTCTCTCTCTTTCTATCTCTTTCTCGGTCTCTCGCTGTTTGCATGACATACATTTTTGCTGTATTTATTTGCCATTTCAACTTGATCCAATTGTATTTCGCTGTCCTAACATTGTGATTGGCACATGCGAAATGCATTACTTGAAGTTATTTTAAATCACAAAAATCTATTAAAAAATAATGCAATAAAATTGCAGAATTTCGATAAGAGTACTTAGTATTTATATATTTAATCATAAAATATTATTCAAAATTTAAATAACATATTATTATTAAATTAAATAAAAATAGCATATGGAGCATATTAAAGTTCTATATATAATTTTACCTTTGTTTAGTTGAGTTACATAAAATATAAAGAGTATATAGAAGAGTGGAGACTGCCCGACTGGGGATGCTCGGAACACTGTACAGATCTGATGTTTCAAACTTCCTGTTTTTATAAATAAGACAGCGCTCGGGCTGGGCTTAGCTTGTTCTGTGCATGGTATATATAAATATATTCAGAGCTACAATGTAAAATGCGGTTTCATGATTTCGAATAATAAATTCGTTATTGACTTTATTTTGGTAAAATTTCTCATAAATTTAATGACTGCAAATATTTCTATTTTATGTGCAGAGAAACTGATTTAAATGTAAATTTATTATTCTGATTTCATACTATGAAGATGGAAAATTATTTTCTTTCCACAAAACACAATTTGATCGATCAGAGTTGATATTTTAATCATGTCTGCAGCTTTTGCCAGCAACTCATGAATGATCCAATGAAGCCTTGAATGGTTATCAAGTATTACTGTCGGCCAACTATAAATATCAACAATTTAAGACACTTCTGATCTGAAAAAAAAAAAATAAATATATAAAAAAAAAAAAATAAATAAAAGAAGCAAAGTCTATAAAAGAAATTCTATTATGGCATCAACCATAAACCATGGAGCAAAATTCAAACATACATATGTATATATTAACCCAGTTACTGCGACAGTTATCCGCTTATTTAACGTTACGGACACGGACGTTTGAACTGCAACAATATAATAACAGTAACAATATCAACATCAGCAGCAACAAGAGCTAACATGAATCTATGGCCAAGCACAAATAATGGCGTTTACATTTGATGCATATAAAATACCAAAGAGTGTGACATGAGAGAGAGGAGTAGAGAGCAAAAGAGAGAGAGTGTGAGAGAGAGAGAGAGAATGAAAGGAGTGCCATTTATCCTGATACAGCATGCAGTGCGGACATTAGTTGCATTGTGGGTCGCTTTATGGGATTTACCTGTGTTTAAGTTGGGGCGTAAATTAAACACGGCAGCTGCTGACATGCGACGATGGATCGGCAAAGCTATTGCTAAAAAGGGCTGACGAGGGGTAATACAAATACATATTTGTGCCAGTTTTTATGGAGCTGCAGATAGTAGCATAGCTCACAACATATGCCATAGGTAATTTATGCTCAAAACGCGTGCCGTTCCACAAGCTGCTTGTGCATGCGTCTCTGAGAGTGTGTGTGTGTGTGTGTGTGTGTGTGTGTATTGGTGTGCATGCGTGTTGGTGTTTGTGTGAACTAACTTGTATTTGTTTGACCAAAGATATGTAAAGCTCAATGTGCATAGAACAGCAGAAAATAATTTCTCTTAGGTTGGCTGTGATAATTCTCCTGTTGCTTAATATTATTAAAAACTATTTTGAGTTATTTGCTACTATTATTCCCTCACGTATTTGTATTAATTTATATACTCAATATTTTAATTTATTATTATTTATATATATTAAAAAGTGGTTTTAAAATACGAAATATAACATTTCTATATTTCAATATTTTATATTTCTTAGAAAATAGAAATATTTCAATTTTAATTCCAAGTAGATTTAATATTCAAAGCAAAATTCTGATCACTGGATTATAATTATTATACTCTCTACTCTAAAAATTAAAAAAAGAATTATTGTAAAAACAATTTCCTTCTTTTATCCACATCAGCCAATTTATTCATTTCAAATTTAATATTTAGTAAAATATTTCAATATTTACTGACATATTTAAGTTAATTTGAGGTCTGCTTAAGCCGCCCAGGAGTTGTTTAAGAGCTAAGCTTGTGCTTTACACAATGTCACAGCAGGTTTGCAAAGACTGTTCGGCTGCATACCAATGAGCTGTCGAGCACTTGTATTACATCAAAATCCGAGAGCGGAAGTCTTTACGGATGTGGCTCCTAAATGATGTCCTTTGTTACCTGGCCTGGGCCTGGGCGGCGGTCAGGGCGTGTCATGTACATACGTACATACGTACGGTAGGCGTGGTCAACGGAGCTGTACGAGCCACAAAAATGTTACAGCCACATTGATTGTGGTCTTCGCTCGTTTATTGATTTCTTTAAAACGCTGCACAGATTTCGCTCATTGAAAATTTTGGCAACAATTTAGCCTGCAGCTTCCGTACATTGTGTTGAGTTGAGCGAATAAATTGAACTGTTTAGTGCTCTATGCAAGTGGGAGTCTCCATAGTGATGTAAATACATTGTGGGTCAATGTGTATTCTTCAGTTAGCTGCAAAAATAAACAGAAAAAAAAGCAGAGTAGCAGCACAATACAAAAACCCAACCGAACACAACAAGCTTAAACATTTATGCTTTCTGCCGCATGCGAATATGGACGATGATTTATGCATTTCTCCTATGTGCCACATTGTTGAAATGTTCAAAAGGCTGCACACACACACACACACACTCGAATGCACATAGACAAGCACACACAGCTTTATGCATTTACAGGATACATATTCAATTCACAGGCACAGAGAGTTCGCTTTGTATGTATGCAAATTTATCGACATGGGTTTGAATTTGATATGAATAGTTGCCCCAATCCGTGGAACATATATATATATTTATATATATGTATATACACACACATGCACGTATACATATATTCTTGCAACTGCATCAGCCGACAGTTTCACACTTTTCTATGTATTAAGCGGCAACATTTTAAAAGCAGCTTAAATCATGCTGCATTCATATTAGAAACTTAGTCTGACAGCAAAATAGCTGATGCTTTAAATAAAAATTGAAATATTGATAACAGCTAAAATAATGATTATTTAAAAATAATATTTATGGTAAATGCGTTCGCTTTTTCCCCTCACAAATGTGTTTTGTTTTAATGACAGTGGGTCAATAATTTTCTGAACCAAATCGAGTATATCAGAAATAAAAGCAATTAAAAGATTAAAAAGTATATAAATGTTTAGAAATGATAAATTTGATATGTCAGCAAATACCGTGTAATCTCTGATAAATCCGGGATTAAATCGGAATTGAATGTAACCTAATCTATTTCAACTGCCGATAAATTTAATAGCTGAGAGATTTCTTACTTTTAGCAGTAATTCAATGGCAATAGGAGCAAGGGCTAATCAAATCATTGAGCAACAAGCGCAAGAAAACAGATTTTGATTTGTGGCAGAAGCGAGGTAGAAATGTCATATAGCTGGACTGATGGAATAAATGCACTCGTAACCAGGTAATCAAGCAAACCAAACGGCCAACAACAGCAACAACTAATACAGCTGCTGCTGTGGTAATTTAAATGCAGCGGGAAGTGGATTTCTCTGAATCCATTCACATGGCCATGGGTCGTGCTCGGCTGTTTGCTTTGGCTTGGCTTGAGACTGAATGAAATTAAAAGCAAATGTCAGGAAAGGGCATAAGCGCTAAATTCAATTTATTTAGCTCAAACTGTAGCAAGGCAAAAGGCAATGGCAACAACAGCAATTGCACAAGCAACATCAGCAACAGCAACAGCAGCAGCAGCAGCAGCAGCAGCAGCAGCAACAACAGCGGCAGCTGCCACTTGCCCTTAGAGTGGCTGCCTTCCATTTGCTGTTTATGCGGCGAGCGGGCGGGCAGGCAACTGCAACTTGGCTCGTTGTTCCACCGGAAGTTGCACAGCCCTATACTGTCCGCCAATTTGAGCTGTGCAGGGAGAGGCGTAACGTAACGTAACGTAACGAAACGAAAGGAAACGAAACGTAAAACCGTTTCCATCTACATAATGGGATCAATTCAATTATAAAACCAGTTTGCTCTGCTCTCACAGCGCCACATCGTGAACCATCATCCTATTCGAGTCCTAAATCTTCCATATTCAGACACTATTTCAGTGTCGTTGTTGCCTTTACTGTGGCTGTTGCTGTTGCTGTTGCAGTTGCTGTTGCAGTTGCTGTTGCTGTTGCTGGATGTGGTCTACGTGAAGTGTGCGATTCTGCCGCGTACTCGCTGTCATATGATGAATAGCCTCAAATGGATTTGATTCATTTAACTGTTGCCGCCTGGCGCTGCGAATATTTTGGCTGCTGTTGCGCACAATTTCTGCAGGGCGAATCACAACGTTTTCAAAACAGCAGCAACAGAAATCAAATTGCCAAGGTTGAGCGTGTTGTACGGCTCGGTACCTTGTAACTTAATAATGGCTCGATGTTTGGGCATGTGAATCTTAAACAAACGATTGGAAAACTGTTCACTTGCTTCATAGTTATATATTAAAGTTATTTTTGAATACAAAATTTAATAGTTTGAGGAAAGTTTTGATTTTATATTTATTTTTTAAATTCAATTAAATATATTTTGGATAAATTCCATATAAACAACTTTTTTGTTTATTATTCTATTTCTTATTTTCATCATTAATCATTATAAAAATTTAATGTCAATTCTTTTTTTTTTAATATGTTCATATTGTATACTATTACTTGTTAATGAAACAAATTAAAATTAAATATGAATTTTAGTTAGATTCTAAGTTTATCCTTTGGCTGTACACATATTTTTTTCTATTTAATTAATTTATTTAGTACAATAAAATATAAGAATATTTAATTTTATTTTATTTTCTATTCGTATGTACTGTTAGATATGCTTTAAAAGGTATTTCATTTGGCATACGTTGCGTATGATTAATTCACTTAAAACTCAGCAGCTGCGTTGCGCATACGACACGAGTGGCCGTCGCTCTTAAGCGTGTGCTTTATCCACTCTTGTCATACTCGAATGGGCTTCAGCATCAGGCGGATGCACTAAAGACTATGCAACCATCAAAACTGTCTTCAGCAGCAGAAACTTTAAACTTGCTACCAATATGTTTTGCTCTCTATATATATAAATATGTGTGTGTGTGTGTGTGTGTGTGATTGTTGGTAAGTGTGCGAGTGTGCTTTGAATTGCTAAAGTTTGGCTGAAGCTCTTACCATGGTGCAGCCACCAAAGTTGCTTTTTGTGCGGTTGCTCAGTCAACAAAAACCAACCAACACCGGCAACAACAATAGGCTGAGGCATGCGCAAACACATTGCTCGCCTGTTTTGGAACAGTTTTCAAGCCAAGCAGCTATTTTAATTGATATGGCAGCGCCCATGTTGTATTTGTTGCTTGAACTTTACACACACACACACACACACACACACACACTTGTGTATATATATAAATACTTTGTCACCAAGAGCATTTCCACTTAGACGAGGCCAGCGGGGTATATGCGTGCGTGTTTCTGATTGCTGAGTTGTTTATTAAAAAAAATTTAATGCTGCTCTCCAGGGTTTCTTGCTCTTCTTCTTAGTCGAGTGTAACAAAATAAAGTTCAAAATTAATTTTGAAAGTTTTGACCACTTGTATGTGTGTGTGTGTGTGTGTGTGTGTGGGCGTCTATCGTCTGGAGTTCTCCCCCAAACTGAGTTGAATGGCAACAGAGCAGACGGCCCCCTGGGCGGGATTCGCATTACGAGAATATTTATCGGCCTAAAAATTCCGGATTCCATGATTTGTTGTTTTTCGGCTTCGGCTCATTTTCTTTTCATGCTACACAAATTCAGCGTCTTTTCGTTTTAAACATGTTGCGCATTGTGTTCCATTTAATTAGAAAATATTTCGGGTTGCAATTTTATACATTTTCGTTTGCTCTAATTAGAAATTTTATGCTCCACGGCGGCGACTGTGCCGTGCGTGTGGAGCAAACAATAAATAATAAATAATCGTCAAGGCGCGCTTTATATATTTGTCGCCTAATTGGAATTCCACGTAGGTATCACAAGACCCAACGCATTGGCTGAGTGTTGCGCTACGTGCCACCGACTTGAGCAAGCTGACTAGAGCTCAACATTCTTGACAGCCTCGTCATGCGCGTGCCTCTCATAAACAACATCACAAACTATTAAATTGACTAATTAAGCGGCTGCTGCAGACCCCAGCTCGCATTATGCACACACGCATCGCCATCAAGATGCGCCGCCGCTCCTAACCCATGCATACGAAATGCTGTCTCTGCAAGTTTCAGCTGAGGCATAAAGAGCTGTGAGTTTCAGGAATAAAAGTTATTCTGAATTATGCGCAAATTTTATTAGGCTCTTTTGGGTATGCCTAAGATATTACAGGGTAGCAAACACAATTTATAATACATATTTGTACACAGACAATCATACAATTTCGATATAGAATATAAACAGCTAGAAAACAGCTGGAAATTAAAATATTAAATAAATACTTGATATTTGCTATATTTATAAATATAAGAAAAAAAAAAAACTAAAAAATGCTGAGCACATAAAAAATGTTTCAAATTGATTTTATTTTCACAATATATAAGGGAATTTAATTGGAATAAATTAAACATTTTCTTGGACTTAATACTAATTCTATAAATTTAAATATTACAAACTGATTTGGGGTTTGTTATATTGAAATAATAATATAATTAATCGAATTTAAAGAAATTTAAATTATTCAAAATTTTGATTTTTTTGAAAGCAAAAACAGAAATATGAAATATTAATATTAGTTAGGCTATAGAATATCGGTGAGCTGACACAATCACATATACAACATCATGTTGTGGACGAAAAGCACTCTAAGTTCAACCGGAATTAAATCCATGGCCACAATTCAGGCAGCCGCAGGTCACTCGGTCGCTTTGGGCCCAAAAGGTCGACAACAGAAAAAACTTTACCATACATGGCAATTAGCACGCAATTCGGGCCGCAGGACACCGGGCCAATTGCACGGCCAACGAAATCATGTTGGCAAATGCGAAAAGTTGCCAAAAGGCACCATTGGGCGCAGTGACACGTCCACAAGGCTGCATTTATACTAGCGCCCACCGTAGCGTTCATAAAAGGTAAAGTCAGGTAAATCGAGGGCCTGACCTGCCATAGCAACTGCCACACTTTCAATGCGGCCTCGGCTCAAGTATGTTCGACTCTTTTGGGCGGTCGACGCGCTGTGCTCAATTGTTGTGAAATCCCTCAGATCTAGGCCCGTGCAATTGCCATTGGTAATAGCGGGTGCCGAGGGCAGCGAAAGCGCATCGTTCTGCCAGCCAAAGGGCCGTGCTCCACAGTCGTGGGCAGCGGACAGGCTGCTCGGGGGGGGTGGTGGGTAATGTAAACCACTGAGAACCAATTATGGCCACGTGGCTGTTGAGGTGAGTGAGCCGAGTGGTGGCCAGCAATACAAAGGTCGACACGACAGGCAGAGATCCAATGAAAAGGGGGTGGGGGTGGGGGTGGTGAAATTCTCAATTGGCAACCGGAATTGCGCCAGTTGTCCATCCGTTGAAAATTGTTGATTGCGTTCGCTTTCGTCTGCGTGGCTCATCTGCCATATTGACACACTGAAACACAAAATTTGATGCCGCTTGTTGTTAAATCAATAAAAAAAAAAAAAAAACAATAATATATTGTACTAATTTGTGCTAAATTCAGTTTTCGGTTAAGTCTTACTCCTTCCCTAGTCCAAAAGTTAACTATAAATTTATAATTTTTGTTTAATACAACTGATTTGGTCAGTATATAATATTTGGAATATCTACATTATCTGCCACCATATAATTTATTATTTATGAAACTCTCCTACTACGTGTTCCATTGTCAATGAAAAATTGTTATAGATTTGGCAGCAAAGTGGATCATTAGTCAGCGGAAACTAATAGGGCTTGGCTATCGCAGGCTCAGCTCTTTACTGGTTAACCAGCATTGTTCTGCTAATCTCAGAGCGAAGAGCCTGCCTGACCTGAGCGAACTCAACTTTTCGGTTGCTTTCAGCTAACGAAGCTAATGGCTACGCCAAACTCAATCGAGTGGCATGGCTTGACCCAAGCAGCACGACAGGTTGATTTTTGAGCCCAAGGTTGAAATATGGCAAGAGTGGGGGGGTAAAGAGAACTATGAAAGAAAATGGAACATTGTTCGAAACTCAGTCAGTTGTACAGCTTCGAGTTGATTTTGATTAATTTGTTTGCTTTCACTAAGCAATTTGCACGCGGCACGGACCAGCATGGGCCGCAGGACAATCGGCTGTGGCCCGACCTAGTCGTAGATGGGACAGATACCAGATAGAGTTATAGCCAGGTGATGGCAATGGACGAGAAACAACTCTGTGTGCTCAACACATTTGCCCAGCTGCAATGCGTATGTTTGCGCTTTGCGTGTTGGCTGGGAAGTTCAGCAGAGGAAGCTTCTCCTTGTTTGTAAGCGAGGGGCGGAAGGCGGGTTGCTTTCAGTCGGGTAACTGCAGCGGTCGGAAAACGGATGTGCGCACATTTGTTAGCTGCCAGGGGATTATACAAGAAGCGCCAGAGTATTTACCGCTGCTATGAATGACCCGCTCACACCCCTACCCCAACTCCAGACCCTTGACTACACTGCTCTGCTGGAGATGCGCTGTTTGCTGTTTGCTTTGTCAGCTGGGATATAGATTGAGGTTTGCATCTACAAATTGCCATGCGCTGCGTGTCCTCACCACTGCACTGACAGCAGCAATGCGCATCGCCCTCAAAGGCGTGCTAAACAATTGTTAACAATGTAGGGCCACGCCCCATTTGACCGCTTTATCGCTGGATCCATCAGATCTGTCAAAATGACGAAATTGAATTCACGCGCTCCAACAAATTAATTTCATATTTTTTGCCCAGCTCATCTACACAGCCACACGCATCATCTGCATCTGTTCACGTTCAAATCTAGTTTGGCACCCAGCTGAAGCCCCACAAAATATTCATCGATAAAGTTAATTACTGCAAAGAAATCGCTGCCCAACTTTTAAAGTATTTGCAATAAAAAACTTCTAAAAGAAAATCAATTAATTCGCCTTTGCCTATATCCATTAGCTAGCAATTGACAAATCTGATAGACATCATAATGAATTACATACATATAGTTATTTTTTTTTATTTATTTATATATTTTATTATATCTTTTTTACAGTATGTAATAAATATGCATTATGCTTACCCTCAGTTTCAGCATACACATATAAATGCCTTTTTTTTTTTACAGGGTATTCTCATCTTTTACTCATGATGTTGTTGCTGTTGTGTCGTGTCCAAAAACTGCCACTCAATTAATTTTGCAGCCATCAATTGGCGGCAACACCTTTTCGATGTAAAGTTGAAAAGAAACTTTGGCGGGAACAGGAACTTTTTGCCTTTGGCTTAATTTGACTTTGATTCATAGAATTTTATGCGCCGTCCCAGCTTGTTAAAGTTAATTAATGACGAAGCATACACGTTTTGCAATTAATTACGTAAAGCGAAAAAAAAAATATATATATATATATAACGTACTTTGAATTGCAAACAAATGTTCATCAATTTTTTTATTAATGATTTTTATTTCATTTTAAATTCCGACAGATGTTGATCTAAATACTTCTTTAAGCTTCAAAATTCAAGTGAATTTTTCAATGATTTCGTTGCTATTCGAGACAGAAATTCATCTATACACATTTTTCATCATATAACGATGCTTTCTTCGGTTGAAAATTATTTCTGTGGATATCAATTAATATACGTAATTTGGGTCAACCAAATTTAGCAAGCGCTCAGCACAGCAACGCGAAGCCTTCGTTAGGATTTAAATTAAAATAAAATGAAATGGGAACAATTTCTTCGAACGACGAAAGCAAATATGTTCGATATGAAGGCTGGCTTTATTTCTAGAAAGCATTCGTATATATTGTAGCCTTTTCCCCATGCGAACATTTCACTAATCAGCCACAGCCACATTTAAAACTTTGCTGTTTGTTGCTCACCTTTCCCCTCGACCCAGCCGCACAGTAAACGCCGATAAACGCTCGTCGAAGCGCATAATCAGGTCCCGACGCAGCGCGCACAGAATGTGGGTCGTGCAACGTGCCGCAATATTTTCGAGGTAGCGCAATAACAAATCGAGCGCTAAAATCAATGCAATCAATAAAAGTGTGCCACACCTCGCACCCGCACGGCTACAGTCACTCGCCACGGGACCTAGCAGCTGCTCCTCCGACCGTGCCGCGCCATGTCAAAAGTCTGTCCAGCCACAGCACACACTACGACTGCACTACACTCTGCTCTGCTCTGCTCTTCCCTGCTCTGCACTACTCTTCTGTGCCCTCATGTCTGGCGATGTAGTTCATTTTCTATATACTGCAGCTCTTTTGGAGGTTTTGGCAGAAATTGTCGTCGTCAGCCTGCGGCGCAACAACGCAGCGAGCTTCAGTATTGACTGTGTGTTGGTTGGCCTTCAGCTTGTCATGCTGTAAGGATTCAGAATTTGTGTGCGTATATGTGTGTAAAATACACACATGAGACAATTTTCAGGTAAACACACTTGAGTTGCCTGGCGGGCCGACTGCCTAGCAGCCACAGTGCCTGACTGCCAAAAAGAAAAAGCCATTACCCCAGCAGCAGTAGCAGCAGCAGCAGCAGCAGCAGTCGAGTCGAGTCGAGTTGAAGGCGTTCCAAGGACACGTGAAGGATTCAGATTCATTTTAGCGCCACAGGAGTCTGTAAAGCCATTAGTAGCTTTGCTTATAAGGATCGTCAACCGGTTGCCTGCCAGTGGTCTGCTCTCTACTGAGGTCGGCTCCAACGGCATCTAAATTAAGATAAATGTGCCGTTGCCTAGCAGCTACATACATATATCCCCCGCCACTTCTATCGGTCGTGCCCTCCCCGGCCCCAATTGAAAGTGGCACGTGGGAAAAATGAAAATGCTACCGTGAAATATTTGATGACAATTTTTCTCGCCTCTCAGTCGCTTGCATTCAAATTTATATAAATGTTGTCTATTTGCGGCGTAATTTGTTTTGCGGTTAAAGTGCCAGCAGTACTTCAATAGCCACGCCCCCTTGCCACCTTGTCGCAGTCTTTAAGACTGCTTAAAGCTAGCTGCAGCAAAGGCATCCACTCCATTTGCATTTCGCATGTGCTGGTGCTGTGGCAAAATGCGTTCCGAGGATTATTTAAATATTTGTTGATTTGCATAGGAAAATGGCGTGCTGACGGCGCTGCACAGATGGCAATTGCTCCTGGCACCTGTGGGACTGAAGCAAGTTTGCTGACTGTGCATTAGTCGGGAGTGTTCGACTAACACATACCACTCACATGACATTCATGCATTTGTATTAATAGATTAAATAATTAAATAATAATACTGCATTGGTAAACAAATTACTATTAATATAAAATTAATAAAAATAGAAATAAACAAATAAATATTATTATAAAAAAATAAAAAACAGAAATTAACAAATAATTATTAATATAAAAAATAAAAACAGAAATAAACAAATATTAATATAAAAAATTAAAACAGAACTAATCAAATAATAAAAATAGAATTAAATAATATTATTATACTATCTATAAGTGCATACGTACATATATATGTGAATATGTGAATATGTGAATATGTGAATATGTGAATATGTGAATATGTGAATATGTGAATATGTGAATATGTGAATATGTGAATATGTGAATATGTGAATATGTGAATATGTGAATATGTGAATATGTCAATATGTGAATATGTGAATATGTGGATATGTGAATATGTAAATATGTGAATATGTGAATATGTGAATATGTGAATATGTGAATATGTGAATATGTGAATATATTACTTACTCTGGATTAATATATAAAAATATAGTAAGATACACAGATATCACAAATATTATAACATACATCATACTCAAATACGTACATACATATATAATTTCCAATCTGCTTTATTTTGCCATACATAAATCAATAAATATTGATATTATTAACTGACGATAATATATTTCCATTAGTATAAATTAAATTATTCCAATTCTCTAATCAAATGAATGTGATTCGTTCAAAGTGACTTTAAACCTGCTTTGGTTTTTCACCCTTAGCAGCATTTAAATTGGTCAACTTGGATGACATTGCATGTGTCTGTCTCGCAGCTTACACTTGTGAATGTCAGCATTCCATGGAAGCATCACGACATCCTGACATCCCTGCAGCGGGTTTTATTCTCGTCCGTTGCGAACGGCTGAGAAATTGTCACGCAAACTGGACATGCAGCGCGGAAGCGGACATGCACCAAATACGTGCAGTTTCTATCAGTCTGTGGGGGAGCGGAGGGATTGCCTTGGACACAGCGCTGTGCACTGGCAATGCAATTTCAAAATATTTTGCATATTTTCGAATAATTGTAAATGCTCTTGTATGCCAGATTTTTCACAATCGATCTTTATACTTGTGATTGGCATTTTTAGCAATTTAAGTTTGCTTCAGAGAAAACTCATAAAGCATTAGGGTATTTCATTGTTTTTTTTTTTTTGTTTATATTTTTTGTTTTTTAGCTCAGCTCTCGTGGTCTCATCTGCATTCCCCATAACAATCAAAAGTCAACGTCACTTCCATGAGTTGCGTTTTCAAAGATTTTCGGCATCACATGCAAATTGAATGAATGTGAATATGAAACAAGAGACAATCGACGCATAACTCGGGAGCCAGAACTTTTGCGAGGGCTGCCAGATAATATTGTATTAATGTTGAATTTCAAGTACACAATTCAAATTTCAATGAACGAATCAGTGATAAAAAGAACTCTTTTAAACAAATATTAAGAAATTCTTAAATGAATAAATGAATAAATGACTTAAATGAATAATAATTCTCATAAATAATTAATAATTGTTATTAATCCTGAATTCTTAAATACATAAAGCCATTTCATTAGTAAAAAGAATTAACTGATCACTGCAACTAGTAAAAATCGGAATATCAAATAAAGTTAGATAAAATAGTCTCTTCTGAAGTTTTCTTTTCTTCATTTTTAGCATTCTTTTTCGACTGCGGCAACTTGAATGGCAACCGGCGCATACAAAATAAGGCCACTTACACATGCAGTTAGCTATATGCCAAAACCTGACAGACGCCCCAGCGCAGAGGTAGAACCGGTTTGGCATACCAAACGACTTGCATCGAAGGTTTTTGACAGCTGTCATTAGGCTAGACTTCTGCATGGCAATCTATTCGGTTTGCCGGCAGTTCTCTGCTGCTAAGTTTGCTGTCCCTTATCGCAAGACACAGACAATTAATTTAAGCCAACACCTCAGAGAGACGCAGAGAGTGAGTGTGAGGCGGAGGAGAGGGGGCTAATGCTGAACACGACAATTGCAACGTGCAACGTGGCTTTTGATGAAATGCGAGTGATGAAGCTGGAGTTACGCTACATCTGAACAGGCTTTAAGCTCAATGGGTGCTCTATTTTATGTGAACAAACTTGTTAGAGCTAAAATGATTAATTATATAATGAAATTGGAATTATATTCTCTGTGCCATTATATGCCAATGAGACTTATTTATCTATTCCATAGCATATTAAAGACTGCATGTAGCGACATCCTCAGTCGCTATGGTTGAGTCCTTTCAGCTTTTGCCTGCCATCAAATTGTCAAGCTATCAGCGTGCAGCACAGGATTATCACGCGCGCTTGTACTTAGCTTGTCGATAGCTGCAATAGCTGCGGGGAGGCTTCAACTTGCAGTCTAACTTGTCATGGAATACTTTGACGTAAACACTGCATCAGCTAAGCTGCAAGTAAGGCAAGTATGACTGAACACGATATCATGAGGGGGAAATTTTGCCGTAACTAATATTTTTGTCTTCAATCCTGTCGCAATTGCAAGTCCCTTGGGCGTGTGGTGAAGGAATCCATTTCATTTGAGGCTTGCGAATATGTTTAGCTGAATTTGTGCCTTTGGCATGCGTCTCAACTTCAATATGAGTTATAAGTTTAAGAAATGTCTATTAAATGATTGTAAATTATTAACTGAAACAATAAAATTTATTATTTTGAATAGCAAATAATATGTATATATAATAAATGTAAGGCAAAACAAGTTGGAATTTTATCTTAAATTTACCTCGTTAATAACTTAAATCCTGCATATAAATGAACATTCAGAAACATGTTTACGTCAAATAAAATCATATAGAAATATTATAAATTGACGTGGTCAAACAATCATTATCACATTAAGATTATAACCGATCAATCAATTTGAATTGGCTATAGAAAGAGCGCATTTCAATTACACAATTTGCTCTGTGAATTGAATTTCGCCGAATGAATGCAAATGATGATAAATTGTTCATTAGCCACGCATTGCACATACTCGTATATTTAGAGTTGAGGCACAAACAGTGCTTGGCAATTGTTGACGAGTTACGAGAGCCGTTTGCACATTGACATTCAATGGAAATCCTTTTCCCCCGCGTAATTACAATTAAAATAGATGAGCCCAGATTTATCGACTAGTGGGCTTCAGGGACGGCAGTACGAAGCGTACGAAGCGCGTTAATTGTAAATTTATTGAGGGCAATAAATGTCAGCGGGTCTTGAGGTTGTCAAGGCTCCAAGCGTTTGCACATGTAGCGACAGTGGCTATTGGACTCTGAATGAAATGGAATTCTGGTTTTGATTCACACAAATTAAAATGAATCACTGAAACGCCAGGCAGTAGCTGTAGTCGAGTATTTAAAATTCCCTACATTGATACCGCTGTGAATACCTGATCTCTGTGCCGTTTGGGAAAACTCTTTGATAGCAAGCGCAAGTAGCATAAAGCAAATAATTTCCCGATGCACCACAAAAACATCAATTCCTCTGGCCAACGATAAGCAGATATTGTTGCACATATAGCCGAACCACTGAATGCAATTAACGACCACCGAACTCCATGGAAACCCCGAGAGTGCGCAGTTAATTGTAATTTCGTGCAATAAGAATAACATTTCCATTGCCCCACCACGCATCGCACGAAATGTGTTTAATTAAAATTGTTGGATAAACCACAAGTGCTTACGGTAACTTTAAGAAAATTTGATAACAATTTAAATGTACTCTCTTCGAAACTGCTTCAATTTTATTAATAAATTAAATGAGCCAAACGAGTTTCAAAAAGTTTTCAGTTCTGAAACAGCAATGTATCAGAGATATATGAATAATTTAATTTTAACAGCTTGTAAATTTCACTTTGCTAATGTAAATAATAAATAATAATAATTCCTATATTAATTCCAATTTTATTAAACTTATTTTATTCGTATAGAACGTTCTCTACTAAAAAATTATATATATATATATATATATATAAATATTATATATGTTTATTTATATATATATACATATATATATTTATCAAATATTCTATTGGTCCTCAAAGCTAAATTGAAATATTAAACGGAAAAAAGATAGCCATAAAAATGTCAAAAGTCACTTGAAAATAAAAAAAAAAAAAACTCACTTCTTACCTTAAAGTTGAATTGCTGAGCTTTGATTATTGAAAAGAATAAAGAATAAAACGTTCCACGCATAAATCAAGTCATAAGCTGTCTCTGGATTATTAATATGCTCAGGAAAAAGAATTTCATGATTTATTGGCATTAGACAAACGCCAAATGTGCAGGTCCCAACTCTGCTTGGCTACAGGATTAGCAGGAGGCGGCAGCAGGAGCTCCAGCTGAATGCCACAACGGATAACAATCAAGCACACAGGTGAGTGTGTTTGCGGCCATGTGTGTGTGTGTGAGTGTGTAACAAGTCAATTTGTAGTGCAAATTTGTTCAGTTTATGCAGGCACAAATCATTTTTGTATGCTGGACGCTGGCCACAGCAGAACTGCGCGAATTTTAATGAATGTTCTGCCCCAAAATTGTGTGTAAGCTTGTATGTGCTTGTGCTCTCTGTATTCGCTCTGTAAGCAGATATATGTACATGAGCAGTAGCCAAGCCCAAATATAATATACCATGCAAATTTCAAGCCCAAAGGACTTACTGACATTTACAAAAAGAATTTCAATAATAGAAACTTTTTTCAAAATTGTATTTGATAGATTTTAAAAAGCTAGAGACTGATTTAAATTTGAATTAGCTTTTCAGCTGTAGAACTTTACTTTTTTACATTTGATCTGAGAGATATTTGCTTTTGCTGTTTGTCTTAATTTATTTCAATTTTATTAATTTTCAACGGAGTATGAAGAAATCCGAGATACGCTTAGTTAAACTAATCATCGTTATCTCTCTCTCTCTAGAAAAATGTAACAATTTTTTATTGTATATATTTTATTTTTGAATATATATAATAATAATTAAGTTTATTCCCATCTTCGTTTTTATTTCTGTTCTGGAAACTCGAAGGGCATTTTGTGGTCGGTCAATTGCAGCGTATTCAGTTTCTACACGGATTTGTTGCCCGGTTTTGGTTTTGTAGCTAAGACTCTTAACTGGCATTTGGCGCAGTTAGAGTCGGGACAAAAACAGAAACAGAAGCTGAAATAGCAACAACAACAACAACAACAACAATAAGAAATACAAGTGCAACCTCGACTATGGTTCCGGTTTTTGGTTGTGGTTCTGACTCGGGCTCTGGGCTTATTATGATTGCAACAAGCAAGTTGGCTGGCAATTATAGCTCGAGAGAGCGAGAGAGAGAGAGAGGGAGCTAGAGAAGAGAGAGAGAGAGAGAGAGAGAGAGAGAGAGAGGGAGAGAGAGAGAGTGCTAGAGATGTATGTTGCGAATGACTGTTTAATGCGCTTGCTTTGGTGCCATTTGGCACAGTCCCTTGTTTACAGGCCGAGGTCTCTGTGCAATTGAGCTTGAAATATGTTTGAAGTGCTTGCGCCCATTTCCAGGTCGTGGCGAAAATTTGGTTGTATGCCATGCTTTGTCCAGATCACAAATGCAGTGCTCCAAGTGCCAGTGGCCCCAATCCGCTTAACAACTGTACGCACCTCGGCTGCTTAAGCCTCAACGTAAACGAAAAAAAAATGAAAAGAAAAAATGTATATATATATATGGAAAAATCGTAGTCGCTTGACTTTCTGCTCGATATAAACCGTTTCATTTACTGTGAAACGAGCGTGGAGAAAAGTATCGAAAATGCTTGTAGTTAAAGTTTAACCACCGCATTGCAGCTATAAATTGTTACAAAGTTTCAGCAATTAGGTGGAAATATTTAGTGCAAGCTCTGAGCTCTATGCTGCTCTGCTAACCGCACCACCGAAAACAACTGCAATGTGGCCAGCTCAAAATAAATGCTCTTGCATGCTTAAGCCAAATAATAATAAAGAAAACAGCTGTATTTGCCATTGTATTTGTTGCTGCCATTAACTTTGGCCTGATTGCCGTCCCCTCGCCGTCTCGTCCACCTCTCGCCCACCTCTGAGACCTCGAGCTTAGTGTGTTCGGCCTTTCTATTTGTGGCCTGTGTTTCTTTGGGGAATTCGTTAGAACTTATGGCCAACAAATAAAGCTCAAGCAGCCAACGAACTGGACAGGCGAAATGCTAAAAACCACTATAATAGGAAGTCAAATTTGCCAAACTACAGAGATAAGCCGAAATAGAAATTAAACAGATCATAAATATCAAGTGCAGGCAAATGCTTTCTATTAATATCAAGCCAAATAGTTGCCAAGGAAAAAATACAAATCATAATTTATGTAGCAGAAAAGTGAACTTCAGGACTTGAATATCCAATAAAAAAAAAAACAAATAAGTAAGAATGCTCAAGTCATCACCCTGAAACATCCAAAAAGAATTTGATACTCTTCTTCTTTTCGTTCTTTTAGTTTAGTTGATGCAGCGAATTGGGGGTGGGTTGGGCTATACTATGGAAGCTTATAACTCCATTTTAATATGGATGATCTTCATGAAACTTTCGTTCATCTTTAAAGCTAGTTTCCAATAGATATACTAGAGGCATATGGTTTGGTTTTGTACATATATTTCATTCCTAAGCATAATCTGAAAGTTTGATTAGGAAAGTCCATCTACAACAAGATTTATTCGTCAAAAAAGTTTCCATTTAAGACATAGTTAAAAAAAAAATTAATGAAGCGAAAACGAATATATGTTTCAATAAAAATTAAAATTTAATTATTAAATCAGCAGTTAGATCAAAATTATGTTCTAGACTTAAACAAGATATTATAGCTCAATCAGTATCAATATTTTTTAGCTATGCGAAATGTTTTTTTTTTTTTTCTTCAAACGTCAATTATTGTTAACTACAATGAGCTAGCCATGTCCATTCAGCTATGAAATTACATTTATGAAAGCTTTTCGAACAATTAAAAATGACTGCATTGATGACACACTGATTAAAGTGATAACTATGGTTCTATTGATATGTATATTATATTACTATATGTGATTGACAACAAGCGAGCCATAACAATAATATTATTTATTCTAGCAATATTATCTAAAAGAAATACTTCGCTATGGGGATCAAGTTCTTTGCAATAGGACCAATGTTTCTATTGTTGGCATTATATTTCTGTTTGAATGTGAGTAAAATATAATATACATATTTATTTAAATTTTACATTTTTATTCATTATATTTAGGATGCAACTACATTTAAATTTTCGAATGCGGTCTGCATCAATCATAATGAAAGTTGGATAAGCCTGTACTCGTGTCGATTGCGAGCTGTCAGTCGTAATAGGAATACTTTCAATTTGAATTTAACTCTTAATTATCCTGTGAATAATGCTATCGTGAGACTTCAAACATTTCAGAAAGCCAATGGATATAAGCCTTGGCTCTTTTCAACGAGTGTTGATGCCTGTCGCTTCATGAAGAAGGCCTACAATCCAGTTGTAATTATCGTTTACAAACTGTTCAAGGAATTTTCCAACTTAAATCACAGCTGCCCTTATATTGTAAGTAAATAAAAAGTATATTTGAATAGCTTCAATGATACAACTTCTACTCTGTAGGGTAACATATTAATAGAAGGTTTCTATTTGCGCTTCGACAAACTACCAAATGGTTTGCCAACTGGCGATTATATGTTGAATTTGGAGTTTCTGTTTGATAACGTAAAGCAGTTAACAACGAATATTTATTTTGTCGTCATCGAGGATTTTAAAACTTCATAAAATGATTTTTTTTTATTATAATTTTATTAGCAGACAGTATAAAGAACAAAGAAAAAAAGCTTTAGTCGAGACTGCTCGACTACGAAATCCACCGAACCCCTCTTGGAGCGAATAATATTCCAAGAATTATTCGATTCGTTTCTGCACGCATAACAAAATACACACGCACACACACACCCTGTACGCATGTATGTGTGTAAGCACTGCAGGCGTCTTGCTGTCTCGCTTGTTCTGCCACGTGGGTTATGTTACGAACAGACGTATAGACTGACAGACGGACATGGGTATATCTCTGATTAAGAATATATATATTTTATGGAGTCTGCTACGTCTTCTTCCATTTTCAATGGGTTCAGGGTATAAAGAACAAAAAAAATGTTAGGTTAGTAATTTGGAACTTTGATATTTGAGACTTGATTTGATTTGCTTATTGCATGGACACAGAATATTGACTGTATTGGCTGTTCCAGTTGCAGTTTAATGAAGCAAAATGCCTTTTGTGCATGTATTCGTATGTATGCGAGAGTTATGTTCGCTAAACAAATCAACAGCGTACGCCAGTGCAGTGCAGTGTGAGTGTGTGAATGTGAAGACCTTTGGCAATGACTTTTTCAGTTATTTCTGCATTTATAATCTATCAGAGTGAATCATATTTCGTCGTATTTGATATTCCGTAAAAGAGCATAACACGAATAGTTCAACTTAAGGTGCTCAACAGCAATCAAAAGCGATAGAAACGAAATCTCAGAGAAAATATTAAAACGGCTAAATATTATTTTTAGCTATGGCTAAAAGATAATTCTTATATTTTCAGAATATTTGTATATATTTGTCATGATTGAATTATTAATTTAAAAAAGACAAATCTGAAATGAATATATATAAATATTTTTTTTTTCAATTTATTCAAGAGTTGAGTAAACAATAATTTGTAAATATAGCTAAAATTGTATTTATGACTTTTAAATATTTGGGAAAAATAATTGTGACAATAATGACAATAAAATTACCTAATAAATCTTATCGGGATAAAAAGTCAATAAGCAAACAAAATGAATAAACAAAAAAAATCATGAAACAATAAATTCCTAAATAAACAAAAAATAAATTCAAATGATATATGATATTTTTTTAATCACATAATTGCCACAACCAAAATCATCAAGATAGGTGTGACTAAATCTACCCTGTGGCTGCGAAAACTTAACTTTACTTGTATATTCCAAATTCCAGAGCTAAATATATATATCGAAGAGAAATATATCGAATATCTATATATATCATGTGTGAGAAAGCATACCCCACTGATTGACCTACAGGGTATATCACACATAACAAAAGCATTTGCATGCAATGCCTTTGCTATTAATAAAAATATAATAAATTATCAATGAGAATTGAGAAAAAAATATTACAACATAAATTAGACAAATGCAACAAATTGAACAACAGCTACAAAAGCAGTTCCCTTATGCCACGCCCACAGATGCTAAACACACACACACACACACATAGACTGTAGATATAGAAAGTCAACAATTCTCGTTGTCAGCTTCGGCTTTGAGCAATAAATTTTGCTATCAGAGGAAACTTTTGTGGAATGATGCGAGAAGAGAACTATTTATAATATAATGAGCATTTGTCTGTCTGTATCTATGCTCACTCTTTACGTATGTGTGCGTGTGTGAATGTGTGTGTGTGTGTACATTTGGTATGTTTGTGTATTGCGTGTGCTTATTGGTTGCAGCAATTGTCAACATAAATAAAATTAAATGTTTATCCCTGGCGTGTAGTGGAGACAGGCGCCCAACTGACAACCATCACAGACTGTCACACACACACACACACACACATAAATAGACAGTGTGACACACACACACACACACACACACATACACACCTGTCGTTGGCTGTCAAAGTGACCATTTTATTTAATACAAACACATCGTTTGCTTGTTTCTGCTCTCGACAAGTGGAAATTAAATACAATCTTCGCACGCACACACAATTGACTGGGTCACGGTCTATCCCTCTCTCTCTCTCTCTGACTCTCTCTCTCTCTGTGTCTCTCTAGAAATTGCTCCAAATCGCCATTACCTGTTACCTGGCTGACAAAATTTCCATTTGCTTAACATAGCATATTTGTTTAGTCACCTTTATTGAGCTCGCAGTTGGCGGTTTTGCCTTTTAGTGTGACCTAAAAAAGGATGAGTACACCGTAAAAAAGTAAATGTGACTAACATTGTCGAAGACAATAAATAACAATTAAAGTCTGGTAATTTTATTAAAATTCTTGAAATTTTAGCTATTTCAACTCTTTCGTTTAATACTAACTAAATTGTTTTCATATTGTCTAACTTTATTTGAAAATAAGACAAATAAATGAGTACAACAAATTTAATAATTACTGGAATATATAAATGAACTTGGCTTTAAGAATTATTCCAGTCAAATACTGAATTGAATCAAGGTTCTAATTATTTTTGTTTATCAACCCCTTTAATATAGTTTCTCTGGTTTTTAGCAGTGCATACAATCAGTTTGCCTTACAAAGAATTCCCTGGGCATCTTTCAGAGAGAAATATATATATAGAGAGAGAGAGAGAGACAGAGAGAGGAGAGTGAAAGAGAAAAATGTCCTTGACATTTCTTATGCTTATCGTTGTCAGGGCAGGCGTTGAAATTGTAATTTGTTTAATCTCAGGTGGGCAACGGTGCAGGCACAGCGAAGACAAAGAAATAATGCTGTACTTTGCCAAGTGTGTGAGTGTATGAGTGTGACTGTGCAGGGGTGTGTGTGTTGGGGTACGACTCTATTTGGATAGGGCGTTTAGAGGTGCGATTGGGTGTGTGAAAACCACTTAATCCGCGCGACAGCTGCGTCTGCGGTCGTAGCATGTTTTTCCTAATTAACAGCTAAATAATGCTAATCCAATGTGAGGGGCAGAAAAGTATATTGCGTGGCAGAGCACAACTTGATGTTTATATTAAAATTAATTAATTTATTTATTTCATAATATATAAATTACATTACCGAATGGCCCGCGCTGCGTTGCCAAAAAAATATAAATATACAAATCAACTTTCTTTTAACTAATTTCTTTTTGGTGTAGCTGCGTGGGTGATTGTTGATATTGGTATTGGTATTGGTATTGGTGTGTGTGCGTGTGCGTGTGCGTGTGCATGTGTGTGTGCATGTGCGTGGGTGTTAATTGCCATTTTACATGTGGCGTGTGTTGCTGAAGCCGCCATGACCCGCCTGGGAGGCGCCCTTGTTGAAGCCCATCTGCAGGTTCAGCTCACCCTCATGAGCGCGCAGCTGCTCTTCGGTGAAGGTGCGCTCGTTCTTGTCGGCCATCTTGGGGCCGAGAGTGGGGCCAGTGAATTCGGGATGTTTTTGAGTCTAGCGAGGAGAAAATATATGTCAGCAAATTGACTATTGTATGGCTCTTGGCAGTCAGGCACTTACAATGCGGCCCAGGGCGTACAGCGAAAGGGTCACTTGTGGAATATTGCGACGCTCGAAAAGATCGGCAGTTTGGAATATCTCTTCCTCGGGCACACCGTACTTCTTGACCGCCGCCTGGAAGCGCTGAATGTTCTCCATCAGCTGGAAGTTGGTACCGCGCTCCTGAATCTTCTTAACGGAGCCAGGGGCCAGCTTGTTGGCCAGCTTGCACAGCCAGACGCCGTCCTTGAGGATATCCTCATACTGGCCGCTGGGCACCTTCTCGCCGAGCACAGCGAAGATCCAGTTCAGCACCTCCTGTTCCTGTTCCTTGTTGCGTGGCTACAATGGAGTAAAACGATGTCATTAACTACGTGTCGAACAAATTACTCTCTTGTAATTGGAGACAATATGGCAAACACTTCGATTGCCCAGGCCCCAAGGAAAACTCTGCAACCAATTGTCTAAAAATAAACAGACAAATCTCACAGATTGCCCGCATTCAGCCGAAGGTCAACAGAATGGAGGCTTAATTTCGTTTTCTTTCTTCTTTTTTTTTCACTTAGCAAATGTGCGCAAATAGCGTCGAGGCAGCTTGTGGACCGCAGGCGGCTTTAAGCCTCGGGTAAACTGCCCTTAAGCCTGACGCCCAGTTCGAGCAGCGGGCATTTGCCTTTTGCCCACAATGAAGTGAAAGATGAGAATGGAAATGGAAATGGAAATGAAAATGAAAACGAATAAATGTACATTCATTTTCCAATTAATTAATTTCGATTTTAATGGCTCGCCACGTGAAAGCTCAACCGAAACCGCGGTCAGCGCACAGACGTCGCAGTTTATGTGACACTTTTCGCTGACAGCTAAAGCCACTAACTGTTTAATTGAAATTTACTTTGTGCGCCCGGCTGAAGAGAGACGCCTCGGGACGCCTCGGGACGCCTTTGGGTCAATTTGAGAATGGTCTTTTCCATTTGCGACCTGTAAGCCTAATTAGTGTATGAACACAAGTAGGCCGTGCTAAAAGGATTTCTCGTCTTGTAAAGAAATAGAAATTAACTTTACTTAAAACTGACCCGAACCATTTCAGTTTGCATAAAATTGAATGTTCTGAATAATATTTTATATATGATCATTAATATAAAGTGACTATAAAAGTAGAATAAAAAAATATTAGAATTATGAATACTTAAAGTAAATGAAATTTAATGAGAAACATTAATTCATTACAAGATTTGAAATTTAATATGAATAGCAATAAATCTCTCTTCAGTGTACTCAATGTAGACAATACATTAATAATTACCGAACGATGCATAGCGAGAAAAATCTAATTAACTTGACTATTATTACTAATTGAAACCCCCCCCCCCCCCAGCCTTGGCTCTGTTTTAATTTGTGATTTGAAACAACATTTCGAATGCGCAACAATTGAAGCCTTAAACAATGTGCTCACATTTTAATTGAAGTCCCATGGCAGCATGATTTGTTAATATTTTTGCATATTTATGCCAAAAATATTGTGATTTTTCAATTGTTGTTGCGGCTTTGTTTACATATACATTGAAAATATTCATTTGATTTGCGGCCTGCCATGCAATTAAAATAAATTCTTCTAACCGCGCTGTCAAAACCCAAACTGTCCGCGAAACTTCCAATGCTGGCCAATGTTTTCGTAGGTAATTTAATATATATATATATTCATAAATATGCCGAATGATAAATAAAAAATGTAAAATTATATTGAGCATTCTATACAGAAGTATGTTTATTTTTTCGCTGTTATTGTTATGTATGCATGCGGCACTGATGCCATATACCATATTATGCGAATATTAATGCTGCGTTTCAATACTTCTTTATTATTATTATATATACTTATATATATATATATCAATTTATTTATTTATTTATGGGACTGTTTGGTCGATATTTCAGTTGGAACAGAGCCACGCTTAAATAGACGCCAATGAAGCGAGGACATTTTAATGAATTGCACATCAATTTGCATTCGCAAGGGCTTCGATTTTAATTTCTGCGAATCGACTGTTCTGCATGGGTGGGTGTGGCCAGCCCTTTTTTTTTGCTTTTAATTTTTAATTGAATATACAAACATGAAACTAAGGAGAGCTGTTGTTGTTGCTCCTCGGAAATTATTAATTGTTTTTCGAATGATCAATTTTATTTCATTACTGATACTTTATTGGTATTCACAGTTTCACAGATAGCTTCTCACAGAGATATTGGCCCGACAAGTGCAGCTAGCTGAGAATTACATCATTATTTATGAGTGTATTTGTTTATTCAAGGGTTGCGGCAATCTGCCTTCTGCCTTCTCATAAGAGAAGCTAGCCTTGTTAATTTCAATTCATTGATACAATTATTGAAAGCAGAGGACTTGTCTATAATTATCATATATGTATATTGAGAAAAGATTATATTTAGCGTTGTAACTGTTTTACAATTATTTTTTATTTTATATCAGCATTAAATATTTTTTATGTTTTATTTTGAGAAAATGTGATTTACATTTATATATATATATATTTTTCCTATATAACCGATATTCTCTAATTTCAGCTATCAGTTTTTAACATCTAAATAAATATTGATTTAATTAGAATACATCATAAATATGTCTAGATTAACTTAACTAAATTACAACTTTTTTAAATACCCATTCATGTTCAATTAAATTTCTTTACTCAAGTTAGGGATTCGTCTTTATCAGCATATTTTATATTAATAGTTAAATAAAGCCTCTCATTTACAGATATTTACTCAGAAATCATTTTTACTTTCATCTCTTTTTGATAGCCATCACAATATAACTTTTATTTTTTCTGTAGTTCTTAACATTTTATCAAATATGAATCCCACAATATTGTACATGCACTTGACAGTCCCTGTGTTAGGGACAGCCTGACATTGCCTTGATGTTGGCTACATGGACAGCCGTGACCTTCAAATAACCCCCAATTTGTGCTGGCTGGCGACCCGTTTTCACTTTACACTTTTCAGTTTTCTGTTCAGTTTTCATTTTTTTTTTTTTTTCAGCTGTTTGCCTTTTTTTTCAGCCGCTGGCATAAATAAAAATTTTCATTTGTACATAAAGATAAACGTTCATTTTTGCGTTCTACTTTTTTCTCTTTTTTTCTTTTTTTGTTTGTTGGGCGCCAAAAAGTGTTGATGTTGTTTTGCTACTGCTGCTGCTGCTGCTGTTCGGCAATTTTTTTTCTATTGTTGTTGTTATTATTTCAATTTGTCATTTGGAGCAGTGCCAATTGGCGACCGCCACCCAACATTAACCAGCAAATGAAATAAAAATGTGCATTCGGCGCCCACACGACTAAGCAGACCATTCAGAACATTGTAGCATTGGCCTGGTCAAATCTTCGATCACCCTTGTGTGCCAACGAGAAATTGTATTGAAATCTTAAATACTTAGTTTCCTTTTAAATGAATTTCACGGCTTGAGCTGAGCAAAAATTTTAATCACAGACGTAGTTAGATTGTGAATGTCTTTACTGAGCAGATTCTACTGAACACATATTAAGCAGTTTATATGAACTGCTCATGTTTGTATTAAGACTTTTTATATTTTATATTGGATTGTTGCCAAAGAGATCGGCAGATGCCGGTTAATAATTTGCCTGACTTGTCCTCGCTGCGCAACAGTTTGTTTGTAAACTATAAACAAAATTTGCAAAGCAATAAACTATTTACTATTAAAATATTTAAAATTATGACGCCATCATTTAAATGCAAAGAATTAGTTCACGAGTTAACAAATGAAGTAGTAACAAGATTTTATTATATTTTATTTATATTATATTTAGTATAAGAATAAAAATCGTAGAAAATTTTCAAAATTACTATTTATAAATAATATATTAGATTTTCTACTGACGCAATGATTCGTGACATGTGGAACTGTGAATTCATTCCAAGTCATTCAACTGCTGAGAGCCAACGATTTATCTCTCCCGACTGGTAGGTGTAATAAGCCTTGGGGGGCTAGTTGATGGCCCCAGACCACGGCCAAAATGTCAACAAAGTGATTTTTTATTTTCATAAACAGAGGCAAAAAAGCGAAGAGGCGCAAATATGATATATGAATGTGAATTATGAGCCACAGCAGCTGCCCAGTGTTTGGATGCCTGAACGGAGCGGATATATTTTGCATGTATACAAAATGATGGGAGTCATACAATGAAATGCAAAGGTCGCTTCTGTATTTATTGTTAATTGACTATTTAAATATTTAATCAATAAAAATTTTAATTGAATTCCCAAACATTACGTGCCTTGCATTTATGTGCGCCCATAATTGCTTACTTAATTAAACAAAAATCAATTAATATATTCGCTTATAGCAATAATAAATGTGATTTCGCATACAAATTAAATTAATCGCAAGCTATGGCTACACCTAATTGAGTGAGAAAATTTATAAAATTATGGAATTAAGCTGATTCCGTTATAATAAGCCTACACTATAAATATGTTACAATTATGATGGAATAAGGACTCAAAGGCAAAATATCATTTGTATATTTTATTTTAATCTAAACTTCTGAATATAGAAGGTATTTTAAAAACGCTTCAAATGGAAACATATGCCATTCTACACATAGTTCATTTACTATATCGCTTCTGCGGATTGTTACATTTGAAATTGCTTATTAATTTCATCAGTACGTGACTTTAATGGAATTTAAACAATAAAATATGCATTATATTCACATAATTGCTATTGTACGTAAATATTTTAAAGTAAATAAACAAAGGCCATTGCGTGATGTTGAAATTGTAAATGATATCTCTTGAAAATTCTATACAAACAGTTTAAGTAAAGCGTATTTTATGAAATCAATTATTTATATATTATTATTAACAATTTATTAATATCCTCAAATTTACGTGTATAATACTGATTTATGCTTTTTAACTCTATTCAACACTTCTGCTTACATTGATTAACTTATACAGTTAGTTATTCATATTGGTATCTTCATTCAAAATTCATGAAAAGTAAGGATGTGTCTAAAGATATATGCTTAAGATCACCAAATCTGGCATCACAGGAAATATTCAACTTTATTTAAGACTGCACCAACAATTATAAATCACATTTAAATGAAAAATATCACTAAATAGATATTTTTGAATTATTTTTCAATTTCATTTATTTCTTTATTTTTCAATTTATTCGTTTGGCTTTGCCAATTTTGTCCGTAATTAATAATTATTTTATTGCAACACTTACAGCCATTGTATATTTAGTTTTAAAAAATGCAAATGAATCTGCTGAGTTGTGCGCGACTTTTGCGATCAAAATTGAATTTTCGACTGACGCAAGTTGCTGAAACAGTTTTCCATTTATCCTAAGAGGCCAGAGATAATTTAGGAAAATGCTGAAAATGTTGTTTTAGGTTAGCCTAATGCCACTGCCAGCAGCGATGTTGATAGCGACGCTAGCAGCGACGCCAACGCCGACGCCAACGCCAACGCAGCGTTCGGCATTAGACGCCGATTCGCCTGTTTTTCGAATGCCAAAATCGCCAGAAATAAAGCCAATGTAGGAGGCAGACAAGGCGGGCAAACAAATATAGATACGAGCAGCGGAAGCTCTTTATGACGTCACTACCCCAATAGCAACAGCAGCAACAAAAACAACAATAACAATCAACTATTACAAAAATATGAAATTATATAGAAAACTTTGAGCAGAAGTGTGGCATCATCTAGTGCCAGAAAACGAAAACTATTTTCCTTTCGCTTTTCGGCCCCACACATACGGAAAGCAATTTGCCAACAAATTGGTATGTACTGAGCGCTCATTTGTATCTGATAGATACTGAGGAATATCTGTGCGTGCGTAGGCGCCTCTGTCAGATGTCAAGTTCAGGTATATTCTATGCATATACATGTGTATCGGCAGCAGCTTGTAACTAATTGCACATTTTTGATTAATTAGCGCACTTTTCTCACACTTGCAGCTAATTTCAGAGATGACGCTGACATTGGCTTTGAATACGTATGTTTTTATAGCACTTTTTTCTTGAATGTCACTTGGCGAAAAAATGCGTCAATTTGCTTTTCGCTTATGGCAAATTTTTGTCTGTTCACGCTTCATTTCAGCCAAATGGACGCGCCACATGAAGGTCGTGCGAATAAAATTGTAATTTCAATTAAAAGTTTTCTCCGACATTCAGCTATGCCAACAATTTCGCTGAAAGTAAACATATTGCAGAGGTGCTTGCCAGCCAGCTCCGCACAGCGGGCACGCCAACAAGGTGCTGCAACTTTGTCATTCCATTTGTTTATTTAAAAGCAATTAAATTATCTAGCAAAACATTTTGATCAAGTTCAAGTTGAAGTGCGCTGCCATTGAGCATATTTTGAGATACTTTCACAAACAAATATAAACAAAGCATCTGAAGGCACATTCGTTTCATCTACCACCTGAAGCACATAAATTTTCGCACCTCTGACGTTTATTTTCTATGCCAAGTATAAATATATCTATCTAGTTGCGTGCTGCTATTGATGGGCGCCGCTTCTATGAGCCGGTGGCTCGCAACAAATTTTGCATTTCAATGAAATATCAAAGAGAATGGAGAGAAAAATATTGTTGATGTACTTGTGAGTGGCGAGCGTTCGTATTTTGTTTTGATTTATAAACATCATTTTATTTTTTATTTATTTTTAATTGGAGATAAGGCCATCAAAGCATCGCAATGCAAACTAACGAACATCTGCTTCTAAATAACAATGAAGAGATATTGAGATCGCAGTTCGATTAAATGAAATATAAATAGAATATTTACATGTTCATACGAATTAAAGTATTTATTTATTTTAGTTTGTACAGTTTCTTACAGAAGTGTCTCGTCTACATATATTTATGATATTAACTAAGTTATACTTAAAAAAAACCCCTTGCAAGAATATTCAACTTATTTTCTTCATGGTATTATGAAACATTACAGCTATATATTTCGCTAAATATGAATTGAACTTTACGCTGAACAACCATAAATTAGGTATAATTCCCTTGATGTAGCCTAAAAAATTTTTAATGAAAATGCAAAAGGGCGTGGAAACGAAATTTTAAAGCAACACCTACGTAATGCCATTTTTATAAAAATATTCTGGCTAACAGCTGCCAAGGCTGCAATCAAAATTAATTGAGCGACTCTGCGTTCAGTGCCAGCTCATATGTGTTTTTAAAAATGTATATATGTATATGTGGCGTTCGCGTGGGCGACCTACAAATATATATATATATATATATCTGACAAGTGGCAGTTCGTATGTCTGTTTGTTTGTTACGATCCAAGAAAGCCAGAAAAAAACATTATTGTAAAAAGCATTTGATTTATAAAAACATAAGAAACTATATATGTATAAATTTTGTTCAGCAGACTTAATATCATTTGTAAATACTCTATTCTGGTTAGTGTTATTATTTAGAAAATAAACAAAAAATAATTTATTATATTAACACTCTAGAATATTGTTCATATTTCAATTTCAATTGAACAAACTTTATCCAATAAAAATTTAAATTTTTCCCTTTTGGTAGAGTATTTGAGTCGGTTTGCAGCTGCTTTATGCTTTCACATAATACAAACAACTGTTGCTCATAAATAAGAACGAAATTGGCTATACAAACAAGAGACAGAAACAGAAAACAAAGCCGTTCACAGCGTTCATCCCTCCAGTCTCCGCAACAGTATTTGTCGATAATTATACTCAAGGCGAACCGCACTTGTATCGAGGTCAGTTGCACAGGGCCTCAGCCACAGTTTTTTGGCATCATCTGTAGAAAATTGAATCAGTGAATATAGATTTTCTTTCTGCTCTTTTTCACGATGAAGCAATGAAACTGGAAAAATAAACATTAGAAACAATTTCTAGATTTATGCCACGAATATAATACATATAAAGGAGTTCTTTGACCAAAGTTAAAAAAAAAAAATATAAAAAAATTAAATGAATAAAGTAAGCATCTTATTCTGGTCTGTAATCTTCTAAAAGTGTGTTCAGCTTTAAATTTTTAGTGGCAGTACTTTATAAGTTTTAGCGGATTTTTGTAATCTTATATATTTTTCCAATCTTTTCATGGCTTTAATAATCGTGAATAACTAATTCTAAAAAAATATAAGGAGTATTTCAGAAATATTTGTTTTTTTTTTTTTAATTTTGACTATTATGGGAATTAAATTATATATTGAAAGAATTGCAAATTTTATATTCAATATTCAAACAAAAAATTGGCAATAAATCAATTGAGTAAATAACAAACAGTTTTTTAATGGCCCATCAAGCAGCAAAGTTTCCATATATATATATATATGTATATATAAATAAATATATATATATATGATAAACTATTACATTATACAAACAGTTGTGCAGCAAGGGCGAGATAGAGGGCATACCAATTTTGCCCTGTCCAATATTTAGCAGCACGATGCGAATTTAAATACAAGTGAGCCCCATTGCTGTTGCTGCTGGCACTATCTGCTGACTTATGCAGTGTGGTCTTTTCTTTCGAGCTGCGACTAAATAATTCCCCCCTTGCCAGGGTGCGAATGTTTATCTCTGGTCGGCGCCAACAACTGCAAGACGTAAAATTTTCAATTTGAATAATTTCGCGGGCATATCTTGTGCGCTAGTCGTATACTCATTAATGTTGACTGAGAATAGGGAGTATTACGCAGCTGAGGAAAATTTTGTGATAGCAACTTGACAAAAAATAAATATATATTATAAAAAAAAAACAATAAATAAATAAAATAAAATTATGAATAAATAGAAAATCTGTTAAAAATAATTAATATATATATATATATATATATATATATATATATATATATATATATATATATATATATATATTATTATATTATTATATATATATATATATATATATATATATATATATATATATATATATATATATATATATAAATAATTTTTAAAAGCAATTATTATTAATTATAATTTTTTATATTCTGTCACATATATTTCCGATTTTATTTAAAAAAAAAAATCATTTTCACTACTCTCTACCTCATATTTTTGTTTTGAATATACTGCATGAAAACATTTGAAACATTTTTAGAGTTCTTCATTGTTGTATGTTGTAATCATAGCTTACAGGGTATCATCTACTGGACTACTTTTAACTAAGACACTTTTATTTGTTAGATTTTAGTTTGCGCTGCTCTTTGGCTGTTTTCTCTCAGCTGCAAGTCCAGAAAAATAGTTGAATAAATATTAAAAAATATAAAAGATAGCTGCAAAATATGCAAGCTGCAGGCAACACGCAAACAATTTACGATCTAAACTCATATAAATACATAAATATATATACAAATAAATAAATATATATATGTATATATATATATATATATATATATATATATATATATATATATATATATATATATAGATGTAGGACACATACGTACACACAGATATTTGTGTTTGCATAAATTAGAGTTTGCTGTGTTGCTTGAGGCAACATTTTCTGTATCTACACTTGTATATGTATCTGTATCTGCTTCTGTATATGTATCTGTATCTGCTGTTCGGCTAGGCCATTATATTACATTTTACCCAAGGCTGTTTACCAATAAGTCGCACCATTTGCATTGTAGATTTGGGCCGCACTTTCGTTTTCCCATCCCCATGAAACTGCAGCGTGTAAACAATTTGTTGTATCATGTTTTGACTATTAGTAAACATTTTGCTGTGTTTATTTTCAAAATTTGCCGCCCATTTCCGCCGCAGGCCCACGCAGTTCTTTATTTTATGCTCTAGCACAAATTTCACGACAGCTGCCATATGTTGCCCATTGGCTGCGGGATCAATAAATACAATTTCACTATATTCGCGACATGTAGATATTTATATATATATATATATGTAAATGTCTTTTTATGCTTTGTGGCAATTTAAAATGTAGCTAATTTTATTGTGTCTGGCTTATGTGTTTTGTGTTTATTAACTTTGTTGACATAGTAATATGAATTGAATGTAAAACTATTTTGTTATCATATTTTTATGAATAAACAATATTACATTTGAAATATAAAAGATAAATTTTTAAAATAAATTGGAAACTTAAAAATTCCAATTAGGAAAGAGTCTTTGAGCCTGAAGAAGAGCATACGATTGCAGAGCGAAATACACAATGAAACATATGTGTGTATGCAAATGAAATTTGCTTGTCTTTTATGCAAGTGCATTAAAATATAAACATGGAAGAGCTCTTTTCTGTCCACACAGTCTGTCGTGTTGCTTCGGAGAAGACCCTTCTTCGGGCTGGCATCCCACTCTCAACCTAGGTAGGTGATGGCGACTCAGCTAATGTGTGTGTTTGTGTGTGTGTGTGTGTGTATGTGTGTGTGCGTGTGCTTGTATGTGTCGTTCTTGTAATCACTTTATTTTGCATATGTGAGCGCAGTTAAGTGTATAAGCATTCGTATGTCAGTGTGTGTGAGTGTGTATGACAGTGTACTTTGTAAATAAATTGCGAAAATATTTTAAAGGTTGCCACAGCGACGTCGCTCTCGTGTCTCAGCTCCAGTCGCTTCCCGAAATGAAATAAAACTAAGGACAGCGACAACAGAGCTTGCCAAAGCAGGACAAGGCAAGGACAGGGCAGACGAAGTCTGGGGATATAAAGTTGCTCGAGGATTTGTAAAATTTATCGTAGACATCATTATGCGACTATTTCACTAGCTCTCTCGCCCGCTCTCTCGAATGGTCTACTCCCTCGCTCGAGAGCTGAGCAACAGCAGCTGCAACATGCAAGTGACTCTCGTTGGCTGAGACGGGGGCAGGTGCTAGGATTTTTGCATTTTACGTTCTACATTGGCAAAATTGTTCTTAAAATGCAAAAAAAAAAAAACCTTAAATTATTCAAAACATAAGCCATGATATATAACGCGCACAGTGGGGCGAGGCTGCGGTGGGAAGACGATGGCTCGTATGCATTCAAGAGCACTCTTCACACACACACACACACATTTAACATATATGTGAGATGTTAAATATACATTATTTTCTCAATATGTAAGCTGCAATGATATTTTATTCCGAGTTAGTTAAGCTTATATTAAATCGTATATTCATAAAATGCTTTTAAGAAATTGTAATGAATTTTTTATGGTTTTCTTTGGTCGTGCTAAATCAATTCATTTCGGAAATATATTTTTATATCCGAAAAACATTTTACAAAATATATTTTTTCTTGGTTGGCTTAATTAGATGAGTCGATCGACTGGCTCTCGTTAATATATTGATCTTCTTATAATAACGACTTTGTTATATTGAACTTTTATTTGTTTGTCGAGTTGATTAAAAACGATAACAAGGAGAACGTGCTGCTGACTTTTGGGAGGGCATGTAAAGCGTATTAGAATAAACGCAAATAAAATATTGCCTGACCTGGAGATCTGCAAGAAGTGTAGATAATACATTCGCAACGACCGCTGCGGGTCCCTACTCAGTGCTTGGCAGCCATAAAAACGTGCAAAATGAATCATTATAAATAACAATAAACGAGACGTAAGCCATATTTTACCCATAATAGCTAATAAAACACACTGAAAGTGGCCAACAGCAGGCCAGCAGACTAGCAGACCAACAGACCAACAGGCCAACAGATCTGGTAATCATGGAAGCATAACAACGCCGGCATCTCCATGTCCGACTACATTTCAAATGATAAAGGAATGCCACAAAAAGGTTGAGCGCCTAACAATAAACCGAGTCGACATGAAAGTAAAAACGAGAAAGCCGAGCAACAAAGTGAACAAAAAGAAGAAATAACAAAAACACAAAACAGACTAAAAGCTGAACAGCGCCTTGACATTCAAGCTACCCAAGAAACGTTCCCTTTCCAATGGCATCCACAAAAAATGACCCACGATTTTCTTTTTTCTGTGCTCGCTCAAGCGCCAAGCCTTGCGTCTTTAGCTTCCGGCTGGTCACGTGGCCAGGATGCAATGACCGACCACTTCGCTCCGGTCCGCTCCACTCTGATCCGCCAAGCAGCGAGTGCGACTGTTGCTCGTATATTTCACGCTCGAAAATCTTTGGGGTCACACAAATCCGATTTACATGCAAATAAATAAAATTCATGTCGAACCTCGAGTTGCAGACAATAAATTTTTGAGTGCGCTTCACCAACGCCGCCGAAAGAGAGACAGAGAGAGAATGGCCAGACGAGAGCGTATACCTAGCAAAGGTTAAACTTGAGGTCCTTGGTTACTCTACTCTGCTATCATTTGTTGACTTTCGGTTTGAGGTCAGCCTTAGCTAGGCACTGTGAAATTGTTTCTATAATGAATCAAATATGATTTGCTGATTTTCCACAGCTCAACTTCACTTATTAAAAGCTTTGAACAAAATTACAAAATTGTGACTAGAAATATGAGAAAATAAAAATAAAAAGATAGAAACAACTTTTATAGCTATTTTAACCATAGATCTAGCCTTTAATATATACATATATATATATATTTATTAAAATTTAGATTTTATATATAAATATTAACTTAAAGTAAATGTGCGCAAGTAAAATTCAATTCAATTTTGTTCTTTATTCATTCCTTCTATTGCCAATTCGTTTTCAACTTTTTGCAAAACAATTCCAATGAAATTCAGAACAACAAAATCGTTTAGAATCAGTTTCTATGGCTGTTGACAAAATGCGAATGTAGAAATTGTTGATTAAATATTTTTTTTATTTATTTCTTTTTCTTTATAATTTTTTTTTTTCAGTTCATGATCGTAAAGTCTTCATTAAAGGACAGCGCAATAAATAATGCAAACCATTTCAATAAACTCTCGCAATTCCTTGGGCCACGACAAAAATGTGGGGACTGAAATTTATGCGCCTAATTTACCGGTAATAAAATGCACAGCAACTACGGTAAAAATAATAAAGATGGCAAAATGCTCAACTACGCCAACTAAAACAAAGAAGAGAATGGAACGAGAATAACGGGCCAACGATATAAGAAACGATTATTTTTTATTATTTTAAAATTGTCTCCAATGGAGAGAAGCCGCCTAAGAGGAGACCAGGCGAGCGACAGTTGACAGCGTTGTTGCTATCTGCACGATTTTTGATGTTGCTCAGGTAACTGTCTCTATGTATAGTATGTGTCTCTGGGTGTGTGTCTGTGTGTCTGTGTGTGTGTGTGTGTGCTGTGATGAGAATGTAAATTACCCGGAAAATGCGACATATACAGGAATAACAACAACAACAGCAGCAGTGGAAGCAGCAGCAGCAGCAGGAGCAGCAGCAGGAGCAGCAGCAGCAGCAGCAGCAACAGCTACGACAATAAGGAACGAGCATATCGCATCAGCTAGAAGGAGAACTAGCAGGAACAGGGTTATGGCGGGAAGGCGTGTCACAAATGGTTGCCGCTGTCAACTAAAGTGTAAAAAAATGGCAGCTTGAGCGTTGAAAGCCCCGGAAGCAGCCCACATTGGTCTCGAGGTCGAGGACTTGGCATCCCTGGCTCGGCTCCCTGCCTTCCACAGCAGACAACAATGTAGCATAATGGCGGTAACATTGAGTGCCTACATAAGTCCTTTTAATTTGAATATTTTACGGTCGCAACTTAGGCCAAGGCGCCCAGGCGCCATCGGCGGAGTGTGTGCTTGAGCTGCGCCCAAAACGTGGCCAACAATATGAACAACTAAAACAGCCAAAATCTTGAGGACGTGTTGCAATTGTCAAGTGTCAGAGCCAACTAGAGGCAACTCAGGTGTGTGATCTATGCGCGTATTTGTGCGGCGCAGCGACAGCCGGAAACGGAAATGGCGGCATGGCGCACAACGTGAGCTTCTTGTAATCACCAAAATGAAATATCGAAGTTATCGCGGTGTCGCTAATGTGACGTCTGCGCCTGCCTTGCTATGTTTTTATCGCTTAATCTGCAATGCGTATGTGAACTCCAAACCCAATGAGATTATGTATTATTACATAAGAGTCTTTAAATGGGAATACATGCTTTATATTTTTAAAAGCAAATTCAATAGAAGTTGTTGGCGATATTAAAGTTCATTTTGTTTTGTTTAGCAGAAACTCATGAGAGAAGTCAACTCCAGTTTGCATATTTATTTTATTTATTTATTTTTTTTTCAATTTTATGCTTACAATTTATATTCATTTAAAAACATATGCTCTTTTATATATGTATAATATATTTTAAATACTTGTAATGTATAAGAGTTAAGTATTTTTAAACCCTGAATCCATCGATAATAACGAGGAGCTAAGTGGATATAGCCATGTTTATCAGTCCGTCCGTCCATCGGTTATTTAGCTTTTTTTTCGAAAATCTTTCAGCCGTCTTCCCCATGAAAGCTTTATTTAGACTGTTAATTCCTAACAAATGCCTAACACATAATATTTCTACTTAATTTAAACTGGCAAATTAATGTGTGTAAAAAAACGAAACTGCTTTTCTAACAGATTGACGTAAAGTGACCTTTGCCAAGAATCTTGTATATCAGAGCGACCCTAAATCAAAGTCAGCCGGTTGCCAAAGCGACCTTGTTGGGAATTGGTTTGAGAGGCTCTAATATCATTGAATTGCCAAAAATAACAAGCTCAGTCTATTTATTTATGAGGGTGTGTGTGTGTGTGTGTGCGTGTGTATACACACGGGCTTTACATATCAATACCCAATAAGCATTAGATAAACAATGTGGCATGGGATTTAGCGGGAATTCTATCCCCCAGCCATCGGGTAATGAATCATGTGAGGACGTTGAGGAATCAGCAATTGCCAGGCAACCAATAAACGTATTCATCATACGCCACGTAAACCGGATACACAATAATAATAAAAGAGCAAAACCAAAGAAATACATTGAAAAGTCAAACAGCCAGCGTCAACTTTTTCCCTCATTTCCACGTCTATCACCTTTTCGTTGTTTGCTACGGCTGCCGGGTGTTTGTTTCGCAAACTGTAAAGTGTAATAAAACGTGTTGCGAAAGTCTTTCACGTTGTGTATTTAATTACCTTGAATTATATGTCATCATGAGGGAAAACACTGAGTTGTGACAAGTAAATCATAGCTAATATGGGGGGAATAATTTGCTGATAAATAAATTACTTTTTTTTTTTTTCTATTTGACAATTTTTTGAAAAGCTGAATATTTCACTATGCAAATAAATTTCTTACATCCTTGCTTTAGATAAATACCTACTGCTCAAAGAATTTGATTGAATGGAAAATACGTTTTCGAGTTAAATATAAGATTTGTTGCGTTTCCAGGAGACAATTGTTTAATCAGGCTTACGACAATAGTCTTAAGATCGTAAGTTTTTTAATGTGCTTACAACATTTCTCTTCTTAGTTACCGTTGCAGGAATTCTCTTAAGTCTAGTTTCTTGTCTTTTCGCCCGAATCTGTCTTTCTGTAAATATTTTTAGTTACTCTTTTGTTTCTGGCTTGAATTCGCATAGCCCAGCTGTGTTGCTTTGGGCTTGAAAACGTTTTAAATTGTATCCTTTTGGCAATTCGCACCAAGATGAGGGGGTACAAGAAAAAAAGGGAACTAAGAGTAAGAGAGAGAGAGTGAGAGAGAGAGGGAGAGAAGAAAAGAGATAAAGTAAAAGGGCTAAGCATTCTCTGTTTTAACTGTAGGTTTTCAAGAGTTTTTCATACAAGCGGAGCATACGCAATTCGGTCTTTGCCTCTAGCCCAACTTTAATGACACTCAGACTGAGTGAGTTTACGTTAACCCTCTCAGTGCTTTTTCCTCTCGGCTATAACTTGCGTACGCTCATTTAGCGTTTAAATACATTTCGTGGAAGTTAGTAGAAGCCGCTGATTAATTTTCTATTCGACTTTACTCTCGTTACATTTCTTAGCTTTGCCTTGTTCTGCACCTTGAGATTTGTTAGTTGTAATTAGAAATTTTGATGGGACTTATTTAATTAAGTAAAGAATGTCGGTATATACATATTGCTAAATAATGCAGTAAAAGCAAAAATACTTTTTGTGCTACAAATACGAAGGCAATGGGAATTTTCAGAGTTTTTTGCAAAAAATAAAATTTTTGAAATAATAATATAAATTTAAATAATTTTACAAATATTTTATTTTCTTTTCAATTCATCACATTTATTTATCGTTCAGTTTCATTTAAAAGTTTTCCCAATTTGAGGGCAATTACACTGAGCTAGCGGAATGTCAACTGAACAGGAATGAAAGTGTAATCAAATAGAAGCTCGACATAAACGCAATGCAGCCAGAAGTGCATGTGCTGCAGACAGGAAACAATGCCAGAAATGCAAGTGTAGACGCTTGGCTGAACGATTCAGTCAGCTGAGAAATTTGAAAATGATTTACAGAAAAAACTTCCATGCGACAGATGTCGACCAGATGTGGTCACAAAATATGTGCAAATGCATTTGCCAGCTTTGGAATGCAACGAAGGTTAACAACAGTCAGAAACTGTCAGAGCTCAATGAGCCTGAAGTGTCCTTGATGCCAAGGAAGTGACAAGTGTTTGCCTTGCTAAATGCATCAAAGACATTAGAGACAAAAGCCAAACTTGCATTTTACTTTAAATTTAAAAATATTTTACAAAAATATGTTTGTGTGAATTATTTATATTCAAAATGTACGTTACGTATGAAAGTGATATGAAAGTAAGTATATACCTATGTTTATGTGTTCTTAAATATAAACTTTAATCAATTACTAACACAAATTTTTTTTACTAATTATTTACTATATACGTATAATCATATCAAGTAAAATACAAAATATATGATAAAGCTTAAGAAATTGAACTTCTTTTAAGCCCTCATTCTTGTTAATTTAAATCCGTTTCATTCCTTTTTCATTCTCTTTTTCATTACTTTTTTTTACATAAGTAAATATTGCAATTTTGGATCAATTTATATCCCTTCATCCCTTCATATTTATTATATATATTTAACTATATAGGAATATACAAATTTATATAATTCATATAAGCTTAATGCTCACAATAGACGCGTAAATACTTTTAATGAGAAACGTTGACTGTTTGTTTTTATACCCTAAATGGGAATTCAGCTCAAAGTTAAATGATTTTGCAATACAGCAGGCAGAAGCAGGAATGGCAGACCATAAAAAAGTCGACGAGCTGTGCTGAGAACTTTCCATGTTTGTCTATTGGTATAATATCTACAGTCTCAAAACCTATTGTAGTTCCCCTAATAGCAAAAGCAGATCAAGGAATTAGATTACGTCTCCAGCTCTTCTGTTGCTAGAGTCTTCACTTTTGTCTAATATTGATTAATTATATTTTTTATTTATAATAATGAATTGTGTTATGTATGCATAGATGTAAGCTATATAGTATGTTTTATAGGTTATATTTGTACGTTATCCAATGCAGAGGGAATCTCCTAGTCCTGCACTTCCAACTGAAGTTTATTTTTTCTTTCCAGTTCGCATTTGAAATAGTTCATATCTCTAGCGAATTGTTACATTTTATTTTGCAAATGTTACGCAAACTATATTTAGTTTCCTTAATTCAGTAATAATTTTTGCATGTAAATTCATATTTTTTGTTATCTACAGTAGCTTTAATTATTTTCCCGCGGTCTGCCATAGCCTTGAGGGTATTTTGAAAAAAAAAATTGTTTGATAAAGTTGGTTTGAATGGAAAGAATTAAATGAGTTTATTTATAATAAAGAATTTAACAAATGCGCATTAAGCGAACAGAAGTTTCAGGATTTTAAATGCAGATAACATGTTTATTGAATCCACAAACTTTTGTAAATGTCAAACTTTTAAGAATTTTATTATTAAATTATTCAACATCAATGTGCGCAGCGCACACTTATAATTTTCATGAGATTAAATTGATGTCTGTTAAACGTGGTCGACACGCTTCGCGGTACACACTAAGTGCATTAATAATGCAGACATCAGGACGAGCTCCTGCAGATACTTAAAGAAGTTAATGACTGGCGTGAAAATCAATTTTGTATTTCATAAGCCAACTTTCGCGATGCAATAATTTCGCGTACATAAAGAAGAGAATCGAGGCCCAAGTACAACGAAAAGCATTGCTCACCTTCACTTCACTAGCGGACAAGGCTTTTATACCCTGCTCTTAAATTTGAGAGTCTCAATACGCTGGGAAGCGTATGAATGAATGAATGAGAATATAAATATATACACACGTAAAAAATATTTCGTTTTTATTTTAAATTGTTTAAATTTTGTATTTTTTAAATTTTAAATTTTAAATAAATATTTAATTATCTGATGGACGTCTTCACGTTTGCCGAACTCTCTTGTGAGATATCTAATGGTCGTGTCGGAGGCTTCAGGAGTGCAGGCGCATGTGTGTGAGTGTGTGTGTGTGGGGGGGGGGGGCCATATAAATGCAAATGGCTTATGAAAATAATTTGGCAGTAAATTATAAATTTATGGTAAATTGCATATTGAGGGATTTTTCATTTTCGGGCCATCTGCCAGTGCCTCTTAGTCGGCTTCATTGTTGTTTGTAATAAAAAGCTCCACCTGCCCTGCCCACCAGCACTTGCCCAGCGTTTTCTTTGTTCTCCTCTCTTCCTCTCTCTCTCTCTCTCTCTCTCTCTCTCTCTCTGTCTCTCTTTGTTACCTGCCCGTTGGCAGATGTACATTTTTTTTCTTCTTATCAGCCTGATAGCGTTAAATGGAACATTTTTTTTTTTTAAATAATTGCGTGTTTAAGGTGAATTTTCTTATATGCCGGAAATGATTACAGACCAAAGTATGCGTCGTCGAGTGCTAAGAGGCGTATATTAAATAAACGCTTTTGCTTTCTCCTGTCATCCTCCTCGCGCCTCATAGGCAAGACGTTGTAATAAGCAGGCTTTCTGCAAAGGCTTAAGTGCCACTCCTCCGCACTGAACTCGTCCCTGAGGAGCCACACCTGCGTCGTCTTAATGCGAGTGCCTGCGGTTCTGCCACAATTGTAATTCATTGTAAATGTGCAAAAAAATTTTAATGAAAGCTTTTGCCAATCTTCAATAAAAGCGAAATTCATTTGTATTGCGTGACGATGGCGGTACTAAGTGCTTTGTAAATTGTCACTCACACCAATGAAAAGCGGGACGAACTCTCCAGTCGAGAGAGTCGGACTGGGAGATACCCTGAGCCCCAGTGCAGCTTTTGTTTGAAGCCATTTAGCTGATATTTGTTTCATCTCAAACAGAAATGCATTCTCACACTTATTCACATATATTTAAAAGATGTAATATTTAAAGGTATGCAAATAAATATTGACAGACAGAGTTAGGATAAACCGACTATGACCACATATTCGGCTGTCATATGGATTTAATGGAGTCAGTGTCGAAGAAGAAGACACCCTACTTAAATCATTAAAGTAAACATTCAAATATAATTTATTAGTTATCTAAATTACTTTTAAGAGCGGCACTCGAATTGCATCTGTAAGAGCATTATTAAATTTTGAAAGTGTAAGCGCGAAAAGGTTGCTCAACCCGTGCTCTCTCTCTCCCTATTACATTTACTGTGTGCTCTCATTAAATAAAGGAAATGTGACATTGGAACTGAAGACTGTTGTGATATATATTTGTGAAATTCTATATTAGAAGAAGACACAAGAAAATTGCGTAAGTAACCAAATAAATTTGCTTCAAAATAATGAATATATATTATTGACAACAGTCAAAAAGAAAGAAGAAAAAAAGAACGTTCTCGAAAAATCTACATCTTCTTGCAGAAATAAGCATTTATGTACTAAAGACAGTCTTTGGCTTTAGCAGAACTTTCCAGACTAGGAGACCTAGAATATTCCTCGTGTAAAGAAGCAGGTATAAAAGCAGGCTGCACATCGGCTCAGTCAGTCAGTTGTATTTTGTGAAATCATTTTGGTAATCAACACACACACTTGCTACTTACTTTTATTTTTGAATCAACTTTTGTTATTGCACTTGCATTTCCAAAACTATTTTTATTTGTTTCAAGAAAACTTCAACATTTATTATTATTGTTGTCATAGCATCGTTTATTATATATACACAATTCATTGAACAAATGTAGGTATTTTATTCTATTTATTGAAGTCAACTAAATAAAAAATTGAAATATATTAAAGTCAACATTGAATAAAATTTTTTTTGCATCTACTATATACGATTTATATTTAAGCTGTGGCACTTTCATAATATAAATTTAGAATTCAAATTAATTATGACTAATTATTATGATATAATGTATAATAATAATTATATTGAACTCGCTTATAAACAAAAATAGCTGATATTAAAAATCACAATTACAGAAAACTGTTTATAAACTGAGTGTTCTATTAAAGAAGTAAATCGAATAATCTAGATATCTACATTGATTTCTTTAAAATTGATGAATATTGAATGGGCCTCTTCAAGAGAAAGCTAGACTATGATGATAAATAAAAAATAAATTTCATTTGAATAAAAGCAATCGTAACATTTGAAAGCATCGCCAGTGAGCCGGCCTGAGAGCAATCATCGATTGGCTCTTCGCTGAGGGCCGACCTAACGCACTTCAATGGACTTCGTGGAGCATTCCATTTGGTCTTTTGGTCCATTGGCTTGCGCTGCAGGTCGGCCAGCTGTGACTACTGAAGACGAACAGAGGCTGGGACAATGGACATCATTCTGATTTACTCAATACGTGGAGCGGCTTTAACTTTTGTTCTGCTGCCAAAGTTTTTGCAATTTTCCATGCTGTTTGCAAAATGAACGAAGCAAGAAGCAAACAAACAAATTGCCAAAGAAAACTTTTACGTTTTACGTTTTGTGGAAATGCAATTTTGTGTGCAGGGCGAAGGTGAAGTATGCTCTGCCAGCAGAGCTACCTTCGAAAGGGCTTCGAAAGGGCTTCGAAAGGGCTTCGCAAGTATTCCTTTGTTGGTCATTAAATTACATTTAAACTTCTTTTAGTTGAGTTTGTTTTGCAATTTTTTTCGGACTGTCTATCTACGTTCTCAGTGTGCAGAACTACTATTTCGTCAGCCTGCATGTTACTCCCTTGGTAAACTTAAATAGCAAGTGCTTACATGCTCTTATAATGTATCTAAGTGGGATTAATACTGTTCTGATTAGTTTTTGATCAAGTCAGTTCATATGTCGGCTGACGATTGAATGAATATATAATAATACTAAGCTCTAATACTCTAAGTTTATATTATATGGCCAAAAAGTTTAAATGTACTTCTTTTATATTTTATGCATTCCATTTGCTATTTGGCTTTCGGAAATGAAGTCCGTATAAGATCATTTGTAAATTACAGCCTCATTGGGTAAGCATCACAAAGATGTTTTCCACCTCACTTCCATTGGTAAAAATTTGTTTCTATTCACTAATTACGTCTTTTGCCTATTTGATGGGCTCAGCTTCCTTGGCGTTGATTACAGGATGACAGGCGCCGGCTGGTCTTCATTAAGAACATTTGCAAGAATCATTTTCAGAAAAGTGGAAAAGGTGCGGTACGCAGCTGAGAATTGACGTTCGCAGAAACGCAGAATGAAAATCATTCGAACGTAAAACTTAAATTAACATACTTAATTTTGTGAACGCATTTCCACACACACACACACAGACACACTCACACACACACACAGTGGTATGCATGGTAGCAAAATGAATTGCGACAATTGATTTTCAAGTAATTAGCACTTTTAAAGTCGACGCTCGTTTGGCCAACAACTGTTGCCTGTTGCCTGTGTTCACAGAGCCTCCCTCTCCACCTCACGCAGTATTGAAATGGTCGCGATGCCAATCTCAGACGTTGGCACCATTTGTCAGGAAGTGCGTTAAATTTTACGGAAATTGGCGTTAATGAAAATGCCAGCAAGCAAATAGTTTCAATTACTGAACATTGCCTGCCAGCCACACTGAGACGTTGCGACGTCTTGTGTTCTTAATGTGTTCATGCGGCGTATACGTGATTTCTGTGTATATACATATATAACCAACGACAACATCTGCTCATAGACCTTATATAGAGATACATATATAGCTTTTATATATATATGTGTGTATATACATACAATCATCTTTTATTATTGCCTGCTGCTCAGTTACGGACTGTTCAAATTCTGTCCTTATACGCAAACGATAAATCTACTTAGCCGAGGAGGAAATCGCGTAAAGGCTCAAGATTGAGTGTGCGGTTCATTCGTTCGGTGTCAAGGATTTCAGTACCAAATGAGACCCTTAATTAGATCATTTTCTCTCTGTCTGAGAGTGTTTTTTTTTTTCTCCCCGATTGGATATGTCATTCATTGAGTTAAGATAATAATGAAATTAATGCTACTCGCTGGGCTATTTTTGCATGCGCTTGTGGTAGGGCTTACTCGCATGCGTGCTATTCAAATAAATGTCAAGAACAGACAGCTCTCCCATCGAGTCGCCAATGCCAGCAGCCCTCGCGCTGCCAATGGCACAGCCATGGCCTAAGGGCCATACTTCAACCGCACTTGTTCACGCAACTGTCAGTTCGCTAAGCGCAACATACAGCCAACATACACACACACACATATACATACATGCACACACATGTCGATGTACATGTTAGACACAGATACATGTACGCAAACATTAAGTGCACTTGTCATGTGTCGGCCTTTGGCTGAATTGGTTGTTGTTGCTGTTGCTGTTGCTGTTGCTGTTGTTGCTGTTGTTGCTGTTGCTGTCTCTGTTGTTGCTCTTGTGCTTTTATTAGCAACTCTCGTTTAGACAAGTGACGAGATAAACTCTAATTATTTCTGCGATATGCATAGGCCAAATTATGAGAGCACTTAACACTTGTGATTCTATTTGTCAATGTCTAAATCAAATACAAAAAAAAAAAAAAAGAGAAAAAGCGAAAACCTTGATGGCTGTTATGAATCAAAATGGAATTTATATCTGATACACAGATCAATTTGCTTGAATTACCTTATGAATAGCTTAAACAATTTATGCTGCAAATATTTCATTTAAAAGCAAATAAATAGATTAGCTGAACAACAAGCAACATTTTCGAAATACTTCTAACTCCGCTGCTGAACGAACCATTACAGATTATATTAATGACACCCTGTGGTAGTATCTTAATTGTATTTCGGCAAGTTTAATTCAAATTGCACTGACTGCTGGGGCTTTACAGACTTTTGCATAAATGCGAAACGATTGCAGGAAACGGAAATGCTTAAGGTTATCTACGAGGTCATCATTAACCGCAATCAGCGTGCCAAATGACAAACAATAAACGATTCTTTGTGCAGCAGGTGCTCTCTAAAGCTGCGGCCGGGGAATTAGGCAGAACAAAAAAAAAAAAAAAAAAAAAAAAACAACAACAAAACAACAAAAACTTTTATTTAATCTGTTGATCTGCTCATGTGACAGGCCCGAAAAGTCGTGGAAAAAGCAAAGACGAAGGCGCTTTCTTTTCCGCACTCCAACTTTGCTGAGCAAAATTTTAAGACAGCTTAAGTATTTTTTCCACACAACGTTGAAAACATAAAAAAAAAAGTTCAAAAAGTAAGATAAGTAAAGGAAATTGAGTAACAGCAAAGTCGCTTAACTTTCTTGGCTAATTCAGAAAATTCCAAAATTAATGTGAAATTTCATTAAATAAAGTTTCTTACCATTAAATGAAATCAATTATAAACTTACATTATACATAAATAAATATGTAAATATGCATTTTGATTATTCAATAAATATCTCAATATCGTAAAATAAAGTTCCCTTCAGACAATACCATTTGACATGTTCTCATCTGTTCATAGCTAATATGCCCTTTGAAGTTAGGGCATGCTATAGGCAAAAGGGGCGTGTTGCTTTGTTTCTGCACGGAGTACGACTACGTACGGTTGCAGAGTGCGCCAAAGGCTGTTTGCTGCTCTGGGGTCGGCATTACATTGCCCTTGCCCTCAGCTTTGTGCTCGACTTTGCCGTCAGCGGGCCCGTCCGCTTACCTTCGACGCCTTTCAAGGCGCATGGAACCTGCCAAGTTGGGCTGTTGGGGCAAATGCCACAAACGCTTGCGGCAGAGGCCCAAAAGTTTTTCGGGCTTGTTGCGAAAAACACACGCGGCGTGTTAAAATCTTATCAACAAATGCAGAAGCTTCGCTGAGCGTGCGAGTCTGTGTGTCTGTATGTGTGTATGTGTGTATGTATTAAGGGAAATTAAACGCAAAATGCGTTAATCATGAGTAGAGTTGAGAGAGTCTTTTCTTACACAACGCAATTTAATTTGCGTTAAACGAGCTCACGCCGCTGATTAAAGCAGCTGAGTCTGGTCCTTGGCCTGGGGCTGTTGCGCCTAATTTTATGCAACAACAGAAACTTTTACACGCGTCGTCGCCTTCTCGTGTGTCTGTGTGTGAGTGTGAGTGTGAGTGTCAAAAGGTAACTTTTGGGTAAAAGTTCCTTCCTCAGTGCCAAACAATGGCAACAAAATAACAACAGCCCAACAAGAATTCAGGGATATGTGCCTAATCCACACTGACAGCCGCACGTATCTAGCGAAAGATAAGAAGACTGCAACTTTGCCTTAGCAGCAGTGCGAGCGAAAAGTTTTGATAAATTGCCCAAACTGAGATAAGTCCATCAAGTAAGTATTATTAACATTGTTTGCTACCAAAAAATTCTTGATATCTCTATATGGTCTATATATTTTAGAGACAGATCAATTTTGATTCAAGTTTTTATAGTCGCATGAAGAATTTTATATAGCTTAAATATATTTTTTAGCTAATGAGAAGAATTAAATATCAATTCAATTTATGGGCACGTTCCCTATAAAATATGTGAGAATTTATATATATAAATATATATATTTTTTTTATATATTTATTTTTTTTTTTTTTTTATAGTTTATTTTTTATATATTTTTATTTTTTTTTTTATATTTAAATCTATATGTAATATTTTTTTTCCTTTATATATTATATTATAGAGATTTCGTTTATTTTTATTCTCTTTTTATTTTATTTTTATTCTCTTTTAATCATGATTATCCCCATTTCATTTATATATATTTTAAAATTTAATTAAACTCTAACTCTAGCTCATTTTCCATTCAATTTCCGTCAAAATTGTATTTCATATAATTGGCAGATTTTAGCCTTTAATTCGCTATCGCTTATTTCTAGCGCCGAATCACTCCATTCCTGATGTGGCAAACCGGAACTGTGTAAAAAATACACACGAGCTAACTTATTTGCAGTGCACTAGGGGAACTTAATGTCAACGGTTTTGAGTGCAACTGCCGCTGCCAAAGGGAGTTTATTTGTTTAATTCGGTGACACCGCCAGCTCGTAGCCACAGTCAAAGCCCCAGCAATGCCGCCTGGCTTTTGTGTGGAGCGTTTGTTAGTGATGCATTTAGTTATTGCCTTCATTCAAAGCGCTTGCTGCTAGTGCTGCTGATGAGTTTTTAAGCTACCAACTCAGCAACTCAGCAACTCCAAAAAGCTACAAATGCAACCACACACACACACACACACACACACACACAGATACAGAAACATCCGACCACACACACTCACGCATATATTCTCTTCTCTGTACTCTGCTCTTGACAAACTAAGCACACATATTATTTACACTTTTGAACGCGCAACGTTGCGTCACGTTGAGTTTGCAACACATTTGCGCCTCGCATTTTATGAATTCATTTCCGTTCATTTACGCCTGATGTGACGTCGACGACGAGTCGAGTCGAGACTCTGACTCGTCAGTTAGTAGAGCCTGTAATTAAGTTAAACTGCCTGACGGCGAACGGGGCTCAGCGCATTTTATAATGCAAGGGGCTGGGCCCTGCCTTTGCGCCGGGCCCCAGGCATCTGCAATTACATTTGGCCCCTAACACAAAAATGTGCTGCCATTAGAAGGAGGGCGGAGGGGGGCGAGCCATTGTTTCGGCAGGAGCCGGCTGCAAAGCGGGTTATGTATGCATAGAACCTTTGCCACTAACACCTTGACTAGAATGCAGAATCATTTGGCTAAATTTCGTATAACTAAATGCCTTATATATATATATATATATAAAAGGTGTTGGCGTGCGATGAAGAGTTGTCAAATTTAATATTTAATATTCTAAGTTCATTTATAGAGTGAATTATTTGATGCACAATGAGAGCTTCGCAACTTTTTACTGTATACATAGTCTCTATTAGGAAATTAACTGCCGAAGAGAAATAAAATTAATTGAAGTTTAATTTCCAGCATCTGATGAATTGATTTGAATTAGCAAGTATTTTATTTTAATAAAATCAAACATTAAAATCAATTCGTTAAAATAATCTAAATAATCATCTATTAATAAGGATTTGATTTTTTATTTTTGGAGCATAGAAATACTAATTACATTTAAATCATTTCATTGCATTTTATAATAAATTAGATGTTTATTATTATATGGTATTATTAGCAGTTCAATTAGTATGATACGAAGAGATAGTTTCCATATATAGTTATTTTCTATGTTATTCTTACTCAGAAAACAGTTAAACTTGTACACAAGTTGTACTGGGCGTAAAAAGTAATTTATGAGTTGATGCAGAGATAAGAGGTGGAGTGGTGCCGGGATCGTATCTTGGTAACGAACGGCTTTGTATAAGCCGCAACAAAAAACGCGTCACACATGAGGCATTATTAAACCCATACATAGACTGTTAAGTGTGAGAATTTGTGTGTGTGTGTCTGTGTGTGTGTGCGTATATGTGCGGGTGTATACGTCAGTTATAAGAGCGTGAAGGGACAAGGGCGTATAGCAAAATATTAATTAATTTCTTTAATGCGCGCTGGAGCACCACAACAATGAGTGGCACAATACGCTGTGATGTAGCAGCTCCTAGAATTATGCTATAAATATTTTACTTGCCATATTAATACGATGCTGGCGACAAGGGCAACAGAAGGGGAACGCTATCTTAATGAATTTCAATATGGCGTCAGTCAGCCCGAGGCGCATCTCCGCATCTCCTCGCCCCTCGCGCAGAGGCCATGGCTGTGTTTGCCTCTGTCTGCGTTCGGTCATGTGTGTGGCTGCTTGGAAAATCCTTGAAATCCTTGCACTTGATGGCTGTTAATTAAAAGCCGCTTAGAAATCTGTCGCCCAAGCGAGTCAGAAACCTCGTTGAGCGAACACTCGACAACTTTTAAGTGCCTTCAAAATCGTATGAATTACAAATGTATCCTCGGAGTGGAGTTTGTCACATGTGGAAACTAATTCAAGTCACAGATACTAAGGCCTTGTTGCCTTTGATACCCCATATAACCAAATTATTCTTGTGTGTACTCAAGAACCGCGAACGTTGACTTTTCTTGTCTGCCAGCCCGAATTTCTAAAGACGAATGCTGCTGTCTGTCGTGGTCGAGACAGACTTGGTTGACATCTTGAGCTGGTCGCACACGAAATGTCAACTTGAAGCAAATTCGTACACAAAGTTTTATTTGAGTGCAGCATGCCAAACACACAAAGAGAAAAGAGACAGGGAAAGAAAGAGGCAAAGAGAAAGCATGAAACATACATAGAATATAATAATATACATTTATATACAAAGTATAGATATATATTTGATTATATTATTGGGGATTCCACATATGTATTATTTTAAAATTAATTATCAATATAGATCAATAAACAGCTGCAATTAGTCCACAACTTAACTCGTGGGTGGCGGGTGGTGGAAATGCGTATTTGAAGCATTAAGAAAAAGTACTGGTAATGCCATTCTCGAAAGGTTTTTTTTTTTACCATCTGTTTCACATTTGCCTAAGCTTAGCTGATTGAAGAGCAACAAAAAGTTAATAGTAAGCCGAGACCTAAACGGACTGGCCAGACATTTCAATTTGCAACAGACTCTTTGCGACCGTAACAATTACCCTACAAAGAAATATACAAAAAAAATAAAATAAAATAAAATAAAATAAACTAGGAGTAGGCATGACTTTGGTTTTGGTGTTCTTCTTGACCGAGTCACTGGGCCAGCCGCTGGCTGGGCACCCGGCAAGGGCTTCAGCGGCAAATAACATTACGTTCCATTATTGGCCAGACGGCGGACACTCAGTCCGAGCAAGTGAAGTGGCAATAGTCGGAAAGGGGCTCATATTGAATGGTAGACAGGCAGGGGAGGGGGGGGGGGGCTCCTGACTGCGCTTGCCAAATTCGCATACCAAATAAAAAGAGCCACAAAATCCATTCAGACACCGCCAGCGGCAACGCCTTTCAGACGGAGCCATTTTCCAAACTTCTCGCCCGAAAGTCCCTTTTAAGGCCGTGCATAAAAGTTACTTCCTGTCGCCTGGCGGCAGAAAAAGAGACTAACAAAACTATTAAACTGCCGGCGACACTACACGACATATATATATATATATATATATATATATATATATATATATATATGTACATATATATATATATATATATTTATTATTTATTTCGTTCTACCCATTTGGATCTATGTATCTGAATGGGACTGTGAGTTTACGGTTTTATTTCGTTACATTTGGATTTTGTATTTTTTTTTCGAGGGGGATGGGCGCTGTGTCTGCGGGCCACAACGGAAATAGAAATCCTTTAACGGGGAATTGTGAAATAAATTTTTCACTTTACCACGTCCCATGCAACTGCAGCCGCTCGCCTGCAGCTCAGCCGTGCATGTTGCCCTAATGACGCGCAACGCCTGTTGGCTCATGCACAGCCGATCCTCTCCACCTGCCCTGCTCAGCAACGAGAATGGACATTTTGTTTTGCTTTTAACTGTTAGTGTTGCTGTAGCTATAGCTGAAGATGGAGATGGTGGTGGTGGAGGTGGAGGTGGAGGTGGAGGTGGAGCAGCATTTGGCAAGCGACAAAGTAAATGAGCTTGTACCCGTGTCCGCATCCCGGTCAAAGCCTGGCTCTGTGACAACTTTATTTCAGTTTCATTGTTGCTTTTGTTGTGCCGCGCATTAAACTGGCTTTGCTATTTATTTGTTGCATATCCGCTCTGGCTTAGCCATTAGGAGGAAAGTGTGCGATACTTAGAATTCTGCTATGTAGAAGAGAAATTTAGTTACGAACCTCTTAAATATTGAATCCTTACAATTTACATATTATGTAAGGTAAAAATTTCCATATACCCACCCATATGAGAAGCAGCCAGAAAAGTTGTTAAGGCTCTAATTAAAGTATATATTAAAAAAGAAAAGGAAAACCTACAAATTTATTTGTTAGATTATATTGCAGATTATCACAAATTCATGCTGATCTTGTCTTATCTAACTAAGTATTTCGCAATTACATTGTATTTATTAAATTCCCTGAAATATTCAACAAAACAATCGAGGAAACAAACGCCCCTTCCATTATTCGTTAGCTGTACAGGACGATTTATCTAAAGTACCAACAAAATATTTAAATTAAATTTTTGTGCGGCACGCAGCAGCAGCTTAGAGATTAATATAAGAGGAGAGGCTGGCTGGTCAGACGGTGGCAGCTGACAATCTACACATTCCCAACTACAATGGGCTGAGGGACGCGTGGCACTTAATTTAGCAGATTTACATAAGAGAGGGCGCTCTGCTCGAGGTCTCTCAGTGGTTGCAGGTGCAAGTCAGCGTGAGAGCCGATGTCATTATATATTATGTGGTGACTGGCGCGCTGTCGGGCTGTCCTTCTGGGTCCCCCAAAGGGGGAGCCACAGCCGGAGGAGTGCCACCAAAAACTTTGCATTGGCGGTGACAAAGTTTTGCGTTAAAAAAAAAAAGAAGAAAGGTAAGGCATATGTTTTTGTTATTTTATTTTTTATTTTTGCCTGGGTGTTTAATAAAAACAGGAAATGCGCTTAAGCTATTAAAAAAGTATTTATAAAGTATTCCAAGGCAGCCAGCCCTCGAGGCGAAAGTTTTCCGAGGCACTGCAGGTGTGCGCCCCTAGCCAAATATGGCTCTATGCGATCCCATTGTAGCTGGGGACAGGCAGCGAAAATTCAGTCGCAAGATAAATTACAGGTTTCCATGATTAATGATTGTGAATAGGCCGACCTGGCCGAACTGGCAGCCTGCTCCTCATCACCGAAATCCGCCAAGGTTCCAATAATTATTCGAAATTGCATATTTACTGCCGTAAGTTATTTGCATAAATTTAAATTAATTTCCACTCATAATTAGACTCATCCGCCGCTTAGTAGTTAGTCATAATTGATGTGCTTGGCATCTTCAATTATTTTGGTTTGCTATTAAACGAATTCATCAACTATCCATCCACTAATAATCGTATTAAATCATATTTGTATTTAATATTCCCCAATCATGATCAAAGCGAAAAACATTACTGAAACTTTAATGCGTGAGTTAATAATGCATTTAAATCATTTGTATTGAAATAAAAATATTTCTTCTCTCATCGCAATTTCAAAGAGAGAATATCAAATGACAATAGTTAAGCACAAATTATTGAAAATGTTTTATTATAAAGCATTCGAAAGCCATATTAACTTAATTAGTTATTCCGTTTTCATTCAATATATTTCCAAATAAATGCAAACAGCGCGGAATGAATAGCATTACCGAGGACAAATAAAACTTGATGCCAGGACACACAAACATTCATACATACATACATACATACATACGTACATACATAGAGCAACCTTGGCAAATGCAAACACAAATACGTATGTGTGCCGGTTACCAAATGGCTTTATTGCAATTGACACAAACAAACAAACAAAAAAAAACACGGGAATAAAAACAAACGTACACAGGAAATCAAACAAACACACAAATATACGCACAGCACACACACACACACACACACACACACAGGGCTAAGGGAGCGTGCAAGAAATTTGTATATAAATAGAGGGAGAGCGATGCCGATGCCGACATCAACGACTAGCGCAAATGACAACAAAGGAATTTTTCAATATTGCAGTGCGTTGCGTATACGCGCCGTCGGCCAAAACAAATAAAATTAAACAAAACGACAGAGTTGCGATTGCGTTACGTGGGTGAAGAGCCACGACAGTATGAATGTTACGAAATGCCAGCTAAAAAGAGACAAAGTGAATGAGAATAAGTGTGAGCGACAGAGAGAGAGAGAGAGAGAGAGAGAGAGAGAGAGAGAGATCGCGTTGCCTTTGCACTGCGTTGTTTGCTCACTGTCTGCGAAACGGAAACAAAGCGCAAGCGGAAGTAATTGATTTGCATGTGTGCGTGCTGTCATCTGTGTGTGTGCGTGTGTGTGCGAGTTATTATGTGTACTATTGCTTGTGAGCTATGCAAATGCGCAACATGAGCGCAAAGAGCAATAAACTGCCGAAAATTTTGCGTAATATTTGCAAAATATTGTTTTCAGCCATATTTTAATACGGTATGAAATTTCTATATGTAGGTAGGTGTTAGATTTATATTTAGCCGTCTAATTTTCTCGTTTTTTTATTATTTTTAAATGCATTTTATATAAATAATTAAAGTAAATAATAATGCAAAACATTTTGATTCCTACATTTGCGTTTAATTATTCTTTTAAAGTGCGTAAATTAATTAATCTTTTTCGACATGAGTAGAGACCGAAAATATATACAAATTTTTATATCGAACACAATTTAAACAATTTAAAATCCAAATAGAAAACTAGTGAGAATATGCCGCTCAATTGCTAGACCGTACTGGATGGCAACTTAATAAGCCAAGAATTATTTAACCACAATTATAATTATGAAAACATTGTCCAATCAGTGGAAAAGTCTGTACCCGACATACAAACAAATATAAATGGATGAAACATGTTTAATTTTATTGAGAATTTTATTTGGATTTGTGCGGCCAAGCAGAAAATTTGGCGCGTGTTAAATGGGTCGAAAGTTGTTGTACCCAAAAATACATGTTAATTATTATGGGCAAAATATTTCAATGCATTTCCGTTCGATTTAAACTTGATGTGCTTTGCCGTTTAAGAACTTAAAACAAGTTTAAGCAAATGCAATTGTGATTTCAAATTTGAATAATGTCAACAGTCAATGACATCATATCCAAAGTAATAGTAAATTACAGTTGAGGATGATATCAATATACCAATATACTTTATTTTTAATTTTAAAATATTTCTTATAGATATTACTATATGACTTAGTTTTTATCAAAATATTAAATATTGTTAAAGCTACCAACTTTGTCTGAACTCTAAGTTTAGTTGCCTTCATGGTAATAGAAAAGATACCTGAAAGATACTTAACTTATATATTTAAAATGATCAGAAATCGACTTGAATTTCACATATGTTTCTCAAATTCTAATTTGAATTTGAAGAATTCAATTCAATACTTAATGGTAGGGCCTCTGTAGAAATATGTAATTTAAAGTCCTATACAGTACTGAAAAACAAAAAAAAAAACAGATTGCAGAAAGATATCCTTTGCAAAAACAAGGGACAAACAAATTTGTCAACATTCCAAAAATAGTTACAAATACACACGATATGCAGGTAGAAGCATCGTGTATCGCTATCTATGCAGGTGTATTTATTATTCTGAGGCCATTAACAGCTTTACGACTAATCAAACAGCAGTTGAACACAAAAACAGTGTTGAAACTCAACGTTCATCCACATCAATTCACAGCAATGTGCAGCTGGCCAATGGTCGATCGATGTGGAGTCAACGTGAAGGGGACAGACAGTTGGGCATTGGCAATGATTGATATCACTTGTCGATATATCATAAAATGTTGATTTGTTCATTTGATTGTTTACATGCATCACAATTGCCAGTTAGCCTACGTGTTGGGCTGTGTTTATTGCAAGGAAAGCGACGCCTCCTGTCCACAGCAGGTTTACATTATGTGTGCCTCCATCGCACAGTGATGCTGGTCGCTGTTGCCGTGGGTGTTGTTTGCTCTGGATTCTGTTATTTTTTCGCTAGCGATGGCAACGCATTCATCAAGCTAACAGCAGGACATTGGCACAAGCTACCAGCAAACAACATCTCACGCACAGCACTGAATATATTTTTTCGTTTTATTTTATTTTTTCTCCTTTTATTTTTAACGCTTTTCTATTTCACAGCCGGCAACTGGGAAACTCAAAAGTATGCGGACACTTAATATGCGCATAAATTTTGCTTTTCTTTTTTATGCACACTTTTTTGCTTCACTTTATCAGCATTAGGGTTTACTTTTTCTTTTTAATTCTGGCCGTACTTTGATTGCTTTTCAGTTGCAAATTATTCACAGTGGCGTGAATACTTTTAGTATTCCCTTAACTTGTATGTATTTTATAGTTTATTTATTATTATTTTATTTTTTATTGCATTCTGCAAATATTTACTTGGTTGATTGAGATTCGGGCGCAACGAATTAAGTTACCATGGGTTACGTAATTATAATTTTTGCTGAGTACAAAGACAATATGATTTCTACATTTCATTGCAGATTTTCCTAGCACAAATGAAAAATAAATGAATTAGTTGAACAAGTTAATACTCATATCATAAAATATATCACAAACCAACTGATTTTCCTTAACGGTTACGGCTTATCCTCTGAGCTGGCACAGATTATTGTTGGAGCATAATTCATGTGTAGTGTAGTTTATATAAATAAACATATAAAAATATTAATAAATAAAATTTAATTTAATTACCAATCAACATAAATTTAATTTGTGAATTTCTCATATTTCTCAATGTCAATCAAACAGATTCCAAAATGTAGAGACAAAATTTAAAATGCAAGCCCTAATTAAGATTGCTGAATGTATTTTAAATTCTAGTGAAATATTAAATTGGAAAAATATTAAAACTGAAAAAAATAATATTTCGAGTAATATTAAACGTTTGCCCCATCAGAGTTTCGCTTAGAGTTCTTTTTTTTTTCTTTTTTCTCTCATTTTTCCAGCTAGCAGAGAAACTCATGTTGCCAATTTTTATGTGGGTAAAAACACATTTCGATGGGTTTCAAACTGCCAGTCAACAAAGTTGCAACGCCCTCTTTTGGGGGCCTGGCTGAGATGTAAAAGCAGAATGTGAAGTAAAACCAACACGCTACGAGAATATTTTATTTGCACTGGCAAGTAAAAGAAAAATTACGCATACGCCCCGTAGTGCAATCACAAGCATCTGGCACGCACAGTGGCCCTTCTCTCTCGAGAAACTCTCTCGCTCTCTCTCTCGCTCTCGCTCTCTCTCTCTCTCTCTCTCTCTCTCTCTCTCTCTGTTTGTATGCGTATTTGTGTGCGTATATATGTGCTCCACGTGTGCTTGTGTGCGAGCAGAGCTAGCTGTTGGCAAAGATAAATACAAATAGGAAAGTTTTTAACATCAAATGCTCTGGCAATTATAAAAGAAATGTAGACAGATTCGGCAAACATCAGACTGCTGTGCATCAGTGTTTGTGTGTCTGTGCGAGTTTTTACTTGTCTCATGCATAAAGCATATGCTAATTGAATTCCCTGATACGAGTCAGGTTGAAGCGAGAGAGAAAAAAGTTTGGCACTGACCAGTGCCGGAAATGCGGTCGAGTTACAGTTGACCGCAGCATCAATTGTTACAGTTTCTGTCATTCTCATTCTCGTTTCCTTCATTTTGGTGTTGTTTTTGTTGCTGTTCGATTCGTGCAAGGCACGACCTCAACTCTACATGGCCACAAGCATTAGATGTGCTTGGCATTCACATCATCGCATTCAGCTGCACTCCATCTCCGCATCATCACGTTGCCCATTCATCCAGCTGCGGGCACAGATACTAACTGAGTGTATCTTTAAGATATACTCACACACACACACACACATGCTCTAGTTCGTTGATGCCAGTCTTAGTTTGCTGCACTCTGCTATTGATGAGCCGGCATTTATACTTGTCGTTCACTGTCTTGGCGATATATATCGGCTGCTGCAGTCCTGATGGCTTTTCAAAGTCGGTTTGGCATTAAATCCTGTGCTCGACGTTTCAACTTGGCGTTAAGTTATTTGAGCGTGGCCATGCGCAACTGACCACAGACTCGGCTACAGCCGGCTGTGATTTATAATTATGTCCAGTGCAGGACGTTAAATGGCAGCCTCTCCTCTACTTTATCGGCCCGCTGCTCGTGAGTTAGTTGGCTCTCAAAATGTATGCGTTCTGCCCCAGTAACTGCGAATATAAATATTTCAAATGTTGCGACCTTAATGCCAAGCAAAGCTAAGCTTCTTTTTTTTCGGAAATGCATATATCTGTTGTTTTGGCGTTGTTACAGCGCTCGTTGCATGCAAACCAAATGCAAGCCGCTTATTTGAGTAATCCCAGGTCAAGGGCTTATACGGATTTCAACCGATACCACACTTTCAGTCAATTGTTTTACTTTTCCCATTTTTTTTCACATTCTCTGTGTGTTTGTGTTTTATATATATTAGTTTTTCCGTAGCGCTACAAGTCGCAATTCAACTCTATCCACTACGCTAATCCTCGAGCAGTGCCTCACACTCTGGCCATATTTCATGCCAATCACCCTGTCAGACTTCAGTCTAAATCAAGTTGCATAGCCAGCTCTAATTAATGAGCCGGTTCAAAAGCGAGTTTCCAAATTTCAGCCCATAAATTATAGTGTCTATAATTTTGCAAAGTGGAGAATAATGAAAAATACAAAATGGCTGGAAAAAGAAAAAGAAAAAAAAAGAAAATCAGAATTTCATGCTCAAAATTGCTTTCGTCTGCTGTTCAGTTTGAAACAAAGTTATTAATAATCCATAATTTAGTTACTTATAGTCTAGCTTAAATGATTTTGAGAGTTTTATCTTAAAGTTGAAGCATATTAATGCTTTTTGTGTCTCTAGGTAGCTATATTTTAAGAGCAGCTCATTCATTAATTGGGATTTAAATTAAATGAATGTGACACTAGAAATAATCTGTTGTAAATACGGAAGGAACTTTCATCAGGCTGAACAATAAAGAGACTGACTATTGAAACAATGAGTTCATACGTAAATCTATTTCATAGGTTCTGAGATCGAGATTTACTTACATACAAGCAATAGGCGGACAGATGGATTATTTCCTCACCAATATTTGTCAATAGATACGACAAATAATTTGATTCAGTTATAATCCTTGTGCACTGAACATAATGCACTCATATTTCTTTTCTTTTTTTCTCTATTATTGTTGAGCTCATGATTAAACAGTCTCATTTAATATAGTAAGTATGTTGTTCTCGCAGCTATCGCTAATCCAAGTTGAACTCATGTAAAATGCGGTTCATTGTTTTGCTCTAATGAAAAATTGCCTCTCGTAAAACTTGTACAGCTGCAACAGCATCAGCAACTACTACAGCAACAGCAACAATGATGAGGGAAAAAGGACGAAAAAATGCAGCACATTGCAGTTGCTTATCTATGCGCCGTCTATTTTCTTAATTTCACCATCTCGCTAGTTGCCTTTCATTTATGGTTTTTCCTTGCTCTCTCTCTCTCTCTCTCTCTCTCTCTCTCTCACTTACACTCTTTCATTTTCGCTTGCTTTTCAACTGGATATCTGGCACAAGCGGACAACTTAATTTTCCAGGCTGCAGAATATAGCAGCGTTGAAGTTGAATCTTGTGGCATGTTGGAATCTCGCCTACATTTTCATGTTTTATACTTCGCTCACAAAGCGAGAAAGAGTATAATCGTTTTAAGTATAAACTATAATCTATTAGGAAATCTAATACAAATAGAGTAAATGTGTTTGATTATTTGTGAATATGTTAAGCCTTAATTAGATAACTTCTATAGCTCTATGCTTCCAAGGTATTGCTCATTTAATACACAGTTCAAAGGACATTACCTCCAAAACTTCAGCAAATCAACTGCAAATAGAGTATTACAAAGTCATAATTATCTTTCAACTCGTCTTTTTTTTTAAGTGTATTCCATGTTGTTCTGCTTGCCGTTTCTGTGTTTCGTAATTAACGCCCGTAATAAGATCACGATTAAGATTTTCTACTTTATTTTTCGCATTTCAGAACTGACTGCGTTTGGTGCTCGTGAAGTTGTTTTCCGCCCTCTCAACCTCATTAATTTTAATTCCAGTGCGCCTTTATATTTTATGCCGAACAAAATAAAAACTGTCCGACTGTTCGCTGGGCATAAAGACAGCGAAAATTAGCATAGATTATGTCAGACTCGGCAGTCAGTGAGTTTTTCCACTGCGGGAAATGCCAATTGCTGGCAATGATTAAGAGCTTATTATTGTTGTTGCGGATGTGTTGCGAGCAAAGTTTATTGCCATGATTAAATTGAGTTAAGTACGGGTGAGTTCTGCATTGGCAAATGCAAAAGTTAACGAAGCTCTGTTCAAGTTTGATAATAATTATTTATTTGTAAGCTTAATAACTAACTTACAAGGATAACTGCCAATAACGCTCAGTCAAGAATATTTTATATTTTAAAACAGAAAAATGTTATCAAGAAAACATATTCAAATTTGATTTACGTACATTTAGTCAATTTCTTAGATACCGGAAACATTTTAATGAACTATAATGTAGACAAACTAGTTTACAACCTCATATATTTTTTATTTTCCATTTTATTTTCACCATTGAAGCACATTTCATTGCACACATGGCGAATGTGTAATATTTGCCCAAAGTGTGTTTTTCTAGAGTTGACATTCAAAATTGAGTTGCATTCAAAAAAATTGCATGTCATTCGATTAAATTTCTGCAGTCAAGCGAACTTTTTCCAATTTTAGTTTTCAATTAGCCAATTCTCCATTCGTTTTTTGCTTTCAATCAAATGTCTCAGGCATGCCAGCCAGATTGCCTTTTCATTAGGACTCACTCGTAGGCTTGATCTCAGCAAGTCTGTGCCGAAGCACTTCATCTTTTTCTCAGATTGCTGTAAAAGTTTTCGCATGGCGTTGATGAAGTGCTTTGGGTGGACATGGACTGCCTATGCCACTCGTCTGCAGCCTTTTTTTTTTTGTGCACTTGCGCATCCTTTTAACTTCTTTGCATTCTGCTTTATTATGCGCATTTACAGTGAAATTAATTTATACTTTAAAGTCGCTAAAAACCAAAGAAAAAAATAACCAAACCCACAAAACGAACGAGTAAAAGCCAAAAAGTTTGGTGTCGCCTTTGGCAATTAGCAAAAGTAACGAAAAATGATATAAAAATCCTTATCGCCATAAAAGTTGTCCCGAAAAATTGTCGCAAATTCTGCCATTTGTGGTAAAAGTCTGACTGCCACGCCCACATCCCGCCTATGGCATGCGTGGCCCGGCGCTTAAGCCGCTTATCAAAATGCGTTTTTTGTCTCAGACGGCTTCCTGCTTTTTGCGTCCCGCCCTCTCCATCACATTAAACGTGCGTTCGAGTATATGAAATTTATTTTCAAACTTTTAACGAGCTTCACTTTGCATTTGCACAGCAGTCCACTGAAAAATCAGATTAATTACTTGTGCGGCTGAAATTTGTTTGCGTTTTTTTCGAACTCATCTCATTTGTGGAACTGCACGGATAATGCTGATGAATTTGCCCAAACTTTGCTGCAAAGTAATATTAATACATGCTTGTTAATCTCTGATGTCAATATCATATAACTCCCTGTTAAGGACACAATTAAATAAATTAAAGATAAACTGCGCTGGCGAAATTTAAAAGTTTTCGAGCAAGTTTTGAGCGTAAACTGATTGTTTATATATAATTATATTGTAAATTAAAAATACGTTATTATTTATATAATTATTGAATAATTATATTTTAATTAAAAATGATCATTAGGAAATATATCAAATTGTTGCATTCATATTTCATTTTATTTCAATAAAACAAATATTTCCACAACAAGAAAAATGATCAAGTTGAATGCATTTTTTAGGAATCGAGATCGCGCCTTATGACCAGTCAAATTATGTAGGATTCATCGAGTCAAATGTATGTATGTTTGCAATGAAGTCAAATGTAATACAATTTTATTTACAACCTGTTATGGCGTCAATTCTAACACGTACTTAAATGTAATTTCCCGTAAAACGGCATCCGAAAGGCCAGCAACAAAAAAAAAAAAAAAGAAGAAAATCATTACAAAAAAAAAAAATAATAATAAATAAAGGAAAGAGAAACAACAAATGCCATGAAGCATAACCCAAAAACGAAATGAATAATGAGGCTGGCAAGGGATAAAGCGCGACCGCAGCGGCAGCAGCAGCAGGAATAGCAGCAACAACAGCAATAGCCAGGGCAATAAACGGAGGCGGGAAACATCAACCACAGCAACATCCACAAAAACACGCTCAAACTTGCCCACTTGCCAGCGATGTGGGTTGAAACCTTTTTATTGATGTTTTTACATGTCATAAAATATTTTTATAACATACTTTCGGGCGCAGAACGAAACATTTTGTTAATGCTTTGCACAGAAACAAAACATGAAAGAGTCACAAATATACACCCACGCATACACACGCACACACACACACATACTCACACACACACAATTGGCTTGAAAAAGAAATAATTATCAAGTGGAATTCGTATTAACATGAATTCAAAACACGAATGAAATTCTAACTATTTGAACTGTTTTTTGTTCTGACTAAAGTTTCCTTGATGGCAGAGGCCTATTAGGAATTTATTTAGTTAGCCTGAGAGCATACAGAGCATCATTTTTCATTGGCCATAAACAAACAAACAAACGCACACGTAACTAACTAACAAATCAGATTTGAACTTTATTCATACTCAAATTTGCATATTTTTCTGTCAAAAATACGCGTGTGAGATTTCATATGTATATATATATATATATATATATATATATACATATATATATATATATATATATATATATATATATATATATATATTATGTGTGTGTGTGTGTGTGTGTGTGTGAATGTGTATGCTGTCATGTCAGGTAACAACAGAGTTCGCTTCATAAAGATAACAATGAATAATCTAACACAGAACAAAATATGTGTTTTCTAAAAAGCATCCATTAAAAAAACAAAATGTAAAATTTTCATCATTCACACAAAATGAAACTAGAGAGGGAGAATGAGAGATTTTAACTCATGTATGCTTTTAGTCTGTCTAATAGTATGAATCTAATAAAATGCTTGAGTTGGCAACAAAATTTCTACTCTACACACATAACTAAAGCTTCCTACTTTCTATGGGAATATTTTTAGATAATTTTTTTCCGTATAGTACAAATCAAAGGATTGCTGTTAGTGCCATATTTCACAATACGGCCATCTAACACTCTCTATTAAATAGTAAAAATATTATATACATATATATTTCTAGATATATTTTCTAAAACTGGTTTTCTTATCATTTGCATTTATGATATCAAATTATAAACTTAATCATCAATCTATTCTATCAAATTCTTTGTTTTTAAATTTGGAAATCAATTTTGTTCTTTTCATATTTGATGAATGGAATTTAATTATTAATATATTTACATAAACATTTACATAAAAATTAGAAATATTAAATTCTTAAGCTCTTAGCGGCTTACTTAATGTGTATTTAGTATTAAAATAGAATGGAACGGTCTGGGAATTAAACTCTAAAGCGGAAAACGTTGTACGATAAGCTACCTAAGGGAATTTGAATACACGTTTTGCAGTCTGCCCTCTAGTAGCCGATTGGCTTGGCTGGAGCTCTGTTGGCATCCTTAAGCCCTCTCTTGTTGGGGCATTTAAATTTGTTAAAGCGCTGGCAATTTGACTGACAGTCGACGTCAAAGAGCGCATGTACTTAATACGCAGAGGACGTGCTGCTCGACAAAACAAGCATAATAAACGTCAGAGTGCCAAAAAGAAATATATGTATTTACATATATACACATACATATATAAGAAGGGTTGCCTACCCCTCTTGCAGCGTGCATCAAAATGCCATAAAGAGCATGTTGGCGAACCAATAAAGCGTAGACAACAGTGAAAAGAGGAAAACCGACAACTAAATAAATGAACTGCAGCCGTCTCAGCGAAACAACTCATACGAATGCGAACGAGTCCGAAAACGTGGGGGTCACGTCTCAGGAAGGCATGAACGCTCATGTGTGCGAGCGACTAGGACAGAGAACACAGAGAACAGAGAGAGCACAGAGCAGAGAATATAGGGCACAGGATGTTGACGCAGGACCTTCCACCAGGCGATCGAGCGATAGGCATCCTACTCGCTCATCTTGTCCGAAACTTGGGTCACAAAATTCAGAGCTGGAAGCGGGCTGCGGTCAGGATGCCGAAATTTCAGTACGTGAGGTCATTTGGTAAATGCTTTAACAATTTAGATAAAGTTAACACATTTCTTTAGAGGGTACCGCTGCTGCTGCCGTTGCCGCTGCTGCCGCTGCTGCTGCTCCTGCTCCTGCTGCTGCTGCTGCTGCTGCTGCCTGAAAATGTAAAAAGAACTTGGCAGCACACTGCAAATGGGCATAAAATTAGTTAGGTCAGTCGTTGGGCACACACGTCTGCGGATGTGACCAGGGAGCAGTCAGCCAGTCAACGGATGCCCTTGACACACACAAAGACAAACACAGCGCGAGAGAGAGAGAGAGAGAGAGAGAGAGAGAGCGAGAGGGAAAGAGTGAATGACATAGCACAATGAACTTGGCCTTTGGTTGGCCATGCACAAACGTTTATTATGTTGATAAGAAAAGCAAAGCACAACAGCATAAAAAATGGCAGCTGCTCATTTGCCTGTAATTTAGTGTTCAGCAGGACTCTGACTGATAACCGAGCGGACAAAGGACATAAAGCAAAAAAAAAAAAAGAAAAGGTTGCCGCTGCTTGACATGCAAATGGGCACACAGCGCTCATAATTTACTCAAATTTACATCTAGCAAATCTGTCACATCTGCCGCGCACTTTAAACCCATTTTAAAGTTGCCCTCAGGCATCAGTCAACTCACCTGCACGAGCCACGTTATGCAAGCAGCAGTTAACATAGCAAATTCTCGCGACAATCGTGGAATTGTGCAAATGTGAAGCCATAAACTCGCACTGCGTGATTGCAAATGCGATTTGCCGATTGCTGTATCCTGGCACGCAAGCCGTATGAGTAATTTCTTTGTGCACCGTCTGCAGCAATTGATGAAAGTGCGAAGTGTCGAAGTGCTAAAGCTCTGAGCTGACAAAAATCAGCACAAGTTGTGAAAATGCAACTGTTTATCAATTTAAAAACTCGAATTTCAAATAAATTGAATTTATATTTCAACCAATGCTTACAGTTAAAAATAAAATAAAATTAAATAAAATTAAATAAAGCATTTCGACGAATGTATATTATTTTTATAAATTTTTAAAATACATTTCAATTTTAATTTTAAAATAAAAAAAAAATTAAAATGAATCAACAACAATAAATATGAAACACTTAATTGATATATTAATAAACAAATATTTTAATAAATTAATACATAACTATAATCGTATTTCAATCAATATTTGAATTTTTATTTTTTATTTTATTTTTTCTTAGCTTGCAGCTTGAACAATGTCAACAAATAAAGAAAGAAGAGTAAACTATTAATTTTATTCGAGACTATTTCAGAATTATTTATTTTATTTTAGCGTTTGATTGACAATGAAAGCATTTAAACATACTTAATCTAAGTAAAATTATCTTTAAATAGAATTTTTTTAATTTCAGCTAGTTCTTCACATCGTGTTGCCGTACAAGTTGAGAATATAATACGAATAGTTGTGTCACTTCGACTCAACTACTTGAATTAATAGCTGTGTGAGCCAATGCTGTCCTTTGGCGCAGGACACCGTCCAGCTGCATCCTCTGGAATCGGACAATGCCTACCGCAAGTAGCTTTTATCTAGCATTTCCGTTGCTGCCGCTTGTCGGAAGTTGTGCATTGCCATTGTGAACAGCTGCTACAAAGCAACAATGGAGATACACACATACATAGGAATAGATGTTGCAATAAGACAACATGAAAGCTTTAAATGTTGAGATAAGAAATAAATGAAGTTATTTTATTTCTTTCAAATAGGAAAAGAACACGATTCTTTACCCGAAGAGAAAATATACAAAATTCATAACGAAATTAAAGTTGTCTCAATTATTTACTTCTTCATTGACTCATAATTTGAGCAATTAAATTTTGGTATTGATATGTTTAAGTTTTTCATTATTTAGCAGAACAAAGTTTCAGCTTTGTGAAAATTGTTAAACTGAAAATAATTCATACATGTTAAAATAATAAAAATCTAATATGAATATTGAATTGTTATACGCACAATTATCAACAATTAGCCTTTAAAACTGAATCAACAAACGAAAGCAGCCCCAATTTTGGCATAGTATTAAAAATGCTTCGATTCAAATAATCACGTGAACTACTGATGCATAAATGTTTTTTTTTTTTTTTTTCATTTTATTGTTTAGCTTTTGTATAGTTATGCAACGCATTTGCTTTGTCCAATATCATTTGGAAATATCCAGAACACAAAATGGCCGCAAATTGTGCTTTTATTGTGCATCGTAATTGCAAATGAAAACTCTTAAGAACTAAAGAAAACTCAACTGAATTCAGCGGCCAACAACAGCAAGGGCTGTGAATCGAGCTCGAGTCTGATCCATTCATTATGCAGGCCATGTGCAAAGTGCAAAGTATTCGAGTGGCAGCAGCAGCGGCAGCAGCAACAGAAAAAGAAGAATCCGAAACACAAGTTGAATAAAATGACGGCAGCAGGAAAGGAAACAGCTTCTGCAATGGGCACAACTGTGACTGCGAATCCGGCAATGGGCGCTGCCACAAGCATTAGCATCGAAGCAGTTCAGGCCAAACGGCAGACAGACTGACGGACAACGGACCGACGGACCGACGGACTGATGGGCAGAGCGGGGCAAAGACGTTCAAGTGGATTGTTGTTGAGTTTAGAGAAATAAAAGCGGAGCAAGCAGCAGCATCTGTTCAAGTGTTTGAGAAATAATTTTAATTTTTTTTTTTTACTCCTAGGCGCCCACTTGGCTGCCGGCATTTTGATTATACTTTCAAATGGAATTTACATCAAATTTCAAGATAGTTGAGCGCAGCGTAAACTGCATTTAATTATTAACAGCTATAACATCCAGACAAAACAGTGAACGAATGAGCTCTGGCATTCAGCAGCAATTTCAGCGTGTACTCGTATTTAGTTTCTGCCAAAGTTGTTTAACCAAAGCCCAAAATAAACTAAATAAACTGGGTCAAGTGCGTCGACAAAGCGTTCCGGCCATTGCCATGAGAGTTCAGGCTTTATTTTTGTTTGAACCGTCATTTACCCGCTGGTTAATCGAACAATTCAACTGTTTTATTGTTTAATTGTTTTTCTTCTGCCCCCAAATTCGCATTCCGAATCAAATTCGGAATTCATTGTTGACTTTGCTATTCCGGCCATGTTCCGAGTGCTTGCAGCTATTGCCAATTTTAGCTTAAATTTCGGCTAGAACTAAAAGAGAATCAATTAATCTGTTCAGCAATCTACTCAATTTCATGGACCCTCGCTTATTTCTACACAAATTCAATGAAGAGAGGCTCGAAAGAGGCTAGAATACATATTTTTCTATCCCCCCTTATAGTAGGTAATTTCCGTTCCCTTAACCTTAATTATTCACACAAGTTTGATTAGAAACTGGAGATTTATGCATCTACCACCAAGCAGGCATGCAGCAAATGCTAACCGGATGTTATGATGATCCAATTCAGTCATCAGTTACTAATAAGCACACAGCATTGTCTACATAGAGGGATGTTTATCCAGATATTGTTCTGCCTCTGGTTGCATTCCTCGGCCACACACACACATAGTCTAGGTGGAATACATTGCTGCCACCAATTCGCTTTCACATTTCACTTTCAGTGCGGCCCACAGCTCTTTGCCACCGCCTCTGTGGCCAACTTGTCTGTTTGCTTAAGGGCGTTCCCGGCTGTCGCTTTTCGGCTCTCGTTTCTCGTTTCTCGGTTCTCGGTTCTGTTTGGGCACATGTATTTAAGCGATTTTGTTTACACGCGTGTTAAATGATATTTGGGTCGAGCTACTCTCCATGTCGCTGCTGCGGTGGCAGCAGCCTTGTTGGTACAAGCTATGCGCTTGTACGACTGCACATGTCTGTGTGTGTGTGTGTGTGTGTGTGTGTGTGAGGGAGAGGTCGAACCTTGTAGATGTTGTAACTGTTGACCATTCTCACAAAAAGGGGAAAGCTTGTTACACGCTCGTTTTGATTGAGCCAAAGACTTGCCAGACTTACAGGAAAAACTTAAAGCAGCGAGTTAAAGGCATGAAATATATTATTGCAGTATGTAGATAGAAATTTCTACAATAGCTAAGCGCTGCATGCCAAAAGCTAAAGAATGAGAACAAAAACAATCTAGAAAACTTTAATAAAGTAAACACTAAAGCTGCCTATGATGTTGCTGCTGCCACTGCCACTGCCACTGCCACTGCTGCTGCTGCTGCTGCTGCTGCTGCTGCTGATGATGATGATGATGTTGACGAGGTTGAGGCCGAGTGTGGCAAGGCATACTAGTAACTTATAAGAACTACAAAGAAAATCGTAGAACAGCACAAAGTTAGACAATATATCAACAACAACAAGAACAACAAAGCCGAGGTCTGCACTAAGCCTGAATGTGAAGCAATTTGCTAAACAACAAAATAATTGACTTACCGCAATGTGAGACATGCGAGGCAGATGGAGCGAACAGGCAGAGCCAACTTAAAGGAACAACAGAAAATTGAATTTTAGCCCACTTAAGTATGCAACACTTTTTGCTGGCCGAAGCTCACTTGAGCGGCAAATGGGGCAGAAAAACGGGTTGCGCGAATAGCGCATGTCATAAAAATGAATGCGCCCAAATGAAGCTCATGATGATTATGATCATTATCATCATCATGCGCATAATGATGATGGCAATGGCGATGGCCATGCTGATGAGATCATGTTGATACCCAGACATGGGCATCTGTGCTGCTGCTGCTGCTGCTGCTGCTGTTGCTGCTGCTGCTGCTGCTGTCATTGTGCTGTTGATAAGTGGAACTTGAACGTCAACAATGCATGAGGCTGCTCAAATGCAACGGACGATAAGATAAATTAATTCAAGGGTTGCGCCAACTAAGGGGCAATGGACTGTGTCCAACTTCTGTTTCGACCTGCTCTGACATAATTAATGAACGTAATTTTTTGAACCCAACCCCTAGCAGCTGGCATCAAAGGCATGCATAATGATTTGGACGTCGGCTTATGAAATGCGAACATCAACGAGCATCAAGGCACCCACGTCTACCAACCTACTTACTAGCCTACTAAATTGTGTTATCAGACTCAAATGCCAGCGACAGGGCTGGCCCGCAGTTTACGGCTCATATGGCTGCCTGGCCAATGCCATGTCAACAAGCCGATGATACGCGTCACCAATTACCAGTCCTATTTACCACCATCCGGAATGTTGGTGATGCCAATGACACCCATAGAACAGCCCTACACCTCTTCTAGCCAACCAACTAACTGATAATTGCAAATTTGGCAAACTGAAGGCAAAGCAATGTTATCCAAGTTAAAGTTATGGAATTACTTTTTTTAATCTGGGACATAGTTCGGTAATTTAATCACTTAACTAGGATAATGCTTATGTAATTGAATAGTAATTGTTTTAAATAATATCGTTTACAGCCTGTACTAATTAGCATTAGCTAACAAGTTAGCTAGATACCTAAAACCTCAACGACTTCTATCAACTTTTACTTGAAGCCTGAAGTGTGTGTGTGTGTATTAAAGTATTGAAAACCGAAAGAAGAGAATTGAATTCATGCAATAATAAGTTTTAGTAGATTTAATAAACAATTCATCAAAATTAAATTGGTTTTCATGCTTCCATTTTAATTAATATAAAGAAAGCTTAATTTATTTTCGCTGATTATTGGTAATAAATATTATTGAATATATTAATAATTACAATTCAATATATTAATTCAACTAAAATGATTTCATTTGTATTATTATTAACAAACAATAGAAATAAATGTAAGCTCAGTTGCTTCGAGCTTACAAATATCTCTGCATCTTAGCCAGTTTATATTGGTCAATATGAGCTCAGTTGGAGCTGCAATTTATACAAAATTATCCAATTAAGGATGACTTCTATTTGTGAGCCCACATATCAAATGCTTGCTAAGCTGAGCATAATTTTAATGCAAGCAAGAATTGCTATTTTCCTTGTTAACTGCTGCGTCAGCAGGCACAGAGCCAGTTTCGCAACCGGCTCCGGATTCAATTTGAGAGACAAACGTCAGAACGTGGCCCTGGTCTGGGTCTTATGCATTCATGGCAACCTCAATGTCATTGTTCTAGTGCAGCATGCAATGGCACACAGAGTAAAGGCCATTATGGGCGAACTGAAGTGCCCAGTTAAAGGGTTTGAGCCAGCATCAGCGGCGTAATGCAGAATGCAGAATGCAGGATGCTCGACGCTCGATGCTCGATGCTCGATGCACGGCCAGCTCACACCATGTCTTGCACTCAACGCACAAGGGTATGAGCTATAATGCAAATATGCCATAAACTCAAAATGTCAGAGGAGCAAAGTGCAAGGGGCCACAGTGAGGCTAGCGTCACAGAGAACACAAGATGCCAGAGGATGAGTGTGAGCCCCGCTCCGGCTGGTATGCTGGGGAGAACAAAAGAAACATCTCAACATGATGTGGCATGTCTTTGTTTTTGTTGCTGTTTCCAAGACGAGCAGCGTGCCTGCGATTGATGGATGGCAAATCGGTGGAGAACGGAGCGTAAAGCACCACAATCAATGTCGTTATCTGATGGCATTCAGCGTGCTTAAATTGTCACCTCAAAAGGACAATGCGAGTGAGTGGTGTGTGCCAGTGAGGAGGGCAGAAGACAGAACAAGCCAGATTAAATGCGCACTGACATGGGCCAAATTTCAATTAAGTTAGTTGACTGAAATATTTTCTAAGCAATAACAGCAAAATCTGTTTAATGGAACATGCGACATGGAACGTTCATAAATGAACGTTGCTCGGTTACCAAGCCCACCAGGAAGAGACCGTGGTTTCTCATCTTTATGGCAGAGCCAGTCCTGGACACCTTTGTATTTCTCTTTGGGTCTGTCTGCAGCTTAATATTAAATTGGTTTAATTAATGCAAAATGCTTTTGGAAATTGCGCACAAGCCAATGGGATCAAAGACATATTTAATAGCTTTCTATTTTGATTTAATACATTCTCAGCAAATGAAATTTGCAACATACATACCATGCCCAACGGGCGCTCTATGCCTAACCCAACTAACTAAGAGGCTTAAAAGAGAGCTTAGTTTTATACAATTGAAAGAGTTTTATAATTCTGAATGGACTTAACATTTTAAGCTTATTGTCCGTTAGTTTACACAAAATATGAAAATGTAATAATGATTGTCTCAGTGCACGCTGTAATCCGAATGATATACATATGTTCACAAAAATGTAATAGAAAAAAATCGATAACAGATGAAATGTAAATAAATAAATTATTTAATTGTAATTTCTATTATATTAGTCTATTATTGTATTATATATTAAGAATTATTATACAATAGATGTTTATAAATTATAATTTAATAAATAATAAATACAAATAAATATTAAATGAACTTAGCATGCAAAAATTTGTATATATAAATTAAATAAAATGTATTTTATTTTATATATTTTTTTCTATATTGAAAAAATATTTATATATATTTATATGAATTTTTTAACTAATATGATTAAATAAACGAAAAATTTTATATATATTATTGTATTCAACTGTTAATAAAATAACTGTTAATTAAATTTTGTAATTACGTTTATTTATAATTAATATAACATAATTAATATAATATAATTAATATAACATCATCAATAAGACATCATGGCGTAATACAGCATACAAATATACTTAAAACTACAAATTAAACATATATACTTATACTATAAATTAATTAACTATAAATTAATTTTTCAGCTCATTTAATGTCATAGTTTTTATATAGTCGAATAACCTTTTCCCAGTAAATCTTTGAATCCATAACATATGCACACATACATACGCGCACACACACTCATGCATAGTGTAAGTGAAAACCCAGATATCCCTTGGGTCCTCGGGCTGCAATGTAACAGTGACTATTAGGATAATCACAGCCATGATTATAATTTAGCTGTGAATATTTGTGTGTGTTTCCGCTGGTGCTGATGCTTCTAGCCGGAAGGAATTGCAAGCGCAAAACATGCTCAGCACGCATTAAACGGTTAATTTCCTTGCAGCCATTCACAGCACAGCACAGGATGAAACACAATAAGTAATGGCCATAATGAAAAACAATGAAACCCAACACACCACTCACATCCCAGCCCCTACTCCTCCTCCCCCCATCCACCTAGCCTGTGGCTATCTGCTGCCGTGTGCACTAATGAATATAAAACGTGCGGCGAGATTCATGCGATGCGTACATAGTGCATTACACGAGAACCAAAACATATAAGCAAACACACACACACACACACACAGCATATATATATATATATATATATATCATCAGGCGGGACTGACACATTAATTATGAAATATTAGTTATTGATGTGGTTGCTGCGTGGCCATTGCTAAATCACTTGACGAAAGTTCATTTCGACAGGCTTTGCCGTTAAATTGAGAAATTGGCGAGGGATATTCCGTTAGGTTGGCCAATGTAACGTTACGTAACTGTCATAACTTTGCGGTAACATACTAATTACCGTAATTAGGCAAACCAGCTGAAACATCATTTATATATATCATGATATATTTATTTATTTATTATGAACTTGGAATATGATGTCTGCTTGTGGTAATTACAATATATATTTACTTTCATTTTTTATAAATATTATTACATAATTATTTAATTTTCTTTAATCTTATTATATTATATCAAAAATATATATTTAATATTAAAACTATTTGCATTTATTTTTATATATGTCAATATCTGACATTTCTCTTCTTTTTTTATCCAATATATATATATATATATATATATATATATATATATATATATATATATATATATATATATATATATATATATATATATATATATATATATATATATATTATATGAGTTTACTATTTGCTATGTATGCATTAAAGAAAAATTAGTTGCACTTTTTTTTTTTTTTAATTAATATTATTTATGTAGAACCTTTTAATAGATAAGAGGCTTAAGCATTTTACGTAATCCACTTAATGAATATATAAAGACAGACTTTAAAATACTTTAAATTTTATTGTAGCCCAAAAGTATTTTCCTTTAGGCACGAAGTACGGGCAACTGAGGCTTAAATATTAAATCGAGAGAAATTATTAAAAGCGCTTATCGTATTTTACACTTTTAAGAAGCAAAAACATTTAACAAAATATTGTTCTCGAATATTATTTTAATGTGTACAACATTGATATCAATTTTGGCTAGCCAAAAGGTGGGAGAATATACATATCCTAGATATCAGCTATTTAATTCTTCAATTTAATTCCTTCTATTCAAATAGTCGCAGCTCCTATGAGACATATGTGAGACCTTCCGTAATGGAATTCGATAGCTTGCACATTTCCAATCAAATTAGAATGTCATGGATTGTCGTTAGCATTCAGCTCGAAAATCCCTTAAAAATTATCAAAAATTTATAGTCGAACTTTGTCCGAGCAAATGCACATAAACAGCTCCAATCAGGCAAGGAGCTGGTGCTTGGACTCGTCCTCGGATAATGTTGTCATTAATTTTTACGATATTTACCAAGTTTAATGCATTTTGCTGATGCTTGCGCACAAGTTTAATGAAGGCAAACGCATGCGGTACCCTAAGTGATGTGGGGTCTGTGATGATGGGGGATGGGGGATGGGCGACGGTATTGGTGCTCGATATTCTGCATAATTCTTCGTTAGCTCAGCTCAGTTCAGCTCAGCTCTGTTCACATGTGCCACAAATGTAAAGTTGTTGAAAGCGCAAAAAGCACAGCCCGCTGCACGGGCATCCATAGGATGCTTGGCAATTGCATGAGTGGAACTTCTCACAGGGATGGGACGCATTGGCAAATGCTTATCATGAAATGTTTCAAAAGCACTTTGCAGTTTGCCCGTCCGGTTGCAGACGCTAGACTGGGACGGGAAGACGACAGACAACAGACGACGGACGGGCAACTAGACAGCGCTAAGGTTAATGGCATAAAGTTTATCTGCAATTACGATATGGCCTGGCAATCAAGTGGGCACGCCCCCACAACGTCAGCCTTCATTCCATTCCACATAGCTAAGTAAATATTTATTACTCTATTTTAAAATGCACTTTAATGACATTGACGTTGACGACGACGTTGAGAATGAAACCGTTTATATGGAAGTTGTTGATGTTGATGTTGATGTGGATGCTGATGTTCATGTTGATGTGGATGCTGATACTGTTGCTGCTGCTGATGTGGACATTGATTGACATTATATTCAGCCCATTCTGAGATTCGATTTCAATTTTTTATTATGAAAGGCTCACAAGCAGAAGAGAAACGAAACTGACTTCCGATTTGGCTTTTAATTCAATTTATTACAATTTAACGCAAACACAATAAATATATTTCAAGTTATTATTTCGATAAGAATTTGAGGCTGTTATTAGCTTGATTTAATTATTATTAAATAAATTTGACCATTTTATTTATTTACACATAATATTTACTTTCATTTATTAGTTTTTGTCTCGTATTTATTTAATTCAAAGTCTTAAATCAATTTATAAATTGTGTAAATTAAATTAAAATCACATTTGCCTGGTAATAATTCAATTTTGAGCACAAGCCTAACCAAAAGTGTCACAACAAACGGTTGTCTGCATGCCAGTCCAAAAATGAAAATTTCTATTTGTCTCAAAGTGAAATTCAATTAATCAAAAAATGGGACGAGTCGAGGCCAGAGAATAAGACTGGCAACAGAGGCAACGGCCCAGCTTGTGCCTTGGATCAACGTTCGTTCGTTGGCATCGCCCACAGCAGACGGAGACGACGACGACGACGACGACGACGACGACAACGACATCATATTGCATCAAAAAGTAGACAAACGATAATTTATCATTCTCACAGTTACATGCATATGTAGATGTATGTATATATAGCAAATACAATTGCTATATTAGATAACAACACCTACACAGAGAGGAAGAGAGACAGAGAGAGAGAGAGAGAGAGAGAGAATGCGAGTGAGAAAGAGACGAACCAAGACAATTTTTGAATTGAGAATGGCCAAAAAGGGTCCTTGGCTATATTAAACATGCAAAGTGGCTCAGCCCAGCAGTCGCCTTTGGATCGGCCTGACAGAAACACGTCTGCAGGACATGGCCAAAAGAAAAGTTGGCCACTGACCGAATAGGCCGACTCGCCGGAGCTAGCCAAGTGCACGAGTTGCCCCAGATACACAAACATGTCATCCAAACGATTATAAAATCATCATTTATCACATCATGTCACACTCTCCGCCAGACGGCCTGCTGACAGTCCGGTGAGCCCGATGCTCAAGCTCTGGCCTAACCTTATCTGCCTATGCATGGCCCAGTTCGCCTTGCCAGCTGCGGCTAACTGAAGTCTTCATGGAAATGAAACATCGTGTGACAACTTAGGTATAAGTAAATTTCTAAGAAATTTTATAAAGCCATTATAAGTAACACACAATCGGAACGAACACAAAAGCCATTTGAAGTCGTGTTCCTGGAATGACAGTGGTCTTGCTCTCAGAATGGCATTATTCAGCTGGGGCCTTCAGTTCAATTGGAATTCATTAGAATTGATTCTCAAACTATATAAGCTTTGCAATAAATATGGAAAAATAAAATCAAGCTACTTATCCCCTGATTTTCTTGGAAAATCGAAATATTTGTATTCTCGTTTTCAAGCTGTTATATAATTGTTTTAAAGTATCAACAGAGCTGTCTTTAAATACGCAATTCCCAATTGTGAAAGAGTTTGCAGTTGAAAAATATGAGTTTATTGGAATGTGCCATAACTATTATAGCAGTGGCATTGTGAAAAGTTCACTGACCTGTATAAAGTTTTGCTGCATATGAGAATATGTGAGTGGCGCATTAGCTGCTGGGTCCCTGACCTCTTTTCGCTGCTGAACAAAAGGCAAAACTAACCGCCAAGCTGGCAGCAGCTAAGGAAGCTCTGTGTTTGCAACTTAAAACTCGGTTATCTCCTAGGGGAGCCTTCAATGACAGAAAGTTAAAGTAATTTTTTAACTATGTCTCCTGTCGCTAGCCTTTTTCATTCATATCTTTTTCCTCCACGTTTTTCTATTCTACTTGCGAAAACCTCAAATGCAACTTTCACTTGGCTTCGTGTGACATTAAACTTTACGTAAAATGTTTTTGCACCTTGGCTGACTGTTTGTCTGAGTTTTCCCAAAAGTCGCGCCAGCTCGTGACTCGAGTGCTTCACTGAAGCAAAGCTGCCAGTGTTGGGTAGCAGCAGCGGTAGCCCTTTGCAACACTGGAAATGTCAGGCCATCAAAACTGAAAACATTTGAAGCTCGGTCTTTAGTTTAAATGCATTTCTAAGACGTTTCCACTTCAAAAAGTGACAGCCACCAAAGCGAATCGTAGCTGGACTGGGTAAGGGACTAGGATTCCTGCCTTGGCTGGACACTTGCGCGCTCCGCTGTCAACACGTCAGGCGAGTCCAAAAGCAATTTGTCAAGCAGTTGTGATTGACAGCCAAGGCGACGCAACGATGCATGAATAGCCAGCCCCTCCACACACACACACACACACACACACACACTCGCACGCTGAGCCGGAAATTCGCAACATAAACAAAATGGCAGGTCGCAGCCTGAAGGTGAATCCAGTACATGCCAAAGGCAATCGATGCGCTCAAATTAATATTCAATTATGCTAAAATAAGTTGATCAGCATTTCGTTCTGGCAGCCGGTGCGCATTTTAACTTAATCGATTCAACTCCAGGTGCCATCTGATTAAATCAGCTTCACTTATACACACACACACACATATATCTATATAGTGTACATCATAATTTGGGTCTGTCAGCAAAAACAAAGTCAGGCTGCCTGGAGGCTCAAGTTTATTATCGATGCAGTCAGTGCTTTGAGTGCACTTGGGCATTAATTAATTACAGCTCGCTCTTCACACTCTGCCGTTGGGCCCCTAATCAAATACTCAGCAGACATTTCATTTGATATGAATGTTGGCTAAAGTTAAATATTGGTATTAAAACTGTTGCAATTAAATTATATAAACTGAAATGTTATTTAAATGTTATATTTGAGATAATTTTATTTTTTGACAGCCATAAATCACAATTGATACGTGAAGCATTTTGACATCAATTAAAACATACTTGAACTTTTTGATAAGGCATAAAAGAGTACTACAAAAATAAATATAAAAGACAATATTATGAATATTTGAAAATTTGAAAAAAAAAATGTATCTATGACTTTATAAGATTTTCTTTAAGAATGTCAGAAGCAGCAAATATATCTGAATAATTTTTGGGATTATGTAAAATAAATTTTATGATAGCTGAAAAGGAAAACAAATAATCAAAGAGGAAAAATAAAATCTTTGTATTGTATAAAATAAGTAAAATGTTAAGTATTTGTTACGTCTCCAGTTATATGAGTCATTAAAAGTTAAAACCTTTTTATCTGATTCGCCATCTGATGAATAGCAATAAGAAAAGAAATAAAAAGAAAAAGTCAAAGGCAGACAACAAAAAGTATGGGTATATTTGCCATTCTTTGCTTAACATGCACAGATTGCTGAAAAAAAAAAAGAATCACTTTAAAATGTTTCCCTTTTATGACAAGCAAATATATATACAGATATATATTTTGTATGTACCCATCCTGTCAAGCATAGTCAATAGCCTTCCGGCCACAATTTCGGACCTCGAATGGCGGCCGTCAGTCAACTTTGGTCTGCAAGCGAGTCAGGTGCAAAGTTGACTCTGCATGCATGTGTGCGGAGAAGATATGTGAGGAGTCATGGGTCAGCAAGTGTCGAAAATATAATTAGAGAGCCGGCGCCGTAAAGGAAATTGAAATTCTTGGGGCTGTCCCAGTTGCTGTCGTTATTGCTGCTGCTGTTGCTGTCGCTAGTATGCCAGCAACACATTTTAGAAATTAATTTAAACTTTTGCCACATTTACTCATTAGAGGCAAGTTTTCGCTACTCGAAGAACCCCAATAGACGTGTGCATAAGGGCAACCCACTTGCAGCTCAACAAGTTTTGCCAGAGTTGCCCGCGCGGCGAAAGGGCGTAACTAATTTGCCTGTGATTTGTGTGTGGGCAACAGCAGCAGGAGTAGCAGGAGTAGCAGCAGGAGCAGCAGCAGCAGCAGAGCGCACTTTTCTCAAGATTTATTCGAGTTGACTAAAGTAACATAATTTGCAAATAACGCCACGCCATTTTCCCACATATATTCCACGCAGCATTCCCAAATGCAAAATGGCTGCCATCTTAAGCCAACTTCGTTGAAAGCTGAAAAAATGAGCAGAAAATTTAACAAAAAATGATTTAAAAACTGCGCCAGGTAGGCTCGAGACCTACAATAGGCGCCTTAGTGCTAAGACAGCCGCCCCTTTGCCACACCTCTGCCCCTCTACCTGTCGGAAAGTTGCCGTAAATAACTTCTTTTTTTTTCAACTTGGCCCGCAACTTTCAGTTGCATTAGTTGCATAAGTCGACTCGCCCATTGCTCTAGCTTGGCCGACTTCACAAAGTGTTTCTGCCATCCGCGAGAGCCGCCTTCCACGGTTGGGGGACCATAAATCACGCTTTGTCCGCATCAGCCGGGGTGCATGTATATATGTATGTGAGTGTGTGACTGCATGTGTGTGTGTGTGTGATTCTCTGCTTTCCGGCTTGCTTGTATGTGAGGAGTAAATTTTAAGCCGATTTCCGTTGAACTGTCATGCCATTTCGTTTGTCCTCTGAGGTCATCTAAGAGCGATGCGAGCATCAACGTCAGACAATGGCAACAGCAATAACGAGCAGAGAAACACAAATAGTTTAACAATCAATTTTGTGTATACTCTACGCTTTTCATGAGTCTATAAATACCATAAAGGGAACAACTTAAGGAATTAAATGAGGCGATTTTAGATAATATTCAACAGAATATGTTGAATGGGTTTTAGTTACTGTATTTATTTGCTAATCTATCGAGATATTTCTGATATAATTCATCATTTATATACGTATAGTTTAGCCTATATTTAATTCAATTTTGACTTAGATTTCACATTTAATTTAATAGATAGAGAATCAATAGAATTCTCTTTACTTGAGTTAAAGCTGAATAGTCTTGTTACTTGGTTTTATCAATATCAAATAAATATCGCGTATACGACGCATAGACGATAAAAGTCTGGCATGTCTAGTGCGCCATAATCTCGGGTAGAAACCGCACAATAAACCAGCAGAGCCATCCAAATACTCTGGGTAATGGCTAGTTATACTTACATTTATATATGTATGTGCATGCGAGCATACAGAATGAGAGCAGCTCATGGCGAAACAGCTTGGCCGAGGTCAGGCTACAAAAAATTTAATAGAGTACTTAATGCATAAAATATAAACATAAAAAGTTGCGGACGGACCACGCATCAAGCTCTCAAGTTATGGACACATAAAAACTAGCTTCGAGTTGCGTGCGTCTCAAGCTGCCTGAGTTGCTGTTGATGAGCTGCGGGAGCGGGTTCAGCGGGAGCAGTTCATTTTTAATTGCGTTCAAAATTGTGTAAATTGAATTCCCAACGCCCCACAGAGTGCGCAGACATGCATGTGAACAGAGTCTCGTCTCCTGCATCCTGCGTCCTGCGTCCTTCGTCCAGGGCGGGCCAAACGGAAATCGAGTTATTTCACACGCAGCCCATAGGCAAAGGGAAGGGAATCGCAATCGAGGACTGAGGCAACGTTGGCCATCTTCATATGTGGCATGTTCTAGGCACGGAGGAGCCGTGTTCGTTCTTTTTTATATATTTTATAGCTGCGTGGCACTGCGAATTTTCCACTATCCTAAGTCACATCAAGGGCAGATCCAAAAACAAAAACGAGGACTATGTCCCGCCTCTGATCTGGACGCATTATGCAGACAAATGGCCTTTTAAATTGCTTGCGTGTGGCAAGGACTGTCTGGCTTGCTGTCTACCCTATTAGTCCTCCCTCTACATTTACATGTTGATTTGATATACGAGTCGCAGCCACACCATCAATCAGTCCCTCTATTGGCAAATGGCATGCGCGCTCCCCAAACGCTGCCTTCTCCATTGCCATCATCATCGATACCGTTGTCGTTGTCGTTGCTGTTGCCGTTGCTGTTGTTGTTGTTGTTGATGTTGCACTTACGCACATCGTTAAGCCACAATGACGATACTCTTGCCACAAAGTTCTCACATTGCAGCCAAGCGTCGCTGCATCATTTATCAGCAGAGCTCACGAATTGCGCTGAATGCAATTAAAAAGTGTTAAACACGTGTTTCAATAATGTTATGAGCGTTTCGTAACTGTATTTTATTGAGTTCTTAATAAATGCTCCTGCAAAAACTTGAATATTTCTATGTGGTCTCAATTATTACGAAATATTTGTCAATCCATTTTTATGATATACATAAGTATTATTTGATAACCACAAATCAAGCTATTATTTTTTTGGCTTTATCTTTCGGCCATGAAGCAGAATGAGCTGCAATAAATACATAAAAACATATGCTGTAACCATTTAAGCACAATAAACACAATCATAATCTTAAACAGCATCAGGCCGAGCCTTTCTTATAATTTGCTTGACTAAACGCAGCACTAAAGCTCATTGGCTTGAAAATGAGCATCATCAAAGCGCTGTCAGCGTCTATACACTAAATGGCTTCGGAATTGGTCTTGACATGCGATTGATAGCTTTGATTTAGCTAAAGGAATGACATAGAGTCCCGTCTACTTTGCTTTACGTAATCGATAATTCGCCTAACCATTCATAACAAAGCAAACTAAATAAGAAAAAAAAAGTTTAAGGGTCAATCAAACTGTATTTAAATATGTTTTATTTTTAAATAAAATAATGAGATAAAGAAACTTTTTGAAATGTTGTCTAGCCACACTCCCTCTAGTCTAGCCATACTCTCAGGCATTGTTAAAATTGATTTCTATCCTTGACTTTCCAATCCCATTTCTTTTTAGTATGCGTAGCAGGGGAAACAATCGGAATTGAAAGTGTTCAACGATTTAAGATTCCATCGAACTATTCCGTTTCATTTACTAATTTCATAGGAATTCCAAATGTTCTCTCAGTTGAACATCTCCTTGATCTTAAGTTTAGTCGGTCAACTTCGCAGAACTCTGAAAATGCATTTGACTTTTCGGTAACACTTTAATCATCCTTTTATTGAGCAGGGTAAATCGGCTTATATCATATAAAATATATAATATAGGAGTGTAAATATATATAAGAAATTATTTTTCGATTACAATTTCTGCTTTAACTGCAAACAGAGAATTTCGTAGTCTATCAAACATGAGCACAAGCTCTCCCTGACTTCTCGTATGAGGGGATAAATTAAATACGATTCTATTTTGAGCTGATGCGCAGCTTTTGACGCTTGCGAGGACAGCATATAGAGAGGAAGCGTGGTAATTTTATTGATGCGTGGGCGCTAACAAGTCAATGTACTTTTTAAGCAGCCCTCATGCTTACACACGCTCCCATTCGCACACCAACACACACACACATATATATATACTATACTATTAATGTGAGTATAAAAACTTTAATACCCCGAAAAATGGCGAAAAATAGCTGCAAAATCAAAGGCCATTTTCGGTTGCTTCCCATTCGATTATTCGCCTGTATATGTGCATGTATGTGAGTGTGCGGGAGTGTGTGTGTGGTGTGTGTGTGTGTTTGGATATGTGCATATGTATATGTGTATATTTGTATTCCGTGCTGTTGATTTTTGAGAGCGCGCAGCTGGACTTTTATTGCTATGGCTGTTTTTGTTTTATTTCGTTAGTTTTCTTTAAATAACAACGGGAGTAAATCAATTTTAGTTTTGTTTGTGTACAAAAAAAAAAAAAAAAAGAAAAAAAAAACTCAAACTAAAATATAAACGAAAAAAATATTTCATTAAAAGTATGTTAGCATACATGTGAAACGAAATAGTTCAAATAAGAACTTTCTATCAAAGGATATACAGAGAGACCATTAGACAGAAAAAAAAAGTATTTCAAAACAAATTTAAATGCGGGTATTATTGATTTGAATACAATGATTTAAATCATTAAAACAGTAAAGCATTTATCTGAGCTTAAGCAGCGAAAAAGAACCCATCTGTATATATATAAGTATTTGAATATACATTTAATTTATTTGTTTATAATTTAAACTCAATTTGTATGCTCAACCTGTGCACTGCAGTCAGTTGCAAAAATCATTTCGTGGTTTTTAAATTTAAATCCTGACAAAATGAGGGATTGTTAATGTAGAGACAGCGTCATGGATTCGGCTTTGTTTGCTGTTCGATCTCGCACTCTTTGAGAGAATCTCTGAATGTCTCTGTGTAAGTGCGTAGATGCATGTATACACTATTTTTATTTTTTATTTTTTTTTGCCCAACAGTTGATGCCTTTGTCATCACGCTTTTATGGATCCGTGCTGGTGCTTTGTCTTCGTCTTTGTTGTTTTACCGCTTTGTATTCTCATATTACAGAACATCATCCGCAGCAACAACAACAACACATTCGCACACACTCTTGCAACTCGAATAACATTTTTCATAGTCATTGGGAGCGACGCGCACTTTGGTAATAAAAACCAAAAAGTGCAGAATAAGATTCATGAAAAGGCATTAGCACGCGCGGCGTATACGTAATGTGTGCAGCAATGACTTTCATATTGGCATAATTATGTAAATGAATATATGCATCTGTTCATAGAACACAATGAGTATTTTGAGAGCTCGCCTTAATTCGCATATTCATTTACTCCATATTCATTTAACAATCGAGTCTCTTGGATTGAAAAATAAATTTTAAATGCACAATAGCTTGCAAATTAATTAAAAAACAATACATTGAATACGAGATGAAACTTAATGCTGGAGAATATCATATTTATTGCATGGCCATCGATTAACAAGTTATTCAATGTGTTGCACAATTAAAATAAATAAATAAATAAATAAAATAATATATTCGAAAATATAAATATCGTTTTTTCTCGTTTGTGTTTAATGCTTTTGCAACAAAAAAAAAAATTGTAAGCCAACAACTTTTTAAAATAAATTTTAAAAAAATAATTAGTTTATCAATATTTACAAACATGCAAATACAGGACGAAAGGCAAAATTAAATATATTAATAAACAAAAAAAATCTGTTACTTATGCAGCAAATTATTTGTCAAGTATTCTGTGTTCACCAAAATTGTGCACATAAATACAGTAAAATTTTTTAAATTATATTATTATGCACTTTTTATGCAAATATTTACACGCTTTTTCTATCCGCAATTGGCTGCGTCCACAAAGTCAAAGGTTACTTTTTTGATTATGTTCCGAACAGTTTCCACTTGAATAAATCAATCAAGCACAATACAAGCCTCGCTGAATACAAAACAATATTGAAAATGCTGCAGAGCCCTAAAGAAATCAATAGCCTTTACAGGCACAGTTCGAAGAATGATGGTCAAATGTAGTATTAAAAATACTTTCGAAATTTCCGCTTGACCAAACCAATTAAAATCATAAATTTCCAGCGCCTGTGGTGAAATATTCGAACATCATCGTTTTTATGCTAGTCCTTTCCATATATGTATATACATATATTGTATATTGCATATATGTATGTGTATATATATGTATGTGTGTGTATATATTAAATTCATTGAAAAATCTGAATAAGGCGCTTTGGATATATGAGTTAAGGCTTTACATGGAATACATTTTGGTAAATTCATAAAAATTTCACGCCAGAACGCGTAAAAATGCAAAATAGCGTATAACAACCAAGTGAGGATCCCAATTCAGCTCATTCGACTAGCAGATACCCTATGTTGACATATTGAACGCTTAAAATATATATTTCTCTTTGACTATATTAAACTAACAAATGTTAAAAATATAACTTGAAATATAATATAAATAATATAATATATAATATAAATATAATATGAAATCAACTAAAATTTGATATTGAATGCATAAACTGTAAAGAAAGACTTGAACTATATATTCTTTAAGAAAAAATTTTATCTCATTGTTTGAAAAGAGAATTTTAAGTGATTAAAACTAGTTTATCCTAAAAATTGATGTTGCTATTTTAAATTCTTTAATCAAATTATTTAAGCAGCTCATTTTGATCATCGATTTAGTATTGATGGAAGTGTATCAATCGATAGTTAGCCTTAGTGTTGTTCTCTCTTATCTATTTGGTGGTCTACTGCAATGTATAAATATACATATGTATATTTGTATATATTTCTACCCATTTAATCTTATTTTACCTCACCAAGAGATACACATCAATTTCCCGCATGATGCTAAGCTTCAAGAAATACCAATGTAATTGACATGAATCACAAGCTATACTATTGCTCGCAGAAATCCTTAACAATTGCAATCTACTCTATCAACTTGGATTATTTGTAATGTAGCCAGAGTTACGGAAAAGAATAGAAAAGTCATCTGTAAGTCGATGCATTCACCATACAAATAATAATAATAATTGCTTGGAACATTGTGGCTCTTCAAAATACGTCCGCACATTCTCATGGGAGACATAACTGCTCTACTGAGAATCGTGTTTCGTGAGCTTCGTATTTGCTACTTCCGGGTTCGGCAGCCATTCATTGAACAGCTCACACACACACACACACACACACACTCACGCAGCCCTCTGGTCGCCATATTGTTTTCGACATGTGCATGCTTTTGATGTCAAGTGAAAACAATTTTTGTTTTTTTTTTTGTTTGCTCACTGGCCCCCACTTTTGTTGTTGTTGTTGTTGTTGTAATCCCACAACAGTTGTTGGTCTTGGTGTCGTTGTTGCTGTTGGTGTATACGAATTGCGTCCATGGCGTCAATTTTGTTGACGTCGTTATCAATTAAGCGACACGTTGCGTAGCCAGGCACAGTTGGCGGCAATTGACTGAACGCAATGGCCCAAGTCTAAGGGGAATGGGGACGAGGCAACGTCCAAGCCAATGGGGTCAGTTAAACTCTTGACACTTGTGCTTGAGCACAATAACAACAACACTTCCAATTGCCTAAAATAGGTCTAAAGCATATAAAACGACACAAAGTTATTGCTCAACAAATTGCTGCCAGTTGTTATTGCTCTTCCTCTCACACTCCCAGATTTCAGCATGGGCAATACACAGCACACACACACACACTCACACACATTGCATGTGTATGCGTTGCCATATTTTCAATTTCAATTCAAGCTTTAAGTCAGGTAAGCCTTAAGGCAATCGCAGAGCTTTGATTTTAATGAATGCCAAGTCGTGGTCGAACCAGACATTTTATTAGATTTAGTCAATGCGAATTCATACTCTTAATCGAGATTTATTAAAATGATAATTAGAGACAAATCCATACAGATTTCTTTCTCTTTCACATATTCTTTGCAGGACTTTCAAATGCATTAACTCGATTTACGTTCATTAAGTCATGCAATTGTCAACCAACCAAACTTAATAATCTCATTCCAGTATACTGTATTTATATTATACAGCTTCTATTACCTCTATATATAGTTAGCACTAGTCCCTCAACTGCCACTTCTCCTTAATCAGCCCTGGCAAACGTTTTTTAGGTCAAGAAAGTTTGTGAAAAGAAAAACTGCAAGAATACCAATTGGAATCTTAATACCTGTATTAGGGTCAGGGCGACTCAGCTCTGCTCTGTTGTGAACAAACTCAACGCCCATTCTCGACGCAACTCTTACGGCGTTGTTTACGCTCTGCCACTCAATACTTTATTGTTCATCTGACTCCACCAGAGAAAAGTCGAGCTCAACTGTGAGTGAAAAGTAATGAATCACGCATACCAATGACCAATCACATTCTTTTATATAAATTCAATTTAATCTTGATTAAGTTTGTTAAGATTCTATGATTTCTCAAAAACTGTCTTTAAATTTAAATAATATTTATGTATAATTTTCTTATTTGAATTAATATTTTATATATTTATTATATTTTTATTAAATATATTTCTAATTAAGATGTTAAGTACCAACTGAAATGACTCTAGTAAAGTATGAAACATAAAGATTGTTTTCTTAGTAGGTAATTCTGTTGCAGTTAAATAAAAAACAAATCAGAATAACTTAGAATTAAAGTACTAAAGTCATTAAAGTAATCCCTCATTATTACACAAGACTAATAGTACCTCATGGCAATTGCCTTGTCAAGCGAGTATATTTTGTGGTCTCATTTTGGTGTCAGTGCAACCTGTTGAGGGTGCTTATCGACACGTGTGTGCTCTAACATACAGCAAGAACTGTACGTAATCTCGAGAATACAGCCACAATCTGAAGGACATTCGTAGTGACAGCCACACCCACAATTATGCATGTCATATTAACTGTAACTACAGATTGTAACAGAATCAGGGACTGGGCTGGGACAGAGGCAAGAGCCCAGCTGAGCTAAAGGAGACGAGCCCTGTTGTAGAGCCATAAATCTTAGATGCGGCGAGCAGTAACTAATGATGTTCATAATCAGAGGCGCGTGTAAAAGGATAATGGCAAAATGCTGATTAACAGCAACACTGAGTGGAATAGAGAGGACGAAGGGAGCTGTTTAACCAGCTGCACGCAACTTGGTTGCTGCGGACTTGGAAACCCTAAGCACTAGCCACAACTTTATTAAGCGCACTCAGTGGAGTTACACCAGAGTGTGTGTGTGTGTGTGTGTGTGTGGGTGTGTGAGTGTAGCGGAAGTGTCAGCATTGGACGCCATTAATTTAGCAGAAATAAACAAACAAAATCAACAAAGTAACAGTTAATCGCAAACAGAAGAGAGATGGGGCCGTACAGGAGAGAGTTGGACTCGAGTTCTGTACTCCGTTTCTTGTTTGAACAGGATATGCTTGAGCGCTGTCTGCTTATAATTGGAGCATAAAGTGAAGCTGTAAGAAAACGCTCAGGCCGTAAAAGCGCAATGCACAAAGCGAACCATGAAAATGAATCGAGTCGAGCCAAAAGCCGGAAGTAGCTATGGATGTGGTAAATGTGGATCTGGATGTGGATGTGGATGCGGCAGCAACAGAGATACATTTACAAGTTGTTGCCTGGCTGTCCTCGTTTATTGCACACACACACACACACACAGATATAGAAGGAGAAAGATAGAGAGAGAGAGAGAGAGAAAAGTAGAGACAAAGAGAGACATTTGCACACTCATGTGGCCCGGTCGCACATAAATAAAAAAGCCGAAGCCGAGGTTTCCACCAAAAGCCTTTGCCGAGAGCCCCGCGTAGTGCTAATTTATGACCAAAGTACAAGATACTCACACTTGTGTACAATGTTTGTGCCTACGTTTAAGTGTTTGAGCCCCCCACCCGACATGTCATGAATTTTAAGTGATTTTCTTATGTACAAGCTGAGAATATTTTTTATTATTTCTATTTCACTTCTATATATTTTTTTTTTTTATTTCTATTGTCTAACACCATTTGGCATAGCAATAAAAATTGAGATTTAAATTAAATGCTAGCCTTTATTGGTTCACAGTGTACAGTTCCTGATTATAGCTGAGCAGACATAACAAAAAATATATATTTTATGCATTTTATATCTAAATTTCGAGTAAACATAAACAAAATGTCAATTTTATCTATGGAAATAAAAGGTAACTGCAGTTAATTAACAAAAAATGAAATGAAAACAAATACGATATAAAACTCAACGCAACTCCACTCGACTGTTGCCTCTTATCAAGAACACTTTTTGTGGTCAGATATGCTTTCTTTTTCCCAAACTCCTATTTGAACAACTTTAACAACAGAGGGAGCGGAAGGAAGTGGCTACCAAATTGAACAATGGTCAGGTTACTCCTGCTCTTTCCCATTTACATCAATTTACTACAACTGCCAAATCGGATGGCACCTTTGAACACATATTTTTCATATTTCATTTTACATTTAATTTCGGAAATTTGATTTCAACCACAGCAAAAGAAACTAACAACCCAGGTGCATGGTTTGCGTATTAATTAAGTCGCACTTTACATTGAAGATGATTTGCACCTTTCAAAGTGGACGCACAGATGCGCTTTAATTAAATCAGTTTCAGGTCCAGACAGCTTGCTGTAAAATATAGAATTGCAATTTCATACAAATGAATTAAACCAACAAATATTTTAAAAAAAAAAGAGCAGCTATCTAGGTAGCAATATCTTTCAATTCAAATGCGAGTATTCAGGTATTTCAAAATAGTTTATTTTCATCTCAAATTTATTTTCAATTTCGTGTCAACTCTCAAATGTGCAACGATTTAGCTTACAAAACGAACTCAATTATGAAGTTGGCTAAACGAACTCGAAGCCAACTCGACCATAATGTCATAGAGACAATATTGGACAACATTCCCTCTCTCTCTCTCTCATACATACACATACACTTACACACAGGTCAACGATTGTGGCTTTCTATTAAAAATGTGTGGGCTTCATACAAATTACAATTGGAACTACACCCATGCACACAGGCACAGCTGTGTGTGTGTGTGTGTGTGTATGCAATTATACACGAATTGCTTTAGTGTGTATGCGTGCCTGTCTGTGTGTGTGTGTGTGTGTGTGGACAGAACAAACAATTTTATGGCTTTTGGCTATTATTTTTTTGCCATAAATATTTATTAGATATTTGTGTTTGTTCTTTTGTTTCTCTTCTTTTTTTAATTTTTTTTTTTTTGTTGTTGCTCCAGCATATTTGGGCAAATTGTTAGCATAAACGAAATAGGTTTGGGGCTATGAAAGTCAGAGAATTTGTGGAATGGAGATCGCTTAATCGATGTCTGCCCATGCCATTTGAAACGCCTCAATTTAAGTGCGATTTCAGGGTGCCCAATACGAATTTTCGCACAATAGACACACGTTATGTTAATAAATAATTTGAAAATCCAATTTAATAATGATCCCATACTTACTACAAAGAAATAGTATTCAACTAAAAGCCTCACTCATACCATGTGAGACTTATTTATCTGTGTAGACAGTGCAGACCCTTTTGTAATGAAGTAATAAATTTCACTATTTCCACTAGATGGTGAGTTAATATAAGATGTGAGTTCATGAGTTGGCAAATGTGGTAACAAGCGACCCGAATCCTTTCATTCTCCACAATTATATTGAGTTCAAACGTCCCGCTTAATTAACCAAGCGTAGCACAAGATTCCGTTTTGCTACCCAAATCAGCAGACGAAATTGCTGAGTCAATACAATTTGGGGCACCAAAAATACCAATACGGGTCACTTAAATTATTATAGAAGCCTGCCGACACGCACACAGATACACACATAAACAAAGCCACAAAACTTTCTATTTACAGTAATGAAATTATGCGAGCAGTGTGAGAAGGGTCAATAGCAAGTCGCGTTTATCGAAGCCAACCCAACCTGCAGAGAGTTTTTTAATTATTTGCAAATAAAGGCACCCAAAAGTCTTCCAATTAACGCTGCTGCCGCAAAACTTCTACAAAGCGACCAAGAGATTGAGAGAGAGAGAGACAATGAGATTTAGAGAGAGGGAGGGAGTGAGAAAACATGAAAAAGTTGTGAAAAATGAGCAAATCATAATGAATAAATGTCACACCGGAAGCGACGGAAATCTGAGCAAGTTTCCCATAATGCACAACATTTCCGTCAAAGTGCCGAATACTGGCAACGACCATTACAATGTGACCAGCGCCACGACAACAATAACAAAGTCCACGGCAACAGCATTTGAGGCATGGCAGCGTTAAGGGGTTAACGCTGGCGAGCTCATAATGGCAAACGTTGTTTGGCATAATAAACTTTCAGGTCCCAGTGCACAGGGCACCAACAACAGCAACAACAGCAGCAGAAGCAGCGTCGTGTTGACTTTGTTAATAAGTTCCGTAATAAGTTTTGCCGGGATCCAAACATTGCCCAGGATATAAATAAGCCGCAAAAGCATAAATAACACAAGAAACGGTGCATGAAAAAATAAAAATTTGCTATCTCAGTGCCATAAAAATAAGAGAAAAACAAAAAACAAACAAATGAGAAAAGCTGTAAAAAAGAAAACGCTTGTCTGAAAAGTTTTCTAGTGACCGCTGCAAGAAATGCGGTTAGTCTGAGGGTTAATTTATTAAGTAATACAATAATGAAAAAATATAAAATTCAACTTAATATATAAATAATTAATTTCATTTGCTAATATGTATATAAGGTATATCATACAAAGAGTCAAAGAGATCTGAATATATATGTAACTATAGAGACGAAATAAATATAACTGATATGCTCGATTAGAAAGATTTATATATTTATCTCTTAACATATATTTGAATTTATCTCAAATATTCAATAATAATACATTTTCCAATAATAATACCCTAGGCTGAAATGGTGAGAGATAATTAAACTACATTCAATCTTTAAATATATAAATCTGACAAATATATATATATATATATATATTTTTTTTTTCTCTCTGGAATTATAGCAAACTTTTCATAAAATCAACTTTCTTTTATCTCTTACCATTTTTTAAATTTTCTAACTAACGCAAGAGCAAAAACTGAAATCGTGATAAAAAAAAGTCTGCAATTGGAGCAAAAAAATCCCTAAAATTATCAACTTCAAGCGACTCAAACTCACAGAAGAGAAGGAAAAGAGAGAAAAGACGAGGCTTGACCAGAGCACAAGTAATGCAAAAAGCCAGCGTATAAAAAAGCCAATAAAAAGAAAAGATGATTAATTTACGCACCCAATTGTTCATTCGTCTTTCTGCTGGCTAGTCGTGGAATGTCCCTTTGTTAGCGCAGTTTCCTTCACTATGGCAGTCGAAACTTAATTTGATTAACTCTGAGTAGGTTCTATCCGCCATTGTCTTTCCGGCTGCGGCTCATCAGCAATGCCAAAGTTTCCACAGTCTTTGATAATGATGTGGTTGGTCATCATCAGAGCGGACACTTGGCTACAAAAAACAAAAAAAAAAACGAGATGAAAGTGGAAGATGCAAAGAGACGAAATTTAAATACTCTTAAAAATATTTTGTTATTTATCTTCAACTAAAATTTAAATTAAGAGAAATGTTAATTATGAGCCTAATTTAATTTAACATTCATTCTAACAGTAAATATATAAAATATACAATTTAAAATAAAATTGATAACAAGAGAAGCAAAATTTCGATTCAGTGACTAAATTGTCATTCTCTGTTGTCAGGACATACAAAAGCATTGTCATTTTATTTTATTTGGGTTTATTGGCCTCGCAAATAGAAATAAACGGAATGAAAGCTGAGTGTTAATGCTTTGGGCAGACTTTTGAAACTTTTGGCAATCGTCATTAGAAGACTTAAGTGATGTGCGCTATAAATATTGTCCTTGGCAGCCAACTGATGCTCGATAGAACTGGCAACAAACAAACAGCTTAAATGTCAATTTTATTGAATTTAATTAACTGCATTCAAGTTTTCAGCTAGCAGCCTTTATATATATATATATATATTACATTGACTGACTGTCAAAGATTTCTTGCAAGATTTGCATTAAAACTGAGTTGAACACAAAAAAAAATAAAGTGAAATAAAAATTCGCTTTGCATCCAAATAAAATGAAAATAATTAAAGAAAAAAAATAAAACATTAATAATAAAAAAAACAATAGTGCATTTCACAGCTTAGCGAACATTATTTGCACTTTTCATTTTTTTTTTTTTTAATGAAATATAGCCTTAACAATAATATGAATAGCTCCATTAGGTAAAATCGTTTACTCTCACGCTCGCCTTTGTCTATATTATAGTGCTAGAACGTGGCCATAAATCTCTAAATTCTGTTGCCAGCCACGTATTGGCCACATGTGCACATAAATATAATTTGTTGTTAGCATTGCAGCTTAGCATTTGTGGCTTGCAATTTATTAATTGGCTTGCCCAGAAAGAGATATAGTCAAGGATAAGGATGCTCGAACAGATGTAACTGTATGCATATGTGAATGGAAGGCAGCAGCTGCACAAAGCAGACAACCAATTTGCAATCTGTTATGAAAAGTGTCAACAAATGTAGGAGAATTTGATATTTATGCGCATTGCTACCTACACAACAGACACAGACACAGACACAGACAGACACAGACACACACACACACAGATGACTTTCACCTGGCCTAAGTGGTGAGTCAAGTGTATTCTTTTGCCGCATTCTATTTGCATTTGCCAGTAGAGTGTCAATGTGATTGCCCCCAACTGTATTTGTGTGTGTGTGCATGTGTGTGCGTGTGTGTGTGTGTATACTTAACTGTTCAAGTGTTTGCCATGTGGCCATTGCCATTGCTTTTTATGCAGTTGGCTGCAGTAAATGTGGTCCATATGTGGCCCAGACGCGAGGCTCTCGTGTCTGCTGCTGCTCGCTCTCTCTCCCCTTCTACGCCTGGCTCGCTCCGTTAGACCCTCTCGACCCAGCACGGTAATTGATTATCAAATTCAGCGCTGCATTTGCCGGCGCCGCCATTTTGCATGGCACCGCAGCCTTGGCCACAGAGCCATTCTGCATATCCTGCCACACACTTACATATACAAATGCCTTAATAAAAAAAGGAGTCTTCGTGACTGAGCTTCATGCATGCAGATATATATATATATATCTATTTTTTTTTTTTTCAATTTTTTTCCGTTTGCATTTTTTGGCAAGCCGCCGTTTTCAAAAGGGGTGTGGCAATAGCTGAGAGGAAGAGCAGCAAACATATTTTTAATGTGCAAAAATCTGTGAAATTTTTGCTATGTCGCTTAGATTGCAGTTGCTCAACATATTTGATTGTGTTCGCATTCCAGATTTTTATTTCACATGTTTTTATGGCTTAATGATTTTGTGAATCGAAAACGATGCGGCTCAAGGGATCAGCGATCACAGCTGCGTAGTCAATTGCCTCTCTATGGAAGATATATATATATATATATATATATATACAAATATATCGTTTGATGGCTTTTCTAATGGCTTAGGCTCATTCAAAATTTTTAAAGCATATTCAATATTGAGCAACGGCAATTAGAGCTTTTATTGGTCAAACGAAACCGTTATTGTTATCAATTTTAATTAATTAAAATGAAATTTGGCTGCGGTATCAAATGGAACATTTTTGCAATCAATTGAAATTCAATTAAAATGCGATGCCAGTTGGTACAGCGATGTTGTTGCTGACGTTGTTGTAGCAATTGTTGTTGTTGTTGTTGTTGGGGAATCGCACAAATACTAATTCAAAGAGTTTGCTTTTTAGTGGCAAGGGTTAAGTGTATTGCTGTTTGTGTTAGTGCGTTCGTGTGCGTGTGCAGCCTAATGGCTTTTACACCCACACAGTGCAACAAAATCCATTAGGTTCAATTAAATTTATTCATCAATTAAAAACAAAGGCTAAACAACAACAAAGCTGCGAGAGAAAAAAGAATCGAGAGAGAAATGAACTTAAATTGATTACGAGCGGAAACGGAAATGCGTGCGCGCCATTCACGCAACCTTCAGCAACACCAGCCACGCCCGCTCCGCCTCCCAGCGACTACCCTGCACTGTGCGAAAACAAGTTAATGCCACATCAGAGACCCTTCGCCCTGCTGAGCATAATAAATTCGGTTATGGCTCAAATTATTCAAGGGAAACGCTTGAATGAATCAATTTGACAGCAGTGCCCGCAGCAAAGGCGACGATGGCGTCCATGGAGCCCGACTCGCTGTGACCTTGTTCCGAACTGTACTCAGCTCAACTCGACACGAAGTTTGGCCTGCGGAAAATTTTTATTGTGTATGCCACGCCCACTCATCAGCACTCGACGTCTGCTTGGCATTGCACGAAATTGTGTTCATCAATTAGTTATAAATCACACGTCCTTGTCCACGACTGAGATCCCCTTTCCAATCCACGGCGCGCTCTATGCCTGAGCTTATCTATGCATGTGTGTGTGTGTGTGTGTGTGTGTGTATGTCGTTGTATATGTGAGTGTATGCGTGCGTATAAGCTGTAATAAATTGCAATAATTATTTATTGACAGAAATGCGGTTTTATCCGCAACCAAAGGGCGCATACGTAATATCTTAGATAACTTAAGTAATATAAATTAAATATGTGATCCATAAATCAAATTTGGCACGGCTCAATAGAAATAAAGTAGTCATTAAAAGCTTAAGGCGTAAGGTAGAAAACAAATACCAACATTTCATATAAATGAGATTATCCGAATTCAAAATGGAATGCCAAGCAACAGATGAATGAATTGAACTAAGATTTGTTGCAATACAATAATAATAATAATAATAATAATAATAATAATAATAATAATAATAATAATAATAATAATAATAATAATAATAATAAAATAATAATAATAATAATAATAATAATAATAATAATAATAATAATAATAATAATAATAATAATAATAATAATAATAATAATAATAATAATAATATTTTTTAACATACAATTTTAAAATATATTTTATAATTTCATCCATATGAAAGAAAACTGAAAGAAAAATATTAGAATGTATTTTATTTAATATTTTCATTTGAATCAATTTATATTTACTAATATTTAATTAATTTATTATTTCTCAAAAAATAATAGAAATTTGTGAATTTAACTTAATTTATTTAATATCTAAATGTTCTTTGGTTAATTTACATTTTATTTCTGCACTAGAATATGCATGAGAAAAACTTAAAAAGCAGTTAGAGTTAGGTTTTATTTAAATGAATAAATATTGAATTTGTAGGTCAGTAAAGACTTTAGCGTATACAGAATCTAATTAATAACCAGCATTGAATATTAAATAATTTCCTTTGTTCGTTTATTTCACTTTCTCATTCTTATTTCTGGCTTGAAAAGTTCTCATTAAGTAAAGTGCGGGTTCGCAACCCATTCCCTTAAACTGGTCATCAATAATTAAATGAAGAACTATAAATTGTTTATGAGAATGATTGCAGCTGTTCTTATGGGTTTTGTAACTTGAATTTCTAGACCGATTCTACTCTCTATTCACATATTCAATGAATGAATGCAATGTACGTGCTGAACGAATAATCAGTGCTTGATTATTTCTATAACTCATTTGGCTGAGTGTCTGACATTTAGACTGATTTTCAGCTGTGGTTTGTGTCCGCTTTTGTTATGTAATTACCGCTGATATTTACGGCGCCAAACGAAGAAGAAGCGGGCACGGGCCGAGCGCCGGAAACGGAAACGGGCAAAAGGCCAGTTCTCGAGGCTTGTAGTGCCAACTGTTACAACTGTTTATGCTGGCGCTAAGCAAACAGTCCGAATAGTTGCACACGTAAACATGCACACACACACACACACACACAAACAAATGCGTTGCCACACACGAATGCACATACAGAGTGGGCCAACGCTCTGACAGTTGACCATCATCATCAGCAGCAACAGCATCGGCAACGGCAAGAGCAACAGAAACTTTTGTTGTTTCCCTAATTTGCCCACACTGCTTGCGAAAATGTCAACAGCAAACTGTGCAAAATGCATTTCCCATTCTCTATCAAGTGCAACTGCAACTGGAACTGGAACTGGAACTGGAACAAAGTCTACAACTGAACAGCTGAACAGTTACCGCAGTTGCCGCATTTGCTGCCCCGCTTAAGTTAAATACACTCACATAAAGCGAACAAGTTAGCTGCATGAGAGTGTTTCTCTCTGCTAAAGTTTGAAACTATTCAAATATCAATATATACATATATGCATATATATTCCATGATCGTTGCTCTTTCAATGCCCCATAAGAGCTGAGAATACACATTTATCAAAGCTTCTATAAAAAAACATCAAGTAGAATGCTGTCATATCTATATTAACATGTTTACATGCACATGTGAGTATCTACAGGCTGCTGAGCCTTGATAGTCGAGATTTGATATAACATAACTACAAAGAGAGTCTTATTAACCCAATTGATATTCATTCCACTGAAACTTATACGTGATCTCATAGATTGATGGACTAGGCGAACAATAAATATGATCTCGCTCAAGATCAAAAGCTAAATAAATTTTCTTTTGCCGTTCACTTTACTTATTATTTGATATAAATTATAAAATATATTACACCTGATATATGACATTACTACTCAGCGCTCTTTTGTAAATATATAAACTTAATATAATAATAATTGTAATTTATATATTTCCTTAGTGAAGCTTGTGAAATTCAATTATATTCTAAGAGTTGAGTGAATAAATTTGTAACTTCAATTCGAAAATGTAAGCTCAACTAATCTGAGTTTGCTGCCAATTGAATTTTCTGTTGCATTGAGAGCACATTTAATAACAATTTTAAATGCTTTTCTCTTTAGATATTAATCAAAACATATTTAATAATGATTTATTTAATATAGATGAATTTGTAAAATGATTTGATGTGCGCAACTTAATTGTTTAAGCAGCCACACAGACTGAGTACTTAAATTCATTAAAGTTCAACGCAATCCTATATGCATTTGTATTAATTAAAGGAATTTTCCACGGACAACATGATAAATAAATTAGTTTTGCAATTTTGCTCGAATTAATTACTGCATAATTCGGCAGTGAAGCAGCAACTTTTAGGAAATACCTAGATTACTTAGAAATCTTATGTGGTTTGCCAGTCTCAGCTCGAATCACTCAGAGGCAGAGCAAGGCCTTAATATGAATCGAAAGCAATTAGCAAAAGACATTCAACCAGGAGTCAATGTATGCATTTAAATTTTACCTTTTGGCAAGTCAAATATAAAGACAAATAATATCTTTATGCGTTAAATAGAATTTAACAATATTTATAATCAACGTATACTTAATGGCAATCTTAATTACCAGCTTGAGGTACTTGGAGCTACTTTAAAGAATTTATTCAAACGCCTCGACTCTCATCAAATCTGTGTATAATAAGTACAATATGATATATATTTAACTGCCACACAGTGGATTTAATTTGACTTAAGTTGTAAAAGTCAAAAAATGTAAAAAAAAAATTATTATTTCTTAAATGTAATATACTTTAAAGTAAAAAATTTAATCCAACAGAAATAAATTGGATATTTCGTAAAGTTTCTGACAAAGAGCCCACTGTGTATGCATGATTCTTTGAGCTAAACGTCATCTACTTAAACAAATATTAGCTTAAGACACACACACACACACACACACACACACACACACACATACACACACACACGTCAACAGAATTGTTATGTAATTGCAAATTGTTATAGGGAGGCAGTTAAAATTTGACAACTGTCATAAACAGACATGAAGACAAAGACGAAAACATTGCACAGCAAATGGGTAGAGAAAGGAAAAGAGATATTAAGCGAGACAAAGACAGAGAGAGAGAAAGAGAAAGAGAGAGTGAATAACCCGAAGGATGTGCGTACAATTAGAGAATTTTGTGACTGTCATGTCACTAATTTTATAATGCAAGCCGCAGGACATAAAACGCTACAAAGCCAGCGTGCGACAAGTCAACAAACACACACACACACACACACACACACACATTGTTACACCCACACACACACACGCATTATTTCGCTTTGCGGTTCTTTCTTTGACCTGTTTGTCAATGTTTATGTAAAATTGCAGCGTTGACAGCTGACACGTGGTTTGGCCAAGAATCTATTTTATTGTATATATGCCGCATCTTTTCGACACCCACATGCCGCTTCCTGGGACACATTCGTGTAAGTTTAGCTTTATTATGGCCTTTAATTACTTGGCCACTGGGCTTGGTCTGCAAATTTAATGTAATTTTCCATCTTAATTGCTTGAATTTCAAAACCGTTTGTGCTTGCGGCAGTTGCCTGTAATTTTATTACATGCTTCTCTGTTCATAAATATTAAATGCCTGTTGGGTATGTAAACTGTGAATAAAGTTAGCTTAGCACAACATATATTCCACAATATACATACATGAATGCATGGACGGACACTAGATATGCATACATACATACATACATACATACAACTGCCCTGGCCTCTTAAAATGATGATGTTCACATAAGCAAACATGAGTCTCCTTCACATGTGTGTGTGTGTGTGTGTGTGTGTGATGGGTTAATGTGTAGCACTTATTTACAGCGCATAACCCTTAGAGTCATCAAGTTAACCAATAACAATGCAAATAGCCCTGTTTCAACACATAAAACTAACGCTTAGTCCGCTCTGACTAGTTTCATAAACGTGGACGTAGAATTGAAATTGCCAATGTTATTTCAAAAAGCTGCTGAGACAGCAACAGCTGAACCAACATTTAGGCAATCTTCAACTTAATTACCTCCATTATGAAATTAACTCAGAGTTAAAATAATTTATATAGAAATATTCATATTAGCATGCAAGCTCAAGTTTTAAATTAAATATGTATTGAAACCAAACCTTATTATAAATAGCTAAACCAAATATATCCAATTTCTATTTCGAGTCAAAGATTGAGTAGTTTGTAATGAATACGACTCAAATGCGATAAGAAAAGTTTACAGATATTTTAAACTCTATAACTTTGCATAGAAGAAAACTTGTTTAATTTCAATTTGTACAAATATACATTATATGATGCCTACTTTATGCCTATCACAAAATTAGTAGAGTGAATAGGAAACATAGCAAAATTTGCAAATATTCAGCTGTGATAAGAATAAAACACAAATAAACTAACAAATAAATACATTGACAACTTATGTGAAGTAAATGCATTAATGAATGCAATGAGCGCCAAGTGCGCAGTCCTTTTGTTATCTGAAAGCTTATCATTAAAGTAAATTGCTTTGAATTTGGCCAAACTTGGCCATGCAAATATTGAGGAGGTTAACAAAAATAATATCGATTGCATTTGCATGCAATGAGTCGACAATAACATGACTAGTAATTGAATACCCAGTCCAAAATTGGTTCCTAATAAACATATAATCAAGCTTCATTACCTGCAGAGACTCAAAATTGTACAAGGAGGCAGGTTTTGGGATCCACCAGCAGGCCAGCCATCAGCCAGCAGCCAGCAGCCAGCATGATGTACAAGCTTGTCGACAAACACAAATACAAATTATAGAGCTTTCAATATGGCCCACCCTTAAGGCCCAACTGAAAAGCAATGTAAATCGATGACAGTTTAGTTTATGGTCTGAGACAAGTTAAGGAGATGCATTACCGCAAGAACTGCAAATGCAACTGCAGTGACAGCCACAGGAAGAATTTGTGATTATGTATTAAGGAAATTCATTTCTAAGTTTATTTATTTGTATTTGTCCTTTAAATAAAACCTAGTTAATTGAAACCTAATTTAACTTAAGTAAAAAGTTTATTGATGATTTACATAGAAGACATATTAAAATAAAATATATTTTGAAAATACACATTAGATTAATATATTTTTATTTATATATTTTATATATATTTCATATCTTATTTTGTTTAACGCTAAAAGTGAATTTTGTATATTTTTTTTTATTTATTTATTTTTTTTTTTTTTAATATTAGAATATGTTGTTTTTTATCATCTATATTTTTAGTTTATATTTTATATATTTAGACATGTTTAGGAAGTCTTGAGTTAAAAGTAAATTAATTTCTTAAAAAATGTTTAACTCATAATATATATGTAGTTAACTTGAATTCCAATTAAAGCTTATCTCAACTGATACACAAATGATAAATTTGAAATCTGAGCTTCGTTAACAATCTCTAAATTCACCTTCATTAAGCAGGTCGCAACAATATGGCACACCTAATATCTAGTTTTCAACAAAGGCATTCTGAGGTTGCATTAATATCTATGTATCGCAACTGGACACTGGAATTCTGCCGTTGCTTAATATTGTGAGCGAGGGCAGTGCGGTAGGACAACCACTAATTAGGGCAAAGGTGACGAAATTCAAAGCACGTTTGAATCAAATGCAGTTGGGGTTACTTAATTAACTGCAAATGAGAGGCAGACTCGAGAGCCTGCGAAATACTTGCACAATACGGCTCAACTGCTCAACTGCTCAACTGCTCAACAGCTCAAGTATAGGAATAGTGGAAGACTCGATTACTCGACTATTCGACAGCTGGACCTCAAACGTAATTGTAATTATAGAAACCGCATTTGAGCATTGTGTATAGCAGACTTGTGTCAAGTTTATTCAGAATCACTGTGTATAGCTTGTTGGCGTTTGTGTTTGGGCTTCATTTGCATTGAACTGGATTTTGTATTAAAGTCTGACAAAGGATTGGCATATGAGCCGACATTTTCCTTCTCCTCCTCGGCGTTGTCACTGTCGTCTTCGTACTTCGTTGGTTTCATTATGGTGTTGCGATTGGTGCGAATGCCTGCAGGTCGTTCGAGCTCAGAGCTAAGTGCCAGCTGAAGCAATTGTGAATCGTCGTGATCTTCAGTCAATGGATGGCGATCATTGTTATGCTCATTCAACTGGCTTTGTGGCTCCATATCGCTGTCGTCGGCAGTGCAATGGCGCATTGGCTTCACAAGCGGCTTGCGTTGATTTTTCTGCTCACGCCGCTTGTCGGACTTTTCCTTGCGCTCCTGGGCCTGCTCCTCTCTGACCTTGCGCTCGCGATCAAGCACCGGATTGGTGCTCAGATCCATTAATACCTTCACACAGCTGTTGAGCGGCTTATAGAAGGCGCGTTTGCGCAAGCCCTGCACATGGCTCTGGCCAAAGTCCGACTCGAGCCTGGGACGCAGCGACATCTTGTCCTTGATGGGACCTTGTCGATAATAGTAGCTGCCCTGGCGCACGTAGAGCTGATTCTGTCCCACGGGCATCGGATGCTTGATCACATCAAAGGCCTCTGCGCCCACGTGAAAGGTCTCGGAGCCATCAGACCAGCGCACGATGCGAGCATTGGACTCTTTGTACAGCTCGCCAGTTGCCTCATCCTGGCACTCGCGCCAGCGCACAGTTGTCTTTAGTTTTGTGACGAAGGCATCACAAGATTCCTTGTCCTTGAGGTCATCCGGACAAAGAGTATTTTTAAACTTATGCGCCTCGAACGCTTCCGGCACAACAGGAATAAAGTGCGGCATACGCAAGAATCTATCAAAGCCAGTGGAAAACTTAACATCGATTGGTGGCTGCTCAGTCTTAAACTCGGCGCACAGCTTTTCATTGTACTTGTCCTTACAAAACTTTTCCACTTGCTCCACCAGTTCATCAAGCTGCGAATCACCATCAGTCCCTGCATCGTCTGCTGGCTGTGCAGCGACATTGCCAGTGGCTGAGCCATTCTCACTTGCATTCTCCACTTTCCCAGGAGTGGCTGGCTTATCCTCCTCCGTAGTGGTGCTAGAGCTATCTCTGCTGCTGCTGCTGCTCTCATTGCTGCTGCTCGAACTGCTGCTGTCGCTGCTGCTGCCGCTTTCATCGCTGCTGCTGGAGGACACCTCCAGATCCTTCATTAAAACTGAATCCATGTCCATTTTCACAATTTTTATCGCAACAAACTAGAAATTGAATTCTTGTATCAGAATGAGATTTAACTGTGAAAGAATAAATTGTTCTAAATTTGTTATATCTTGCCTGCTGACAGTCAAAACAAAGCTGAATGCGTTTTTCTTTACAGTTTAATCAAGTCGGTGGAAATATGCGAGACTGATTATTTATTAGCAGAAATCTTGATTTACTGACCTATTCTGTAAAAAATTATTCGGCACTATTTTTTTATGAAGAAACTAATAAGTGAACCGCTTGAACGTCAAGGGATGACTGAGAGACTCAATCACTCCCGTCATACAATGCAAACTTGTCATGAAACATGGAACTGTCAACATATCTATGTAACTCTAATTAAGAATAAATGCAGAGTTTCCACACATCGCTTCATTCAACACTATTCATACCGTAATTGAAATTATTTATTAATATGTATTTGTTTATGTAACTATAAAAGAAAATTCTAGAAATTATAGGAACTTAAGCGTACCCAAAGTGAATTACATATATTTAGTTGAGCAGTAAGCGATAATAACCAAAGTTTAATATATGCCAAAAATATTGCTTCATATATGCTAACTCGGAAAACCTAATGTGAACAAGACATATGTTTTATTAATATGATATATGTTATATTTCATATAAAAAAAGAAAACCTTTTAGTTTTCAGATAAAGTAAAAGTTAGTTAAATAGTTTTGAATTGTTTGCTATTGCACAGAAATTCCAAACTGGTTAGAAGTTGTGGCATTTTCCATATAAAAATAAAGCTGGCTCACACACATATATTTTCAATTTGTGCGCTATGAACAAAAAATATAAGGCAGAAACCAACATCGCACAAAAACTTTTCCCTGTAGCCCACGGACAAAAAATACAAAGAAAGAAATAATATACGTAATTAAACTCGAAATTAATTTAATAACTGCCAGCGAACATACTTATACAGTTGAGGCTGGTTAATAAACAATTACTCATCCAGAGATACCCAACAAAGAAAAACAAATATGAATACTTTCCTAGCTATGTATAAACTATATCATGAATTAAACAAAATATATTCTAAAGGTATTTAATAATTAGTAATAATTATGTGTCGCTGTGCTAGTCCAGCATTCCCGATCAAATTACGTTTTACATAGTATTATTTATGGATCTGAAAACGCTTTACGTTTTCCTCCTGCGCTTTTACAGTTAATACTATTATGAGTTCTCGATTAATTAAAAATCGCTGTCAGTCAGCACCTGTGCGTCGAGTTCTCGCTGCTGAAATATTCTCTATGATGGCAGGCAGGTAATGACAAATGATTTATTCATGAATTCCGCGTATGCCAAGTCTGTAAAAATGCACATGTAAGTCCGCAAATTATTGAGTATTAATCAGTAGATGAAGCCACATCAAAGTGCTCGACGTGCAGATACTTTGCAGTCACAAATCAGCACAAACAAAGCTTATTAAGTCAAGTATGTTTTCATTAAAATGAAAGAAATGCTAATACTATTATTCGGAAAATGAGATTAATTCAAGCCGATAGCTACATATAAATGTTCACACTGTCTTCGCATATCTCTTTCATGTCCTCACACGAGTACAGAGTATTCGAATGACTCAGTAATAACGAGGTCTCAATGACGTCAAGCTGAAAGCTTTTAGATGAAAACGTCAATTAATAATTCAGAAATTAAATGCAAATGTCAGAAAGCGGGGAATTCGTTGAAAGCTGGATCATCGCCATCAATTTGCAGTTGCAGAACTATTCTCGTAATTTCATGGCAGTTGTGCGCGTCTTTAGAGCAAACAGAAATAATATCAGAAAATTAATAATTTCAGGAATCTGCTGATTTTTGCAAACCATTTTTGCTCATTTATTTCCAGTTATTAATAAAAGCATGCACATACATATGTAAATAAATAAAACGTATGCAAATTACTCTAAAGTAATAAATCGTTTGCAATAATGTTGGTATGAAAACATAATAATGTTTTTAATAATTATTCCCTACATTTGACTGATACGATATTCGCAACAAATATATAGTAATAAATATATGTTGTATTTCAAGTTTTAAATATTATAAGCTTATTTTTATAAATCTATGAACATACATATTTACCTTACACAATTCGTTAGATAAAATTTTGTAATTTATTGCGATAAATGCAAGAGATTATTAATCTGAGCAGTTATGCATAAGTTATTGCACAGTAAATTTTATGAAAAAATTACTAAAAGTTTTTCACTTTCTTTCCTTTACAATTTGTCCTCAATACAACTCTTTTTTATTTCCTTTCACTTTGTAAATATTTGTATAATCATAATCGGCTTAATATCCATTTAAAAGGCATTAGAAATGGTTTGCAAAATATTGCATAATTCAATAAGCTATTTTTCATTTAATGGAGTGAGAAATAAAGTCTTACCAAGCTTCGCAGTGCAACATAAATTTCAAAATAATTCCTTCTAATGGTAAACGAGATGAAAACAATCTACATTCAAGATGAAAGCAAACGCAAACGCCTTTTTAACAATTTTAAATAATTTCAAACACATTTTGTATTCACAAAAAAAAAGAAAAGAAAATTAAAGTAAACAAGTGTATATATGTGTAATATATATGTAATTGAAATGCATATATATATATATATAAATATATATATATATATATATATATATATATATTTTACTACTTTTATTTTCATTTATTTTTTTGTCTTGAAATGCGTCATTCAAGTTTTTTATTTAGACTTAGATTAGAACGTAGCTGCCTTTCAGAGAAAAAGTCAACTAAACATTGCACAAGCAATAGTGAAAGATATGCAAGTGTTCGTCTAGCATACACCACACACACACACACACACACATGCAGAATCATGCAAACACAAGCAGACGTACAGTAAATCCTGTTTAGCATTGCCTAAGGGCAGAGTGAAAAATAAACCAACATCTAAAATAAATATTAAAATTTGTGCAATAAAATGCTGAGCAATAAAACGAAAAACCTCACTCTGTCTGACTGTGTGAGTGTGGGAGGGGGCTGAGGTTGGGTTGAGTTTGGGTGAGGGTGTGTATGTGTATGTATATATTCTTTCTTATAAAGCATGTGCGGAAGTGGCAAGCGCTTCAAGTTGAGAAATATTAAGCTCACATCCATGCTATGCCATGCCATGCCAGCTCTGCGGAGTGTCCTCTGCCCATGCTATGTCTGCCAGTGTTGAAAAGCGCCCTGGGGTGGTAAGTTTATCGCGCTCACTAAATCTGCGCCACGGGCCGGAACTGATGCCAAAGTCCGGGAAGTACGCCCAAGACGAAGGCGGTGGCAAAAGCGCAGCTGAAAGTAATACAAGTATATATGAAGTAATGAGCGGCTGAAAGACGACCGACTGAGTCGCCACAGAAGACAGTGAGAGAGAGAGAGAGAGAGAGAGAGAAAGAAAGAGATATATATATAGAGAGAGAAGAGAGTTGCTGTAAAAATAAGTTTAATATATCCGCATCGAGATTGCCCCAAACGGAAGTTGGCGTCTGTTGATAAAGGAATCCACTTTGCGGCTGCCTTCACCCCAAAGTATGCAACGATTTTTTTGCATTTTCCAACGTTACGATAGAGCAAAGCAAATATCACGAAGCCTCAGCAACTATGTATCTTGCGTGTGTGCGGACTGCAAGAAAAACAGCGCAACACAGAGTGCAGCCAAGAACAGGCAACATTTGCACACACCTGCACTCACACAACTTACTCAGCTGCCTCGGAATTCAATAAAGTTCTACCTCTGATTATTGCAAACAAGCTAAAAGAACAAAATTCGTACAATATGTTCATCTGCTGTAGAAAAATGTATTTAATTTAAGCATGTATTTCATTTAAAACAGCATGCTAAGAGAGTATTTGAAAATGAAAGTAAAATTAAAATTAAATTTAATAAAATTAATTTAATAATGCAAACTTAAAGATTTTTTTTTAGCTATAAAGAGTTTTATTATTATTGATTTTTAGCTTTGAGCTTGACTTTACAAATTAACATAAGAATTAAAACTAATTGAGTTGAATTTGATAAATATATCAAATATATCTTAAATCAAGTAAAAATTTTACAAAAAACAAATGCCTTACATAAAGTAAAAAATATATGAAATATTAAACAATGTTTTTACTCTTCTGTTTATTTTATTATTATTCCTGACACGAACAATATGCAACAATAATGAAAATGTTACTTTAATAATTCAAAAAAGAAAATACATGAAAAGCGGAAAACTGATTTAGCAAACGCAGTAAAGAAGTTTATGTTTCATATTTACGTATTGAAATTAATGGCAATTTGTTTGTTTGCCAATTAAAATGACGACAGCTATAAGAGTTGACGTCGTCAAATCTCTCATGAATATAAAAATCATATTAAAAATGTTTCAGACTTATGTTTGCCAAGAAACGTGTGAAAAACGCTGTAAAGCAAAGAGAACAAACACAATGACAAAAGCAGAAAGCAGAAATGCCACATGCGGAGGTCGTCCGTTACTTGTTGCAGTTGTATTGTTGTTGCTGTTGTTGTTGGTATTATTGTTGCTGTTATTGTTATTGTTGTTGCTAAACGTCAGTATCAGTCAGTGCTATTTGTTGATTGTTACGAGCTGTGTACTGTGCGGGGTCTAAGTTTATGTTCAGCTTGAAGCATTGCACAAACAGCAAAACATGTAACAATAAAGTTTTATGAAACAACAAACAGAAGGGTAACTAGTGTCCTGGCCATGTTGCAAGTTGCACGTTGCACAATGCCATTGTTGTTGCTGCTCGCTGCTGCTGGCTGCTGCACCTGATGTTGCGTTGAACTCTGAGCTCTGTCTATGGCAATGTTGCTGCCGGCCATTTCCGTTAGAGAGCGCACTAAGTGCCACCCAAAACACAGACACACAGACACACACACACACACACACACACACACACACACACACACACACACACAAACACACACACACAGGCACACCAACGTTCAAAGAGTCGCTGTTGCATAGACACCAATACAACTTTGCTTTGGCAGACGCGTTTCGCATGCAAAGTTTATAGTTAATGACGCAACTGTGGCGTGTTTGCAAAGTGTTGAAATTGGAATTATACCCTAGGACCTGCTTGCTGCAGTTGCTGTTGTTGTTGTTGCTGTTGTTGTTGTTGCGCTGCTATTGCTGCAATGCATAAAATGCAATGTTATGCAGTCAAGACGCAGCCATGCTTATTGTTGTTGCAGTAACAACAATCACAATAACAACAACAACAACAATGTTAATGAATACAAATACATAAGTTCAAGCCAACACCAACGACCAGCACTAGGTCGCAGCTGCAACAGCAATAACAACACCAACACCAACAGCAACAGCAACAACAAACAATTACCTTGAGCGATAGTTAGCATTCACCTGGCTGTGCAATTAGATTTTATATAGAGAATATAGTTGTTGGAGAGCTAAGCGGAACAAAAGCGACCAACAACAGTTGCCAAAATTTAATTTACTAAACAACTTTTCATTGTTTAGTTAACAAATGGTAAAATTAATTTACTTTTGTTACCAAGGCAAAATGTGAATTAAGGAAATCTGAACATAAAGCAAAGCAAAGAATTTGTTTATTAGTGGACTTAAATAATTTCATAACTATGAAGTTTTAAAATTTCTATTGTTTGATTTATTCAAAAAAAAAAACTGCTATGCTTCCTTTATTATTCATTTATTAATAGCGGCGTTCACGAACGAGTTAGCTGCAAAATTAAAGACTTAACTTGAAATGAAAAGAAACATATTTTTATTTATTTCACTTACATACATACATATACAAATTGTTCTAGTATACACCTGTATTGTTTTCAGTTGTGACTTGAATTGTATTATAAATTGTTTATTTATAAAAAATAAATAAAAAAATTTTAATAAAAAAGAAAAACACACATATGTACATTTTGAATAACTAAATTAAATTATCAACCATATCAGAGACTTTGTTTTCTCATATTAAATGTGAGTGTAACGTTAAATTGAATATCGAACCAATGGCCAGCTCTGACGCGGCTTGACAGCGAGAGCTTCACTTCGACCGAATGTGGAGCAATTGGCGCTGTAAAAGAGACAAGAGACAAGAGTTTTTGTTGTCATACAAAAAAAAAAAAAAAGAGACTACTCAAAACTACGACTCGCTCTATACTCTAAATCTGACTAAATAATAGAAAATAAAATTGAATCTGAAATGCCAGCATCAGAATCACTCATATACATAAATATAGAACATGTTTGTAATCCAAATTAATTTCACTATAAAAAAATAAAAATAAAAGAGCCTAAAGCAATAAAAAAAAAACAAGGAACAACTGCAATAAACAGCAAACTGCAATACGAAGATTGTCTAAAGAGTATGTATGACAATCTTGCTTAATGTATAATTTGACCTTAATACAATGTAATCTCGTTCTCTAATGACCTTTGATTGAAATTAGTACAGGTGAGAAATGATTTGAAGCGCTTTGTATTGCATTCGCAACAATTTCCGGCTGCTATCAATTGTCGTTGTCACCGTTTCCACAGTTGTCTAATGAAATCCTTTTAATCAGTGCTCTAGACACGAAGGACAATTAGAAGCAAAGCAGACGGGAGAGAGGAAGAAGAGAGAGAATGACAGATAGAAACAGTAAGAGAGAGACATACTGATGAGAACATGCTCAACTTATGCTAGCTCTAATCAAGTTGGAACATATGGACGCCACGGGGGGCATCACATGCCGCAAACAGCTATACTTAATTACTTGGAAATGCAACCGCCACGGCACTTGGCTGTTCCATTGGGAAGTGTTTGCTCCCAATGGAGTCATTCACCCTGTCCCAAAAAAAAAAATAAATAAATAAATAAAAAGAGAAAAAGAAAGAAAAGAGAAAGGAAACCTCAACGCGGGAATCGAATCCAGCAACTGAATACTCGTTTAACATACTCGTAGTTATTATTTTAACAGAGGCATGCTCATGGCCCCCCATGGCTTCCAATGTATGCTTTATGGGCCATGATGGTTGACTATGAGGTTAACTGTGGTTAGGTGTGGTGTGGAGGTGAGCTGTGGTTGGCTGAAGGGAATTGAGGTGAACACATCGCAGCGCTAAAAGGCAAACAAAAGGAAATCAATCTTTGTAGGTACTTTCAACATATTGGTAGGCATATGTGAACACACACACACACACACACACCCCCTCAGCGGCACACGCTCACTTGAATATATGTTGCTATTGGAATTATGAATTTGAGCATGAACTGTGCGTGTGTGTGTGTGCGCCGCCTAACGGGGCTACAGGGGAATATTTGCATGCCTTTGTGGACTTTTTCCATATGATTTATGACCTAAATTGTAGGTGCACACACCAGCGTCACATAATTACTTACACACACACACACACACACACACACATAACATCATCACATCTGTATGTTTGCCTCTGTGCCCGTCAGTGTCTTGGGAGCGCATGAGAGTATGCTACACTTTTGTTTTATGAGTTAATAAGGGGCGTGGCAGATGAAAGTTCGCCCATAATAATGATAGCTATATGCATGAATATATATATGTATACCTATATATACACAGGTATACATATTTATAACACCTACACACGTATCTGACTGTGTGTCTAAAGAATATTTATGTACAATATTTTTTTTTTCATTTTTGTTTTTATCCAAAAAGTGCACAATCGAAATTTAAGATTATGCAAAGAAAAAGATAATAATAAAATATAAATATTCACATATAAATATACATTTTCAATGGGTTTACGAAATAACATAAAATAGAATTCAATTTAAACGCAAATGCTATCATATTAAAATTACATGTTAAATATACCCAATATCAGAATAAAGACTAAAATTTAATTTCGCAAAAAAAAATATTTAAAAAATATACAACAAAATCTACAGTTATTTATTCATTTCAAAGAGTTTGTGTAAAATAAATTCTTTGTCCGAACTTGCCAAACCCAAATAAATGAATGGAAATTATTTCATTTTAAGATTTTCTTTTTCCATTTACACTCTCTTGAATCTAACAAATAGTTTTTCATTTATGTTTGTCTTTGTCATTTTTGCAGGAGCAAATAAATTTTAAATAAAGCAAGTAAAAAGGCTCTAGTCCAGACTGCTCGACTACGATATACCCAGAAAAAAGAACTAAAGCTCTTCTTCTTTAAGCACTTATAAGCGCGCGCTCTGCTAACTGCGTATTTGATGTTATGGCCTTGGGGGTGGGTGTGGCAATACTATGGACTCTTATAAGTATATTTCTAGATGGACGATCTTCAGGATATCGATAAAAAATTTATCGAGAATCTGTTATAAAATTAAATCTCGATCATCTTTAGAGTTAGAGTCTCCATGTCTTCTCATATGTGAGTGCGTATTGAAAACAAATCGAATAATTCTTGGAATATTATTGGTTCGAAGACGTGCTCAGGGGATCTCGTAGTCGATCAGTCTCGAATAGAGCTTTCTTACTTGTTATTATAAACTCATGGGTTTTTTGTGTGCTATTTCCCATTTCAACAATTAAAACTTGTACGCTTTAAATAAATATGTTGAGCTTTATTTCAAAAAGAAAAAATCAACATCAACAAAATATATTCCATGTAACTACAATGTTATACAGAATCGCAGTTTTTTGCTGCTCACCGAAAATAATTATAAGAAAACAAATAGAATTGTGCACAAATCTTGATACAAGAAAACATTGAAATAAAATAGAATTTTATTCGGTGTACTTCACCAACTATCAAACAGATTAAAGTCGGCCAAGCAAAGGGATAGAAAATCAATGCAAAATAGTTAATTCAGCTAATTTGGCCAAGAGATTAGTCGAATCCACATTGTAATCCACAAATGCTGATGCAGATATGGGGCTAATCCAATTGCGAACGAGCGTATAAAACAGCGGGCAAAGCGCACTTTGATTTTGTCTTTGGGCAACGACGGAGCCCAGCTAGGCGCCCGACTGTGCGCCATGGAGTACAATATAAGTGGCATCGGGAATGTGTCGACTGCGCTGCGACCGGAGGCGCGGCTGTCGGCGGAGGCGCGGTTGCTGGGCTGGAATGTGCCGCCGGATGAGTTGCGGCACATACCCGAGCACTGGCTGACGTACCCAGAGCCGCCAGAGTCCATGAACTATCTGCTGGGCACACTGTACATATTCTTCACGCTAATGTCGCTGATTGGCAATGGTCTGGTCATATGGGTCTTCTCGGCGGCCAAGTCGCTGCGAACGCCCTCCAACATACTGGTGATCAACCTGGCCATCTGCGACTTTCTGATGATGAGCAAGACGCCCATCTTCATCTACAACAGCTTCAATCAGGGCTTTGCGCTCGGCAACCTGGGCTGCCAGATCTATGGCATCATCGGCTCCTACACTGGGATCGGGGCCGCATCAACGAATGCGTTTATCGCCTACGATCGTTACAACGTGATCACACGACCCATGGAGGGCAAAATGACGCACGGCAAGGCAATAGCAATGATCATCTTCATCTACATGTATGCAACGCCCTTTGTGGTGGCCTGCTACACGGAATCGTGGGGTCGCTTTGTGCCCGAGGGTTATTTGACCTCGTGCACATTCGACTATCTCACGGACAACTTCGACACGCGTATGTTTGTGGCGACCATCTTCTTCTTCAGCTTCTGCTGTCCCACCACCATGATTCTGTACTACTACAGCCAGATTGTGAGCCATGTGTTCAGCCATGAGAAGGCGCTGCGCGACCAGGCCAAGAAGATGAACGTCGAATCGCTGCGCTCCAATGTGGACAAGAGCAAGGAGACGGCAGAGATACGCATTGCCAAGGCAGCCATCACCATCTGCTTCCTCTTCTTCGTGTCGTGGACACCATATGGCGTAATGTCGTTGATTGGCGCCTTCGGGGACAGAACCCTGCTGACGCCAGGCGCCACCATGATACCAGCCTGCACGTGTAAGATGGTGGCCTGCATAGATCCCTTCGTCTATGCGATCAGCCATCCCAGATACCGCATGGAGCTGCAAAAGCGCTGCCCTTGGCTGGCCATTAGCGAAAAGAATCCCGAGTCCACCACAGTGGCCTCGACGACGACCGTACAGGAGCAGCAACAAACGACTTCGGCGTAGAGCTCGACTACTCTACACCGCCACTGTGACACTATGCCTGAATTAATGAACAAACGAATCGAACTCAAATAATCTAGACTCGTAATACTATTCGCCAGGGAAACTCTATAACAGCAACTCAAACGAAACAGAAATGTGCAAGCAATAATATTTATTAGATGTATTTTAAATCTCGACATTCACGTGAACAATAAATAGTTAATTAATGCAAGCAATGAGAAACAAACACCCTGTTGTCTTTTCCCCTCTCCCTCAGCCACATCCTCTCTCCCTCACCCTAAAGGAGAAACACGCTGCGGGAATGTTGAATTGTTTGTGCCAGTTCCGATTACAGCATACAATCCACAATACAATCCACACTCAATGCAGTCCACTCTCTAGTGCTCGCTCTGGCTCTCACTGGAATGCGTTTGCGCAAACGATGTGAAACACTCTGGCATTGAAACACGAGAGAAACAAAAGGTTCGCAATCAGAACTTGGCATCCACAGACTGATAACAGCATGTGGACATATTTAATGCATACGAAGCCTTCCCACACAAAATCTGAACTGTATTTACAGCTTCCACATGCACTCCACATATCATTTATCATTTTCTCTTTACTTAAATCACGCTCTGCACTTGCCATCCACAAAGAATCCACACGCCGCCTCATACATATCTATATTTTCCCCTCATCACCGAAAGCGCCTAGACGCCTAAGCTTTGCTCAGCTGCGGCATAGTCCAAAATACTTCTTTTATATGGCGCCTTGTTATTGCACGTAGTTTATCAAGTCAAAGAGTATATAGGTTTTGGCATGAAATATTTCATATATTATATCATATCATATTATTTATTACTTATATAGCTAACTTTACTGCATCGAAATAAATTTGAAATATCTGTTAAATTTGACAGCCGGTTGAGTATCGCACAGTCGTTTACACCCGATTGCAGTTAACTGATTGTCATCTGCCACTCCTCCTGCAGTCAGTGCCCCGAGGCCAGCAGCCATTGCCAGCGCTTTTTTCCTTCTTCGTTTTGCGGCAAACCCGAAAACCGCGAACCAACAGCAGCAGCAGCAGCAGCAGCGAATGGCGCAGCACATAAACCAAAATCTTCCGCAGCAACAGAAACGAAGCAAAATTAATGAAAATCACCCACAAGCATATACACACACACACACACACACACACGCCCTCTTCTCACACTCACAAAGCGAGACAATTAAAACGGCAGCCACAAACGTCCTTGTGGTGCACGCCAATGAGTGACTGCCGCCAGGACGAATTGCAGACAGCCGACAAGCGACAAGCGAGAACCGAGAACCGAGAAGCAGTCCCGGCACATTTGTCTTCCACGAATTTCACTTTCGCACTCATTAATTAAGATAATTAGGCCTTTTCGACGCCTTCAGAGTTCAACCTGGCAAATGGCACCCAACAAACGAAACGCCAGCCGCACGAAGGACTCACTCGAAGGCCGACGTTGACGTCGACATCGACGTCGCACATTAAGTGACAGTTCGAATCTCAAGCAGCGACGCTTGTAATAGTCTTAGACCTGAACTGCAATTTTGAATGGCTTTGCGTGGGCACTTGAAGGCTTTAATGACTGGCCATAGCACACGGTTCGCTGTTTTACGTGGGATTGAAGCACACGCCACACACACATACACACACACACACACACACACACACACACACTCAAACAGCTTGCGTGTCAACCAAGAAATTGACTTTACCGACTACAGTTGTGTTAGTGAGCATCTTTGACTACACAAAGAAGCAAACTACACTGAAAATAAAATTGTATTTTTTCTTTAAAAATATAAATTTAATATAAAAAATATAAAAATACAAATATATATTATATTAAAATAATATAGTTAGTATACATAAAAATAATTACCCTACATTATAAAATATATAAAAATCAGTTACACTGTAACAAACACATTTAATTGTCAAATAAAAATATAATTAGATTAACTAATTTCGCTTTGTTAGCAAATTTACTTATTTTCTACAAATACAATATTACAGTGCACACTTTATAATATTATATCAAATTATAATATTTAATTTACAATATTTTTTCATATATAACTAAGGCAAATCAAAGAATCAACAAACATTCTGGTAATATTATTACTTTAAAAATGTTTCAAGTGTAAGACTCAGCACATTTCACATGGGCAAAGAAAAGTACAAATGTGTGATAGATCGCAATATAAATAAGATAAATAAGATAAATAAAACTGTATTCATTGATGTGGAAAAACCTGGAATCTCTAGACAAACCCTATCAACGCGTTGCAACGTACAATTTTATTATGAATATAAGTTGAGTATTTAAGTTAATTAAAATTTGAGAAAAAATGTTAATAAAAATATTGCAAATTAAAAGCTTTCATTTGCTCAAAGTAAACAAAAATAAACAAAAATAAATTAAAAATTAAAAAAAAAAAATTCAATTTTTGTCATAAAAAATATCAACGATAAAAAAACAAACTAATCTAAGTTTGTGGTACATAGTGAGAAAAATGATTATGAATATGCTGTGTCGTCCAGCAGGAGGCAATTCATGCAGCTAATTGAGATTTGCATGATTCTTGTTAACGTTTCTCTGTCTAGCATTTGGCAATGCTTGAATAATGTGTTGCATAGCTTTTATGGTTTCAGCCATCTTTTGTGGTTATATGCGAATGTTTTTGGCTCCGTTTTGTGCTGCGTGCTTCCTGCTCTGCGCTGTGCCGATGAGTATACGAGCATTGCGTATACGCCCGCTAGTCCCTCGTTAATTGCAATGCTTGTCATTTGCCTGTCAATTTGCATTTAAATTACAAAATTTAAATGCTTTTTTCGTTGTTGTTTTTGTTGCTAAGTGTGTTGAGCGTTCTACACACTTTACGACCAGCAGGAGGCAGTTGATATTGAAGGCGGCAGCAACAGCGCATTCGTCAGAGCCATTGGCAAGTCACTTAGAATGCCATAGATACTTTGACAAATGTCATTTCGTGCCATGCTCTCTAAACACACACAATGACACACTCAGACAAGGCTCAGCCTTAACCCAATCTTTTGTGTACGCTCTCACATTGGCCGTTGGCTGGCTAATTCTGAATGAGCACAGCCTGGCTGGAGCAATGTTTTCGGCTAATTTTGTTGCAAATTGCTCGACTGTAAAAAAGAGGAACGAATTTGCCGTGCCTCACGGCCACACGGTCACACGGCCACACGGCCACGCGGCCGCACGGGCACAGGGGCATACGGCCTGACCTCGAACTTTGCTCTCTGATGCGGACGCGAGATGCTGGGCCCTGTTTGCCGTTTAATTAAAGCAACGCCCACGCGCCACGCCCTTATCAGGCGCAAGCACTCCCTTTTTGCCACATCCTGTGCGTGTTGACCTTATTATGTTAACTTTGTGTGCAGTGCATAAACTGTGATAAAAATCGCATATTCTACGCCACGTCGCTCGCCCCATTTTAAATGTCTATAATTTATGTTGGCCGTTAAACTGGCTGCCTGCTTGGCTCGGCTTTTGCTTTAGCTTTCGCTTTGGCTTTAGCTTTGGCTTACAACAATTTGATGGCATATAATTATTAGTTCGTATAATTTATGGCTTCATTTTAGCTCAAAAAGTTGCGCCATCTGAGTCAATTCTGTATACATATAGATATATATAAATATAGATCTATATATAGGTCTTGCTGATTTATAACTAATTTCGCTGGAGTTTTTTATGAGCTATCAAAAGTGCAGCTGTTTTGAATTTTAATAAACATCGCTGCCAAGCAATATGCAACCGATCCAAATTGCAACCATAATTCCCAAAAAGTTAATTTTTAATTGCTTTATGCAATTAGTTTCATAAAATGTTTAGCGTTTTGATAGATTGAGAGCATAATTGCAGTTTATGTTTAGCTGAATCTAAAAAGTTTTATTTCCATGTATTTTTTTATTTTCGATTAGCCGAAGGTAAAACCACATGAGCTGCGAAAAAAATTAAAGTAGATTATTGGGTGCCAAGAGTCGATTTTCTATATAAATATATATATAAATAAATTTTTTTTTTAAATTTCTTTTATTGCATATATAAAACAAATAAATTAATTAAATCTGTCAATCGGAAATATCTTCAAATCTCATGCTTTATGCCTTCTTTAAAGTGTGTTATGCGGCTATCCACAGCTGCACAATAGAATACACCACATGAAATTCCGAGCATAATGATTATTTATTAACAAATATTTGATTTGTCCATTTAATATATTAAATTCCACAAACTGCTTTTATTTGTAGCTGATGAAGCAAACCGAGAAATTTAAGTCAAGAATGTTGGAAATGTTTTTCTGTGGATATTTCGCAGCTCAAAGTGGGCGGTGAATGTATGTATTTTGAAAGCTTGCGAATGGGTCGCCCGCATGCAAATAATTGCATCAAAGTTTTAGAGGAGCCGACCTCCTGCTGCCTCTGGGCTGCTTGACTGCTTAGCCTGCTTGGCCCGCTTGGCCTGCTGGCCTTCTGGTCTCCTAATATCTGTTCACAGTGACACCAACTGCATTGCGGTTCGAGGCGTCAAAAACTATTTGTTCGAGAATTTGTACTTGCTGTTAAGCGTTTGTTTTTTTTTTTTTTTTCTTTTCAGTTTTTGTTTTTGTGTGTCAACAAAACAAAGGGCCAAAGTGTCGGCCTCTTCTGTCTAAGGCAGTCGTCACTTGGCTGGCAGCCAACAATTGCGCAGCCCAGCACATAAACATATCCATTTTCCTTGGGCTGCCAACTAAGTCAAACACAAGACGTGGCGAAGCCAACGAAATTTGACTTTAAGACATGAGTTGTTGGAAACTCTGGCAACCCTGTCAAACAGCGTGTAGAACAACACAAAATATGCTAAACAAATTAATTTCACTGTTTTCCCTATTTCAAGCACATGAACTGAAACTGGAGCTAACTTTTTAATTTATGCACCCAATTGACTTAAATCTAAATTTCACATAGAATTATTTAATATGTTGGACTATTTCATTAACATACTCCTAAATACATAAATACTTGTGCAAAACTTTCCAAATTAGATAAATGTAGCAGAAAATGAGTTTAAACAGCACTTGTAAGGTGCGTGCCATGTGTTTTTTTTTTATAATAAATTGTTGTGTGACTATTAAGTGTTAGTATGGAGGCAAAAAGTTTTGCAATGCTTTTATATCATGATGTAGATGAATTGTAAAAAGGGCTAAAATTGAAGTTTCTCCATTTATATAAAAACTATGTACCTGATGTAGATTCAAAACAAGGATGAAAGTCCTATAAGCTAGCGTAAAATAAAAATCTCTGCAAATTAAAAATATGAATTTGAAAAGAACAGAGGACAAAATTGGTCGAAAATTCCCTTGCTGATGCATGGAGATTTATTTGTATATATATATATTTATATGTATATATCGATTAATTACAATTTTGTAGCATTACTAAATACAATCCCTTATAATGGAAAGTAAAGTAAATTTTTTAAAATATATTATCATTATATAATAATTATTTTGTTTTTTTAATTTTATGCCTAAAGACCTTCAGCTGGTTGAGCATGTAAATATTATTATCTACAGTGGCTTGTATATTATATTACAATTTCCGAACTGATTGCGCAAAACTTATGAATTAATTGGCAGATTTAAACAAAAGCCTCAGGTACTTTTGTCTGTGCTTCGCTTGGGGCAAGTTTTTGCCATAACAAATCAATTTCCTATTATATTTCTATATATAAATTTATATATTTTTGTTTGCTTCGCCAGGATGAACTTCCCAATAAGCTCGCCGGGATATAACTTTTTGTATTACGGATTTGAGAGCAACTATAACAAGACGCTTAAAATATAAAATATTTTAAAATTGCTGCGCACGGAAAATTGAAAAGTGTCTCGAGGCAATTCCCAAACAAGCGAAAATAAATTGGCTACAGAAGAAAAAAAAAATAAATAAATAAAGAAAAAAAAAAGCACTACAAACACAATAAAACTTTGTGAAGCTCAAAGCTTAAAATACTTTAACAAGCTGAACTTGAAATCGAAATGGAAATCAAAATGGAAATGGAAATGGAAATAAATCACATTGAATATGCCGCGAATGAAATCAAAGGCTTGCTCAGGTTGCAAAACTTCCTCTTCAACTGGCTGTTTAACAAGCCCCGATGTTTGCCTAATGCAGCTGCCAACATTGTCAACTGGAAGCTCCAACAACTGCTAACTGCTAACTACTAACAAGCGGCAAATGGCAGCTACTGCCACAACTTGAACTCGTAAAACTGCCGCCCAAGGACAAGTTTTAACAACGTCAGCCAAGGCAGGTTCTCCGTTAACGGTGACGGATGGTGCTGGGTGCTGGGGCTGAAGGAGTTGACGGTCGGACCATTTGATTTTTACGACCATCACTAACGAGTTGCAGTTGCAGTGGCGCAGCCATTGAAAAGGCTACGAACAAATAAATACAACGTGGCGTACGAGCGACATATGCCTAAAGAGGCAATCAGAACACTCCCATGCCCAACGCGGAGCCTGATATATTTCGTATTCATGGCATTACACATTAATAACACTTTAAGCCTTTTAACTGAGCATTGCACATACATATTATACAAAATACTATTCAAACTGTTTGTACAAGATATTTATATCCAACATATTTCCGACATGCTCAATAGACGTAAAATTCAATATTATTCACAAATTTACTCTAAGATAGTTGTACGAAGGCAGCACGCTATTGATGTGTAAAGCAATACATACGCATACACACATACATTAAAATTCATTTTACTTCATTTAACTCAAATAACTGGTCAGTGTACAGCCAAGGCGAAACAAATAACCGATGCAATCGATTACTCTCTGAGTTTTTTCTTGGAAAGAAATTTATTTGCAGCCACAGAGAATCAATCAATTGGTATTTGCAAATTATGCTGATAAATACAAAAAATAATAAAATAAATATACTATACTTTATATTGAATATGTACAGCTAAATTTGTATATAATTATTTTTTAAATATTTTATCTATCAAAATTAAACATGCTTTGTTGGTAACTGAAAAAAAAAATCTTTAAAATTCTAAATAGCAAATATTATTATATATATATTCTAAGTGCTAAATTTACAAGTAAAGATTGCACCTCTTAAGTAAACCAAAATCAACTGCAAATAAATGATTTTCAAAATTAAGAAGAATATATATAATTTATGGGGTCTGCGACGTCTGCTATTGCCTGTTACATACATTTTCACAAAACCATTCCCATTATAAAAATATTGAGAAATACTAAAAAAAAATCAAATCAATCAACAAGCATTAATTTCAATAAAAATATTTCTGAATGCATATTTCTAGAATGTCTATTTTTCTAGAATATTGCTTTTGTCAATACGCTAAGCACTTTAGAAAAGCAAACAAAATAAGATTTGGCCAACCTGGACAAGGTCGTTTTATAATTCCCCTGGCAATAAATCGTTTACTTGTAGAATTTTGAAATATGTTTTCTTTTTTTTTTTTTTTAATTTGTTCTATCTATTACGAAGCTATAGAGAGCATGTGTACAATGTACATATTTGTATATGAGGGCAGCGCCAAAGGAAAACAATCAATAAAATTTTGTGCAAAATTTTGTCATAATCTCCAAACAAAAAAAAAACAAAAACAAAAACAAAAATGCAACAATACTGTGGGGCAAAGGAAGCATCAAAAATCAATATGCTGCATTGCATAAAAGCTGGCGTAATTTTTGCACTAAGGCGATAAACGACAAGGCAAAGCTGGAAAAACTCTGCAAATTCAAAGGCTGCAGATACAATGCCTGCATGACACACATACACACACACACACACACACATGGACACAGACTCATGTTTGTGTGTGTGTGCCAAAAGTTGTGCATATGCTGGCAAGTGTTGCCAACGTTAAGCAAAAACAATTTATTTTTATGTGTCTATGTTTGAAATTAAAATTTGCATAAGACCCAAAGAGTCGCAGCCATTCTGCGGGCTGCCAGACTGACAGACGGACAGAATGACAGACTGACAGAAGCGAGTTCTGGTTCCTGGTCCCGATCCTGGTCTGAATTCTGTTTGTCTGAATCTAAGTAAATGTTGCCGCAATTCGAGTCAGTGCCGCAATCACAATCGGAGTCACGGTCGCAGCAAGTTTCAGTTGCAACCGCATTGGAGACACGTCCCCAACTGAACATCTGACAACTGATGCGATGCGCTGATTTCAAATCGAAATCTGAGGCGACTGCGGATGCAGCTACATGTCAGCAAGTCCTCAAGTTAATGGTGCCAGCATGGGCAATCTATTGTATAAAAATCAATTTAAAGAAACGACAATTGCATAAAAATCTTTCTTTAACAAGTCTGACGATTGCGGTTAGACGAAAATGTCCAGTCAGATCAATAAAAAGAATCTAAATTGATGTTGAATATGTGTATATAAGTTGAATAAATGCAACTGAATAAAATTAGATATATATAATAATACAATATATACAATATTATATATATTTAAATGTACATTAATATATACATATGTTATCAGTGAGCTCATAAACTTCTGAAACAATATATTATTTTTTCTTTATTATTGAAAATAATTTTTATATTAATATTTATCATTCTTTCTTTTATTTTTATTTTATTTTATTTATTTTTATTTTATTTATTTATTTTTTTTTCTTTAAATATTATATTTCAAACAGAAAGTATTAAAAATATTTTAAAAGCTTTTCCTGTTTCAACATCAAAAGATTCATTTTCGATATATGTCCGAGTAGAAAGCCGCTAGCTGTTAAATTTGGGGATTTTTTACCGCATGCTGGCTTTGAGCATGTTCAAATGATTTCAATAAGCAGCCATTGAGAAACCATTGGCTAAGCCAGGAGGCACTTGAGCGCAGCTTTGGCCCAGCCATAAGTCAGGCAGCGGCAGGTCTCGCCAACGAATCTGCTGTCATTGGAACGATAAGGCCATTTGACAGAGGCGCACACAGAAAACGCGCACAAGCCGACAAGTTGAGACGCACAGCGAAGTCCCCACAACTGTGCAACATGTCTGCAGATAGCCAGCAAACAACAGAAAAAAAAAGCCGCCACAGGGAGTGAGTGGCACGACATATCAGCGAATGTTGCTGCCAGTGGAACCGCTGCTTCCGCTCCAGCCACACGCCTGTCAATCCGGCCGCAAAAAGGGACTAGAAGATAACAATCGAAGTGTCCTTCAGCAGCAGCAGCAGCAGCAGCAGCCGCCGTAGCAACCGAATGCAAATCACACGGATTCGAGCGTGCCTAGCTGTGAATCCTTAGTCCGTGCTTCTTCGTCCTGGGCTTACAGAAAGTTTTGGGTTTCTGTACGCATTTTCGCACACTAAGAGTATAAATTTATTGTTTATCTGACTTCTCCAAATTAAATCCTTTCTCTACGCACAACAATGCGTTCGGGTTGTACAATTTGTTATTTACTTATCTTCAAATAATGTCCCAACTGACCAATTTTGAATACATAATGCTGAGCAGCATTTAAGAAACAATTAGCTTACACAATTTATTCAAAGATATTCTTTATTAATAATTATGGGTCAATAGGTATAAATGTTTATTAATAATACATTTTTTGACTACCCATCATAGTACTTTAAAAAATAATTTAAGAATTTTAGAATGTAAGCAAACAGCTTTAATATGACATTTTAATTAATCATAAATCTGAGTCTAACATATTAAATTACTACTTTAAATTACTTATTACTATATATGAATATTAATTGAAATGCCAACATCAAGCAATCAAAGTGAGAAACGCCCTAAATTAAATTAAGGCTCGTATAAATTATTTTACATATTTCAGTTTTTCGAACAGCTCAACTAACAGCTGCTAAATTTTGAAATAAAATGTTTTTGAATATTTTGAAAACTTTGTCCACAGCTTTCTTTAAAAAAAAAACGTCTTTGAGCTAAAGAAACAAATCGGACTCATATCAATTTACTCTAGACTGGTAAACTTTAATCAACTAAGTAGCCTTAGCTTTTTTCAAGCTATCCTCAAGCATGACTAAAATGTTTCAAGTAACAAATGCTGAGATATGAACTTAGTTTTATGCCAGTGGCAAACGTGACGAAATATAATTTATTTTGCAAACAATTTGTTTGCCAATTTTGTTAATGTCCGTCAGACAAAGCAAAATTTATTCTTGTCTGAAGTAAACAAAAGACAGTGAAGCTTCGACCCGACGGCTTGCATATGTATATTGATTGGTTATCTGTGAGGCATTGGCGACGTGCCTGTTCGTTCGCATTAGTGCAAATAGACATTTTGTTGCTGCTGGCCACATAAGGGGGCCCAAATGCCCCGATAGCCAATTTTAATGACAACAGCGATTGAATGAAATTATCAATCTATGGACCGTTGGGTCAGGCCCAAAAAGGCAACGCAATCAAATTGATTGTATTTACTTTGACACCAACGTCCACCAACGGCGTCTCAGGCCATCCACGACCCATCCACGGCCTCTGCCCAGACTCTGTCTCCATTTGACTTAAATACGGTTTTTGGCTCGTTAAGTGTAACTAACAAGTTTTCAATGTCCTGACGCTGCTGTAGTCGGTCCTTTCGCTATCCTTATTGTTTGTTCTTTTTTTTCCCTTTTTATTTTCGTATTGCCACACCCAAAATATTGAAGGGCATATTGTTTGGGTTGGCGTATGTCAAGCGACAAACATAAATTTAGGCATTCGAAAACAGATTTCTGCTTTTCCCATAATGATGTTGAGCGAATTAAGTTATCGAAGTGCAGTCGATAAAAAAAGGTTAACTCTTTAAGGTATTTATTGGATTTTAAAGTATTGAATGTAGTAGTAAATAGCGAGTTGCATTAGAAAACTATAGAATATGTATTTAAAATTTTACACTGTAGTCATTGAAGTCATTCCTATTAACTCTGCTTAACAAATCGCATTGCAGCTCATTAAAAATGTCGTCTATGTCATTTAAGTCAGAACGATTCAATTAATTTTTGTTTTTTTTTTTTTTTTTTTTTTGGGTTATCTCAGAGTGCGTAAAACTCTCAGTTTGATCACGAATTTTTCCCAGGCAGACTGTGGCGCCGTGAGGCTTTTTAAAGGGCAGGAGAGAAAAAGTAAAAACAAAATAATAAAATACATGCACAATAAATAAATAAAAAAGCATAAAATAATCATGTCACGTGCGAATTGATTGAATTTCAGTGACGCCATTTTGTTTCGAACCAAACGAAGGCGCCGTTGCTCTGGTCCTCTCGTCCTTTTGCCAACAAAAATGGCCCATGTTTGTTTTCCTTTGCCCCTTTCGGTCGCCGGCCAGCTCGAGTCAGTCGTTTCATTTAATGGCCACAGACAAAAGGTATTTAATTTAATGCTCGCCACTTGGGCAGGTAATTTGAGCTATGAGCACACGCTACACTCGCAGAAAATTCGCATCCCTTCAGTGCAGCTTCAATATGAGTACAAAAAATGTTTCGAAACGCCAAGGATTCCAATACACATGCCGCACACAATGGAAGCAATCACGGCTTAGATCGTGACAAAAAAGTACAAATCTCTCAATCAATATGTGTATTTCAGAGTGTGTCCAGCCAGCACTCTACATTTAACTATTATTTTAGAGAAAAAAAAGAATATATTTTGTGTATATCTTGTACTACAAATATTTTTGCCGTACTTAGAATAAATGACAAAAAAAATAGAAATAAATACATACATATATGTGTTTTTTTTTTTTTTTACTAAAAAATATTTTTTTTTTTTTTTGAGTTTGGTTTTTTTATGTTTTTAATATTATTTTGAATTATATATTTAAAACTGCACCAAAATCAAATCAAAATTTTAACTATAAAATATATAAGTTTTTTGAAAATAATAAAAATATTATTTAATTGAAATTTAAATCTCAATTCATATTTTCTGAAATAGTTAACATATTTTATATGTTTTTTATTTTGCAAGTGTATATTTTAATTCGTAATAATTTCATTTTTTTTTTATGATTTTCTTACAATTTAGTATAAAAATTAGCTTTTGAAGGCATTTAATACAGCTAATATATCCGCTGTTATTTAAGAGTATGGCCTTAAAAAAAAACTGACAGCGCTTCACGAGAAGATGTGGCTTTTTTTTTAACGAAATTCGAAATTATCGTTTTTATGCTTCGTACCGAGAAATCTGACCAAAAAGTGCCCCAGCTAAATTGTTAAAGTCAGCGAGCTCACAAAAACAAACACTTTTATGACCACGCCCACGCCCACGTCCACGCCCATTCCCACATCCACGTCCACGCTTAGTGGCATGTCCGTGCGTCGCTTGGCATCGGCCCACTCAAATTCACAGCTACTGTCCAATTCAGTTCGGACTTTGCTTTCAAACTGCCATTGTTATTGTTTCACTTGCAATGAAGGTGTCATCATATTTTTTCAATTTCATGCAGATTTTTTATTTGTTTTTTGCTTGTGCTGAAAAATGTGCATTCTCTTGCATTGCCAATGGCATCGGCGTGGTCGAGTAACGTGAGAGCTACAAGAAATTGAGATAACTCCAATTTCAACCTAAATAATTAACTAATACTCAATTTATTTTACCTCTAAATATGCATAAGAAAATATTAAAATCTATAATAAATATACTCAATTATCATATGCATTGAATAGAGTCTGATATACCTGAGAGAAAATAGTGTAGCGTGCTCTGCAGCCTCTCTCTGCGATTCGCAGAAAAGTCAGCAAAAATATGAGCGCGTGTTTGTTGAGGAAAAAATGCTCGTAGCTGCTTTATGGCATGAAAGGGGGCCAAAGCGAAACCGGAGCACAAAATGCCCAGCAGCTGCGTGTGAAAGAGAAAGTATGGCACTCACACTCACACACACACACAAAGAAACACACAACTAAAGACGTATCGAAAAAGCGGAACACTTGCAGTAAAAGCACGAAAAACTCGTTACTCAAAGCGTTAGTTTTTCAATTATGGCGCGTAGATTAGTATTTGAAAGCAATTCAATGTGTGTGCGTGTGTGAACTGTGTGTATGTGTGTTTGTGTGTAAATCTGTGGCAACTCCAAGCTCCAAAGGCCATTATTGGATTTTGGCTTGCTGCAGTGGCTTCGCGGCATTCTGTTACCGGACCATGCCGAAGGTGATGGCAAAAAACTTTCCGACAGCCTCACAATAACTTTGAATACAAAGAAGAAGCACGTGCAGTAGGCTGGGTGTATAAGCAAAAACTCTCCACTTGCAATTTTCCATTCAACTTGGGCTTGTGCAACACTCACCTTTCAATATCTCAGCTAGACTGCTCGAACACCTGGCTAATTTGTGAAACATAATCCATAGGCCATGTCGTGCAGAAGCATTTATCATCTCAGGTCAATCAATTTTAACTGCCACAATATTGAATGCATTTTGTTATGCATGTGGCTGGAATAAATGAATTACTTAAAAATCTATTTTTGAATATTTACAAGACAGAAAATGCTTTGAATAATAAAATGTATTTAAAGAATAATAATGAAAAAGCATTTTCAGTCATTATTCATATATAGATAAGTTTAAGTAAGGCGAAGACAAGTCTTAAAAAATATGATTAATAAATTATTAAATAAAAATCAAAATAATATTTCAGACTACATTAAAATATTTTTTAAGAATTACTACTTGAATATGAAGAACCAGATTAATAGACATGTTAACATAATAAACTAGATTAACTTCATTGGGTACCTAAAATTAACAATTGGTTAGCTTTAAGAGTTAAGAGTCTTCTAGCTATGTTTGCTTTTGGGTTTTTTATTGCAGCCGTGCCGAACAAGCGTTGCATTCGTAGTCGCAGTCATAATGTTAGCTATGGCATTTTATTGTTCATTGAACGGGCTTTTCGTGTGAACTTCTAGGCGACAACAACTTATGCCATTTCCGTTTCCGACGACCTGAGCTGAATCGCACTGGCTACGGCAGCACAATGGGCGATGCCAAGCAGCGGAACACAATTGTGAGGTCATGTATGTGACAAACAATAAAGACGATAACTTAACGCACTGCGTGCAGAGAGTGAGAGAGAGAAAGAGAGAAAGAGGGAGAGAGAAAGTTGTAGAGCGGCACGAGACAGAAACGGAAATGCCTTGTGTAGATACGTTTGCGCCATGTGTGAGAGTTTCCAACTGTGTGAGTGTGTGTGTGGTGAGTGTGTGTGTATGTGTGTGTGTGTGTGTGAATGTGTGTATATACTTATGGATGTGTGCGATTTCTTTAAGAATAAAATTAAGTTTTCGTTCGCTTTTCCCGCAAAATATGGCAAAAGTAAAGTTTATTTCGTTTAAGGAAAATCAGGTTGCCGTCGTCATAAGGCTTGACTTGCTTTACTATAGGTGCGCACAACAACAGCAACAATAACAGCAAAAACAACAATAACAAACGAAGCAGCAGCAGCTGTTGTTTTGCCAGTTGCCAGTTGCCAGTTGCCGGTTGGCTGTTGGCTGTTGGCAGTTGGAAGAATCGCGGCTCCAGCGACTTGGCGCAAAAGTTTTCTTTGTCCCGACACTTAAAAAGTCGTAAAATGCACATTCCGCATTAAAACCACAGTTGGAAATTATAACCACCTCGCTGGCAGGTGAAAACCAAACCTTTCCGCCGTTACTCTATCAGATTTCTTGTTTTCTTTTAACTCTTTAACAGTCACTTTTACATTCTTTGATAAATATTTGTCTTACGAAGAGAAAAAAGTACTTAAAAAAAACGATGAAAATTTCACTATAACATTTTAATTACAACTAAATATTACAGAGCATATGAAATGTTCCATTGTTTTTAACACTGAAACATATCAATAACATTTCAAAGGCAAGCAATTGATTTGTTTTTTTATTGTCTCTGGCAAAAATATATGATTTAAAGAAATTTTATTAATTTCTTGTTGGCTGCAGCCATGAATTGACTTTTATTCAAACTCTGAGAGAAAACCAAGAGAACAACCGATTGCATCGCTTCTTTAACGAATTCGTTCCCGATCGGTTCGATTTCGATTTATTTTCTTTCTTTTTTTTGGCTCTGGTATGTCGTCCGTCTATCGTGTCGTGTCTTCCTCTCATTGACCGAACGTCGATCGTATTTCTCCATAAACGATGCTCGTTGAAAGAGCGCCACACGAATAGTTCAACTCAAAACGATCAATAGAAAATAAAAACGAAAAGAACCAAAGTAAAGTAAAGTAAAGTAAAAAATAAAAGCAAGAATAATAATAAGAAATGGGGACATCAAGTATATATTATCGTGCTCAAACATATGAGCTCAGTGAACATATAAATTTCTGAGTGAGTAGAGAGAATTGCTTTAAATTTGATGCATAAGCAACTCAGCCGGTAGCAAGACTTTCACACTTGGAATCGTAATTTTCTCAGAGAAGAAATATAACAAATTAGTCAAGAGTTTAAGAAACCTGCACATATACGAAGTTATTATCTTGAGATTATAGTCTCTATAATAGTATTTATTATAATATTTGAACACGACATTTCTTTCGAGCACTTCCCATTGCTTTCAGAGCAACTAGCAACTTAAAGAAATCAATTTGTATTTATCCACAACTAAAATGCCTTCAATATCTTTATGACACAGCAAAGAAAAATGCCAAAATATTATATATGCATATTCAACAAAACTTGTGCCCAAAGAAAGAAGAAGTCTCAGGCACAGTTTGAAGTGAAAGTTCGCAACTTGAGGTACTTAAGGGTGGTCCACTTTGCTGACCTGCCTAATTCCTTGATGGCTGCCGTGCTGAACTGTAAACAACAAAGCATAATTCAAAATTACATCAAAATGCGCATTGGGGCTGCTTGATACCTATACCCAGAGCGAAGATGGCGGCGAATCACCTGTTGATGCCAGCCAGCCATGTTAGTCGTTCTACGCAAAACCAGCGAAATAAAAGTTTTTTACTTTTCCTCTTTTAAACCGCGACTCGACCATTAACTCGCATAAGACTCGTAAACCTAATGGCAACTTTGCCCAGTCCTGGCCATGATTGAAAGATTCGCCCCCAAGCAAATGTATTGACCGCAGTGCGGCATCAGGGCCAGGCTTATCGCCAATGTGCTGGCAGTTATTGTTATTGCTGGAGCAGATGATGTTGCTGATGTTGCTGCTGCTGTTGTTGTTGTTGTTGTTGCTGTTGTTGCTGCTGTTTACTGATGTTGCTGCTGTTGCTGTTGGTATTAGCAGCACATTATTGAAATTATTTATGTACATTGTCCCGCCCACCTATCTCTCGTCTCTGGCCTTTGTTTGTTATCCTTGTGCAACCACACAGCGAACGACAAGCAGGTGCTCAAATTTCCACTGTTAATGTATTTAGAGTCAACTTTCACTGATTCTTTGCGCAAGTTTTGATTAACTTGGCAAACTTTAAGACATATGAAAAAAAAAACAAATTAATTGCAATTTATAAGTATAATAAGATACAATCAGCTTTGATTTTAAACTTGAAATCGTATATGGCAAATGGGCAAATATTTCGAAAGTCGTTTCAATTCGATTAAATAGCATTCAGTGCAGTCAAATGCATTTGCCTGTGGATTTTATTAACAATAGTCTTGGGTTCGGCTCAAGTCCCTTGCCATTATAAAATATAGTTCAAATTATTTCCAAAAGTCGACTAAAACTAAGAGCATAATTTTTTTCAGCCTAAGCAAACTCTTTGACCTAAGAGTGCTAAGCCCAGGCTCGGGTTTGTGAAGAATTAAATATTTTTAAATACGGAAAAACCATTGTCAAAGAATTTAAGTTTGTATTTCTTAAAAATATTTAATAAAACAATAAATAAATATAATAAATAAATAAATATAATATAAAAATATTAATATATATTTTAAATTAAAATTTTTGAAATATCTAAAATTTGATACAAAAATTATATTTAATCTCTTTAAGCTTGACAATTTAATGGCCCCGTCTATCATCACATAGTACAAGTTGCTGCATGATAAAGCATCATGATGAAAACCCAAAAATAGTCAACTTTTATATCAAATGCTGCTATATATGATTATATATATATTCTTAATTTGTCGAGCTCTCAATGTCAATGAACAACTGAATTTTTTGTTGCGAGCGACGCTTTGCTAGCCCGCAGCTAAAATGTTGGTCACTTCGAAGACTGCAAGCATATTGTGGCACAATTTTTAAAATAAAATCAACTGGAATTACTCGACATGTATAAAAGTGACTTTGCTCTGCGCGTCCTTGGATGTCATCATGTGCACACAGACACACGCAAACACACACACACACACACACATATGTGAGAGAATGTAAGACGTGGCGAGGCAGCAGAAAAAGTTCTTAGCTAAAAGTTGAGTTTTAAGTTTAGATTTTGCACACATTGACAGAGCGAGAGAGAGAGAAACAGAGAAGTGAGGTAGAGAGAGAGAGAGAGAGAGAGAGAGAGAGAAACTGTGACTGACTGGCATTTCTGTGGTGCTGTTGTGTTCTGTGTTCGTGATTCGCCTCAAATGGCTTGGCTGTGGGAGCCGAGAGCAGAGCGAGTGGCATGCCACAATTGCAACATAACTTTGCAGCTTATTATTTTTTATTGCAGCTAATAAGCTTGACTTGCCAGTTAATGGCGCACTTCCGTTGCCTTTGCGAAACCTGTCGTAAAGTTTATAATGAAAGTATTTCCAGCTTAGTGGGACCAAGTGGGGCAAACAGCAATGCCAACTTGTTGTTGTCTAACAACTACAATGGCCTTAGCAGACACACACACACCTACACAGGCACACACACACACACACACAGAGGTTTGCATGCGTGTTTTGTTGTAGACACTTTTGAGCTTATTAAAATAAAATTTTCCACACTTTTCATTTATTTTATTTGCACATATTTCCTTATTGAAACTTCTAGACCCCTCTCCATCTCTCCCAAGACTCCCAGACAAATGGCCAGCCATTTGCGAGGCCAGGCAATGAAAAGCAACACGCCTACTTTGTTTTTGTTGCCTGTTTATTGCATTCACTGTGTGTGCCTTTTGTTCCCTCACATTTCGTCTGTGAATGTGAATGGTTTTGTTGCCCATTTGCGTGCTTGACCGGAAGTCGTTTATGACTCCCCGTTCAGGCTTGTCTTCTATCTGTATGTGCTCTGGGATATTTGCATATATTTTGTTGGCTTTGTTTTGCTTGTAATGAATGCCATTTGACTAAAACTGAAACAATTTATGCTGTTAGTATTACTAGAATACAATGTTTGAGTTTAAGTTTGCCGTAAGTGGATTGTCCACCTCTTTTATTATATAAGTTAAATGAGCGAAAACTCCGAGTTATTGAATAGGCAACTTGACACAAATGTATCATAAATAAATCATTAAAATATTTAGTTTATGCTCTTTTACCTGGGTTTAGGTATCAATATGTGCATAGACCGTCAAGCACTGGCAAAGTAAGAAAAATGTAATTAATTTAATTTAATCAGTAGTCAAGCTCAACAGAAATCTAGATCTAGTTAATAATATTATATACATTCTCGTTACGAGAATAATAAGTAACACGATAATTGTGAGATATGTTTACAAATAAAATGTAAATTAATGAAAATCGTACTGAGAGGCAAATTAAATAAAACCTCAACTACGGCTGTAGTATGTAAACAATATTTCAGATTGAAGCACATTGTATTCCGTGGATCAATTTAAAGTGTTTCGTCATAAATGGCAGACCAATTAAATTGCAATTTATTGTCTGGCTTTGAGCACATAATTGCATAATTATTTTATAAATTAACTCGCATGGTCAGCTATGCGCTCACAAAATGCAACAAATTAATCCGCCACAATCAAAAAACATTAATCTTATACTTAATAGTGACAAACAATTATCCACACAAGCTTTATTGTGGCCATCCGCTAACACATACATTTTTCATATATGTACGGCAATTGAAACTAAAATTAATAAGCGCAAAAGAATATATGCATTGAAAAAAGACAAAAAATAAATAAAAAAGAAAGAAGCAAAAATTAAATTATAAATTGTGGTGCGTGACAAACGAGCAGAGAGCAAAGTTGCCCTCGGGGCAAATACATATAAAATTGATCCATCAGCTCCAGGGAGCGCGATAAAAGAGAAGAGCTCTGTGCTGCCGAGAGATGGCAAAAGTTATGCAAAAAGTTGCGTTTTTACAATTTGCTTGATAAGAGTTCCCAATAGCCCAGCTCGCACAGCCACTGGCGCAGCTTTTCATTTATAACAACATTCGCAATGCTGAGCCAAAAGGTTGGCCAGAATCTCTGACACTTGCACTCCGACCATTATTTTGGCGTGCGGCCAAGAGGAAGAGCAGGATGTGCAGGAAGTGCAGTCAAAGCAGAACTCGTTGCACTTGCAACACTCACAAAGCCAACAACATTAAGATGAAGTAGAAATAGAAGTAGAAGCAGAAGTAGAAGCAGAAGTAGAAGTAGAAGTAGAAAAGGATGAATCGCTTCACTTACAGCTGTTTCAAAGCCAACATCGAGTAGAGAAACTTTTCAAAGTTTTCTACAAAACAAACCGCAAAAATTCTTGTCTCTGGTTAGCCGCAATGCAAATACAGCTGCAAGTGGATGGAGAAAACTGCAAAGAAAAATACTTCAAAAAAAAATAGGGAAAACAAAAAAAAAAAAATAAAAAAAAATTACTATTACGTTTACGCCAATTTTGTTATTGATGTTTGTCGATTTCCACTCTTCGTTGCTCTCATTTTCGACTTGGCTCTACTCTCTTCCTTTTTTTATTTTTTAGCTTTTTTTCTCACAAACTTTTCGTGCACTTTATGATTATGTGGCCAAACTTTTGTCAGCTCGGCTTTGTAACTGTTCTTTATCGACCCACTCACTTCTAGTTGGACCAGTTGGACCAGTTGGACCAGTTGTGGCATTATGTTTTTTCATTCACTACTCTAAATGGTTGCCAGAAGCGAAACAATTGCACAAATCAAATATTTAGTAACCATGCTCAATCCGAATTTGAGAACAAATTAACCATATCAAATTTTTGATTACAGTTAGCCAAAACTTATGTTGATATAATTTAATTTTGTATTTTCAAATAAATTAATTATGATTTGAATAGTTAATATATTTCATTTCTATTATTATTATTATTATTTTACTGCAAGAGATATATGTATATATTTTATTTTATAAAAAAAAAAAAAAAAAAAAGTCTTGCAGCCTTCAGAAATACACATCTTAGTTAGTTAGCCAAATAGACGGCTAATGACACAGAAACCTCCATTAAAACACAATGAAAATAAATCAACAAGATCTGTGAACAACTAGCCACGCCCCGCAAACTATCAACAAATATGCCGTGAGTTGGGTCTTTAAGGCATTGGCCAAAGCGACAGTCAAATTATACGCTCAAGCAATAACAATTTATATGGCTGGAGACATTTTAACTGCGGCGTACGTGCCATGCTGCTGGAGGAGGCGTGCAAAAGGTGCGACAGCCTTGGCGAAGACAGGAGCATTCTGAAATTAATGATAATTGACAGAATAAACGACAAGTTGAGCTGCTGAGCTGGTGAGCTGCTGAGCTGTTTCATGCGCTGGCAACGCCATCCGTCGGACATTGGCCAGGGGATAAAAGCCAGTGACATTAGAAGCCAATAAATAAGAGAACAAAGACAAATACTATTTGGAATGTACGCTCCATGCGTCGTATACGCAACGTGAACACATTTACGTAGCATCAGTTGTTCTTATATCAAGCAAACAGACGAGGAATGCTTTAAATGTATTCTACAATAAACGGAATAGCTATAAGTAGGACTAATGAATGCATTACATTATCATTTTCATAGACTTAATCAAAAGTTAAAGGTGATCCAAATTAAACTCGATTTGTTCTCATTATAGAAATAACTCCTTGTAATTATAGATATACAATATTTATAGATAACCATAGATAACTAATTTTCTGTCTAACTGTGACACAATCATACAAGCACATAAATTGATTCAAATTGCTGTACTACAATTTATTCTCACTAAAATGCCTCAACACATTACACCTATAATGATGTCTGCATAAATAGATTATTCAAAAAATGAGTACGAAAATTCAATAAGCCTATAAATTTACAGAAATTTAATATAATTTGAATTTTTAATTGAATCTATCAAGAGCCAAAGGTTTACTGCATGTCAGCTTATTTTTCAGCTTAAAATAATCAATCTCCTTCTTAATTACCAATTTTACATAATAATTAGTTTAGCTATGACAAAGGACCAAACTCAAATAGTGTTGATGTCTTTCGAACTGTTATTGGCGTTGTTAAACGAGATGACGAGTACACGACAAACATATTTAACGCTTGATTACTTAACAATTGGCCAATTGTGAGTTGAGTAAAGGAAGAGGAAGAGAAGGACATGCACTACATTCCACTTGCTAATTGAAGAGCATTTTGAAGTGTGGTTATTAAAATAGCTACAGCTCTTATTGTTGGCGTTGCAGTTGAGTACGTGTGCGAGACGACGCGTCGTCTAACCGAATCACAGTCAATATTACGATATATTAAATGTCAGTTAACACGTATGCGAGTTTATTGAAATAATTAAAACTGATTTGTCGTCAATTATATGAGAACTGTCAGTGCTCAGAGATCTTCTGCCCGTTCAATTAACTTTCGTTTGTCATGCACGACTTTGTCATTCAATTAGAGCATACCTGGCAGCCAATAGATTGACTAGAAATGAGAGTACGTGACTTGTGGATTTTGTGGCTTATTTGTTTTATTTTTTACATTTTTATTTGCATCCAGTATCAAGTTAAAGTGCTCTGGTTTTAAACTCTATTAATTACGCGAAAAGTTGCGTAAATTCGAGATTTTTGTTAATATCAGTTTCTTCACCAAATTAATATGTAAATAGAATATTTTCTTTCTATTATAATAAATATTATTTAGTATTCAAATAATTATTCCTTAATATTATACAAATTATTGTTGAATAATTTCATAAGTATTATAATAATTATTAATAAGATTGCACAGAATGTTATATATATATATATTTTTTTTTTTTTTGTTTTGTATATATATTTTGTTTAATATATTTTAATTTTATTTGTTTGTTTTTATTATTCTTATTATTTAAGCAAGAAAACGATTAATATTAATAATTAAGTATTCTTGCTAGGAACCATAATTTATTACGGTAATCATTGTAATAATATTGTAATTTCACATTTATTTAAATATATATTTTTCAATTATTGTTGCATACTTTTTTGGGCTCACACAACTTTTTAAAGCAGACTTAAGCTTGTTGTCTTATAAAATACCAAACTAAAATTATGACATCTTTTTTATATATCCGTCAATTACACTTATAATCATTGTATTTTTTTTTTTTTCGTCTGTACTTCATCTCACTTCCAAGGCTTCCGCAAGACTTGGCAATTAGCTATTCACAAGATGCAACTATTCCACAAACTTTGTTTGCAAATTCGTCGAACTATCGACCGTTTGACGTTTGTTGGGGCAAAGGGCTCAAAGTGATTTGTGTGCGTGTGCATCGAGCTGGGTATGAAAGTATAGATTTTCCTTTTCCCAGCTTTGTTTTTGAGACTTATGCCTCTCGTATGTTGTGTGCGTCGAGCAGGCAGGCAGAATTTGCAGCTTAGTCTATGCTCGCCACGCAACGAATATTGGCAATATTTTGGTTTTATGCGCTGAACAATGAAAGGCAAACAAGTTTACAAAGCTTTCTGATTGCTGTCCTTAATGGCAAAGGAATTCTTTTCGAGCACAACTTGATTTCCCCACTCTACACACTCCACATATGAGGCCGAAAAACAGCCAAATATGCAATCAACCCCAGCAGGTTCGATTCCCAGCAGACTAATGAGTCCAACAAGCAATAGTGCCAAAACTTTTGTCAATGGAATAATGAACAAATGTTTAACCACTATGCATTAAAGATGTTTTTAGCTAAAGTTGAGCATACATATGAGAATCAAGTACTCGTAAAAACCAACTTTATTGGGTCTTAAGCGAATAATGCTTTTGCAAGCGAAGCGCGAATGGAAAACAAGAGAGAAAGTGGAAGAAAATATGATAAACAAAATGAATGGAAGTACAACAGAGAAATCAAAAGAAGAGAGAAATAAGAGCAGTAAAGTTTACTTCGTTACATGGATTTAGACCACAAATCAAATTCAAAATACACAAAAATTTAGTTTTCTTTAAATTTGAACAGTAATTATTGTAAATATAAACAGCTCTAACTGCAAGCGACTTTTATTAACTATATTATTTCCTAATCCAATGTTACATAATTGTAGCTCATTTCTTTAGTTACTTTTATTAACAACATTATCAATCACTATCGCTATTTGAGGATATTGCCACCTCTTGCTCTTTATTATCATGGCTATAATGATGACCTTTATCATTATCGTCATCATCGTGAGCATCATCATCTAAATCTTCCATGGGCTCTGTCTTTAGACGAGCTATCAGCTCCTTGGCAGGATTAAATATTCCATTGGTTTGCTGTGAGCAAATGATGCAGCGCTGGGACTTTTTGTACTGGGCCAAAGCACACTTCTCACAGAAGTAATGCTTGCACCTGAAATATAAATAGATTAATTAGCATACGCATATTATACGGATATAAATATAAACACGTACTTGGTAACTACAGGATTGACAAAGCTCCCTCTACATATGTAACATCTGAATGGCAGGGACTCCTCATCCGAGTGGATCTCGTATTTAGTATCATCTCCATCCGAGTCACATTCTCCCTTGCGTTGCGCCTCGTGATCCATTTCGAGCTGCCAGCCGGCTTTGTAGTCGCTGCGATCATGCAAGAACTTGCAACTGTCGCCAAAGCCACAGTAGCCTGTCTCCTTGTAGTCCTTGCAGATATCTGGCTGATAATCCCAACGAACTGTGGCACGTAGATGAGCGGGCGCCCGTATGGGCCCACTGCGTACCATGCCGGAGCTGGCGTTGCCAGCAGCCGTGTCTTTCTTCTTGTAGTACTGTGCATAATTATTGAGGCCACGATATATCTTGTCATCTGCTTTGCCTTCAAGTTCTTCATTAATTTTAACCGAGCGCGCATGAATTGCCTGGGCATCACGGTCTAGTTCCGTGTCTACTTCATTTATGGATGTTGCGCCCTGATCTTGCGGTCCACTGGGAATTCCTTCGCGTTTCGATTTATATGCAACAAGCGCTCCATTAGCATCGCCACCAAGGTCTGAATCGCTATCTGATGAATTTTCAGCTGCGACGCTCGCGTCCGTTTTTCGTTTCACTGTTTTGGTGCTCTGAAAGTTGGGATTTGTACGCTTTCGACGATTTTCGGCACGAACTAAGGCACTGGTTTTACTATGTGACTCCTCATCGCTATTCTTAGCTGTTTGAAATATCTGCTCGTTAGAAATTTCTTTCTCATTTTATATTTGCGCCAATTTTGTACTCACCTGAATCGTTGCTACTGCTGCTGCTGAGTTTCTTTCGACGCATACCTGCACTTCTATTAACATTCCGCTTCTTAAAACCGAAGCTAGAAGTACTGGGCGCCTCTTCAGACATTATATTGTAGCTAATATCAACTACTTGGCGTAAAAACTCAAATTGTCGCCGGCTTATTTACGTTTAATGTTTTGCTAAATTGTGTGTTGCACATTATGGCGTTTTATAACACGGCTAAGTGCCAAAGATAATTTTAGGGCTGCACATTGTAATATTGAACCACCCTGGAACCGGTATGCATCCCTCGTACCGGTATACAAAATAAGAACTAGTGTTAGTTCATTTCTCTCTTATTGGTACCGAGAACAAACTTGCTTTTTTTAAATAAACTTCAAAAGTAATTATTTTATTTCACATATTGCATAGTTACTATAGTTGTTTTGATTGCAGAAAATGAAGCTGGAACTTGTGTCGACCACAAAATGCTTCGAAGGCGAGCAGCGTGTCTACAAACATCACTCCAACGTATTGGACTGTGATATGACCTTTGGTGTCTTCCTGCCCCCGGCTGCTATTGAAGATAAGGCAGAATGTCCAGTGTTATACTTTTTGAGCGGTTTGACGTGCACTCACGAGAACTTCGTGCAGAAGAGCGGCTTTCAAAGAACTGCAGCCAAAGAAGGCCTTATTGTGGTAAATCCCGATACCTCGCCACGTGGAGTGGAGCTGCCCGGCCAGGACGATGCCTACGATTTCGGCAGTGGTGCTGGTTTCTATGTGGATGCAACTGAGGCACCATGGTCCAAACACTACAAGATGTACAGTTATGTTACTAAGGAGCTGCCCGAGTTGGTCAACGCCAACTTCTCAGTTCTACCTGGAAAAAAAGGCATTTTCGGTCACAGCATGGGCGGACATGGAGCTTTGATTTGCGCCCTAAAAAATCCCGGTTTGTATCAATCAGTGTCTGCATTTGCACCAATTGCCAACCCATCGGAATGCTCATGGGGCCAAAAGGCCTTCGCTGGATACTTGGGCGCCAACAAGGACGACTGGGCACATTGGGATGCCACCAGCCTGGTCTCCAAGTACGCCAGCACTCCACAGGAACTGTTCATAGACCAAGGCTCGGCCGACAACTTTCTCGCTGGCCAACAGCTGTTGCCGGAAAAATTGCTAGCAGCAGCTGCCCCCAACGACCACATCCAGACCATATTCAAGCAACGAGAGGGATACGACCACAGCTACTTCTATATAGCCACCTTCGTGGCCGAGCATATTAAATATCATGCAAAGTTGCTAAAGGCTTAAATGTGTTGTGAGTGTCGTTTATAAAACAATTTGTATTCACAAATAAAGTCTGTATATAAACCCGCATACTTGAACAAATCTTTTATTTCAATACCCAATTAGATTATTAACGAAAACATCTTTCTTAATTCACAAATATTGTGTAGTCATAGCTTTATTTGGGCTCAATAACAAATGCATAATAATGATGAAATCGTATCGATAATTCTTTCCAAAATCAACAAATAATAATTGAAGATAGATATGCCTTTAAGGAGTTATGATAGAAGTACATACCGGTGTTTCAAGCCTCACTGTCCACTAAAATCAATGAAATCTCACATTGAGTGTGCGATAACAAATATCTGAAACATTTCAGAATCCAAATAAATTAGTATAATTTTGTCACTTTGGAAATTTGAAAACAAAATGAAACGCCTGTTTGTATTTAATACACTTGACGTCTGCAACTCTTCTCCTTCCGGATTTCGGCTCAGCCATGAAGGAAAACATTTTGTGGAAATCCGTTAGATTTCGAGTTTCGTCCTAAATTCTGGCCGCAACTGAAAAAGTGGCACAAAAAGATGATCATAGTCTCATTTGGAACTTTCTCTTTGCAGATCCTGCGAAGAAACCCACCTTTAAATGAATCATTTACGGATGAATCATCCAACTTGCCTCCACATAGGCCTGAAAATGTGAAAATATACTTTTTAAACGTCGAAGCCAAAGGGCGGCTGCAGTGGGCTGGTGTTCTATCATAATCTCCAAGGGCGAGGCTAATAAAATTTTAAACTTGTCAATGTGGAAAGAATTATATCGATTCACAAAAATAACGCGTTCGATTAACTTAATCTAATTACGATTAAAACTTCTTAGAATACTTAGTAATAAAAAAAATAAAAACATTAAACTATAGCTTAGAGACTTGCAATACATCCGCTGTCAATCTCTGTGTTGCTGAACAAGAATTCGTCATCTTGCAGCAGCTGCGTGGGCGGAGTACGACTGGGACTCCACTCACAGTCCTGGATGTAGTCAATTTCCGCAAACTTATTGAAATAGCTATGCTCGTCAATAATTGCCAGTGGTTGGCAGGGGTCCTGAAGCCCGAAGTTACTCTGCTCCACGAGTCGCGTGGAGTTCTCATCTTCGTAGGCTGGCGTGGGCTGATAATCTGTTAATAAATCGTCAATAAAATCATTCCATGAACTTGATGGCGTCTCGTTTATAAATTTTTCGGCGGCTACACTACCATTGTCGACGTGCAGAAAGCCTGGAAAGGTGTCCGTCTCCATGGGAGGCTCGTAGCTACTGCTGCTTGAATACGTTGATATCAGGGAGCCCTCCGGCGAGACAGCTCGGTTGTTCGGTGATGAAATATTTAGTTGAGTGGCTACATTTCTGTTTTCTTTGTAGTTACCCAATTTGTCCTTTAGGAATTGGCACTCTTTCTCAAGCTTTTGTGTACGCTTCAATTGTTTCTTAAGTGCTTTCAGCAACGATCTGTTTGTGATTCGCGTTTCATGCAGCTCCTTCTCGACTGCCTCCATGTGCGCCTTCTTCTTGCGGCGGTTCTCACGCGCAAGCAATGCATTTCTGTTGTATACGTTGGGATCTGGTCGTCTAGTTGGCAGTCGCGTTGTTCCCGACTTGCGCTTTCCGCTCTCCGCGTTCACATCTTTTGTTTCTCTAACAGTGATTCGGGGTTCCGCTCGTCCCATCGACATATACGAGTCGCTGTCGCTCTCGGAACTGCTATCATCAACATTAGCATTTAAATCGCATTTGTATTGGGCGACCAATTTCATATATTCCTCCATTATTTTGAGTTTTTTGCAAGCAGGTAAAATGTTTACTAATATGTGCTCAATTTCACGTTAGATCCTTGACTTGTACTTTACCTTTTTTGTGTTCTAATAAGGACTATATATTTACAATCTAGCTAAAATAAACTTTCCTTTTTGTTGTGAAATTGCAAACGTTTAAGACAAATGACGCATCGCGTTTGTGAAAACTAGAGGTGCGAATAAACATCGCATTTCCAAACACATTTTGTGTCGATACTCAGTAGCGATAGTTCGATTTACTGATTCTTTTGAATAACTTGACTCAGTTGAAAGAAATTCTGCTCCTTTCAAATATTTTATAGTTACTTTCAAATAAAATCTGTTTTATTTGAAATTTTTAATCCAAATATTACCTTGTTTATACAATTTTCAAATTATCTTCTCTTTATAGTATAAAAATATAGGAACAAAATATATTTATTTTTATAATTATTTATATAATCATATTTGGTTAATGAGCTGCCAAAAACTTGATAAAATATAAATATTATGAGGAACTACGAAACTTTGCAATTTATTTATGATTTAATCCATATTGACATTATAAAGTTTAATGACTGGTCTGACATCACTCTGAACTCAAACAGATCTCAATGACAATTAGAACTTTTTTTGATAAACAAATCCATTAAATTCAAACAGATGAAAGGCTTATTTACTTGTGGTGCGTAGAAACGTCACGTGAACTAGATCAAAGGGGCAGATTCCCGTTCATTGCACACGATAAGCATGCAAATGTTTGTAAATTGGTTTGATCCAAAGTTGCAAAATGTTCTACATACATACATACACTTGTATGTAGATCTGTCACAGTTTTGCATTTTAGGTATTAAAATTCAGACCGCATTTACACAAATTTACGAATATGCCTTTATATTAGATACATTAAATATACATGTATATAATTTTAACTAAACGCCTTTTCTGCCATATTTGTTAAATTCGCTAATTTAATAATTGCCGACATTTGCTGTAACAAAGTCTGTCTGGCAGTTCCTGGTCCAGAGAGGAGAGGACAAATGTCATCATAACCGCCTCAAACTAAATGACACCATCCGACGCGTGTCTACCCATTCCAATTCCCATTCCCATTTGTTCTCATCGACCCGGGCGCTGTCGTTGTTCCCGTCCATTGCCATTTTTACCTATCCATACCCATACAAAGAAATATGCACTTCAGAGCTTGTCTACTCTTAATACACACTGTAATTTGAGTGTGGGATGAGTGATTCCCATCATAAGTCACACATACATATACATATGCATGTATGTATATTCATGTCTATCGACCTGTGACTATGTGTGTGTGTGTGGCTATTGTTCTGTTCGGCTTCGTTCTGAGCTGGACTTTTTGTATATAAAGGTGATAAATCTCATAGTCTGGAATTCAGTTCTATTCTAGCACGACTCAAAGCCGGTTTGTGTCGAATTTGGTTTGTTTTTTGCTCGAAAGCTTTTGGATCACTGGATATATAAAAAATGCGTTTTGCTCTGTTTACCATTCTGGGTAAGAAACTATTTACAGTAAACCCTACCTAATTAAGGCATTCGCTTTATATTATAAAATAATAAGAATAAATAAAAAAAAAGATAATTTAATTAATTTTTTAAGAGATCTGCAGTGGTGTGAACTTTATACATTTTTCTCGCGCGGTCAGGCTTTACTGTATATATATGTATGTTTGTAAAACGTTAGAGAAGTGTGGAGTATATATGTATGTATATATAGAAGTATAATAAGCGGATGCTTTTCTAGGCATTTTAAAAGCTCGAAAGTGAAATGAAAAAATAAATAAAATTAAATGTCTATAACATTTCTATAGTAACTCAGGTAATAAATGTATGTTTTCTACGATAATGCAATCAGTCAGCTACAATTTAGTGACCCATATATAGATTGCAGTTCACTATAAACTGACCTTCCTAATTGTAGAGATTAGCACACCGACTAAGATTGCATACATATGTATAAATATATTTATTCAAAACTTTTTATTTCACTTCTAAATAGCTTTCTGCCTGTTGGCGTTCGCCCTCTCCAGCCCGGCTAAGGACTCGAAGAAGGTAGTCAATAGCTGTGCCCGCGCCTGCGGCGATGACTACGAGCCCGTTTGTGCCAAGGCCAAGAACAGCAGCAAGGAGCGTCTTTTGACCTTCGGCAGCTCCTGCGTTATGGCCAACTACAACTGCCAGCACGCTGACGATCGTAAGTTGATTTCGAAACGAACTGTAGATGGGATTAAATTTGAATGAATTATCGCTTTCAGCATTCGAGGTCAAGTCGAAGGGCGAGTGCGGCGGCGGAGTGAGCGTGCGTCTATCATAGGAAACGGCATGAACGAATCTTTACTTGAATTGAAACTGAAAAAAAAAGTATATAACGTATATTAACGAGATCAATAAACGCATTTTGAATACACATTGTTTAAATGTTTAATTGATTATTGATTAAGCTTGAATTTTGCACAACTACAAATTTTAATTGGCTTCCATACACACTGCAAGCATATTGTCCATTCACAAAAAAATTATAGATAAGTAGCTATCATTAGTCAGTATCAGCTACCCTCTAATCCAAACACATATTCCATGATCGTTCAAATAGGATCCAGTCACTCCAAAGCGCGCACACACACACATTCACAAATCGTTCAATTAGGATCAGTTCCAGCTATTCCCTTTTGGTCCGTTCCTCAATCCCAAATCTCACAAACTGTAAAATAAAAATTCTACATTAGTGTGAAAACTCTATGAACACTTATATAACTACTTACACAGCCACATTAATAATAATCTAAAACTCAATGCAAAATAACTGTATATAGTTTTTTTTTTTCTAATGTTGATAACTCTTAGTTGGTTATCATAGCTAATATTTGTATGTAACTTGAGTATTTTCATTTAGTTCGCCTCGTTCTTCTGCTGCTTGACTTTGTAGTCAGCCAAGGCGGCTTTGATGGCGTCTTCGGCCAGCATAGAGCAATGCAGCTTGACGGGCGGCAGACGCAGCTCCTTGGCAATATCTGTATTCTTGAGTTTGCCCGCCTCGTCGATGGACTTGCCCTTCACCCACTCCGTGGCCAACGAGCTGCTGGCAATAGCCGAGCCGCAGCCAAATGTCTTAAACTTGGCATCGATGATTTTGCCATTCTCATCGACTTTGATCTGCAGTTTCATAACATCTCCGCAGGCGGGCGCTCCCACGAGTCCAGTGCCAACGCTTACATCCTTCTTGTCCAAGGAACCAACGTTGCGTGGGTTCTCGTAGTGCTCCACTACCTGTAAGTAAAAGCGCAAACTTAGTTATCAGCACGTAATTGTTATCTAGCCGCGTGCGAAAGAAAATGAAAACAAATCATTAATGGTAATACATATATACGGTTGAATGTATGTGTATTTATAGTATAAAACATATTACGAAAGGGAATTGCGTGCGGCTAAAAAAATGGTATTAAAACTTACGTTTTCATGGTATAAAGCAACTGGCACGCTCTGCACTCGGCGCAGCTGAGATTGCAGAAGACGCGAGGATTTCTTAATGAATGACATATTTATCCCAAAAATTTACTTTCCACAAAGCAACAGAGTTCAAAATTATTGTGAAATTGCAGCACGAGCAGGAACAAAAACACACTGATTGCTGCGTAGTTTCTATCGAACCAGCTCAATGAACTACTGTTATAATCGAAAACGAAGGCAGGAAGCTTTATTCGTTCGTGGTTCCTAGAGTCAAAATATTTTTCCTTGTGTATGAGTTTATGCGTATATATATACATACATATATACGTATAGAAATTATTTGGTATTTAATGATTCCTTATTTTGCATTTAATTAATTTTTTGCTTTGGTTTAATTTTATGTCTACACTCATTCCCAAGCTCCATAGGTGAAATGAACTATAAATACTTGAGATTTATTCAATATTACCTAAACATATACATAATTTATTAATGGAGCTTAAATAATAAGACGTATTGTTTTACATATACTTTTATATTGTTTCGTTTATTATAGCGTTATCATTATATGTATCTTCAATGTTATCGCCATCTACATATCTTCGACATTGACTTATTTAAATATACAAAAAAATATGTTATAAAAATGTTGGATTCTCTTCTCTTATTTTTACCGGTTTTGTTATTGGTTAGCTTTGCTTTGTTTTGCGTTGATTGTGGTAGAGATAAAGGATGAATTGCCCGTCCCAAAAAACAAAAGAGCTGGCTGTTACGCCTCCCTTTCTACCGGCAGCCAGCAAGTGAGGAGATTTAAGAGCACGGAGAGCTAGCGATGCTTCAGTCTTCGACAGCATATTTCTGCGTCCATTCGCGAGCGTTGCGTATGGCCTCCGCCTCGTTTACCTTCCATAGCTCCGCTACGTCGTTAGCCAAGGGATCATCGGGATTGGGCGCGCTGAGTAGCGCCTGAATCGACAAGAGTATGGTACGGATTTGCAAGGCTGGACTCCATTTGTCCTTGAGTACATCGAGACAAATGCGGCCCAAACGATCAATATTGGGATGGTAGATTTTTGTGATGAAACGCACTTTGGGCGCCGACATGGGATAATCCTCGGGCAAGAAAAGCTCCAGTTTGAAGACGCCGCCTTCGAAGGGCGAATCGTTGGGACCGGCGACAACTACATGGAAATAGCGTGCATTATTTTCATCGGGAATCGCATTAATTCCGGGCACCGGCTCCTGCATCAAGCGCTGCGTCTCCTTGATTATACGACGTGGCAGACTGGACATGTTTTGACCTTCTTTTATTCTTTTATTTTATTTTTTTGTAAAATTTTTTGTTGCTGGTGTTTCAGTTGTTGAGAACGGCAAGATATTCTCTTGTTGCTGTGTTTTCAGCGGAAAAGAAACTTTTTGCACCTCTCTAACTGCGAATAATTAAGCCGAATATAGGAATATTACGATGCTCAACTATAAAACAACGATTTATAAGTTTGATCGAGCGTTGTATAAAAGCAAACTAGCCTGTGTCCCTAAAATCTGAACAAAAAACTAGTTCCAAAAATGGAATAAACTGAACAACAGCTGGCCAAGCAGTGTTGGTAAGTGCTAATTAAAATCATCACTGCCTACACGTTTCAATCCCATTTATTGGCATTAAGTGACGGGTCTGATGTCGAACAACCAGGAAAAGTAGCAACAAAAGCCCTACAATCACAGCTAACTGACACTCACTACGCATTGTTGATTTATTGAAGAGTAAACCAAATTGACTCTAATACGATGACGTCACGCAAACGGAGCGGTAGCGGTTCCACAAAACGTCCAAAAGAAAAGGTTTTGCACCACAATGATATATCGGACATATTTGATACATTCATTTTGTAGGTTGTTTACATTTACGAGTTGCTGTGTCGCGGCGAAGATCCCAGCGCAGATAGTCCAGAGTTCTGGAACGAGTTCTTTCTGCTGCAACCGAATTTTGAATCCCTGGAGGACCAAATCAGCAAACTAAACAACGAACAGCTGCAAGTGGTTAAACCGAATCTGAATACGCTTTTCCAGAAATGCATCGAAATGCTGGACACCTCAAGGGGTAAGAGTAGCAATACTTGACTGCATATCTTTATAAACTTCTCTTCATCTACTCAAGAGGATCATCCCAAGCGTCTGTGCAACAGTTTGCAAACATTATGCTCGCTCTTTTACGGCATATTCAGAAAGTGCAATACGGATACCAGCTCGAATATACTCAATGACATCTTTGGCCACGAGACAATGGACGAATGGCTGAAGTTGCTAATGCAATACTGCAATCGCATTCTGCTTGGCGAGGTCACAGAGAACGCCCGGTTCATGTGCCTTAAACTGTTGCTGGTGCTAGTGACTGGCACGGATGTTGGGCAGAATGTGCTCTTCGAATACCTCATGATGCACAGCCTATTTGATGCGTTCGTACGTCTCCTAAGTGACCCCACGTTTCGCGCCCAGCATGGCCACGACGTTGTCATACTACTCACCATTCTGGTGAATTATCGCAAGCATGAGGCAACCAATCCGTATGTGGTGCAGCTCTCCATTTTGGCCGACGAGCTGGCATTGAATGGGTAAATAATTATATAGAGTGTGTGCGATAAGGAATGTTTAATATAATTACCCTTTATCTATTTTGTAGATATGGTCAAATGATCTCACAGTCGCTAATTGATTTTTGCCGCCAGTACATTCAGAGTTTAAACAATGTGCAATCCTCTTCGTGGTTCTCGTCGCTTTCCAGCATGGTTGGCAACATGTTTGTCTCGGATGAAGGCTGTGAACGTGTGCAACAGATCAAGGCTAACAATGGGCTATTGCTCGCCCTCTATGAGGCAGTGCATCTCAATCGCAATTTCATCACAACGCTGGCTCATCCACAGACGGAGTCGAGTGCACCGCCATCGCCGAGCAACACATTGAGTCTGACACAGCCAACGCCTGACCTGGCTAATGCACCCATCATAGACATGACACAGTATCCGACAAATCTGCTCGTGGCTGTTTTTCAATATTGGTAACTACAGCTTCAATATCAATGAAGTGATCTCTGCTAATTATTTTGCTATTCTCTTCCAGTTCGATTGTTATGCAGGACAACAAAAACGAATCGAGCATTGCCAACCTAAAGCTTTGCTTTCTGATACTCACCTGTATATCGGAGGATCAGTATGCCAACTCAATGATGCACGACAGCAATCTAACTTTTAAGGTGATGCTGCATCGCGCCCAAATGCGCCATCGCAAACTAAATGTGGATCGTGTTGGCAAATCGCAGCCTCTGGCTGCCACATTACTCGACTTACTCGTTGAGTTCATTGTCTCGCATTTAATGAAGAAATTCCCCATGGAGCTGTATTTGCTGTGCATTGGTGTCATTCATCGCATTCTTTGCTATCAGAAACGTTGCCGTGTTCGTCTTAATTATCCCTGGAAGGAGCTGTGGTCGGCCTTGATTGGACTACTGCGCTTTCTGGTCAATCAGGAACAGACGCTGGTCAAAAAGTGCAATATATTCCACTTGTCGCTGCAGGTGGTCAACATTTTCAATCTGTTCATTACGTACGGCGACACATTCCTGGCCACAACGAACAGCTACGACGAGCTCTACTATGAACTAAATCGTGAGGAGAAAGTCTTTACGGAAATCCATGCAATGGGTAGGTGAAGAAAAGTTAATGTTAAAGTTAAAAAAATACTAAGTTATTTATCTTTCAAGTTCTACGCTACACAACAATGCCGGAGTGCGAATATAAGGACGACGTTATCAAACTACTGAATGCTCTTGTGAATATACTCGCCATTGTTAAGCACTTTCAAAACAAAATTAAGGAATGGCTGGCCGAGCAGGGCTTATCCACGCCGACGGAAGAACAAATACTTGACGTTGTACGCAAGAACTACGATCTTACTTTAAAACTGCAGGACTCTCTCGATCAATATGAGCGCTATGCTGAGGCACCACTGCACAGCAGTTTCTTTCAGGCCATGGTGCGCGATGTGGTCAATGATACGCGCAAACATATCTATGGCTACGTTAAGGAGGCTGTGTCCGTCATACCCGAGCAGGAGGTCTTGCTGACAACGGCTGTTACCGCCACAACGCCAACAACCACGCCATCCACATAAGAGCACATAGACTCCAAGACTGTTAAAATTGTTTCCTGGCGTTTAGTTATGTAATTGTAATACCTAATTAATCAATCTCTCTGGAAGCATACACTCTATGTAATCTATAAGATTAAAAGTGCTTTTGCGAGCTTTTGTTAATTTTCGTTGTCGAGCAGTGCACTTATACATAAATTTATACACTTATACATAAAATTATATACATATAATACAAAATAAATAAACTTTTATATATACGCATATGTACATATATATATATTGGAAGAATACATACGTATATGCTATCGCTATAATTTATCATTACAAATATATTAAAAATATATTTCACATATTTGCCTACATTTTCGAAAAGCGCATTTTAAAATTACAAAATATTTGTTTTTTTAATCTTCAATATTTAGTACGCTTTATTGAAGCTGAAAGAAATTATACATTTTTAGTTAATTTAAAATAATTCAATTAATACTTACATGGGATTTTTTTTAAATATATTTATTGATTTATAAAAAATAGCTAAGAAATAATTAAAAACAATTCATTGTTTATATATGCTGTGGTTCCTTTATTTACTCCCAAGCTTCTGAATGTTTTTTTTTTTTTTTTGTTTTTATCTTTTTTTGCATACAAAAGGTAATTTTGGGTACATTCATATATTTATATGTATTCATTTTGTTGGCTATATAGGCATTTCCTTAGTCTAAGCGTAGTTATACGATTTATATAAGTATTTCTTTTGTATACAACATTTGCAATGCATTAAAAGGGATCGTAGGTAAAAAACCATTCGCAAATTACATTGAGTAAAATATCAAAATTTGATTACAATAATATAATGTTTTAAAATACAACAATAGGGTAAATAAATTTCATTAAAATATACATTGTTTTTATCAAACTATAAGCTAACATTTTATACAGATTTCTTTTATATTCATTTATTTGTAAATTATTTTGCATGATTAAATTTAGCTCGTTTTCTTATGTTATTTTTACGATACTTGGCTCAGAAGCATTCGATCACGTAAAGGCACAATTAACAAATAAAATTTCAATTAAATTAATTTTTTTTCTAATCAATGCCTAAGTTTCGTTAATTTGTTGCGCGCTTGTCTTGGAATTGTGGCTTACATGTAATACAGATGATTTTATTTACAATTGAGAATATTGTATTCAATGCATGGGGATTAGTTAATGAGGATTCGTAATGTGCTATAACTATGTAAAACTATCTAGAAGTGGTCCACCTTGACGGACACTGTGTGGGCAGCCGCATTGCTGGGCAAATCAATATTATCCCATTCGGTATGAAGGTTCTTCTCGCTGTCCGTCGCCTTCAGCGCCAATCCCAACGATGCCGTGCGTCCGGCACAGTGGGGTATATTAAGCGTCACGGGCACCAGAAACTCAAGGCCCTGCGGCCCGCACATGACAAGTGGCGATAGCATCGTTTCACCTGCGAGGAATATTAGACATGGATTAATATTTATCTCATATGTTTATGCAAAAACAAAGCTGCTTGCAAGTAGATGCTTGTGTTGGTGTGTGTAATTGCTTTTGAGAAGCAGCAAAATTATAAAACTTTTGTGTTCTCAAAGTGTTAAAGGGCTAGTCTAGTAAGAGGAATATATAGAAGTGTATGTAGCATAACGGTTATCAATAGAAGTGGAGAAAATTGACAGATTGAGACGAAAGTAGTATTGAAGAGAAATACTTATAGACATTATAGTATTGTTTTCACATAAATTAGGTGTATAAATACCAACATATTCGTGCAATATTTATATGTTTTTATATTATTAATATTCTTTTTCTTCATTTAAGTATTTACATAAATAAATCAGGTTATCTCATCAAAGTAAACAGGGCGCATTTTCTGTTTTTAAGCAAAAGTTCAAGAATTTTCTATAAAATTATGCAATATTTTTTTTTTTTTAATTATAGAAAATTATATAAAATATTGAAAGTAAAATAAATCACTTCTTATTAAAAGACAAAATGTTTTATGACATATGTATATATGTCTGTAGAATAAAAAAAAAAAAAAAACAAAACATTATATTATTAAAATTATTTTTAGAGAATAAATTGAAGGAAAGAAAAAATATTTTCTCCTAAAATATACTATGCATATAAATTATACATATGCATATAAAATATGTAATAATTACATAAATCTAATTTTTAAGTGAGAATAAAATAATGTATTTTTTCACTATTTTTCAATAGTTTTTTTTTTATTTTTTGTTTGTTTGTTATTTAACGTCCTGCCTCATATTTCTTTGATATATATTTTTTTATTAAAGAAATGAATATGTTGAATGCGTAAGAGTTTTGGCATTTCATATATATATTAAACATTTAAAAAGATATCTGTCAACCAATTAGTAGGAATAAATAGCCCAGAAATAAAAGTTAATGCAAGCAACTAGAGTTAGTTTTACAAACATATATATTAATAGTTATATAGCTACAGTAACATTACAACAGAAATGAGCTTTGGAAGTGAATGAAAAACTGTATAATTTATATAAGTAATTACAAATGAATGATTTGCATGCAAAAATAAATGAAAATAAATAATAGAAACTTGTGAATTTGCTTTAGTAAAAAGTTGTTGCTGGTTGTAGCTGTAGTTGCTGTTGCTGTTGTTGTTGCTGTTGTTGTTGCTTATTGCTTATTGCTTATTGGTGTTGCTGTTGCTGTAGTTGCAATAGGTGGTAGTGGAGGAGGTACAACACAATACGAACAATACGAACAATACGAGCAGTACGAGCAATACGAGAGAGTGTAGAAAAAGCTACATATGTAGTTAGACCAACCATTTTCCATGTCGAGCGGCGGTCCGCCTACGGCCTGTCCCATGCGGGGATCGCTGACCGTGAAGTAGATCTCTTGACGCACACCAGCGGGAATGGCGCCTGGCGGTATCTGGAGCGAGACATGCCACAGCTTGTCCGCCAGCGTGCCACCGCTGCTATCGAAGAAGCCCCGCGTGGTGCTCGGCTCACGTGGCAGACTGGGAAAGGGACCCGAATTGGCATTGCTGTTGCCATTGGCATTGCCATTGGCATTGCCATTGGTTGGCACTGGACCCGCAATCGGGAGCGACATGCTGCTGCTGAAAGGTGTGCTGGTCGCATTCGGAGGTCCCACTGGCAGACTGGCCTGCGAGGTGTACTGCGTCTCGATGGAGGTGCAGCTGTCGGCTCTGGGCGAGCTGGGCGGCGGCGCTGTTCTCTTCAAGATATTGGAAATGTGGAAAGGCGCACGCAAAGCACGCGGCGAGGCGGTGCCGATGGCTGTGTGGTCCGTTGCCTGGGGCAGTGGAGTCACCTGATCAGTTGCCTCGAACACATCATCCGACATGTTCTGTTGGGTCTCGCTGGCCAACATGCCCTCGTTATGTTTGTTGCTCTCAATGGCAGTGGGCTGCTCTATTGGCTCCGCGGAGGAATCTGCCTCATTCGACGCCTCATCCGCATCGATTTCGTCTTGCACCAGCGGCGCTTGGCCCGTTCCGGCAGTCAGTGTATTCTCAATGACCGTGTCTGAGGACTTTTGCAAGTCCGAGCGACTCAACGTGCTGTCTGGCGCCTCCTCGGGCTGTGCATTGATCTCGACTTGTATCTGCTCCGTCTTACATTCCTTCTCCTTCTTCTCGTCCGTCTCGTTCTCACGGGATTGCATAATGCTCTCCTCGCGCGTCTCATAAATGGGCGCCGGCCTGCCCATGTCCCGCTTGGTCACATAGATGGGCTCAGCCATGCTGTCCAATGCCTCGCGACGTGTCTGATAGATCTGTTCACGCAGTTGACTTCGAGTCGCCTCCCGCCTTGAATGGTAGTTGCCATCGCCGGAACGCTCGGAGCGATCGTCGCTGCGCTCCGATTGGCTGCTGCTCTGCGCACTCAACTCCCGTTCCATGTCCCGCTTGCCCTGAATGATGCGCTCCTGCATCTCTCGCTTCGACTGATACAGATGGTTGCGCTGCATCTCCCGCTGCATTTCACGCCTCGACTGATACATCGGCTCCACGGCCTCCTCGCCCTGCTCATTGGCGGCGCCCGGATAGAAGCGACGTCGCGTCATTACCTCTGAGTTGGGCGCCCGCCGCTGCTCGGGCATCATGTAGGCACCCTGACGGGTCTGGTAAATGTCATGCGCCTGCTGCTGCTCGTAGCCGTTGCCGCAATGCTGTGGCATGTTTCGTCGGCCATGTGGTGCTGCACCAGCACGGTCGGCCGTTGTGGTGCTGTGACGGCGCACAATGCGTCGTCCACTGCGACCGCCGACTGCGGCGGCCTCTGCCTGGCGCCGTTCCAGGTCAATGCAGGCGCGATTCGCATACAGATCGTACTGTTCATAGCTGCCGTAGCCGTTGTCTGTTGTGTGTTGCTGTTGCTGTGGCATGCGAGGCACTGTGCCGGCAATATTGCCATAGATATCCTCACTCTCCAGATTCTGGTACGTGCTGTTCATCATCTCCTGCTGCGGATAGTGCGTGCGGTAATAGGGATCGCCTGGCGGCGGCAGCGGTGGCCGCTCCTCGAAGCCAGCCGGATAAGTGGGATACTCGTCCGGATAGTAGGGTCGCTGCACGCCACGCTCCAGCATCGATTGCTGGCGTCGCAGTCCCTTCGGCTTGCGCTCCGGCTCCACCATGCTGTTCATGCGACGCAGCGGTCGCGTTGTCTTGATCAGCGCATTCTTCAGTGCGGCCAGCGGGCTCTTCAGCACCGACTTCTTCTTCTTGTGCGGCGGCAGTGGCGGCGGCGGCTGCGCCAGCTCCATGCCCTGCTCGTCATAGTACGGCTGCATTTCGTGGCCTCTGTAGCCACGACTGCCTGTACCGTAGTGGCTATAGTAATTGGGATCTTGAACGTGCGGCGGCCGCTCATTGGGATATCGAGGCGCGGATCGAGAGCGTTGCATTTGATGCGGATACGGCTGGGAGTGCGGGTGTGGGTGAGTCGGCATAGCTGGTGGCGGCATGGCATAATAATCCTCATAGCGCGCATCGTATGGCTCCATTTCGCTAGAGTTTTGAATGTTTTTTTTTTTTATTTTTTTGTTTTTTTTTTTTTTAGGGTGGTTAGCAGAAAGATTGTTTTTTCTTTTATTTAAGGATAAACCTGTTTATGGAATTTAAAGAATAATTCAAATAGAAAGGTTCGCTTTCGATGTGGCCCAAAAAGCATTTGCTTTCAGCTCAAAAGCCAGTAGCAATTCTACAAAAGTTTCTATGAATGCTCCGAATGCCCTGCAAACTGTTTCGCGACATTCTGCAAATCTTTCGCAAAAAACACACTCAAGCGCATATCAAAGAGTTGGTAAATATATACTTAAATAAGTAAAACAAATACTTATTAGATTTTGCAAAATAACCAAAGATATGAGACCATTTACCATGTTTAATTAATTATTCAACTCAAGCAACGTTTATGAGAGTACTAAAAGTCAATTAGTAGTTAGTTTATTTATGTTTTTTGTTTGTTTAAACTTAATCATTATTTTATGTAATTTGAATTATTTGAACCCAAAACCTTCTTGAAATTCTAAAGAAAATAGTTCAGAAATGGAATGGAGAAATACTCGCAGCATGAGTATGATAAAAATAAATTACGATAAAAAGTTTTGTGAAAAGAGAGAGAAAAATATCTAGCATAAGATAGTGGATACTACGTAGAATTGTATTTGGTAAAAAGTTAACCCGAAAAATGTTTTATTTTCGTTATTTTTTTTTTTTGTTTTGCTTATTTTATTATTTTGAATGTTTTTTTTTTTAAATTTCTTTTTGATATTCAAGTTTCTATTGGAATCAGCAAATGTGATTTGATTTTGGAATTTTTGGTTAATAATTTTGGTTATTGCAAAATACAATAATTATTTATGCGTCTCTAATTCAAATCGAATATGAATTTATCTTTCGGATTTATGCGAGTTTTTGTGCGTTTTGTGAAAAATTGCGAATTGTCTTTATCATATTTAATTTTATTTTTATTTTTATTTTTTTACTTTTCTTTTAAACATAATGACCAGCAACCGCATGATTATGAATATATATTGGCAGTATGAGAGCTTTGACTGACTGATTGATTGACTGATTGATTGTGGTAAAATTTGTAAATTACAAAATGACATATAACAAAAATAAAAACATTTTTCGTTAACAGAAATGTGGAGCTGTTGAACAGTGTACAGAGTACGGAGTACAAGGCGTGTAAAGTTTTTTACTGGGCTAGATCTCAAGGAATCTTCACACTCACACAAACACACACACAGACTCACTCACACACACACACACACATACAGCTGGCCAAACTGGCTGTAGAAATTCTCAATCTGTTTTGTGATTCGATTTCTTTTTGGGTTGGGAATATTCTATGTAGTTAGCCACACACGGCATCTGCACTTACCTCATGTTGTGATGGTGCCCCACTGCGGCGCCAATCTGTGGCTTACGATACAATTCGAAGGCGGAGCCTCGCTGCTCCCGACTGCCAGCCAGATCGAGTGCATGACGTTCAGGTGTATGTGGTGGTATATTACCTGCGAGCATAAGCAAATTAGAAATTAGTTGTGCATATAATATTAAATACTCTTTCTTTTTGTTTTTTCATTAAAAAAAATAAGCTAACTTAATTTGATACACTTTAAACTTGAGTTTCTCGATAAAAAAAAAAATTAAAATATATTTAAAGAAATAAGCTAAACAAAAGATATATTTATTTTTTGAAGAAAGCTTAATTCCATTAATTTAATATTTAATATATTAATTAATTTTATATATAATAATATTAGGGGAATAAAATAAAATATTAAAAAAAAGTAAACAATTTTTTTTTTATTTATTTAGTATATTTTAAAAATATATTTAAAATGTTCTCTTCTCCGTTTAAATTTCTTTTTTTTTTTTAACAAATATTAATATTGAAATTCTCTTCTAGGTATTCATTAAATTTACTTCCACTCACCTATTGGCGGTGGCATGCCACGATGTGGCGCTATGTAGGGTCCTGTGCCACTGCCACCATTGTAGTGGTGACTGTTGCCATTGTAGCCATTAGCTTGATTATATGGCTGTGGCTGTGGCTGTGGCTGCTGCTGTTGCTGCGGAGGCGGCGCTTGGCCGTAGCTGCCATTGTTGGCACCGTAGGTGGGCTGCTGCATGTGCCCGTTGCTGGGTTGGCCCTGGTGCGGCGAGCCGGGCGCTGGCGTCTGTTGGCCATAATGATGATGCGAAGGCGTGGGCGGATAGTAGAAGCCGTTGGGTGAACGCGGTGAGCCAGAGTCCTGCAAAGCAAGAGGAATTCATTATATGGAACAACGCCAACATCTTTTGGGCTTTTCGTCTACTTACGCCATTCTCCCAGGGCGTGGTGCCACCGCTGCCACTGCTGCCGCCGCTCTGCACGGGTGGGCGGTAGTTCTTGGGCTTCGGTGGTGGCACCGGCTTGAAGGGTCCGCTGCCATTGCTGCTGGGCGTGGCACTGCCATTCAGCTGGCCTCCATTGTTAACATTCGTGGGCTGCACAACGCCGTGTGGATTTTTTGGAAGCTTGCTGTAGTCGGCGGCCGAAACGGAATTGTTTCGACTGCATTTTGTGGTGCAGTGGTTGTGGGTGGTGATGGAATATGGTATTTTGCACATAAATTTCAAGTGTACGTGTGTGTGTGTGTGTGTGTTTAGCGCATAAACAAATTGCATGAATTATGTTGATGGGCACAAACAGAAGCGAGAAAGAGAAAAAAATTGACATAATTATAGGACGTGTGATAGATAAACTATGATGATTATAGTATATAAAGAGTATGTATATGCAAATAGATATTTTATGATATTAACTAAAACACAATACAATTCAATCAGTTGTATAATACTCTTGTCGTTTATTACACAATAGACAATTGAAATTGAATTTGTGAAATATTTTCTATATACACATTGGAGTTGGATGGATGAAAGGGATTCAATAGACTATGAATAGAAATATAAAATAAAATTGAAATGCAGGCAACTGACACGATCTAAAGATATATTTATATAAAACAGATTTCATTGAAAATTCTGGTACTGTGACTATGAATATGGTAAACTGGATGTGGACGATGCAATAATTCGTTGAAATAGATTTCGTTGTGGACTCTCTAAACGAGCGTGTCGTAGGCTGAGACAATGGGCAGCATGGGCGACATTTTCAGGCGAGGTGCTGCAATGGGTCTACGACTCCAGAGGCCCATGCCCGCTGCAGTGGCAGTTGCAGTTGCAGTTGCAGTTGGATCCATGGCGCCGAGACGAGCCAAGCTGCTGATCTGCAGGGCCGTGGGCGTCTGTATGCGATGCGATGTGTATTTGAAATGCAATTGATGTGCATGGGGATTATGCAGATGGTAGCCACTACACGGACAGGGACATGGACATGGACATGGACATGGACATGGATATTGAACAACAAGAAACGGGCAACAAGCGAAATTCGACAATTGAATAGAAACAAAAGATTTGCATATTTACGAAACATTTGAAATTGCATGCGATTCGTTTCGAAAGGCGTCAAAATTAGAGAAAGAGAAAGTCAAAATTGAATTTATGATTTCACGGACGATTAGGCAAAGAGAGAGAGAGAGAGAGAGAGTGTGTGTACAGCTCTTTCCAGTACACATACCTGTATTTGCCATAATCCGTTTTGGTTTCCACCAACGGCTTGCGCGGACTGCTGTCCAAGCCCAAATTCGAAGGTCGCTGCGGCGTACCATTGCGTGGGTCTGTCGAGTATATGAAATGATTAATATTTAATATATATATATATATATATATATATAATGGCGTCATAGTCTTACCAATATTACGAGATGCATTCATATCGTGATAGAGCGGCCGACCTGGACTACTTTGCCGATTCAGATCGTTGGCCGCCGCAAAAGCGCGATGATCGTGCGGTGCGGAGCGACCATAATCATGTGGCTGACCCACAGGCGGCAAAGGACGTCCACTGAAATATAAGATTTCAATTAAAATTAAAATTAAATTAATTCTAATAAGAATAGTAGAGTTGAAATTGTGATATAAAATAATACATTAATGCTGTGAAGAACGAAAAACTTTCATTTTTTTTAGAAAAACTTGATAAAATTGTAATAAAATTGCTTAAGTATTTATATTTTTATAAATTATAAAATTTCGGAAAAAATATTTTTAAAATGTATAAAGTCGAGTACACTTTATATTTATTAAATTTATTATTTATTAAAGACGATTAATAATAAGTCAGATATATTATATTATTATTATTAAATTTAGGATTATAAATCCTAAGACTTTTATATATAAGTTCTTTCCAAGTTCAAAAGTCGATGAGCTGTTCCAGTTGCTAGCTGGCATTTATTTGCCAAGTTGGCCTTACTTTTGATATATATATATAAATATTTTATGGAATCTATGGACCATAAATCTACATTTTCATTTAGTTGAATGTCTTACCTTGCATTTGGCACTGATTTGAGATCATCGGGTGCATTGGGACCCAGTCGGCCGAGGTTCTGCATGGCCAATTGCGTATTGTTGTACGAGTCGTAGCTGGAGACGCTGTCGTAGGTGGAGGCGGGGCCGCCGTTGCCGTTAGCCTTGAGCTGGGCGGGACTGCCCATGGCCGCATTCATGCGTGCCTGACGCTCCAGCGAGGCCTGCTGCTGCTGTTGCTGCTGCTGCTGCTGCTGACGCTCGATCGTATCGCCACCGGCACCGATTAACGCATTGCGCGTTACGTACTCGGCCTGGACATCGTCCTGCAGCACAGCCTTGCCAAAGAGTCGCTCCTGGGCGCTGCGGCCCAGAGTGCCGCCAGAGCTGCCGTTGCGCGACGAGCTACCCGATGTATTCAGGGGCAGATCACCGGGCTTGGACTGGCGATCGATGCGCGGCGGCAAATCTGGGGCATTTATGCCATATAGGGACTGTGGGCGTGTTAAACCCACTGAGGGATCACCCGGCTGCTGTTGGGACTGCTGCGGCTGCTGCTGCTGAGGCACATTGGTGCCATAGATGCTGTACTTGCTGGAGTCGAGGGTCTGGCGACGATTCGGTGGCTGCTGTACGCCGTGATCGTACGGTACCTGTTGGCAGTGCATAGCAGGTGTGGAGTGAAGGGTAGCGAAATAGATTAGCACAAATTGTGATTAAAGTGATTAGGATGATGATGATAATGATAGTGATGATGATTAACTATGTATTATGCCCAGAGCTGGGCGCGAATTGTTGATTTAGTAGAGCGCATGCGCGACATGTTGCAACGGGCTTAATCATTGATTTCTTTAGTCTATACTTTGTTTTGTTTTTTTGGGCCTCTTACCGTATATGGAGGTGGTAGTCCTTCACCAATTATGTCTCTATCCCTATCCAAGTTATCCTGGTTAGTGGCAATCGATGGATCTGAGCTCGCTTTAACCAATTGCGGCAAATTGCCAAGCGACAATGATGCGGATGGCCCGGGACTTAGCTCCAAGTCAGACTCGGGACTTGATGCATACGATAAACGGGATGTGGTCATGGGGAATAGGAAATCATCGGAGAGGGATTCGACGGGCTGGGGTTTTGTTGATTTTTGTTAAATGTAGGCACGTTAGGAGCGGAGGCGAGTTAATTTCATTTCAATTTCATTTCATTTAATTTAGCGATATTCGAGAATTGGCAAAAAAATTAACGCGAGAGCATTTAAGAGTGTTATCGGTTATCGGTGATCAGTTATCGGTTATCGGTTATCGGGATATAGCAACCAACGTTTTGTGTCGTTTTTGGATTGTAAAACAGCAACAAGAAACGTAAATGAAACATAACAAAATTATGATTGATCGATTGATTGAAATTCGTACGAATTGCCAAGCATATTGAATACATAATAATAATTTTTTTTTGTTTTTTTTTTTTTTTTGTTGGACGAACACAAGATAATAATATAGATATATATTTAGTATTGGACGAGGACAATTTGTGGAGTATTTCGTTATTTTTGTTGATAATTGTTGAGGATTTTTTGGTAATTGTTTTTTTTTTAATTTTATTTTTAATTTTTTTTATTAATATGCATCGTGTGTAACGGGATGATTAAGCAGGAAATGACCATGATGATGTATTGTATATATTTTATTTTTGTATTTTTGTATTGTTTTGGTTTGTATGTAAATAAAAGAAACAAATGAAAACGATTAACATTTAGTTAGCAACTTGATATCAAATATTTGGTATATGGTTGAGCAAAAGATATACTTTATCACTCTAGCTATAAAGCGAGCGATTCTTTTTTGCATAGACTTAAGCTAATATGTAGATGTGAGATATTAATATATTTTGAAACATATATATGTATATGTGTGTAAATATAGGTTTAGCTGTGTGTTGTTGATGTGGAATGTGGACTTTCTTGTGAGGGTTTCTACATTAAGAACATGCTCTAAAGCTACATACATATAAATGCATATATACAAACACACACACACACACACACTAACACGCATACATACACAAATCAAATCGACATTTAGTTTATAAAATATATATTTAGTAAAAACAACTACATGCAATGGCAACAAGATTTATATGTAATTTATTTATTCTTTTCTCATGCAATGCACTCGTTGCTGCGGCCCACATTATTATTATTGTTGTTGTTGTTGTCAGCAATGTTATTATTATTATTGCTGTTGTTGCTGTTGCTGTTGTTGTTGCTGTTGCTATTCAAGTTATTCAAATTGGCAATCTGATTGGATAGATTATTGAAGGCCAAGTTTAAAGATCTAGCAGCTGGCGTTAACCCAAAGCCCGCCTCGTCCATCGCCCCATCATCGACCAAGGTGCCGGCGCTGCTGCTGTTGCCATTGCTCAGCAGATCGCTTGTCGAGGCGAAGCCACCATAGGCAGCTGCCAACTTGGCACTGCTGCTGCTACTGGCCAGCCGCTGCTGTGGCTTGGCAACGGGCAACGTGGCCTGCTTGCCGCCCACAGCGGCCAGGCTGCTGCCAGGCAGCGTCTTTGTGGAGGAGCTGGCCGTGTCGAGCTTCAGGTTGCTGTTCTTCTCCTTCTCCTGCAGCAGATTCAGACTCGAATCGAAAACGTTTTTCTGCAACAGCTCATGGTAGTAATACGGCGTGGTGCGTCGCTCTATGGAGACGGCACGACGACCCAAACAGGCAGCAGCTGCCGAAGCACGTTGGCCGCTGCGCTCGCCAGCCGATCGCGATGCATTGCTGTTCAGGTGATAGTGATAGCTATTGTTGTTGCTGCTGCTGCTTAGCAAGTTGGGCTGCGAGCTGTGATACTGCGAACTGGCGTCCTCGTCGACAGAGGCGCCATCAATGCCGCCGCCATCCAGCAGGTGGCCATTGCTGCCCGGCATGGAGGAGGCGGGCTTCAGAATGGGCACCATGGTGTACGACTGGCGACTACGCGGTTCTCGCTCGGCACATATCAAATTGCCGTGCATATACTGCCCGGGATCGTAGCCAATGGGCGGGGGGCGTGGCGGCGGTGTTAGCGTGCAATCGTTAAGGGGGATTAGCGAAAAGGAGTTGCGCCTAAGCCTAGCCGCATTATAACGTGGCACCGAGACCGAAGTGGGGCGACAGCAAGATAGCTTGCAGGGCTGAGCTATGTAGGGAGGGAATAGCATTTCAGTGGGAGACTCGGGAAGCTGCTTCCCACACATGAGTGTTTGGTTATACATTATATATTCATGAATGTTTCAGGTTGGGTATGTGAGGTGTTTGTGTTTGTGTTTGTGTTTCAAGAGGGGAAAAAATGTTAGAAAATCAAATTAGAATATTGACCATAACCAGTTGTAGAAAAAGAATCAAAGAGTTATTAAATAAATACAAATTAGTTAAAGTAGAGTATAAGTTAGCTATAAGCTTGTGTCTGTGTATGAGTATAATACAGTGAACACTCGGAAATTGTAAAAGTTATATTAATATCTAATATTATTTAAAAAAAATTAATTTAATAATTTATAGTTCTTTAGAAGAATTAGCTTAATCTACTTTCCGAGAGATCACTGTATTATAGATCATTAATTCTAGAACACTTTTCTTTTAGTTTTGGATTTTATAAAATCTAATCGAATGAAAAATTAAAAAAAAAACATAAGTTTCACTTCTAGTTTTGCTAAATTAATTTTAAAATTAAAAAAATTATTTTGCCTATTTTATAAACTTTACAGAATACAGTAAAGTCTGAAGTAGCGCACACAAAAATAAATATCAAGTGAATAAATAAATAAATAAATATTACTAAAAATTAAAAAAAAAAAAATTAAGATAAAAACATCTAAATACGTATTTAACTTTTTTTTTTTAATTCTATTATATTATATTATATATTATTGACTTCAGCATCATCATTATTCATATTCATATCTTTAGTCTGAATAGAAAAGCATTTGTTTGCTAAAGCGTCGACTTCGTACGGCCCCATCACCATCGACGACATGCTGCGACATATCGAGATACGTAAGTAGTTTCTGTTATCATGTTGCATAAGTATGTATGTATGTAAATATGATTAGAGTTTCACGACAACGACAACGACATCGACATCGACATTGACACTATGAATGCTACTGAACTTACAACTAGAACTAGACTAGGGACTACGTGTACAGAAGACACTAGACAACAACAAGTTGCTTATGCACTGAGTACTAGTTGCAAATCGAACTCACCTTGGACTCGGACATCCAGACGGCGCCGCTCTGCTGCAGATCGATCGAGTCGCGCAGCTTGCGGTACCAGGACTCCTCGTCGTTCAGCATCAATTGAGTGCTGAAGATGTGCGACCAGACACGATCCAGTTTCTGGCACTGCTCGAGCAGCTTCTTGGAGCTCTTGTGCGCCGCCTTGGGCAGGCCGTGGCGCAGCTGCTTGATCACGTGCTTGCTGTCGGTCTTCAGGAATATAACAATGGGATAGAATTGTGCATAGTTGAGGCGATCCACAGCGTTGGGCGTTATGTCCAGCAGCGCATGCTTGCCGCGATCCATGATGTCGCGTATGTGTGAGAGCCGAACGATGCGGCACTTGCCGTTGCCGTTGCCATTGGCGCTGCTGCTGCTGTTGCCATTGCTGGTCTTGTCGTCGTCCTGCAGTGGAGTGCAGAACTTATCGGGATAGTCTTTGGCTAGTTTCTCTCTGGCCAGGTCGGAGACGGGACCGAACAGCACGAGCGGTCGCACGAAACCCGGATGGCGTAGCACGACGCGTTCGTAAGCTGGAAACTTGGAAATGCTGTCCGAGAAGACGACATCATCCCAGTTCTCTCGCGAGAGGCTCTTGGAGCGGCGATGTGTGGAGCTAAAGCACACAAAAAGAATTCCATATTAGAAAGGAATTATTTTTGAAGAGAGAGAAATTTTGATACTCACCGACGACGTCTGAAGAAATTGCCGCGCGATTCATTGGCATTCATTTCTTTTTTGGTGGCATTGAATTGAGCTGTGGCCAGCTCCTCGGCACGGGATTTGTTGGGTATGACACCGCGCTGCATTTCCTGGTGGCCACGTCCGATCTTCAGCACCTGCCACGAGCCGACGACGCCATTGTGGAGTGTATCGATCACACGGAAAACGTCACCCGCCTTGAAGGCCATCTCGCCCTTGGAGGGGTTGTCGCAATGGAAGTGGGTCTTGATGTGGAAGGAGTCGCCGCGCTGGTTGGTCACCACCTCGTCGTACTCCTCCTTGCAATACTGCACTATCAGATCGATGCGATCCTGCAGGCTGAGCAGAAACAGCACCGCCTCTTCGCGCGTCACTCCATGCATGTCCATGTCGTTCACTTTGAGTATCTTGTCGCCAGGCATGAGGCCCTGCAGCGAGGCTGGTGAGCCGGGCTGCACGGCGGTCACAAAGATGCCCGCCTCGTTGCCGCCCGTCAGCCGGATGCCGACGCTGCCCTCCTTCTGGAATGAGATGAAACGCGGCTCGGCACTCTGGCGCTCCTCATACAGCTGGCGTCGCGAGCTATAAAAGTCCTCCTGGGCGGCACGCGGCGGTGGTGGCCTTGGTGGCTCATCCACACGACCACGCCCCCCGTTGGTGGGCGTAACGGGTCGGTCGAGTTGCTGCAGCGACACCCCGTCCATGAGTGGGCCTCGAGAGCGTCCGCGTGGTGTGAGATTACTCTTCTCCTCGCTGAGGCCGTTGCCATTGATGCTGGGTCCGTTGGAGGTGCGCGTCGGCGGCTGCACATAGAGATTCTGTGAGGAGTAGCTAGCACCACCTGGCAGATAGGCGTCGTCCAGATTATTGCTGCAGCCGGACACCTGAGCCTGGTGCGTGGCATACAGATTCGCATTGGCCTGCTGATGGCCCGAGTTGTTCAGCTGATTGACAACCGCCTGGTTGGTGATGTCACGGAGCACAACCAAATTGAGGCGCTCCTTGCAGCCGTCGATGATCTTCTTGGCCTCCTTGAGACTCATGGTATCGGCGCAATTGGTGTTGTGAATGCGCGTGATGACATCGCCCTCCTGCAGCGAGTAGCCATTGGCCGTCAGCTGATCGCGCGCCTTCGTCGAGATCTCCTTGACGAACAGCCGACAGCCCAGCACAATGCCATAGTCATCCTTCTTGCTGCCCTTGCTCAGCGTCACCTTAATGGGCTGTGTCCCATTGCTGCCATTCTGCACCAGCGACGAGTTCAGCGAGTTCGGCTGGCTCATGCTAGCCATTGCGGCGCTAGGCGCCTGGCTGCCAACCATGCCACTGCCACTGCCACTGCCACTGCCACTGCCATTGGTTAGCCCCAGGCCCACGGAGCTCATGCTGTGCGAGTGCTGATGCTGTGCGGGATTCGATGCCACCACGTTCAATGGAACGCGACGCTTCACGACCAGTGTGACCGTATTGCCGCTGTCCCGCAACACCTGCACAGCCGTGGCATACTCCACATTCTCCAGCGAGACGCCATTGACTGTAATGATGCGATCATTTACACTGAAAGTAGAGGGAGAAAGAGAGAGAGAGAAAGGAAATAGGTTAAAATTGAGTTGTATAAGATAAGTGGAAAGTAAAAAACTGAGAGAACTTTGAACTTGGAATTTCTAAATACATTATTCAGCAAGATCAGATGATATGATATGATATGATATATATATATATATAGATCGATCGATTATAGTGCAGATATTTTAACAGAAAATTTTTCAATGATACGCGAATAGTAAGCAGATTCAACATCCCAAAAGTCAAGTACGATCAATTTATTTATATTTTTAGAGGAACTTATATTGTTGATTATGTTAATGAATATCTATTTCATTTGCATTAATACTTCAAAATGAGTCAAATGAAAGTAAATATCAATTTTAATTTACAGTATCATCAAAGTTTATAAATATTTTAACTTTATCTTTAGCTTGATCATTCGAATGAATTTAGATAATCTCTTATTATAAGCAACTTCTGTATGCATTATATGAAAATTAATAGAATCTTGGCTCAAGCTACCATAAAATTTATGTCAAACAAATGGACCAACTCTCAGGTCCACATCGTGACCGGATTTTGATAATCGGTTTTGAGCTACTGCACACCGATGCGGGTCATTGGGAGGCGACCTTGTGGTATTGGAAATGGAAATGGAAATTTATACAATCATTAGTCTAGTAGTAATAATTAACGAACAGTAGCAAGAGCTAAAAGCGCTCTAAAGCATAAAAGGTTAGCTAGCCAAGACGTGTGTGTGTGTGTATTGGCCAAGAGAGTGGACCGTGGACCGTGGACCGTGAGTGGAGCGTAGCGATATCGTCAATGGTAAATACTTAAATATCTGGTTACATGTTGGCCATAGAGAGAAATCAGGTTGTGCACGGATCGGAGTCATACGCTAATAGACAGCCAATTGTCTGTGCCCAACATGACGCGAGAGACACAAGGGGATAGAATAGAGCGTGAAATGAGCACGAGAACAGAGTCGAAGAGAAAGAGATGGAGATAGAGGAGAGAGTGATATAGGGGCAGCTAAGCGGCTTCCGTATTTCAATGGCATTATGCGGGCTCAGCTATATATTTATATATATAAATATATATATATATATATACTTCATGCTATACCTGTTCAGCAATTGCAAACTGTTCTTGGAACGGAACATAAGAGGATGACGCGGAAAAAGTAAAAATAAAATAAATAGTACATGACTATAGATAAATGTGCACACACATACATACACACATATCTATAGCAATATGTGCGATAATGATAATGATGAAAATTGCATGTCTGCGCCGACATAATTAACATGTCTAAGAGCGCATGAACAGCCGATGTATGGGAGGATCTGTGCCACGTTTTACTTTCCGTTGACAGTCCGGCTAGCCTTCAGCCAAGCAATTAAGCTGCTCAAATATGCGGCAAAAACAAGAAAGTAGTTGATAAAGAAGAAGTAGAAGTAGAAGTCGAAGAAGAAGAAGAGGCAACAAGTAGATATAGCAAAGCGCAGCCAAAGTATTTGCTGGGCAAACATTCCAGTTGAAATAACAGTGAAAACTTCGACTTTAGCTACAGCTTTTTTTATCCAACTTGGCTCACATGCTTTTGGCAGCTGCTCAGCCGAGCCCTGCTGCTCCGTGCCTGCTGAGCAGCCGGGCGGCCGGGCGGCCTTTTATGTTGCAGCTAATTTACACTTGTCGCCGCCGCACACATATTTTCCAGCTCTATTCTTGGGATTTTTCATTTTCCTTTTGAAATTGCCAGCCAGCTCTGTCTGTCTCTCTGTCTATCCACCCGTCCGTCCGTCCGTCTGGCTGTCTGTCTGTCCGCCCGTCTGTTTGCCAGGTAGACAAACACAAATTGTTCTCTGCAGTGTAAATAGTTTCTTTGGAAAAAAGATTATGACAAGTTTTTAATCACACAAGCACGAAATGGCATTGGGCAGGTCGCTTCGCATCTATTGAAAAACGCTTTGGAATTTTTATTATCAGCAGCGGCCTCTGCTGCCGAGGAGATGTGCCCCAACCCAACATATTCGAGGCGTTGGTTTAATTATACCAAGGCTCCAGCTACGTGATCTGAAGTTTTCAACCATTTACCTTTTTTTTTTTTTTTGTGGAAATTTTTGTTGGGTTTTATTTAAAGTTCTATGCACAAGATTAACGATGTCAGATGTGATGCTCTGTCAATAGCCGGACTTATGAACTCAGGCTGTCAGAGCGTGCTGAGCATATTAAATTAGACATTTCAATAGCAAAGGGGTTCGCTTCAGCTGAAAGACTCAATGAACGATCAATGAAGAGAGTGAGTTTAGGCGAAAAGCGGCTTTCAAATAAATGCATCAATTTTACGGTAGAATACATTTTTGGGCTTGATCTGATTTGTTGGTCAATTAAGACTATGGATTCAAGATATTTCTCTTTCCTTTATATCTGAAGAGTATAATATTATTAACATTTTATTTTCCATTTTAATAAAAAGACAAAAATTAAAAAGTTTGCCTTTAGCTGCCGCTGTATAAACTTCTGATAAGAGCTCGCTGAATAGGAAATGCAAAGTTTGTGTTTGCTTGCACTAAACAAAGACTAAAATGGACTTGAGATCGCGAGATCTCCCATCTTATGGGGGCACATTAAGAAAGCAAAGGAACAGCATGTTAGACATTTCAAACACAACAATTAATTTCCTGCCTCGACAGCGACAACAGCTGACACATCAGAGGCAGAATCGGAATCAGAATTATTATTATATCGTACATAATTAACAGCAGCTGGATGGGTCCATATTTGCCAAGTCATTTTGGGCTCTAGGGAGTCGTTGCTTGAGGTTGATGAACAGCTTTTGTAAAATGCATGTTTTATTTGTACTTACTGCAAACGATCCTCGGCTGGTCCACCTTTGAGCACATCGCTGACTGCAATCGAGGGATCTCCGTTGGCGAAGTGGGGATTATCACGTCCACCGGAAACGGCAATGCCAAACCCGTAGCCGGGCACTCGAGTCACCGAAACTGTGTGATACTCCCATGTGGTACGATCGCCCTGCAAACAACAGAAAGAGAGAAAAAAAAAATGAAAACATTGAAAAGGTATTGTAATGAAATGAAAATGACATATACATACATATATAAATATATGTTGTGTGTGTGTGAATGTAAAAGAGACGATAATTTGCTTACAACTAACTCTCCATATCACTCTCTCACTCTTTTGTTTGTGTGTGTGTGTTTTTTTTTCTCTTCAATTTACTTCAATATATTTTAATTGAAATTTGTTAAGGATGGGCGCCCGTCATTGCAACGAGACGGAAGTGCACAGAAATGTGACTTCCGTTTTTCAATTTACATACTAACTACACTTGCTTAAGCCGCAGTCAAAACATTTTCCAATTTTATGCCCCAGCTCATTTTATGGCTAATAGAAAAAATTACGAAAATAATAAATATTTTTATAGCTTTCGGAGTAAGTGCGATTACGTTATGAATGAGTAAGCGTGGCTAGAAAAGCAAAAAAAAATACAAAATTCTTGCAAAGAAAATGTTTTGATGGAGTTAAATATAGAATCTAAAATCAAGTTGTTAAAAGACTTTCACCAAGTCAACATCAATTGACAATCGAATGCAGAGAATTCTTGGCTTTCGCTGCATAGAAACTCGATTAAAATATCTGATTTCCGATTGCTTAATGCATTCAGCCAGACCAGGCTATATACTCATTTCAGCTCAGCTATTTTACTATAAATATCTGTAAAATATTTCTGTGATTGGCAATTAATTGAATTTAATACCACGACTCGTAAATCTCATTTACTTTCACTGCGGGTGGTGTTCTGTTGTATTTGATTCCCTTTTTTGTCGATTCGATATGCGAACCTCAACCTCAACCCTGAAATCCATCAGAAAGTTGTTTGTGCGCGTTCAATTAGATCTCAATCAGTAGACAAATCCAATAATACGAAAATAAATCAATTAAAAATAAATCCCATACAGTTGCATTTCCTGTGAATCACTGCACTCAATTTCAAGTCCCTCAAACGCTCGAATAGCCAATCCCCCATTCCAAACAAAGCGAAACCCATGCACAAGCCTCTGTTCTGCGGTGGGCGCCAAGAAATAAATAGTGTTTCGAGTAGTCGCGACTCGCGACGCATCCAATTTCAAAACCATTTGCAACCAAACAAACCCAAAAAAAAAAAATATATATATATATATACATATGTATATATAAATTTCACGTGGGCTGAGCTCGACGTGTGCCTAAATTAAAAATAAAAGACCTCAAGCCATCCATATATATAAAATTAACTTAAAAAAAAAATAGAAAATTTTGTTGCTGCATGCGTGGGCCACATGCAAAAGTTATAAATATTTATTTTTTACACGTTTGCAGGTGTAGAAATCATAGGCAACGGGACCCATCCTTCAATTAGCATAAGACGCATTTGTTGTAAATTTTGTTTTTTACTTTGTTTTTTCATCTGGCTTTGGGATTTCTCGTGTTATGCTTCGCTTGACTGAGACATTAAACAAAAGATTTATATAGATTTATATAGGTGCACACAGCACACATGGTGACCGAGTTCCGCTCCAAGCGGAGCGGGGCGATAAAATTATAATTAAGTTAATTGCAAGTGAAATTAGCCTGAAGTTTAATGATGCTGCCCCAAAATGAAGGCGTGCGGAAAAAACTTGAACGCCTGCGAGGGCGAATTAGACTTTCTTTGTAGTTTTTATTGTTGATGTACGGAATTTAATTGGGCGGGTAGCGTGAAATGCATACAACTCTCTCAGTTTATTATACGCATTGATATGCATGTCGAGTTGCAGCATTTCTCTAATGAGATAGATGACTTGAGTTATGCACAAACAATTGATATATTGATTGGCGGCATAATGCATATAAGGCATACACTAAATAAATATTATAAAACTGAAAATTATTGAAATAAAATATATTTTTTCATAAAATATATTTTATTTCAATGATATTTTCAATAATGGAATATCCATATATTCACGATTAGAAAACTTTTAAAAATGTCTAATTTTTTGTATATAAGAAACACTCGAAGCTAAGTTTTCTAGATTTCCAGAATATCCTCAAAAATGAAACAGATATTTTCACAAATATATTTATAGATCTTTGATGTATACATTAAATACGTGCATTCATATACATATATTTCTACAAAATTCACATATTCTGAATACCTTCTTTACAATGACCTAATATTTAATCTGAAATCTGAAATCAAAAGCGTAATCACCATGTTCACATTGGTCTACCAGTGTGTACTCAAACCCGCTTTTGACTTCCCATAAGATAATGACGTTTTTTTTTTTATTGTTGTTGATTGTTCGTTTTGTATTTGAGTAGGGAGTTCTACCTGTTTGGAGCACTTGAGAAATTCCAAAGCGTCAAGTTTTATGTAACTTAACCTTCATAAAAAAATATTTCTTAGTCGTCCAATTTAGATGGTTTATCTAGGCAAAGCTGGGATTTATTCATAATTTAAGTTGTAACAACTTGATTTATAGAGCATTTAACTTCGCCTAACGATTATAATTAAAAGGAAAATCTAGAGTGAGAGAGAGAGAGAGAGAGAGAGAGGCAGATAGACACACCCTAGGGCCAAACACTTGTTGTTGTAGCTTACCAACATATTGTTAGGCACATAATCCGGAAACTTCATTGTATTTATGTTTCTGTTGATGTTTTTTTTTGTTGAACGTTGTTGAATGAAAATGAAATTGTTTCTCATACAGCGTACGAACTTTGAGCCAGTCAAAGCAATTAAGTTTAGCATTTAATTCAATTGTACGACATATTTAAATGTTTTTTTTTTTTTTTTCTTCTAACTTATGTTTTACTTGTTTACCTAACGATAAAAGCCAAGATATGAAAACACTTTAAAACTTAAAGCCAAAAAAAAAATAAATAAATAAATAAAAAAATATGCCAAGCGCGAACCGAGTTAAAATTAGAAACAAAAATAATAATAATAATGAAAAAGGCAAATAATAAAATCGAATTAAATTGTGGAGAGTGCGAGTCGCAGCTGATGTCACTTTCAATTGTTATATACTCGAGGCACAGGTACAAAATATTGCATAATTAATTGCACTTTGGCTCTGAGCTAATGATTTATAAATAAACTCGAGTTTGGCTGCAACTCAAATCAGATTTGAGTTTCCAGTCGAACTTTATTGAGGAATTTCTAGCAGCATATGGCAACCGGCAAAGCGAAGCGAATTTGCATATTGTTGTTGTATCTCATTCGACTTTATGGCAAATATCTATCAATACGCGTCATCCGGTAGCGCACGGATACGAAGTGAATTGTTGGTGTTGTTGGCGGCTGTTTAACATATTTTTTTTGGTATTTATTAATTTGTTTTCATTTTGGTAATTTGCGTTTTAGGGGTGTTTTTGTTTTGTGGCTAAGCAAGGTGGCTTTAATTAACACGCACGCACGAATTTACACGCTAATTGCTTGACACACGCACTTTAAGATACTTGAGTGCCGAAAGTATCTCAACTGCGATCACAATTGCTGAAAGCATTCGCATTGTCTGTCCTCTTAGGGTACAGCACGAAGAGTCGCAAAGCCAATGACCGACCAGCTGCAAATTTGGAGCGCAATTGCAGCATGTAACGTTGTAACTGTTGGATGCACCGAAAGTGAAATGCTTGCGCCTTGCAGCTGCGCTTCACTGGACACTGCTGCAATCCGAGAGCGACACGACTAACTCAGACTGAATCAATGGGCTTTGCCTTTCGATTAGCATTTGCATTAGCATTAGCATTTTTGTATGGATTTGTTGGAGTTGGTATTTGGGCAGCTGGCCAACTAATTAACATTTACATTTCACAGAGGTTAGGTATTTGCTCGTACGTAGTATCTTAGAGATACTTCGCGTCGTTGTCAATCGCGCCGTCGCAGTCCGCTCACGGCAAACATTGACGTTGACGGCTTGAAACACGCTTCGAAACTATTTTACAATTGTGGATGGTAGTCGCCGACGACCAGAGTCACAAGATCCAAAACCGAAGAGCGAAACGAACCGACCGAGGCGCAGCAACAGACGACGATGACGAAGGCACAGCACAAAACAAACAAGCGAATAAAGGCGAAGACAAAGCGAGCGACGTGCAGTAGCTGCTGCTGCCGTTGCTGCTCAACAGACTCGAAGTTGTTGGCTGCTGCTGCCCTATCTATAGTTGCATTCCTATCTGTGTGTGTGTGTGTGTGTGGAAGCTAATGCATTTGTGTGCGTGCGTGTGTTTCTCTGTGTGTTTGCGTATGGCTTTCATTGAGGCCGGAAAGCGGCAGCGAAGACAAAAATGTAAACAAACCGACGAAAGTAAACAGCAATATTTGATAAAAGTGTGTATGAAAGAGATGCTCAGATTGTTTGTCAGACGTGCTGTGGAACCTAATGCTGTGGAACTTGAATGGCTACGCGTTTGGAATTCATAAGGAATGTTTTTCAAGACGTTCCTTGTGAAATACTTAAGAAACAAAGCAAAAAATAGCTGAGCCAGTTTTTTTTTATGTTTGTTGTAGTTGGAATACTGAGTTTCATCACAAAGTGAAATTTCACTTTATTGACTTGTAATACACTTCTTATGTTCCACAAATGAACTAGAGAATTTACACTAGGAAGATGATATTCATATGTAAGTATGTAATTATCTATGTATCTTTGTTTGTACTTCTGTACTTCTGAGATTACATGTCAAGCACTCGAGGAGGCAAAAGTTGAAAAGTTCACAGCTTGATGCGCATTAAATGGCAACTTCAATTCAATTAAACGCCCGCCACAGATCCCAGCACAATGGCATCTTAATTCAATCAAGCGAGTGCTTATTAAACGTTTCAAGTGACAAGCAGACAAAGCTCAAGATCTCCATTACGAAACAAGAGAACAGCAATTGCAATTGCAGTTGCAGACACAGTTGCTCTCTCTATGTGTGTGTGTGTGTAAGCAGAGTTAGAGGCAGAGCATTCCATGAATTAAATTTTAGACACCAAATGAAAATGTGCAAACTATGCAAAACTTTCATGAATTAAAGACTCAAAGAGACATTACATATGTACATATGTGTGTGTGTGTGTGTGTGTGTGTTAGTACAAAATATGTAGAGTTATTCATTTAGCTCTCTAGCTCTTGACAGTCGTCACCGCATCAGCATCATCATCATGATCATCGTCATCATCATCGGCAATGGGGGCTCGCTGACAGCGACTGCAACTGACAGTCGCGCATATTTATGCAAAATGAAAAGCAAATCGTGAAGCCAGTTGCCACTCCTAAATGGAGCTACTCCATCAACACAAACGACATCAATGACAACAACAACAACAACAACAACAGCAACAACGACGACGACGACGACGACGACGACGACAATGATAGCGATACGTTCTTCATGTAAAATGTAAGCGACTCCGATGCCAGTTCCTATGCCAATATCAACTATTGTGCTAACAATGAGTATAGCAAGACTCTCTGGAATTTCTATAAAGTAGAAATTCATATTATTGTAGTGCTTGCTGTTTTTGTTGTTATTGCTGTTGTCATTGATGTTGGTGTGAAGCAGAGTTCAATAGAGCGTTTCTTTTCATGCCAAAAATAAAAACAATGCTTAGATACAAACACACACACACACACATTGAGTTAACCAGTCAGTCAGCTAAAACAATGGGCAAATATTGTTGAAATTGTGAATATTAAATTGCATTAATGGATATTGAGTTTGCTGTACGATTCATTCACAAAGATAGAAAGAGAGAGGGAGAGAGAGAGAGAGAGAGATAAAAAGAGAGAGAGAGAGAGTGAAAGAGAGAGGGAGAGCGATTACTGAGTGGTAGCTAATGCTTATATCTAATACCCTGTGAATATGTACATATATATGTACATATGTATGTATATTATACATATATAAAATATATTATTAAATAAGATGTATAAATTAATTTTTTTTTTTAATTTAGTAGTCAAGCTAATCCATATTTTTTAAACAAAATTTAATTTCTTTTATAGTAGCTGTAGAAAATATGGAAAGATTCTTATTTTAATTTAACAAATTTATATCTAGCCTACATAAGAACATTTCATAGAGGCTACAGTCTGAACTCAGCTGAATGAATTGAAAAGAGCAATATTATCTTCGAAATGTGTGAGGTCAGTCTTAGTCTATATGAACATGGGCATTCGTCGAATCATCGATATGCCGCACCCTAGCTGGAAGCGCGCGTCTATAAATGATCTATTTAATTTGCCCAACACCTCCTGTCGAGATTTAACCTTTTCTGTTCGTTCGTTCGTTCTGTCGGTCTTTACCATCGTCGCGCAATGCAATTTATCAACATTCTAATGATTTTTTAATCTATTTCGTTTTAGTGGCTGTACGCGTTTCCCAGGCATATTCAAGGAGACGCCCTAGGTAGGCACCAAACACTAAACACAATAAAAAAAAAGGTCTCTCAGCCGTAGGGCAACTTTGGCTTTGCCCTCGCAGGTAGCAACACGTCCAAACACGAACATGTCTAGACATGCACAACAGTGGATTACAATCAATGCAACACGTTCCACACACGCACACACACACACACATAAACATCAGTTGGCATAGCCTGTGAGGAAGTGCTTGTTTCCATGCGGACCAATTGATAAACAATTGACTTTGGCGCACAACACTAAAATGCAATCAAGCGTTAACATTTCGTGTGCAAATGCTTCCCTTCTATCAAGGGCTGTTCAATCGAATCGGGCTTTTAAATACTTTTTTAGAACAACGGCAAAAAATATCTTAAAACTTTCAGATACTCTGCTTTCAAATGAATTCAGGTGCATAACAGTAAATAGTTCTTACTACATTTCATTAGTTGATATATGTATCAGAGATTAACATATCATAAATTTAATAATTTAATCTTTTTGTCTTTGACAAAACATCGAAACAAAATATAATAAAAATTGTCAACTGTCTTATAGATATGCCCATTCTCCACTTGATATTAGGGTATACAAAGTTGGCAAAGTTTTGTTTTGCAAAATGCCAAAAGTTCTTCCTCTCTTTCACACACACACACACTCTCTCTCTCTCTCTCTCTCTGTGGCTTTCTCGCTTTCCCTCATATTAAATCATTGTCAAAGTGCAAAAGTAAATAATTTAAGATAAATGTTTGCATAAAATTGGATTATTTATGGATCTGCAAATATCTGTGCAAATATTTGTGGTATATGAAATATAAATGCATGACACGAAATTTGTTTATTGTTTATTTAAATGGAATCAAATAAATTATCACAAAAATATTAGACAAATAATCAAGTATTTTTTAAAGTTGTGTGATTTTGTTGTTGTTAATTTTTGTATTTGTATCTATCTTATTTTTATTTTGTTGCTTAATTAAAAACAAATAAATTACATAAATACATTTTTGTTATTTAAATCAATTTTTTTTTCTAGTAAAAAGGTCGATTACTAAATAATAAAAAATTTTTTGTTTAATATGGCTATATTAAATGTATTTATTTTTTTAAAAATAGTATTATTCTTTTTTTTTTCACAGCAAGAGTAATTTAATTTCATTTTTGTAATTGCTCTGATTGGTACACCCTAATGTGAAATTTTTAGCATTGGCTGCTACTGCCACACATTCACTGATGTGCATCTGGTGAGGCAGAGTAGCCAAAACATTTCACGTGTGCCTGGCTTCTCAATAGCATTAACATCAATGGCAGGCAGGCAGGCAGGACACACAACAGTCGCCGCTAATGCAGGAGGAAGGATAATGGCTAGGATGAGTTTCCCATGTTCCATCGCTCATGTATGACAGACGAGTCTGTCTGCAACGATTAACAAGTCGGAGGCAAATGGAGCGCGGAAATGGCAGCTCAACTGATATTGGACAAGTTTGGCTGTGAGGCCATTTGGGAGGCGCTTTTCAATGACAGCATTAGCATATTGTCGATTGGCACGTCCTCTAACAGCCAGCAGGCGTGTGTCGCATGTCGCATGTTGCATGTTGCAAGTTACTTGCCAAATGATGCGACTGAGTGGCAGCTGCGGTTGCCGTGGCTGCCATTGCTGCTGACGGAAAATTTGGCAGCATTTAATGAGTTTTATGCTGGCGCGACGTGTTAATGTTATGTCCTGTCAAAGAGGTCCTTGCATAATATGCATAAAACAAAGAGCTTTGAAGGAAATTTACAGTGTGTGAGTGTGTGTTTGTGTTTGTATTTGTGGCGGATAGAGCGGACAGATAGCGTTTTGGACATTTCTTGGCATTCGAAAAGAATTTCTATGCCCATTTCTGTGTCGAGTGTTTGCTACTTCGTGCGTGGTACGTGCTTGAACTACCAAACTCTAGATTTTCAGATTTCATAAATTAGGCAAAAAAGAGGAACGCACAAAAAAAATGTATATAGTAAATATATATATATATAAAACGAGAAAAATACTACACTGTGCACTGAGGCATGCGTCAAGAGGCCAACGCCGCTGGGTCACATTTCCAAGTGCAGTCGAGTGAAAATTGAAAAGCCTAAAGTCGGGTCTGCTGTCTGGCTCATGTGTTTGAGTTATGGTGCGCATGCGTGTAGCGGCACGGCCAAAGTACCTTAAGTACTTCAACTCGACTCTGTGCGAGTCTCATTTCCGAAGCAGCCCGAGAGAGACAATAGATTGGCCTCTCCGTTGAGACAGAGTAGGTAATGGCATTTCAAACTTATCATGCTTAAGGTCAATCTGACTGCAGTTGTGTTAGGATTATGCAGGGCTAGCCCAAGTGCGACGTCCTGAAATGTGATGAGTAATCCCAGTGATAATGGAAAGAGCAACATATTACATACATGAAGTAGTTCAAAAGTCATTACAAAAAGATTTATGGAAGCTATGAGAAATGCATTCTAGAAGCGACAACATGAAATAATTATCTAACTACATAATCTAGAAATATTATATGTTTTAGTTTTAGATAGATTATCGAATTGTCCATATAGAGGAAGATAGAAATAGTAGAAATAGATATAATTGGATTTTTTAATGTTTATATATACACTCTTTGCTTCTGTAATATTAAAAAATAGAATCAAAGATAAATTGCCCGAATTAATCGGACTTTTTTATCGAAATATTTTCTTTTTTTTAAAGGACTCTTCCCTTGTACATATTAACACTTTTGGCAAGTCAATTGGTGCGTTAATATATGCTCAAGAATTGTTGTACTAACCCAGCTTTGCAGCACTTCCCTTTGCAACATTAAGCCTATGTCAACAACTTTCACAGGCATTGCCCTTAGAAGACAGCTGAGTGGCTTGCCTTAGCGCTGGCAGGAGAAATGAAAACCTCACTTAAAAGTGTCCACACATCCTTTCACTTGTCACGGCGTGTTGTGCAACACACATGAACTCAGAATGCAAGCATCGCTCCGAGCAAACACCTCTTGGTATACTCCAGTTGAGTGCGACCTGATAGAGATGGAAATGGATGGGCACAATGTAAACAGGAAACGGGATGCAGCCTTCGGGCTACGGAACACGTTTCTAGTACACACTCCTATGCAAAAGTAAACATTTTTCAAATGACTGTGTGTAATTTTCCAATGCAAACAGCAAAGATTGTTGGCAAAAGGACTACAACACGAGGAAATGAAAATGGGAGCAAGCTGGCAACATGACAGGCAGCATGTGAAATGCACCATAAAACATGGAAAATGTTGTGCGACACAATTCAGTGGTTCGTTGTCCAGTTGAAGTTTACTAAATAATACATATGTTTTTCAAATGTACATACGGAATGGAAAAATGTGCACAGTGTAGAGGAGGAATTATATTACCAACAAATAAGTAGGCTATAAATATATATATTTTAAAGTTGTTATTCCTAAGGTGAAATAGTAATAGAATAAAACTAAGACGTTTTATAAATATTATTAACCAAAAATCTTGCAAAACTTTTCAGAATCTATAACTTTGATCTATTCTAATAATAATAATAATAATATTATCTTATAATATTTCACTTAAAAAAAATATCTGCTTAAGGAATTTAAATGAGAATTTAAAGAAATTTCTACTGCTTGTATAAAATATCAAGAAATTTAATAATGTAGCAAATCAATATAATTACAAGTTTATCTGTATTGCTATTGACATTTAATTTAATCATATTAAAGACTTGACAACTTTGCATTGAGCAAACATGTAATTACATAGAGAGAGAGGGAGAGAGAGACAAGACTTGTTGCTCAAGCAAAGTGGTTTCGATTATTAGAGAAACCCACGTATGTGATTATCTTTATGGCACTCGATCAATAATAATAATAATAATAATAATAAAACTTAGCTGAAGAATGTTCAGTAAAATATGGTGTTTGCATTTGCAATAGCTGCAAACTATGTGGCAACGACTGCAGCGCTATTAAATGCCCACACAGTGATTCCAGCTCAATTTGCATGTGTGCAGTGTCACTTAGGCAAAATAAATAATTGATATCGCTCGGTGCAAATACTTTGCCAGATAGTAAAGTGAGCAATAGACCCTGGAGTTCAACAGCTATCATTATGTGATTAAGATAGAAATGCACTGAGAGAGAGAGAGAGAGAGATGGGGAGAGACGAGTGTGTGTGAGCGAGAGAGAGAGAGAGAGGAAAAATTGTCGACGCATCAATGATTCCTTGTGTACTGAGGTCTACTATATAACATGTTCGATGGCAATTAAGTGCCATGTTACATAAAAGTTGCCATCCATTCGACTGGAAAATGAAAAACTGCTATATAAAGCCAACAGAATAGAGCGTGTGGGCTTAACTCTAGATAGTTTGAGTACACTATACTCTATGTGAAGCCCTAGCGAAGCTGTTGGCCGGGTTGGTCATTTGGCCTGTTCGAAAATTGTTTTTGCCTATTATGGCCCCTAATGGAGCACATGTCCAAGCGTTGGCTTGCCACTTAGGGCTCGGCCAATTAGGCGCTGTTCAAATAAAGATTTCATACTCACGAATGTGCCCCAGGGGCAAGAGATTTATTTAAATGGAACGTTTAACTCACCTGCAAAACAGAAGAAACAGAAGCAAAATTAAATAATTACATTATTAAGGAAAAATATTTATAGTAATAATAATAATAAACATACAAAAAATTCCACAGTTTATAAATAAAATATGCCAAAGAATGCCGTCGCGGCATCAGGCATATCAAATTGTAATTAATTCGTTAAAAAAAAGGGGAAGACTGAAATATGCGCTGATTGCCAAAGAATGAATGCCCTAACTATGCATATTATGTAATTTGTTAAATAATATTTTAAACTTTGATATCTCATTCAATTCTTATGAACTACTCACAATCAACAAAAAATCTGAACAAATAACAGACAGAGAAATGCATATTGTATTATTTAGCAAAAATAAATTTAAATTGATTTTAAAATATATAAAAATTTCTATAGCTTCATGTGGATATTTAATTTGTATTATTTATTTATTATTTAAGTATAATATTTCGCGAATCGCAAGCTCAAGCCATGATACAATTGTACCCTTTGTGAGTGTATCAAAAGAATACTTTGCCATTCGTGTTTATATTTTCAACCCAAATATTCAAGCTGGAGCACGTTGTTGAATGTCTGCTTTTTTTTTTTTTTTTTTTTTTTTTGAAAATCATTGTTAAGGCTCTATATATTTTGTCCGTCTGTTGCTGATGAATCATAAAGAGCGCTGGCTTTCAATCATTGTATTCAAATGTTGTTCTACAAGGGGTTCGGCGAGCAATCGAAATCTCATATGTAAAATGAAATTCGCAAGAGTCTCAATTAGTATGCGAATAAGAGCGAAATAAATAAGGCAACATACATACATTGTATTATACATATAAATTGTGAATTCGCAGAATTAGCTCAGCGAATCTTCTCTTCTCAGAGTTTGGAGTCTAAATTACGTTAAAGGTCTGTTCTGCTTGCGATGACTGGCTAATGTTTTATTCAGAGTCTCTTTGATTTGCATATCAAATTGGTTGTTCGCTGCTTTCCAGTTGGCTTCCCCGAAAACTTTCACGTGCGAGAGCGAAAGGTTGAAAACTTCAGCCACAAAACTCAATCGATATTGGTTTTAAATTCAATATTATGTGCATAGAACCGATATAAAATGCATTCAAGATCTAAACGTAGTTATAAAGCCTTAAGGCCTCAAGAGTAAACACGATTAACTTTGACATTTCTGTGGAAAAGTGTGTCACAAAAGTTGATCGCAGGCGGCGAAGAGCCCACGCAAACCCATCAAAACTGAATTTTATCTTTTTTTTTAACAACTTTGGAGGTGTGAATAACGAGATTTTCCAATGTTGCCATAGAAAGACAATGGGTACTAATTGACGAGTTATATGAAGCAAATAACAAAAAATAATATAAAATTAGAATAAAACTAACATTAGAGCTGATATAAGAAAATAATATAAAAATCCAAGACAAGTTTATGCAAAACATTCTTTACATATGGAAATTTATTTATAAAATCATCATTTATAGATTTCATATACTTATATAACTTTATACTTTTACATCAAGTTTCATAAAAGACATTTATTCAAATTTAGAAAAATATTTGTACAAAATAAAATTGATATATAAAGATATATATTGAAAATCTAAAAATCGATATTCACATAAGAAAGATTTATTTGCCTTGAAATAAAAACTTTAAATATCAATTGTACGACAAGATCTAACATCAGAGTTTTCCCCTTTAATAAAACTTTCAATACTTGAATGATCAGTGAGCAACTATATACGAAATTTTTAAAAAAGTTAAAAATTTCTATTTACAATTTTTTTTTTTCAATCTTAACAATAACAAATACCATGCAGCTCAATTAACTTTTAATATTTATTGTAATTTGAAATGGAAATTGAAATTGAATAACGAAATTTCTTTTCACTGAGTAAACAGTCAACACAATGGCAGCAATATATCGTCTGCCAAAATCTCTGTTTTTGTTTGACAGTGAAACTCGCACCGAATTCGTGTTCAATCATTATAAATACAAAAATAAATGTAATCAAAGCACGCGTTTAAAATTATAATTTATAAAAACACGACTACAAAGAATGAAATTTGAACAGAGTAAAAAAGAAAAGAGGGAAAACGAAACAAAACAAAGAAAATATGATTGAATAAAAACTTTGAATCATTCAAAGTTCCAAGTGTCATTAAATGAATGCAAATGAACAAGAAGTGAGTAGTTAAAGCAGAAGAGGACAATGCGCTGCCAGGTGTTTGAGAGCCATAAAAAAAAAACAACTCTGGAATGCTTCTCAGATGGTTCTGCTTGATTTGATGCGAACTGGAAGCATTACAAATTGATATGAGAATTTTTGTGAATTGTTATGCAAATATTTGTGGACGTAACGCAGCAAACCTGTTTCTGCATCAGATGAATCAATTGTCTGGAATTTGTGAGTTTATTAACTGGGTGCGGCATGCCTATGCATACATACATACATACGGACAAATATGTATATGTGTGTGAGTAGCTGCAGGTTGAAGTTGCGTATCTTTAAGATACACATGACTTCGACTATAATATTGCAGCTCATTTCCTAATCAATTGCATACGAAAAATGTAGTCGTTGTTGTTGTTGCTACTTAAAAAAAAACCTTATCTTTATGTGTCTGCTGTGCTAGTAACTCGGTTTGTCTCTAGCTTTTCGTCGACGATTTCGTAAGCAAACGAGTCTTGCATTTCGGCAGCTCAGGAGTCGAACAAAAATTCCATTCCATACGTCGACCACATTCTTCTTGGCAAGTAGCCAAGAGGAAGAAGGCTTTAGATATCTTATTTAAGCGAATATTAAATACTCTACTTTTGATAAACAATATTTTAAATACAGTGCTGGACTCAACCCAATTATACTTATGGAAGCTTAGATAAAAACTAATTTATATTTATCTATCTATTTACCCACTTTTAGCCAACTACATATAATAATCAGGTGCAAGCATATGCAACTCGAACGCAATTTACACTGTTTCGTATCTTGTATCTTGTATAAATGCAGCTAAATCAGGCAACAGCAATTGAAAACTGGCTAAGTGGAGTACAGCTCACGGCTCACTTGAGTTTAGCTTTTGTTTTTACCGTTTAGCAAGGGGCCCAGTTTCAGTTTCAGTTTCATTTTCAGTTTCAGTTACGTTTCCAGTTCGAGTTAATCAAGATTGTCGCTTTAGATTTCGATTTCCATTTCAAAATGTTAATAAATCGCTTTTAATAAGCTCGTTTCAGTAAATACTTATTGTGTGAATATTGTGAATGGCGGCGGCTTGTTAAAGTGTCTCTTAGGCCTGAGAAGTGGCACAAGTCAAACGACATTTTTCCTCAGCAGCATGTTTGAAGGTGAAATCTTATGCAGTATATCAATTGTATATTGTTTATTTTTAATCCAGTTTCGTGAAGTTATTTATAGCATTACTTAAAATAAAACTATGTTGTTGATATGAACTGTGTTATCATATGAAAACTAGAATTATTTAACATAATTTATATTTTCTTATAGTATTTGTGCATTTATATAGTATTTATAATAAATTTATATAGGTGTATCTATGCATATTAACATGAATGTCAAAATTTATCGTAAGATTAAACTTTTGTATGTTTATTTTTTATTTTTATTCATTATATTATTTTATTTAATTAATTTATTTTTTCTTAAGTTTTATTTTCTTCCTTTTTTTTTGTGTATATTATTTTATTTTATATTCTTAAATAATATTTTCTATTATTTTGTATATATTATTTTATTTTATATTCTTAAATAATATTTTCTATTATTTTGTATATCATTTTATTTATTTTTTTAATAAAAAGGAAAAAGTGATTTATATTTTTGGTTTGGTTTTCTGAGCTTTGTTTGTGCTGAAACACTCAAATAATGAATGAAAATAATTAATTATGCTTATTTATTTTATTTTTATTTTTATTTTATTGTATATTTTTTCAACTCAAACTGTGATTCATATCAATAAGCTAATCAAAGTGTATTGTTTGTTTTACCGAACAATTCTAACAAATTCCATTAACAATGAAAAACTTAATTGCAAGGGAAATTGAAGAAAGCAATTTACGGTCACGTGACTAAACTAACTCAGTAGCTAAATTAACAATTTTACAGCTTAATCGAGGCGCTGGCTAGGCAAAGAGTTCGAAAGCATGCCAAACAATTATGAAGATTATACCATAGCAACGAAATCAGCTGGGGTCGAGCGCCCTTTCATGGCCAAGCCCAATCAGCATGGCCTGCATGCAGCTTGGATAGGGCTTAGTTCATATGGGGTTTGGGACTTGAATTGTTTGATCGTTGCAGTTGCAGCCTGTTAGATAACTTTCGAATCGAGAGCCGGAGTGCAGCTGCAGAATTCTGGTGTTAAATTACCAATATAAATCAATGTGCTCAGTGTCTAAACGAACTTGTGCGCCCCGCGGAATGGCAACAAACACCCGCATCTCTCAAGAGCTCAATAACCACTCAAACGGCAGCCAGAGAGGAGGGGAGAGTCTCCAAAGAGAAGTTGGAGCAAAGGGCGAGCCGACAGTGAGTCGAGCCTGGGGCCGGTTTTAAAAGATCGTTTATACCCTGGAAAACCAGTTGAACAACTTGACTTGATTCTTAAGACTTTTTCTTTCTTTCAAAGTGAGTTGGTTTCTCTTCTATTTATTTTATCTGCTTTTTTTTTGTTTTTTTTGTCGCTCTCTCAAATCTTTTATCTTTGAGTGTAACTCAACTGGGATTTAGCTAAAGAGAGGGCTCGACGTTGTTTTTTTTTTTTTAGGGCGACATTAAAACACACAAATCGTGTTTGTGTGTTATATTTGTGTGTAGCTGCTCCTCGAGCGGATCGAACCTTCTTTTATGGCTTGTAGCATGTGAAACCAGTTTCTTTATGTGTAGAGATTCTTTATGGGGGACACTGTGCTTGTATTTGCCTTAAATTGTTGCTTTATCTCGGTTTCTTTCTTTGGCTTTTTTTGTTGTTGTTGTTGTTGTTGTCTGTTCTTCCAGAAATCGGTTTAAAGGATTTGTGTTGCGCATTTGTGCGCATAAATTGCAGCTTAAGGTGCTTCAAAATGTCTTCATAAATATGGCAAAAATATATATAAACTTTAGCATGACATAGACATAATAAATGGGGCATAATCTAGTCAGAGATAAAACACTTGAGTAATATTTTGATATATTTATTTAGTTTTGAAATTTTTCAAATTCAAATTTTACATTTCAATGTTTGCGCACTCTTACCTAGAACTCTTTCAATTTTACTTTAATTTAAGATAAAATATTACCTAATAAATAAATATCATGCTTCTTATATGAGAGAATGCTTAACATTTTTTAAACACTTATTTTATGGAAGCTAAGTCACACCATGATTATTCTGTTTAAAAGTATTTCAACATAAATTATTCCAAAGCAGCCATAAAAAAAAAAAACGCCTTGGAATGTGCTGATGATCACAGAATTTATAGCCATTATATTATTAGCCATATGAATTATTTAAAATGTGACATAAACATTGCTGCTGTTGTTGCTATTCTTGTAGCTTTTTTTTTTTTATCGATCAAGTGGCGCTCGCGATAAAAAGTGAATGCCAGCTTGAGCATGTAGAACCAACTATGGCTTGTCCAGCAATGTCAAGTTTCTCTAGCTAAAAGTGTTGGCAGCGAAGCTGAACTGTTGTTGCTCTACGTACTGGACAAACCAGATTTACTAAACTGTATTTATGTAGGCAATTGTCTAACTGAGTGCTGTCTATATAGTTAAGAATCTCTGCTATCGAATATTGTGTAAACGAGAACTTAACCAATGACTTAAAGGCGGTCTAAGAGGGACCAGCATCAATATTTTAGTGAAAAAAAAAAAACAAAATAGAAGTAGAGCTAATTAGTTATTTATTTGAATTGCAAAATATTCTAAAGACTTGGCCTTTACATGACATTACATCAATTCAATTAACTGATATCTTTGTTTTCACTCAACATCAAATTCTATTTATGTTATTTTGCCTCTTCAGTTTCTCAACTTGTTTATTATTTGCTATAAATATTTATGTTTTCTCATCATTTAAGATTCACATTTGAGACATTAGCAAACGACTTTTTCTTATTGAATATTTACAAATCACAAGATCTCAACTGATTATTATTAGTCACATATTTTTTTGCCAGAAAGTTTCACTTTCAAAAGTTCATTAATTTTATGGATACGAGCTGCTGCCATTCAGATTGTAGGTCAGGGTAATAGAGGGGCAGGTGGGCAGGTGGGGCAGCTCTCGACTACTGTGGCAGCAGCAGGTCCATGTAATTCCCGAGTCGTAATGCCAAAAAGTTTTTAATGACAGTCCAGCTGCACATGCGCCTAGTTGCAATGACTTTTTATATAATTTTAGTAGTTATTTGTTGCGCTTTTTTTTCTTCTTGTTTTTGCTTTCCATATGCTGGGCATATTTCATAAATTATACACTTTATGTTAATTGGCAGCGCTGCAAAGTGGTTGGTTTTCTTTTTCCTTTTTTTTTTTATGGGTTTTCGTGCTTGTTTACGATTTTATCAGTGAAATTGTGATTGATGCCTGTGGAAAGCCTGTGAGAGAGTCAAACAGAGAGAGAGACAGATATATATATAGAGAGAGCAGTCTGTGCATTGTAAGGTTATCAATCCATTGGCATCGCATTCGAATTCGTTATTGTCTTTGTGCTTCGATAGTCTCATATCGCAGCTGGCGCTCAATCAAATTAAATCTTGGGGCTGTGCCATTTGTCGAAACAAACTCAACAATTTGTCGCATTAAATTCAATTAGTGTTTTTTCATGTGGTTTAGCTTTTTTTTTGTTTTTGTTTTTTTTTTTTCTTCATGTGGTTTTCGTGCCTCTTTGCCAACCTTTATGGCTTTAAGCAGCTACCATAAAAGTTGTTTTTTTTTTTTGTCGCTTGTGCTTTTTGTGTCTCCCAAGTGAAGTTTCACTTAAATGCATACAGCTGCAAAATGCAACTTGACATTTTTGTCATGCAACGCGCGTGGCGCTTTTGGTATTTATCTTCATCGTCTTCTTGCATATTTGTTTCCAAATAAGCAACGCGCAATGCCCAACATTTAATCAAAAGGTGAGAGTTTTGCAATACTAATGAAATCGTTAATATTCCCAAAGTAATTTAATAAGCTTTACTAATTAAATGAAATTGAGCAACTTGTTTAAACTTCTTCTTCATTGTGTTCAAAGTAATTTAAAGACTCAACGAATATTTAAATCAATTTACATATTCATAGTTAATGCATTAACATGTTGTTCTGGGCTCAATTTTAAGTTTTGTTTGATAAATATATTTAAAGGAATCTGTATTCATCTCAGACTCGCTTTATATATTTTGCTAAATATTTAAGTTTACAAAATGAGTCCAAGCAATTAAGTTATTAAGTGTTAAATATGTTAAATATATCATTAAGTAATTAAATGCTTAAAGTTTTTTTGCGGCCTGATTTCATGGAATAAAATTTAAACATTATTTTATAGTTTTCAAAATTTATTTAATTAAATTTTAAATATTTTTTTATTACTTATATTATAATTTTCAACTACAATAAAAGCTGCAGAGCTATAAACCAGTAAATTTGTTAAACTGAGAAGCGAATTAAATATTTTGATGGCAAACAAAATATTAACATAAATATAAAAATAATTTTTTAAATTGATATAAATATTAAAAATGTTGCAAATAACTGTCAAATAAATCTTTTTATGCAATATTTCTATGTACAAAATTATAAGCAAATGCTTCTCGAGAGTTTCATTCATAAATCTGATTATAAAGCAAATCAATTGCCATTGCAATGCATTGCAATTGGCCCCAATCATTGTGGAGTTCATCAGATTCAATTTGCACAGTTTCAACTTTCTTTCTTTCTTTCAAGCCAGTCAATCGACACTCTCTTTGCGGCAATAATTGTCGTATTTACCTGTTGCAACAATGATTCATGCCGATAATGATTGTTTGGCAGAACGTGCTGATTGCCCGTTGCTGCTCCGACGATATCCATGTTAAAAGCAGCAATAGCCGAAAATTATGTGTTGTTGTTGTTGTTGACTTGGGTTATTTTAATTCTTTGTTGTGTGTGTATGTATGTGCGTGTGTGTGTTGCTTAGTGTGGCAACAACATGTTGCACAAACTAAATGCAGGCGTTGCGCATGCGCCGTTCAGTTTACACAAAACCAAAAAAATGCACAACAATTTCCCAATAACTTGGCAATTATCTCCGTGTGTGTGTGTGTGTGTGTCATAAAACTTTTGTTTTATTAGTTAGGCAATTCTCTTGTTTTCTTTTTGTTTAATATTAAATATGCACATTTCTTTGCTTTTTGAACTTTTGCATAAATTTCGTTGCACTTTAAAGGGCCGCGACAGGGGGGGGGGGCGCTGGGCGTTTGGCAGGTCGCTAGACACGCGCGCGACACGAAAAACACACTCACACACAGCAACAACAGTCGCTAACGGGGCACGTTCGCCAATAGCCCAGTGCGTGCGAGGGAGATGCCAAACGGGCGCGCGAGTCGCTGTTAAGCTGGAAAAGTACAGGCGCCGCCGCAATGCAGCGAAAAATCAAAGCGCACGACGACGACGACGGTGACGGTGACGGTTAGATATCGAAGCAAGCACACAAAACTAAATATTAAACGAAACACAGACTAACAGCGACAGCAGCGAAATTCATCCGTTAATCGCGTCCATTCGCCAGCAAACGTTGTCGACTTTTGAAATGGACGCCGAGCGCTCAAGAAAGCAAAAGCCGCCGTTGCCGAACGTCGTACGTGGAAAACGTAAAATGTGCTCAAAAATGCCCAACACACACACACACACACACACACACATGGGCGCAGGTAAGCAGCGCGCACCTTTCACACATACATACACATACACATACACATATACACACTCTCTGGCACACAGACACATGTGTCAGGTAGACGACAGACAAAACTTGTTGCTGGCAACATGCGCGCGATGCTGGCAAAAATGTTGCCAAGCAACTTTTTGAAACATGGGCCAAGCGGAGACCCGGTTTGGTGGCCGTCACTATATGCATACACACACACACACACACACACACACATATATCCTCACATATACAATTAACTATATATGTATGCTGCCTTTGTGTAGAGTTTGAGAGACAAAGCAACCAAATGGCAACCAAATGGGCAGCACTGGCAACAAGTTTTGATTTTGATTTAAAATGTTGTTGCTGGCTGGCTGTTGTTGCTGGGACTCCTGGCAGCAGGAGTTTGTTGAAGGAGTATTTGTTGTTGCCTCTCTGTGTTGGCGTGTTTAAGTTTGCAATCAAAGATAAAAGAAAAACTTGCCAGCATAAGCAGTGTGAATTGGTATTTATAGGAATGTGGCTCCCTTTGTTGCTTGCTGCTGCTGTTGTGCATTTGCAATGAGTAACAGCAACAGCAACAGCAACTGCAACTGCAACATGCATATGCACTGGGTTGCCATAGCAGTTGGCCACAGCTATGTTTTGCCATGACTCAGTCGGTGCGGCTGGTCAAGTGGTCGCGGCTCGCAAGGGCGTCAAATGCTCAACGTCCACGTCGCACAACCTATCGCAATTGAATTTGCTGTGTGCCAGCGACAATATTTTAGATATTTGAAGTGCCCGGAGATAGCCGCATAGTTTCACTCACAATTAACGATAGCTTGGCACATTTTATGATGTTGAGGCCAGTTGTAAGTGTAAAAATATATTTGATAAATATATCACAATAAAATTCTAGATGTTTGGTATTTAAAAATATTTATATAAATCATTTTAATATTAATATTTTCATATCCAATTTAAAAGCTTGGCTACGTTAAAATTGAGCTAATATAGAGTATAAATTATATTTATATTAAATATGCATTTTCATATTCAATTAAAATTTTTAGCTGAGTTAAAGCTGAATTTAGAACTAATCATATATCTAAAAATATGAAGAAATATAAATAAATGTATAATTTAATTTGTCAATTTTTTCTAAGAATTTAAAATTTTCTTTCTCATTACATTGTTATAGAGCACTCAAGAAGTCCATAATAATATGACTCTTCTAATAAAAATATTTGTTAAATATTTGAGTATAAAATTCAAGATTTTCACAATATAAAATAATTATATAATTAATTTTTATATGTTAATCAAATATAAATAAATATATTTGTATATTCATAAATATAGCTATTAGAATCTATACAAATTTTCAACTTCTACGAATTCAATTTCGTATTTCTAGCAAATGCATTTCCATAGAGGAATACCCTCAATAAGTACAACAACAATTCCTAAACGCATTAAGTCGGCAAACTATTTAGAAGTGGGCACACGAACTTGGCCTAGGCCAACAGCCAGACGCATTGTTGTTAAGACATTTGAAATGCATTACGCAATTGCCTGAAGCAGCGTGATTGGACAGAAAAGTCAGCCAAAGTCAGAATTCAAAATATTTAATCAACTTCTGCGTCTTTTCCCTTAGCTCAAAGGCTGTTTCAGGTCATTTAATTTATTTTCTGCTCGTTTTCAATTATAACCTGAGCTCTGTTATCTAAGACTTGAATCAAAGTAATCTAAAAGTGTATTCTAGAGCAAGCAAACTTAATTAGATATAGCATATAGATATAGCATATATACCAAGAGCTTTATTTACGAGTCAAATGCCAAATGCTTTGTCAAACCTAATGCACTTTTTCTGTACTGAGCAACAATTGTTTTATCTACTTTTTACGATTGCCAACAACAACATTGAGCACGTGCAACATTTCAAACTGGCGGCAATTCGTTTTTGACACAATTATTGCTTAAATGGGCGGTGGGCAGGGGATTTACGATATGACAGAGTCGAAGCCAGCTGCCTAATGGTCATTAGAGCACAAGTTTCTTGGGCCTTTGGGCCGCCAGTGTAATTTGATTTGTACACGAACATTGCCTAGCTTTCAGCTTTATGAATACAATTATAGACCATAAATATATACTCTCACTGAGAGTTACTCTATTGAAGGCATAGAGGCAGAGTGGAACGTGTCGAAGCATAAAGAGTATATATTATCAGAAAAGATATTGCTAAGAAAAATATATTGCAAATGCAAATTTGTGGCTAGAATGTAAGCCATTCTATATATGAATTTAAAATTAAGATATTTAAATTTGATTATATTTATAATGACAAATATGTATATATATTATATAGAACTACTATATTATCTGACTACAATGCAAACAACGATTCGTTAAATGAATTTTGGCATAACAACGCTTCTGAGATATTAAAGGATATTTAGTCTTCGGCTTGCTATGATATTGATAATGATATTCTTTGCTTTTAGGAGTGTCTATTGTTGCATGATAAGTGAATTATAGTTTAGAAAATATGTAATGTAGTTGACAATTACAAGAATTACAATTCATCTAATGTCTACTAGAGTAAAGCGTGTCTAACTCGACTCGAATTTTTTAATGATTTTTTTTTATTTATTTATAACAAAATAGAAATTTATTTTAATTTAAATGTTAATTTTCACAAATTTTGAATATTCAATAATAACTTTCATAATTGTTTCAAAATTTCTCATTTCAGGATTTGCCTGAAGATGCCAACTGAAATTTCTGAAGCTCTTCACAATCTTTGCCATCTTCAGGCATCCAATATAAAATTCCAATTATGTGTTACTCTGTATGTTATTTCGTTGATTGATCCAAAAAAATAAAACAGGAGTTCCTGAATTGTATTCGCAATAAGCAGCAAGCCGCAAGACTTCGAAAAAAAAAATCAAAAAAAATTCATTTTGTATCTGAGGAAATAAAAAGCGCTGCAGATTTTTCGTTGGCACGTGACTGCGTGCAAATGCAACAAAATATGGCAAACTAAGCAGAAGAAACAAGTAGACAATATTGTGCTTGACTAGAACATACTCTGTGTTCACTATAAACTTCAAATCAAGAAATAAAAATTTGATTAAGCTAAGGAATGTCAATTTAATTGAAATTACGAAATATCAATCTCTAATCTACTTAATTGAATCGACTCGGTAAGATAGCCTCCACTTCACTTCACAACTTAAATCCCCAATGACACTGTTTACAGGGTATTAAATACGCTGTGCAATTCAGTTAACAACTTTTTTCTCTCGCCAGTCCTCCTCCTCCTCCAGCTCTGCACCGTCAAATGGCATAACACATGCCGGCATGGAGTTGCCCTGCGTGTTTATTCAATTTACGACCAACTGCAGCGAAGAGGTGTTCACTCCTGCCCAGCGCCTCGTCTCAGCTCGACTGCATTGCGAGTTTTGCATAAAACAGGGAAAACTGTCGTTGTCTGCCCACACGGCCATGCCGCACAGTTTCCCAGCCAAGTCAAGACCCGCTGGCCGGGCAGCAGGGTTCTGCGTGCTGCCAAGAAATTCATTTCACATGTTGGCTTAAATTCCAATACATTGCTCGTATTTCAAGAGCTTACAGGGCGAGCTGCTACACACACCCCCTCTCGCCTCTCACCACTCAGCTCTAGGCTCTAGCATTTAGCTTCTAGCTAAAGTCTTCAGCCCCTGGCCTCAGCAATTGAATGAGTTAGCAAGTTTCCTTCATTCGTTTTTCATTTATTTGATTTCGAGTTGATTCGAGCATAACTCTAAATGGAATTCTGCGCAACGGAAGTTGAGTCATTTGGCACAGTGGTTCTAGAACGCTCGAAATTCAATTGAATTTGGTTTCAAGTTTATGCAACAGGTAAAATAATTACATTTTGTTCAATATACATTTTTTTATATTTTATATTTATAAAATTTATTTATTATTATTATTTTTTATTATTTTTATTGTATTGTATTTTATTGAATAATTTAATATGAAATACTCATGAAATGAATTTTATAATTATTATTATATTTTATTAAATTTATTTATTATTATTATTATTCTTTGCTTGATTAATATTTTTTAATAATGAAATTAATTATGTAATTGCTAATATAATTTATTGAATTACTTTTTGTGAATAAAGTCTGTTTTTATGTATTTACGACGATTTTTAAATATATATTTTATAAATTTGTTATTTATTATTATGTATGTATGTATATAATATTATTATTAAAATCTTTAATATAACTAATTTTGTGATAATTATTATTATTTAATTTCAATTAATTATTTTGCATAATTATTATATTTATTATTAACAGTAACTCATGTCAGCTTAAGGCAGGACATGCTGTTATTAATGAAAAAAAAAAAACAATTAAGGAAACCAATTTCTCAAACTCAGAAACTCAAAAACTCAAATTACTCTTCAATTTGGAGAAACAGAAGCGCATAAATTCCGCCTGCAGCGAGCTGAAAAAAATGGCGTAAAATAAGACTAAAAATTGTATTTCTGATTTACTAATGATGCCTACGAGTTGGCAAAAAACAAGAAAAAACAACAACAAGAATAAGAGTGGATAAAAGAACTGAAATGAATGAATGAAACTAAGGCCGGAACGACTGCATAATAAATAAGTCGAAAAAGGGCTGATTTTTGGAGCTGACCACAAAGGAAGGCCATGGAGCAGAGCAGGCAGCCTCAAAGCAACCACAGCAAACAGCGCTGCAGCTAGGCTCAAGGAGTTCACCTGCCATGTGCGCTGGTGTGTGTGTGTGTGTGTGTGCCTTAAATTAGCAGCTACTGTCTGGTCTGTGGTCTGTGTTCTTTTCCATTTCTCCAATAGCCGCTGGCAACATTTGGAGCATCATTAATTTTAATTTTTGCGCAGACGCGCCCTAAGGGGGATTTAGCCAAGGTAATGGAGTGAGGGCAGGGGGGGGGGGGGAGATTTAGGCTTCGCTGCGTTCTGGACAGTGGCATGAGTGATGGGACAGTAGTTGAATCGTGGCGAGTTTGTCAACATTTGAGTCGACACTCGACTCGAATCGCAATTAAGGTAAATGGAAATGGAAATGTTGCAATGCTGGCAAGACATGACAAATTCCATTGCTCCATTTGATTGATCACCTGAGCTCATTCACTCACCTTTTTGAAGCGCCGCCGCTGCTGCTGCTGCTGCTGCTGCGTGGAGGAGTTCACCGAAGCCGTCTCTAGTTGATTATCGTCACTGGCATCGCGTTTGCCCAGTGCATGCAGTAAATCGTCCACGTTGCGTATGAAGGGTGTCTTACGCTCGCGATCTGGCTCTGTGCCTCCTCCGCCAGCACTACCAGCACCTCCTCCGCCTCCTTCGCCTCCTCCCATGCAACTGGCAAGACTTTTGCTGCCCAGACTGTTGCTGCGGGAGCGGGAGCGAGAACGCGTGCGTTGCTTGCCCAGCCAGTACGCCTGATTGACCAGATTGATGTCAGCCGCGGCGGCCTGGCGAGCGCAACGCCGCATCGCCGCTGCCGGCGGCTCCTGCTCCGCTTCCAACGGCTGATCGCTGGCCAAATACTCCCCTGCAATGTGCACCTTCGGAGTGCTGACCAATTGCAGGCCGGTGGCACCCAGCTGTTCTGGAAATTCGTGCAGTTCGAGTGGAAAGCGCGGATCCATGGGCTGGCCGGGCTGGCGGGGGTACATATAGCCATCCCGCATAAACATTCTGCTGGTCGTGTAGACGCGATCATCAATTTGGTAGAGGCCATCGGCACCCGGGCCGTTGCCGCCGCCAATGATGCCGTTCCTTACATACGCAGTGGGTCGGTGCCGTACGAGCGGATTATATAAGTTCGATTTGGGTTGAAGTTGTTTCGTTTTAAAACTGCGACGTCGCGTCGACGGCTTCATTTCATTAGCTGCTCAAAAGTATGCAATGGATTTCTAAAATCAGCTATGCACAAAAGTATGCAACAATTATTAGTGCTGACGAAATAATTTCCTCCGCATTAGCTGACATTGAGTATTGCATACTTTTATGCGTAAACAAATATAGAATTTCACATTTAGGGAAAAGATTAATTCCCTATCGGTTTTTTTTTAACAAAAATCCTTGGAAATTCTATATTCAAAAATAAGGAATGAAATATATGGACAATTTGTATTTCCCATCTGAGGGCAATTGTCAATTTAAGTACTTTCGTTTGCTCTGCACTGAAGGTTTTTTTTTTTTTTTTTGAGTAAATATCTCTTTGAACTTTGGGGTAATTTGCACATTAACAAAAATATCTAGTCCAAATAAAGTAGACAGAAAAGGAATTTGTTGCCAATAGAAAATTTAAATTTTAGGCGCGAAATTCAAATCAAGAGAAGATTGAAATTTAAGTTAAGTTTAATATATTATATACATGTGAATGTAAAGAAATTTAGACTGTTATTATTTCTATTATTTTAATTACTATAGTTTAATGGTAAATTAAACGTTTTTTTTTTATTTTATGCCGAGCGACGCGCACGAGACGTTCACAACATTGCACGTTCGATTTTTCACTGAAATTGTTTGAATTTTATTGCAACAACTTTTTCTATTATTTGCTGGAAAAGTACGCAGCTAATCCAATTAGCGAGTCGCTTGTCACAGACCTGAACCCGAGAACACTGTGCACTGCCCCGCCTCCAACGCCCCTACAGCTAAGGCAAGGCAACTGACTAAAGTATTGACACAGTTGCTAGCTAGTTGTTAGATGGTTTGGCACGTCTTCCTGAACACTGTACATCATAGGCAAAGCCAAGAGCTAGCTGACTGAAAGCCCGTCCAAATTCTGTGCTAATCTGTCAACTTGAGTTGGCTAATTAAGCTAGATTTGCGAAATTATTGGCTTAGTGCCAGCGACCACACTCGTCGTGGCCCCAATTCAAAATTTACCGATTAGATGACAAAATGTGCGGACCACTAAAAAGAATTGAATGACACGTAATTCAATTTGACGCCCCCCATTTGATATAAACAGTTCGAATTGAGTTCAGTTGAATTTCAATTGTAGTTCTCGCAGAGCCTTTTCAAGGTTGACTCTGCAGCAGTGGGCAGTGGGCCGAAGTCACTTGAGGAATTTCACATTCACTAATTTCCATGACACCGTTAAGCACGTCTCTTTATATAGTATATCTATATTGTATTACTAAACACAGTCTTACACACTGCTAAAGTCTTGTTCGGCTTTTCTTAGTTTTCCTTTACTTTTGCTCTCTTTTATGCAACCTTATCACCTTTTAAGTAACTTTGATTTTAGCTTTATACTTCCGTCCGCACGCTATATAGAAATAGAATAGTCGCTCGATACGCCCTGACTAACAAACTTGCACTGAATGCGTGCATTTGAGAAGCAATCTACGGGCGAAGTTATTCCAATGGTCATTCATTTCGTACGATAAACCGAGAGATAACTTCCAGTCAAAAGCCACAAACACAAAAAGTGAACAAAACAAATTGCGATAACAATTGGGATTTGTGTGTATAAAGAACGTGAGTTTCTATACAGTATTATATAGATACTCCCACTTTTTTAATCGAGAATAAAGAGCGAGAGAGAGAGAAAGATTCCCACTTTTATAATCGAGAATAAAAAGCGAGAGAGAGACAGAGAGAAAGATTGACAGGCAATACATAGCTCTTCATGGAACAATTTTGATTACTTACAAGTTTCGAAATAAATCCTTAAATCTTAAAAAAAAAAAAACTCACTGGTTCTTCTTTCTGAATATCTATGGAATATGGAATGGACTGTTTATATATCCTTCCTATTTTTACCTTTTTTCAACCAAATTAAAAAAAAAAAAAATAATAAAATAAAAATTTGTCATCTTTGCAGCTTTTATATTAATTTTTCTTCCATATGATCAAATCTTTATTTATTTATTTTTTTTAAGATTAAGCTATTTATTTTGCTCTAATAATTTTTTCTTTAATGATTTCTTGGTCTATTAAAAATATTTGTTAATTCTGATTACGAAATTGTCAAGATTGAATTTGTATTCACTATCATAATGACCAATTCTAAGCAAGCATTTTTAGCTTTTTTTCATAATATTCTTACAAGGAATATCAACCATATTTTTTGATCAAAATTTCACTCGCACGCAATTTGCACGTATTTGAAGAAAGAGTTCGATGACCATCAGAGGAGTAAAAGCTATTTTCTATTTATTTTCTATATCTATTCATTAAAGTTGCAATATATTTTCCAACTTATTTACCATAGAGCTGTAAATAAGTTGGAAAATATATTGCAACTTTAATGAATAGCTGAAACACATGTTTGTGTATGTAGAAATTTGATAAGAAATGGCTTCGTTTACTTACAAAAAATTCATCCTCGATGACCGGATCGGCGAGCATCTCAATGGCTTCGGTCATGGAGCGGCAGGTGCGATTCGTGTTCTTCTTCTTCTTGAGCTTGCGCCCCAATGTGGCCGCATCGCTGAACCGATGGAGCAGCTTGTCGCGCTTGCGCACAGCCAACGGACTGGCCGTGGAGCTGGCATGGCACAGCAGGGACGAATAGCCACCATTGGTGGAGGATATGGTGCCGGTGTTGGCATAGAAATTCTGCGGCTGGTACTGAGCCGGTGCAGTCAGCGTGCTGTTCGAGTCGATCTTCTGTATGAGATTGTACTCGGACTGCGGATACTTGCTGGCTATGATGCTGGACGCATGCGAGGAGTCTGTGGACTGCAGCGATGCCTTCGACGTTAGCTGGGGCTTGGGCGGCGGCGGCGGTGGCTCCTTCATGAGCGCCACACGACGCGGTGCCGCACGCGGTATGGTGGCACAGTGGGTCGGCGAGTTGCCGCCGCCATAGCTAACCGCACGACGGTTGCGATCGTTCTCCTTCTCTCTGCAATGGGAAAAAATAAACATTTTATTAGATTAGACGAATGAGAACGAGAATTTCGTGAGAGCTGAGCTGAGGACACGGCCCACCTAAAACGTCGCCGCTGCATGGGCGGACTGAAGAAGCAGTTGGGCGCCAATGGCACAAAATAGCCCCACTGTGGTGCCGCCTCTGGCCCATCATGATAGATGCCCAGCTGCGGTGTCAGCTCCCTGGAGTGGCTCATTGCACGCAAAGCTGGCATCGAAACGCGCTGTGGTGCATAGCGTTTGTGACGTTGCTGGCTAAGGTGGTGCTGCTGGTGCTGGTTCTTGCGATAGATGTGGTGCTCCATGGAGGATGTGGTTGTGGCATCCGAATCCAGCGTGCAATCTGACTGCAAAGCATTCTCGAGCGTGCCATCGCTCGACTCATCTCTGTCATCATCATTGCCATTACCATTGTCATTACAATGGCCATTAGCAGTGCGAATGCCATTACCATTTCGATGCATCACATCATCATTATGATCATCACGATCATCATCATCATCATCGCTGGAGCACTCTGGCACCGTATAGCAGGTATAATCGATCTGAGACATGGCTCCCAAATAGTTTACAATTTTTTTTTGGCACTTTTATCACACGTTTCGTTTCTCTCATCGGCAAACTTTTATTTCTTATTCTCTTTCACAGATTTTTAATTAGTTCACGAGTTTGTTTTTTTTTTCTCTTATTCATCTGACTTTGATTCTTTTTTTATTGTTCGTGTTGTGTTTCTACCTTTGACAAATGTTAAATGACAATTTCACGTTGTTTTCGTACACATGTACGTAATTACTCTACAAGCTTGTTCCGACACATTTCGTGCTCGACTGACTTCAAACTACTGCGAGAGAGAGAGAGAGAGAGTGAACATTGGACTGGCCCACGCATCCATCATGTGTCATGTGTCGGCGACTCTACCCCTAAACTCTTTCCCAACTGACAGAGCTTCACTGTATTCTATTCTATTCTATTCTATTCCACTCAAAAACTGTGTCCAGTGGGCGCAATTAAAAGTCGTTTTGTGCTCGAAAAGTTGCCCTAATGAGGTGCCGAACGGAAGCGCACAGCAATTGTCTAGCCTAGTTGAGATGTTTAACTATTTGAGAAAGGGTCCACGTTGGCAGCTCATAAAACTCTTGCCCCTGCTCAAATGGGACGAGAAAATAAGCTTCATTTACCAAGTCAAACCAAGTAATTGTTCGATGCAGAGATAAAGTATTAAAGTGCTAAGCACTTACATGCTGACTTTATATAAAGCAACAATTCAACAATTACATAAAGTAATTTTTATTAAAATTATTAAATATTAACAATTTGGTTGATTTAATATTTAATTATTAAAAGTTCAAAGCATAATTTGTATTACTTTATTTTATGTTTTCTTTTGTCCAAATTTATTGCAATTTTAATTTATAGAAGCACAAAGATAAGATGTTTATTATTATAATAATTTAAGCTAATTTTTCATTTCATTTAATAGATAATAAATTCGTGTAAATAAATTGATAAGAAGTAAAGAACAAATATGTTATTAAAATTAATTGCAATATTTGTAAGCGCTATCATTCGCTACAATCAATTTTTCCTTTATTATCATGCTAAGAGTTTTTATAATTCTCTGTATTTAGAATCTACTAATGAAATACTTAAATGAAGCATTCAAAAATATATTCTTAAAGATTTTTTTTAACCAGTAAAGCATAGCTTCAATTTTATGCCAGCATGAAATGAGTTTACTTTAAATACTTCAAGCTGTTTAAGCTTAGAGCCAAATCAGCAGCAGCTGCCATTTAAAGCTCCTGTTTGGCCAACAACAACAACGTGCTAAATGGTAACTGGGAAATACAGTTGAACCAAGAAGGAGTTCATTAGGAATTTATAAGAAAGCAAAAGTGTCAACAGCGAAATCCATCAACAAAGCAATTAAGATGTCAAACGACAAAACGAGCCACACCAACCCGAGCGCATTCAGTCAGTTTCATCTACGGCTTTCAGCTCCCGGCTCTTCGCCTGGTTCGCCTTATCCACTTGGGAGTGAACCGACTGAGTGCGGCCAACATTGCGAAGAGTTTTTCATAATAATGATGATGCAAAAAGCGCCGCCAGTGACAGTGAGGCTGGCTAAATGCAGCGACGAAGCGACGAAGCGACGCAGTGACATAGCGACAGATGCTGTTGGCAGACACGCAGCCAGCCGGATATGGCAAGATTACAAGGGATTGCTGCTGCTCTTGTGGCTCTTTGTGTGTTTATGGTGATTTTATTGTCGCAATTATTTTAAAATTTGCGCAAATGAATAGAGCAGCGTATTGGCAAATGCACTTGATTAATGTAAAACTGTACATAAAGAAAAGGAATAATAACTAAAAAGGGGAACAAGGGAAACAGTTGCAGACCGGAAAAAAGAGTTGGAGCCGCATTAATGATGCCATGCGAGTATTAAGTCAAGCTCGAAAGCTAGATTTCATAAGAGTATTTTTATTACACTAACATTTTGCCATTACAAACAATGAGTAATGAATAAGAGCTGAGTGCAAAAGAAAGGGCAAGAAATGGGGAAAGAAATGGTATACAAACATTTAGTATTGATACACATTCAATTGTCATTAAAGTAAACAATATTTGACGGCTAGTTGAATATACAATAATAACAATATTAAGTAAACTTAATTTGAATCGAAAATCTTTACACTTTACTCTTGCCGCTTTCACTAAAAAATAAATGCAAATTTGACTGCAAATTCTTCCATGTATTATTTAATATATTTCTATTTAAAAATTTAGCAGGAAATCCAAATAGCAAATATTGTGATCAACATTTTCTATTATAAAGATTTTTTTTGTGTATATAAAGATGACGCAATTTTCGGCTCACATTTAGCTACATAAAATGCATCACTTAAATATTATTAACACCTATTTATATATATAGGTATAGCTAACTCTGTCATTATAAACATAAAAGCTAATTTGTAATTTTTTTTTTTTTATTTGCCACATAATTTGCTTTTCTAATGATTGACTAACAAATATTTCTTTGCCAACAAATGACATTTCACACATACACACGAAATAGGTTTTTATGAATTATTTTAAATTTAGAAATTGCTCACTAATTATTTGATTGCATTTCCTATTAATATTATGCATATATATATGCTTGCTTTAATTTTCACTCATTTTAACACAAACTTCGTCCATTCAAATAAAAAACCACAAAAATAGGCGACATAAAAGGCGGAACGAATTTCTCGAAATATTCACGTTTTTCTCTTTTTTTTTTTTGTATCCTATCGAGCAGCTCGACTAGAATAAATGCGCTGACCGCCGGCAATTTTGAAACTGAACAGCCAGAAATTCTCTGGCTGGGCAGAAGAGCTGAAGAGCGGCGGCACACACCCCCGGAGACGACATGCGCGACAGACTCATGCCGGGCGATGCGCCTGAAAGAGAACAAATATAAGAAGAAGAAAAACAATGTGGCCGACGCAATTGCCTAAAAGATTTCGTACAGAATTAAACAAATAATACAAAAACAACAACAACAACTGAGCAACCAAATTGCGAATGGCATTTGAGACAATTTTACTGGATAACTAGGCGCATGAGTGTTTTTTTTTTTTATTTTTTGAGTGAGTGTGTGAAATGTCATGCGAAATAAATGTCAAGCGTTACAATTGCAGACAGAGAGATCTCTTTATGCCCCACTCTCTCTCTCTCTCTCTCTCTCTCTCTCTCTCTCTCTGTATGTCTGTGTTCTCTGCTCTGTCTTGGCAGCATGAAATTGCCGTGACTCTTTAAAAATATGTTTCTTGGTTGCTTAAAAATAAACACGCTCCAGGGAGAGGAAGAGCAAGCATTTTCACTTGTCACGCATCCACCGCATCGACCGTTCTCCATGGATGTGTGCCATGGTGTGGCATGGTTTATTGACATCTGTTTGCCTGCAGCCACTTGGCAATTGGTGTGATTAATCAGAAGTGCAATCAACTGACAAAGCCATTCAAGCGCCTTTCGGCTGCTGCTACTTTAGCCTCTGTTGCTTCTGCTGCCTCTGCTGCCTCTGCTGTGGTTGCATTATCAATTACACTTGTTAATTAACACAGCTCGATGCAGCATGACCATGGATTAACCCGCATCTCCAATCAAACATCCCAATGCTATTTTACCCGATGCAGGGTGACGATGTGTATTTGATAACAATTGCATGTCCGCAATGCCGGCGCACAATTGCAATTAAATCAGTTCTAAACGGGCATTCACTGAAGCCAATTTCTGTTGCTATTCTCTTCTGTTTCACTTTATGCTCGAGCCATGCTGGCTGGCTGGCTGGCCGTCTGGCTGGCCGTCTGGCTGGCGGGCGACTAACCGGAAGGCGTGGCGCTTATATGGGTTGCGAATACCATAAAAATTAATTGAAGCAATGGGAAGAGATCTTCCAGATTAAACCATGCGATGCTAGGCACATACATGTATATATGTGTGTGTATGTATGTATGTGTGCATGCTCTATAAATAGACATGTGCATTTCCTGAGCTTCTAGGGTTTGAGAGAATAAGTACTCAAGCTACAGTTGCGTGCAGAAAATAATGCGATACCCTGGAATTAGCTAAGCCAATTATTGGCTTATATACTACTAAATAAATATTATTGAAGTATTTAATAATTATGTGAATTTTATTTAGAAAAAAAAAAAATATATATATATATATATAAATATATAAATATATACACCCAATCATACAAAGTTTATATACAAAAAATAAAGTTCTTAGAACAAACATTAATGTCTCAAATTAGCTTAAAGTTGGTATTAAGAGTTAGTTCAACGAACGCAGCAAAATCTAAACAGATTGAAAGCTATATTAATAATAAATTTGAATATTAATATTAAATTTCATAAACCTCATTTGACCAACTCAGAGGATCAAACTTGTCATACATAAATGAGATTCTAACCCATCAAACCCTTTCAAATCGAAATATTTTAATTATTTTAAAAGCCAAAAGTTTCATAGAATATTAGTTGTCATGAGAGAGACTTTGCTCACTTCATTTCGAGCAACTAAAAACAGAAACACACATCAATTAATTAAATTGATCATTTAATTGCCTGACTGATCGATGCATATCTACAATCTTGACAATCATGATTGTCAGACTCAAAGCTACCTTTCGCAGTTTAGGGCAATTTCGCAAAACCGTGATTTATGATCACCGAAATGTAATTAAATGACATATGAAAAAAATAAAGTTAAAACACAATCTCTTTGGCGTAGGCTCGTGCTGGCAAAAACAAAAAAAGGCGAAAATAATAAAAACTAGCGCCAAGAGGCAAGACGTAAAATTTATTTTTACTGTGGCAGCAACTGCTTGTCACCATAATTATAGCCACAGCTTAGCGTTTGCCACTCGTCTCTCTCTCTCTCTCTCTCTCTCTCTCTCGCTCTCTCTCTCTCTAGCTGCCTTGCTCTCTGTGTCATTGTCTGGCGGATTTTCGACTGCGTGTGATTTTATTTTTTGCTCCATTCATTTACGAGAATTTTCCCACTCAGCTGCACGTTTTGGCAGCTGTGGAAGGGCTGCTAATAATAAAGAGTAGTACTTAAATGTTGCTGTTGTTGTTCTTGTTTATTTTATGATTATTAATTTTGGTCGTTGATGTTATTTATAGTGACAGATGCAGGGCAATGTGTTTCTTCGCAAAGAAAGAGAGAGAGAGAGGCTCGCCCCCCCTCCCGAATACCTAGAGCATGTTTTGGCTGCCAGAGCAATTTTAATGGCCAGAAACTTTTAGTGATGCTCGATCCAAAAGAGACAGACGCACCAGCATTGGCCGCATTATTTAAACACATTTCCAAAATATATTTATTTTTATTTATGTATATATACATATATTTAGTTTTTGCTTTTGGAACATTTCAGTTTCATAAGCATTGTCCAGAGTTGATTTATTGCAGTTATAGACATGATTTATAGTAGAGAAATGGCTGAGGGCGGGTCGCTTAGTTTTCAGAATCTTTTACATTGTGCCACAATATAGACATATCTCAAGATTCTTTATATTTAGAGAAAATGTAAGTGATTGTTCTTTAATGGAGAATTAAGCAGCATAAGCATTAGAAGTGTTTTCGTTTAAGTGCTGGCAGAGAAGGATCGTAAATGTATTTAAAAGTAAGACTATTCCAATAGGAAATTTCAATCAGTTTTCTTTGCATTCCATTTAATGACTTTGAATACAATCTATACTAAATTATAAATAAAAATCAAAGAATATTAAAATAAGATCTTTTAGAATAAATGTATATGACAAGTCAAGATTTGAATTAAAGTCTTTGTTAATTGGTTTTAGCAAACAAGTTTTACAAATTGATCATTAAGACACGAGGTTCATTCACATCGTATACCGACTTGTCTCTTGCTTCCATATATCATTCATCACATTTATAGGAAGCGAATTGTGTGCACAATTAGTGTGTCAATTTTAATGTCAATTGGGCCACGTGCCAGTGGATATTAAGTGCTGTCAACAAACTAAATGAACTGTAATACTATCCCTGGCTATTGCCGTGGGGCTTGTACTTTCTGGTTTCAGGCGGCTTGCGAGTCTGCAATATGCGATTGCATCTGCAGCTCTGTTTATAAAATTAATAATAATTTTTGCTCGTGTTCTCTATATATTTTTGTTGTTGTGAAAATTTGCATCGTCTGCTCCCCGGTTTCGAGTCATTTCATTAATTGCCTCATAAAAGTCAACTGCAAATTGCGACTGCAAGTGCATCAGCAGCAGCTGCTGTTGCTCTTTGTCTTTTGTCTCTGTCTCTGGCTCTGTCTCTGTCTCTTGCGAATTCGTGTTAAGAGGTTAAACCCATTTAACATCATTCATTAAATTATGTTGCATGCCAGTTATGCTGATGATGTCTTAGGCTAGAATATAAGCATCAGCTGAGTGAATCAACCTAAGAGAATGAGTTTCTTAATTGGCAACCATTCTAGTGCAGGTGCTGCAAAGATGTCAAGCATAAGCAGCATTTAAAACTTATGTGCAGAATAATTAATTTAGCAATTTTGAATAATTAAAATTTGTCAAAGAACGAATTTATGCTAATATTCATGTGAGCTTTACATTTTTCCGATTCATTCTTAATTAAAGTATAGATTATAGAATAGAATAGCATAGGAGACTATTCAACAGAGTAGCCTATTTTGTAATATATTTTAATATTTTAATTTAAGAGCAGCTGTAGACTTAAGAGTTTTTGATCCGTAAGAGATTACATTTTTATTTTTTTATATAGTTTCAAATATTTTATCATTTTCCAAAATCTAAACTAAATCTTAAACTTAACTTCCTCAGCTAATAATTCTCACAAAATTTAAATGAAAAGAGAGAGTATTTTCGATCGTTAGGCTCAACAAAAGAAATTATACAAAAAAAGAAGGTTTTTCTCACATAAAGCTCAAATGAAGCTCATCAATGCTATGCTTATTCAGTTATCGAGTTTCCCATCAACTCTGAACAATTGCTCTCACCGGCAAACGAATGAATGAATGAACGTAGCGAAAACACGTAGGTATATATATAGATATTTATATATCTATCCATCTCTATTTATATATAAATGCTGGTATTGATTTCACATAATGAGAAAATCTTCAAGGGACCCACAGCCAAGGGCACTGAGATTACAAACTTGAAAAGGCTTTTGACGTAAGGTTTCTGAATATAGGAGGCCCCGCAGCGGCTTTGTCTGCGATCAGCCTATAATAGGGTGCGATAATTACATGAGTGCCTTAAATTACTTAAGTGAATGCAATTGATATTGGATTGAAATAATTTGAAATACGCAATTGACTCTCAAAAGTGAGCATTTAATGAAAGTAACTTCAGAAGCTAAGCTGCAACTTGTCTTTCTGCTGTCATACTAATGAAGAAGAACTAAAGAAAAAAAAAGACATTTGCTTAATGTAGACATCAACTTTTTTTATGCATTCGTGTGGCAATCAGTCAAACTCGTATTCATTAAGACCAGCGCAACTCAAGGTTGTTTCAATATATTTTGAATGCTGCATCACATATTTCATAGACGTTTGCAACCTAAGCAAGCTCTTAAAGTGCAAATTTTTCATTTGTGCATAATTAAAAAATTATTTTTTTTTATATAATATTTAACAATTTGCGACCAACTCATGCAAAAAACTGCTAAAAACATGAGAGACCAAATGGAATGGCAAAGAAGATTTGCCAGTTGAGGTGCCGAAACTTAGCGCAGCGCTTGACACGCAAACGTCAAAAGTTTTAAGCAACAAATTTGTTTGTTGTATGAGGTAATATTGATGAAACTAAAAAATATATATAATTTAGTGCCTCTTCCTTAGTTATGTATTTCCAGACAGTTGAAAAATTAGTTGTTTGAGCAGTGTATGAGAAAAAGTTAAGAGATTGATGATGGAGTTTGAAAACAGAAATTGAGAGAATAAACAATAGTAAAGAGAACAAACTCATAAAATGGCTGATGAGAAAACAAAAAATAGTAAACAAAAATTGATCATTAACTAACAATACAAGAAACTTGCATTATAATTTATAAATATTATATTATAAAATATTTAGAACTTTAGGTTCTCTATAACTAATGATGATTCTATCTTCTTTTTATTTAATTAAATATTTTACATTGATTCCTATTGACTATTTTTACAACTTTAACTTGATTTCTAATTAGAATTATATTAATGCATATTTAATTGAAATATTTATATTCTATTTAAAAATTCTGGCGTCAACTTTAGAGTTGTTCAGCAGTCTCTCTCACCAGCTTCTTGGTCAAAAGTTCTTTACTTGAAGATGATATATGGCCTGGGCCTCCTCTAAAAGTAATTGGAGGCAAACGTAAAATGCGAATATAAAGAGCGAATTCCAAGAAATTAGCCAAGACACTAGCCAAATGGGGGCACACACTACTAAATCAAAAAGTTTGCTGCGCAAATGCAAGAGCTCTAGCTGCAGCTTGCAGGCAAAATTGGCCCCAATTGCAGCATAAAAATAAAAAAAAAAAAAAAATGCTGCGCTTTACAACTAGCGACTGCTCTTGGGTGTAACTACCAGGAAATGGACAAATTGGAGTCGACCAGAGCTCAGCTCAGCACACAGTAGAGCACAGCCCAGAGATTGAGTCATAAAGTTATGATTCGAGTTTTCGCTGTGACTCCAATGGGAGCAATCAGAGTTCCCAGTTTTTTGATTTGGCCATCACGAAATTGCCAAAAGCAACGCGAGTCAGACTAGAAGCAAACGCCACGCCACACACCACTCGCTGTACACTATAAAAAACCAGTGGCAATTTAATTTGCACAGCGAATGGATCGTAATTATTTCAGAGCTTATGGGCCTTTGGTGGTTCGTCAACCGTTTCAGCTAATTAGCCGCTGCTCTGGGGCATGATGTGGCTGGGTGCGGCAGTCTGATTCTCTTTTCTCTCTTTTCCTTTTATAGTTTTTATTGTGCTTTTCTCTGATTTCGTGCGATTGTCTCGTCTAATGACGCAAAAGTTCAGAGTTAATCAATTGCAAGACAATTAACCGCAAACAATTTGAACTGTGCTGCTCGGACCAGAGGCCAACGCAATTAGTGAACGCAGCCAAGAAGCAGATTGGCAGACGCCAAACCGGAGCAGCTGCTCCGACAGCCATAGCCACAGACAGAGAGAGAGAGAGAGAGAGAGAGAGAGAGAGAGAGAGAGAGAGAGAGAGAGAGAGAGAGAGAGAGAGAGAGAGAGAGAGACAGAGATTATAGCAACGGCATCGGGAACAGAGCATCTGCGGCGCGTGTTGCCAATTTATCTTGAGCGAGTGCCCCGCCAAGTTGCAAGATTTGTAGCTCAGCTGCTGCTCTGACTCACTGCCTTATGCAGTTAGTCCTGTTTTTGTGTCAGCTTGACTTATTACCCAAAATGCGCTGCCTCCCCTTTCGGGTTAGCCACATGAAGATCAACAATAAGAGATCTTAGTCGAAGCACAATGAAAAGAGCTAAGCTTAGATCTTACATATATGTATATTTTTAGAGATGAATATATACTTATATTTTCTTAAGTTAACTTATAATTTGGATGGAATAAGCATCAACATATAGTGTTATAATTGTACTTTAAATTAGTAAATTCTTTTTTTTTTTATTATTATTTAGATATTTATATTTATATTATATTATTATTTAGATATTTAATTATTTAGATAAATTACGCTGCCTCTACTAAATCAAAATATATCAAACATTTTCTTTATCGAAACTCAAGAAAGAAATTTACTTAAAAACAAAGAAATTTGGTTTGTTTAAAATATTATATAGACCAGAAATCGTTTTGCTGAGCCACAATACTATTGAAAGCATAACAAAGTTTACAAAAAAAAAATGAGTTCGTAAAATCTACAATAACAACAAAATCATTCTATGCTTATATTTATTTAATAAAAACTCATTATATCATAAGATGATATATTCTAATATACTCTAATATATTATAATACATTTTTGATATGATAATTGATTTTTGATAAACATATTTATCCATTAATAAATATAAATATATATATCTAAATTTAAATAATATATTTATACATTTAAATATTTATATACATTTCTAAAATCAAATTTCAGGAAATATATTTCTATCACAATTTTTTTATTTTTGCTTTTTTTTTTTTGCCATTTATTAATGCTTAATATTTCCACAATATTATCCACACACATTCATAGCTTTCGATATGCTGAACGAGTATTGATTTGAAAGCTCCTGCGCTATGGACCGCCAATGATATGTAATTTTCAGTAGCGCCCATCCAATTTGTAATTTGTGGAAGGCATACAAATTTCGCCATAACTCAGAGTTGAATACACAGCTCAGAGCTCACAGAGCACAGAGCACACAGCTTGCAAGCTTTGTTTACCTGGCTCAGCCCGGCCAAGTTGCTTTGTTTATAACTGGTTCAAAGTTGGCACGTCTTTGGCATATATAAATAATCATAAAAAAAAAACTTAAAAAAAATAAGGTTTACACACACACACACATATACTCAGAGTCAAGTTGTTTATCTGTCTTTTCAGCTGTTTGACAGCGTCTGCGTCTACCTGCCCCTGTTTTAGGAGCTGTCTTTGTCCCGATGCCATGCCAAGTCCTGTCCGTTCCCCAAAACGCTTGACAGCCAGCGCCAACAGCTGTCGTGCCAGTTAGTCTCTATCGTATAACCCCTTCCTCACACATGACGGCCGCATGCAGCGGAGGGGCGGGCAAGGTGCAAAGTTTCGCAATGGTCCCTAACACTGGAGCATTGCATGTCGGCTAATTTCCATGCAGAATTCCCAATGTTGAAGCTGCCTGGTTGCCTGGGTTGCCCAGTTGCTTGGCTGCTTGCCAGCAGCTTATAGTTATGTTGTCTTCTTGCCGTCTATTATGATTCCATATAGTTTTGTCTGCGCTGTGAGTTAGCCGATGAAAATGCTAATGTTTTGGTCAGATTTCATGACTGCTTTTCAAAATGCTCCACGTGCATTTCCTACTCATATGTTAATTTCACACAAGGCAAACGCTCTCTGAATTTCAAGTGCTGCAACTAATAATTTGGCTGGGCTCATTATTAAAGACATTGCCATATTACTGTACTTCTGTGACTGCTTCAACCATTCTGGGCTCCAGCTGATTGTATTTTTTGTTTCTCTTCTGTTTTTGGGGTCAATGGAGTTCGGACGCCCCTTATGCCTTGCTCCCAATTTCAATAATGAAAATACCGTAATTTATGTGTCAAGCGAGCTTACGAACTGAGACTGGAAACCGTAAAGTTAACGCCCATATTTTGACTGTTTTGCATTTTCGACTCAACTTGGCCAAGGGTCAGGCTCCTGCCACGCGCTGCCCCCGTAGGCGACGTTTTGTTGTTGTGAAAGCCGAGCCAGAACTCAAGCCTAGTCTACCGCAGCAGTCTTTTGTGCCAATAAAATGGCATAAACTGCATTTATTAATGTATCATAATGACTGCAGGTGGGCCACAAGAGATAGCTTTTTGGAAGCCGAAGATTTATTTCCCTCGATGCCATAAACCATCATACTGATAAAAAAAAAATGTTACTTATAATCAAACATTTACGGATTTGCACTATATAGAAAAGTATAATCGATTCTATTGAATACTAAAATGAAAACAAAATAATGAACATAATTTCCACTCCCCAAAGAAATCTCTGTCCATATCTATATTACACAACATATTCCATAACATAGCCATAGTATCTTAGTTAAGGGTATACAAATAAAAAATACATAAAAGTAGGCATTGGCGTTACGCCCACAAATTGAGCAAGTCACTTGATCACACTAAAAGCGCGCTGAAATATTTGCGTTTTCTTTCGCTTAAGCTTAGTTTTTGATTCCCCAATTTTGTCTGGGGCGTTTCGCTGTTGCAACTGCAATCTGATAAACATAAACGTTTAATTAGAGCGCTAAATGCATTTTTTAATAGTCATAAAACGAGTCGAAGAAAAAAAAAAAATACAATTTTATTGCCTTTTTCACATATTAATTTATCATTGTATAGTATTTATTGTTCCACTATTGCGTTTAGTTTGTCAACGCGCGCGGCTGACAAAACAAAAGACTTAGGCGACAAACTTGTTTCTTTGTTCAGCTTCTTTTGGTTGATTTTTTTTTTTTTTTGTGTGTTTATTGAGTGCTACTCCATGAATTTTCATAAAAGAAAAGCTTTTGTTTCGCTTGATTGCATTGAAAACGATTCAGTTCGCATCTGACTGGCTGCGCTGTGATTAATGATCGCTTAATTTATTTTTTTAAGAAATTTATTAATTAAATTCAGTTTAGCAAGCATTTATTTAACAGTTCCGCTAGCTGAAATTCAATTAAAAACCGGACACATAATTTTTAACAAATTATTATTCTATACAAAACTGTTTCTGTCCGGGATTAAAGCATTCTAATTTAAGTTTTGAGTGAATGGCGAGTTTAGATATCAAAAGGATCTAAAATTAGATATTATCATATATATATATATATATATATATATATATCATATAACATATATGATATGAATATTACAAAATTTCGTTTAAGTTAGTCAATCATTTTCTTTGTTTATAGCTCGATTTCTTTTCCCATCACATTTAGTACAGCATAATGTCTGTTTTGCAGTTGCTTAGATATTTTTGTTTTTCTTTAAGCTTGACAATGCGCAACGTCGCAACGTTGCTCTTTAGTCGCTTAGCCTTAAGCTATTTATAAACTGTATTTATTGGTTCGTCATTTGATAGTTTTTTTTCTCGTTTTTTTTTTGTATATTTTTGTTGTTATGTTAAATCCATAAGCAGACGACCGTTTGATATTTTCAGTTAACACAGAGCCAGCAGCTTAGCCAGTTACCGAATGAAGTTGCCAAAAGCGAACAATAACAAAAATCTGAGAGAGAAGAAGAAGAAGAAAAGAAACAAATCTCAAGCTCGAATAAAGCTCCTCTTTATATTTAAATGGTTGTCTTTTTTATTGTTATTTTAATCGTCTGGCAGGTCAAACATCACGTAATAGCCGTCACTGGTTACACCTGTTTCATCGCGTCGAACGCTGTTACATCGTGTAATGATATGCCACCAGCGCACACAACACATATAACACGTATATATTTATATATATATATAGATGTTTCCTCTTGCCAAAAGTTCATCAAACGCTATGGCATGCAACGGCAACGGCAACTGCAACTGCAACTGCAACTGCAACTTCGACTAGTGTCCAACTATTTATTATTTGCAAAGCATTTTTGATGTTTGCTTGGTCGACTGATAAGTGTCAAAAGAGTCGCAACAGGCCAAGCCAAAAAACTAATAACATTTGATTTGTTTTGCTTTTACTCCTCAAAGTGAAAACCCCTTGCAACAACAACAACAACAACAACAATTAAAATCCTGACTGTGCGGCGAAATCTTTTAAATATCAGCAATTAAAAACTCACTTCAGTGAAAGTCTTTTCGCACATGGATTTTGCGTAGGAAATTTCGTAATAAATTGCAAAGCAAAAAAAAAAAGTGTTCAATATTCACACGTTATGTGTGAGTGTGCGTGTATGTGTGTGTGTGTATGCGTTTATGCAAATATAAATGCGTTACAGTAAGACTAAAAGAAAACCAACAACAAACACGCGACAAATTGCCATCGAGTCGTGCGTTTCTTGACTCTGCGTCTTCATTTGCATACGTGAGCCGCTTCAATATGAGCCAGTTTTTTACATTTTTACCGATTAGCCCAAAGCGAAGATGACGCTTCAGTAAAAATATAAAAATAAAAGTAGTAAACACACAAAAAAAAAAAAAAAACAAGCTCAGATTTTGATATGGAGTCTACGAAAGTGAAATCAAAAAGAAAGCGTTTCATTTGCTTCATTAAGTTGTAGGAGTTCAGCTGAGTTTGTTCAATTTGTTTATTTGGATTTGATAAATCCGTCGATAACATTCTAATTATGCGCATGCATTTGATAATGATGATGATGATGTTTTTATTTATGACCAAGTCGTTTGCATTAACAGCTAACCAGTTGACCAGTCGGTTGACTTTTAACCTGAATTCTGTTTTGCATACGCTCTAAACGTGTAGGCGATACGCTGTCATCGCAGTTAATGGGATAATACTAAATAAAGTTGTTGTCGCATTTAGATGTATATATAAATATAGATGGCTAATAAAAGGCTTTACATGTAAGCCAGGATTTAACAGTTTAACGTGATGGCATTATATATCGCTTTAATGAAACAAAAAATGGGCCAATTCATTAGAGTAATTCAGCACCTAAATATGACTAAGACTTAGCGTTTGTTAACATATAACTGTTAATTATTTTGACTATTCGAAATTGTGGGTGCAATATTAATTTATTTAATTTATCCATTTATAGATATTTGACAATTTATTAGCTGGACATATATTTATTTCATTTCAGTGGGTTTTCATAATAAATCTGATTCCGTGTTAGATAAGCGCGAAAAATAATATGGCGTTAATATTTATAAAGGAGTCCATTTAGGGTAGCTTTCATTAGAAAGTCAAACATATGTGTTTCAAGCCATATTTGATTTAATACGATATTATGATACTTCGTTGCCTAAGTCTTTTGTTCTGCAAAAAGAAATTATGCGGTTGTATCCGTATACGGATTTTGCTTGCTATCCCATGGGTAATTAATATCTTATGGGAAGTTAATTAAATGTCGTTGCCTGGCTATAGGATTGCAATATTTTTTATGCAAGAAGTGATGTCTGCAGCTAACAAACAAGTTTCCAGCACAACAACAAGTGCGCTAAAGAAACCAAAAAAGTGTTGTCCATACACTTGCAGCAAAACAAACAGCAAGCACAGCAACAACAACTGCAACAACAACTGCAACAACAACTACTACTTGAATGTCATAATTATTTAGAGGCATTCAACTTTAAGAAGCAAAATCTCGACCACAAATCAAGAGGCTGGACAGACTGGTAAGCTAAAAAAATATGTTATCGAAAAATCAAAAAAATATGACCGCAACGATAAGGAAATTATGTATTAAACACATCAACGATTCGACGGGCTACATGATCCACAAAAAAAAAAAGTCGAACGAACGACGGAAAAAAATTACCATTTAATGTTGGAAAAAAGTTAACAAGTTGCCGGTGTCAGCAAAAACTGCAAAATCTGCCACACCAGCCGATTTTGGCGGCTGTTTAACTGAATTAAATATTGCGCAATCTGACGTTGTATATATATATGTGTGAGTGTGTGTATGTGAGAGTTAAAACTCGTCCGTGTTCATTGGCCATATAAATGGTAACAACTGTGGCGATCATTGAGATGCTTGTTGTTGCTCTTGTTGTTGTCCAATTGGCGTCCACAAATGGCTTAAATGTGCTCATGACCGCAAGTAATAAAATAATTAAAGAAAAAAAACAAAAACATGCTGCATAATTCACACTTACATCTGAACGGGTTTCCATGACTAACAAAAAAAAAAAAAATAAAATAATAAAAGATAAGCTTAGCTCACTGACTGCGTAATCAGATTAATACTTTGATTAAGCAAGTAGAGAAAATGAGAGCAGGTGCAACTTTCTATATTAACTACGTTTCTTATGTGCTCTTTAATTGAACATAGGCTTAGATAAACAAGCTAAGAATAATACTGATTTATATACAATTAAATTACGAGTTCGACAATATGATGTAATGATAATCAAATTCAAATATTAACTAGTTTAAATGTATTTATATAAATGTATAAATAAAAATCTAAATTTATTTTTATTTTTAATACATTTAATGTCTATATATAATTCGTATAATTTATATAAATAATTTTCTTTGATCAAATATAAATATGATAAAACGTGACATATTCTATGAGAGTGTTATAAATAAAATAAAAAGTAAATAAATAACATTTTTTTATTAAAAATAAATTAATTAATTATAATTAATTTATTTATAAATTAAATTAATTTATTGTTCAGAGTGCAGCATTCATACTAAAATTAATTATTTGGTTATGTTTATTTTAATTATTTATTTTATTATTTTATTTAGATTTAGGCATCATAAAATATATTTAAATAATTTTAATTAGAGAAATTATTCATTAATTTCTATTAATTTTTAGAAACGCTGAAGTACCCTGAAGCTCTTTATTAGAGCAAAGAAATGTAAAACAACTAAATTATTTGAAAATAAATCAACTTTTACAGAACAATGCAAAACTAATATTTTAAAAATATATTGTTCAATAACGAATATGCATGCGATACCATAACTTACAGCTTACATTAGCCGTATCCTAAGAAAAAATTGTAATCACCCACCCAAGAGATAAAAGAAACACATTCGAACAACTAACAAATTGTAATTGTAGTTCATGTACCAACAAGTCAGCAGCAGCAGCAGCAGCAGCAACAAACACTGTAATCACACAACAGCAACACCCAGCACTCAGCGCTGCAGCATTGTCAAATTGAGGATTGGTCAAACGTGGCGTATACACAATTTGCACAACGTTCCGGCAATGGCAAAATGCAACTGCGACTGTGACTGCGACTGCGACTGCGGCAACGCCAAGATTAGTAAACAATTATGGTTTGGAAATTGCTACAAGTTAATTCCACTCGTAATTGCTGGCAACTCTGGTGACTGTCTAATTTAATTCGTATTGCTTTTTTTTTAAGGGCGTTTACCACAGTTAGCAAAAAAGAATACAAAAAGCGTAATTGAAAATTACAGCACTCGTTTGGTCATTCGTCAGGCTTAAATTGGCTGTCAAAGTTGCGATTGAATCGATTTGGGTTTGAATCGAAATTAAATTGTATTGACACCTATTTGGGTTCCGTATTCGGCTCGATAATTACTGGTTCTATTTGTAAATTTTATTTCTTGTTTTTGCATTTACTCACTTGTCTATGTAGTCGATCGTTTCGATTTCCTTTTGAATTTTATCCTCGCCTGGGCTATTTTCAATGTTTGCAGCATCTGTAAGAGATTTATAAATAGTTATGAGTAATTTCTTGAATCAAAATAAATCACAAGACATTAGTATAGATATGAGTAAAGTGAATGGGGCGTTGCATTAGCATAATACAAATTATAACTAATTATTTATCTCTGTTTCTTGTTAACCGAAAAAAAAACATGATAAAAGTGTAATAGTTACACGAATGCCTTTTCAAAATGGCAAACACACTTGGCACTTAGCCAAGACTCACATAAATTAGCCATGTCGTTGCTTATAAATCATAATTAGTAGAGCAGCCTAGACAGAGCTACACTCACACACACACTCACACACACACACACACATACTTATATATACATTAATTGGAATTGCAAATCAGCTGGATATATAAACATCATTTGAAATTACGCACCCATTGACGACAATAACAAAATTCTGACCAGCCACAATAATATTTAACCTTACGAACAGCTATATGTATAAATTGTTTTATACAAGCTGATTTATGACACAACATTCGATCGAGCAACAGCCAACGCAATTGTATCTGCTCTTATGCACATTGAAATGGAGCACTCTACTAGTATTTGCCGACAAATGTCAATCACTGTGCACATACGAACATACAAGGGCCCTGGGAGACACTCCATGAGCTGATCAATGTGTTTGAAACCATTCAATAGCAAAACTATAAAATAGACAAAGACTTGAGAAAGCCATGTTAAGATTGTATATAAATTGTAGAATTATAGCTAGCTCTTTTTGTCTTTATGTAAAGTTAAAAAACTGTATAGATATTTTTTTTTCAATAACTTTTCATTCAATTTTGGTATATAAATTTTGAAATAAAAATTAATTGTCTATATATTTATGAAACTTGAGAACTTTTAACATGAATTTATAATTTTGTTTAGATTTAATATAAAAATATATATATATATAATTAAAATAAATAGGTAATTATATAAAATTATAAATTATTTTAAACCAAATGTATAATTTTGTTTAGATTAAATATAATAAAATATATAATTAAAATAAATAACTATTATATCTTATTTTTTCATCATCTACACAATATATAATTTAATGTTATATAAAATTTAAATTTAATAGTTTGCTTTAATTATTAATTTTTTAGATATATAATTTCCGCTTTAAATTCATATGTTTATTTATTGCTTATATAATTCCCAGCCATTTATATGCCCTAATGCGCATAGCTAAACTTAGGTAAGTGCCAAAGTAGAGCATTAATCGAAAGACATGTGGATCAAAGTAAAATCAATAAATGAAATCAAAGGCAGCAGACACTCAAGAACTTGCCACACACAGACATAGACACGTAAGCTGGCAACAAAGAGGTACAAGAAAATGAATGTTGCTGTCTATGGCTCTATATAGAAGTGTGGTATAGAAATAATGCTTGTTTCGGCTTATGTGCTGGTCCAGCGGCACTTCAAGTTCAATTGAATAGCGGCTGTCTGGCCAAAGATCAAATGCGCAATGAGAGCAATAGACCAACCGCATGGCCAGACGGAGAGACTGACAATGGCTATGTGGTGGAGGTCTGAGACTGATGTCTGATGACGGGGCTGGGCCCAGCTGTTGGTAGTTGGTTTAGTTTTGGACGGGTTTTTTTTTTATTGTAGCATATGACTGACTGGAAAGTGACTGTCAGGGGCCTCGATGTGTCTCGGTCGTGTCTCGGCTCACTTAGCGATTTCATGCATGCAAATTAGTTTTTGAACCTGTTGCAATTTGTTGTTGTATGAGCTGCCAGTGTTAACGGCACCCTGCCTGATCTGGTAGCCGCAACGGGCATGGAGCACAGACCACGCTTTCCACTACAGAGGGACAAGTCGCTCGAGCTGTTCCCATGTTGCATGCTAATTGAGTCTGAAGTGTAGCGCAAAAATCACTAACTAAAATAAACTCATGGAAAATAGTGCACCAATTATTGGAAGCGTCTCGCTGAGTGGTCTCTGCCTCTGAAACTCACTCGTGCATATCCTAGAGACATGCGTGAGAATATCACCATAGAATTTCACACGGATACACACCGTTTGCCAACGAACTGGGCAATCATAAGCTCGAAGTTGGGGGCCCAGAAGAGTAGAAGAGGAGTTATCCACCCAACTATGGCCGCGTTGTTGTCGTCTATAACATGCAACAAATTTATGCGCCGCCAGCAAACTGCAGCAGTTCTCGAAAGACGAAGGCAAACGCAAAGGCAGGGCAAGGGCAAGGGCAGAGCTGTTGCCATTTGGCAGTAGTAAGCATGCTGATTTTGAACTTGTACCGTGCTATGATGTTTAAACATAACAACATACAAAGGTATACAACATGCTTAAATTACACACTACACACTGCACATAGTTAAGTGCTTGCCAGGTTGGATTACCTAGTAAGATGGTCGCGATGGTGTGGAATATATATAACAAAAACTTTGCATGTTCTGCCGCCCCCCAATCTGCCCGAAGGCGTCGTCAGCACATTTTAAGGCTGTTGCTCTTTCTGTTTGAAGTATACAACAACAACAACAATAACAAAAAAGAAAAAACAGATTTTGTTGCTTAAGTTTTCCAACTAGTTGTACCTATTCCCATCTGATTATATATTGTGAGTTGCTTTGGGCTGTCAAACGGTTTATAATATCATCAAGAAATAAATGCATTCATCATGCGCATGATTTAATACCTGCGCAGCATAGCTCGTATGAATTCCTAATTAAAATCTTAGTTTAATTTATGCTTTATCTCAATTAATCTAATCGCTATCAAGTTTTTAAGCATTCCTATGCAAATGTGGCTTTATAATAATTTAGTATTCCAAAGCTGTCAAAAATTCATGTATAATTCACAATAAAATTTATATTTTGCGAACTGCTTATTTATAGCCTTCACACATAATTGCAGAAACAACTTTAAACAACTCTGCTTATAAGCATAGCAATCGACTTTTAATGTAATATTTATGTACAATAAAAATCTAAAAAATGTTTGTAAGTGAGATTCAGTCCAATCTGATCCATTCTCTATCATTCATTTCAATTCAACAATTAAAATATCAAATAAACTTTAGTGAGTTTTTATTCAAATAATTTTTAAAAAACCCATTGAAATTTAACAAATTATGCCAAATTTATATTTAAGAAAAATAATAATTACACAATTATTTTTAGTAGTAAATCAAATGACAATAAACTATCAAATATAGTTCGTAAAAATATTTGATATAAGGCAAATGAGAAGCAGCTAACAATTAATGTGATCTGAACAAGTTTAAATACTTTTTAATGGATAACTCGATTTGGGCAGAGTGCAAAGAACAATGCAAACAGTTGGAAATTGCTTGGCATTGCCCTGAAGGCAATCATGTGTTAAATGCAAATAAAGCCACAAAAACCTTACGTTAATCTACTGTAGAAGCTAACGCCACAGCCAAGCAGCCTTATAGCAACAGAACTATAGAAGAAAGCCAGCATGATAAATTATCCGCAGTGCAAATGACAGACACACACACACACACACAGACACACACACAAAACACATAAAAGAGACAAACGGAAGCGGAAATATCTGAGTGAAGTTACGGCAATTTGCGGTTTTAATAGTCGTTGGAGCCCAAATGTTGCTAGGCCCTCAAGCAGCCAGCATATGTAATATATATATATTTACTTGTTTATATATATATATATGTATATACTTTTATATTTATATGAACAGTTTTATGATGCTGTAATTGAGAGCTTTGTATGTAACGAGAGACACCCAGCGGTGATAGCTGAGAGCGTCTGGCAGAACGCCTTTCCCAGACACAATGACTGGAACGGGATGGGACGTCTCTGGTAAAATATGCGAGAAGTTTTTGAGAAAAAATGCAGCCAAGTATTGTGGTTTTTCAAGAGAATGGGTCAAGTTTGCAATTACTATTCAAAAACTGCAAAATATATATATATTTGTAGCTTTAAAATAATCAGCGTGGGAAAATAAATTTAAATCTACTAATTTTTTAGCGAGTGAGAGGCAAAATTATAAAAAAATAAATAAATAAATATATATATAATTAAAATTATCATAAATCTTATTTAACAAATTAAACTGTGCAAACACTTTGCACAATGTGGCACAACAATGAGATAATGAAGCAGAGTGGCAGCCAGACTTGAAAATAAATTTTCAATTGAAACACAAATGCAAAGTGTAAACAAGTAAGAAGGCTCTAGTCGAGACGGCTCGACTACGAGATACCCTGAACCCTGTCAAAAAAAAATATTCTTCTTACCGCACGTATATATTACGCGCCCTCTGCTAACCGCGCAGTTGCTGCCGACGGTTGGGGGTGGGATGGGCTGTACTTTGAACGCTTATAACTCCATTTCTAGATGGACTATCTTCATGAAACTTTCAGAATATATTAAAAGCATTTAAATTTGTCCGTTTGCCAAATCTCAAGTCTCTAGTAGTTGAAATACGTTTTTTTCAAATTGGGGGCGAAGGGGGCGTGGCATCCAAAATCTGAAAATTACATAATCTGCGTATCCATAATATCTATCTAAATATACAAATTTGAAGTCTCTAGCTAAAACGGTGTAGAAGTTATGCTCGAAAAACCTAAAAACCGTAAACGAATTTTCGATTTTTTATCGATAATTAAGGAATGGGATGAGTTATCGAAAAAACAAAATAAACTTGTACTGCGTAACTAAGATACGAGTGTTCATGTAAAATTTCAGCTCTCTAGCTTTTGTAGTTTCCGAAATCTCGACGTTCATACGGACGGACGGACAGACGGACGGACGGACGGACGGACGGACGGACGGACGGACGGACGGACGGACGGACAGACGGACAGGGCTATATCAACTTATTTTTTTGTGCTGATCAAGAATATATATACTTTATGGGGTCTGCGACGTCTCCTTCTGCCTGTTACATACATTTTCACAAAAACATTATACCCTGAATTCCCATTTTCAATGGGTTCAGGGTATAAAAAATGCCAACAAAATAAAAGGAAAACGAAATGTCTGACAACAATAACAACATAAACATATGACAACAATCAACAGTCGAGACCAAATATGATACCACTTAAACTAACTGCGGTTCAGACCCACAGCGCGACCCACTCGCAGCGGGGCAGACAGTGGGTATGGTGGGCCAGTTGGATAGCGAGACAGTGGGACAGACCCACAGACAGATATTGTCGCGCCAATTTTACTTCGAGTGTCGAGTTACTCGCGACAACGTCGACCGACAGCCGCAACATAACAGCAGAAAAAAATACAAATAAAATAAAAATAACAATAAAGAAAATTGAAATAAAATAATATATTTTGAAATTGTTGCAACCATTACTGTGAGCAGTGCGACAGCGGCAACAATGCTATCTAAAAAGCCGCAAGTGACATAATTTTTAGAGGCTAAGGCGATTTCAAGAGACAGCGCCAGACACCCCAGAGAAATGCAAACCCCCGATCAGACCCAACCCGACGACGAGACGAGACCAGCCGAGCCCAGACTCAGCCAAACGCAGTAGGTACTCGAACGTAAAATGAATATATGTTTATATGTTTATATGTATATATATATATATCTCTCTTTTCTTCAATTAGAGAAGAATTGTGCAATTTAGTGAAAGAGGCGACTTATCGGCGTTGAAAAGGCCCACCATTCAGAGATAAACTCTTTGAGTTATATGATACAAAGTGTGAAGTGTGAAATGCGATACGAATCAGCAGCAAATTATGTTTGATTGGGCATGTGTTGAAAAGTTGATGATTTAAATGTAAAGAGCTTGAATTTCGGTAATCAAATCTGAATAATACTAAAATATCTATGTTATTTAAGGATTTAAGTAAAATGTACAAGATATAGATGAATATAAATTTATATTATTGTGTTGTACAAAAAATGAAATAAACTTAATCAAATATATTCAAAATAGTAAAATTGAAAATAGAGCAAATTCAACTAAATTTCAAATTTTAATGACTTTCATTATGGAGCTCTATTCAAATTTCATAGCTTAAGCTTTAATATATCTACAATTGAATATGCTAAGTTTTAGAAAGTGAAATACCAAAGAAAAGCCATATTAATAAATCAACAAATCGACAAGAAATTAACATTTTCTCATGGCATTCCGCTAAATTCCACTGGGAAATTAAGTATACTTTTTTTTTTTTTTACCAAATCGTAGCCCATTAAGTTTTAGTGTCATTTGTCTGCCCATATTTCCTATACATAATTCATATGTAATATTTATAACTAAATAGCTTAAAAAAAAAAAACTATGCGATTAGCCAACACGCAATGCTAAGATCAATACACTTTATACTCTCGTATATCTACGATATCATAACGGGTATTTAAATTTATAATGTGTTGACTTTTTCAACTTTCCGCATAATTAATGAAATGCACAGTTAACACAATTAATATATTTAACCTTATATCAAGGTGGACACGCAAAGCTTATATGTAGAAAAATATTTGAAATATTTATGAATTCAATAAATTTGTTTTAGCTTTTGAACAGCGCAAACCGCGCAAGCCGAACGGATTAAGTGCAGGCTGTGCAGGCCGGCCACACGCTTCAACCATTTATCACAGGCATAATGAGCGGCTTTCGCGGCCGTCAAATTTCTGTTTTAAATATGCCCCCGAAAACAAAAAAAAAAAAAACTGAAAAAAAAATTTAAGCACTGTGCAACAAATGAACATGAACAACAATTTGTCGCAATGCAGCGACAAAACAAAATGTCGCATAGATTAAACGGAGCTTAGCGAATGTCGAAGTGTCAGAGTCTGTCGCAACGGCAGCTGTTGTTGCCCCCAAAGTATCTGAGAGAGATTAACGCAGCAAACAATAACGTATCCATATACATATATTTATGTATGTGTATTTATATATATTGATATACTCGCTGATATGTTTTAAATTGAGCTCGCGCGGGCGTACTTTAACCCTGACAGTCATCAATCTTGCGCCCCATGTTAATCAATTTTATTAGCATTAGATATTCGTTTTGGATTTTTTTTTTTTTGTACTTCTTTTTTTTGCGCTTTTGAGTCTCAATTCTGTTCCGCCTTCAACTGTCGGACGAGAAGCAAGTACGAGTGTTGTAGCACTTTTTCAAGCACAATCTCAAGACATCAAGAGTCAACTCTCAAGTGCGGCAACTCATCAAAGCTCAGACAAAACTATAAATACAAATACAAAATAGAAACAAAATTGTGAAATTATGAATGAGCTGCTGGCAGTGTTTAATTTGGCATCTTCTGGCTTCGTGAATGACGACGCTGATTTGTTCTACCAAATGGTTTCGGCTATTTAAAATTGATTTCTTTTTGCCGTCTCTGTTGCTGTCTGCCAACAATTATGCTTTTGAAGGTCAACTGCTGGGCTAGCCAACATCATAGGCCTCGATTCGTTGCTCATCATCGAACTCCCAAAACAGAAACCAAAACGAAAACGAAAACAAAAAGTGTCGATTAATTCGATGGCACTTCCATTTGTAGGCATATAAATGTGAAGGGGGCTCAAATTATTGTACTTAGATGTTGTCATGAGCTCACGAGGAAGAGCTCAAGAGAATAAGCGGAAATAGACATAAGAAGAAATATTTATAATTTATTACATACAAATTAAGTGTAGCCATAAATCTTCTAGCAGCAATAAATGCAAATTGTTCGCTGACTCAGGTTATGAAACTTGACTGAGAATTGTAGAAAATAAACGTTGATCATTCCTAACTCATTTACGTACAAAGTTTTGAAACGTTTAAGCTCAATAAAGATTAAACCATCGTTACAAACCGATTGAACTGAAAATTAAATGAAATTATATCATTTCAAGGCTTCAGTTTGGTAATTTACTGGAGCACATGAAATGCTTTGAATAATTATTAAATTAATATATCATTAAAAAAAATATATAATTATAAATTAAATAGAATTTATTTATAATTATTAATAATCAAAAATATAAATAATTTTGTATATTCATATATATAAATAAGCAATTAACATTAAAATATATAGAATATAATTTTAAAATAAAATTTTAATTTAACATGTATTTATTTATTTTATTATATTTTTTTTATTTTAATTATTTGTTTTTTTTTTAGAATGTTAAGTCAAGTAATTAACTTTAAGCACGTTTCGCTAATGGTTTGATACATATATTCAATTATCTGGCTTAAAGATTTGAAATTCAATTAACCATATTCCATATTTGACAGCAGTCTGTTCCACTCGAATCATAAGTGAACACGCTTATTTGTATTCCATTTCCAGATTTTGCAAGAACATGACTCGTGCTATAGTCAATTCAGGGATAACCCCAACAATTGGCAACAGACTTGTGCTATTGACAGCTGACATTACAACAAGTGTTTGTACTTGTAATTGCTTTGCTTGGCTTAAATTTCAACCCCAACAATGCCCGGGGTCAGGCGACATGTGCCAGACATGTGCCTGACTATATCTAATATGTATATAGATTCATATATATGAGATGTGCATATGCACCTCTCACTGCTGCTCGCACTGCTCTTCTTTGGCTACAATCAGCTCGTCAGGTCGCGTGCTCCCCTATGGCAAATACCGTTTTCATAATGATTTTGAGGAAATTTGATACACCCCTTGCAGCTGGTGGCACATGTGTGTCCAACAACCCTTCTGCTATCAACCCAGGCCATGTTGCACGCAACTCCTTTCACATATGACACGAAATAATCCCTTTTCCTGCAGCTTAGTGCTAAAAATTTGCAATATTACCAGCAAAAAAATAAAAACGAATTTGAAGAAAAAAAAAAATAAAAAAATTGTGTTCATATTCTATGACAGAAATTCGTTGCCTGCAGCTGTCGCCTCGCATGCTTCAGTGCATCCAGACCATGGACACGAGATCCGGCAGCGACCACGTCTCCGTTCGTAGCCTCATTCAAATTTCATTCCGCATAAATAGCCAACGTAAAGGATGTCGAAGACAACCACGACGACGCCGACTAAAGCTGAATAAATCGCTGATGCCATAAATTTTCGATTTCTGTTTAAATTAAATTCTGCTCGACTTTTGGCCCATTTTCTCAAGCTCATGTTATTTCTTTTAAATGTACAAATACAAGCACACACGCACACACACTTGAGTATGTATTACACATGTTCAGTTGCACTTCAATTGAAATGCGAACGGAAGACATAAAATTTGCTGCAATTGCAATTGGACAAGCGGCAAATGTGACCTGCCGGACGCTTTATAGAAAATAATGTTTAGTTCAACAAAACAGCGAGCCGGCCATAAACAAAATTTTATTCATCATCAATTTTATTGCTGGTTGGCAATAACAGAGTGCACGCAGTTACTCATTGATTTCACTGAATCGAATGTGATTATAGCTCACAAGCTTTCTGAGAAATACAAAAAAATAATCGTTGCAACAAATTCGTGTTTGCTTTCAAGTTATTTACTATGAATATGCACTTTCAAATTTGGTCTTAAAGTATCGCTGTATATGGGAATATAAAATTGCTAAGGCCTAAGATATTAATAAACTAGATTCATTGCAGTCCAATGAATATCTTTTAATTCTTTGCTGTGATAGGGAAAATTTGCACATTCGAGCAAAAACTTTTGGAACATTAAAGGCTGCTTCTGAATTATAAAATTTAAAATTTATTATAAAATTTAATATATAATATAATCATTACTAGTGTAAAAAAAATATATATATTTATAAAAAAAAATATATATTTTATGAATATAATTTCTTCAATATTTATTTCGGCCCTGATGGATTTTCGATCTTCATTAATAATAATTTTTAAAAATTGACATCTATATATAATTTATAAATAAATAATACCAAATTAAAATACAATTATATTTATATAATTACTAATTATTTATATTAATATTTCAATACAACTAAACTTTCTCAACTGCAATCTACGCCTAATTAGCTTAGCAAATTCCTTAACTATTATGTGAAGAACTGATTTACCTTACTTCTCACGCAATTAATATCCGCTTCTGTTCTATTCTTGCAACTCTATTACATTGCAACACAATTCCTCAGCTACAGCACAGCAATTACAATCTCTCTATTACGACAATTGAAAAGTGCAAACCAATTATGACAATTCTTAACCCACTTTTAAAAGACCGCAAATATTTCTACGCCATTTGCACAAGCTGCTAAGGCAAAAAAAAACAACAAAAAAACAAAGAAAATCATCATTGCAAGCGCTGTTGGCTGCTATTAAAAGCAAATTTCATTGCAGCGCCTTTCGCTCACCCCACTAATTGCATGTAGGCTAATTTGGCCCATTCCCAGTCGCATTGCGCGACGCACTGCAGCCGGAAAATACGAAAATGGGAAAATGCGAGACGCAAATGCCGACATCGAACTGGAACGTGCGAAGAAAGCGTTTCAGGTGCCCGAGACGCGGGACATTAGGCATTAGACTAATTTATGAAATGAAACCCAAAAGAACAGAAAGAGAGAAAGAGAGAGAGAGAGAGAGTGAGAGATAAAGATAGGGAGTACAATTCTAAATTCGTTTGCAATGGGACTGCGACTGCGACTGCGACTGGAGCTGGTCGAGGCGGGCACATTGACAGCCCCATTGAACTTGGGTTCAAGTTGTTGCGAAGCCGCGAGCTTGGCCCGCTTCTGATTGTAATTAAATCAACTTGTAAAAGCTGCCGACAGCATTGCTCAAGTCTCGTTTGTTTTTCTTTCTGTCTTTTCTTTTTTTTTGGCAGTTACAGCTATAAACAAACGAAACAAACCTCAAAACATTTAAAGGCAATTATGAAAGTTGACTTTGGGTGCTACTGCTGTAACTGCTGCTGCTGCTGCTGCCGTTGACTTGGTGACTCGGTAATTGTTGACTTAATTGCGCTTGGCCGGTTAATTGCATTTCAATTGTGATGCCAAGACCAAGTGCTGTGTCGTGTCGAGTTGTGTTGTGTTAATGCAACCCCATGAAGGTTGCACATAACTTGCAACAAATGCAACCATATCGACAATGACAGCAACAGCATCTGACATCTGCTCGCTGTCCAAATGATGAGTCGTGTTTGAGTGCAAGTTGTTTGAGAACGAACAGCAGCACAGAAAAATAAAAAAATAATAATAATAATAATAATAAAAATTAAATGCATTACATAAGCGCATTAACAAGCCACAAACAAGTGTCGATGTATGTGTGAATTTGTATTACGATTTATGCATTCACAATCTATTTATGTGATTTTATAATTTGATTGCAATGACAGCGGCATCGTTGTTCAAATTGTTATTGTTTTTATTTATTTTTTTTTTGCACCATAAATGCTTACTTAATCACGTCGCTAATTTTCAATAGAATTTCAATGTGCAATTAGCAGCTGCAATAAAAATATTTGCACAGCTTATGTCAGTTAAATTAGTTACATATATTATAGAATATAGAAGTGCAATCAACTCGAATTGTTGAGTTAACTAGATTAATTTGACTTTATTATTCCCCTATATAAATATGTTAAAATATATATATATAATAATAATAATTATAATAATAATAATAATAATAATAATAATAATAATAATAATAATAATAATAATAATAATAATAATAATAATAATAATAATAATAATAATAATAATAATAATAATAATAATAATAATAATAATAATAATAATAATAATAATATATTATAGGGCATATAGGAAAAGTGACATTATTTTTTTTTTTTAAGAATAATTAATGATAATAATGAATTATTAGAAATATAATTCTTTTCTACTTTTCTGAGAAATATACACAAACATTAATTTAAAAAAATAATAATAATAAAATAAATAAATAAATAAGTTGTAAAATTTATTTATTTATTTTATTATTATAATTTTTTTTTTTTTAATTATATATATTATATGTACAAATTCATAAACCTTTCAATTTGAATTTACTTTATCCTCAAAATGAATGATGACTAAAGAAAATTGAGTAAAATTCTCTTTACTTCATATGAATAATACCTCGTTTAACAATAATACGATCAAAGAATGCCAATCAAGTCAGTTTGCAATTTAATGAGCTTGCTAGGCTGTGATCCCATTTAATAGCTAATCGCAACATCTCCAGTTGAAATCTCAATCCGAACTATAACTACTGTAACTGCGCGATCATTAAGACTCAATTATAATGCTGGTATTTCAGCGTGTTCATTGACAAGAGCTAACAAGAACCGCAGCAACATTCCATTCAATCAAAACGATAAAAATCTTCAGTTTCAGACACTTGTCAACAACGCAACTGGCTAGAGAAGAACTTGTTTTTCCAATTTGAACGGGGTCAGTTGGCAATTGACAGTTGGCATAGTCGACAAATCGGTTTACAGGTCAACTGCGAACTGTGCCGAATAGTGCAATAAAACGAAGGCAATCATGGCGAATCATAGCGTTAAATTGTGTCTGCTTCATCACGGTGTGGGGCAAGCGGCAATTGGTAAACATCTTTAGAGGCAGCCAAGATGACAAGTGCAACAGGAGCAAGTGACAGCGGAGACTTGGTTCCAGTCACAAACGCATCTGTGCGATTCCAGGGAAAATCATTAACGTGTCTTAAGCATAAATAATTAAAAAATCAGCAGAAAGCATGGTACAAGAGAAACACAACAACAACAACAACAAGAGCAGCTACAACAGGTCTATGACGAGAACAGGGTGTACAGTCTAACCATATCAAGCCACTGCAATGCTTGGCAGCTAAGATTGGCGCGCACATCCTGTACAGTTGGCATGGGGAAAAGTGTAGCATAGTTGGCACAGAGGCAACATAGTAGTTGCAGCATTTGTGCTCTGGCAATTAGAGAGCTAACACGGCTAAAAGGAAGCATACCTCTCAATATGATGAGTGTGTGCTTGAAGACTGCGACTGACTGATTGACTGCGATTGATGTCAACAACGGGGCCGATCTCACTTTACAGTTCGTGCGGTCGCATGGCCTGAAAAGTTTCACATGTGGACTACCTCTCTCTCTCTCTCTCTATGTCTCTGGATATCGCATTTCCGGTGCGGTTATTGTGGTAATTTTATGAGAATATGCTCAGCCGAGAGAAAATTTAATCTGTTAAGCATCTTTATATGCAGCAACTCGTATCATTCCATTTCACAAAGAATATAAAAGGCTTGAAAACAAAAAAGGTAAATGAGTTATAGTCGCGTTCGCAATATTTATATACCACTTACTGCCCGGTTCTAATGCACCAAATAAATCAGCGTAAATATTTAGCATTCATTTAACACTCGAAAAAAAAAAACAAGTCGCCCTCCCCCCCTTGAGCTGTGCTCTGCCCCGGACATTCCCCTTTGATTATCATTCATAGGCAACATTCGCTTCGTTCTCTTGGCTGACTCACAAACTTGTCTCGCACGCTCCCACATTTGATAAATATTTAAACATATTTAATCTCGGCGCTCGGCGCTCGGCCCACTCGCCTGAGCCCAGCGACCAGCACAGCGGCTACCGAGTTCAGCAACGAGATTGCTATTCACATAGAGCTACGAATGTAGCTAAAGACTTGTGGCTGTGTACATTATAGCCATAAGCTGAAAGGTGCGCCAGAGCAAACAGTTTGACTATGACGAGTAGCGCTTCAATTGCGCGTAACTAAATAAAAGAGGGGAAACAATCAAAAGCTGCGTTAACATGGCCAAAAACAGCTCAAATATTAAGCAGAAATAAAAGCAAACTAAACACTTGACAATATCAACGTAAATATGCCTATTGTTCCAAGTTTTCTTCTATTAATTATGTATGGCTGTATTTTCAATTATATTCCTCTATATTTATGATTTTATTTCAACTTTACTCCAACAATCGCACAATGGCCGATATGTATTTATGTTGCAGGCAACAAGCTCGATTACAATGCTTAACTACTTCAGTTCTCCAAGGAAATCAAGACATGAAAGCCTGAACTTATTTATGTGGGTGAACTTTTATTCCAAAGCCTTAGACATTTTATTTATTTAGGAATTGGATTCTTGTTATACCCTGCAGGCTTAACATAAATATAACATAAATATAAAATAAATATAAATATAAAAAATAAATTAAAGGAAACATAACTGATGCATATCTAAGCAGATCTGATATGATTGATTGATTTTTTATTGATTGATTTTTTAACAAGATGCTTCGATATTGTTCTCGATTGAAATGCATTCATGAGGTAAACATTTAAAAAAATTAAATATATTTTTGAGGTTTTCTCTTTTAGTTATCTAATAGCTTCTATGTTCCTCAAATATTGATAAATTTAGATTGTAGTTATTGACTACTACAGGGTAACTACTAGTCGTGCCAGCTAACGCCAAAAGCACTCTTACTTATCTCGCTTGTTGTTTACTGTCTGAGCCAGACCAAAAATTGATTTTTAAATATTGCTCTACAGTGACAGCTCGTCGACCGTCACGTTTGAATAGTGTTCAGCGTGTCACAAGAATTGAAAAATATATATAGAAGAATATTATGGATAAACAAATGGTCACATTTATGGTCTCATATGTATGGCCAAACAAAGAGAAATAAAATCACAGCAAAACCAAAACAAGAGACGGTGGTGCTAAGCCAAGCGACTGTAAAAGTTGACGACTCGAATTTGAGAGGCCTGGCTCTGGGTCTCTCTCTCGCTCTGGCTCTGGGTCTGGATTTGGGTTTGGTTATTGTTTCGGTTTCGGCTTTAGTTTTGATTCTTGAAATTGATTCAGTATTTTGTTGAGCCACTGCTAATGAGTGTAGCTCTTCTGCTTGCTTCAAGCGTTAAGCTCTTTGCCTCTTGCCTTGCTTGGCCCATAAAATTTATGAGGTGTTTTGTTATGTGTTAAGATTTGAACATACAGACAGAGGGTTGAAGCCCCAGAACACAGAACCCGATTTGCGCGTGCCCAAATACATAAAAAAAATAAAAAATAAAGAATAAAGAATCCTACTCGTATTCTGCATGTCTGAAAGACGAAAATCAAATAGCAGCTAATTAAGGCGAGTTTAGCCAAGTTTATGATCGATGTATTGCAAACGGATCTCAGCTAAATGCTAAGCTCTGCCAATTCTCTGGAAATCACGTAAGCTAAAGCCGCACTTAATGACCCGACGGCATGAACAGGATTGACAAGTTTTCAATTTCGCTTGAGTTTACACAAAATGTTTGCGGACAGCGTCATAAAAAAAAAAAGCCTTTGACGCGCAAGTGTCAAATTTTGTTTATGCCCTTCACAAAATTACAATAAATTTGGAAATTTAACGATGAGTTCAAGACTGTAGAAAGCCCAAGACGTTGAACATTGTCTCGGCGAACAGTAGATGACGAGCCCATAATCCGTTACAGAGGAGTGTCAATAGATATGTTTGAGCATACGGGCAGATATTGAAATCATGCTTGTAAAATTATATAAAATCATAATAAATTCATATGATTGTAAACATAAATTAATGTACATAGGTTGCAATATATTGTTATATATATATAAATAAATATATTGCCAACCAAGCCTTTCTCTGCTTGCAACATATATTTCTTAGCATATCTTTAAGAAAGTATTTTCATAATGCAGAAAATATATATATTATTTAACTTTCCTTTAATATTCTTACAATTTTGATTTGAATATCCAGTTAAATTGAAGCAAACGCAACAATTATGATTAATGATTATTATATTTATCGAAAAAAAAAAATATTCAAAATACAGCTAAAATTAATGCGCTTAAATCTATAATCGGATTGTGAACAGCTTTCGAAGCATTTCATGTGAAAATTTAATGCTCATTAATTAGCTTAGGTCGTAACACCTTTACCAATTGTTGTGCTAATTAAATATAGTTTTAGCAGACTTTGCATTTTAGTTAGGAAAACATCAAAATAAATTTCAATAAATAAATGTAATGCCCTTTGTATATCTGTTGCAGATGTTATTAATTTATTGCATATTTAAATATTCATTTTTAATTTAGTTACATAAATTATGAAATTACGCAATTTGTTGCATATGAAGAGAGCGATAAATGGATAAAGAGAAATAAAAAAATCACTGAAGCGAATATCCAAAAATTGCAAACGTGAGTGGAAATTTAAAATTCATTTTATTACAGCATACAAAGTGAATAAAATATAACGTGGCATATTCAGATTCAGCTCTGTCATGTCATGTTAGTTCTCTGGGCCGCAGGCAGTTCTTGGCCATAACTCAGAATATCAGATTGATATGTATAACAAAATACCTGGTAGCCACACCTGATATCTGGCCAACATGCATATCTGTACAGATTTGAGCATGTAATATAATACATAAAACCATTTGTATGCCAAAGGCATAATAATATTATTTAATTTATATTTTTTTTTTATTAACATCTCAACAGCTACGGCGTATTGTAAAGTAATTATTCGAATCACACGCCGGCGCGGGTGCGATAAATTTACAAAATTGGTATATAATGGAACAATATGGCATAGCATGGCATGGCATGGTGTTAAATGACAGGGGGTGAGGTGGGCTTTGAAATGTTTTGCATCGCTGCATTCGAGCCAGGCGTCAAATAGTACCGACTGATGATTAATATTGTTGCGGACGAAGGGGCTCTGCGATGGCTTTACATGGCTCAGCGAATTGTTTTCCACTTAAAGCGAAAATAATTATACGCAAAATTCGAGGATGATGTCATTTGCTGAAGTCATTAGACATAATGAAGACGAATTTGATTTGTTTATTCGCTTTGTTTTAACGCAAAAAATAGAAAAGTAAACAAATCAAATCAAAAAAAAAAAAAAAAAAAACTAACGCAAATAAATAAATACAATTTCATGATTTTATTATGAGTTTTTAATTCTTTTTATCTTTTTCTCCAGCGGACATTGATAGTATTTTTTTCTGTATATTTACTTTATCTTGTTCGGGATTTTTTTTTTCTTTGGTTCAATACATTTCTTGGCAAGACTCTGTGGCGCCGGCTTTTCAATTATTTTTGCCAACAATGCAAACTAAATCTGGCACACAATGCGAAATCGCAAACTGTGTAAATATCGATGACAAAAAAACATTGCGTAGCATACGCAGAAAACAAATTGCTGACGTTGTCAGTTTTGTTTGTCGCTTGCCACAAAAATGCACAGCAAAAAATATAAATAAAAAATAAAATAAAATAATACAAAATAAAAATAAAATTGAAAACAAGGATCGGGCATAATCAACTGCAGAATATTTGTTCATGACTTTAAAATAAATTATATTAAATATATTCAAACTATAAGTTTATGAAAATTCATAAATAAATTAAATAGCTCTGTAGAGAATATAAAATATAAACTTTCTGCAAAATAAGTTTCGTCAGTCTGATAAATTAATATAATAATAATATCTATAATTAATAATATCTTCACTCTTCAAGTCCTAACATTTCGACTAATAACAAGTGCAAAAACCAATATACTCTCGACACATTTTGTGAACGAGTATCAAAAATGTTTATTGCAGTTTGCGCAATTTTCACAATATTTTTAATTTTCTTTTTTTTCGATTTTTATATTGATTTGGCGTTGTGTTTTGTGTCTAATTTTGCCACCTGCATTTTGGCATATTTGGCAGCTTTTGGCCAGTTGGCAACTTGACCAATTGGCAGCCCCTAGTTGGTCCATTGATCGATTGGTTTTCACCAAAAATGGTCGCACGCGCAGCTCATTGGAGAAAAGGGTGGCTCATTTTGGTCAAAAATGATTTATTAACGTGCTCAGTTGTTTATGTCGACTTGCCCGCCTCTCTATGGCAACTGCAATCAATTTGTTATTTAACAATTTGTAAACGATCCGTGTAATATACAATATCCCATGCGAAACTCTATTTGTAATTCGAATTTTTAAATGTCTGTATGTTTGGCATGCATTTTGATATAGTTATTAGTTACGCTTGATTTTTTATGGAATTTTTTTTAATTCAATTTTTTTATTTCATGTGAGTCCGAAAGCTTTATAAATATTTTAGTTTAAGCAACTAGTTAAGTTTTTTGAACAATTTTTTGTTTAATATTAATGTTTGATAGATTTTTATAACGTCATTTATTTTTAGTAAATATTAAATTGAATCCTAAAAATATCAGCCATTTTATCTAAAATCAACGTTTTACAAAAATATACGTAAATTTTATAGCCAACAGTTTCTCAGAGGTTGAACTGAAATTAACTGCTTAAAATTCACGTAATTATGATTATTAAGTTATTATTAATAATTATGTAATTATTACATTTATGGTCCAAACAAAAAATGTTTTTTTTTTTGTTGTTTCTTTGCTGCGGATTCCGAGTTGAATATCCGACCATGTTTGAAAGAAACTCTCTCATCATCTGTACCTTTGACTGATGCTACTTTGGCTAATGCTAATGCCTCGAAGCTACGGTCAGGCCATCATAAATGAACTTCAAAGCAATAGCGACCAATTGGCCATTTGCCAGCCCACAACTCAAAATATTTGACTTGCCTTAAACAATTTTATTCAAGCCAAACACGTGCAGCTATAACATGAAGCTGGTAATGAGGAAAACAAAGCCAGAACAACAATAATAATCAACAAATAATAGTAGCTATATAACAGCAACGACAACAACAACAACAACAACAACTGCAACAACAATAAATCAAGTCGTAAATAAAATTTTTTTGAATTAAAAATGGCCATAGCTTCACTCCAGTCTACAGTCTACAAACTATGCAAATTATACGTAACAATAATAACAATAGCGACTCAAATTGTTCGGGCCTTTCAGGCAGGGCTTCTCGTGCTGCCGGCATTTACAATAGGTGCCAGAACAAACCCACAGATAAAGTATCTGAAAAATGAAAACCATTTAAAGCAGTTGAATTGACTTCTGTATTGCGATATGAATTCTAAATGACTTTGGCTGGCATAAATTGATATTTTTATGACGTAGTCGAGGCCGTGTAAGGCAGAGAGAGAGAGCACCTGATCGATCAAGAAATTTGCCATTGTTATGGTAATGCCTTGAAGTGATGTAAGAGATTGAATATAAAGAAAATATAAGTAATCTTTATAATGATTACGTTAAGTAACACTCAATAAAGATATTTAGCTTGTTACAAATTATTAAAATTTATGTATAATTAAGTAGATGTTTTATTTTGTAAAGCGAACATAGACAACTTTAATATTTTAATTCCTTTCATTATATGTAAATATGATTTTTATGTTTTAAACAAAATACTTCTTTTTGTCTTTTTCAAAAAAAAACTCAAGTTTTTCTGCTACTGCAAATCAAATTTAACTTATTTAGAGTTTGTTAAATGAAAGATTTAAAATGGAATTAATATTGTTATATACAAATTCTCATAATCGAAAAAAATATATAAAATAAATAAATAAATAATAATAAAAATTTAAAGACATACATTTGAAAGAAATATTCTAGTATCTCATAACTAAAAAATTAAATTTCCTTGTTATTTATTTTAAATTTTATATTTTGTCAGAAGTCACAATCATTATTTTCTAAATCAAATAAGTAGTAATAAATTTAATTTCAAAATAAATTAATTAATTTGCTTCAATTTCTGTCGATTGACATATTTTTTCCTTCTGATTTAACTTGTTTAATTATCGGATCAAAGAACATTAATAAATTATACTAAAATCAATAGACTAGCTTCTGCCAATACTGAAAATTTATGCACAGTATTTTATGAACACATATCTTAAGTGGACAGCTAATTTGCTGTCCCCAACGCAGATTGCGCATATAAAGTACGGCAGGTCCGCTTATTGATAAGCTGCAGTGAATAGAACGATTTAATGCCTCGGCCGTGATGTGCAGCCATAAAATGGGAGAGGGAGAGGTATTAACGATTTACTAGCCATGACGCAGAGGAATCACAAATGGAGCTCTCACGTAATTTATATGGCACATTCACAATTTTATTTGTCTGATGCGCTGAGTAACAAAATAGAGGCGATCGTTAAATGCGCTCATGCAAATGTGAAAATCGCTTGAGATCAACAATCTGGCAGTAAATGTGGTATGTGGTAAATGAATTGGCAACAACAGCAGCAGCAACAGCAGCAGCATAATTGAGTATCTGTGTCCACTAAATACTTGAACTGGAGTCAGGAACAGGTCCAGCACGAACAGTGGCTCATAAGTATTGTTGGACGGGCCAATCAGGTGCGTAATGAAAAAATGTTTGCCTGTCTTGCGGTTGGCCTCCTGCCACCTCCATATTTGTGCAAAGTGCGCATGCGCGCGTGCCTCACTTGGCCCGGAGTTGAGTCGAGGCTGAATCGACTTGAAATTCGGATTGGGATTCGGGTGATTTGCCCCTGCCACATGGCCCGGCTTGGCTTGGCTTGGTTTGATTGTTTGTCTTTGGCAGTATTCAAAGCACGCGCGTTTACAAATTGAAAACTTGTTAAGCCGCCCGACGACGACGACGATGACGACTGCCAGGCAGCAGGTGAACCCGGCTACATAGTTGGACTCCAGCTCAGGCCCGGAGCTGCCAATTTGTGGCCAAGAGCCACATAACTTAGTAGCTCGGCGCGTCGCTGTCGTGTTGATCGTTTTGATAGAGTTGTTGACATTTTGTGGCTGCCAGAACTTTATGCTAATTGAATGCCAACATTTTTACTCACTCACACACCCACCCATCAAAGTAGACGTCCACAGAGCTCCATACATACCTGAAAATAAACAAAAATAAATATATAAAATAAATATAAATGCATTAGAACGTTTCGATATGTTTATGTAGTTGGAAATTGGGTTAACGCATTCGATTTCTAATAGAATTGAGTGTCGATGGGAACGGCTGCCGTGCCGTGCCTTGTCATTGAGAATTTTTTTTTTTTTACCTGGCATTGCTTTGATTTTAGATTTTAGGTTCTCTGAAAACATAAACACAAGAACATTTCGTTTCCCAAAATAAATGAAGAAACAACAATATCCCAGGGCAATTGACCCACTTTTCTACAAGGAAAAATAATACTTTTCCACAGCCGATAAAGTGGCTTTTCCGCACTTGGCGTGTACTTTGCACGATGCACTGAAAACTAATGCAATCCAAGTGCATCTAAATACCATAAAGTACTTCAAGCCACTTGAGTTTCATCTATTATAAACAAAGCAACAAATCGAGCTAACTCCAAATACACTTCAAAAATACATGGAGTTGATTGTGTTTAGAGAACCCTTTGAAAATGGAAATCTTATGGCAAGTTGTTGAAAGAATAGAAAAAATATTTAATAATAATTTAAAATTATGTTTTAAGCATTTTTGAATTATATTAACGATTAAAATATGTTTTTATTTAATGTTATATTTTTTTTTAAATTATTTAAATAAATTTTCTTTAATATATACTTATTAAGTGAAGTGCACGAAATCAGAATAATGAAATTCGTATTATAAATATTAACAAAAAATCTTTATTAAACAGTTCGTAGAATTTCATAGATCAATCTAGGCTCCTATATAATGCTTAGCTCAACTTAAGGCATTACAAGTCAAGTATTTTTAATGCATTTCCTGCTTATCGAATTACTGAAGGAAGCAGCTGGTCAAAGCTGCAAAATCTCAGCGTAGAAATGTCAGCATAAGCCGCCATTATGCATATTAAAACAACTTGGAATTTTCCAAGTTCTGGACGCGATGCAATGAAGCGAACCAGCGTCAGAGCTGGCGGTATAGCTCAAATGCAGGCAACTTGAAGCATACTCCACAAAGAGCACGCGTCGCACCGCGCCTGCCACAGTAAGCACTCAACAAAGTGGCCACCGAGCAAACCAATTGACACTTGAACGTGCAACGTGCAACGTACAACGTGGGCTCTGGCAGCACCAAGGGCAACAGGCAAACGGGCAAACGGGCAAACGGGCAACCAAGCAATAGATGTTGCTTTACAAACCACCAACGCACAACCGGGTGGGCCTGACAGACAGTCAGCACAAGCTGGTAAAATGTTAAGCTGGCAAACTGGCAAACAGGCAAACTGGCAAAGAGGCAGGCGGCATTGGCCCTTTTAGCCCGTCGCCCTCCGCGCACACTCGGTGACACTCGGTCGCCGGGGAACGTTGACGTTTTATTTGATTTTACGCTTGGCTGCATTTCTGCACTCGTCTCATCTCATGTCGCACTAAGTGCCAGCTGAAGCTCGCCGTCGGGCTACTCGATATGCATCGATTTTCAAGTGCTCAACAGCAGCTTCAGTAGCCAAACGGGCTGCATAATGCATAAACTGTGACACCAGAAACTGGTCAAACAATGGCCAAGATTAATGGTCCTGGCTGTGGCACAGGATATGATGCCCTCTGCAGGCATTTGTAAATTCATGATTGTTTGGCTTCGCCTCGCCCTGGCCAGGCTTGGCCCAATCTCTTCTTTTGGCCTGGCCTAGTCTGTGTGTAAATTGTCTACAATTTTTATCTCTTTTTTTTTTTACATTTTTAATGAGTTCTCGCCCGAAACATGACTTGTCACTTGTGCTTAGCTTCTCTCTCTCTCTCTCTCACTCTCTCTCTCACTCTCTTTCTCATATAACATAACATATATAGCAGTCGTTCGTACGTTTGTATGACTTCATCTTCATTACCATTTTGTCTGCTGGCAGTTGGCAGCTGGCAGCTGGCTGGGCATTGTCTAGGATCGGCTGGCATTGTCTATAGCGTCTATGTTTACCATATTGTTTGTCCCCCACTTGACATTTGCGCTGCTCCGCTCTCTGCTGGGCAAATAAACTAACAGGATTATGTGCAGCCATTGTTGGCCTCCGGCTTAAGCACTCGCCGAAAGCCTCGTAATCCTTTAATGCAATGGGGCAGCTATCTACACCAACTGCGACACAGCGTTAACTCTATGCAAATTTATTTACTTTACAGTCTAAAAATATATATTATACATATACATACGTATACATATGAACCGTAAACAAAGGCAACGTGTGGGGCATAGAGCGGCATAGAGCGCTCTGGCTTCGCTTCGTTTGGCTCCTGGTTAACTGGGCAAATAACACGCCACGTTGCACAAGGACAATGACACCAATTGCACTTGAAATGTATGAAGGATGCAGCGCAATTGTCTTCAAAGTCCCGGGCATAAAAATAACTCTGAATTTAATCACATAGATAAGCATAAAAGCAGATCAGATAAGCCACAACTCTTCGGTCCTCGTAATTATTGCCGCGACTTGCAGATTTTCGAAGCCAATTAATGATAAACCAAAGTCATTTGACATTGATCGGCAGCTGCTGAGCTTCAAATTGGATCTTAAGATAAAATTAATATGACAGCTTAGTCTAACAGATGTTGACTCTGTTTCAGGTTTGCTTCGTGCATTGCAGAGATTTAGATTCAACTGAAATCAAAAGAGCTTATCGATGAGGTAAATCAGAAAGCTTTCAAGAATCAAATATTTAAAGATAATTAAATCTGAAACTAAGCAAATGAGCAGCAATTGATATTCTAATTTTGTTTATTAATTTATATTATTACAAGTAATACTCTCAATAGATTTGTCTTATTTTATATTAAACAAATTTATTTTCTTTATTTTTTAATAATTAAACTTTAATTTATATAACACTGTTTATATATTATTAATAAATTTTGTTCTTTTAAAATGCGTTATTTTTAATTATTATTTAATTTTTTATTTTTAATATTTGATATTTATTTAGCTAAAATATTTGTTGATTTGTTGATATTATAATAATGTAATTAATTGTCAATTATTAAATTTTTAATGTATATATTTAAATAATATTTATACCACATTTTTAATATATTATAAATTAATGTAAATTAATTTTTTTTATTTAATTTCTAATTTTGTTAGAGCTTTTTTTTTGCATTTCAGCCTTCGCATTCTAAATTCTACCTATTCTATTCTTCCTCAGAGTAAGTTCAAATATATATTGAAATGTTTACATACTTATATTAAAATATATGAAACTTCCATTTGAATATTGCATCGATTGCAGCTGAACTTCTTTTTGCTAAAACGAATCAAACATTTCATCCAGATTTCTGTGCGCTTCCATTCAAAAAAATCTGTCTGCTCAGCGCAAATGGCAAAAACGAAATCAAACTACAATTGGATTCGACTTCAAGCCAAACAGCAGCAGCCAAGAAGTTGAGCCAAAAATAAATAAATAAATAAAAAACAAGATCGAAGCAGAAATGTAAATGTGCCACGATTTCGAAATGTGCACAAATGTATTTAATGTATATAAAAATAGATTGAGACAGCGGCAAATGCAGATCTAAAGCCAAAGGCAGTCAGTCAGTCGGCAGACAAATTTGGTTCGCTTGGATATATGTATGGGTATATATACACACATATATATATATATATTTATATAGTACATAGTCTGTAGGGAATTGATGTTGTCTGCACTTGTCTCTGCCGAAGCACAGATGCCAGAGCAAAGCCCATTTTTGATTTGCATTGAAATTTGTTTGGGCTGCCGCGCACTTTCCCCTTTAGTCATGGGATGCAGCCTGCCAACTGGCGCGTGGCTGCAACAGCAACATCGACAACAACAACTGCAATACAAACAACAACAACAACAATTTTCAGGGCAACATTTCATGCTGTGCCCGCATCTGGACTATATGTATGTAAGTGCAACTGCTGCCCCTCTCTCTCTCTCTGCTGCCCTTTCCAGCCATCACTGCACCACCGAATGGTGGACGACCCATTGGGCGCTGCGGTGCATAGGGCATCTGTTTTACATACTTGACAAATTAATAATAATTACGCTCTCCCTCTGTGTGTGTGCGTGTGTGTGTGTGTGTGAGTGCATTTTGTGGGGGTATTTCCCCAAAACTCTACAAATTGCTGTCTAATGTTACAAAAGGTTGAGTCTCTGTCGAACGGATGTGGCATTCGTAGGCACTTTGAAGTTAATTTTGATTGATTTGGATACATTTGCTTGATTTATGTGAAATTCCAAACTAGTTTCATCTGCTTATGCGGCACGCATACCAACATTTTCTCACGAACATTCCAATTTTCAGCATTTTCTTCAGTTAGTTAGGCATTAAAGTATTAAGGTTTAAATGGAATAGATTTTTTGAAGTAGGATATATTTTTGAACAATTCCAAATCTTTTATTTTACAAGACATATTTAATAGAGATGTTATTAATTTTTTTTTTTTTTTTTTTTACTTTATTCTAGGTTTATAATTTATTTATAAATTATTTTAACATAAATTTTCTTTCAGCATTAGATTTTTCTTAAATATTCTGACTTCAGTTTTAAATCTTGCAAAATAAATAAGAATTTTGTTTCTATTTTTTCTATCTAATTATTTTTTAATGCCTTTTAACTCGCTCACTTAAATATATTTTTGCTTAGCCATTTTCACATAATTTACAGCTAAGACCTTTTGACTTCTGAGTTGAGCCTTAAGTGCACTTGAATGAGTTTACTTTTTGGGCAACATTTAGCCAAGAGTCAAGAGTTTATAATTTATATAAAAACAACAATACTAACAACTTGTCCCAACAACTTGTAAGAATACCCATTAGTATAGTAGCTCGTTTGACTATAAATTATGGCATGTGAAATAGTTGGTCGAGTTTTTAGCACGAACTGCGACTCTTCTGCTGAGTGCTGGCAACACACAGAGATATGCATCTGAAAGCGAGCGAACTGTAGTGCATTGCAATTGCAATTTATACCACTTAGACGCTAAAGTTGCGCCATTAAAGCCAAAAAGGCGTTATCCCCCGCCCAGATGGGCAGCAGGTGGAGTTGGAGCCTGCAAATGTTATATACATATATACGGCGCGGTACAGCGGAGCGTCAGACACAAAAGGACTAAAACACTTTGGCCCAAAAGAGTTAAAGCGAGTGCACAGACAGGATGTGGCTGAAATATGGCTGAGAGGTGGCTGCAATGTGGCTCGGCTGTGGCCGGGTTGTGCGCTTATCCTGGCCACAGCCAGAGCCAGGACTTTTTTTTTTTTTTTTTTTTTTTTTGTAACATGCAAAATGTTAATTCATTTCCAAGTCGACCCCGGATTTTTATCTCTCACGTGCGCGGAAGCTTCAGCTTTTTACCGACCGACCAAGTCAACAGCAGGACTTGCTTGCTTGCAACCTTCTATGGCCGGGAACAAATGCCAGCTAAACAAAATGTTTTGTTAAGGGAGGCAAAAGGTGCAGGCGTTAGCACATTTCCTATTCCGTTTCCGCTTGCCATGCTCTCAGCCATTTTCGGCAGCTCTTGCAGCAACTTGAAAGCTGCCAGTTCCCATTGTGATAGCGCTTAATTTGTGGCCTGTCAGCTGCCAACGAGAATGTAGAAAATGTATCTTAAAGCCTCATATACTGTAGTAGTCGTTTATAGTCCAGAAGAGAGTGCAACATCCATTAGGCGCCAGCTCTGTGCATCCACTTCCACTTGCTGCAAATTGAGTTTTCGAACCCATCTATCAATTTTTGCTCGACTTTCAATAACTGAATTTCCGTCAGTGAACTACAATATGGCAAAAAATATTGAGTTTTAATAAGTCTACTGCCGCAGGCTGCACAGTGGTATGAGTGCCGGTCATAATTGCTTTAAATACAATTATGAAATACAATTTTTGTAAATTAAATTTGCAAAGCCAAAGCGATATACTAAAAATTTAATTTAATTTCAATTTTTTTTTTTTCCCAATATTTTTAAACTAAAAAATTTAGATTGCTATTTATTAAAAATAATTGATTTATAACTAACTAATAATAAACACTTTTTTATTAGTATTTACGGATTCGTGGCATTTTAGTTGTAATTTCTGATTTATATATGTGCATGAGTAATATATATATAAGGAAATTTAAATATTTTTCCTACCAGATATGAGTAGAGATATAAGTAAGCATGTATGTATACATAAATATGTCTATCATGCTTTATTTCTGTTTTTTTTTTTTTTTTAAGGCTAGTCTCCAAATCCTTTCTGTTCATTCAAATTATTCATAAATCACTATCGCTTTGATCACAGCTTTAACAGATCCAAATTGGAATATGTTAATAAAATTCAGCATTTACAAACTACAAAGCGTTTGCCAATGATAACTCCATTTTCAAGTATTCATTTAAATATTTAATTTGTAGCATTACATAAGTTTGATTGGAACTCATACCACAGTGCGCACTAAATCAAACCACGCAATCCACAAAAACGTGCTGACCTGCCGCTGATGCTGAGTGCAGCTTGTTGGCTGAATCTCTCGGCATCCACAGCCAGATCGCCATCGACATCGTCATCGATATCGAATATGCAAAGCGAGTGTGGGTGCCAAACTACATGTGTATGTCCACGATGACAACGCAAACGATGTCGATGCTAGAATGGATGAATGTTTTGACTTTTGGCGTTGGCCTGCGCCCATGTGACTAAGTATATGTATATGTGTGTGTATGTATTCGACTGCTTTTGGCCAAATTGGCGAGAGGCGCCCACACAGCAATGCTGGCAAACAACATGCGCCCATATGGGGACATGCAAATGGCCACTGCCTGCTCGAGCCTCTACCAGCTGACGTTGTTTAAATACACAAATCTACATTTCTAGATACAGATACATATGTATGTATGTGCTTGTGTGTGTCTGTCTGTCTGTCTGTCTGTGTTTGTTTGGGCAGCCGCGTGGTCGGTGAGTGCATTTACATGACGCAGCGAAAGTGAATCGAAGCCATGATTATGCAGGCAGCCATAGTCAACGACAAAAGCAACAGCGACAACGGCGACAGGCAACATCAGCAACATCAGAGTAACAGCAACAACAGCAACAGCAACAACATTTGACATATGTTTGATTGGACTCACGTTAATATCTAGATACATACAAATGCATACACAGCAACAGCAGAGGCTGGACATTGATGGGGCAAAAGCAAGAGCAAAAGTTAAAGCTGAAGCTGAGCCTTAGGCTGCTGGCTAACACTTAGGATCGCCGTGTTGACCGCTCGCTTGGCATTGTATTGAAAATCAAGTCACAGTGCCTGCCACTTACAGCGGGTGTCGTAAAAACATGACTGGCGGCCACAAATTATCTTAAACGAAGGTGCCACATAGCGGAAGGTGGTATTCAAGTAGCTGCACCGCCAACTGCTGCTCTTGTTGCTGCTGCCTGTCTGATGTCCAGCTTGAGCTGATGAGGCCAACAAGGCGTGCCTCCACAGCCGCTCAATCAGCGCAACATCTGTGGCTTGCAGCCTCCTGGCCGACAGCAGTGACACGAGAGGGCGGAGCAACATGCCTCCAAACTACTTGTAATCTGCATTGGGTGCAGGGCACAAAGGATCTGCATATTCACAATGCAAAAGCGAGTAGTGCAGCTAAATATTGATAGGGTTTACCATTTTACATAGAGTTGTAATTAACAAGAAATCTTTAAAGTTCTGCAATGTTCATGAAAGCGGTTGTACAGTATAGGCTGTCTATAATAATATATAAATCATATTTTGTTAAAAATTCCAATCAAAACAGTTGTGAAAGGAATCCACATATTTATTTAAATAAATAAATAAAATAAAAATTATTAAGCAAATAAATTTATTTAAATTTAAATTTATTTATTAATTTATTAATTATTATTTATTGAAAAATGTTATTTTTTATTTTATTGTATTTTTATCTCTAATAAAAATCAATTTGTTTCTTCTTCGACTTTATTCAGTTCTGAAATTAAATAATATCAAAATTATATTAAATAATATCAAACTGAACTAAATATACATTTTTATTTAAATAAAAAAAAATGTTAAAATCTATATTTATTTACAATTAAAATATTTATATTTAAACACCTTAAGCCTTAAATTCGAGTTAATATAAAACCGAAGTCTAGAAACCAAAGTAAATTTTCTTGCACTTAAAAGCTAAACTTGAATTATATTTAATACAAAAATTCGGAATTCATTTCATATTTTTTATATTTTATTTATTTTTATTTTATTTTTTAAACTTGAATTATATTTTATACAAAAATTCCAAATTCATTTCATATTTTTTATATTTTATATAATTATTTCTCTTAAGTTTGCAATTTCATATTGATCTATTAATTATTTACTGACTTCCACCTAGTTAACTCTCAAACAATGCCTTAAAAATTACCCACGAATGACAAGTTACGTTATTTATATCATTAAAAAAAAAAACAACAACATATTAACAATTTTTATCACTATTTTAAATCGTGCTGTCTCGTCTTCTTCATCCACTCTTACCACATGACTGCGCCCCTTTTCGTGCCTTTGCAGCTAGCTCATCAATTTTATAGTTTGGCGAGTATTTTTAAAATCAACTGAGCCATGAAAATGCGCTGCATGTAATTTATAGCAATTTCCTTCTTGCATTGACTGCATTATTTCGAATTCCACGCTCGCTGATATGCAAATTTCGCTGAGGGTAGCTCCCCCCTAGATATATATATATATATATATATGTATATATATATACCTCTCCCCATCTCTCTGACTCTTGTTGAAAATACAAATTTATTAATTTATGCAACACTTGAGCTTATATTTATTATTGTGCTTGTTGTTGCTTTTCTTGTACTGTGATTTCATGCTACATTTGCCGCGAGAGAAAAATTTATATAGCTCTCGTCGCTGTTACATTTAGTTGATAAATTATTTCATTAAGTATCATGAGACCCATGTGTAAAGTATACTCTGTAAGACTGCAATTATTTGCCGAGTTGTTATGGTATTAATATACCCTGTACTCGATGATTGCATGAGAGTATATATAAAGTGAAATCATACAAGTTTTATAAAAAGATTTAATACTCTGTCTAGCTACAGAGTATTTACCAGTCTATCATTCATTCTTACATGTTGTCTTTGTTATTATACGCTAATTGCTTGCATTCTTACAGCAAAATAAATAATTGTAAATGTCTATGGCGGCTTGTTAGCCTGGCCACTACACTGCACTACACTGCTCTGCATTGCACTCGATTTCAGCTTATGGAGGGCGTGGCAGCTCGTGGGCGTTTCCTGCAAGCATTTCCATTTCTGTTTTGTCGAGTAATTCGGAGCTGGTTGCCTAGCTGGTTATTAGCGTCTTAATGAACCTCTTTACAACTGCCAATCACAATGCGAGCGCATTGGAAAATATGGCCAGTAGTTAGCACAAATATGGAAACAGAGGCGAAGCCCCGACTCCTCAAGTGGAGTTAATTTTCATGTTTTTATATTTTTATAACTAATATTCACGTAGGAGGCGTGAAAATGTAACACGCATAAGTCTCAGCCCTGTCAAGTGGCCATTGACTCGGTAGGTAGGTCGTAGGTTGAGCAGATGTTGGCTGCTTTATGGAGGAAACACTAGACTTATGGCTAAATTGCGAGTAGGCGGAAGTTAAAAGCTGGTAATAATGAGAAGGTTTAAGTTTATTGTGCTATAAAATTGTGGATTTTTAATTAGAGTACAGATATTATAATAACAACAATATAAATTGGATTAAAAGAAATATTATATGTTATGCACATTTTGTTAAAAATAAATAGTATGTTTGCATATAAAAATAAATATTTAATTTAAATTAACTATATTAATATTGTACAGATAATTGAAATATAAATAAACAATATTAAAAAAAGTATAATACATGCATATTATATATTGTTTATTATAGAAAATAATTGAAATATAAATATATATCTTAAAAAATAAATATAGGCAAAAATAATAAATTTATTTGTTTTTTTTTTAAATAATTTATCTTTATTTTTATGATATTATTTTATGTACTAAAAACAAAATTGGATTTTTAGTAGATACAAGTTTATAAATTCAAAGTAAATCATTTAAAATGCGTTTATTATTTTATTTTAAATCAAATTAAAGATTTTAGATAAAGGAAATCTATTTGTGAATGAACCTATTATGAAATTGAATAGTTTATTTAAAAAATTTCCATACACGCATATATAAGCTTTTCAAAAGTTATTTAACAAATTATTGTAATATGAACATATTCGCAATTCTTGAAATTTGTTTATTTATCAATTGAGTTTGTTATGCGCCTGATTGCTGCTGGTATTCATAAATAAAGCCATAATTGGAGGTGAATGGCTATTTGTCCAACAATTGTCATCAAATACTCATCACTTTTTTTTTCAACTCCTTGCTTTACATTATTCAGCACATAAATTGGCCAGATAATGGCAATAAATTCTCGCCTCGAATGCACTGAGTGCAGATGAGCTCAGCTGTGGTCAACTGGCAATAACAATTGGTCGAGCGGTCGGCAGCAGACAAAATAATTTACAGTAATTGCGCGAAATTAAATTATCAATTGCAGACGTCAGGCGACATGCAATAAATAAATTATTATTATTATTATCATTATTTATATGGCCGGGCTCTATGTGAACTGAGAGAAATTGCGCTTTCCCACAGGATTCGAAAGTTGAGGGTAAGTCGGCAACGCCCTATAACCTATACCCTGTCCCTTCACGTTCCCCTGCCCGCTATGCCTTTGCCTCTGCCTGCTAGTCTATCCTACAGCTTCTCTGCTTTCGCATAAAATTGCATCAATAATTGCTCAGCCAACGGCATCCGCTCCAAAATGCATTTTGTATTGAGCAGAGCTGAGAGGAAGTTTGCCAGCGTCTGTATTTGTATTTGTATTTGTGCATTTCCGCTGGCCGGCACGTGCAAAGAAAATATTTACACAGCCGCAAAAGTTGCGGCCAGCAGCGCACCACCACCTCCTCCGCCTCCTGCTAAACGCAAGGCGTGAATGCGTGCAGAGTCTTTGAATGTCTCACGCTTCTCGCTGCCGCCGACTATACTCTCTGCAAGTGCTATGCGGTGCTGAGCTAATGCCATAGGCATAGCTGCCACACTCTAGACTGCCAGAGGCTGTCGCTGACCTCGTCTAATATGACGCCAACGCCACGCCTCTGCCCGAACTAACGACTTCGACTCCGCCTCCGCCTCCGCCACTGCTTCTGTCACTGACAATATGATATCTAATTTGCCATTGTATTTAGTTTTCGATTTCAAATACGAATCGAATTGAACTCAATTTAGAGCAATACATATTTAGCTAGTATTTATATATAAACATATATAGACATTCGATGTTTGTATGTTTGTGTATAAACGCCTAATAGCATCCAATCAACGCGCTGTTGTCTGCTGAACTCTGTGGCCGGCACAGGTGCGCAATAACAGACAGGTAACATGCGTAACCATCGAATAATTGTTACTGACGCAACGAACCGTTGCCACTGAGGGCGTGTGTAAGAGGCATGCATGTTACGTAATTTAGTTAGTATGTGCGAAATGTAGATCAACAACATTTTAGAATCCATGATGAACTAATTTTTCATATATGTATATATTTAAACTGAGCTGAAATCTGTTTTTTATTATACTATAATAAAAATAATTATAAAAAACATAAATGTTTGATTGAAATATTATAAATATGTTCAATATTTTTCAAGAATTTATAAAAAAGAATTAGCATGAAAATTTAGCTAAAATCTGTTTCTATATTTATTTTATTTATTAATCTTAATTTATAAGATGAAGATTTAAATTTAAAACAGCAGTTAAACTATTTTTTGACTCCGTACATACTTGGATATTTCAAATACAAAATAAAACAAAAATTAATTGTATTATTTAATGATATAATATGGAAAGTTTATATATTGAGTAACAAATGTAAAATGTTTTATCAAGACATAATTTCTCAGTAAATAAATGACATAATATTCGCCTAAGATACACTTAACTTTATTATTATTATATATAAACACCTATAAATTATAAATAAACTTGGATTTTTAAGCAACGCCAAAAACTCAATCTTAAATATTCATCAAGTTAACAAAAGCACATGGGAGTGGCTACATATATTGTCTATATATGTATGTGCAAAAAATAAATTTGAAATACAAAACATTGTGTTAATGAAAAATAAAATAAGCTCTAGTATTTACATATTTATTTTTATACGTATAATTCATTAAAAAAAACCCATAAATACTTATTTATTCATTTAAACGAGTCTATTCATAAGATTTTGCAAGTTGAATATAACAAGTCGCAGGCAATTTGCATAAACCGAGTTCATGACCAAATTAAATCGCAGTGCACAAATATTTCTGTGTTTTTTCTTTAAATAAAACACACAAAAATCTGAGTAATTTAATCAACAACAACTGAGACAAACGACATGCGTTTCGCTTTCTACAATGGCAATTCGCCATTCCAGGCAACAGACGCCAGCCTGATCTTGATTAATATAGATCAAATCAGAAGCAACAGCTACAACAACAAACAGAACAAAAAAGCATATAAGATGTCTGCTGATATTTTTACCGTCCGGCCGGCGTCTGGCGAGCAACTGAAGCAGTTTCAATTAAGAAATTTCATTAAAAGTCAGCAGCAAGACCAGAGAAGACTGCACTGAAAGAGAGAGAGAGAGAGAGTGTGAGCCACTCCTCTCTCTTCCTCCCTCTCGCTCTCTATCTCTCTCTCTCTCTTCTGCAGTCTTCGTTCTCTAGCGTCCAGTGTCCATTCGTCTGCTGATTGCCATGGACATGCTGGAATTGCTGTCGATGATTGAGATAAACAGTGCACGTCGCACATGTGTTATAGATGTACATATGTATATTTTCGTATAAGAGGAGAGCTGGAGCAATTCCGATTTGCCGGAAGCTGCTCGCACACACACACACACACACACACACACACACACTGGCGCCCTCTGCCGCATCCCGCCCCAATATGAAGTGTTCATGATCTGTCTGATGGCGCGTATATTCATAGCCATAATTTGAATTTTCTATAAATTTTATATCGTAGCATATTAAGGAAATTTATGGCCCTAGTTGTTGAGACGCCTTCCATGCGAATAAGATTAATGTGCTTAGATCATATGCTCCGATTACCTGCGCAAAATTAAGTTCGTTGCTAACAAAGTCAATCGAACTTACTTTCAGTTCATATTGATTTCAATTTATATGATTTATGGCCAGGCATTTAATGTCTAGATGCGTAGGCTGCAAACTTAAAGCGAAAATTAAAGCAAGTTTAAATCTAAAAAATGGAAGTCTGAGAAAATATTCTTTAATAAATAGTTGTTTAGATAAGGAAATTATTTAGCTATTTATTTTAAGTTTAATAACTCAATTCAAAGAAGTTTTTCTTTGATAATCATTAAACTTATGGATATTAATATTAATTGCTAATAAATCAAAAATATATATTTTATTTTATTGAGACTAGAGCAATATTTAATTTATACAAAATTTATTATTAATAGTATTAAATTAATTTATAATCTCTACTATTTTGCTGTGACTCCTAAATGAAGTTAAAGATAAGACTAAACTAAGTTAAAGTTTATTATTAATATTTTGACTAAATAATATTGGATAATTGACGCTTTAATTATATATATATATTTTTTTTTTCTGTACTATTTATATTTTGAATGTGATTTATTTTCATATTAAAAAAAAAAACAAATATTTCTTTATATAAATTCTTATCATGTTTATATTCTGCGTATTCATTTTGTATATATTTTGATTTACAAACCAAACAATCAAACCAAACTCGACATTTCTTACAACTTGTTTGCAACTCAGCAATTTTTGTTTCTCAACTATTCGTTTACAAACACAGTTAAACAGTTGGTTAAAGTAAGCTAATATTGTGCTAGCTGTCAGAGATGCTTCTTGAAATGTAGGACATTGCCCCACTGTGCGCCCCGAATAAAATTCCAAATATCGAATATGTATGACAACTGTGCCTCAGGCAACAGCTGTCGTGTCAAAGAGCATCTTAGATATCAAAACAATAAAACCTCAATGACCACACACACAGATGGTTATAGACATATATACATATATATATTTTTGTATATGACTGATCAAAACTTAGCCCGCTGGCACCCTTTGTTTGCCTAACGAACTCAAACAGCAAAAGCCATGTTTAATTTGTGCTTTGATTTCATTAAAAGCAAATAAATTTCTGATAACGAGAGATCGCGTTACTTTCATGGGCGGTCGAGTTTTAGAATTTTATATTTTATGGCCTTCAATCGTGATTTTAATTGCTTATTAAAAGCTTATTATTTGCTTTTCTTCATTGCCTTTATTTGAAATTGAAAAATATTTGGCTAGTGCTTGAAAAATGAATAATAAAAAAATCATATGAAAAGATTTCCAAAAAATTTCAATGCTAGATATTTTATAGGACGTTCTTCGCCTCAGCGGAAATTAGAAAATTTGTTTACAAAATAAATAAATAAACGTCATATTTGTCTTATGCTCTCATTGTTCCATCAATATAAATATGATAAAACAGTGAATCCCCATTTGAATATAAGTTAGTAGAGCATACAACATATATATAGTTGATTAATAAACAAAACGAAGTAAATACAGAAAAAAATATGTATATTGCAAAAAGATTATGCGAACTCTAATATAATTCTCTAAGATTACATACATACTACATGTATTTGATCCTCTCTTAATCGCATAATAAAATATTTTTCTTTCTTTTCTAATTGAAGGTCCAGTTCATTACGGTCACTACACAAGGTTTATAAAGAAGAAGGTATTTAATTAGGTTAGGTATCATGCAATTAAATTAAAAGTAAAATTTGTTGAAGCCAGCAAGTTTTCCATGTCTGGCATTGCTTTCACATATTGCTTTAGCTGTAGATCAGATAAACGCAATTTGGACTCGAATAAATACGGGGCTCTTGGAAAGAATTTTAAGTTGCTCCATTTTCCAGCTGAAAACGCTCCAATTATTTTCAAATTACATGCACTTTCCCCTTGGCCTGGCTATCATTATTTGGCCATTTTCCAACATTGAAGCAAAGCTACGTTTGACCATGTAAAATACGCATTAAAAGACGAACCTGGACAGACCTAGACAATGAGCGCAATGTTACTCGCTCTTAGCAATTACAGCAACAACAAGAAAAGGCAGAAAAAAAAAACGTCCAATCTGTTTTTTTGCAAACTTTCTTTTTTTTTTCAATTTCTACTGGAAAAAAAAACACTATAGAAATGTTGGTGGGCTTTTGAAGCAGCGATCTTGAGATGATAATGACTGAACGGCCTAATAAAAACTGTTGCGAAAATCGAAAACTCTCAAAAAAAAAAAAAGATAATAGTATTGCTGAAATTGCCAGCCAAAATAAACTTGACTTACGGCTAACATTCATTTGAATATATATTATTAAAACCAAGGCCAGATCTATTAAACGCCCAAACATCAAATAACGTATTTCATAAATCGAGAGCCATACAAATCAAAACAGGTAATATAATTATTACAAATGGAAATGCTAAAGAAAAATTAAATATTTTACTAAACACAGATTGAATTGTAGTAACAAGTTTATTTAAAATTACGAGCTGCACTTAACTAACTGAAATGCATTCTACATAACTTTAAAGTTGATGGGAAACTTTGAAAAATCTTATTTACTTTTAATGCATCAAAATAAACGAAGCGTTAAATCAAACATTTGCTCAATGTATATACATATAGGTATACAATATATTTAAGGTCAGCCATTGATCAAACCAATCAATCATTATTTTTAACGAGTGAGAGAGAGCGAGCGCGAAAGAGAGAGAGAGCGAGAGAGATGCCACCAAGCTTGAAAGCGCATTTTAATAATGTCTAAAAGGTAACGGAAACCGATCAATCCAACGATCAATAATCAAGTATCTGACCAATGAAGTAGAAGAAGATGAGGGTGAAGAAAGAAGCAGAAGAAGAAGTTTTTTAAGTGCAACTTTATGCATCGCCAGCTGCGTTTTATGAGGCAGAACGCCGTCATCGAAACTATGAATGAAATGCTTACCGGCTATGTGTGTCTCACTCTCTATCTCTCTCTCTCTCTCTCTCTCTATCTGTGTGTGTAAATTAAAGCTAATGACTTGTAAAAATAACAGAAAAATCATGAAAAAAAAAAAAACTTAACAAAGAACAAAATAAAAACACAGATAACATTTCATGTCATCAGGAGGTTGCATTTACACGCCATGCGGTGAGCGCAGATGAGTTTTTTCTGCATACTCTCCCTCTTCCTCTCCCTCTCACACTCGCACTCACTCTCTATTTTTCTCTTTCTCTCTCCTCCGACAGGTCAAAATGCAGTAAATACAACGGATTTGTTGTTGTTATTGCTGTAGTTCTCGTAGTTGTTGCTGTTGCTGTTGCTGTTATTCAGTGGAAACCGAAACAGTTAGTGCGGCTGCAAGTCTGCATCTGACGGCTCTGCAACATCAGCCAACTGGCAAAAGGCTAACGACTTGTGCCAAGTTTATCAGCTGCACCAGCACCAGAAGCAGCGGCAGCAGCCTCAGCAGGCAGCACAAAAAAAAATAATTTAAAATGTCCGCGTGCTGTTAATGCATAGATGATCTGATAGTAGATACCCTGTATTCGATTTAAGCTTTTTATTTATATATACATAGAAAACAAAGAAAGAATAATGAAATATGAGTTTTCTAAAGTTATTTTAATTTATTGAAATAATATTGGAATTAAATGGTATTAGTAAAACATTTTTTTTATTAAACCATGTTTTTTTTTTACAACTTGATCCTTCATTATTTACTAATTATATAATAATAATATACAAATATAAATTAATCTGTATCAATTAAAATAAATAAAAAGTTTCTATCTCAAATTGTAGATATATTAATATCTTTATGATTAATAGACTCTGCACTATTCTATAACATATAAATTATTAAAAATAAACAAACCACTGTAATTGTTCGATTTTATCTAAAACTGTAAATAAGTGATATCACTTAACTTATAAATAATATAATACATGATCAGACAAATAATTATGATTTCTATCTAATTATTAAGAAATAAAGTATATATTGTCTAACAGACTATTATATTATTTCATAATATTAACATCAGTATCATATTTTTAGTTTTATGTTATACAAATAAAACTTAGCAAATTGAGTCTAAAATATGATCAATTTCACTATATACATAATTTCTCGAAGATCTTTTTATTTATCTCTTTGCTCTAATGATTAAAACAGATATGCCCAATTATCTCTTCTAGGAGGTATAGGGTACAACGAAAACAACCACAGAACAGTTGTTGCCTGGCACAGACGCCAGACTGGGATCAAGTGAGCGGTGAGTCTGCATTGGGGGAACGGGCCGACTGACTCTACAGAACCGAATCGTTACTTTGCATGAGTCACACCTTTCGGGGGATTTGTTGTAACGAAAGAGCGTAGAAACGAGCAATCGGTAAAAGAGACGCAAACAAGTTAAATTGGGAGAGCGCAAGGGAAACGCCAATGGCGTGACAGTTGTGTGGGTAAGCGGCTTACGCGATCGTCAGCAGTTGCAAGCTGGAAGTTGGAAGTTGGAAGTGGAAAGTTAATGCCCACAATTCATGTCAAAGGAAGAGGAAAGAAGGCTTTAGCTTTGACGGCTACCGAAATTAATAAAGATCTTGCCCAGACCAGACGGCCCCTAATGAAGTTGAGTTGTAATCAGGCGACTTGTCTATTAATATGAAACTGATCTACTTTGCCACCCAGGAGCAGCTCGAGTTGAAATAAATTTTATTACTACTTTTTATGGAATAATATCTTTATGTGGTAGATAAATGATAATCAGGCTACGTTTTTACTATGCTACTCTTATCTAGAAACATAACAGCTTCAACCAATTCTGTTTTAAATGGAGAAAAACTAGAAAGGGCACAAGTCTGAATGATATGGTCGGGAGTGCCCGACTAGGAAATACCTAGAACTAAGAGTTATTATTCTATTAATTAGAATAAAGTATAAATAAATAATATATATCTTTATTTGTCTAACAAGATAATTTAATTAATAATAATCGACAAAAAAATAAATATGTATGTGATATCTGAAGCTTTTAGCTTTTGTGCTAAGTCAAACTTATCAAATCGCCCAGATCGGTCTATTAAACCTCCTTCTGCCTGTTACATACATTTTAGCAAAACCATTATACCCTGAATTCCCGTTTTCAGGTTCAAGGTATAAAAACTGTCATATCGTAGCAGACCCATTAAACTCAAGCAATCAGCAACATTTTAGCACATTTCCATAAATAAGAAAACGAAAAAGAAAAAAAAAACATTCATAACCCGTTTGTAGAGTGTTTACAAGCCAATCAAACTTGTTGCAAACTATTGAAAAAGAGGATCGAGCAACAGCTGAAGCTAAGCTGTCGAATGAAGTTCAAGACAACAACGACTACAACAGCAACAACAACAACAACAACAATATGAGCTGAAACAATAACAATAAAAACCACTGGCAAGTGGACAGGCACGACGACCTACTATTTGGCTTGGCTAGTAAGCATAAACCCAATAATTTAATGGCGCCAGACACATCCTCAGTTTGTAACTGGAACGAAAGAGTCGTCGATCGGAAAATCCAAGTTAACAGCGCAGCAAAATAAAACGCGTCATGAAAACCTACTTCGCTGGGTTTGAGAGCAACCGAGTGAGGGAAAGAATCAGAATGAGAGGGGCATGAGGCAAAAAAGTAGGACTGCGACAGCAACAGCAGTAATGAAGGCGGCCACAAAAACAGGATGCGCATGCGCAGCAGCAAAACAGAAAGCAAAAGGTGAACGTGAACATAATAATGAAGTTGAGTGGAGGTAGAATAAATACACATGAAAAAGCGAAATTAAAGAAATCAACAAATAAACATAAAAGGAAACGTATCTCAGAGCTGACACACACACACACACACACACACACACACACACACAGAAGCAACGTACAAGAGCGATAAGAGCCGCCGCACAAAGCATTGGAAACGTTAAACAAAACGACTAAGCGGCAGAGCGAATATAACAACAACAACAGCACTAACAGCAGAGTAAGAGAGAGACAGAATGAAGGGAGCAACATAGTGAGAGCGGGGGAAATGGCAAACGATAAACGTCATCGAGCAGATTATGCTGCATAAATTATCAAATGCAAAAGACAGTGCCAAAAGGGAGCGCCGCAGATGAGCGCAGACAGATGAAACGAGCAGCGAGAGCATAAGAAGAACGAAAAAGAGGCAGAGAGAGAGAGAGAATGGGATGGCTGAGGCGCAGGTAAACATTACGCTGCTGTAAATAATTGTAATTTACGAACAGGGAACTGGCTCTGCATCAGCTCTACCTGAGGGAGCGGCAATGGCAAAGAGCTAAAGAACCTAAAGCAGAGGCAAGCAATAGCAGCGGCAGCGACTCAGCGCAATAGCAAACAAGAAGAGCACGTACAAGAAATTAGCAAACAGAAGAAGAGAAGTAAAAGCGAAACGTCAACCCTGCTGCTCGCACACACACATAACTCCCTGGCACAAGTATTATGATTATGAAGTTAGATGGCTGATCATAATGATGAATGGCCAGCAGCCAGAGCCAGACGACGTGTAGCGTATACATAGATGAAAAACAAAAAATGAAAAAAAAAACTCTGTGGCAGTTGTAGACTTACTCACTGACACACACACACACACACTCGCACAGAAGTCGGCTCCATGGACATTGGGACCACGCGTAACGCGTTTCTTGTAATCGTGGCCAGAATCGTAAAACGTGATCGAGTGCCTTATGTACTATACATTGGCCATGGGCTTTAGCAGAAACTGTTGTTGCAGTTGTTGTTGTTCTTGTTGTTGCTGTTGCTGTTGGCACTATTAATACTCAGTACACAGAAAATGGGATAAAGCAGGGGTATATATAGATAGTTTTGCAAATATATAGTGCCGAGAAGAAGAAATGCACGAAAAGAGTATCTCTTATAACAAATCTGTATGTGAGAAAAGGATTAATATTTATGTTTCTTAGATACAAAATATAAATAAAATACAATATATAAAATTACAACAAAGAAAAGCAAATGGAAAAATTAGTAAAAAGAAAAAAAATCTTTAATAATATTATTTACAGGTAACTATTCTCAAAGTAGTTATAGGGTAACTACACGTCTAGCAATATATCCTGCAACAGTTTCAGTTCATTTTTGATCTTGTTTGGTTTATTTCTTTTTCTTTTTATTTTTTTCTTGAACACGTATCATGTAGTATGTAGTCTGATTATTTTTTTTATTTGTATTTTCTGTTCGAGGCAACAGCCTTTTCATTAGGGAAATACACATGCACAGCTACAAAAACAACAACAAAGACAATGAGAAAGGGTGAGGGAGATGCAGTGAGCGCGAGAGAGAGAGAGGCAGAGAGAGAACAACAACAATAGTTTATATTTTGCCTGGCTACTAACATGAATATTGTTTTGTTTTCTTCTTTTGTTATTCTAGCTGCGCGATTCAGTCTTAATTTTGTTTTATTCCGCTGTCCCTGCCTCCTCTTCCCTTTGTTCTCCTGTTCCATGTTCCCCAACGTTGGCATAATTTACAATTCTTCAGAGAAATTTACATGCGAACCGCTGTCTGCAATCATTTCGTTCCCTTGCTTCTAGACTAGAACTCGGTTGTGGGTCAATGAATCAATGAACAGCTGTGCGAATTTTGGATTAACATGAAAACATTGTAGAGCAGGGGAGTCGAATCTCTATGAACTAGTTCGATTGATTTGACTCCAACTTACAAGCGATCTGATTGGATAGAAGATTTTGTAAAGATTGTTTAGCCTAATGAGATCTTATTATCTATCTAACTTAATATAACAAAATATCTTTATGTGTATAACTAAACAAATATAGATATAAAAATAAAAACTATGAAGACAGATACAAGAAAATTCATATATGTATATTCAGAATACGATTTGCTTCAATTAGTTAAATATTTTTAATAAAATTAGGGGAATACAAAATTTTATTAAAAATATTTAACTAATTGAAGCAAATTGTAAGGGTATATAGATATGAATATATTTATGACTAATCCAAACATAAGTCTGCTATCTCTAGGCGACTCGGGTTTTTTTTTATCATTCTATTCAAGGAAAACATTTTATCATAAAGAAAAACAGAATTTTTTTTGTTTAACTATCCGAAAACAAATACAAACTGATAATTATTTTCTGGAATTGTTTTAAAACAGCTTCGTTTCATATTCTTATACAAATAGATAATCTATGATAAATTTCTTTAGATTTTATAGTGAACTTTTCTCGGTTATATATGAGATTTTCAAGAATGTTCTGTATAAAAAATATTCTTTAAAAAGAATTAACAATATATATAGACTTATATCTTGCGAATTTAATCCCATCTCATAGATCGTGATTTTTATTCTCTTTTTTTTTAAGCATCGTATTTATGAGGTGTGGATTAAAAAAGCATTAAAGCTCAGGTAGCTACGATCTCTATAGAAGGCTGTCAAATGTCACCTGTCTCACTTCATAAACAAAATTAACATAGAGCCAATGCGAAAAAGTCGTATAATCTTTGAAATTATCAATTATTAACAGCACGCCCACGTAACGGGCACGCCCACCAACGCCTACAATTCAGCATTCCGCATTAAGCAAAAAAATAACAACGAAAATACCAATTAGCCGAGACGGGAAACTTTTAGAATCGATCGACGAGCGGAATTACGCGCATAATAATACCGCGATTGGCGAAGCGGCCAACGCGAATGTCGAACAGGTTCTATGTTTTTGACGGGGCTGTGGGGCTATGGGGCGTGGCTTGTAGAGTTGATTAGAAATTTAGTCACTTACCGCTTTTGAGACGATCGTTAATTAAATCCTCAATCAGCTGCGGACACTCGCACTCGATGGCATAGCAGAACTGCTTGAACTTCTCGAAGCCGCTCTTGGCAATGATCTCGATAAGATTGGCGCATTGGACGCGCAGAATTTCTGCATCGTTGAGAGATTCGGTAGCTGCGCCGCCATTACCACCGACAGATGGCGTTAGAGAGCGATTGTCACTCTGGGCATGATCGCCATTGACGCTGGCACTGCGCGAGGAGCCGGCCAGGCTGGAGCTGTAGTCGCCGCCCCCGCCACTGACGCTGGCGCTGCCACCGCTGCCGCTGCCGCTACTGCTGCTAGCGACAGCGCTGAGCTTGCGCTTGGTCAAGGCGCCCACACTAGATGGCGCACTGCCCGGTGGCTCCGAGGCGGTCTTTAGCAGGAGATCCTCCTCGGACTGGCTGAGCACGGAGTTCTTGACGAGTACCGCTATAAGATCGGTACTGCCCAGATCGAGCATAATACGCTCCTGGTGACGCGACAGTAGCAATCGCACTTCTTCTTCCTCTTCGCGCGTCATTTTGACGTTTTATTTGATTTGCTTCTTTCTATGATTCTTCTTATTTGCTGTTGATGCTGTTGCTTGCAATGCACTTTTATTTATTGCACTTTAACACATTTACACACACACACACTCACTGTTGTTGTTGTCGTTAGATTATTATTGAAATTTATAAATCATGCATAGTGTTTGTTGTTATTCGAAACGCAAAAAAACACAAACGCGCGCCATTTATTGGCGCTTACGCCGTTTAATTCGTTGCTCCGCTCGCACAACGTTCGTTCAACAAAGTCAGAAAGTAACTGAATAACTAAAAAACCGGCTCGGCTTGAAACAGCGACACAGTGTCTCACACAGACCAAAGAGAGCCAGAGAGCGAGAGCGAGAGCGCAAAACGCCCGCACAATACTGAGAGAGTAACGCACAGTGAAACATTGTTTGTGCTCTAAGGGCAAATCCAAAGATTTGTTAACAGCAGTAGATGAACAATTTTAAGTTGGTTATTTGCTGAAATAATTCAATATGATGAAAATTAGGAATAGTTTATATTATAGAGATAATTATAAAATGATATATATAATATTGAAAAGTCTTAAAAAAAAAAAAAACTAAACCAATCAAAACAAAGTTTCTAGTCCAATAAAAATCGTTTTATTTATTTTGGAACTTCAATATTTGCAATAAATTAAAATATTATTATTTTTAGCTACATTTCATTATATCGCACCACTGTTCGTTGTTGGCAATTGTGGTTGTTTCTCTTGCATTGGCCCAGCTGCAGCTGCAATTGCAGGCGATAACAGAGTATTATTGTAGTATGTTTAGTATGTATATGTATGCGTGAGTGAAAAACAACAAAGCAAACAAAACGTAATTACATTTGCTCTGCATTTCTCACTCTCTGTCTTTTAGGGAAACAAAGAAATTGTCTGCACTGTTAAGCGAATATCGTAATGCCAATCACGTAAGCTACACACAGTTTGCGATGGCGCATCTTTTAAACATAGAAAGGTTTGTTTAAATGTTTAAAAAAATATTATATTTAGTTAAGGGTGCATAGCATATTTAGTTAAGGGATACAATTTTTTAAATATTGAATTGTGTATATCGGTAGCATTTATATAATTAATTGCAGGAAACATTTAACATGTCGAAGAATTTATCCAAAAAATTTGGGAATTACACACACATACATAATCCCTTGGGCAATGAGCACAAAGAGCTCTAATTACATGCATTTTAGTTGCTTCTTGGCCCGATTGAATGGATTTCCAGGATCGTAACAGATGTTGCTGAAGCTGCAAAGCAAACGAATAAGGATAATTGAAGGAAACAGACGATTGAGCTGCGAAACATTAATTGAAAGCAGAAAATCTCTTGAGTCAAGATACATTAATTGCAGGAAAAGTAATCAACTAAATATTAAGGATTAAAAAAAAAATAATAATTAAATAACAAGCTAACAAAATATTTGTAAAAAATAATAATTAAAACTATAATATGGAAAAATTTAATGAAATATAATATTTAAAATAATATTTGAAAATATACATTTTTAATAGATAAAAAAGAAAATATTAAAAAAAAAACATTATGCACATAAGTCAGTAATAAAAAAAATAATAAAAACAATGATATGATATGAAAAAACTTTACGAAATATTTTTAATGAAATGAAAACATAAAAATAATATAATATATAAATAATAATAAATATTTAAAAAATAAAAAAATATAAATATTAAAATATAATATGAAACAAAATATATCTAAATATAATAAAATAAAGCTTATAAATATATTTAAAATAGGCAATAGAGATTTTTTGTGTGTACTTCTAATAATGGTTATAATAAAAACTATTATTAGATAAACTCACATGGGATCGTCACGTTCAAATCTATTAAGCAAATGAGAAATCAAGTCTGGCACGTTTTCAGCATATCGAATAGGCCGATATATTCATAGATCGTATTTCAAAATTAAGACGTGAAAAGACAGTCTTTTAGCATATTGCAAATACTAAACCAGTTCACAAATAGTTGGATATCAGTTGACTTTCAATATTGAATTTTTCGAAATGCTTCGAATATTTTCGAACACAACAGGCGACAGCAGCAGGTGTTGGCCACCCACAACATTCCGGCATTCCGACATTCCAATAACAAAGTTCGTTTGCATAAATTGAGTTAAGTAATTGCAACGATTTGGATATTTCTGTGTGTGACTGAGTTTGAGTACCGCCCTCTATGGTCGAGTAGCTGCATAATTTATGCGAATATTCTAAGTCGTGCAAAGTGTCGAGGCGGCAAATGCACTCCCGCAAAGCTGTCAATCAAACGAATCTTCAATCGGTTCAGTCAGCCGCTGATTGACAGATTGACTGAGTAAGTAATGTATGATTGATGATTTAACGAACTGATGGAATGAGTTAACGTCCGAATCAGAATCAGAATTGATCGAGGAATTACTAACTGAATTACTAATGATAGTGAGCACTTAACTGATTCACTGATTAAGAGCCTTCAGCAACAATTGTTAAGGCTCTTTTTGATTGACTTAATGATTCACTAAACGAATTTCTGGCTAACTAATATAATTGAGTGATTGATGGATAGAATTTTCAAAATAATTGACTGAATAAGTGAATGAATTATTGTCTGATTCAGCAACTGATAGACTGAATAATCAATTAAGATAAAGGACTTGATTGCTAGTAAATAGAGTAACTGCATGTGAATGTCATGATGGTCTGACTAATTTGATATATAATTGCTTGACTAATATACAAATTAAAATTTATTAAAAAAATAATAATAATAATAATTTACTTCAAACCAAGCAAAATATTTTTGCTGAACAATCAGAAAATTTCCTTGAACATTTTCCTGATTTACACTCCAAACGAATTTACTGAATAAATTTTCCCCCTACACAACATTGCTCCAAGGGGGATTACATTTACAAATACAAATCGAAATCGAATCGCAAACATGTGAAAATGTGTTGGCAAATGGTTCAGCACATGTTTCTTGCCCATTTTGCTGCTGCTTGGCACGTCGCTGTAGCTTCCTTTGCAATTAAGAGATTTGGTACATGGGCTTAAAGCACAACTCAGATCTCCCTCTCTCCTTCGTCTTTCACTCTTACTCTCTGCTGTCTGTTGTATTTCCTTTCTTTCCTGATTCGTGAGCAACTGTCCGAGAGGGTGTCTCGACCATCCATCAAAGCTGTCTGATTATCCTCCACAACCAGCCAGGTGAAATTATTCGATAATCATCTGGGGAGTTATAAAAAGAGAAAGATAGAGTGAGATGGGGGAGAGAGAGAGGTATCTTATTATACGGTAGTCAATTTCAAGATTGGCGTTGCACGTGGTATTTTTATTATAGCATAATTGCTTAATGTCTTTAATGTTATCTGACGAAAGAGCTGGAAAAACCAGCTGCCAAGCATCTTAAAACTCATAAAATTTTATAAGCAGTTGATTCCAAATATTTTATAGACTTAAAGGTGGCAATTGCTTGTAATTATAGGCGGTTTATCAGGCATAAATAATTTAAAATTAAAGATATAAAAAATATCTGAAATATATTCATAATGTCGAAAATTTGCCTATCTAAAAAAATGGTTGTATATGCGCCTGTTTTCCTTTTAACGCTTTTTTATGACTTAATTGTCAGGTAATTTTGTTTTTACGACCAAAATGTTGAAAACATTTAAAAGAATTCGGGCCATGATACGTGCCTCAAATGCTTTACAAGCAAAAAATTTAATTACTAAGAACTTTTGCCAAGCAAAAAACAAAAAAAATTAAAAATAAAAATAAAAAAAAAATACTTAGATTAAACTATAGAAAAAAAATATGAAAACAGTATTCAAGTATTGTGAACTCTAGAATTATTTTACTATAAAGCTATTAGTATTCAAAAAGTTAAAATTATTTACGCTGTGATTTAATATAATAAATAGCTAAGTTACAAAAATGGATCATGTTTAAATCATCTAAACATAACGAACTTAGAGTTAACATATATAATAACATATTTTGAGATACCCTAATGTAATCAGTAGACAAGCTCAATTTAAAAGCTCACACTCTGTTCAAGTGTAGTTATTCTAGATCTCAAAAAAAAAACTCTCCAAACATGCGCTCACCGAGAGATGAATGGAGAGAATTTGAGAATATTAATGCATATGGCGTCACAGAATATCAAATATGGATTAGTTCTGCGCTCGTTAAGAGTAAATACACATGAAAATATTTATTTCATCTCTGATGCAGGAAAGTGCAGAAAGCAAAGTGATGTATGCATGTACGTGTATGTGTATGTATTATGTATTACATACATACACGTATATCGTTTCAAAAATATGTCAGCTATGTAGGTATTTACATGGTATTTACATGAAATCAAAAGGCAGTCAAAGCAGATTAAGATGATGAGGTACAGTTAATCTATTTCCAAGCTTGCTAAATCGATTAAATCCATACGTACAAACATACATACATACATATATATATTTACTTAATATTAACATACATACATATGTACATATTATCATTGCTTAATTTAAATTAAATTACTCAAATAGTGAGGCACCGTCATGCATAGACAAAACAGCTTAAGCTGATGAGCTACAGTTATTATTCATTCATACATATGTATACATACAGATATATGTAACTCCCATACTTATGCAATTAATTGTACTCAAGTAGTGAGGCTCCCTAACACACAGGCAAATCAGTTAAAGCAGACAAGCTGATGAAGTACAGTTATTCTAATTCCACACTTGCCAAAGCGCAGTGATCGCTACCAACACACGCACAACATAAAGGTCTCCAAAAAAATAGATGCTTGAGTGGGAGAGAGGGAGAGTGCAGCACATGGTAGCTGCAGCGGAGAATGGAGGAACTCATTTTCGTCGCAGCGATGGCGACATTCAGAAGTGAATTTAACAGCGTGCCGAACACTTACAATCAGCGCCTGACGGCATTGAAGAAAAAGCTGACCACGTGTTTTCAGCACTGGCTGCTCAAACTACACCAACACCAGCGCCAACGCCAACACCAACACCAACAGCCGCAGCAGCAGAATCACCAACGTGACTCGGGGCAGTTCTATAAAATATTTGTCCACGCGGACTGCTCCATTTTGGACGAAAAAGTGAAATATTTGCGCAAATTCAAAAGGATATTCACAGCACGCCAGACTTTGGCCAGTGCTCGGACAGCAGTAGCTCAGGCACAGCCAGTACTTAGCCGCTGCATCAGCCAGAAGCAAACGGAGACGCAGGTGGCACGTGAGGAGGAGCTGCAAATTGTAGCGAGACTCTTCTCATCAACCCTCATATCGAGCACCATCAGCTCCGACATGACCATCATGGATAATACCTATTTGGGGGTGCGTGACGAGTACCCCGAGATTGATGCTGAAATACGCGGCATACTGCTGGCTAATGCCCAGAATGGTATCACGATATCGAGCATCAAAAGTAAGTATACAGCGGGGAAAACTTTGATTTATAGCAATATTATTTATAGACTCGGGCAGTGATTATTTGTAAATGTGAACTTGGAAAAAGCTAAATTGATTTCTTAAATCACGTGCGCAAAAGTTATACCTTTTAGAGATATTTTTCTTTTATCATTTATAAAAAGTTTTCCCAAACTAAATCAGAGCATAGATGTGAGCTAAACATAGATTATATAATGTATATATTAAATAATATTATAAGAAACTATCAAAGTTATTATATTTATGTCCACACCTCAACTATAATGCAGTTTTCGCTCATTTTCCACAATTTACAAATTGAAGTCATTAAAAAAGTCTGTTTGTCTTGGCTATTCAAGACCCATTCATTTCCATGTTTATCAGATCTTTTCTTCACATTTAAATTTTCACCCCTTTATATGCAGATGAATATCGACAATTGACGGGCACTGCATTTCCGGTGCACGACAACATCACAGACTTTCTGCTAACCATTCCGCACGTCACGGCCGAGTGCTGTGAGTCCGGCAAGCGCCTCTTTAACATCAAGCCCACTGAGCAGACCCGCCATCTTCACGAGATGATATTGCAGCAGCGACAACGTGAGACTCGAAATAATTACAACTACAACAACAACAATAGCCACTACAACAACAACAACAACTACAACAACAACAACTACAACAACAACATGGTGCACTCACAGGAGCCGCCACGCCTGTGGCGCTCACAATACAAACGGCGTTTGCCGCCCCACTTCAATATGAATCTCAATTCGAGCGAGAAGCCGCCAGCTGTCAAGTTGGCCAAGCTGCAGCCCCTGGCCACGGCTGCTGCATTGACGCCCAACGATGTCTATCAGGACAACTGGAAGCATCTGTAAGTTTGAACATGAACATGAACTTAACTGACTTAACAGAACTCCAGATTTATCTCAGTTTCTAATTATCCAAAATACATAGGATATATTAAGAATGTTTTCGAGAACCAAATTTTGATCAGGTTTTCTCTAGATTCGGGACAAAACCTTTTTCTAGTGCATTAGGAAATATATTTTGCACACAATCAATATAATATTTATATGAATACCAAATTTGTATTAAATAAAATAATCGAAGTAGGAATTAAGAGTAAATTACGCAAGTAATTAATCAAAATTTAGTAATCATTGGATAAAGTAAGTTATCTATTTTCTATATATGTATAAAACTTGCTATCTACTCAATTCGCATTTAATTCGGATCAAGTTAAAATATTAACATAATATATTATAATATATATCACAAAAAAAAAAAAAAAAATAATAATACAGAAAAAAAAGTTTCATTTTTAATAAAAATATATTTTAATATATAGTGCACCTAGAAGAATGAAACATAATTGCCTACATAATATTATTATAAATATAAATATAAAATATATAATTAAAAAAAAAAAAACAGTATTAATATTGATCATTCTTCCTTCATACTCTTTTATAAGTTAATCTCCAATTACTTAAATACATAAATCTTTGCATCTGATTTCATTGAACATACTTTTCATTTGCAGCAACAATCAGTATCAGCTACCGCAGCCCAATGCTCTCAAGAACAGCAACAGCAACAGCAACAGCAACAGCAACAGCAACAACAACAACAACATCATCTACTCGAACAGTTTGAATCCTGCACAGTTACAGGCAGCACCGCCAGCAGAGCAACAACAGCAACAACATCAAGTAGTTCAGCAGCTGAAACACCTGGAGGAGTACACACACAAGGGGCGAAACGATTTCACACCCACGCCAACAACATTGTCATGTCCATCGCAACACGACTCCATGTTCACCATCAACTCGGACTATGATGCATATCTATTGGATTTTCCTTTGCTGGGCGACGACTTCTTGTTGTATCTGGCACGCATGGAGCTGAAGTGCCGTTTGAAGAAGTGTAAGTGTGATAGAGATTGCATTGCATTGTTGGGTATTGGTATTTGTATGCTCACGTGTTTGGTTTTGCTTCCATCGACCCATAAATAGACGAGAAGGTGCTGCAGTCTGGACTCTGCATCTCTGGACAGACGATCAATGCGGCTAGACAACGACTGCGCTTTGTCGAGCTGCCGGAGATGACTCAAATCATCGTTAATATCGGCTCCGTGGATATAATGCGTGGCAGGCCGCTTGTGCAGATCGAGCACGATTTCCGTCAGCTGGTGAAGGAGATGCATAACCGTAGATTCGTACCTGTGCTGACCACGCTCGCACCGCTGGCCAACTATCGCCACGACAAGCAGACATGCGACAAGGTGTCGCGCCTGAACAAGTTTATACGCAACGAGGGGCGACATCTGAAAGTTATTGATATACATTCCTGTCTGATCAACGAGAATGGCATCGTACGATTCGATTGCTTCCAGAAGTGAGTGAGTCTGTCAGCTATGGCTATAGCTATAACTGTAAAACAATATTTGAACTATTATTGAATACTCGATTAGCATATGAAATATTATTTATATTAGTATGCATAACATTTTAGTTAATATGAACAAACAGCAAACTAAATAACATAAAATTTTGGGTGTGGAACCTCGTATAAAATCAAGTAGTTTAATGGATTTTCAATATTTATTTTATAATATAAATAACTATAAATTTATTAATAATGTTGTATATTTTCTTTATGTTAGGCTAGCAACTTTTTAAACAGCCCTCGTATTAAATTTTTAAAATCTAATCAATTTTCAATATTTATTTTATAGCGGGCCACGTAGTGTGACGGGCTCAGCCGAGCCATATGTATTCTGGAACAAAATCGGAAGGCAGCGTGTGCTTCAGATGATTGAAGCGAATTTGGAGTATTAAAGGAGAGCTGAAGAGCTGGAGAGCTGGAGGGCTGAGGAGCTGAACTAAGAAGAGCGCCGGTCTGGCACCAGGCTAAAATTTTATATTCATTTCAAGTGACGGCATGCAGTACTTCTACTTTTGTTTTTATAACAGAAATGTAATTTCGAATGTTAGTTTTTAATGTGTTTTATGTTCGTTTCGTTCTGTGTTAGTCTTTGTCTTAGTTTGTAGATGTATGTGATAAATATGTGTTAATTGTTTATTGTATGTTCGTACGTTTGTTCGCTTATGTGTTATATGTGATTCCCGAAACATCATCAAGTTTATAGGGTTTGAAATCAACATGTTTTGTTATGTAGCGAATTTTTGGTGCATTGCTTTTGCCGCTATCCCTAAAAGCTTTGTCCAAATTTCGTTATATAACCAATTTGATTTCGAACAGTAATTCTACATTTTTCTCAAAATTCTTTTTTCTCTACACATTTTTCATTGTGTTTTCCGCACAGAGTTCAATGGAAAATGCAAATCTAAAGCATTGCAATGTTATCACTGTATATATATATATCTATATCTATTGTATTCTATCTGTCTATCAGACTGACTCTGCCCATGCTCATGTATGAGAACTGATCATGGACTGTGCATCAGGATCGGGATCTATACATCTGAGCCATGTGCCCAGTCGGTGTCATGAAAATGCATTTGCTTCCCTTGAAGGCTTGCAGCGAATCAATGCCGCGGTTGATTTCACATTTATGCCAAAGCCCATTCAAGTGAAGCACTTGCCCAATTTTCGTATTTTCGTCCTTAAAATTTCAACTATTTTCGTACACTTTACACAAAGCACGCCAATCGAAGTGCGCGCTAATGCGGCGTGCTTTTTTTTCAGTGTACGTTAGCCAGATCGAGAACTCAGCTAAATGGTCTATATTCATTAGAGTTATTATCGCTATTTATTCTCTTGTATGTATGTTAAATGTATGTGATGATGTAACCTTTTTTTTTTTGTATGTCCAACCATAACAAGCAATGTAAAATCCAAAAAAAAAAAAGAAAAAAAGAATAAATAAAAAGTAAAGAAAAGTTGAGCAATTTTATTTTCGTTGAAGGTGTTATAGAAGAAATGGCTGCTTTACTTATGTATAAATATTATCTAATGTGATACGGTCTGTAAAGAGCAGGCGATTGATTGGCCATAGATATTTTATAATTACCGTGCTTCTTTAGAATATTGCCACGCCTCCAAAGCATTTTATTGAACATATATATTATACATATAGCGAATATATGTATATTTACTTAATAATTCACTAATATAACTCAGAAATTTATAAAGACCTTTTCAAAAATCTACAACTTTTTCTGAGAGTTACTATAATGTAAGGTGAAGAAAACTCTCTTCATATTGTTTGAGGTAAATATTTCTGATATAATACAAATTGACGATTCTTATCGATATATTCAACATAAACCAATTTAACTGAGCTGAACAAGTTTGCAACTGTTATTATGCATATGATTAATGATCTTTATATTCGATTTATATGTCTAATCCGGACAGCATTCATCTAACATTTTATGATTTTAAGACATGTGAAATTGAAGCTATTGCTCGCTGCTCGAACGCTAGCCACAAAGCTCACACTTATCTAGATCACTCGATTGCTTATTCAGTTCACATAAATGGCGATGAAACTCGTCATAGGTCTCAGCTTCTAGAGATTTGTCCGTCTCTTGTCCTACCTGGACAATAGAATTGTCTTCCGATTGTGACTCAGAATCTGTTAATGTCCTTAAGTTGTATTTTTGTAACTTTCGCTTATATTGCAATATTTTTTCGTCGCGTTTTTCATTTCCAATAATTAGCATTTCGTTGATCGCAGTTAAAGCATACACATGCGTCTGGCAACGCTTCAACTCGTAATCGGCTCGGCTTAGATTTTCTTTCAGCTAAAAAAAAAAAAACAATATTAATCAATGCAAATTTTTGAAGCTACGGCTCTTACCACAGAAATTTGTTGCTCTTTCTTTGATTCATCGCTGGAAAGCTGGATTTTCTTATCTTCCAATAACTTCGTTAGCTTGGCATTCTCTGCAATCAACTTTTTGTTAGCTGCGATCAAAGTCTCTTCATTTTGCAGAACACCTTTCAGTTCAGCTGTTTCTTTAGATTTATCAGAATTCAGCTGCAATTTGAGCACAAAAAGTTCATGCCTTGCAGCTTTCAACATATCATTCAGCTTTCTGTTGTCCGTGAGAACGTTGTGCTGCGTCTTTAGAGCTGCTTTCAGTTGGGATGCTTGTTGCTCACATTTCAATTGATATTTCTGCGCACCTAGATGGTCAAGTATGTGTTGAACAATAAGGCCCTCTTTTTGAACATGTGCATTTTCACATGATGCTAAATTTCCATGTCCACTGCAGTTCACTATTGTATAGTGGGAGGAATTTGTTTGATCTGGCTGATACGGTTGTGGCTTGGAAGGCCACAGATATGATTGATAAATTTGATTATCCATATTTTATTCTAGTTATCCTTGACACTGGAATTGTTCACAGAATTACAAATTTATTTTGTCGCGTATAAGAAACTATAAATATGGATTTTATGACAGCTAGGTTTATATTTGATATTTGGGCGCGTACATTCAGTCAAAAACTTATTCAATATTAATATCGATAGGTCCGATAGGAGGCACTGAGGGTGGCGGGATAATTACAAAAGGCACAGCAAAGTCAAAACATATATGATCAAATGAAATGACTTTACACAGAAAAGAAACCTATTGTTTTACATAAAATTATTTTAAATCACATTTGCTTACCCTTAAAAGTCACTAGATTTGAGTCGAGTAACGACTTAACTGTCTATCAACGAATCGATGTATTTCAGTTGTGTGCCCGTATAAAACATACTAAAAATAACATCGATAACAAATTTAATAAATGAATACATATTAGAAGGCGACCGAAGTGAGTAGTATATTGTATTGGATTAAGTGCCAACAAATTCATATTAGTTTCATTCATTTTAGACGAAAAATGGCTTCTTTTTTGGCGCGTGCAGGAGGTACTTTTGTTGAAACAATAAACCCCAAAACGGTGACAAAGGTAAGCCACCTGCAACTTTGGTAAATGCATAATTTGCCGTAGTACTTTTACATAATTGCAAAAAAGAGCAACAAAAACCAACAACAAATTCACAAGGTGAACATTGCTCTCATGAGAGCGCTGCACAAAAAGCCACCTGACTGGCGGTCTTTGCGATCAATTTGTGTTTTTTTTATGCGTAAGAAAAAGTGTATGTATGTGTGTGACGCAATGGTGGCCTCTATGTATATAAGATAAAAAATGGGACCTTGAACGACAAACCCGAAATTGATCTTTCTTATCAATGAACCGTGGGTAAAGTTGACAACTGTTGCTATCGTAGACGAGCCCACTAATTAAAAATTTAATCTATGCGAATTAGATTTGATTAACATCATTAAGTGCCGTTATTTGTCGCGTCTCCCTCAACTCATATTTTGTTTGCGAGACTCGACTTTTGTTTATGACCTACAGACATCATTTCGAGTTTATTTTATACGTCATGCCTTGAGTTCGTTTTATTTTCCAATCAGAAACTCGTGACTTTTTGCTTATTACTACATTATTCTCTCTCTTTCCATCTCTCTCCCTCTCTCTCTCTCGCTCTATCACACAGATCCTGAAATACACGCCAATTGGGCTGCAGCAGTTGAGGAACCTAAACGTTCAGGAACATGTTTCATATACGCTGCTCAACGAGAGTAACATCCCGACGCCACGGTAAGTGCATAGAAATAATTTAAATATATAAATAATATAAAGTACGGTACAAAGTGCAAGCAAAATGTTCCGGCAACTGTTTCACGGACTTTGCCTTTTGCATTCCAATCATTTATATATGTACATATGTATATGCATATATTGAAATGGAATATTTATATATGTATATAAATGGAATGAGATTATTATTTTTGCATTTGAATTTATGTAAATATCAGTAAATTGACCTAAACCTCATGTGATATTGATAATAATATATTTTACAGATAATATATATAAATTATAGGTATATTGTAAAAATTAGTATATACAAAAAAAAAAAACAGGCTGTCAATATATTTAAATTCCTTAAATATTAAAGAATTCAATGAATAATAATGCAATTATCTAAATTGCAAAGGAAATTAAAAAATAAAATATATTTCAGTAAAAAACGAACCTTTGCTAAAAAAAACATAAAAAAAAGATTAACTAGCTTAACAGAATTTACTAAATATATTATGCAATTTACTAAAATTTACTAATATTATATGCAAAATTACCTTCGTATATTTTATTAACCAGCATATATGTATACAACATTATTTTTATTAAAGTATCAGTTCGGATAACCTTGAGGTAACAGTAACAGTTATATGAGTTACAAACACACAGCTGAGTTGATAAGAATCGTTGACGTAGCCATTATTATCAGCTATATTTTGAGTATATGCGTGTATTCAAAAGCAGAGCCGAAAATCTTTTTAATTGATGATTCATTCTCTCGTTTATTTTTTTTTCAGCTTCGCCGTTGCAAAGAATGGTAAAGAAGCGCATGATATAGCCAAAAAACTGAAAACAGATAATCTGGTGCTTAAGGCTCAAGTTCTTGCTGGTGGACGTGGTAAAGGCACATTTAAGAATGGCCTTAAGGGCGGCGTGCGTGTCGTATTCGAGTAAGTGCAAGAGTAATTATAACTCTATAATTTTCGTACTAATCGTATTTTTCAATTGTCTAGTCCAAAGTCGGCAGAGGAAATATCCTCGAAGATGATTGATCAGCTGTTGGTCACCAAGCAAACCGGCGAAGCAGGTCGCCTCTGTAAGAAGGTAATGGTTGCCGAGCGAAAGTTCCCACGTCGTGAATTCTATTTTGCTGTCATGTTGGAGCGCGCCTTCAATGTAAGTTCCGCAAGTATTTGCATAAACCAGCAGATTTATTTTATGTTATTGTTGCCATCAGGGACCCGTACTAATCGCATCAAAGGAGGGTGGTGTCGATATCGAAGAAGTTGCCAAAGATAGTCCCGATGCCATTATTTATGAGCCAATTGATATTGGCAAAGGACTCACCAAAGAGCAGGCCAGCCGCGTCATCGATAAGGTCGGTCTGGGCGGTGAATCTTCTCAGGAACACGTCGAAATGCTTCTCAATCTCTATAAGCTGTTTGTGTCGAAGGATGCCCTGTTGGTTGAGATCAACCCATATGCGGAAGATGCCATGACTGGCTGTAAGTTGTTCGTTTGCCTAACACTTAATGATAACTAACTCTACTAAAACATTGTCATCTTTCCTTAACTAACTCCATAATTCATCTATATCATAATAACCTCAATAATGCTGCACGATGCTGGCTTATGAAGGCTGTAAGTATTGCTTTATATATGTGAGTGCACTTTGAAATCACGCTCCATAATATCCTGCTTAACACCCCAATTGGCATTTATAAATTATTACCCAACAAATTACAATAAATAAATTAAATTTGCAAAGTTAAATCAATTTCTTAATAATGAATTGTAGTCTTTGCTCTGGATGCCAAATTGCGTTTTGATGACAATGCGGAGTTCCGGCAAAAGGAGCTGTTCAGCTTGCGTGACTGGACCCAGGAGGACCCCAAAGAGGTCGAAGCAGCTAAATACAACTTGAATTATATTGCACTAGATGGTACCATCGGATGCATGGTGAACGGTGCTGGCTTGGCCATGGCCACCATGGATATTATCAAGTTGTATGGTGGTGAACCGGCCAACTTCCTTGATGTTGGCGGCGGCGCCACAGCTGAAGCGGTCAAGGCTGCATTCAAGATTATCACTTCCGACAAGAAGGTCATGTGTTTGTTGGTTAACATTTTCGGTGGCATTATGCGCTGTGATGTTATTGCCGAGGGTATCATAGCCGCTGCCAAGGATCTGAATCTGAACCTACCCATTGTTGTGCGCTTGCAGGTGAGTTGAACTCGTTTACCTATAAGAAAATTCCATTATTTTATTAAATGATGATCTCTGATTATAGGGCACTAAAGTGAAGGAGGCTCGTGAATTGATCCGTAATTCAGGATTGAAGATTTTGGCACGAGATGATTTGGACAAGGCTGCCGACATGGCTGTGCATTTGGCTCAAATTGTTTCCTTGGCTCGTGAAATGAACATGGATATTAGCTTTGAAATTCCCGATGCACAGAAGTAGATCCATACTATTAACGGCTAAGTCAACCACACAGCCCACGTAGAACACAAACAACAACAACAACAAAAACAACACAAAAACAAGAACACATCTACTCAACAAATTAGATACAATTTACAAACTGAACTGCTAGTACCCAATGCTTAGTAGTTAGTAATATTTAATTTCGATTGATCGAATTAAAAAAATTGAACAATTTTGCAAAAATCGTTATTACACATAAGATTAAAGAACTAAGCTCGTGTCGCGTCATTGTTGTGAATTTGAAAAGAAAAACAAAAAAAACAAATGTCATAATATTATGTTACTTCGAATAATCCTAAGAGCTACAACTTTTTGCACCTCTACAACTTTATGAGCGTTAAAAAATGTATTGATATTTGCACGAAAGTTAAATATATAATAGTAATCCAGCAGCTGATCGATTGATCCAAACGTTGAACGTGATTTTTGCAAAACACATATAATTTATTGATCTGCGAACTGCTTAAAAAGTAGTGAGTCGTGTATTACGCAATTTAAATTAATTTCGCTTTAAATTAAAATGCAATATTATTACAAAATAGTATAACTTTACTTTACTTTTACTTTTTGATTCTCTAAAATCTCAACTCATACATGTATTTGTAGATCGCTTAATTTTAATTTCATTTCATTTTACATTTTGCATTAACTAATTTACATTTCTCCAGGGGAAAGGGAGGCAAAGGCGGCGACAAATGCAAAAAGAAATAGCGAAAGGAATGGAAAATTAACAAATGCAAAAAATACGAACGAGGCCCATCTATTAAATTAATAAATACCCACTCAATATTTCAATTGCAAAATTTATTTAAGCGAATAACTTCAAGCGTGCATTTTGATGTCTTCAACAAAACAAAACAATTTAAGTACACACACCATTTTGTGTGCGAAGTCAGAATGGGAACCATAATCAGTAAAAATAGAAGTAAACAAGCTAAAATAGCTCTGGGCAGCCAATGAAATAAATATATGAAATACAAATCAAAGTTCAACTAAATTTCGAAATCTACAAAATTATTCGAAACTAATAGAAAAATTGAAAAGTAATATTCGCCGACGGACATTCTTTTATTTAGTTATTATAATAGAAGCTGGTCACTGTAGAAGGAAAGAAATGCATCAGAATCGATCGACTAAAGAAACTATATGCGTCTGCTCTTGCTCCCGCCACTCCGTGTCACCGTCACCCAAATAGCCAGCGTATTCTGTAAACAATGAAAGTAGGATTATCAAGAAATAGACAATAAATAGTATTCAGTGCCATACCTCGCATTATGCTTCGAATTGTCTTCATGGAGGCACCGCGCAAGTTCAAGATTTGCAGGACGCGCTGCTTTACAGATTCCGTGGTGGCGCTGACCTCCAGCAGGATGTAGTCGATGCGCTGCAGGGTAAACAGACCACCAGTTAGGCGCTTTATGTAATTGTTTTCCTCCTCCTCATCTTCATCAATTGCGGCATCCTGAAAAAAAAATTAATTTGTTAATTGGCTTTTTCTTTTGTGAAACATAAAATTAATCAAAATATATCAAATTTACAAAATAAAATTTATTTTAAAACCAAATGGGGCTCACCTTTGGCTGCTGATCGATTTCTCTGTCGATGGCCTCCACCTTGGCCAAGTACTTCAGATGAAGCTCCAGCAGGCGATCCACCTTCTCGTGATCATTCTCCGTGAATTTGGCCAACAACCGCTGGCGCTGTGCGCCCTTGCAGTTGCGCAGCATGGATGCTATAACCGAGCAGACATGCTCCTCGTGCTCGTCGACGGATAGCAGGCGCAGTTTGTTGCGCTTGGGCGTTTTCATAAAGAGCGGAAATATGGTGCGTAGGCCAAGGATCTCCACAAACTTGTTGCAATTCTCTCGTCCATCTGGACCGGCCATGGCATGATCGAGCACCTTCAGGGAACCATTCCGCGACATTTTCTTTTCGCGCAGCATCAGATTCATGAGCTGCAGGCCCTCGCCGTTCAGGAAACGATCACGATTCTCCCGTGCCATCAGCGCCGAGCACAGGCAATTGAACAGATTGGACATGTACTCCTGCTCCTCGTTGCTGGCGGGGTCGTGACGTTTGTATATGGCCAGCTGCTGTAGCAGCACATCCACACCGTCCAGTGTCCCGAGCAGCAGACGATTCTCGTTTTCCGTTTGTATCAGTATCGACAATATTTCGCTGCAGTATAATTTGTTTGGATCGAAGGGCGTCTTGCCCTTGAGCCGCTTAAGTATCCAGGCCAGTAAACCCTGTTCTGCTGCCTCGCGCACAAACTCGCCCTCAATTTCAATCAGATTTTCTACAATGGCCAGCGTATTGTGTACGCCGTCAGATTCCTCTTTGATTTGCTCGTTAAGGCGCTCTAGGTTCTGAACTAACAGGGCACACACTTGCTCCTTCTTTAAGGCTTCAATCAATGACTCTGCTCCATCTCTGCTCTCGCCCAGAATGTCGACGTCTGTGACTTCTTGCAGCAGATCGACAACGGCAACGGCAATGTCTGTGTTCTGATGTGCTAGCAGCTCCAGCAGACTGTGCAGCCCATGCAGCTCGACTAGTAATGGATATAGGTCCGGTACTGTTGCCACTGCCTTCAATTCCTGAATGACTGTGTGCAAATCCAATTCAGACTCCATGAACTTCTCGGGACAGTCAGAGAATTTAATGCGCATTTCTTGGTTCTTTAAGTTCCGTTTCTCAAACACGAGTATTAGTTTCTTAAGACCTTGCTCGTCCAGTGCATCGCCCTCTGCCTCTTCGTTCTCCACATATTTCAGTATGTTGAGGCGTTCCTCCTCCGTCAGCTCAGGATCAAATTCAAATGTGGCGCCGACTGATCCCGCATTGACCTCATGTGACTTTTTGTAGTTGGCTGTTTCCTTGGCGTCCGCAATGCGACGCATTCGCTTAGCCTTTTCATCGCCGCCGCCGCCCCGTTTTCCAATATCGCTAGGCGCCGGCTCTGGCAGCGCGAAATCATCGTCGTCCTCGTGTGGTCGCTTTGGCGTCTGCTCGGGCTATTGTTATTTCCAAGCGCAATGAACTCGTTAATGGATTGTGGAATCTATAAATTTCATATACTTGCCTTAAACGCCAACAGTTCACCAATATCCATATTCAACTTGCAAATCCAATAAACATCAACGCTACTTGCACAACTCACATCGATAGTATAAAGTATCGATGCCAAAAGTATTTTCCAAATACTGTAATATATCGTTGATTGCCTATCGATATCAATAGAAAATGTATTAAGAAAATTGAAGAAGTTCGTTGAGTTGTTGTTTATTCAAATTAGTAGAAAACAAAAGTTATACTGACAAGTTAACAACTTCAAATCGATTAAAACTTATCGATGCAAATCCAAATAGCGCAACTTTTTCAAAATAATTAAAATGCTCTTACATGGTTTGTTTTGTAAGCTTCAAAATTGTTGCTTACATAAACTCAAATTAATAACATTTTAATATATAATATAGTAAATTAAAGTCTATAAATTTCCAGAGCATAATTTCATATCATATGAATTTCAAACAAAACAAATTTATAAAGCTGTAAAGCTCGCCACTTGACCTGACTTTCATTTATTACCATATCTTTTGAACCCGGTAGAAATTCATTGGAAAAGTAACAGAAAAAGTCAATTTGAGTTTTACTCGTCGTTTTGAATGTTATATTATAATTTAAAAAAATCATAAATTAATACAAAGTTAATAATTAAACTAATTGATGAGAAGAGCGCAGAAACTGGAAAAAGTGTTACAACAAATACGTAAGACATTTAGGATAGCCGGAAGTTTAAAAGACATCGAAGAGTAACTAACAAAGAGTACATGAGCAGCACCACAGCGATTAAATCATTTCGCACAGCAGCACACATACATTTGCATACACACACGTATGGGCATATGTGGTAGCTACATAAAATATCATTTTTGGTTTATTTCAAGTCGCTGCTCGAGGCTCCAACTCCACACGTCATTCCAGCTGCCACTTCCGCCTTAAGCTTGAGCGACTTAGATGCGCAGATTGGGATTCGTGTAGCGCACATACTTCAGCAGAGCGTCGTTCTCCTCGCAGACGAACGACTTCTTGTGGTGGCAGGCCACATCGTGCCAGTTAACGCCATCGTTGTAGAACTGATTCAACAAAGCCAAACAGTTCTCGGGTGCGCCGTTCTGTTTGAACTCACGATTGTCGGGCTGGGGCAGGCCAATGCCGCCGGTGGGCGACCAATCGCCCTGGTTGCGCTCTGTGGTTGGCGCCAACTTCTGCAGCGTGGCGGTCCAGAACCAGCCGTTGATGTTTGTGGGCTGCAGATCGGGACGGTCACAGCCCTTGAAATCACACAAGCGACCGCTGGTCCAAATATATTTCACCTGCAAGAAGAAGAAAGCATTTGTATTTAGTACGAGCTACAGCAGAGGAATAAACATTTACTGAGGACTTTGAATTGATAATGTAAAGATTGCAAATGAATTGTCAATAAGTCAGCTAAAGAATTTATGTAATGCGAATTTATTAATATTTTCACAACGATCTCAATATTCATTCAAATTTTATTTAAGACCAATAACTAACTGTTGAAGCGATATACGGCATAGATAGAAATTAAAGTTGAAATATCTTTTAAAAGGTTTTAATGTTCATTTAAATTAAATTGATGACCTATTACTAACTCTTTAATAGAATAATAGAATTTATATTATTATTTAAATTTTTATTTGGGATTAAGTCCGGCAAAAGCATAAGCATATATGGAAAGGGAAATTTTTAAATTGTCTTCAAAACGTTTTTAATATTCATTTAAATTCAATTTATGAGCGACTGTCTAAGCCAAGCATAGAATGTATAGAAATGGAAATCTTAACATTAATTTAAATTCAGTTTCTGACCTACAACTAGCTGAGTTTGATTTAGTTATTGCTCTCAATTCGACTAGTTCAAGTTCAATGCACTTTTTCCGGCTCGAATATCAGTTTTCCGTTAGTTTGTTATTGTCGGACGCACGAAAATGCGTTGGCACCAATTACCAATTGGTAGAAACTTAAGCATCGACGGGGGCTTGGGCTCAGTAACAATAGACAGACAGACAGACAGACGGACGAGCAGTCAGTGAGCAGCTATTGTGGTGCCACTGAAAGCGAACTCATTCCAAGTCGCGCCCTTTGTGGCCGCACCCGTTGGCGTGTTTCGTTCGGCGGCTGTCAGCAGTTACAAGAGAGCCACAGGCAGCGACAGCAACCGCAATGTTCATCAGTCACTTTCACCCGAATGGCCATAAACTGTTTATTTTGTATAGTATACAAATACATATATTTATAGAGACAAACAGAAACACATACATAGTCGCATTCACCTGTTGCCATTGAGTGCCCTTTGGAAAAGTCCAATGAGCGGAAAGCTACAAATTAATGGACATCGAATTGTTATTGTTATTGTTGCTGTTGCTGCCGTTGTTGTTGCATTGTATTGCTGCGGGCCTCGTCAGCATTGTAATTGTAAAAGGTTCAATCAATCAATTGCAACATTGCGGAAGCCAAGCCGATGCACTTGCCTCATTTGAATTTGTGAGGGGAAAAAATCAGATGTAAGCTAAAAGTGGAGCGAGCATTGAATGTCTATAAAGCTTAGCTTGATTCCAAAGAAAAAGCTATGAAAAGAAAGGCCATAAAGTCTTACTGATTGACATCTGATAGGAGAATTAAACAGAATCAGCAGAACTTTCTCAAATACAAAGAAAAAGCAAATGACAGATATATTGTTCATTAAGGTTTAACCACAAATGAAATGAATAATTACCAAATTACAGCAAGTTTGTTGTCTAAGTCTTTTGTTAGGCATTGGCAATGGCAGCATTTAACCGCGCAGCATTTCCTCTTTGCTATGGCTATGGCCAAACACAATGCATATTGATTTTTTTCTTACTGTTTTTTTTTTTTACGGCTATATTGTGTTTCCTTAGCTGTTTCCTCACACTTACTTTCGTTTTCATTACAATTTCAATTTTCTCACGTAAGTCAGACGGAGACGCTGCCGGCCGGCCGCTGGTCAGCAGCCGCAGCAGCAGCCGTAGCTGTAGCCGCAAGCGTTACAGACAACTCTTTAACTTGACACTTGTCTGCCTGATTGTCAGTATTTCCGTTGCATAAGCCACGAACAACAACAACAACAATAACAACAAAATTGCCCGCAACAAAAGTGACTGCAAAATTTTGATGAATCGGTGAGAAAGTTTGCCAAGTGGTTTTACATTGAACTTGGTCAGCACAAGTCCATTTCTTTGTGCTCTCAAATAAGTAATGAAATCGACATTAATAATGCGAATTTCTATCGGCAACATTTGCATGTGACTGCCCCAATCCGAAAGTGTGCGAATTGTCAAAGCCCCAAAGTGACATAACTCAAACAAAAGAGTTTAAGTTCAGTTTATGCGCACAAAGCGAGCATCGTAAATTATTGCCAATTTCTTTGACTGGTCTCGGACAGAGGCTGGAGCAATATGTTAACTTTAAGGTGTCAATTGATATACAGTCGCAGCGGCGTAATAAAAAGAAATATATATACATATGTATCGTTGTTCAGATATTTAGCAAAGCGCTTGTAATCTTGTCAGCCACAACAATGAGTTGCATATATAAATATATATATATATATAATTATAAACATTTGTATATTTAAATGATCGAATAAAGTAAATTTCAACGATATTGAGTGAACGATCACTCAAGTTCGTTGCCTAAGTCTTTTGTTTTAAGGACTATTGAAGTTGTGTAAATTTGTTTCTCTTTGCCACTTACATTTTCGCCCACAACACGTTGCTTGATCCATTCATTCTCCAGACTAGTCTCCAGCGATACAGAGTCCATGCAGCGTCTGCGGCAATAATTTCTGGCAGTCAGCCAATCCTCCTCCACGCCCTTCAGTTGTGGATCGCGCCACGAGAAGAAGTAGCTATAGAAGTGAATGCAAAATATGTTTCAGATTAGTATCAATTCACTTCGTGGAGCAATGGTTGGAGATTTAGTGCTTGACTCACCCTTTGCCATCGGGTGTCTTCTCGTGAATGATGCGCTGGGCGCACAGCTGAGGATTTGGCGGCTCTAGACGTCCGTTTTGGAACTGGGCCGAGCCAAGGCTCAGCAGGCCAAACAAACACACACTGGCGACAATGAACGCTTTCATTTTCGAATTGTCTCTGATTTAAACTCTGACACTCTCACACCCACGCACTTTCGTTTTACAATATTTCGATGTTGCTCGCGACGAACGAACCAGCAACCGACCGATCGACTATGTGGAACTGCAATGACACAAATATTTCGGTAACACCCGGTCTTATATATGGGCGAGTGACAGCTTCGGCTGTGGCAGCGGCTTCGGCTTTGAGTTCGGCTCTTCACTTTTTTTTTTTTGTTTTTTACTTTGAGCGGGGTTTTTCATACACATATATGAAAATGTTTTTGGAGGTGCCTCGCTTACGATGCTGAATTTTAAGTGGCCGGTTACCTGTCGATTGCATTGACAAACATTTTCGGGTTCCGCCAGACGGGGATCGCAAGTAGTCATAGTCGTTGTCGTAGAAGTAGTCGCAGAGGGAGTCGTATGTCTAGTACTCGTTAGTTCCATAATAGATGCGTTAGCGCCCATCATTTTGCACCACTTAGTAGTGCGAATACACGCCTTGGCCAATTTTCGTTATTTACTCGACGCCTCAGCCAGCAAATCTACATAATTAGCTATACAAATAAGCCACGAACACGTCTTGAAAATTCACCAGACGCGCGGCAATTTCGCTCATGTAAATACTCATATATATTTACTTTGTTTTTTTTTTTTTTTGTTTTCTTTCCCTCTTTACAGTATTTAATGCATTTTTTTTTCACTGGTTGCTCGACATTTGTATTTGTTTCAAAAGTATATTTACTCTTGGTGCGGCTGGCATAGATTTTGGCGTACTTTACTTTGGCCATTACATAACCCAAATAGCTGACCAAATTTATTCGACTGAAAGTCACAGGTGACACATTTGGCTTACAGTCTTGAGCACACGAGCTCGCGGGCCTTGCCATTTTCCAATTAGGAAGCCAGCTGCTGAATAGTTGGCTTATTTATGGATATCCATGAAATATGAATTGAAGCCACGCGCTTAAGAAATTGCGGGAGAGCTCTTACGTCTCCATGAAATTTCAACATGCATATTTAAGGCCATCCACAGACATTTGATTGAAATGAAACGATTTTATTATAATTCTGATCAGATAAAATTATAAGAATTGTAAATAATTCATCAGCTGTGCATGCTTCACAATATTTGCATGCTTAACATATATTCAAAGTTGAATTTAAGTTAGGAATAAATTCAATTTTTTTTTATATTATTATTTTTTAATGCTAGAAGATTGTAATTAATACACAGCAAAATAATTAATATTTGAAATAAAAAATGAAAGTAATTTTAATGATTATTGATATTCTATTAAATAAGAATTTTACAGTTGGCCAAACGCTTTATGACTTGATGATTTGTATATGTTTCTGATGTCAAATCCATAATTTTCCATGATTCCAGGGACCGACCTATTTTCGTCCACAATTTTATTTTATTAATTATTATTTTTATATTTTTAATATTTTAATATGTTTTTTTATTTTTAATTTTATATTAATATATTTTATAAATCAGTAAAAATATTTTGAACAAAAAAAAAAAAAATAATAAATAAATGAAAACAAAAACAGTTAAAAATTTTTAATAAAATCCGTAAGCAAAAGTTAGTTTGTTTATTAAAATGAATTAACCATTTATTAGAATTACTATTCCATAAATTGATCTTCTCTTCTGTTTCCATTTTCATGTTTCATAGGGCACATCATCATAATTCGATGCCCCGGCAGACAATAGCTGTAAGATATTCAGCTTGGAGTACTGTCTGATGTATGTGCACATGCTCCTCCCAGACGATTTAGCTTAACGGGCCAACAAGTGTTTTTGGCCATTACATAATGGTAATAAATAACCAGAAGATTTACATATTTATGTGTGCACGTGATATTGCATAAGCATAAAAAAATGACGCAGGCAACTGCAGTATGCTTAGCTCAGGTCCACAGCTCATGAGAGGTCCAAGTCGCGTCTCTCTACATCACCAGATCAAGGTCAGTGAGGCGGTAAAGAAAATAACGAAAGCTGCGACGAGTACATCAATGGCGAAATTTCACCAACCGAAAGCAAATTGAACGAATGTGAACAGACCCAGCCCAGTGCGATGCGAAGCGATTTACATTTTTGGACATATTCACGTACTTTCTGAACAACTAAATAAACAAGAAAGAGTGCTCTATTAAGGAAAGGGAGTGTCCAAAAAGAAAATACGCATAGCCGCTGATAAGATACCTTTAAAGAATTTCTTTATCTCTTGATGAAACACATTTAAACATTTAAACGTAGAAGCTTGCTGTTAGCTATCCAATATAATCTGATTTTAATACTATCGATATTTATCGATTTCAAACTATAAAAGATGTAAACAAGCTCCATGTGTCATCAGAAGATTTTCAGGCTTTGTTATATTTTTTGTAATCTAAAATATTTTAAAGGAGTTAATCTAAACAGTCGATTAGAAATTCAGAGTTTTTAAATAAATCATATATTTATATATGATACGATTTATACATATGTATATTTAATAAAAAAAGACAAATTTTTAAGCTTAAATACCTTAAATTACACTCTTCATAAAATATACAGGGTGTGGAAAAAAAGTAGGTGACATTTTCGTCTTTTTTGCATTTTTCCATGTTACGCTTACACGTGCCGCAGAGCATGTGGACTACCTTTGACATGTGCATGGTAATCTAATGTATCAGCATTGCAGATCTGAACCAAACAGTTGTATCAGTTGCTAAAGTCGACTAACAGGTGCTCAGTTGCATATACAACTCACAATCAGCGCTCAATACTCTCGAATGAGTGCCTCGCCCATGTTTAAATGTGTTTAAGCGTATTCGAATTGTAACTGCACAGCATCGTACGATGGACGTACATAAAATTTCGAATATTTTTTTTGTTTTAACAACATCTTATCAGCTGAGCTATGTTCACATTTCGTTTTTCGGAGAAACTATTAAATGAATAAGCAACAAGAAGACGACAAGTCAACAAATTTCTAAATAATAAATTTGTACATCTGGGAATTTTAATGTTTTATTTCATTATATATATATTTTTTAGGTAATTTTTTTTTTTTTTTAATAAAAAAAGAAAAAAAATTAAAATTTCGGACAAACGCTTTTATAATATCCTCTGTCTTAATAAAAGAAATCTGTTTTTATATTTATCATTAAAATTGAATTATTTAAAAATGTTCTAAAATATTTTTGAGTATATATGATTACTTAGAATTAATTAAAATTAAATTAGAGTCTTGAAAAGTAAATTTTTAACTTTTTTAGATATTTTAGCTTAGTTTTCCGCATTGTTTGATTGTAATTCAAATTCAAGATGCAAACTGGATTTGGATCGACTTTCAGCTTTTTTTTTTTTTTTGTTAAGTTATGTATTTATTTGTTGAGCTCGTAAAAATTATCTATGTTTATATTGAGAAATGCGAAGAGTCTTGTAATATCAAATTGTACGTGCAATGGGCTGTCTTTAGACTTGGGCAATGCCGCTCATTGTGAACACGTCGCGACGTCTTTTCCCAACTGACTGACTGGATTTTAAATAAACGATGCTGAATACATCATAATAATAACGGTATATGCGATTTATCACTATGCTGAACAATTAATTAATATTTTTCAATACTTTTACGGTAGCTCTATATTTAGTTTTCCAAGAATTTCCAACTTATTGCAGCAGCTTTTCAACATTTATGTAGAGTATATTATAATCTAAATAAGCTGTAATGGTAAAGAGAGTATTCAAGACTCGTATTATGCGGCTTTTTTTTTATAACTTTCGGAAGCTTTCAGTTGTGTTTTCGACAAGTTCAAGTTTGCCGACAAGCAACTTAATTACATGATCTTTATTTTAATTACTCGGTTGGGTCAGCTATGATTATACTATATAACGAAAGACAACTACAAAGTATTATATATGTTTATGTATGTATTATTATAAATAGTAATTGTAATGTTTACTCTTGTGACTAAATGCTTCCCAAGTCTTTTTTTTTTTATTTCCATTGGATGTTCAGGAATTGAGATAACGTCAGCGGCAGATCGAGAGGCTGGGCTCATTTGTTTAGTTACTATACACAGTTATTACCTCATATTTACGCAATGGATTCCGGCCTGTCGTCCCAGCGATCTCTGCCTGGCCAATTTACCACAGAGTTGGCTAAATGTAAATATGTACTTGTTGAGGGAGAAAGTGCAGCCGTCGCCTTGTTTTATATAGACATTTAATTTTGTTTTATCGAAATTAAAAATATTTTGCACAGCTTGCATATTGTTTAATATTTGCTATGTCTGTGTGTGTGTGTGTGTGTGTGTGTGTGTGTGTGTGTGTTACCTGTCAGGTATTTGCACAAAAAGAGAGTATGACAGGTGCAGCAGCCAACCCATTTTTACGATCTGTGAATAGTTTGCGTCAATATTTGAAGAAATGGTTGATGGGGCGTTTCAATTATTTCACATAACTGGTGAAATTATTATGTAAAAAAATAAAATAACAAAAGTTTTGAACCCACATTTGGATTTTCCTCAATTGGCTTGTCTGTCTGTTTGGCCAACTCGTGGCCCCGTCAATGTCACATATTTGATACAGCCGGAATGGGCCATAAACCTAACAACAACAATAACAACAATAGCACCAATGGCAATTACTTATTATTTATGTCAGCGACATATGCCTATAAAGAAATAATAATTAAAGTTTGCTTTATGTTCACACCGTGATAGGATTTTAAATATAATGCTTATCTATATACACATAGATATACATACATCTATGTACTACTTGATTCGGAACCTTTTAATATTTATTCTGGGCTCTTCTATGAGCCTCATTGAGCTTATGTTAATTTCAATTTTTGGGAACTCACACAATGTAGGTTGGCACATAATTCAATAGCTCTGCGACCTTAACTCTATTAAATACCTGACACTAGACACGAATTTCTGGGTTTGATTTTTATACACCTCGGGGAACATCAAAGAGTTGTAAATTAGTGTGTAAATATTTTATTAAATATCAAATAGTAAATAGCATATAAAAATGCTTTATATTTACAATACTTTTTTAATTTTTTAAGGAAGTTTGGATGATTTTCAAATGTTTTCTGAAACTGAATTAAAATCTAAAAAAAGTATTATACAAAGTATGGAGTACATAAATAAATAAATAAATATTTAGAATATTTTATAAAAAATTTTCGACCGATAAATAATAAAAAAAAAAAAAAAAAAAAATATATATATATATATATATATATATTTTTTTTTATATATACACATATATACACATATATATAGTTATATGTATTATTTTGGAGGCCAAGGCTGCCTTTTCTATGTATGTGTGTGTGTGTGTCGACATTTTGTTTGAACTTTTTGGCACCTGACCAACGCCCAACAGCAGCAGCGGGCGCCATCTACTCAAAAACTTTGCGCGTTACTATACATATTAAAATACACTCATACACACATACGCACATACACTCACACAAGTCGATGAATATGTGTGGTATGCATAGTAATGGCTATTGGCACTGTTTTAATTACAGCCAACAATTAAATATTACAAATCAAACTTTGATCGCAGACAACGTATACAAAGGGATATGACTGTATAAATATATACATATATATAAATATAAGTGAGTATCTCCTTAGGCTGAAAAATTGTGCAATTCCTTCTGCTCCATAGTTTGTTGTGCGTACTACGTTTTTTGCAATGTGTCACCACAATGCGGACGTGAACGTATGATAGCCCAAATTCGAACTATAATTGCATTTCAAATAGGTGGCTCCGTGGCCTTGTAGCTGCACACTGTGTTCCTTGGTTCACGCGATTACTTATGTGGCGGACATATTTATGCGACATTCAATATGCTTCAGTGCATACAAGTGCCGATTAATTGTAATTTTCAGTAAATTAGCATTGATGAATCACACGAAAATGCAATGTGTATGCATAAAAAGTTAGAATTCGAACTAAAATGTTAACTAATATAAACTAAGATACAAAGACGTTAAAACACAAATTCAAATTTGTATGCCGAGACTCTCTCAAGATACTCTTGGTAAAGTTTATTGCTATGACACTTCCCCACAAATACACAAACAAGTACACCACAAAACTAATCAGTCGACCTCCACAACCAATCGAATTGCAACCATGTTCCATATTTTTATAATGGGATAACACTTTCAATTGGTTTTTAAGATTTCTTTCAAATGTATTAATAATTAGTATCAATCGCACAAACGACGAAATTGTCGATTGCAAACGCAATTCATGAATTCTTTTAATCTTTGCGTGTCATGATAGACTAAGGCGACAATCAGAAAATTACAAAAATTGAACGTATCAAAAGAACAAAACTGTACGTATCACCCGAACATAATCGCAGTAAGCTAGTCAAATGTGAAAAATAAAAAAAGTCGGAACACACGTTCATTCATTTGCGCATTTCGCTGAAATTAGCTTGAGAAACAACAGCATCGGTGTAAATTTTGTGATTCACACCATTCCAAACAAATAATTGTAATTAAAACCAAGTAAATAATGGGGCGCCGCTGCTGTGTCGCTGATTGCCCCTCGACGTCGCGTCTGTTTGAGCACCATGGCGTAACCTACCACTCGTTCCCTATGGACGCTGTCATTCGTGCCATTTGGATTAAAAACTCGCGCATTAGTCTGGACCGACAGATCACAAAGAGTGTGCTTGTGTGCTCACGTCACTTTCGTCGCCTCGATTTCAATACTATACGAAATGGCAAATATCTTCTGAAGCCGCGCGTCTTCCCCACTGTCTTTCCATGGGGTAAAATGGAGCCTGCCGAGATAGAGGCCGACCATCGGGCCCTGCAGCAGGCAACCGTAGATGGAACTGGGGCGAGCGGTGCCGCGAGCAGCGCTAGCAACGAAGACGTCATTAAGGCGACGGTTGACCGAATTGTTGCTCAAATATTAGCAGAGACAGCTGAGCGCAATGCTGCAGCGGCTGCTGCAGCAGAGGCAGCTGCCAAAGCTGAAGCTGAAGCCGAAGCTGAAGCAAACCAGAAAGAAGCAGCAGCAGTCAAAGAAACAGCCGTCGACTCCGCTACTGTTGCGCCTTCTGAAGTGAACACAGCTGGTGATATCGCCAACGAGGCAACAGCCGCTTCAACTGATTCGGTCAGTGAAGCAGTGCCTGTGACCAGCAATACGTCCTCCCCACTTTCGAATACACCACCCAAATACGGTTCACCCACAAACATGACGATTGGCGCCCGCCTAGAGGCGTTGAGCGCCGATGGCGCTTGGTTGCCCGCACGAATAGTAGAAGTCAACGAGACAGAGCAGACGCTACTGATACGATTCGAGCGCAACAACAAGCTTAAGGTATCACCTACGACAAGCGGAGGCAACCAGGAATGGATCCCTTTCAAATCGGAGCGCTTGCGCCAGCGCATCAGCTCGCGCGTCTTACCCATATTCGAACTGGAGGAGAAGTGCATGGCGCGCTGGTCGGGACCACGGAAATTCCCAGGCACTATCAAAAAGCTGCTGGGCAATGACACGTACGAGGTGCTCTTCGACGATGGCTACACAAAAAACGTGCGTGCAGTGCACATGAATAAGCTGCCCCGCCAGCTGGCGGCCACCATTGAACCAGATGCTGATACACAATCAACAGACTCCACTCCAGCTACAGCCGCTGTCAAAAGGCCCAGCACTGGTGCTACCAGCACCAGCAAGAAAACCAAGGTGGCTCCACAACGCAAGGACTGGCCACTGCTGGACATGTCCAACTTGGACTTGGGTATGTTGCTTCATCAAATATATTCTGTATTAATGTAACGGAAAAAATAGGTTTATATATGTTTATTTGACTATGTGGTCATGAGAGATTTTGTTTGTGTTTGCATATCTGTTGACAGTGGGCACTGTATTTTGAAGTTTCTGATAAGTCACAATAGGAGCACAATGGAATTATCCCTGTCTTGTAATTGCAGATGTAAATAGCGTTGATTCTAATTTCCTTTACATTTTTCTAAACTTTCCAGCGGCCTTGGGATTGCCAGATATACCACATGATGGAGAGTGGACATGCCATTGGGTGAATGATCAGCCAATTGGCACTGAGGGCTTTCTGATTGTCGGGGAGCACCAAAAGCCGACAGTGATTGTGGAAGACTGGCGACTGCCGCCTGGCTGGATCAAGCACATGTACCAGCGCTCAAATGTGTTGGGCAAGTGGGATGTCATTTTGGTATCGCCTAGCGGCAAGCGTTTTCGCTCCAAATCCGATTTGAAGGTATTTTTGGAGTCGCAGGGCCTGGTCTATAATCCAGATGTGTACGACTTTAGCATTCATCGCCGGCGAGCCAAGGATATTAATGCATATGTCTACACGCATGACTACAGCCCGCAGCAGCCAGTGAAACCGAAGCCGATTGACGTGTCCCTGGACACCACAGCAACCGAGTCGCTGGATCAAAGCAGCAGCAAGCTGTCGGCAGCGACGTCCATATCAACGCCTATATCACCGATGACCACACGCCGCGGGGCAGGTGAGGAGAGTCAATATATGGAAACACCAGTGGCTTCACTGGTGCCTCCAGTGGAATTGATGTCGCCGTCACCACGTGCTCCAGATAATGAGGCATTGCCGCATGCAGCCGAGTCAGTCGATGCTTCTGTGCTAACCCTGGATGAGGGCACTGTACTGGAAGATGGTTACGGTACGTTGTCTGTGTAAAACAAATCGTTACATTTCGGCTAATTACGTTTCTGTATATTGCAGCATATATTGGCGGATTGAAGGTGCAGATAACTGATAATTTATTTGTGTGCCCGAGTGAGGGATGCGGTAAAACATGTCGCAAAGAACACATTCTGCAAATACACATACGGCACTATCATAAGGAACTAGCACAGTGAGTTATAGATTGCTTCATTATAATATCATATATATTTATTGCTTCGTTTATATAGACATTTCAGCCACTGTCCAAAGATGCAGGAGCTGGCTGTTAAGCGCACGCATCCTTCTTCGATTGAGCAAAATGATCAGACGCCAAAGAACCAAATACCCAATCAACAGTTCTTTAATAAATTGCATCAACAGGACTTACAATCATCCCGCTCCTTCCGACGCCAGACGGCTGCTATGGAAACATCGCCCACAGTTCGTGACAGCTCTCCAACCGTTTCGCCTAGCACGCGATTGTTATCACCCAAAGTTGAAACGCCAACGACACCTAAAGTTGTACCACAGGCAACAAGTGGCACTCCTGAAGCTGCTACTTCCGCAACTACACCTGCACCAGTTGTAGCACCACCGCCTGTAGAAGTTTCGCCACTACCAGCAGTACAAGGGACTACTAAAGTTGGCACACCAGTCCCAACAAATCGAACCGCCAAACGAACGCGCCCTTCGTCTACCAAGCGCTCGTCTGGATCCCGTAAGAGCAGCCGACAACGTACACAACGTCGTTATGCAAATGTCTCGCACGACAATATGCCACCGGCAACAAATTCAAATAATTCACCCGCATCTGGAGCGGATTACGAAGATACCCAACAGTCGTTTAATACGCCCACACCCGATGTTCGCAATGATGCCAAGAAGCGACGTGTCGCTCTCTCTGGAACACCGGCTAGCTCACCAATCATCGATTCTATGTCAACGCCATCAACTAATGATCAGATGGACATAAATGCAGCACTGGCACCACCGCCGCCGCCGCCGGCTAGTCAGACGCCGCAATACATTAAGGAGAACGGCGAGCTAATACGCATAGTGCGTATGAGGCAGGAGGAAATCATCAATTGCATTTGTGAATATGGGGAAGAGGATGGTCTGATGATTCAATGTGAGCTGTGCCTCTGTTGGCAGCATGGTGCTTGTAATGGCATTGTCAAAGAGTCTGACGTACCGGATAAATACGTCTGCTACATTTGTCGTAATCCGCAGCGTGTTCGCGATTCGATGCGCTTCAAACATGATCAGGATTGGCTCTTCGAGGGCAAGCTGCCTGTAGCTGGGTATCATACGCCAAATCCTCAGGCACCCAAAAAGTTCGAATTGCTAAAACGTTCTCACACACTTACGGGCAATTTATTAGATTCAAAACGCTTCATGCATTCCTTGTTAGTGAAAATCAATATTGCTCGCAATCGTTACCATCCCAAGCTATATCTGTGGGCCAAGAAGTGGGACGAAGATCAGTCTGAGAACTCAACCACACCTGTTAAGCGTCCAAAGGCCGAACAGCCAGACTGGCCGCAAGCACCGCAACCGGAGGCTGCAATCGACCCAGAGGAGTGCCAATACCGTTTGATAGAACATGTTAAGATACAGCAATCTTTATTGATGAATCGTCTCAATGAGATTGAAGGGGAAATAGACGGTAAGTACTTGCTGTGGGTAAAAATCAATAATTTTTTCATGTGATTTATATACGTATTTTTAGAGCTGGAAAAGGAAGATACTCTGGCCGATTTAAAAGATGCAAATATGTCCACTACCAAAGAAGCCATGGCAACGTTTATAAAAGAGTTGGAAACATTAAAGCGTCTAGCCAATCTCAACAAGGTGGCCAATATGAAACAAGCTTTAAAGAATCAAGAACAGTCAACCGATATTGCTCAAGTGTAAATTGAGCAATGACAATTTTAATTTTACCTTACAAACCCATTCTGTAAATGTTATTTGAATATGAATAAATTTTATGATTTACAAAGCTGTCTGACAAGCGGAAGCTCCATTAATTAACATTATATTAGAGTAAATTCGTATATTGAAAAATAAAGCAATAAAGTGTTAATATTTACGAAATTCAAAACGCAACTATCGGTGATATTATTTTTGTCGATTGCATTCGATAGTTATCGAAACTGATGGCAGCAATCGTCAGCAGCTCTGCATCCACCTTTCTTTAGCAACACACGTGTTGACAGTTGTGCGTTTTATTTTTACAAATTATATTTATAATTTGTAGAAATGCGCATCGAAACGTGCTACTTTTGCTCCAGCAAAATATATCCTGGACATGGGGTACACTTTGTGCGTAATGATTGCAAAGTAAGTAACAATAAATATAATTTTATCTAAACGCATTCATATGTGCATAAACATACGCAGTATACAAATTTTACCATATGCTATTTTTGTTGTTATCCAGATCTTCAAATTTTGTCGAGGAAAATGTCACAAAGCGTTCAAGAAGAAGAAGAACCCGCGCAAGGTAGCATGGACAAAGGCACATCGTAAGGCGGCCGGAAAGGAGTTGACAATTGACCCCAGTTTCGAATTCGAGAAACGCCGCAATGTGCCCATCAAATATAATCGCGATACCTGGCAGAAGGCAATTACAGCGATTAAGAAGGTTACAGAGATTAAGGAGCGTCGCGAGAAGCACTTCGTCATGGAGCGCCTGCGTAAGGGCCGACAGGTTGAGATCCAAATGGATGTTAAGGACGTGCAACGAAATATGTCGCTTATACGCTCACCGGCCGCCGGCTTGAAAGAGCGTCGCGCCAAGGAGCAGGCTGAAGAGGACGCCCTTATGGACGAAGACCTGCCAGAGGAGAAGATTACTTATGTGGATGCACGCGAGCTAGAAAAGAGACTCGAGGAGGGCATGACGGAAGCGGACTTGGAAATGCTAGAGTCCTAAAAATTTACAACATTTTATATAGTATTAGGATTAAGTTTAATGCGGAGAATAAATTAAAATGTATGCTGTATATAGATATCAATTTATTAAAAAAGGTTAATTTTCTATTTATCTACACATTCCTCGGACTGCTTCGGCTGTGGTGACTCCAATTCAATGGTGACGGGGCCATCATTCTCTATGTGCACTTGCATATAAGCACCAAATTTTCCATCTGTTATTGCAAAGCAAATTCCAATTTAAAGTGGGCCGATAATGGTACAGAATAAATAGATTACCTTTGATCTTGGTGGAATCATATGACTGACGCAATCTATTCATAAAATGACTATATAACTGCTGGGCATCTTCACCTTTCATGGCTGCCGAAAAGTCTGGTTTGTTGCCCTTCAATCGGTGATATAATGTGAACTGGGAAACACACAGAACTTCCAGCTGCAAGTCCTTGACAGACTTTTGCCAACGTTTTCCTTCATCCTCGAACAGTCGCAATGCGAGAATCTTGCGCACGCTAAAGGCTCAGTCAAAAATCGCCCCTTTATGTATCATTTAGATATTTACCTACAGATATTCGACATCTGTTATCGTATCACTAGATTTAATGCCCACGAGCACACAGAGTCCAGGTCCAATAGTAGACACCAGTTCATCCAGCACTATAAGATGTTTAGATTAGGCGGAAATTAATTGAATGGGAATATATATATTTACCTGTGACTTTGGCGGCTCTAACCCGTTGAATTACGGCACGCATTATTAAGTTGATGCTTGTAAAATTCAATACATATAATCTTAACAAACAATGACAATATGCTCTGTTGAAGCACTTGCCCTCATCTGTTTCATTTATCGACATACAAATGTATAAATCGATATATAACTATCATTATCGATAACACTTCAGAGTTGGCGGATTAGTTGAATAACAATATTTTATATTTAATAAACAATAAAAATTAAAACTATTACAATAAGTTGGTAAAGACAATAAACTGACAATATATGTCTCTATAAATATATGAATATAATTTGGTACTTTGTATGTAAGTCTTTGAGCAAAAGGGTTAAGAAATACTTGACCAACGCATTGGTTTTTGGAACGATTTAAAATCAGTTTCTCTACATTTTTTAAATAAAATTAATTTACCAAAATTAGACTTTAAATATTGTCTGATTAATTATGTGTATCACAGTGGCGTTGGCGACATTGGAGTTGAAGTTATGTTCAGTTTTTTCTCACACAGTTTCTTAATATGTATTTGGTTCGTCATTTCTGCCTGTCTCAGGATTTTGCGTATGTCCGTTAGACGGTCGTGCTTGTTGGCCAATAAGTAGGCTGACTTGAGTTGACCAATAAAAATATATGACGATATGCGCAGTTCCACATTTCCGATCCGCTTGATCAATTTGTCCAATAGATGCTTCGTCTCTGGCTCGTTGCTGTGCACAGCAGCATTGACGGCAATCGAGAGGAGCTCATCCGAATCCGAAGTACTGCTACTGCAGCTGCCATTGTTGCTAGCTATGCAGTCCAGCAAACGTTCCACCTCGCTCAGGCGTTGATTTTTCGCCAAATATTTGGCTGTGGCACCGAACACTTTCATGGGCGCCAATTTGTAGTCTTGCATGATGCTAGGAAAAAAACATAAGCCATTCAATCGATGGTTGATTAGAATACAAAATTTCCTTACCCGTACACAAGGCCAAAGCCCTCATCTATGTTCTTGCCACACAACAATACTAGAATGCACAGCTGAATCTTGTCGGCAGAGCCATCAAACAATGTGGGCAAGGCACCGCGAGGTGCCTCTGGTCGGATCTGCTTCAATATATGTAAGGTGCACAGCATTCCGCCCACTGGAGGTCGCTCCCTCTCGCACTGAGCCAAAAACTTAGCCAGTTCTAATTGGCGGCGTATCGTATTTATGTGCCCATTCAGAGTACGTGCATCCAGTTGCATGGCAAAGCAAGTGCTGCCCGCATTACAGCTGACAACGCTGGTACGTCTGCTACCAGACAGCTGCTGCTCACGCTGAAGGTGCTCCCACTGGGCCAAGTCTAGTTCACCCTGCAAATGCATGTGTGCTGCCATTAAATGTTGAGCATTTGCGTGCAACTTCTGAAAGTTATCGCAGTGCAGGGGATAGAACTTCACGCAAGTCATGCTCGCGCGAACAGCATCCTTTAGCAGTAGCTGCAGCTGGTACAGTGAATTGAGCTGTTGTTGCTGCTCCAAGTATCGGCACGTCTGCAATAGCGGTCCGCGCCAAGCACTTAAATGAGTATCGGAGTCTAGGAATTGCAGTTCCTCAATCAGCGCTGGCAAACGACCTCCGGCCAGGGTTACCTGGAATATCTGATGTATGAAAAGCTCCGATTCTAGCTGCTGAAGCTGCCAGTAGCGCAGAGCCGCGCGCAGCTCATCTCGCTGCATTAAGAACTGGAGAATGTCTGTGTGACTGCCATAAGTGAACACGTAATGCAGAGATTCTTCAAAGGCGCGAGACTGACGATTGTCCTCGATGTTATTCCGCACAGTCGGCTCCCCGTATTGACCCTTGGCAATATGCTTCAAATTGGCCAAAGCATTGATTACATTAAGGGCTGGTTCTCGCAGGGGCGTCTGCACCACATACGGTTCTCGGCGCCGTGAGAAGAGCGAGGCCAGCGACGTATTTGAGTTTCGTATGAGCGATGCACGCTGTAGAGTTTCTGGCTGTGGCTGTGCTTGAGGCATGCTAGAAATCAGCTGGAGAATCTCCTGTAGCAGGGCAGGTCCACGCTGCGGACGCCTTTTGGTTTTAGCAATTGGTATCGATGCTGTTGGCTTCAATTCCTTGCCGAAAATATGTTTGTACATACAACTGTTTTGTTCCTCCGATGACAGACGAGTCATGCAATGCGCAAACTTTTCACGAGCTACAAAATAACGGAGAATTGAGTAAAATTCTTAAAGAAAGCAACTAGCCTTGCTGACCTGCTTCATAGCAACCGGCACGTAAAGAGGCCAGCCCATGAGCAGCCATCACACCAGTTGTAGCAAAGCCCCATTTTAGGTGCACATCCAACGCTAATTTCCAGTGCTCTGCCTCGATGAGAGCATCGCCCAATTGCCGGAGACTATGATTATTTAGGGGACCGGCTGGTATGAGCGACTCGCAGCCCTGCTGTACTACAGCCATTATAATCTCCGAGTGTTCACGTATGGTCTCGAACTCAGCAGGAGCACCCCGGATCTGCGAAAGCAATATGAAAATTAACTAAAATCTAAAATATGTAATATGGTGCAACTTACCTTCGCTGCTAATGCCAGGCAGTTCATCATTTTAGCTACAAGCTCGTAGTCAACCTCCGGATTGGGCACAATCAGCTTCTCCAGCTTACGACAGTGAAATAGCAACAGGTCCACGCATTGTTGCTCATCCAAATGGTGTCGCAATATAGACAGACTGAGCGCTACACTGGGCGCATGCTCATAGCAGAACTCCTCGCGCAGCAACTTGTCATGGGTGATGATGCCACTTAGCAGCCACTTGTAAACGTCCGATGAGCTAGAGGAACGTGGAATAACTGAATGCGTTTCGTTTTGAACGTTCATTGGTTTCTCGGCAATTGCAGGTTTATAGCAATCATTACACACACGCACTTCTACATCACCGTACAGCTCTGGAATAGTCATGCGTTCTGTTGAGCAGGCATAGCACACAACGCGACCACAGCGACGACAATGATGGCGCCGCATCAGCATTGTGAAAGCGGATCGCCGACAGCACATGCAGTGGGTGGCATTTTCATCAGGTATCCACTGGTCGCGAGTTGGCGCCTGTTGAGGCATTTGAAAGGCGCCACATAGCGAGTCTAGCGAATTCTGGACATCCGTACCTAAGGAGCCCGGCTCTGTAGCCACTCCACTGCGGACATTGGCTATCTGATAGTCCAATGCCTTACTGGCATAAATGCGCAGCAACAAGTCCAGGCAATCATTGCTGACCACATGATCTTGCTGATATGCATTAAAGTTGAGCAGTATGAAAGCCTCCGAATTTGTCTGACCCAGCTGAAAGCACAGCTTGCCTCCGTTTTTGCCGCTGGTGATGCCACTACTTTGGACATCGTAGGCATGACCACGCTTTTCAAAACAGTAAACACAGGGTCCCAAGGGCATGCGCTGTAGCAGCTTGGCCCGTGCCGGTTCCAGCAGCTTCGTTAGCAGTTCAAAGCGCGTATTCATAATCAGCTGCTCGATAATCAACAAAGGGTAGCGCAAGAGGGGCCAGAAATGTTGACGCTCATCGGCAGGCAATTGCCGTAGGAGCTCCAGTGAGAGTTGATAATTGAGATAGGGACGCGAATCACGTGTGTTTGATTCCAAATAGTCAACCAACCATTGCAGCAGCGGCAGCGAACGCATCTTATCTTTGTGTGTATCCAGAAAGTTGACCAACACCGTGTCTGGAAATAGCTCCGCAATGCGTAACAAATGTTTGTCCAATTCATCATCATCTCGTAGCTCTAGGAATGTATTCAGCAGTGTGGGCAGACAGACTTGCTTCACCATCAGGCACCAGTCATAGCACAGCTCATAATGCCGACCCTGCAGCAGCTGCTCGAAGATGATGTTTGGCGTCTGACGACCAAAATCATAGGCCTGCGGCCAACTCTCAAAATTGAGAAGCGCCGATACTCTCGCATATATCGTAATATCCGAGAGCGTATGCTTCAGTTGAGTGCGCAGCTTTAACGGAATAGAAACAGCCGCCGCACGATGATCCAGCGTTTGTTCGATTAGTTCTTTAGCTAATTGACTGCTGGATATCTTACTGAAGTGCTGCTGCAGCAGCTGTGCTCGCTGTCCCAGATCCTGCATATAAGAAACTAGCTGTATGTGTCGAGCATCCTCTGCAATCAGTTCGCTAATTAAACTGTCTATGCGTGTCCTCAACTTGTTATCTGGTTCTGAACGAAAAATAAATTAAAATCTTTCTTCATTTTAAATACTTCTTAGACTCACCTGCCTGCCCGCCAATGCCCAGCAAAAGGATTTGTAGCTGAAGCTCTTTGCCAAGCTCCAATCGCTCCAATGTAGCACTGTCTACTTTATAAGCATGCAGAGCAGCCATAACTAGATTTTCTTGATGCATATGCGCCAGCGTCTCTACTTCGGGCAGCTGCATCAACTGTCGCAGGCAGTCAAAGTGTAAGCCTGCTTCGGATTCGTTGATCTCTGGCACCGCATTCAGCTGTACCGACTGCAGCAGTTGGGCCAGAAGCAGATTGTGTTGCGAAATATAGTTGTGAATTGATTCCTGTTTTTGCGGCGACACCGAACGTGACACCTGCTTGCCACCGCCATCCATTAGCTGTGGACAAATGTTGAGGGCGATGACATGCACAAGATTCAGATGAAGTGCTGCCACATTGCTTTCAATCTCCAGCGGAGTGATGTCGCACTCATAAATTAGCTCGCCAATGACTTGATACGGATCGTGACGCATAAGCTGAGTGTTGTGATACTCCAGATTGGGATCGCGTAGATGTAGAAGACGAGACAGCTGCTGTACGTAGCTGCAGAAGCGTGTGTAATAATTCTGTCGGGATTTGAGCTGTTGAAAGAGAGCGGAATGTGCGCGTAGGTCTTGAGAATGAGCATAGTCCGATGAGGACTTTTGATAGAGCATTGTGAAAGCGGATTCTCGCTGCAGCTGCAAGGCCAAAGCTGCTGGCCTTAATGCATAGCTACGGCGGCAGAGTAGCTCATTAAGCGCCGACTGGCGACCAGCCCGCTCCAGCAGACGCATGCACTCGCAGAGATTTTCCAATAAGTACATAGCGCCAATCTCTCTCGGACTGGGCTCACGTGATCTTTCATTCATTGATTGCTGCTGTTGTTGCTGCTGCTGTTGGCGTCTAATAACCAGCAGCAAGTTGCATGTGATTTCTCGATTGAAGCGCAGATTTATAATCAAATCGAAGACAATCAGAGCGTTGAGGTTGCGCTCCTGGAACTGTTGTAGGAAGCCATATTGACCATTTGCGTAGTGACGTTGCAAAAGAGCCTTCAATTCGTCGCTGTGGTGCAGCTTCTGTGACTGAGCAAAATTGTCCACGACGCTGATGATCTTGGACAGCTCAAAGCCCTTGGCAGCCACACTTTTAATTTGCTCCACTGTGGTAGTGGCGTTGCTGCTGGTGGAACTGGAATCAACAGCCAAGGTCTCGTAGTTTGCATAGATGTTGGCCAACTTTTGCTTGATCAGTTGCTGATGCTCCATGAACTGTAACTCGCGACTCAACTGCGTGTGCTCCAGATGAAAGGTCTATAAGCAATAGTAAAGCTAATAGTTATTTACGAAATTATGTGGTTTATGCTTACCTCTATGATGTATTTTACATCATTAAAGTTCTTTAGCGCCAGCGCCATAATAGCCAACTGCTCAGGCGTGCTGAGCATCTTTGGTATAATGGAGCGTTCCACTGACTGTGCCACGGAATGCTGCGGCTCCTTGTTGGCTTCTCCTTCACTCAACAACAACTGCTGCGCACGAGCACGACACTGCTTCAGAGTTGACGTTTCACCTGATCTATCACCTGTCGCTCCACTAAAGCTGGCCGCTCGTCGTTGCCTGCGTGACTTTCGCCTTGTTAGACTAGATGCGTGAAAGATGCGCTCCCTGCTCTCATCATCACTTGATGCCCTCTCGCGAGAATGACTATGCAGTTGTATCAGCTGCAGCATCTGTTCAGGTTCGAAGTGGCAACCTGAAACTGGCGTTGCTTTCGTCAACGATTGATCAATCTTTTGTAGAACGCTATACTTCCAGAGTGTCTCACTGATAGCATCCACTAAGCGTTGAAAGCGCTGCTGTTGCTCCTCTGTGGCGTACTTGAAGTCCTGTGTGTGCAGCTTCTTAGTCACGAATCCTTTCAAATAGCTAAACAACGCATATAGAGCCGGGCCCCGACAAATGAAGCCATAACGACGTCTTTGCCCATTGCTGGCATTAGACGTGCGTGCAGGTGTCGCATCATCGTCCACATACTGCTCATCGTCATCGTTATCCTCATCATTTGTATTTTGCAGCTGTTCCCAGCGCAAGAAAACAAGTTTCAATATGTCCTCTAGGAGTGAAGAAAGTGTAACCAGCTCACGGAGCTGGCGTAGCTGAGCGGAAAGCAGCAAGAGCTGATCTCTCACCGTGGTGTCATGTAACTCCAATATCACATTGTAGACATGACATAGGGCTGTATAGTAGCTCCAAATCTCCAATTCCTCAATACGCACGTTCTTGAGCGTTGGCGTCTGCTGTTGCCATTTGTATGTCTTCTCAATGAGCTGCGTTACCTGCTCCTTATCACAATCTATGCCATGCTCATAGATCAAAGATAGCACGCCTGGTGCCTGGAGCAGTGCATCCACCTTGATTGTCTTGATGGCATTTCCATCTTGTTGTTGCTTTAAAAACTTTAGCAGCAAACCAATTCGTTGGAAGTCGGCAAAGAAAAACTGGTGCACCGGCTGCATCTCAATGGGCACTGCAGCTACATCGAAGGCAGCTAGTGATTGATCCAGCTCAGCCAACTCGTCCAACGTCTGTGAGCTCAGCCCAAACTCATTGGCCAGTCGCAGAATGAGTAGATTATTTCGTAGTGTATGATCGTCAATACACTCAAAATTCTTCAGCTGCTGACATACTCTGGGTACAAAGTGCTCCCGCTGTCTGAGAGCCAGGTGCAGCACTAGCTGACTTGTGGGCGCTGAGTTGGTGCACACAATTTCCAGTTGCTGTTGTTGCTTGTGCAAAACTGTGTTTAATAACTGCGGATCTTGTCGTGCCAATAATGTTAACATTGAATACTCATTATTGCACAATGAATCATTCACAAGTTGTTCTATCAGATTTTGCTGAAACTGTGCAGTCTCCAATATTTGTTGCGGAACGTTTGCCAGTATGCTGAGGAAACGAGTTGAAGGCGGAGGTGTGGTGAATGTCTCATCGTTATCCAGCATATGTTGCAACGCCCCACTAACAATGCGTCCAATATAGAATTTGGACTGATTATACAGCAACTGTAGTATTTGAAGTGTCGGATATGGAGAAGTCACCAGCAGAGTTTTCAAGCACTCGTGGTGCAACTGGACACCACTTCCACCAAGACTTTTGATGAAGGCCTGCACAGACGAAATGATTAATAGACAAAAAAAATAAATAAAAATAATAATAAGAAAAAATTGTTATGCGCATTTATACCTGTATAATTTCTTCCTCATCTTTAGGCAACAGCTCAATTAGCTGTTGAAGTTCTGTTTGCTGCTGAAGTGACATTTTGAATACCTGTTGATTGAGTTTTTACTAGAGCCGGTTTAATGTACTTAAGACTACGCCATTCACAGAGTTCATTGCACACTGGCGACTGTTTGCTTCAAGCTTCTAAGTACATCTGTCAACGAATCATTCGCTGATTGTATCTGCCTATTGTTCGATGAGCTACTTTTGTTTTTGTTACACCAACAGCAGCAGCAGCAGCAGCAGCTGTTGTACTCTTGTTGTTGTTGTTGCTGAGGGTGAGAAGTCGATTTTCACTGGTGGTACCATAACAAGTGATAAGCGACGCCTGCATATTACAACCGTGGTCAGCGCTGATTCAATAAAGCGCTGCTTAGAGCGCTCAATAACAATGGAAAGCGATAAACAACTCAATATGTATGCACACAAATACAAACAGTTAATGTTATGAACGTTGAACAACTGTTTGCAATTAACACAATTCGCCAACATTTTGCCATTCACACAAAACGATAAGTCGATCTGCCACCACTGGCCACCATTCAACAAATATAACGGACAACTAGAGCAAACGCACAAAATCTGGGCACGACTAAATTAGCAATGCTGCTCAGAATTCAGCATCAATCAACTTCAGATTCAGGTCTCTATGTATTAGCTTCATGCTTTAGCCACAGTCTCCTCCTCAGCGTCAGCTAACTTTAAAATATGCCCTAAAATTGAGTAACATAAGACGTTTTAACATATTTGTATTTACATGATGAAATAAAATAAAATTAGCTTACAGATTAATGTTAAATAAATATAAATGAGTTTAAGCAATATTTATAAATACAATAAAATAAACAACTGAACCATATTCAAGTCATGGATTTTCAAATTATTGATTATAACCCGCACACTCGTACAGATAAATCGATAGATTACAGTTTTCGCGCCTTTATTCAAATTGCTAGCCTGGAACCTCTGTGCCTACAAATGAGTCTCTAATTGGATTAGTTGGCGCGGCTTACTTTCAGGTTGCTGTGCGAGCATTGCTAACTAGTTAGTTGTATTTCATCACATAAAGATATTCACACATCATGGGAATGCATTTTCAAAGTAAGTTTATTATTAAAATTTTGTAATTCATTGATTATATTTATATACAAATCTTGGGATATAGAAATACTTTGCGTTGGCGCCATTGTCATTGGCTGCTTTGCGGCATTGCTGATTCTTGTTTGTAAATTTCATGAAGAAAACATACCTAATGTATTACAACTTGAGAATAGAGAACTTGTGTTCGATTATGTTATTGGTAAGTTGTGTATTTATAAACAAATAAAAGATTAATTTCTGAATACCCATTCGTTTAGTTGGCGCAGGCACAGCTGGTTCTACGCTTACCTCCCTTCTGGCCAAGCATAGCAATGGAAGTGTATTGCTTATTGAGGCAGGTGGCTCCTTTGGCTACCTCAGTAGAATTCCCCTGCTTACAACATTTCAACAAAAGGGCATCAATGATTGGTCTTTTCTCTCGGTGCCCCAAAAACACTCATCCAAAGGTTTGATAGAGCAACGTCAGTGTCTGCCAAGGGGCAAGGGCTTGGGTGGATCAGCCAATCTGAACTATATGTTACATTTTGATGGCCATGGTCCCGACTTTGACTCATGGCATAAGCTGCACAATATAAGCAATTGGAACTGGACTGACGTGCGTCCCTTTATGACTGCCGCTAAACCTAATAAGAAGGACCTCTACGAAATACCACGTAGCTACTCCAAGCTATCGGAAGCCCTGGATGAATCAGCCACAGAATTTGTGCTCGAGCCTTGGCAATTTCGACGGTCTATTTACAACATAAAGAATGGTCTACGTCATTCAGTGCAACAACAATTTCTTTTGCCCGTGATCAACAACATGAATCTTCGTCTGCTTCCCCATGCACTTGTTAAGCGTATAAACTTATCCTCAAGCTCCAATCCAAAGGCCAGCTCCGTTCTTGTAGGTGTGAAGGATGATCAGAACAAGGAGATCGAGTTTGATATCAAAGTTCGACGCGAGTTGCTGCTCTGTACGGGTGCCTATCAAAGTCCCCAACTGCTTCTGGCATCTGGAATTGGTGACACCAAAGTGTTGAAGGAACTGGGACTGCCTGTGCAACATCATTTGCCCCTGGTGGGTCAGGGATTGCACGATCATTTTAATGTGCCGCTTTTCGTTTCCATAGGCGTCATAGGACCGACACTTAACCAACGCACGTTGCTGAGTCCCATGAACCTATTTAATTATTTAAATACAGGCACTGGGGCCTTCGGAAATTTTGGAGTGCTCGGTCATGTAGCTAGCTACGAGGAACCGACGCCCTTTGGCATCACCTTCTTTGGCGCTGGCGCCATAGACGAAAGTGCACTCATGTCTATTTCAAACTTCAAGCGTTCGTCATTTCGGGCACTTTTCCCACGTTACCTTAATGCTTCCCAAGAAGGTTTCGTTGTCATATCCAGTTGTTTGCAGCCGAGGTCTAGGGGCTCTGTTTCATTGCTTCATAAAACGATGCGCAGAAATCCCCTAATTGATCCAAACTATTTAAGCGAAGAGCAAGATGTGGCCTGTACCATCGCAGCCATAAGAAATGCTGTGAAGGTAACAAATGGTTGCAAGTTGTTGCTACAAGTTTGAGCAAGCTAAAATATACGTCGTATGCTTTTTATAGGTTGTCACATCGTCGGCTTTTGGTAAATTGCGACCGCATATTCATTGGCCCAAACTGCAAGAGTGCGCTAATTTTGGACCGTTCAAAAGAGATTTCCTTGAGCACCAACCTTCAGATAATTATCTGGAATGTATTATGCGCCACATAGGTCTGGGCTCACACCATCCTGGCGGTAGTTGTGCTCTAGGCGGAGTCGTGGACTCACACTTAAGGTAGATTCCTTTAAGATGAATTCTCTAACAGATCTTTAAACTTCTTATCAATAAATCCAGGTTGCATGGAATACCTAACGTGCGTGTCGTAGACGCTAGTGTGCTGCCTCGGCCAATTTCGGGAAATCCAAATACTGTTATTGCAGCTATTGCGATGCGTGCAGCATCGTGGATACTAAAGAACGAGTTGGAAAATGATTAATATTAGAATGTTCAAATGATATTAAAATGTCTTAATTTAATATTTATTAAGTATTCGGTAGTCATGTGTTACAGTTTCTCCACTTTGGCCTTAATAATGCGAATCGGATCCACAGGTCGATCATTCTTGTCAGTTTCCGCCATACCAATACGCTTCACTACCTCCATGCCTGTATAAACACGTCCAAAAATTGTGTGCTTGTTATCCAGCCATTGCGTGGGAGCCAGCGTGATAAAGAACTGAGATCCATTTGTGTCTGGCCCAGAGTTCGCCATTGACAATATTCCGGCACCGGTATGCTTAAGGTCACTGTGAATCTCGTCCGCGAATTCCCCGCCATAAACTGAGGTGCCGCCACGACCAGTCCCCGTTGGATCTCCGCCTTGTATCATGAAATCACGAATAATGCGGTGGAACACTACATTGTTATAATATCCTCGTCGTGATAGCTCTGCAAAGTTGTAGCACTACAGTTATGGAAAAAAACAATAATTCATTAATTCATAAATACATTTATATCAATATAGTTTACGTACTGTGTTTGGTGCGTGCTTCCAGTACAGTTCCACGGTTATTTCGCCCATACTATAAATTAGAATCAATGTACCATAAATGTTTGCCGGTCGCTAATAAATACTCACGATGTTTCCAATGTTACGAAATGTGGCTGCCACGCCTTGTCGGGCACGCTACTGCCAGAAGGATTGGATAACATTTTATACAATTAAATTATTAATAAATTATTGGATGTTACAAAAAGCAAATAATTAATTTCTGTAGCCCTCTAGTGTTTGTGGCGGCAAGCTGATATATCGTCGATAGTTAGCATTTCGATTGTATTAAGCGATATCAATTTTGAGGGATTCAGGAACTGTCATTCGTTAAGTATGAAATTAATATTCATTATTATAAAGATTGCTTGATATCTCACATAATGAAAACCCTCATTAAAAAAATTTTATTTATTGAATAACTTTGAAAATTGAATTTAGCTCAGGCCATTTAAAATAACGATATGCCTCTAGCTATATACTATATTAGGTAAAATAAATTTTTAAAAATTTAATTTTATTAATAAATAAAAATATATGTAGCACTTTCTGATTGTTTGGGAACCGAGAAGTAGAAATTATGCAAATTTCTCTTAGAATTTGGAGGGTCAACACTTTTTTTTAAATCCAGAAATAAAGCAAAATCACTTGATTGTAAGGTCAAAGCTATGAAAATTGTTGAAACTGGACGCTAAAGTGTCGCTATTCTCTCTAAGTATAAAACACGCCAACTGATTAGCTAAAATAAACTCATATACACATGTGGATTTTGTGCTCTGCCCGGAACCTAAATTGCCCCACAATTGACAATTGAGCAAAATTGGATTGAATCACAGAGCCGCCGACTAGCGCCCATAGCTGCTGCTAGTAATGGAGCCCACTGATTCAGTGAATCACAGACAAAATAGATGTAATCGCAGCGCGACTTAGTCCACATTGTCACTGCGCACGATCAGACGTCTGATCGGATTTAGGAACTCAAATTAAAAAATGCATAATATAGAAAACATTCTGGGCGAACTGCAGCGATTCGCCTGGCCCGACTATGTTGCATTTGTGGCGATGTTTCTACTATGCATCGGCATTGGCATTTATTTTGGTTTCATGAAGAAATCCGTCTCCGAGGATGATTATATGCTAGGTGGCCGTAAAATGCTGGTGGTACCCATTGCCTTCTCGCTGGTGGCCAGCTTCATCTCTGGCATCACATTGCTGGGACTGCCCACCGAGGTATATTCGTACGGTACGCAGTACCTATACGTGGCTTTCGGAGTCGTTGGAATGGGGATTGTGATGGGTGTCTTTTATTTGCCCGTTTTCCATGATCTGAACATTACTTCCACCTATGAGGTAAGCGAAACACCTTTAAAACAAATCAGATTGAGAATATTAAGGTAACTTTCAGACGTATGTACATATAGTTGTTTGATTCAATTGAAAACAATGTTTCATGCTGTATTATAAAGTACTTTATATTCACTTCATTAACGAATGAATCGTTAATCTGGGATCATTATTCCATTGCTCACTTGGACGACTAATGAGTGGACCATTTCTCAATTTTGAGTACCCACTTAATATTAATCAAAAATAAATTAAATTCACCTTAAATCATCTTTTTATATTAGTATTTGGAGGTACGCTTCGATCGTCGTCTTCGTTTATTTGGGTCAATCATGTTTGCCATTATGAATGTGAGTATCAGTGAGAATTTGCTAATGTCCAAGCCTGCTTTAATCCCAATTATTTCGTAGGTCGCATATCTGCCAATTGTGATCTACGTGCCGGCCTTGGCATTTAACCAGGTAACTGGCATAGGAGTGCACACCATTACGCCGATTGTCTGCATCATTTGTGTGTTCTACACTAGCATGGGTGGCCTGAAGGCTGTTGTCTGGACGGATGTGGTGCAGGCGGTGTCCATGTTGGGCGCCCTTGCCCTCGTTGCCATTAAAGGCAGCTTGGACATTGGGGGAGCTGGGGTGGTGGTGGAACGCGCTTGGCATTCAAACAGACTGGAGGCACCAGAGTGAGTAGAATTGAGTTTCGCCTTAAAAATAATTCCAGCTGAATATCACATTGCTTGCAGTTTCAGCATTGATCCCACAGTGCGTCACACATTTTGGTGCTTATTTGTGGGTGGCGTAGTCTACTGGACACAGACCAATGCCGTCTCACAGAACATGATACAGCGCTATCTATCGCTGCCTACCTTGGCGGATGCCCGCAAGGCTCTTTCCATCTTTTGTGTTGGCGTCCTGATTCTGATGGCCTTGTGTGGCTACAATGGACTCCTCATCTATGCGACATATCAAAACTGTGATCCACTTACTACCAAGGCATGTAAATATACTTTTCTCTCTCTCTCTCTCTCTCTCTCTCTATTATTAATTTCCTATCCCATTTAACTCTATCCACAGCTGGCTAAGGCTCGTGATCAGCTGCTGCCTCTCTTTGTGATGGACACGCTGGGTGAGCTGCCTGGAATGACGGGTCTTTTTATTGCGGGCGTTTTTAGTGCTGCTCTAAGCTCGCTATCCACCTGCCTCAACTCCATGTCCGCCGTTGTCTTGGAGGACTTTGTGAAACCCTACGTCAAGAAACCATTATCCAGTCGGGCCACCAACTGGGTCATGCGTCTGGTGGTCGTGGGTATTGGTGTGCTCTGTGTGGCCTTGGTCTATGTGGTTGAACATATGGGCACTGTGCTGCAGCTGACAATGAGCCTGGAGTCAATAACTAATGGACCTCTATTTGGCATCTTCACTATTGGCATACTCATGCCCTGGATCAATGGAAATGTATATTTCATTTATTTTTTATTTAATTTTTCCCCCTTTCAATTTAATGTTTTGTGCTTCTAGAGCGCCATAATCGGCGGCTGTGTTGGAGTCGTTGTCATGTCCTGGGTCAGTCTAAATGCGCAGTGGGCCATTGCATCGGGCGCCATTCGTTATCAGACCAAGCCATTAAACGTTGATCAATGCAGCTATAGCTTCAATGCAGCTGCTCTGCTTTCCAGCGCTGCCAATGCGACCCATCTTCATGAACCCTCAGCGGGGTAAGTGTATTATTTACACTGATTGCTATTGATGTACTGCACTCCTCAACTGCTTATTTTTTTTTTTCATTTCAGGGAAATATTTCCCTTATATAGAATATCATACATGTGGTACACGACTCTAGGCGCCTCGGTTACCATAATCGTTGCACTGCTCAGCACTCTAGTCTTCGGCACCAACAATCCCAGCAAAGTTGATCCGGTGTTGCTTACGCCTTATATTCGAAAATACTTTAAGTCGAAATCTCAAGAACCAAAGGTAATTCAAAACTGATCTATTACAAACAAGATTTCTAATTGTTGTTAATTTTAGAACGAAATTCCTCTTCAACACAAACTGCGCAGTGATGAGGTCGCTCTCTAGTTAATTCTATATTCGAATATCAAATACATACATAGAATATATATATATATTATATATACATATATATATGCACATAAACTTCAAATATATTGTTTAAGCAAATCAAAGTGTTCATATACACTATACTACAAATATCTTGATATACACATCGATATAGTGGCTTGGATTAATATACATATGATCTACTTCAATATGCTAATTAATGTAAAATGGTTCTCAGTTGGACATCGTACTTCTGATGCAAACTTTGAATATCGCAGATATACGTTACAAATATATAAGATTTCTTTTATTAAATGCTTTATAACAAATATTTAATACGGTTAACACAATGGGCTGTAAGACATACAATTTAAATCAATATTTCATAAACTCTGTGTTAGAGACTGTTAATTTGTGTTACTTTTGCTGTGCTTTGGTCAGCAGAATAAGGCGCTCGGATTCGTTGAGATGTTCGTAGAACGTGGGAAAATGTTCGTTTTGAGTGAAGTTGGTGAGAAACTTTTGTAGGTTTTCGCCAATATCGCCTGTGTAGTTGCATTCTTTGAGCAGCACCTGTAGCACTTGCTCGTCCTCTGCATTGTCCTCGTCGAAATCGAAACACAGGTCGGATATATAGCGTGGCTTGCTGGCATTGCCAGGAGAATCCTCTTCCTCGGTTACTTCATCCTCGGAGTCTGTAAGCGGCGCGTCCGTTTTGCCCTCTTGAAAATGCTGATATTCGGATATGAGAACTCTAAAGATCTTTACAAGTGCAGGAATCGTGACCCATTTTTGATAGGACGAAGCAACTGAGCGTGTGCGAATACGATCACCGCTCGGCTCCTCCACTTGCTCCTTGTATGTTATGGATGTCAGACGATTATCCTGAGTTGCCACGCCATATTCAAAAAGCTTGCAGAGTGCCATTGTGGTAACCTGAGGAATATCATAGATTTGTTATTAAACTCTGTTTGGAATTTGGAATCCTTGATTATTTGACAACCTACTTTTCGCTCGTAAGCACCAAAGAAGGAGTTTTGACGCGACAGCCAATTGGTAAGAACGAACTGCAACGCAGGCTCGCCATTGGGCCCGGGAACCGTAGACAAAAAGTTAAGCACCGCATCCATTTGCGTAAGAAACAAATGAGCGAATATCAGTACCAAATTCATAATGACCTTCAGACACTCGAGATTCTGCATCTTGCTAATGACGGCCTTTAGAAGCATATCCACAGTTTGGCCCAGCATGCTGCCCATTTTAGTGATTATGGTGATAATCAGTCGACCAATTTGACCACCGGCAGTCATCTCTGCATTCATGGGGTTTAGCAAAACTGTTGCCACCTGCATCACATAATTTACACCCTCGCCATTTTTGTAGTTACAAATCTGCTCTGGCGAAACATTAATAAAGCTACGCAGACACTCTCCACCGGCGACCATTACGGTGTGATCGTCCGTATGCAGCACACAGTTTACCATGGCGGGAAATGCTGATTCCAGCAGGGCAGTGGGCAGTGGCGGCTCCGTGTACCTGACAATAGTGTTGAGTACATCCAGGGCAATATCCTGCTTCTCAACGCACTGCTCTCCTTGCAACGCAAGTATGCTAACAATGGTCGGTATGAATTTCTCTTGCAGCGGCCCCAGACACTGTTTATTTTGGCACAGGGCTTTGATCAGATCTTGAACATTTTCCAAAACATACGGATCCTCTGCATACTTAAGGAATGCTGCAATGGTCAGAGGCGTGATCTTTGGATGCGCCGCATATGCAAAGTCAGCATCAAACTTGACCATCATCGTAAGAGCTTCCATTATGAGCGCCAGCACAGTGGCCTTGCAGCCGGGCACCAGAGCCATGATACCTTCCAGAAAACCAGGCAGTTTGGATACGAGCAGTGTGCGTTTCTCGCCTTCAACATTTTCATTGGCTTGTAGAAAGCCGTGCAAGGCGCGTACAGCGCTGATGCGTAGAATGTGTGACTTATCCGGCGATAGACTGCACAGCGTTACGTCTAAGATCTCAATTAACATCTGTGGATTGTACAAATCCGATTTGGAGTATGTGCTGAGGGTCCAGAGAGCGCGGCCGACCAGATGCGGCGATTCTTGATGTACCAAAAGATTTCTCACAATCGTCAGATAGTTAAGCAAATCAAATTTGGAATCACCCTCGAGTATAATGTCGCGAAAACCGTGAACAGCATCCATGCAAGCTTCGTGAATCTTCCACCAATTTGGATTGTTGGCTTCTTTCTCTGCCTCGGCTACGCTAAAATGCCGGCCGAGCGCTTCCTGCAGCGGCTGAATGGCCTTCACTCCAAACTCGTCATTAATGGCCTACGAAATATTGTAAGAATTAATCAGTTCTCAAGTTAGATAACATTTACTATTAATGTAATCGAGAATAACTCAATCTCCTCATACTTAAGGAAGACTCACCAGCAGAACATCACGGCCGCACATGCGTACAGTTAGCTCGACTCCTCCATCGTCTTCGTCGTCGACAAACTTCTCTGGATCCTCTTGCCAGTCTTCTAGTTGCTCCTCACCGAGTTGAATGTACACGATAGTTATGTAAATTAAATCTGCTAAAACATTTTTAATATTGCCACGCAATTTGCCGCAGGTGACAATGCAGTTAATAAACTCGAGAATTTGTATGATCAGTGTTTGAAAATTGGTCTGCTCATCTTCTTCTTCGTATTCGCTGGTTGCTAAGGGATTTGCTTCCGTCTGGTTGACCGATACCTTCACATAGGTTTCCGCTATTTGCGTAAGCAACTGCCAAATAATTGGTAATATGCGATCCATGAACGGATGTATGTACTTCGGCATATCAGTCACTAGGTAAGTGAACACTGCAAAAAGTAAATAATATAATATACAGAAAAATATTGTAGTTTAGGATATGAAAAACCTTTTATAATTTCGGAGCGCAACAGAAAGCTGGATCCCGCGCCGCAATTCATGCTAAGATAATGCACAAGCTTGTCCATAAAGTTGGACAGAATGGAGCTCATCATGGAGCTCTGTTCTTGCTTATCCGTTATCAGCGCCGATATAGACATGAATAGCTGCTTTAACGTTCGTATCGCAGAGACTCGCGTCTTAATCGAATAGTTTTTCTCCGAGTCGAATATGCGATAAACCTCAGGTATAACCACTGGACCAAGCTCCTTGATTTGGTCTACATCATAGGTGAAATCCTGCAGTACTTGCATAGCACCGTGTATGGAGTCCTCATTGCCACCTAAACATTTGACTATAATATCAAAGAGCTCTGCCCAACAATGTGGGTAGTCCGTGGCCGCAATTGTAGAGATCGTGTGAGCCACCGATGAACGTATTTTGGAGTTGGGATCATACAGCCCGTTTGGCAATATGTTACGAATTGTGCGCTTGGCCTGTTCGGTGGCCATATGCCCGCTCGCTTTGTCCGTCTCTTCCAGATCTGTCCAGTGGTTCTCTACATACCGCGTCAGCATTATAATCGCTATTTGGCGCAATGGTAGCTCATGAGCTTGATTCATTATTATCTCTGACAAGTAGACTCCATACCCTGAAATTCAAAGCTGTTAGCATCAGGTAAACTAGACAACGCCTTGATTTGCCCGCCAATTTGCATGCGTACCTTCAGTGTATTGCAATTGCTTGTTACGCTTTTCCGCCTGTTGCAAAACAGTTGTGTCCGAGCTCAAAAGATTCTGCAGCTCTTCGATTATTGCTTGTTTTACAGAATCTCCGCCGCCACGCACGGCACCGATGCCAATTTCGGTGTTCGACATGTCAAGATATAAAATTATAATCAAAATATAAAGTAAATACTCAAAGGCGTTGCAATGATATTAGCCGCAGTAGATCGCAGCACATGTGAACTGCTGTAAGTTCTTTTCAAACTTTTTTGTGTTGCTTTATAACACTGTCAGTATTAAAGTTGAATTTTGCGATGATTTTATAGTCGCAGTGATATAGTAAATAAATAAAATTACAGCATTATTTTTTTGTTAATGTACACAAAAATAAAATGAAATATTGAGGAATGGTAAGTTACCAAAATTATGTTTTAGCTAAACAATTTCTTTTGACACTATATTCCCTAAATTTTTTGGTAAGTTCGGCAGTTTATGATAACAGTAGTAACTATAAAATACTTGTCATACTGAATGTATTTGACAATCGTTCTACAGCACTATTTTTATAATCATCGCATTGCTCTGCTGCTGCTGCCGCCTTTGACCTGCTGTAAATTTATTACAATCTATAAGAATAAATAGGAAATAAAAGCAATATGACGGGAATTATGGACACTGTAGAAATGCCAAAATTACCGGAAAACCAAAAAACTTTTGCGGGGATACCAGAAGCAATATTTTTAGTAAGTATAAAGTTTCGGACATCAGGCCGCTACCGAGTCAATTGCAATTCTAACCTAGATTGCGCATAGCCCCAAACAGCTGTAGACAATATTCCATATTAATCATCTATCGTTTTGATTTTCCAGGAGGAAATTGATATATTTATGACACAGCCCGAGAACGAGAACTGTGAGAAAGTGTTGCAACGACTGGACGAACAGCATGGAAAGTATCGATTCATGGCCTATAACTTAGAGGCGCGCCGTCACAAGCTTAAATCTCAGATACCCGATCTGGAGCGTTCTTTGGAAATGGTCAATGTGTTGCGCAAAGAGAACGAAGAGCGTGAAACGCAATTTCTACTCAGTGATCAAGTGTTCATCAAAACGCTAGTGCCGCCCACAAAAACGGTTTACCTCTGGTTGGGCGCTAGCGTTATGCTGGAATATCCTCTAGACGAAGCGGAAGCGCTCTTAAAGCAAAATATTACATCCGCTGTGGGTAATCTAAAGTCTGTCGAGCACGACCAAGACTTTCTCAGGTGGGTCAATTAATACTTATTGTCGTGCAGTGAGCTTATGTACTTTTGTCTCTCCACAGAGATCAAATCACCACAACCGAGGTAAACATGGCACGGGTGTACAACTGGGGCGTTAAAAAGCGGCAGGCCGCAGCTAAAACTAGTGCCACTACTACGCCTTCCTAGATAACTAATAAGCAGAAATTTACATAAGGTGAATCGGGTGTTGTCCCTTATATATTATTTATTTATTGGAAAATGTATAATTTTGATATCTGATGCCCGATGAGAACACAAACACTTATAAACATTTAATCAACTCGCAGTGCTTTCAAAATTAAATTTAAACAAACAAAAAGGAGACGCTATTGCATTTTCACTTGTTTAATTCTTGTTCTCGATTATAATAAATAAAAATACAGAAATCAAGCTTTAGTTTTGTCAAGATCAATATTTCCCCTAGCCTTTGCCTTCCTTCACTTCCAAATAAAATATGCACTTGATTCACTTTCATTTTTTAATTAAAATAAACAAAATAACAAATGTTCCTTTTGCATAAATAGTAAGTTTGATCCGATTTATTCCCATTTCATTGCCTGGTGTATGTAGTCGCCGTCGGGGCTTACATATTCTTTGATAGGAGGCGTTGCAACGGGGCCTTTTACAGAGACAGGAAGCAATTTCATATCAACTTCTATGGCTGCTTGGTAAAGTTCTTCGGACTCACGACGTAGCTCCTCCAGCGCTTTGTTTTGTGATTGCACTAAGCGATCAATTATTTGGAAATCTGCCACTTTTTGTTCATGCTTGTAGTGCGCCCATTGCTTCTTCAGCAGTGCACGTTGTTCTAGTTCTGCAGTGGTCAAGGGTGCTAGCTTTCGTTCCCGTTGACTAAGAAATAAAAAAGTAAATAGTAATTTACTCGAACATGCACGCACACAATCAATCGCCTTACGCCTTGTTGTCGATTAAATCTAAAGGCACCTCCAGCTCCTCCACCGGCTTCAGTTGGCGTGCATTTTTCTCCAGCCTACGTACCTGTTTCTCGATTTTCTTTTTTTTGCGGTCCTCTCTCTGTTTTATGATCTGTGGGTCGAGTTTTTTCTTTTTCTTCAAGGGCTCGGCGCAAAGCACTGGTGATGTGTGCACGAAACGTGCGGCAACACCGCTGCTCTGTAGACTCAGCCTATTTATGAGTGAAATGTATATGTATGTGTTAAACAATGCTGTTTACTGAAAAAGTCATCTATTTACCGGGCAAGTGCGCTGAGAAGCGACATTTTTAATAAACAATTAAGCTAAAAGCCGAAACACCGTTTGCGTAATGTGCTTCTTCTTCCTGTATGTGGCTAAACCGAGTATTCTTATCGACTATCGATAAATCAACATATGTTCAGGGCTGCAACGCATGTGCAACATAAAAATGCTGCAATCTATTTTGCTTTAATAATTGATTTAACGGCTATTAACTAAGTTTTGCGCGATAGTAAATAAATAAATTCATAAAGATTATTTACTTACTGACCATACATTTCCGCTTTTCAATACTGCTGACCAGTTTATCGATGTACTGACATTTACTAAATAAATAAAAAAAAAATAAATATTGCAGCCTAGATTGCAACATATTAGCGAAACAATTCTTAATTCCTAAATGTATCTAAGTGTTCTCCAGCGCAAATTTAATGTCAAGTACTACATTCCATCATTATTCCATCGAAATAAAACAGCGTTATTTTTTTTTTTACTATTTTTATACGATTTTAAAACTTTATTTTTAAAGATGAAAATAAACAATATACTTTTATTATGTGTTTTTGTTGTTTTAGTAAATTTTACATAATTTTCAATAAAATAAGTAGTTTTTCTTTTTTTTTCGATTAAAAATGTTATATCATAGTTTAGTGTTTTCTTGTTTTACCTTCCCTTCATGCATTTATTTGTTTTTTTGTTTTGTTTTTGTTTCTTTTTATTCCTTACAGTTGCTGCATAAATATAAATTTATGTAATCATATTTGCTTATATACCAAATATTTAAATTTTTCTCTTACAATTTTTTCAGTTAATGCTGCGTTACGTTCTATGGTTTTTTATTTTTATTTTTTTCATTTTTTTTTTTTTTTTTTGTTTTTGTTTATTCTAAATGTTGTCTCGAAATACAAAACCAAATATTCGATTTTTGTCTTACGAGAAAATCTCAAATTTTGTGCGAGTCTGCATGAATGTTTTATTTTCTGCATTACGGTCCAGACAAACGTTTCAAAGATTTCAAAATGTACACCAAAAGTGAGGAAAATATAATAAGAAACGGAACCAAATATCAACTGAAACCGAAATCGAAATCATACCATGTATATATATTTATATCTATAAATATAGATAGGTATTTATGATTTCTGATTTTTGCTTTCGAAATGAGTAATCATAGTAAATGTAATATATAGAATGATGCCTTATACGCAGTCATTGTCGCCATTGAATTGTGAAACTTTCGATTTTCATTTATGCTTCTTGCGTATTACATTTATAATTACTTTGGTTTTTGTTTATTGTGGTAAATAGTTAATGTGTGAGTGTGTTTGTAGGGAGGAGGGTCTCGTAGAGGAGTATGTCTTGTTGTCATTATTACATATACTTATAATTGTAAATTGTTTGCCATTAGTTTTGTTTTTTATTTCAGATCTCTCTTTGTTTTGTTTCTGTGTTTTTGTGTTTCTTTTCCACGTTGTGTTGAAAGTAAAGTTTTACATATATGTGTATGTACGTTAAGTTTTTCAATTCATTTGAAACAGAGTTTGAAATTCTGTCATTCTAGAATTTTGAAAATATGATTAGTTCCAGGCTCTGTTGTTTTTTCTTTTGTTTTTTGTTTTTTTTTTTTGTTTTTTAATCTTTGTGGCTTTCAATTCCGCTTAGTTATAATTAAAATACAAAAACAACAAATTGTGTGTTTAAGTTGAAATTAAATATAATATAATCGTGTATGATTTTGAGGGACTTGTTTTTTTTTTTGTTTTTAATTATTTTACAGCGCTCTAATCTGTCAATTTCATATTGGAAAATTTTATTTTCTTTTTGCTCTCAAGTAATTAATTTCATTTGAGTTAAAGCCCTCCGAATTTAGATTTCTTTGACATATATTTAGAGCGCTTTAATTACCGCTTATTTTATAATTACATTATAAAAGTTATTTCTAAAGTTGTTTGTACTATTTCTTGGAAATAATTCCGGTCTATTGTTGTATAACTAAAAAGATTTGATTTTTCATTTATTTTATTTTTGCTCTTGTAACTTAAATAAAATTTATTTTTTAAGTTGAATTTTGGTTTGACTTGGCTCTGAAGTTAAGAATTTTAGATTTTCGCATCAATCAATCGAAAACGATGCGTGTTACTTTGACCCAAAGGCTGGAAATTTGGAATGTCGTAATGTTTGCCGAAAATGGTAAATACTTTTAAAGTGGTTCTAAGCAAAGCCCATGAACATTTACTTCTGTTCCGTGCTTCTGATCCATTCATATTACGTATACGTAATGAGAATTAGAATAAATTGGATTCTTGTTGTTTGTTGATCTTTGTGGTGAGCTCCGAAATTGTGAATCGTAATTCGTAATTCATAATCGATAAATGAATATTCATACATACTTATATATACATAGTGTGTGTGTGCGTGTAAACACCATTAAATGAATGCATATTCATAAATTAATAATAATTAATGTTCATAAATTTTAAATTTTAAATTTTGCTAATTTTCGCTAGTTGTTTTTTTTTCTTAAAATTGTTTCGAAGTATGTTTTAACTCACAACTCAATATTCTAAACTGAATAATGCAAATATATATGTTCCTTTTCATTTGTATGTGTGTGTGCGTTTGTGTCTATGGGTGTATGTGTATGTGTGTGTGTGTGAAATGGGCGAAAAAAGCACAAAAGGGACACTCGTATATTATATATTTGTTTTCCAGTTAGTCTTTCAGTTTTGTTCTCAGTGAACCGCTTGCTTGCTCTTTCCACTGCTCGCTTCTACCTCCTATATATGTATTTATATGTTTATGCATTTTCTTGTTTATATGCACACATGTGCAAATATTCAATTTTTCCATTCATATTATTTTATTTATATATATTTTTCCTTTATTTTTATTTTTGCGTATCGGTTGAGTTTTAGCTTAAATTTAGTTGCATTATAGCTTATTGCCGCCTCTTTAAGTATGCCGTTCTTAGTTTTCTTGCAATCGTTCATTTCACTTAACATTCACTTTAAATATGTATGTATTTTGTTTTGTTTTTCTTTATATCCACCTAAGATCTAAACTAAATGTAGTACAGTGTTTTGTGTATGTATGTGTGTGTACGTGTGGGATAGAAAGTAATACATTTATTAATGAGCAACTCAGCGCTATATGTATGTGTTGGGCATATGTCCCGTAAGAGTAGTCAATGTATATCCAAACCTTTTCATTTCTAAACACTAAATCATTAATTTCATACTTATTTTCCGTTTTTTTTTTTTTTGTTTTTTTTTGAGTTAATTTTGTATATTTTTTGTTTACATACTATAACTAAATACACGTTTATATACTCGTATGTATATCGCTTACTTAGATAATCAATGTCAACTTTGCTAATGAGGAATTTCGATTAGGATAGATCTGAAGTTTGCGCTTCGTTATTCCTACCGAATTTTGTCGTTGTTCAACTAAAAATATTTATTTAGGTTGAGTTGATAGGTTTGTTAGTTGTGTCGCAAATCCCGAGAGACTTCGTAGACAGGCCAAGTGTCTTAAACAGCTTTGGTATTTGCTTGAATGCTGGTCTATTTGGAGCCTTTTCATTTTGTTTTTGTTTTCGCTTAGATTTTTAAATTTTTTTTATATTTTTACAATTTTAATTTTTTATACAATTTTATTAATAATTTCATTTTTGTTTTTTCCTTGTATTTTTTTTAGTTACATAAAAAATTAACATTTTGTTTTTGTATTTGTTTTTATTTATGTATTTATTATTATTATTATTTTTTTTTTTTTTTGGTTTTTATTTTTGTTACATGAAGGCACTTTAGATCGGACGTTGTGGCCCCATATCAAAAATTGCTTTTAACTTTTGCTTAACTCGTTATCACTTTCTGTTTCTGATCTTGTTGTTGTTCTTGATGTGGTTACCTTGTGGTTGTGTTAGTGGAGACGTAGTCGCAAAATAACAAATTAATAACAAAAGCTTAAGTAATCGAAAGTTGTTCGAAACTTGCCGAAAGATTTGCTCGAAATATTACCGAAATTCCTTGATTCGAAACTTGTCTTTTTAGCCTTGTCTTTTGCTCTGCTTCTGCATCTGCATCTGTTGCCTAATACCCATTTTGTTTTTATTGAATTTTGTATTGCCTTCAGTGCTATTGGTTGCAAACGGTCATGGATGTCCAGGATATGCAGGCAGTTCAACCCCTTTTTATTGATATCCTTCGGGTTACTGCCCTGCAATTTTGGTTTTATTTCAGGCTTGAGAGCTGTTCACACTTTGGCCTGGTACACAAATCAAATCTCTGTCTCTGTTTTTTGGATTGCGGGATAATTCAAGTTTGTATTGTTATGCTGTAACAGAAGTAACCAAACAAAAAGTCCGATAAAATGTTAACGTGAACCTAAAACCGGTTTGCCTAACTGATCCATAAGTTTGTACAGGAATATCGAGCGCAAATCCCAAAAGTTCTTCACAAAGTTAATCAACATAAATAATCGAAACTTGAGAAAACTTCATATTCGTTCATACATACATATATTACATACATATGTCTAAGTGGATATACATACGCATTATTAAAACTAATTAGTAGGGACTGAATTTCGATTTTCGATTTGTATAATTTTTATAATTTTCTTGTCTACAATTTTTACATACACATCTTAATTTCTTATATATTTTTGCCGCATCAACATCTAACTTAATTACTGTCCATGAATTTCATCTTTTTTTTTATCTTTTTATACACCTAAACATTTACAAAGGGTTTAATAACACAAGATTTTAAGCATTTTATATTTGTTTTTTTTTTTTTCATCTTAATTTTTTTTTCTTTTTTCTTGGGCATAATAAAGTAGAGAAAACCATTCCTATTTTTTGTTTGTGGTTCTGTGGTTTGTTTGTTCTGCAATTTCATTTGAGCTTCAAACCGTAATTTTGTTAATTTTATTTGATTTTTTTGTTTGGCTTTTGAATTTTGAAATCTGCAGCGCCTTTTGACGACGATTTTGAATTTTGGTATTTTCCTTTTTTTAGTACATTATTGTTGTCTTTTGTATACTTGGTTATTTAATTTATTTGTTCGTGTCTTGAGCAAATGCACTTCTGACCAGTGTAGGATCAAAATTGCATTTGTCATATTCTTTGACTTGTCTTGGTTTTGTTTGTTTTCTTTACTTTTTTATTTATATATATAATTTAAGGCAGATTTTCCACAAATCGAAAATAGGAAACAAAAAATGAACAATGGAAAAATAAAAATTGATTTTAATGCGCTCTTTGATATCAGACTTAAATTTATTCATGCAATAACTACCAGGAGTTGTATCGAAAGTTACGTTCGCTTCTTTTTGCTATATAAAATTTACAGTTTTTCTTTCCTTTTTTTTTTAATTTTGTTTGTTTTTTGTTTGTTGTATTTTTTTTTTTGTGTCAAATGTATTTAAATATAAGTTTATGTCATTAAAGTTGCGTTTGGTTTTTTTTTTTTTTTATTTTGTTTTAGTTTTTCATTTATGTTCTTAAAGATAAGGCGCGAAGGTGCTTAAAATAAGCTTGTACTTTTTTCTTGATATTTATTCAACACGTTTTCAAAATCGTATTCAATTTCTTGCTTTTTCCAGATTGTGAATTGTGTGTGTTCACGTGTTTCCCTTTTTGAATTTCTGCTGATTCCGTCTGCTAGTTTACCTACGATTTAAATTTACCTTTACGAAATTTTGTTTTTCCAAAATTTTATAATTTTGCATATAATTTTTGGATTTTGAGTTTTTCTTTTGTTACCATTTGCCTAAAGTCTAAAGAATTTTTATTTTTTTGCTTAATTTTTTGTTTTTTTTTTTGTTTTTTTTTTGTTTTGTTTTTGTTTTTGTTTTTTGTCCTGAACTTTTACACCGAGAGAGAATTATCCAAACATGGCCGAGAGTTTATAATTTTGTTCGTTTCATTTCATTTTGAATTATCATTTTTGTTTTTGTCATCATTGGTTTTTGTTTCCTTTTTTGTTGTTGTTGGGTCTTAACGCGTTTTTCATTGTTGATGTTGTTGTTGTCGTTGAAAAGTACAAATTTGAATTTGTTGTTAGTTGTCAAATTAGAAATTGTTGAACATAATTCAAAACGAAAACTAACAAGTTTCATTTGTTTTATAAAATGCTGCCTGTAAACTATTTAAGTTTTTGTTTATATTTTTATTGTTTTCTTTTATATCATTTTTCTTTTTTTTCTTTTTGCGAGTGTTTCAAAGGCTTGCCAAATACAAAAGTTTTCTTTTTGCCGGATTTGTTTTTGTTTTTTGTTTTTTTCTTTGTATTCCAAAATGCTAAATGCTGAATTTTTGCGTTTGTCCAAAAGAGTTAATTTGTTTATTACCTTTTTATATATACACATATATATTTATATATTAGTATGTATATATAGGAACATTACCGAAATATCTTTATATTTAATTTTACACTTATACCTAAAGCTTCATTTTTTTGATGGCGAGAAAACTTTGTGTTTGGCAGGCGCTTAAATCACTCGCAGCGCGTATTTTGTCATTTTAGAGTTTTATTTTGCGTCTTCTGTTGTTCCGAAATATACGCCAAAGTCTTTGCCGAGAGATATGTTCCATTGGAACTATATTAATTTTTAGTAACTTTATGTTTCTTCTTCTTTTTCTTTTTTATCTTCTGCATTAATGCCGAAAGTCGTCTGCTCTTTTATATACTTTTTGTTGTTGTTGTTGTTGTTGTCTTCTTAATTAAGCCGAAATATTGTTGGTCGAAACTGTTTCCTAGAAGGGATTCATCTAATCATCGATACCACTTGAGCATATTGCCGAAAAGCTCCTCCCATCGAAATGTATATATATATATGTTATATATTTGTATATATTATTATTAATTTTATATCATACTGAAATATTTGTTATTTTGTTTTTTATGAAGTTGTTGAAATTGCCGCTGAATTGAAATTTGATATAAAGACTCTAAATATCTTAGTTGTTTCTACAATATTACGTGTATACCCGTTAAAAGTATGTACTAAAATTAATTTAATTTATATTTTGTTTCTTGGGTTCTTGAATTCGTTGTATTAGTGTAAGAGAGTGTATGTAAGTAGCTTGAACAAATTAAATGGTGTCTAATTAGTAAATGATTAAGGTTATATATTTCTTAGCTGTTGTTGTTGTTATTGTTATTGTTGTTGATTGAACGGCATTTGGTTGTTGTTGTTGTTGTTGTTGTTGCTGCTGCTTCTGTAGTAGTAGTTGTAGTTGTTGTTGTTATTGTTGGCTGGCGAAAATGACTATTTGCTGTAGTTAGTGAGTTAGTGTTAGTTTAGTTTTAGTCGGTTTGCTTGGTTTCCTTTTTGTTTTTGGCGAACTATGTAAGTTTATGTCCTATATGCAATTTGTTTTGTGTCCATTTGCTTAGTTAATTGAAAATAAATGAATTACGACTGCTAAACTATGAGTAGAAATTTATGTTTGATTTTTAGTTTTCTTCTTGTTGTTTTTTGTTTTCTTTTGCTATTCATCTTATTTATTTTATTTTTGTTTCTTTTGTTTTGCATTATCTGTTTATTTCGTAGTTATGTAATTTTAATTAAGTATGCTTAGATTTTCATACTTATTCTGACATTGATATTTGTGTGTGTGTGTGTGTGTGTGTGTGCAAGAAATTAAACCTAAAGGCGGCGTCTGTTCTATTTGCCCGATTCGAGATATATTTCCAGTGTTTGTTTTCGTATACGTTTCGTTTATACGTGTTTCATATAAAAAGCATAGAAATATACGTATTTTAAGTTTATTTTGGTTTTGTTGTTGAATTTATGGATTGGAACATTTTGACTGTTGTTGTTGTAATGGGTCTGATTGGATTATGGTTCCTGCTCAACATTCATAGCATACTTTTCTGCATACTTGATGTTCACTTACTTTTGTTTTGGTTTCTGTTTTAGTTTATCTGTTGTAATACATATTTAAAATAGCAACTACCAATAGTATTATTTTATTTGTTTGTTTACTTCATCTTATATAGTTAATAAGTTATATATATTTATAGGGCATGTGGGGCATGGTGCATATATGGGGAATACATGTAGTACGTTTGGGTGTGTGTGTGTGTGTGTGTAGGGGCTGGGCTGTTGCTTCGTGTACGGCTACTGGGCCTAGGGCGATCTTTAATCACGTGCCTATCAAATGCTTATATTAGAAAAAAAAAACTGTGCGCAAATGAATTTGATTTCTTTTCTTGTTCTTGGTTTTGTGTGTTGCATATCATTTTGTTCAGTGTACATTTAGAACATTAATTAGCTATGCTCACATACATTTTACGACGTTTAGAGTATTTTATGTATATATATTTCCTTTGTATATGTATGTATATAGTTACTTATATAATTAATATTACCGGCACTATTGTTCAGAACTAAAAGTCATTTCAATTTTTAGATAACGCGCATAATTATAATAAAATGTTTTCCAAAGTTGTTGTTGTTGTTGTATTAATAGAATATATTTGATATATACTCAGCTAACAGAATCAAAATCATATAACAGATATAAAATTTAATGAAAAGTTTCTAGTTTTTGCTTACATATTCTTTTTGATAATGTTTTATATCTCAAGTTTTTGGATAAAAGTTCTTGTTTCCCACTAATCAATCATTCTTCTGTACTCTTTACTCGCTTGCTTCGCTTCTTCCCTCCTCTTCCTTCACTCCCACTGAATAACTAAATATAATCTTTGTATGAACCGTTAACTAAGGGAACAGCAGCAACTCCTGCTGCCGCTGTTGTTGTATTTAATGAAACGAGGTAAACGGAAAGCTGGTTGGAAAATATGGCAACGCTGCAGCTGTGAGCTGTCAGCGTTGCCATTCTGGTTTTGTCTATTTCACTATTTGTAACTTAAACGGTAAATTGTTTCTGTGAAAGGCAACTGTTGCGCGAGTAGCTCAGCTGTCCAAGCTTTCGCTTGGGCCGCGGCTCCCGCTCGGTTTGTTTGTCGTTTGCTATATATTTAGAGATTGGTTACGTTTTGTCTTTTTTTTTTTTTTTTTGTATATGCTATTGTAAAAAATATTATTATAAATATTTTTAGTTTCGTTTTTTTTTTCGGTTTTCTTTTGTTTTGTTACACTTACGTTTTAATATTGACTTACATTTTGCTTACAAGGTTTCGATTTGTTGTTGTGTTTAGTGGATGTTTTTGTTTTTCTCGATTTTGTTTTGATTCGTTTCGCTATTGCAATAAATACTAGATTTTTTTTTTTTTTGGTTTTTGGCTTCTTATTACTTGTTGTAGCGGTTTCTTGTAAACTTATATTATTATAAAATATCTGATCACATTTGTTTGCAGTCTCTGTATAAATATTGTTGTTTTCTATGTTTTTATTTTATACTTATTTGTTTCCTTTTTTCATATTATTATTATTATGTTTTCTTTTCGTTTTTTATTATACATATTTTACACACGCCCAAGTGGGCGTGTCGGCTACGGTTTTCGCTTTCGTCAAAAGTGAAAAGCGAAAGAAAAAGAAGAATTGAAAAGAATAGTAAACTGAAAATCGTTTATCATAAATTTTAGATATATATATTTCTTCGTATGTATATCGTTTGATAAAATTGCGTTTTTCGTTTGCTCCTACAGTTTTTACAAAAAATTATTGTAGAATTTTGACAAACGTCTGATTCGATTTCTGACATGCGGCGCTACAGTATAACACCTATATACTAAATAGATATATAGATTGGTTTGTTTCTCTTCATTCTTGTGACTGGGCAACAGAAGGTCGTTTAGCAAGTTTCAATTATTTGTTCGATTCGTGGTGGCCAATAGTGAGTTACTTTTGTTTTGGTTGTACTATCTGTTAATACGGCTTGGTTTTTGGCGCCACTTTAATTCTCGGGGAATTAGAAAGTGGACGACCATTTGAGAAAATAAGAATAATATTACTGGGCTATTGTCTGTGGCTCGCTGTGGCACACATATCGAATTGCTTGTTCAATTTATCGCTTGTTTATTGTTTATTGTTTATTGTTTGCTATTTGCTGTTTGCTATGTTGCTGTGTGTGTGTGAGAGAGAGAGTAAACCAAAGGAGCTTGCAGTTTTGCTAAAACTTTCCTTCTGTTGCTGGCCTCACGTTCTTCTTCTTCTTTTTCATCCTGTTGTAGTTCCTGTCAGAAATCAACATCAGTTCAACGCACGCAATGCTTGTGGTTCACATCAATTGATTGATTCAGTTTTTCGTAAGAGAATTGTGAAACAAAAGGTTTTTCTTCATTTTTTTTCTTTTATCACTTATTTTGTTGTATATTTTCGCTGCTGTGGCAGTGGCAAGAGGCAGACGTCAACGAAAACAGGCTGCCACGCAATCGCAGTCTTCTGAGAGCTTTCGGTTGCACGAGCACACGGGCTAGGCAAATGTGTTTGTTATTGTATAATTAGTATTTGAATTCTCTTTAGCAGGCAGGCATCTCTGTTGGGTCTTGCAGTCATTCAGTCTTCGATTGGCTTTCTTCTAGTTTCTATTGTTAATTTCATATGTGGCATGTGCTTGTGCTTGGGCTCTGCTCTACGATTGCGCTGTGTGGCAGCATGGAATGAGTTCTACTCTGTGTGCCTCTAGCTGGACCAGCCGATCAGTCAGCACCTCTTCATCATTATCTTCTTCTTTAACTAAAAACATAAATGTTGCTGTTGTAAAATTGTGAACGAAAAATAGTTGCTGTCAATTGTGAACTAAAAGTTTTGGCTTATTATGCTAATTGGCTATGGTTGTTGTTGTTGTTGAATTCGATATTCGATTTCTTATTTTTGTTATATCTTATTTTTTTTGTTTTCTTTTTTTTTTTTAGTATAAAAATATAAATAGTTTTATAAAAATTTATTGGTATGTATTTGTTTGTTTGTTTGTTGGTTTGTTGCATTGTACTATAAATTATCCCGGTACGCGCGCTTGGCACGTTTTGACTATTGCAAATGAAACTGTGGCATAAAATTCGTCATTGAAAATTCAACTATATAAACACTTAATATTTATATATTTTATATTTTATATTATATATATGTGTGTATATGTTATATTTGGTAAATAACATTTGATTCATGTTTGCAAATTTGAACTTAGGATGGCTTAAAAAATATTATAAGAAATTAAAAAACAACACGATTTCTTATTGGGTTTGTTTAGTTTTTCTGTTTTTATATATATATATATATTTATATATATATATATATTTCTTTTTATTTTTTTGATATGTGTAGACAACCCAAAAGAAGTTGCTGCTGGAAGTGCTGTGTGTGCTTGTTGTTGTTGTTATTTTATTTTTAATTATATTTGTTTTTTTGTTTATATTGTCACAATTGAATTGGGCTTGTTGCTTGTTACATTGTTGTTGTATATGCGTTTCAGTAAAAATAAATGAGAGATTAACTCAAAAATATCACATACGAGTTGTGTATGTTTCCCTGGCTATTGTTGGCTGTTAAAACTAAATATTTGTATTTTTGTTTTCAAATTCTTAGTTGTCAAATTGTTTCAGTTTATTTACGGTTGTTTGTTAAGATTATTGTGTTGTTAAATGTTATGCAACTTTTATATATTTTTATACTTTTTTGTTGTTGTTGTTTGCTTTTCATGTGCAGCATGTGTGAGTGTCTGTGTGTGTGTGTGTGTCGTGTCACTGTGTGTGTAATATATATATATATCAATCGAATTTTGAATTTTTACTTTGTTGTTGTTGTTTTCATTATTTTATGATAAGCCAAAAGTTTTAATATCATTTTTATAAACTTCATAAACTTAGGATGCTTAAGATGGTCTCAGATTTTCTTATTCTTGTTTTTAGTAATTGCAAAAATTTTGTTATTTAAACTTAATCCGTTGTGTGCAGCACAGTGTGCGCCAAAAGTATGCACCACTTGTGCTGCTCTATTGCAGTTGAGAAATAAAAAATCGGCGCGTTGCGCCTAAAAATTGGTATTCTCTGATACTCTACGCCAAATAAGTGATAAAACCTTTTTTTCTCAAAACTTTTTGTTTTTATGTTTTTTGTTTTGTTTTGCTTTTGGTCAAAAGTGCTTTGAATTTTGTGAATCGCGTTTGCTACTAAAAAAACGCAATCATTTTAAGTACTTCGTTTTCGTTTTTGATTTTTATTTCGTTTTTAGTTTGATTTTATCTAAACTGCAAATTTGTATAATTTTTATTTATTTATTTTATTTTTTTTCATTTTCTGTTTCATTATATTTTGTGATCAGATGTTTTCCAAAACAAGGATGTTTAATTAACTTACCTAAATAGAATGCAATTACAGATCATTGTTATGATTTGCAATTTCATTCTGTTGTCTTGTTTGCCAAAGTGATATTTGATATACATATAAGTCTGTATAACGAGATACATTTGTATCTGTTACTCGATGTATCTGTATCTGTATCTGTATCTTTTGTTGGATAGTTTGGCACATGTTCTCCGGAAATTCGAACCAAAAAAAAAAAAAAAAAAATTCATTTGCGCGCATTTTAAATGCATTAAAGCTCTGTGTCTAAGGATTGCCTTTCGCCCATGGCCGAGTTTGATTTTAGTATATGTGTGAGGGGACTTTTGGGATTGGGTAGATATTACTATGCTGTTAAGATTTAGCTTTAGGTTTGCTTATGCTTAAACTGTAGTAATATTTAATTACGTGTATGTAGTTGTATTTTTAAATGTGATTTTTTTTTGTTTTTTTTTTTTGTTTTTTGCTTTTATATACAAATTTGACCAATTGTTCTTACTAAATCTTTTTCGCTCGATTTCAGTATATTCAGTATTTCGGTATTTTTCGTATTTTGCGGTAATAATGCTTTAAAATCTAGTTAAAATTGCATATGGCTGCATTATTTGGTTTAAGTGTAGTAAGTATATTTTTGTTTTTTTATATATATATATATATATATATTTGTTTTGTATTTGGATTACGTGTAGTTGTTCGTCTTCTTTTCATTATGATTTAAGTTTAATTTGCTGTGCTTTCTGCTCACAATCAGTTAATCAGTAAATAAAATTGTTTCGCTTGTTCGTTTTCGGTCTGTGAATGTGCTGTTTTGCAGCACTGTCGCTGCTGACGCACAGTGTGTTTACCAACACTGTGCGCCTAGTGCTTATCGCTGTTTGATTGGTTTTCGGTTACCTGTTACCTGTCTGGTTGGCTGAGTTTTCATTTTATTTTGGTTTTCGTTTGTTTTACTTTCACTGCGTATTCTGTAGTTTGTTGTCGTTGGTTTGCTGGTTTTGGCTGGCTGGCTGGTTGGTTTTTGTTTGTTGTCGATGCTTATGTATGTGCTAATGTCCTGGCCTCTCCCTTTACCCAGGCTGTAAACTGTACTTGATATGTGTTCTGTCTTCTATCTAGTCGGGCTCAAATAAGCAATTACAATCGTTATTAGTCATAAATGATTTAAAACTTTTCTCTAGGCTATTGCTTTCGTTTATATATATGTGTATATATATATATCTAATTTTATTTTTGGAATTTTAAACACCAAAAGCTGCTACACTATATGTGTGAATGTGTGTGTAAACAAAACGCAATTTGAGCGCCTCGAAAGTCTGCTGCCAAAGAGTTGTGAAGTTGGTTTAAAACGATTGCCGTTGCTTTAATGAAAACCCGCTTGAGCTTCGGTAATAATTTAGAATGATAAAGATTTGAGCTTACCGTTTAGTTGTTGTTTGTGAGTTGGTTTTTGGTTTTGTTGTGTTGTTGTAGATGTGTGGGTAAAGGCCAATCAATTCCGTTGACGCGTTAATTTTGCTTTCATAAAATGCCGAAAATCGAAAATGTAACGCAAAATGAAAAATAAAAAAAAAAATAAAAAAATGCCAAAGTTTGTAGCAATTTAGTAAAGAAAAAGCAAGCAATATTTTTGTTTTGTGTTCGTTTTTTTTTTCTCAATGACTTTTGTTTATTAACCAATTATTAATATGCCTTTTTTCACTTATAATATAATTATGTAAGTATAAATGTATGAAATATGCATGTATGTATGTCAATTTATATATAGTTGTATGTTTGTAATTGTATGTGTGTGTGTGTGTGTTGTTATTTGTTATTGGTACGCTATCAAATGGGCTGGCAAAATGTGTTAAAACTGCTCTATAACATCATATATGCCATTTGAAATATTGTCGCAAAATGATCTATTTTCAAGTAAATCAATTGACAAACAGAAATCGAAACAGAATTTTAAGTATGCAAATTTATAATATTTTCTCATTTTACATTTTCAGTTTTTTTTTTTTTTGCTTTTTCAGTTTGTTTTTGGTTTTCATCTCTTTTTGAATTTCGACTTGCTTAATTCATAAAAATTTTGCCTAAAGTTTTTGGTTTTTTTTTTTTGTTAGCCGAAAGTTTTTGTTTGTAGCATTTGTTTATTGTTAATACGCCTTAAATTGCCTAAAAGGATTGTTAAAAATTTTCAATTTCGATTAGATTAACTATTTTTACAATCAATAATTTCGTATAGTGGCAAGTTTGGCCAGTGGGCGTGGCCACTGCCCATTCGTGCCACCATATTGGTTTTTACCGAAACAATAATGTAGTTCAAAGTTTCTTCTTCTCCAACATCATTTCTTAGCTTTTTTTTTTTTTTTGTCTTATCACAAAATCAGTTACAATTGTATTTAAATAAATTTTTAAGTCAACTTCAGTGCCAAAAGTTTTTTCGTTTTCGTTTAATAAATTTTGTAAAGGCATTAACAATCAACGAGCTTTTTTCAATTTTCAGTTTTCAATTTCGATTTTTGTGTTTTTTTTTTTGCAGCAAGTGTGAAATGAAAACCTTAAAAAAAAAAACTAAAACAAAACATTATAAATAAGAATAAATGTATTTTCTTATTTTTTTCTTTTTAGATGTAGCCAATTTAATCAATATTACATTTGTACGCTTTGTTAATCTAAATATGAATTTTAATTTTTTCCTTCATTTTTGTTTATGAAATTTGAATTTGAATTTCGATATCAATAAAGAATATAATTTTATTTTATTTTTTTTGTTGTAGTATTATTATTATATTCTTTTTTTTTGTTGCATTAGATTAGGAAACTCACCGTTTATACTTGTTTAATTTTGTGATAATTTCGCCGAATTGCATACGATTCTGTTAAGCAATAGCCAAATTCACATTCTTATATGATATGGCCATATGCCTGCAGAATAGTTAGTTCGATTAATTTTGCATTAGCTAAAATTCGACTATTGTTAAAATTTTGCTTAATATTGGGTTTGCCAAAAGTTTTGCATTATGTAGTATTTCTATATAAAGCGGTGTTCTTCCGACTCTAATCTCTAATTTCCAGCCAAAATCTATGCGTTAGGGCGTTAGGGGCGTGAAGGGGTTATGCCGGCTGATGAGCTCCTCAAAGCACATGATGGGCCGAAATTTTTTGGTTTTTCGAAAAGTTGTTTTTTGAGGAATATTTCGTGCATATATATATATATTTTTTTACTTCGATTTTGGTTAGTTTGGTTTTATGTGTTGGTTTTATGTGTTTGCATGCTCAGATGAATGTTGTTTTATTTTGTTGTTGATGATGTTGTTGTCGTGCTGCATTTGATATTGCGCAGCACAGGTTTGGCCAACACTGACGCGCAGAGCTGGCCAACATATCCCTCTTAACCCGCCCACTTTCCATGCTTGGTATGAAATGAAAGTGCATCTTAAAGGCACACAGCCGACATTTCAAAAGATATGAAGAATAAACGATAAAGGAATAAAAGTATAGAAACTCAAAATGTTGATTTGTGTATTTGTATATATATATATATTTATATATTTTGTATTTGGTTTTTGTATATTTGTTGCAACTTAAGGCCAAGTAAATTAAACTAAGCGTAAACTTAAATCGAATTGCTATTCAACTAAACGTAAAAGTATGTACATAAATAACAGACTAGTGTGTGTGTGTGTGTGTGGTGTGTATGTATGTGTGTGTTTGTATTTTAAAAAATAATATGCGTGCACAATTGGTGCATTTAAAAATGATTCGTAATATATATATATAAAGGGTTTTAAAAAAAGGAAATCGCATTCAAATTCAGTTAACAATAAACTTTGGTTGTATGTTTTGCATAATAACATTTAATAAATAAATTTTAGCTACCCTAACGCCCGCTGATAATTCAATTAATTATAATTTTCTTTTTTCGCATTTTTTTTGTTTTTTTTTGTTTGTTTCTAAGACTACGATTTTCTTGATAATACGATTTTTTTTTTGGTTTTTTGTTTACTTTTTTAATAGACATCGAATTATGCTTAAGTTTTAAAGGAAAAAAGCAACCTGGACTTGGTTAGTTAATATATGTATATGCTTGCTTAAGCAGCGACAGTATTGCTCAACACTTTTTAAAAGCCTTTGCAACACTGCAGCATACAGAAAAGTTTGTCTGCAATTGAAGCGAATGCAGCTTCAGCTGCAAAGAACTTTTCGATCTGTAAAACTGTACCGATATATAAGAGTGTATGTGTGTGTGTGTGTGAGTGTTTTTATGTGTGTGTGTGTGTGAAATGTGTGTCAACTTGCGGTAGATTATTAGATGGCTCAACTATGTATGTATTTGTAATATATACGTATTGTAAAAATATTTTTTAAAAAATTTCAACTAAGCAACCCAACGGTCAGAGTACAGTTTACACTCTGTATAAATACATTTGTAGTCTCTGTATATTTCTGTGTGTGTGTGTGTGTGTGTAATTGAGAGTGTTTTGGTTTTATTTAACGGCTCAGGTTTTAAATTTGCACTATGTTTCGTGTTCTACGGTTCGAACAACATTTTGTAGCTGATCAAATCAAATGCGCTGCATACTTTTCAGCGCAGCTATAAATTCAGTTGAGGCTTGTTTATATACGATTGATGTGTGATGTGTTTGTGTGCAGATGTGTCAAACCTAATGCGAATTGCGGCTAAAATTTTCTTTTTGTTATGTTACCAGGGAGCGGCGACAGCATTTTCGAAATTTATAAAAATAAAAAAAATATTTTACGGCTCTAAAGAAATTGTTCGATTCGACTTTTTTTCTTTTAGGTTTCTGGTTGTTTGTGTTTCTTCCTTAATTAATTTCGACGGGAGGCCTAAATATTGCGATTACCTATGTAAATGTGTGTTGCCTCATTTTGTTGTTGTTGTTGTGTGTTCAATAATATAATGTTAGTTTGCATTATATCCAGTTGTATTTCTTACGTAGATTTAACTTTGTAACTTTTGTTTTCGCTTCGATTTCGGCATTGCTGTTGTTGCAGTAGTTCTTGTTGTAGCTGTTAGTGTTGTAGTAGTTGATGGTGTTGTTGTAGCAGGGATCGTAGATTGATTGAGAGGTGGTGGCATCGTTGGCATAGCCAACCCCTCCACTTATTCCAGCTGCTCTAAAAAATTCGGCGACTTGAAGTACTCGGGCACGGGATCGTCCATGCGTGAGATTATTTTGTATATAGATTTCTTCCACGATTGCTCGGTGTCTTTGCCACCCTGTATTGCACGGAAAAATTCACGCAGTGTCTGTTCGACCACAAAGCGAAAATTTTGGGGTACCTGTGGGAGTGGTCGAAGACGAAGGACGAACGATAACGATAATTAGCAAAAAGGTCAAACGGCAGCGAAACACCATGTGTTTTAATGTATGTGTTTGATTGTATATATGTGTATGTCAACAGAGCTTTAACTACTTAATTACCATAGCAAAGGAGAAAAGTTTAATTCAATTTAATACGAAAGAAATTGCCATTTAATTACTTTAATTACTTTAGAGTAATTGAAAGTACTTACAGCTCTGATCGTTAGTGTGTGTGATGTGTAGTGTTAACAGAGCTTAAATTACTTTAACAAATACTTAAAATCTTGACTAATTACCCGTAATTACTTTTTGGTAATTGAAAGTATTTACAGCTCTGCTTGTTAGTGTTGTGTGTGTATGTTTGTGTATGTATTTTGTTGCATACCTCAATGTGATTATTGCGATTGTAGTGCAAATTGAGCACGCGATATAATTCACTATCTCCAGCAATCAACAGATCATCGGGTGTCTTGATGCCTTCAGTGACAGCTTGTCGTGCATATTTCTCCATTTGTATGTAGTAGAATTCTCTGCAGATGCGTAGATGAGGAATATGTTTGGTTTCGGTCAGTATACTAATATACTATGCTTTGATTTGGATTTTTTTTAAGTATTTTTTTTTTGTTTTTTTTTTTTTTTTTTGTTTTTTGAAACAGCATTCAAATTTACGAAATCATAGTTAAAGTTATAATAAATCATAGACAGAGATACGGTAAGGAAAACGAAACAAAACACAAACATTCAACGAGAAAATGAAAAACAACTGAACTCGAATTCAAAAGCAAAGACTTTTCTCATGCACTCACCCCAAACGAAAAACAAAACAAAGAAGAAAAGATTTCCAACTGGCTTGCACTCATACACTTGCTGTTCCATTCTGTCTGATGCTAAGCCTATATCGACTGCCTCTTGCCTACATGGGCTTAATGCATTATATTGGATCGACTTTGCAATATATGACATTATTAATAAATTTGCAGCATACTCTTAGGCGCGCCATTCTGTTCTACCCTAAAAGCCTCGACTTTGTCTCTCTGTGAGTGGTTGAGTGAGTGTGTGTGTGTGTGTGTGTGTGTGTATGGGTGTGATTTTTGTGCTTCTTTGTTGTAAAGAATTTTTAATAAATCTCAAATGTGCAACGACAGCGCTGAGGGCTGCTGGCTGCAGTACTGCATATATATACATATGTATGTATATTTAACTACATATATATGCTGGCGCCGAACGTGCAAGTTAACGGGCAGCGTCTTCTTATGGTTGCGGTTAGCTTCCCCCTGGGTGGGTGCCTGCCTTATTGCTCTCCCCCCGTACGCCCGCTCATCCGCTCACCCGCCTGGCTACCAATTGTCTAGTGGTTGGGGACTTAATTAGCAAGTGCAGCGGTGCCTCAGTGGTGCTGTTTATGCTCCTCGTGTTGGCTGCTGTGTCGCCGCCTTGTTTAGTCAAGTGATTTGTGTCCGGGGCCGTAGCATCAGCAGTCGCCTATCTGTATGTGTATGTGTGTGTGTGTGTGTGTGTGTGTGTGTGTGTGTGTGTGTGTGTGTGTGTAAGTGATTGGCTTGTCTTTTTCTAATGAAAAGTCCTCGCTCTACTCCCGGCCCTTAGTCGTCTGTGCTACATTTGCTACTGCCGCCCACTTGACAACGCTCCGATAATCGCGCTAATTTCAAGATTTCCCAGCAGTTGCCGCCAAATGCATTTCTCTGTGCATGTCTCTGGCTGATTTCTCTGTTGATTTTTCCAAACAATAAGCGCGAATTGCGCAAATAGAACAGATTGCGGCACGGGGCTAGATGTCTTTGCCAGAGTCATCGTCATCATTGAGAACGAGAATGAGAACGAAGCCTGTCAAGCCACGAGGAGTTCCCCGGAGGCGGCTGCCACGCGCACTTGAACAGCAAATGCGAAGCTTTTCCCTACAATGGACCAATGCCCATAATGAGCAGAGACGAGGCAAACGCAAGAAGCCAACAGTACAAATTGTGACAGAATATCTGTCTTTCTCTCTGTGTGTGTGTGTGTGTGTGTGTGTGTGTGAGCGTTTGTTTGTATGTGTGAGTGCCTTTGTTAAGGCTTGCAACAATATCTGAAAACTCTGGCTGGGATGCTCTGGGCCGGGTGCCTATAGTTATTAGGCGTTTGGCAACAAAGCTTTGCCTACTTGTAGCCGTGTGTGAAAGGCACAATATTTTGTGTGTGTGATAATGCAATTAGCTTTGGGTTTTCACTTGTTTTTGTTCCTTTTGCTGCTGCTGTTGCTGTTTGGCTTGAGGCTGGCATTCAAATGCCGCATCAAGTGTTGGGTGCCAGGAAAAGGAAGTTTAGCTAACTGCCTGCCATAAGTGTGTGCACTGCGCCACTTAATTTAGATAATACGCTTCCAAACACTCACACACGCACACGAATACACTCACCCATACACACACACACACACACTCACACACACACGCGAGCTTACATGCTGCACACAAAATGGCGCCAACGGATGTGCAGTCGCTGCTTTAACTAATTAGTTTATATAATTTTCGTAGCCTATTTACAATTCATATTCATATTTGTATGCTGCAATTTGGGCGTGGCACAACGCCCCCTTCGCAGCTTGCCAGCGACACACTAGAAACTGCATAAGTATGTGCGTGTCTCTATGTGTGTGTGTGTGTGTGTGTGTGGGGGGGGGAATGTAGGGGAGAGACTGTGTCTGTGTGTGTGTGTGTGTGTCAAGTCTGCTTCTTTGCTACTTCTTTGCTTTCTTCAGAAGTGCCATTCACTTATGGTATGAATAGAGAATAAGTACATTAATAAGCTCACACATACTCACCCACACATATGCAGACATCTCTACCTCATACACTAATGAAGTAATTGGCAACACTTTATATATACATACATACATAAATATGTATAAATATGTAAGCATCGTTATATATATACTGAAATATGTGTGCGTGTGTGATTGTATGTGTGTGTGTGATTGTATGTGTGTGTGCGCGTGTGAGTATGTTTGTATATACGTATTTTTGTTTGCTGCTGTTGTTGTTGTTGCTGTTCATTTCATGATATTTTCCTTTTTTTTTTGTTTTTTTTTTTTATTTTTATTAATTCAGCAAGATCTTTTCAGGTGGCTGGCTGCCTGGCTGGCCGGGGTTGGGGTTGCCTGTACTAAGCGCCAAAAGGACACTTAACCTCAAAAATGCTTCATGGAAAAACAAAACTCAAAAACAGAAAAAAAAAACAAAAAAAAAAAAAAGAAAAAAAAATAGCAAAAGCAAACGTAAAAACACATTGAGAGTCATGTGTGTGTGTTGGTGTGGGAGAGTATGTGTGAGTTCCTTGCATATCCTTGAGCGCCTTTTGCCAGTTGAGGGTTGGGTGGCCATTATGCGCGTCTCTCCAGGCGCGACTCTCAAGTAGCTGCCTCGCTCCCCTAAACAAAAACGCGGCTGGCAAAGAAACGAGCTGCTGCACTTGCCCCTAACTGGCAGTCAGTCAAACAAACTAATTAGCCCGCCACCCCACCCTCTGTCTGTGTATGTATGTGTGTGTGTGTGTGTATGTGGACATGCATGGTCCTTTGGCTGCTTTCTTTTCATTATTTGCATTTGCCATAAGAGAAAAGGCAGATAATGCAATTATATAAGTGCCATACAAATACAAAGACCACTTTTCCTAATTAGCCAACACAAAGGCTAAAAAAAGTGGCAAGAAATGCCAACAGATGCCCCCGCCATGCGCCCCGACCACCCTGCCAGCCCCTTATAAAGGAGGGGCATATTCTTTTTTAATAAACAGCAGCCACTGCAACTTTCTTTCACACTTCAAACAAGCGAAAATGGAAAAATGCTCGAGCATCCTTGGCCAGGACTATCAACGGACCCTTTTGCATTTTCTTAAGTGGCCACTAGAAGCGCCATGCAACATGTTATTAGTCCTGTAATGTGTCTGGATGTGTGTGGAAAACTCATAATGTTCAGCAGTGAGCGGTGTAAGAGATTGAGTGCTAATTTCCTTGACTTCCCATATGAAAAACGAAACAAAATTACACGAGATAAAATAGAGATGAAAAAATGCAAAATAACTTGGGTTAAGTAATTGAGAAATAATACAACAAAAATACCGTTACGATCTGAGCCGACCTACCCCTAAGTATAAAGCACTGGGAATTCAAAATGAAAAAGGGAAGCGAAAAAGATATAGAATAAGAAGCTAGCCAACGATATCAACAAAAATATTCCCACCCATTTTAACCTCAGCAGTCGAAAGTTGAAGTCGCAAAAGAAATACATAATGAAAAGGGATAAGATACGCCAAAGAAATTCCCATGCAAAGTCGCCTTCATTCATAGTTCATAGGCGATTGCTTTGGGGCAGCAACCCTTAAGAAACTACCCAGGGCAAACAAAAGAATCCGAAAAGGACGAATGAGGGAAATACCCGTGCCACGATTTTTGTGCGCAGGTAAGAACTGAGGCGAATTTCTTAAGACGTTGCGCATGTCTTGAAGCAAATCGGGGCAGGAGTTAGGGGTAGGGGGTAGTTGGCTAAGCACGAGCAACAACAAGGGACAGCTGCTAAGCCATGTCTGTCTGTTTATGTGACTATGTGTGTGTGTGTGTGTGTGTGTGTGCTTTGTTAGGGGCTGAAATCAAAATCCAGGTGAACTATTGTATTGTCGCGTGGTTAGCTGCAGATGTGCCTCGCATTTGGCGCGAAAAGCGAACTGCAGAACTGCAGGATCCGAGCTCTGAATCTGAAGCATTTGCCAGCTGTCGTTTGAGTTTCACTAATGTATAGATATATATATATATGTATATTATTTTTGGCAACTTCTTGCGCTCATAGACAGGTCTGACAGTCAAATGTATTGCAAATGCCAAACAATTTTATTGGAGGGGCTTCGCGCTGGCTGGGGCGTTGCATGTGCCGAGGTGTCAGTTGTGCGATTTCTTGAGTGCAAGTCAAGGATTCGACAGTTGGCAATCGAATTGAATTTGGAATTATTGTTGAAGTGCCTGACAGATTGATAAATGTTCTAACATACGCTAACGGAATAACACAAATGAAATCATAAAAATGAATGCTGCTTGAGTAAGAGTTACTTAATAAAGACAGATATGTAGATAGTTTGGTTTAGATAAATATATAGAGGCAATTATTTTGGTAGATTGGACGTCTGCAACTTACCGGAAATTCGAGAACCATTTCACCAATTGTGCTGTGTTGTTTTTGTTAAACTTGATGTCCGGGAAGTACATCTTGAGCACCGCCGAGCTGGGATAGCGCACCCAGAAGAACATCAGCTTGGCCTTGCGCAGGTGCATCGGTGTCAATGTTGAAGAGTGCAGAGGAGTCAAGGATTCACAATGATTGCTAAATTTGTTTAAACACATGTATGGATAGATAGATATTGGAGTATATAGTATAGTCAATGCAGTTTGCTCCCAAAGAAATTGCCATGTCAGTGCCAAGTGATGGAGGGGGCCATGTCTAAGGTTTGCCTTTCGCCGTTGCCCTCTCGAGTGTTGCAAAGCCAGCAATAAATGCCAATAATGAACGTCTAAGGGCGAATAGTGTGCCCGGGTAGTGGTAGGGTCTTTGCAGAGCTTTGCCACTTGGCGTTGGGTTGATTGAAAAAACAACTGCGAGAATGAGGAAAAATTGACGAACGACAGAGTAGACTACGAATTCTGAATGCTCTACGAAATGATTCGCATTTGTTGCGGATAAATAGAGATAGAAATGGAATTGACTTCGTTTATAGGTATATTATGATCTATCATACAAATGTTTGCTATAAGTTCCATAAGTGACACAGCTTGGCTGAGAAATATTTAAAATAGCTTACAAAATTTTATGAGTCATAGTGTAGAGTATTTCGAGCATGAATTCAGGTCTGCTTAGTGGGTCTGTGGGACGGGGATAGCAACACTTGGAGCACATTGCAATTGGCTGTGCCGATTGGGCATTGATTTTTCTGATTGCCGTTGCTATTGCTGTTGCTGTTGCTGTTGCTGCGATTGCAAATGCAACTCAAGCCAAGAGGCGGTCGAGACCGAGACGATGTCGACGTCGACGTCGACGTCGACCACGATGATGACTTGAGGGCTGCTCGTTGGCTGAGTTTTTGGATGGTTTGTGTGTGGGGTGCGGGGGACATTGCAATAAATAAGGTTTTGATTACATTTTATAAAAGAATTTAGTTTAAATGGGTAAATAAATAAACTGAAGAAGACACTTGATTGGTTTCGTTTTGTAAGCAAGGCCCCTTTGGGTTTCCGTTCAGGTAAACGCACTTAAGTCCCTACTTGCACCCGCTGCACCATTTGCCACTTGGCACTGTTGGACCATGGACTGGGGGTAAACTCACTTGACCATTAGCATTGAATGCTCTCCGGATTGCTGCTCGTGCTGTTGTAGTTGTTGTTTTAAAAAGGATATAGTAGGCTGCATGCCATCGAATGTCATGTCGGCCGAGTTGCACTCGGACTGCCGATCCTGGGCGTCCATGACGGCTCGCAGGCAGGTCTTGTAGTCCGGCGAGCCGCCATGGTGGGCGGCTGCCAGTAGAGCGGGATGAAGCATCGTTGGCGGATGTGGCAGTGGCGGTGAGTCGCGCGAGTCCATTAGAGCGCCGAGGCTGCCTGGCGGACTCGATGAGAGCTGCATCTGATGGTGGTGCTGGTGGTGCATTTGTGCAGCGGTGGGCTGGCCCCCATGTGGCGGACCGTGTGGACCCGGCGCCGCATGCGGATTAAAGAATGGGCTGTACGGCGAAAATACTTTGGATTCGTGTAGCGATGGATTTGGTATGGCCACCGACGTGGGCAAGGACACTGGCATCATGGGTGGTGGTGGTGGTGGAGGCGGGTGATACGTGCCAGCGGATTGACCGCGACCCGTTGGGCTCTGTGCGGGCGTTGCATTGTTGTTGTTGCTGATGTTGTTACCTTGCTGCTGCTGCTGCTGCTGCTGTTGCTGCTGCTGCTGTTGTTGTTGCTGTTGCTGTTGTGCGGCAGCAACTGCTGCTGCAGCGACTGCTGCCTGTCCACTAGGCGGCACAACGCCGTCCTGAGCCAGAATGCGGCTAACGGTGCGCGGAGTGATCCGTGTATCGGTCACCTTATGACGCTTCTTCTTCGGTGTCACTACCAGGCTCAAGGCCTCGTTCTGCTCGAGCTGCTGTTGCGTCTGCTGGGCGCTCTGTTGCTGCTGTTGTTGCTGTTGCTGCTGCTGTGCGGCTTGTTGCTGCTGCTGCTGCTGTTGTTGCTGCTGTTGATCGGGCGGCAGGCAGAAGGGACTTGCCATCGAATTATAGAGCGCAGCCGCAGCTACCGGATTCATGCCTTGCGGCGTTTTGGGCGCTTGAAACATGGCCGCTGCTGTGGGCGAGGGACGTATGTGAGGTGGTGGTATATTAAGTGAACTTAAGCTATTGTTAGTTGCATTCGATTGATTAACACTATTGACTGCATTGCTCCCAGCAACAGCCACTTCGCTCGCCTGTTGCTGATGCTGCTGCTGCTGTTGCTGCTGCTGCATTGCAGCCGCGGCAGCAGCATGATGCATTTGCAAGCCCATGGCGGCGGCAGCAGCGGCCGCTGGTGAGGCGAACGACAATTGATTGCCATTGAGACGTGGGGCAGCAATCAGTTGCTGACAATTGGGCAATTGCTGCTGTGCAGCTGCCATTGCAGACATCACTTGCGATTGGTTGAGAGGCTGCTGCTGCTGCTGCTGTTGCTGCTGTTGATGTTGTTGCTGTGCGGCCTGTTGCTGCTGCTGCTGCTGCTGTGCAAGTTGCTGATGTTGCTGTTGCTGGCTGATACTGCTGCTTGTGCTGCTGCTGTTGCCCTGACCCTGACTCGCTTGCTGCTGACTATTAGCTAGTAGTAGTGAGGCGTTATTGTTACCTGATTGTATGGCCGATGTCGGTCCGTTCTGGGCGCCCGAGTTGGCGTTGCTGCTGCCGCCGTGTCCGCGATCGGCGACGACCTTGGTGCGCGGCGATTTGCGATCGAGTATCTGTGAGGCCAACATCAGATCCTTGTTGAGCTGCTCGGCAGCTGCGGTCACAGAGTCCGCCTGCTTGCTGAAGAGACGGCGCTGGTGCACGAACCGGGTGACAATCGTGTCCACCAGGGCGGAGAGAGATGTCGTAATCTCCGACTTGAGCACATCTGCCAGGCCCTCCAGATCGGTGCCGGACATGCGCATCATCGAGCTATTATTGCTGCTGTTGTTGCTGCTGCTCTGCTGGCGCAGCATTTGGAACTTCTCGGACAGCTCGGACTTCAGAGCGCTGTGTGCGGCAGCTGCTCCGCCCATGCGCGTGGGCAGGCGAGCTGGCGGATGGAGCTGGACTCGTGGTGTGGCAGCGGCAACATGTTGCTCGAGTTGCTGTTGTTGCTGCAACTGTTGCAGATGTTGCTGTTGGCGTTGCATCTGCTGCTGTTGCTCCTCCTTGCGTCGTTGCTGTTCCTGTTCCTGCTCAAAGCGGCGCTGTTGTTCCTGTTGTTGCTGTTGTTGCTGTTGCTGTTGTTGTTGCTGTTGTTGTTGTTGTTGCTGCTGTTGCTGCTGCTGTTGCTGCTGCTCGGCAACCTCTTTGGCCATGCGCGCCTCCTGCTCGAAGAAGAACTGCTGGTACATTGCTGCCGCATGCGACATGTCGCCCATGTGCTGCAGCAGAGGCGGAAAGCCTTGCGGCAGCGCAGGATGCGGCACGCCCACCAGGGGATTGTGCTGCTGCAGCTTGCTGGACATCATTTTGCTCATCATCTGGGTGAGCATGTTGGGCGTAGTAGCAGCGGTGTTGTCGCTGCTACTCTTGTTGCTGCTGCTGCTCTGTGGCTTCAGCGTGGGCGAACTGGAGTCAGCACGCTCCACTGAATCCTTGGGTGTCGACTCGCTGAGCGTAGGCGAATGGGAGAGCTCGATGTCATCATTTTGTTGATGCTCCTGCTCTGGCTGCTCCTGTTCCATGCTGTCCATGTCTTGTTCATTGTCATTGTCCAGCTCCTGGCACTCGGACTCCTGCTCCATGCGTGTGCACAGCTGCACGTATTTCTGCTGCATCTCGGCAAGCTGCTCCTGCATGGAGCGCAGTTGCGACTTTAGAGCATTCTTCTCCACACGCTTCTGCTGTATTTGTGGCGATTCTAGCTCATTCGACTCACTGTCATCCTGGTCGAGCATCATACTCTGCAGATTGAGTCCGAAATTAAGACCCGCTGCAGCGGCCACATACCGCTCCATGGCGTGCTGTTGGGGCTGGTAGAGCTTGCGCTTCTTGCAGCCATTCACCTGCAGCTGGCCAGCCTGCGCTGTGACCGAGGACGGACTGCATCGCATGCTGGACACAATGTGCTCGACGCGTGCGCGCTTCAGCTCCATGCCCGGTTTCTTCAGAGAACTGGAGCTGCTGTTGGCATCACGTTTGGTCTCAATGCAATCGTCGTCGTCATCCTCATCGTCCTCGTCGTCCTCGATGATGTCGTCGTTGTCCAGCACCTCGTCCTTGCTGTTTGCCAACAGCATCATGTCCGAGTGACTGGGCGACGACAGCGACTCCAGATCAGAGTTGCGCGAATGTGCATGGCCACTGAGACCCAGCAGCTCTACCTCCTCCAGCATATCATCCACTGTCTCCTTCTTGGTGGGCAGCACTTCATTCTGCAGCTGAGCTTCAACCACTGCTGCAGGCGAGGCACGCTCCTCGCGCTGCATGCTGTCCAGTGAATCGGAGGACTTGCGTCGCAGGCTACCATTGCTGGCAATGCTGTTGCTGCTGCTGTTGTGGCTATTGCTGTTGCTGTTGCTGCTACTGCTGCTGCTGTGGCTGTGGCTGCTGCCGCCGTGTGGGGAGTGTGGTGCATGTGTTGCTGCATGGGTTCCCATCAGCTCGGGCTCACTTTTGATTTTGATCTCTGGCATTTCACAGTCCTCGATCAGATTGATGCTCTCAGAGACAACATTGTTGTTGTTGTTTGTGGTGGTATTGTTGTTGAGCTTGGAATGGAGTTCCTGTTGTTGTTTCTCCTGCTGTTGCTGTTGCTGTTGCTGCTGTTGCTGCTGTTGCTGCTGCTGCTGCTGCATTGCAGTCCGCAACTCCTGATCGAGCTGCATCAGCTCCTTTTTGCCTTGCAATATATTCCGCAGCATGTGATGTGCAACTAAATCGTGTTGCAATTGTTGCTGCTGCTGCTGCTGTTGCTCGTGTGTATTGCTAGCGCCACCATTTAACGAACTCACCGAAGCAGCACGTGGCGGTGAGCCACCAGCAACATCAGATGCTGCTGGTGCTGCTACCGCTCCCAGATTTCCATCCAGCGATCGATCGCTGCTGTTCGACACGCGGCGACTGTTGCCGCCTTTGGGCGTCGAGGAATGCGCCGATCCTGGCGATATCGAGGCATTGATATTGTTGCCATTGCTAAGCGGTATGTTGTTGTTGTTATTGTTGTTGTTATTGAGCAATTTACTGGTATTCAGGCTGTTGACCAGGCCGGCCGCACTTAGCAGCTCAGCACTGGTGGCCGTCTCCATGGCTGCCGCCAACATTGCATTGTCCAGACTCTGTGGCAGCCCACTGGTGGCATCTTGCGCCTGCTTCATTTGCCGCCCGAACAGCTCGTTTAACATTTTCGCCGAAGAACCGCCAAAGAGATTGCCAAAGGCTGCGGTCAGCAGCGATGATGCTGAACTCACGGAGCCCGGTGAACTGCAGCCGGATAGAGCTGTTCCCGATGTTGTTGTTGCTGGTGTGGCAATTGTTGTTGTGATTGGACTTAGATTCGAGTTGTTTGTGTTGTTGTTGTAGAGTGCACCACTAGCGGCACCCGCTGTAGCCGCTGCAGCGCTACTCATGAAGGCAGCGGTTGCCGTTGCACCGCCGTTGCTGCAGCTGTTATTGTTAACACTATTACTAACACTGTTACTGTTTAAATTATTATTACTATTACTGATATTGGTGCTGTCTTTGCTCAACGATCGCGTGCGCGTGCGACGACTCCTCACTAAGCTCGCTGTCGATGTCGCGTTCGAGTTGGAGTTTGTGTTCGAGTTGTTACTGTTACTGTTACTGTTGCTACTGTTACTACAATTGTTGGCAACTTTGGTTGTTGTCGGCGTTGTTGTAGTCACTGGTTTTTTAGCCGCGCACGTTGTTGTCTTGTCGACGGCCGTTGACTGACTGATTTGACGTTTGTGTGCGTTGCGGCGACTACTACGACTGCGACTGCGACTGCGGCTGCGGCTGCGACGGTTACTGTTGGCTGGCGCTGCCGCTGCTACAGCCGTCGTCGTCGCCTTACAATTGCTTTCGATTACGACGACGTCGTCCGAGTCAGAGTCGCCCTCGTCGTTGTCGTCGTCGTCCGAATCGCTGTTACCTTTGCCTTTGCAATGGTGCTTCTCCGCTTCGTTAATGTTTTCGCCGCAATTCGCCGCGTCGTCGTTACCGTTTATTTGTATTGGTGCTGTGAGAACGTTGCCGTTCCCGTTGCCGTTGCCGTTCCCGTTGCTTGCCTGTAGCGGCTGCAGTGTTGTTGGTGGTGGCAGAGCAATCGCTACGCTCTTCGCCTGCTGTGGGGGTTGCAGCTTACACTCCGGCTCTGCTTCCAATGATGTTGTTGTTGCCGTCGCCTTCAGCAGCACATCGTTCTCATCGCTGTACAAACCAAAACAGTCCGCGTCGTACTCCTCTGATGACATCATAAGATGATGCCAAACAGCAGCAGCAGCCCGCACTCGCCTCTCCACGTTGCCTCTCCTCCGTCGCCTTCGCCGCGTTACTCTCTAGCACTTTCAGTTGCGCTCTCACGGCGTCGGGCACACACATGCAGGAAGCCTCTTCTCCTGCTAGCAAATGCGAGAGCGATTACTTCGCCTTGGCTTCGATTGGCTGTTCGCGATGTTGTCGGCGCTGTCGTGTCGCCTTCTCCTGCTGCCCCTCTGCTTAATTGAGTGTAGTAATTCGCCGCTGTAGCGCTCAGCGGGCGTATGAGTAATTTCAAGTTTAAGTCTTCTCAGTTGTCGATCTGTAATCTTTTACTTTATCCTTTGCTTGCCGGTTGTATGTAGGTCCGAGTTATCGATGTGGGTATGTGTGCGTGTGTGTGTGTGTGTGTGTTTGTATTTGCTATGCTTCAAAACTTTATAGCTGAGCCGAACTGCTGGTTGTTCTTTTGGTTACTTATCCTTAGAACGGTCTAGCTCTATATATCTCTTTCTCCCTCTTGCTCGCTTTTGATGTCTTCGTTTAGTTGCGCCGAACGTTGAAATTTTGCTTTCACTCAACTTATTTGTCGAAATGTTACAATTCAAAATTGTTCGCGTTGTTGTTGACAGTTTGTTGCAGTTGCAGTTACAGTTACAGTTGCTGTTGCTGCTGTTGTTGTTGTTGTTGTTGTTGTTGTTGTTGCTCCTGCTGTTGCTTTTGCTGCTGTTGATTTTGCGTCTACGTTTTCTACGTTTTTTTCTGCGTTTTCTAATTGTGAATTTTGTTTTGAATTTTCTTTCCACCACCACACACATGCGAATGTCCTTTGCATTTAATGTTGTTTAAATTTGTTTTGATTTTGTTTTTTCTTCTTGTTAAGGTCTTCGTTTAATTTTTGTTTCGTTTTCTTTTTCTTTTTGTTTTTCTTTTCCTTTTTCTTTTACTTTACTTGTGTTGTTTGTCGTTTAGTTTCGTTTTGATATATAATTCTCTAAAAGTGATTCTTTTGTCGAGAACTTGCGTAGAAATTTATTCGTTTTCGTTATGTTTGTTGATTTAGTTTTTTTTTTGTTTTTGTTTTGTTTTGGTTTTCGTTTTGTTGTGGTCTTGAATAATCGTTGCTTGCGCTCAAAAAGTGTTTCTGTGAATATAGAAGATGAAGTCACAAAAACCTTGCTAAATAAAAATACCCAAAAAAAAAATAGTATATAAACAAGCCATTTAATTGCGTAAAAGAGAGCGAGATGCTTGCCTAAGGGATGGGGGTTTTGGGGGATATATGTTTGGGGTTAGGGGTTGCGTGCGAGAGTGGGGGTGTTTAAATGGAAAGTAAAAGTGGCGCACCAAAAGCTTTTGGTTTGGGTGGCCACTTGATTGGTTGGTGCTCGGTTACAGTTGGGGGTTGGCTCTGTTCGCCTGGCCTTTGCCCTTGCCTCATCTGTCTGGGCAGAGGGATGTAGCTGGAAGCTGTATATATAAATATATATATATATATATATATGTGTGTGTGTGTTGTGCTTAGTCCTTAATTCAGCTAAAGACAACCCTTTGGCCTTTTTCAAACAGCGACAGGTTTTTATCTAATTTCTCCACTTGAGCTTATTTAGCTGGCGATTTCTTTTTGTGTCTGCATAGCACACTCCGTATCCCCTCATTTCACAGCGCCCTTATCCTCCTCATCCACACAAATATCATATGCCATATACGTCAACAATAAATAGAGATAGCGTGTATTATATTTTCGCTGATAAACAAGTTTGACTTACTTTCGGCACAGCTACAGATACTTCTATGCACAGATACACAGATACTTTTGCGTGTGGCCAACGAAATGAATGCGTAAGCACACAAAATAATCAATAAGAGAACTTTGGAACTGGGAAACTTTCTGCCAGCATACAATGCTGATTTAGGGGCGTTTCTAGTCTCGAATTATGTATCTATAAGTAGATGTACGCAATGTATCTAAATGTCTTTGCATTTCCTAGAAATATTTACGATGATTCAAAAATATAAAAAACAAAATTTTAAAATAAATCGCAAATTATTTAAAATTAGTTAATTGTAATTTGTTCATTTCAAGCACAATTATTAAAAAATAATTGTATAATTTATAAAATAAATGTATAAAATTATTTCGAAAATTGATTCATATATATTAAAAAAAAAATAAATAAATAAATATACTAATAATTATATTACAAATAAGATAAAAAAAAAAAAAACAAACAAAAATTAATTCAACATCTGATGTTGATTTTGATAAATGAAATTGCAACTCACATTGGTTTGTCAAGCTCTTCAGAGATATCATTTTACGATTCAAGCCTTAATAACTCTCATTGCCTGTAGTTGAAGAAAGCGGGCTGTGTTCAGGGCCGTCATGGCTGTATTTGTATAAATGACATATGCACTTTTCCAAGAACCGAATCCTCCCCTACGCGAGGCGCCGTTTTAAAGCATTGCCATGACAACAAAGTCGCATTTGCCATCTAATTGCATTGGAATGTAGTTCTCGAGGCAGCGGAGAACAGAGAGAAGCAACCAACCAACCCGCCCGTTGCCCAAGTCAATGTCAACAAAACTGCGTCCAACCCCACCCTTATGTTTATTCTGCTCCTTGTTGTCCCTATGTCCCTATGTCCCTATGCCTGTGCCTGCGCCTCTACCTCAAAGCAACTGTACTTGGCAATCGTGCAGCTTGCAAGGCAACGGTAAAGAGCCACCCCTATATAGCTATATAGTGGTATATTAAGGATCAAACTTGGGCTTGGAATATTGGGATATTAGGCTAGCAGCAGCAGAAATACCGCTGCACTCTCAGATCTCAGATATTCATAAATATTTCTTTCGAAAATTTACCACAAACAAAGCGTTATTATTTTTCTCCGTCGTTCATCATAGATCCTCCTGCAATAGATGGAAAGCAAAGTAAAAATTTGTTAATAAATGTGTTTCATATATGCTTAACTAGTTATCTTATCAAAAGTTCAATGCACCTAATGCAAACGTTTTCTTCGTCTAACAACCCTCGGAGCTCGACTCAAAAGTAACATATGGCCCATTTCATAGTTGAGATAGAGCACTAAGGATCAAGGAAAGTTACTTCCCTATGCAGTGGCCCACCTACATACGATAGCGAAATATCAAACGCCAGCAGCGCACATAATTACAGTCTTAACACATTTCTACAGACACCCTGTCAACGGGTCCTTGCTCATGGGTTTGCTTGCATAAGAAATTTCAAAATATATTTTCAAATTTCTTTATAGAGGATGTTTGAAAACTAAAAACTACTCGAAATATTTTTAAATATTTGAAATATTTTACAGGCAGAGAATAATAATTAATAAATATGTTTGTTTTTTATTATTTATTGAATTAATAAAATTATTTATTAATATTATTTTAAGATTATTATTGATATTCAAAGTTGCAAGAAACCTACAATTTAATACACTCAGTTTTATATATTCCTTTTCTATTTATTTATGAATTGAGATATACATATATATATATATATTTGTAGTTTTGTTTTAATTTGGATTTTTTACAATTTACTGTAAATATTTATATTCCATCTGCTTAAAATCTATGCTAAAGATTTACCTAAGTTTTTGTCCTTAAATATTTTTCATATATACTTTTCGTATTTCTACTTTTAAAACCAGACCTCCGACTCATGTGTGGCACACCGACACACACAGACACACATAAGCATATATATACGCCCAACATTTGTATCGTGTGCTAGGCAAATGTATCTCAAAGTGTGCTTTGGAATGTGCCTTCACAGATCGCGGCACACGGTAATGTACCCATCATATCTGCTTACTGCCTACAGTCTGTTACCTACAAAACGTATAAAGTGTGGCATGGCCATGTGTTCGTTCTCCTGCCCAACCCCTCCTCCATTTGTCGTTGTTTTGGCCGGGTGTCATCATTAAAATATGCTTTGGCTCAAGTTGGGCTAGCTGGTTCGGCTAGCTGGCGACACTTGGACACAAAAGTGGACGCAATTGCGTTACGGTCAACTGACTTTAAAATCCGTTAAAAAGTTTACAACAGCAACAAAAATATGACAGCGCATGGCCTAACAGTTAGCTAGATAGATAGATAGATAAATGCAATTTGGCATTATTTGAGACTTGTGTTAGAAATTAGTTATAAAACTGTTCAATAGTAAATCCAGCTAGCTGTTAAGACTGGCAAAAATCACAGCATGCGAGCGAAAGAGAGAGAGAGAGAGGGAGAATGAGAGAGAGGTAGAGGAGTTCTTTCTTGTAAATGCAACCCTCTGAAAGATAGACCCGTATGTGAGTTGCGAGGCACAGCTGATGACGATGATGATGATGATCGCAATCATGATCGCATGACAGGCAACAACAAGAGGAATAAGTACGTGCCATAACTTGCAGCCACGAGCCGAATGCACACCTGGACACAAAGTGGGACTCCGACTCAGACTCAGCTTCGACTCGGTCTCGACTCTCGCTCTATGGCTCTATGCCTCAATGCGCGTGCCCACAAGCTGCTGACGATCGCAGGAAGGAAACAGCAAACAGGCCAAAGGGGCGTTTTGCCTTCTGCCTGGTGGTGGTGGTATTTGACATTTCAAAGCAGAGAAATAGATAGAGACTGTGAGTGAGAGACAGAGAGAGGGAGAGAGAGAGATAGAGAGAGAGAGAGAGAGACTGCTTGGGTTCCGATTTCGTTGCATTACCTGAGAAATGAAATGTTGTCATTTTCGTCTGTTAGTTTGTTGAGTTTTGCGGAAGTTGCCGATCGCCTGGAAAGTTGGAAAAACACCTTTCAACTTGTTTGTGATAATTGCGAAACAAAAGCCAAACATTAGCCCAAACCAACCCACTGCAATCGCTTGCTAATCCTGAACGCACAAAGACATTAAAATTATATTCACAAACTTTGCCAGTTGTTGCAGGAGAGAGAATTGCCAAACAACTTTGTGGCACAATTCAAGCGAAAATTGTGCTAAAAGAAAATGTCCTTTATGGCGGCAAAGATTTTAATGTTTATGTGAAAAGTTTGCCTTGCTTAAATCGGGCAAAGTCTTTCCCTGCCGACTGGCATTTGCAATAAAGTCCAACTATTACAAAGGGATCACGCACTTAAGTGGATCTATGACTATATCCTGTCTCTGCATCTGCTAATCAAGCTATTTGTCCGCTTTGCATTTCATTTATTGTCGAGGCTCCTTGACTCTCTGCCTCAGCTCTGTGATTGGCTGATAAGATAGAGAGGCGATAGCGCTGACTACATGAAAATACTTTTATAATCGCGATACCAATTTAGTCGCCATATGGCGAACTCTATAGATATCAATAAGTTCCAACAGCTCTCAAGTGGCACAACACCGGTAGTCGCCATTGTCACTACACTGAGCGAAAAGTTTCTATGTATTACATAAAATGTATAAAATAACTGTGTAGTTAGTAAATAATAAAATTAGGTTTAGATATAGAAGTAAACCTCACAAAAATTGTAATTCATGTATAATGTCCAAACTTTTACTTTTATATGTAATTGTAAGCATGAAAACAATTTTAAATATATATTATTATTACTATATATATTTAATATACATATATATTTATATAAAATATTTAAATCTTTTACTTTAAGTTTTCGTTTTTTTATATTAAAAAAAAAATAAATAAATTAAGATATTTTAACATACATTTATGAATAATTTTATAATAACATAATTATATATAAACTTCAAGTATTGATTTGTAAAAACAAATACCATGTATAGAATAGTATAAAATTATAATATATTGTTGTTTTTTTTTTATATTTTATAAAATATAGAGCTCAAGAAAAAATAAATAAAGCATGCTCTAAAAAAGTATTAGTTAAGGAAACCCGTTTTCAGTTTTACGAACCAAAAAGATAAAAAGAAAATAAATGAAGCTAATATTACAATGCACAATGTGGCTTACAAATAGCACTAAATAAAAATTTCAGTGTAGATATGTATTTGTATATAAATAAAAAATTTCTCTCAGTGTAGACATTGCACTTAGCCAACTCAAAGTGTGTGAGCTCCACTTTGTGTTCCCTTCTTCCCGCCTTAGCTCCACATACGTGTATCAATATCTGCGAGGTATTTCTAGCTGTTCTTGTTGTTGTTGTTATTGTTGTTGTTGTTATTGTGGAGCACTTTTTGCGGTCGCTGTTTGTCGTGGCTATGTGTTGTTGTTGTTGTTGTTGCTGGTTGGGTTTTATTGTCTTTCAGTGCTTGATTAGATAGCTGCCGCACACACACACAGACATTCTCACACACACACATACACGCAATGCTATGTGAGTAAAAAATGGCCATATGTGGCCAAGTTGTTCGGCATTGTGTGTTTGTTTGCAAAGGCCCACAAAGTCCGGCTTCTTGCCTGAATATTGTTTTGTTGCTGCATAGCGGCAGGCGCCGTGGCGAAGCTTTTGTCTATTACCTGATGTCCGTCACTGTAAATGTCCCACAGTCTGGCATTCGTGTCTGTTGCTTATCGCGCTTTTAATATCAGAAAAAGTAAAAAAAAAAGATATATATATGCATGTGTGTTCAGTTCTATATAGCCTCTCGTAGTAGTTGTTACCTTTCGCGCCGCTATCTATGCAGATATCTTTCTCTGTCCGCCTGCATGAAGCTAGTGGCGTGAGTGTGTGTGTGTGTGTGTGTGAGTGTGAGTGTGTGGCATTAAAAACATTTTCATTGTAATCAAGCGTACTTTCTTTTATTATTATTATTTGCCTCTCTCTGTCTAATGCTAACGACGCAAATTACTCAAATGTATCTGCCAGATACTTTTTATTTTCTACTGTCGTGTGCAGCTCGTTCGCTGGCTCGCTTTATTTTCTGCTCATATATTATTTATTGATCGCGATAAGCGTCACGAAGCCAATTTCCACAGCACACCAAATGATAGAGAAACACTCCAATTCCTCCATACACCCACCCAGCCGCCGCTCACCTCAGCTCACCTGTTAAATGTGCCTTGCAGCTTTTGCTCAAATATTTCATATGGAAAACTAGGTACAGTCACCGAATCACTGATTTCTTTTCATTCCTATGCATGAACATCCGCTTTGGTGCGTGGCAGTCCGCCGTCGTCCCCGCCGCTACCCTCAATTAACTCACAATCAAAGGTTGCCTCCTACCTCTACCTCTGCCTTTGGCCAGGTCTCTGGCTGCCAGCTGCCAGATGCCGCTTCACTAACCAAGCCACCCCACTACTTGGCAAGCGTCTTGAAGACGCTCTGGGAAAGCAACTGTCGTTGCCTGCAGTCGACTTCAGCCGTTACCTCTAACTTCGCCACGTGCTGCATAGGCACCGAGCGTAAAGGAAAACTCATTGCGCGGCGCACTCAATGGAACTGTAAGGCACACACCACCATAAAGGCCCAAACCTTGTAGGAACTTATCGCCACCTTTTGCATATGCCTTATGCTTGGCTTCGTAACGTCTTTTTGAAACCCTTGTTGCAACTGCAAGTCAATAAGACACATACTTCAGATAATGCTACAAGAGCATACGTAATAAATAATAATAATAGTTAGTTATTTAGCATAGTCTATATATGCTTATATGAAGAAAAGATATTTTAAATTTTAAATTTCTCCTGAAAAGAATCTCTTCGCTTATGGGAGGATGAAGTTGTTTAACAGTTCGATGCATTGTTATAATATTTTATATATGTATATTGGTTTCGATTAGACATTAAATTATTTAACATTTTTTAAGTGGAATATTCTTTAAAAAGAAAACATATTTTCTATAAGTCCTAAAAGTCCGTAACATGTTGGTCGCCCAAGCTTTGGCTAGAAAGATTTCTTGAAAAGTGTGGCACGTAATTTCATTTGTTAGTTTCGTAAGTCCAAAGTCGAAAGTCCAGAGGCAACGCCTTTGGGAAGTCGCCTTAATAATTCAATTTACGTGTGTGCTGGCCGTAATATGTTCATTTAGCGTAATTACGAACGCATATGACCGGCGTTTAATATGCATAAACATTTCTTTGCCCTGGCTGGGCACGAACTTCCTTAACAAAACGCCTCGAACTAACTAAAAGCGGGTGGACGATGAAAAGGAAGAGGGGGGGGGGGGGGGGGGAGAGGGCAGTTGTCCGTACGTACACCTGGCGTGTTGCGTAAGCCGTGCTCTGATCCGTGGGGCATTGACGGGGCGTTCGCTAGATGGGTTTGACTTATTTCTATGACAAATGTGAGATATGTTAATGTGATAGGCTGCGGGTTATTAAGGAAATTACCTACGGCAAGTCTGGGCGGCTAAGCGTTGGGCATGCCAGGCCATGTCCTTGGCCAGAACAAATATTTGAAGTTTCAATTTCATGAGTGGAGGTGTTTGTGTGCGAGTGTGAGGGGGACTGGGCAAGGGTAGTGTGTGTGTGTGTGTGGGTGAGCATTAATAGATATCCGTGGCAGAGAAATGACTTCATGTCATGCCTTGAAATAATTAGAGGTTGTATCTGGCGACGAGGCACCGCACTTGCTCTTGGCGCCCGCCGCTTATCGTTTTGTACAAATCAGTTTTATATTTCTGCCAATACGAAAGCTTGTGCCATTTGCGTAAAAAGGACAAAAGGCCATAAGGCATGCGCTTGCATGTCCAGGAGCCTTGCAGATGGCCGGATCGTTGGGGTCTGGGGACCAACATATGCATGTACATATATATATATAGATATATATTTGTATATTTGTATTTTTTATATATCACACACTTTGGTGTCATTAAGTCCAATGCAATGAGTAAGGCCATCAACGGGGCAGAGAACGCTGCAAAAAGCGTTGACTCATCAAGGGACTGGGGCGGGTGCTGAGGGGCGATGGTGCGATGTTCCATTAAATTGTGAAATTGTAAAATTGTGAGACGTGGTTAGCTCTCTTTGTGTCGTGCACGAAAAATATAAATTTATTTATATGCAACTGCGTATAAACAAATTGATTGCATTTAATTGAATTTAACTGAAGTGCGGACAGCTCCACGACCTAAACTAAACAGCAGAAAATTGACTTGGAAAATTAAATTAGAATTCAATTGACAGCTTTCATTTGTAGAGCCAAAGACAGCAATGACTGCGAACACCCAACAGCTCGAACATGTTTTTATAACAAATGAAGTCGATGCACAATCTCTCGCAATGAAATCTTGTAAAGCATAAAACTCAGTTTCAATTGTCCAGCGAGCAGAGTTCAGTTCAGTGCCTGCTCCGTCTGCCACTCTGGGAGTTTCTTGGACAAACAATGGACTATTGTCAGCTGGGCGAATGTTGATTTATGCATCGAAGCTGAATTCTTGGAAGGGCTTAAAGTTTGCCAATAAGCAAAGCATTTAAGTCCCCGTCTCCGCCTGCCGCATTCTGCGCCATTATGTGCGCTGCATTAGTACTGAAGGAGCTGCTTGAGCGGAGGCATCCTGGTCAGCGTTGTTGCAGAAAATCAATGGCATTTCAGTCGAGTGCAGGACGGGCAGGAGGTTAGCATAACTTGTGCTCGGCCTGCGGCTGGATAAACTCTCGGCGGCTATAAGTGACATTTTCATTAAAAAGAAAAACTGTCAGCTCGGACTAGGACGAGGCACAGCAGGAGGAGCCGCACAAGGACAGCTAAGAGGACGCTTAGCTGTAAATGTAATCAGAGCCTGTGGCCAACCGACTGGGGCAGCTCAAGTAGTTGCCAGTGCAAAGTCGTCCAGTCGGATTCATTATGATAATTTAGTTGCCCGCCAATGCGGACGAGAAGAGTTTCGCGAATGCATTGACATTTCAAGAACTTTGAAGAGCAGCGAAAGAGAAGAAAAAAAAAAAGTAAAAAAAGCAACAAAAATGAGGCAAAAGAAAAGCAAAGCATTAATGAAATTAAATTTGTGGAAAATGACTTTTGCGGGAATGAATTTAACACGTGCTATATGCATAAGCAACTGCAATATGAGGGCAGAAATCTGTTGAATTAACTTTTACAACATAGCCACTTGCTGGCTGACTAAGTCGAGTCTGACAGCTCGTCAGCTGGCATCATAACTCAACTGGCATTTCGGATCGCAGTCAAAGGCTTTGCGCACTGCACTTAATGAGCACATCCGGTCATGGCTGACCCCTGCACCCACCGTCCATGGCTGCATGGCCTTGCATTGCTTCATTGCACTTTACATTAAAGTCGCGACATTACACAATGCAACAGCAACAGCAACAGCAACAGCAATAGCGACAGCGAAAAGAACATTAATGTTCATTAGTCTCTATAGATGTTAGGGGTTTGTTTGTCCAGTTGGGCGATCGACAGGTCCGTCGGATGCATTAGATTCAATGTTGTGGCTAGGTGTCAAGGCATTGCAACGCTTCACGCTCAATTACCAGGCTGCCTCAGCAGTGTCGCATCTTCGGAATCTTCGTTGGGTAATTGATACCCTGACTTCATCTTCTACTTCAGGTGGCTGCTGACACTTCTTCTTCTTCTTCTTCTTCTTCGAGCTCTTCACAGGAAGTGCGAGCAACCGCCGTGACGTTTCCTTTGGCAGCTTTGTTGTTTTTCGCCCGAATTCGAATCCGAATACGAATCCTAGGCTTTGTTTGACTTCACTTTACTTTACAGTACTTAAGTTGACTTTCGACTTGCTTTGCTGGGGCGGCTCTCCATTCAGTTCTTAGAGTTGACCTTTTGTTACGTTCGAGTTGCGGTTCATTAAGGCAACTTGAAACCCTTTCGCGTTGCCTGAGAACCTTTTTGGGCTTTGTTTTACTCGACCGGGTTGACTGAACCTTGCCGCTGCCGTTGTCTTTTGATTTCTTTCCCAACTTGACATCGAATCGCTTGTGGTGTCAATTAAGTGGTGCCTTGGAAGCTATTTGTTGTTTTAGTATTTCTGCCAGCAGCACGACTTCAGAATTAGTTGATTTATGAATTATGACAATGTAGAGCGCTCTCCCAGCCAACCCAGCAGACATGCTGTCGCCTCTGCCTCGATCTCTGCCTCTAAGCTGCCGGATATTCTAATAAAGCAAACGCTGCTGCCGCAGCCTCCAATTGCAGCTAAACTGTGTGCCACTGTGCAGATTTAACACTTCTTGTCAGAAATTGATTGAAGTAACCCCTAGCAGAGCAGTTGAGCTCTGTCCGTCTCACTGTCCAGTTGTCTGTTCGATCAACAACAGCTGCTGCTGCTGCTGCTGCTGCTGCTAAAGAAGGAACCATCAATTGTCCCATGCGGAACTAGACTCGCACCACATAAAATACCCTGACATAAGGTATACCACAAATAAAATTATTTAGTTTGTCTGCTGTGTCAAGTAGGAAATTTTACTTTCATTTGATAACAGTAATAAACATAAATAATTATAATATAAAAATAAAAATATAATATAATAATATAAATAATAAAAATAATAATTATAAAAACTATATTTAAAAAAACAAAAATATTGCTTAAATAAAAAATAATAATCAAACTATTCATTATCAAATAATAATGATAAATAAAGTAGATTATCCAATTTACAGAAATAAAGAAATATGTAAAAAAAAAATATATTTAAAATAATTTTGAACAAATAAAATAATAATGTAATTAAATATAAATATTATGAATAATAGGAATTAGTTAAATGGAATAAATATACACATAAACTCAAATAGAATAGAAAATCATTTGAAGAATAATTCAAAGTAATTCTTATAAAATTTAAAATAAATAAATATTATTATTAATATGATTATTTTTAATTCAAATAATATTGCCAACTTTTTTCGCCAAATATATTAAATTTGTAAATATTATTTTTGACTTATTATTATTAAATATTTATTATTCAGATGTGAAACAATAGAAGAGAATGATTCTATCTGACATAAGTATATGTTAATATAGAGCATCAATTGCATCGACTATCATCTGCCTAGATTTTCTTTCTTCAGCATTAGCATAGAGGCTGTCCAAGTTTGGATGCTTGTGTGTGCCGATCCCCAACTTCCAAGCAGTTGTCGGTTTGTCGCACTAAATAGCAGTGGGAATGGGAACTGTTGCAGCAGCAGCAGCAGCATCAGTTGTTGTTGTTGCTGTTGCTGTTGCTGTTGGTGCATTCAAATTAGTGCAATCAAGTTATCTTGTATCTGCATATCTGCAACTGGCCACTGACCACTTGCTGGCAATTGTATCTTTGCATCTAACACTTCAATTGTCGACTCAACTCTGCTCTGCAGTGCTGCACGCATTGGTGGGAATTTGTATGCAAGCGCAATTGCTGCGATCAAGCAGAAGGAAAAACTATTTAAACAAAGGAAATTATTAAAAATTATTGTTCGCCGACCCTCGGGTTGCGGGTGGCTGCTTGAAATATAGCATAGAGCACCGTGTGAAAAGTGCACCCTCGCCATAAAGTCGGAGATCTCGAGTTAAAGTCTCTGCATGCAAATGGTGAACTACTTCCTCTTGGTGGTTGGCATTGGTTATGCTTCAAGGCGCTTATCATGTCGTCCAAGGTGCACTATGGGTCAGCACGCAAATAGCTTTACATGATTCTGTTAAAATTTTTGGGCCAGCAGGTAGGTTGCCAGCTGGCAGGCGCAACTGCTTCGAGGTCCTGGTGAGAAAACGTTGTCTGGCAAGCAAACCGTGAAGTTTTTCCTACAAAAGGGGTTCATTAAAGTCGATCGGCTGCTTGCAGGAGCTGTTTAAGGCTGCTGTTGCTGCTGCTGCTGCTGCTGTTGCTGCTGTTGCTGCTTCGGAGTTGCAAGTTCATTGCCGCACCCTCGGGCAGAATTCATTACTTTGGATTTGCAACGCCAATGCGCCTAAATGTAGACAATGTGCAACCCCAAAGTGGTTAGCGCAAACACCCCGAAAATGTCGGCCCAAGAAAAGCGAACAGCAAAAAGTCTTAAAAAACTGCACAAAACCGTTCAAGCAACAACTTGTGGCAATGCAACAGAGCCCGAAGACAACCCACACTCCAGTTGCAACTCCAACTCCCACTTCATCTTCCCTTGTACCACTCCCTATCTCTCCACCTCTCTCTCTCTCTCGCACTCTATCCTTGCAGGCAGCTCAAAGGGTGGCTGCCTGCCAAGGACATTCTGCAGCCAGGCTGCAGCCCACTTGAAGTCTCGCAGCAAGCGGGTTTTTAATTTTACAAAAATCTGTAGCAGGGGCCAAGCAAAACGCATTTCTTATACGACCACAAACAAAATTTGACTGCGATTTTTGCTCAAGTGTCGTCAGAGACGGTGGTTGCGTGATAAACCCAGCTCTGCGAAGGCATACGTAGTCACGAAGGCATTATTGTTACAGTTATAGATTCTATAATAAAAATGGTCAATTTATTGTAATTATAAATGTGTTAGTTTAAAACAAAATAAAGACGAAAGTTTTTAAAAATTTTAAATATATATAAATTAATTTATTTATTTGTATATAGTTTTAATTTTTCAATAAGTAGTTAATTTAAAAAATAACAAATAAATAAATAAGAAAATTATTGTGGCTCAATAATATTATCTCTTTCAGACGGAAAGCCATTTCACTTTTAATTATACAATTAATTTTGCTCGTGTCACGCGCTCATCTCTGACTAAAGATTGCTGCCTGATGCTTGAGACAAAAGAAATTAAAAAGTGCATAATATGAATCTATAATACATAATAATAAAGCTTAACAGCAGCAGCATCAGCAGCATCATCATCTTCCTCTTCGTCATGATGAGCCTCCTCATCTGCTGGTTCTTTCAGAGAGCTGGTAAATAAAAAAAAAGAAAAAAAGCAAAGGGTTGTCCTGCTCCCGGCCGTAATTTCTTTCTCTTTTATTTTGTTTTTGGCATAGCCAACAACAAGAAATGCAAACAGAAAATAAAATTTTCGTTGAAAAGAAATTAAAAATCTGCAAGATTTGCATTTTGCCTCAGACCAGCATCAGCCACGCCCACACTTTGAAGGCAGCCTAGAAAGTAATAGGTATGTATGTATTTGTATATGTACATATGTATGTATATGTATATATATACATATTTTTTTTTTTTTAATTTTGCGGAGATCCTTGTGCCGCATCCAGGCAAAACTTTTGAGTGTTCACCTCAAAGTGCACTGGCGTGGACATTGAGAACTTGCGTGGGCGATAGGGGCGTGGCAGCTGCTTCAACTTGTACTTCTGCTGTATGCTGATGAGCAGCGCAAAGCGATGGCCAGCTGGGCAGCTACACAGCTAGGCTAGGCTAGGCTAGGCTAGGCTAAGCTAGGGCATCTGTAACGATGTGCTGCATCGATGATGCTTCAGCGAGAAGTTGAAATTCAAGTTCTGACTGCGCTCAGCTGCTGAGCTCCAACCAGTTGTGCTGCTGTCAATTTGGTTCAATTTTAATTAATGAGCACACAATTCGCCGCATAATTTGCATTCGCATTCAGCTAACCCTTCTAGCTAAGCCGACCCGAGCCGAGTCGAGCCATTATCTAAGCACAATGGCGCCTGTGACTTGGGTCCGCTTAATTAAAAGCCAGGCACTGCTCGACTTGGAGCTTTTTCTTTATTTTTTTATATATTTATTCTATTTTTTTTTTACTTTTTACCTGAAAGCCGTATCTGTGGGCATAGAATCAACACAAAGTTTTCTCTCGGCTGCCTTTTATTTGCAGCCCAGCAGCTGCCATTGAGTTTTGCAGTTCATTGAAAGGCTCGGCGAGAAGCACAAGAAAATATCGCAAAGAAAAAGTGCAATTCATTTATTTGCGTTTCCTTCTTCAGTTTTTGTCGTATTTTTTTTTTCTATTTTTATTTTTCTGCTCGTTTTGGCCGGCAAATCCTTTAGGCCAAGGAGTCAAACCAGGCCCAGCTTCAGCTTTAGCTTCAGCTGCTGCTGCGGCTGTTGCCATCCTCATTCATATTTATGGACTTTGTGGGTGGCGTCTTCTGCTGTTTCAGGTCTGTGTGCAATGCACTTGTCAAAGCTTAATTGAAGGCAAGATTGCAGTCTGACTCGTTTTCTATCTTTCTCCTGCTCTCTTTGTATATATACTATATATATTTATATATATCTGCCTACATGTATGTGTGTGTGTGTGTGTGTGTGTGAATGCGGCATATTTTCCTGACGACTTGGCAAAAGTAACTGCAACGTCGCTGCAACGTCGTTCAAACAAAGTAAAAGCTAAAGAAAAGAAATTATTTATACTCCACATACACTGAGCAAAATCAGTCTAAATATTTCAAATAATTAAATTTAAATTATATTCTTAGACTTATATATAAATAGTATTTGATTTATAAATATTGTTTATCATATTTTATAGTTTAAATACAAATTATTATTATTTACTTTAATCATACTTTTGTAATCGAATAACACTTACTTCTTATATACTTCAGTGTAGCTAAATTAGGACTTTTTTATTTTTTTGTTTCAAAAAGAAACCAAAAATTAAACAAAAGCCTTGCGCCGTGCTGCACAGGACCTCGAGCGAGCTATGAGCACGCTGCCAAGGCGGCTTGCCCTACTCAGCCATCATCACACACACACACACACTCTCTCACACACACACATATATATGAAACCAAATAAGAAAAGTCAACGTCAACGACGACGACGTCAAAAGAATGCAGTTAAGCACACAATTGACATTTGAAACGTCAACTTGGGCAGGCACTCGTGCTGAAGAAGTTGCATAAAAAAATGCCTCCGCTCGAGGTTTCCTACTTTGGACGCAAGGCGAGGCCAAGAAGGGCGCACGCAGAGCACGACGCAGCTTTCCTGCACACACACACAGACAGACACACACACACACACTCTTACACAGAGAAAGAAATTCCACATGACTGCAGTTTATTTGCTGAGCAAATAAATTTCTATATGCGACTATGTCGCCGGCAACGGAGCGTATGAGTTATCTTTCTTGCCGTGCTCTCCATTCTAAGATAATCAACAAACGGCGGCTGATGCTGAAGACTAACGATGTGCGCATATCTGATTGCAGTTTACTGTTGCATGCATCATTAAAATGTGTCTATCTCTCATGCTCCATGCCCCATGCCCCATGCCCCATGCCTCATGCCCAACGACCGACTTCCCTTTGCACTGCAGCAGAGCATTGCTGCATTTTCTTTTTATATGCCACATACTTTGCTCAAGGTGCATCATCGAGTTGTGGGCGCAGCAGTATTTGCATATGGGACACTGCCTGTTGCAAGGCATCATGACAGCAGCGAGGGCTACAGGGGGGGGCACAGGCTCTGTGGCAGTGGCACTGGCACTGAATGGAAAGACGCACGCGTAAAGCCTTTTCAGCTGCGTGTCGCTGAACCGTGCTGCAAGAGACCGAGTTAGAAGCCAGGCGGCAGGACATTGATGAAAGTGCCTAGTTGTAGGCAGCCCCGAACTACAGGCCAAGTATCTTTAATTAAGATCTAAGAATTTACGTATTAGCCCATTTGCTCTTCAAGAATTCACTTTGTGCCGCTCTCTGGCCAAAGCCGAATCCTTAAGTCACTTCTAAGGCAGCTAGAAATCTAATTTATTATTAATTGAAAGAATTCATTTGAAGTTTAACCTATTGGAATTGCTTTCTATTACTATCTGAAGCCTACAATGCAGTGTGATGATTGTATATTCAAATTCATTTCGGTTCAATTTAGTTTTAAAAATTAAAAAATTCAAAAATTATATATTCTTTATATAAAACATTTTCAGATTTAACAGCTTTCACTTAATTTGAAGTAAATAAATCTATAATAATTAAATAAATATAGCTTTAAAATCGAAAATTATAAAATAGTACATAAATTTATAAATTTAAGTTTAATAATACAATATTACAAATTTTGTATTTTTAATGTAAGCAAATATTACTTATGTTTTATTAATTATAATATTGAAAGCCTAAAGCTAAAAATATTTTTAAAATGAAGAAAAATATGTTGAAATTATAAATAAATATATTAATATTATTCAACTATTAAATTAATAATAGTTGAATAATTTTGTTGAATTTTTTAATGAAAGAAAATAAAAAATTTAATTATTTATTTGCATAAATTGTAAAAAAGTTATTGCTAACGTAATTAATTTCTTAAAAGCCAATCTTAAGTTAAAAATTGCTAAGCCCTATATCAGCTAACTGCAGGTAACAAACACACACACACACACACACACACACACACACACACACACTTACACACACAGAGAAACATATACCCACACGAATTTGCATTAAGTGCAGCGCAAACCCGTGAAGAAATAACTTTTGCTACATTTTCCGGGGCCTGCCTAAAATAAAGGAAGCCGAGGAGGGTAGCCAAATGAATGCTGCAAGGGCTCGTGGCAGCAGCAGAGCCAAATTGCAGCAGCGAGAGCAACTGTAGCAGCAGCAGCAGCAGCAGCAGCAGCTGTAGCAAGGAGTAGCAGGAGTAGCAGCCACTAGCAACTACAGCAAAAAGTGCAAAGTTTTCAACTGCACACACACACACACACATTTACACACACACATACACACACACATACACACACTTACGGGTGAAAGGAGGCGACTGCATACGCTGCATATACGAAACTAGGCTCCATGGTTCGCAACGGCCCTAGCCTAACGCTTTTTGACCTCCGCCCGACAGGTGGGAAAGGCGCGCAAGGACTAACAAAATTTTCGCAACGTTAAAAAAATTATGTTGCATACATTACGGCGTGCACACAAAAACAAAAGAAACTGCACAGCAACTTTCTGCAGCCACATTTTTCTTGCTGCCGCTGCCGCTGCTACGGCCGCCTTCTTTAGTGCCTCCTCCTCCTCCACCTCGTTCTGCCTCCCTGCCTCCTCCTGCCCGCTACTTCTGAGTAAATTAACTGCATTTCTTTGGTGCTGCATATTTGGAGGCTCGACAAGGCAAAAATGTTGCTTAACTACCTGCTGGCTGCTCCCCATCGACACGGTCCGACTGAGAGCTGGGGTTGGGGAACTGGGATCTGGGCATAGGAGGGTGTCGCCCAAAGGGTTGGCCTGCCAGTTGCAAAACAAGTTTTACTTGTAGAAAATGTACTTTGCATTCGCATTAATTAATTAAAAATAAAATATAGAGAGCACAGCCGCCTGCAGAAACCAAAAATAAAAATACAAAAATAAAATGTATATATAAATAAAGGGTGGCACTGCAGTCAGACGAAGGAGCAGAGCAAGACTTGGCAAGGGCTTGGGACGGGGCTGGGAGAGGGCGACTGCGAAGTGAATGCAACGGATGCGAAGACATGGCAAAGAAGCATGGGCGGGCGGAAGTGCTCGGGTTGGGCGCGACTCAAAAACTTGATGACTGCAAAAACTGGACTTTGGGGGCGTGCGCATAAAGGCGGCGACCAGCAGCAGCAGCAGAAGCAGCAACAACAACAGAACAAAGGCAACAAAAACTCGCGGCAAGGGCAAGCTGGACAGGCTGAGCCAGGAGTGAAGATGGAGGCTGGCGACTGGAACAGGGCTGGAGCAGCGATTTTATTTTGTTGATTGTTTGATTTTTGCTTCACTCTTCTCACTTGACGTCGCGTCGTGAGGCATTGCAGTTTGGCGCAGTCGCCTGTTGGTCACTGAAGGGTCTCCGGCGTAGCCTCAAGACTTTCGCTGTGTGGGTTGTTCGAGCTAAACGGAAGTATACGAAGGGCCGGCCACTAGTCCGGCCGGGCCGTTGATGAAAAACGCACTCGAATTAAAACGTCGAGAGCTGAGTTTGGGGAGCATCGCCACTGGACTCAGTCCAAACTTTTGTGGCATGAAGTGCGTTTTTGGCAAACCAGCAAAAGCACGGAAAGCCAGTGGGTAGGGTTTGTGTGTGGGTTACGCTGGCCAGTTGCTCCGTAACAACCCCGAGTCGATGGCAATATTTACGTAGAGTTTCAGATAAGAGAACACGCGGAGTGTGGTCAAAGATTAAAAATGCAATTAATGGAAAATTAAAAGATGTCATCGAGAAATCATTTATACAATACAAATAAAAAGAAAAGTTAAAAAAACACTTTAGCAATTTGTTAAACTAAATAAAATGGGGAAAAATAATATACTTACTTGCGAAAAATATGAAATAAAATATAACAGAATTGTTTGCTATTAAATTATTAAAAAGAAAAAAATTAAAAATAATTACTGTAATTAAAGAAACTAAATTTAAATATTATTTAATTGATTTAAATTTCATTTACTTATATTTTTTGTAGTTTTTTCGATTTGTTTGCAACTCTATGTGAACATTTTAATCGCTTCTTTGAAGCTATTGGCTCTGCTCGCAGCAATCGCTTGCTCAAGCCATTGAATGGGGCACTTCGAATTGGGTCTAACTCGGCAACTGCAGTCCGCAATCCGCTGTCTGCAGTCTAACTGCTGCACCAAATAATGCGTACAAATGCAGTCGAGAAATGGCAGGGATGGCTGGCAAGTGGAGATGGGCAGCTCGGAAAGCAATAAGGCATGGGACAGACAAGGAGCTGGAGAGGTGCCACAGCAGTAGGGCAGGAGGAGGCCAGCATATTGCAATTTCACAAATCAAACAAAAGGCAGCAAGCAGCAAAGCAAGAACAACAAAACAACAAAACAGTAGAAAAAAAAAAAAGAAAAAAGTGGCGCCATAAAATACAGAAGACTGACTGAGGCTCGGCCAAAAGGACAATGTACAGGCCGGCCGCGTTACACACACGTTCACATATGTACGGTGAGGATGGCACAGGATACAGAGGATACAGGACGCGGCTGGGCTCAGCTCAGCTCGGCTAATATGCATTGCACATGCAGCCAGATGCAGGGCCAATAAGTTGAAGGCGGGGGCCAGGCCCACGGACAGGGCAACGAAACGAAACGAAACGAAACTTTTAACATGACTGTTGTTTGGCAAGGAGTGGAGCGGGGGGGAGTTGCAGAATGGGGCTACAGCTTGGTTTGTTTGCCAAGCCAAATGCATCCGATGCAATTTTTTCGGCGCAATATAGACGCAAGTCCTTGCTGCAATCAACTTTGCGCAAGGGCTGAACAACACTGAAGTGAGAGCAACGAGGAGGCGAGGGGACGAGGGACGCAGCAGAGTGGTTCGCAAGTCAATCAGTCCAAAAAGTCGCTAAAGCCAAGCGAGTCGCCTCCACGTTCCGCCTCGCCTTGTTCCACTCGCCAGCTAAAGTACTTATTATCCTTGTTTGTTGGCTGGCAACGGGCAAAATGCAATATCGAATGCATTCGGTGGCAGCCAACAGTCAGCCAGTCAGCCAGTCAGCCAGCTAGCCCGCCCGCCAACCCGCCACCCAGTCAGCAAGCAACAACTGCAACCGCAAAGAAATTGCGAAAATAGAAAAAAAAAAGAAAATAAATTTTGAAAAATTGAAAAGCACTGGCAACAGCGACTCACATGTGGTAGAGAGGCAGAGAGATTTTCAATTAAAAGGAATTGCTGCTCTATGTAGATTTTTGTGCTTATTAGGCTGCTGCACACACACACACACACACACACGCACACTCGAACAGACGTCGCATTTAGTAATCAATTTCAGTTTGTTGTGTGTCGCTGTTTTGTATATAAAATCTTTGCTAATAAGCTGCCTCGTCCCCGCCCTCATCGTTCACCTCTTCCTTGTCCTCCTGCTGGTGCTCATATCCAGGCATCTCACAGCTGCATTCCACTACAGAGATGCATTATGCAAGAGCTTTTGTGCTTGGCACTGCCAAATTTGCATTTGTCGACTATAATTCACGCCAAAATGCTTAGAATGCGCCATTTCAATTAGGACAAGCTGCCAGCGCTCTGCTCAGCTCAAGGATTACCAGACCGATTATCCTTTTACACACACACAGGCATAGTCTCTCTGTGTGTGTGTGCGTGTGTGTGAGAAAGAGAGCTAAAAGTGTCATCAGATACTGCAGCATAGGCAAAACACACTGACAATGCTGGCCGAAAGGCTGTGCCGAAAAGGTAAGCATCGAACACTATTTATCAAACCATGATCTAAGAAGAGTCGATTGATTTCATGAATTGGTCGGCAGACTGTACAAATATTTCGCTTGGCAGTAAAATAATAATAGTTTTCTTGAAGCTAAAGGTGAAAGAAAAGCAGATTCTGAGTCGTTTAAATTGCTGAGATTATATATAGATTAAATATATAATTATAATATATAATTATAATTTCGGAAACTATTTTTATTACTAAAAGTAACTCAATCAATAATATAGAAATTATATTGATTTTTGTACATAATATTAATTATAATTTTTTAGATACTTAAAAGTTCTTTAAAATATTGATCTTATAAAACAGAGCTTCATGAGAGCCTTATATGGGCTGTGATAAGGGGATCAGATTTAGTAACTTATCGAATTATAATTACAATAGCTGAAGCTCTTAGCCAGCGTGTTATGACTAAACTACATTAGTATAGCTATATGAAGATGCTTAGGATAAAACCGTTACTTCATCTAAAAAGTATTTCATATAGAATCATAATGCAATGTCAACCAAATATTTTTTCAGCTATCCATAAAGATATTTCTCCGCCCTCGTTTTAGTTGTAAACAGAGAATTGATTGATAAACATTTTTGTTAGAGCTGTGCACAAATGAAATAAATTGTTAAGGCAAATAGAATTTGAGATTTCATTTCTTGGAAAACTCTGGAAAATCCATTCACATATTTTGGCTAATTCCCGATCGCAGCCGCATTACGAATTGCGCTAAAGTTGTTCTTGTTGTTCTAAGTGAAGCCGAAGCATATTTAAGTAGTCTTTGCGACACGCACACAAAAACTATGCAAAAATGTAACAAAAACACGGCCAAAGCCGGTGAAAACCTCTTTGACAAAGGCAGGTAGATACCTAGAATAAAGGAATCAGAATGAAGCGAAACCAAACCGAAGCGAACCCAGGCGAAGGCTCAGCTGAATGGAGATGAATGGTCGGCCGCATGCAAAGGATTGCTGATTCGCATTGGCTGCAATGCAAAACAAGCGCAAAGGATTAACAAAAGGGACATTTGCAAATATCTAAGTGCATTTCCTTGACGGCCCACTCGACACCGACACTGACAAATGATTGACGAACGCTGCATATTTTCAATCTGTGAGAAACTCTGCACTTTTCCGATGTTTTCCTTATGAAAACGTACGCACTTTTACTTTCAGGCAGCTGACAAAACTGATTTCATCCAACGAGGGGCCGAACATTTTATTGACATGGATTCAGCTCATTTGGCGTTCATTGTTTGGCCACCTTTATTTCTCCTTTTCTTTTCTTTTTTCTTTTTTTTTTTTTGACACATTTCTCAAACCCTTTGTTTGAATGGGTTAATTTGTATATTTAGCTGAGAGCTCCAAGCAGCAGCAGCAGCAGCAGCTGGTTTTGAGCTGATGTCACCTGGCCGTGAATCAGAAATATTGTGATGCAGCCAATGCAAAGTAGATGACTGCGTTAGCATTATCGAATATTGATGCTGTGCATTTGTTGAGCATTGGAACAGAAATCCAATTAATCGTTAAGTCGTTGCAGACATTTTGTGGCACGTTCGTTCACAATTTTGCACCTTTTGCCAGTTAGTCAGGAAAAAGACAAAAAGGCAAAAAGAAAAGAAGCGAAATAAAACGCAAATCATACGCCGAGAAGTCGATGTTGAGGGCATCTTCGTAATCGATATGCGCCCGCATCCCTAAGATCTCCATAACTCATGGCAATGTGCAAAAGTGAATGTATCGCATATCCTGCATGCTCCTTTGTCCTTTGTTTGCCAAAACCTGAAAGATGCAGCAGACAGTCTCTCTCCGTCTGTTTATCTCCCTTTTAACCTTTTGGCCTTTGTTTGCGCCGCATCGTCATCTGGTGCTGCAATCTGTTTTCCGCATCCTCCATGATTAAACATTGCCAAATGCAGCAAAGTCGATGCCGCATTGATATCAGGTGTTATTCTATGCTGCCACTGCTGCTTCTCTGCTGCCGCTTCCTGCTCCTGCTCCTGCTGCTGCTGCTGCTGCTCCTCCTGCTGCTGCTGCTGCTGCTTTAGCTAGACGCGTGTCTATTTGTGGCCAACTGTGATTTGCCGACTGTGGCATTGTTTGTCTAGAGCGTCAGCTGGTGGCCACCAATTGCCACGTGTGGCTGACCCAATTATAAACGATTATAGCAAGATGTTGCTGTCTATCTAGCTCTACTTAGCTATTCATAGAAATGCATATATAAAATATCCCGCACTTCAATCGAACTCGCATGAAAGGGTTGAATTAAATGTTCATCAAATTGTTTTCATGGTAAGAAATCGATCAGCATTAATAAGAAATGTACACAATCTAGATTAATTTTAATATATTTTAATATAAGCAAAGGTATTGAATTAATTTAATTTGAATAGAAAAGAAATAAAATAACAATAATAAAAAAAATAATAATACATTTAAGAAAAATTTAATTTTAATCAAAATATTTCTTTTGATGAAAATAATAGTTAAATCAATTAATTATTGTTATGATTAAATATACATTAAAAAATAATTAAACAAAAAATTTTAGTAAATAATCTGTTAGCTTTTCTGTGTAATAGAAAAGTTTAAGCAAATATTCCAATGAAATCTTGAGAAACAGAAATTTCAAGATATCCACATATAGTAATAAGATTTCTAGGGTAGTTCGTAGCTGCCACTTGCTTGCCCACAATTATTTTTGAATGTACTCTCGTCTGGTGTTGTTGGCATGTTTAATTACCCGCTTAATTATTAACATGTCACTTTGGCCCACATTCGGAGCTTGAGTTTCTTCCAGTATAGAAGTAGGTGCTGCAAACTTCACAATATGCAAATACAACATTTGAATGCGACTTGGTCTAGACTAGGGCAGACTATGACTGGATGGGGCAGAAATTGCAGCTGGGCGAGTGGTGTAAGTTTATCTCAAAGTAATTTCAATCAAAAGGCAGAAATATGCAAAAGCTTTTTAATCAAGCGCCTCAAAGTCGTCGCGGCCAAAGAAACTCGTAAAACGAGAAAAATAGAACAAGAGTTAAGTAAAAATCAAAAAAGAAATTTATATATATATATAAAAAAAAAAAAGAAAAACTTTTATTACAATCAGCAGAATCTACAGCAACCGCCCACCCCTCTTTTAACTCTCGCCGCCTACTTTGTCATTATAATTTTTCTTTTCATTTAAATGAAAAATGAAGAGGAGAACGAGACGAGCAAGACCAAATGCATTTTATTATTTATTCGTTATGGCAAGTTTTGCTTGGGTTTTTTAATCAAACTGTTTTGGCTTTTGTTGCCATTGTCCGTCTGCCGGCCAAATGAGAAATGCAGTTGGTCACAGAGCCGTAGCGGAACCCACTTCAAGATTGCTTCGTTCTTATTGGTCCCACTCACAGACACCCACACCAACAAACACGTTCACTTGATTGAGCGTTGGGCATGCGATAAGATAGCGACACACACAAATACTACTCCAACGAACGACACGCAGCGAATACCAACGGCGAATAAGAAAACTTCAAAACTCACACAGACACACACACACACGTGCACAATTAGAAAGAGTCGGCAATAGGGCCGCACTACCACCACGACAAGAGTTAATATAAGAAAACTCACACCATTTAAGTTTGAGGAGAAGATGTTGAGGCGAACCACTACAAAGGCAATTTGACGAGAAATTCGCCGCAGAAACTTAGCGCGGATGGGCAAAGGCAGCGAGGCATAAGACGAAAGCGAATTCGAGCACGAATACGAAGCCGAAGCCAAGCCCGAAGTTATTCATTGTTGTGGCAACTAGCATTTATTTCCCCTGCCCAACGACGGCGTCATTGTTGCCTACCTGTGACGTCAGGGCTCAAGAAACGCTCAAGGAAATACAACGACCTTCAACGCTCAAGCCTCAGCAGCGAAGAAGCCGCACAAAGAATGAGCGTGTAATGGGCATAAACGGCGATGAGCACAAGAAGAGACTCGTTTACCGCACTCTCTCACTCTCTCTCGACTCAACTCTCCCAGCGCACATCTGTGTCGCGTGCAGTTCTTTAAGATTCTCTCTCTCTTTGCGTCTCAGACCTGTATCGCTATGTGCATGGATCTGAGACTGGCCTGGGTCTGGGCCTGGGCCTGGGCACTGGTACTTTGAGTTGTGCGTTCAGTACAACGACGCGCTTTGTATCTTATAGTTCGTCGCGCAGAGACGCAGATATATTTTCGGATCGGCGCTCGCAGCTCATGTGTGTGGATTGTGGATTAACTCTAATTTGTTTTTGATTGCTGCCAGGGGAACGGCAATGGGAAGGGGAAGGGGAAGGGGAACGAAACGTAAGTAAAGTGTGCAATTATCTTGGCGCTGCTTTGGTCTTTTGATTTCTGGTTTTCGATTTCGGGACACTGGCACAAGATAAACGCTCGCTCCATGGGGACTTGGCGCTGCTGCCTTATCGCCGCTCTCAGTTTGTGGTCTGTCTTGGTGTCTGTCTGTGTCTGCGTGCATTTGTCCATCTGCTGTTGAAGTGGGCGTTCTCCTTTGCAATTAAAGAGGCGTTTTATTAATAAACCAAGCGATCCCATCCACTGGGAATTGCGATTTCAAGTGCTTCTCCATTCCGTTGAGCTGGCAATCACAACCAACAGCAAAAAAAAAAAAAACTCTGAACCAGACCCGTTTCAAAGAAAAATAGTGTCAAAGTAGAAACAATAAAACAATTAAGAGATGGCTGCACGCTAATGAGCGTAAGTAACTGTGCATGCCTGAGTGTGTGTGTATGTATGTATGTATGTGTGTGTGTGTGTGTGTGTGTGTGTGTGTGTGTGTGTGTGCATGTATGTATGCATGTGTGTAAAGCCAAGGGCAAAAGATCGATGGAAAACTAGAAAAGTGCGTTAAAAAGACGCGCACAAGAAATAAGAACCCGAAGATCAAGTGAAAAGCGAAGCACCAAACGCCGCAGTCGCAGTCGCAGTCGCTGTCGCTGTCGCTGGCGTCTCAAGCTGCGGGCCTTCCGTTCTCTGCCTGCTGATGAGTCAGTGTCAGTGGGAAGAGTTTTTGTGGCCAGCAGCAGCAGATAAACATCAAGAAGAAGAGGCGCACAGGCAAACAGCCCGAGAACGACGATCGCGAGTAACGGCTAAGGGAGAGTGGGTCGTTGCTGTTGTTGCTTCTGAGAAGCGCTCGCAAGAGTAAGAATAAGAATCAAAATAGAATGGGGCGAATAAAATAAAGGCGCTAAACTGGCAGAGAACAGAAGGCGAAGCAGCAGCAACAAAGGCGACGCATGAGTGTTAACAAACCCCCCTCGTTGCGCCGCCTCTGCTGTTTACTTCGAATCTCTGTTTACTTCTGCAGACGAACGCCCAGTGTGGTGGAGGCCATCTATAGAGGGAAGCGTGTGTGTGTAGGGGGGACTTTGGGGTACATTGAACTTGGACAAGTGCAGCTCTAGTTGACATTTGATTTACTAAATGTGTGCATAACTGTTGCCAATTCTAGGAATTATTTTGTTATTGTTATTCTGTCTTTTTAGTTTTTAGTTTTCAGTTTTCAGTTTGCTGACATTGCAAATCGCATATTTGCGTAGGCAAAAAAAAAAAATAATCGAAATAAAAACATAAAAGAAGCAGCTGCAATTGAATTACGAGCGAACGAGACAAAGAAAACGGCACAGCCGGTCGTAGTAAGAAGAGGAAGAGGAAGCTAAAAAAGGAGATGACAATGCCGCTGCATGCGACCCAAAACGGACAAGTTAGACGCGCAAAGAGAGTGAGAGCGAAAGAGCGAACGTGAGTGAGATAGATAGGCAGGCAAGCAGGCAGGCAGGCAAAGAGTAAGGCAGCAGGCAGGCAGGCAGAGGCAGTCAGGGTTGGATGAGAATAAGGGAATGAGAGTGACGATGGCAAAATTTGAGAAAATGTTGCAAGCCACAACACAGCAATAACAACAATAACAACAGCTACAACGACGAAAACAAGTAAGCAGGATCAAGGACACTGGCTGTCGGCACACATGTACATGTGCAGCTGTATGTGTCTGTATGTGTGTGTGTGTGTGTGTAAGAGTTCAAAGCGAGAACGAGAAATTGTTACACGTCGCACAGGGCGAACGAGCGAACGAATGCTGAGGCGCAAAGAAAAGCCAGATTAAGGACCAGTTTCGTTTCCTTTGTTGTAGTTGTTGCATGAGTTAATTTTTTGTCCCGCTATGTGTGTGTGTGTGTGTTTTGTTAAAAGTAAGTAGGTAGAAGCAGTTAGGGTAGTTCGACTAGGTATAGCTTGCGGCAGAGGATCGCAGGATATGCAGGCCGAATGTAAGTGCAAAACAAGAGGGAATCAAGAAACAAGCGAAGCGAAGTGGAAATGGAAATGAAAGAACGACGCACAAGGGAAGGTTGTTAATGGACTGCGAGAGCAAATTACTTTTCGAGAGATCGCAATTGGTACAGTGGTGCAAAAGCGAATAAAACTGAATGCAAAATGAAGAATAGTCTCCTGAATATAGTTTTGATTGTATTTCTTATGTAGAACAAGAGATTGTATTTTATGGATTAGAACAAGTGATTGTCATGCAGATAATCTGTACCACCTCAGATGGCCCAACCTATCTTAGAGAGAGAGGGAGAGAAAGACAGAGAATGACAGAGAAAGAGAGAGACAGAGAGGGGAGATGCAGCGTAGCTACTGACTCGTTATATTAGAATACAAACGTCAAAACTATCTAACCTATCTAACAAAACCTATCTAATATTATTTGACATTCAAAATAATATTCAGGGATTTGATTTTGGCAAAAATAAAACTATATCTTTAGCAACTTTTAGTACTTTTAATAGATATATAGACAAATTAATAGCCACATTCGTAGTTTTTTTTTTTTTTTTTTTGACTGCAAAATTTAACAAGTATTAGACAGAGACATATTTCACAAAGGCAATTATAATGCACTTTCAGAATTTCAATGACTTTTCATTTGGAACTTCAAGTTGATTAAATACAGTTGTTATAGGATATATGATATTTGAGAAGTATTAAGATTGGTAAAAGATTGCAATAGCAATACAATATAATCTTCGTAAGCTGATTTGCTGTTGTAGTTCTACCCCATATTCCATGCTTATCACCTTATCACCTGTAATAAAATCCTTTTACTATTTTTTCTTTCATGCAGCTGATCACACATATTGAAGTTGTCAGCACTCAGCGATAAAACCAGAAAGGATTTTAATTTGACACCAACGAGAGCAACGGCACACGATCAAAACAGCAACGTCATCGAAAAGGAAGGAAAGCCAGGAGCAAACAGAAAGCAACAAGGAGGAGGGAGTAGTGAGGACTACGAAAAGGCTCATTGGGTTACGCGCTCGTGCCACATTAAGCATTAGGCAAACCAATTTGCCTGTGGCTCCGACAGCGACTCCTGCGACTGCGACCAAATGTCGAGGGGTTGTTGAGTTCGTAAGGAAGTTGCGGTGCATGTGAGGGGCGAGACAAAGCAAGCGATCGAGCCGTCGAGGACGAGCTATGCTTATCGGCCATACCAATGCCAGCTGAACGCTGAGGGTTAGAGCTACCAACCAACACGCGCCTCGTCAGTGGTTGTCCTGGCCGGTCTTATCTTGAAGCTTACCAGACCACGGCCCTGCCTGGAGGGTGCCGAGGAAAACGAGCAGATGTTCAAAGGTGGAAAAACAGACGAGTCAACAATTACGCCTTGAGTTTAGTGGAGGGAGGCGCAGCTAGCTTCCATTTGCCATTTGGTATTTCGAAGGACGCGTGCGCGACATGCGTAGAGCTTCGACGTAAGTCGAAATCCTGCGGCAAACATTCGCCACTTGACTACATTGATAGGGCTGGGGGATTGAGGGGTCGGAGCTGTTTAGCTGTCAGTTTCGTATTTGAAGCTCTACAAAATTTGTAAGTTTAGAATGTCGGCGGATAAACATTTAGAAATTGTAGAATTCAGCTTGGCAGATGAGAGTGCGGCAAAAATAAAAGCAGCAGCGGCAGCAGCAGACGAGAAAGCGCCCAAATCATTCAAAACATCCGAGAAGGAGAACTGTATTAGTAAATCCCCGATAGTTGGCAGGGCCACAGCTAGCCCAAGCGCAACTGCAGCAGCGACTGCGACTGCGACAGCGACATCTAGTGCAACAGCAACTGCATTAGCTGGGGCGGCTGCAACACCATCGAAGGCGGGGCCGGCCACGCCCAGCAGCGCAACGGTTCGCCAGAGCAACCAGGCGGCCGGCCAGGATGCGACCGATGGCATGGGCAATGGCACGGAGCTCAAGTTTCAGTCGTATGTAAATGGCAACGGCAACGGTGTTTACAAGATCATCAAGACGCTGGGCAAGGGCAACTTCGCCAAGGTGAAGCTGGCCCTGCACGTGCCCACCGGACGCGAGGTGGCCATCAAGGTGATAGACAAGACGCAGCTGAATACCAGCGCCAGGCAGAAGCTGTACCGTGAGGTGCGCATCATGAAGCTGCTGAACCACCCGAACATTGTCCGGCTCTTCCAGGTGATCGAGTCGGAGCGCACGCTCTACCTCATCATGGAATATGCCAGCCGCGGCGAGCTATTCGATCACCTGGTCAAGAACGGACGCATGCGTGAGCGAGATGCTCGCGTCATATTTCGTCAGCTGGTCTCGGCCATTCAGTACTGTCACAGCAAGTTCGTGGTCCATCGCGATCTGAAGGCCGAGAATCTGCTGCTCGATCAGCACATGAACATCAAGATCGCTGACTTTGGCTTTGGCAACACCTTCGATCCCAATGCCCAGTTGGAAACGTTTTGCGGTAGTCCTCCATATGCGGCGCCGGAGCTGTTTATGGGTCGCAAGTATGCGGGACCCGAGGTGGATGCCTGGTCGCTGGGCGTGGTGCTCTACACGCTGGTCAGCGGCTCCCTGCCCTTCGACGGAGGCACGCTCAAGGAGCTGCGAGAGCGCGTGCTGCGCGGCAAGTACCGAGTGCCCTACTACATATCCATGGACTGCGAGAATCTGATGCGCAAGTTTCTGGTGCTCAATCCGGCCAAGCGCACGTCGCTGAACAGCGTCATGGGCGACAAGTGGATCAATCTGGGCCACGAGGAGGCCGACCGGCTGCGGCCGTATCGCGAGAAGCCAATGGAGCTACAGGACGCCGTTCGAGTGGATCTGTTGGTCAACATGGGCTACAAGCGGCGCGACGTGGAAGCGTCCCTCAGAAACCAGGCCTTCGATGATATCTACTGCACCTACATGCTGTTAGGCATGACCAAGCCGCGCAATTCCCGCCAAACGTCGTCGGAGACACCCACATCGGAGAGTTCCTCTTCCAGCGCGCTGCCTGTCGCCAGCTGTGTGCAGGTGACGCTGCCCCTCGAGAAGAGCCTCTCGGCAACGAATCGGCCCCTGCCGCCACGTGTGGCCAATGCTCTGGCAACGGCCAGTCCTGCACACGCCACACACAATACGAACAGCGCTGCTGCAGCAGCTCCACCAGCCAAGCCCACACGCCGCACACCCGCCCGCAAGCAAGCCTCCTCTAGCTCAAACACCACCAGCAACGGCACCAGCACAAGCACCAGCGCCAGCAACAGCACCAGCAACAGCACCAGCAACAGCAATAGCACCAGCTCCTGCACCACGACCACGCCCAATCGCGCTCGCTCGCCGCTGACGCCGCATGGCAAGCGCATTTCCGCATCCAATGGTCCTGGCGGCGTTGATGTCAAGCCGACGCTGCTCAGCGCACAGCGACAGCTGGCCCAGGCGCAGAAGATAGCTAAGAGTCCACAGCGCTTCCACTACCAGGGCTCGGGACGCCGACCCAGCACGCTCTACGAGAAGGCCGATCCAAGCACGCACACAAACGGGAGTCAGCTGCCCAAGTCGCCCATGGACGGGCGTCTACTGGAGCGGCTGCATGCCAATGGTCAAGCGGCTGGCGCCTGCAGCGCTGCTGCTGGCAGAACCACGCCCACGCCCATGCAAACACCGACGCCGGCGGAGAAGGCCTCCGATAAGCCGTTCACGCGCAGCAACGTAGCTCGAGCGACGTTTCACTTTGGCCAAGGCCGCAGCGGCAAGCATGGGCGCAGCTCGAACAACTGTGAGGAGGATGCCTATCAGGCGCCGCCACTATCGGCGGACGACACCAAGCCCGCCTCCCGGGTGGGCTTCTTCTCCAAGCTGACGGCGCGCTTTGGTCGTCGGGTCATTCACCTGAACGAGAAGGACATTGCTGAGCAGCGCAAGAACTTGACCAAGTAGTATTAATGCATATATATACATATCAATATGTATATGTATTAGTGCCAATCTATATTTGTATATATGACTATGCATGCATCTATATATATAAATTATGTATATATATAAAAATATATATATACATACATATATATCGTACATATATATATATATATCGTCTATGTACGCCGAGATCCCTTTCGCTCTAGCCTCCAAATGTCACCAAGTTGTTGGAAAGTACAAAAGAAAATCAGAAGAAAATGAATACTAAAAAAAAAAATAAAAATAAAATAAAACAAAAAATATAAATCCAAATAAACAAAAGGCAAAGGAAATTGTAGAAGCGAATCAACATCAAGTGCGAAAACTTAAGTGAAAACTGTTAACTGCTCTTTAGAACTATAAGTGATAGTAGAGTAAATATTTAGTTCGTATATTTTTTAAAATGCAAAACAAACAAAGAACAAATAATAATGAATACATACATATACTTTGCAATAAAAATTAATTTCAATTTAAAGCAGAATCATTTTTAAGGCTGGGCGTTTCTCGAATAGCTAAACATTTTCCAAAGTTTGCTACGCTTTGAAACTGTACATAATTGAAATTCCAATAAGATTCAAATGGAATTCAATTGGCAATAACTCATAAACGGTAAACAGTGACTCTGCAACTGTATTTCATATTTTGCCTATTTCCAATCGAAATACCATAAAATATCTCTTAAACTATAAGCAGTGACTCCACAACTGTGTCATTTTTTTTCGCCCAGCAATTTTTAGCTCGCGTGCGTTTCAAGCATTAAGCAACTCTGACGGAGGGGTTCAACCTGTGTGGTGTGATGGGGGCTAACATGAGACCGCAATCATTTTGCACATTTGGAGAATTGGCTGAACAAATACAACGAGTAAGCAACAGCAAGTTGGGCGGCTCAAGCGCTGGCGCAGGCGTAGGCGTCGAGCGGCGGAAGGAAAAGGCGTTCACATGGCCATCAGTATAAACCAATAACAATATCCGGGAAATTCCGCAGAAGGGTGCCGACTAGTAGTATTTGGTGGGAACTAACTAACTAAGCACAACAAATATATACGAAAACAGGGAGGGCCTAAACCAAGGGTTGCAACAAGAACTTTGGACTTATTAGACACTTATTGAAAGCGGAAGTTTGAGCTGGTTTCGTTTGTTGGCGGAAGAAAGAAACAGGCGAAAGGAAGCAGGGTTGGGCCAACAGGTAAAGGGCCTCACATAAATTATGAAAATGCATTTAAATGCTCGAAAAGCATTTTCCGATAAGATATAACATTATAAACAGATCCGTTTCTATTTGCTGTGCGTGGATACTCGTTGAAGGGCTGATAAAAATCGTATTCGAAAAAAATACTTGAAGCTAATAAGCAAATAAAAGTTTACTATGCAAACAATGCGAGTCAATATTTTAGCTGGCCATTGATTAGATATGATCTAAATATATATATATATATATATATATGGGCACAATCGGTGCTTATCAAGGACTGAAGTGTGCGCAAGATTTGACAAATGGTGCGGGCAGCAATTGGCCCAAATTCCGATTAGATAACCTGAAACAACAGAGCCAGTTCCTTGCAATCATAATATCACTTAAACTAGCATTCAATTCATACTTATTTCCACGAATATGCCTTTTGTATATGCTTTGCATAAGCTGTGAGCGGAAATGCCAATAAGAAAGCGTCTGCCTAATCAGCAGGACAAAGACTAATTTGCGGCAAAAGTCATCTAACGACCATGTAAATGAAACCAAAGTCCCAACCAAAGTCCCAACCAGAACCCAACCAGAAATCCAACCAGAAACTGTGACTGTAACTGAAACTGAAAACTGAGCCCAAAACAATCCTGTGAAAGAAAGCAAATATTAACAAAAGAACATGCAAAAGGACAACGTCTTTGCCAGGATATACTGGGCAAACTAATTGAGGGTGGATGCGTCCTTAGAATTTGTACCCAAGTGCCTGGCCAACGCCTTGAGTGTGACTTGTGGCAGAAATTATGTCAATAGAGACCCCAAGCAGCAACTTTTTTGTGACTGTAGTAGTGTGTGTCGTCGGTTTTAGCTTTTTTTTTTTTTTTTTTATTATTATTTTCTTCTTGGCTCCATTGTTTGGCTTGGGTAAATATTTCAAGAAAACGCCAGAAGAAAACATAAATAAGTGTGGCCAACTTAAGCGGTTAACGGTTAATGTCAAGTGGGGTCGATGCTGACTTTTCATTGCGATTTCTTTTGATTTTTCTTGTCGCTATTTTGCGGTTGTTTGCATCATTTTTCCCAGCATTTACCCCTTGACGCCAGCCAATTAGCCGAATTTATTTTGAGCATCTGCTTTTTTTTTTCTTTTTATTTCAGTTTGGCTTCTTCCTGCAATACCTTCCTCAAGTTGCCCTTAATTAAGGCTGAGCATATTTGTGCTTCTCTTTCTGCGACCAAGTTCTGCAACTATTTTGTCTCATTTTCCGGCTGACTTAAGCGTTTAATAGTTTTCAGTTTTACAGTTTTTGCTTGCTTTAGTTTCACATATTCCTCGGAGGGCTGCCTCGTTTTCTTGTTCGAAGTTCAAAACTTTTTCTTATTGGAAAGGGTTCGAAACTTTGCTCAACTGGAGTTTTTTGTGGTCTTCGGGCAGTTAATCAATTTTTCGCTGTTTTCCCCTTTTTTTTCCATTTTTGGAACTTTGTCTTTCATGGCATGTAGAAAAGTTTATTAGAGAAGCGAGTCTGTGGCTTGTTTCTGGCCAAAAAACTTTTAATTAAGAAAACCTTGAAATGATTTATTGATTAGCTTTGCCAGCTCTCCGCGCACACATGCGAACAAAAGCTGCCTTAAGCTAACTAAGCAAAGGCGCTGCCCAGCCCACTGAATAACTAAACAACCAATGAAATTTCGAGTCGACTTGCAAGTTAATCAGCGCGGCGAACCGCCGCCAATGCTTTAAATGAAAGATAAGTGAGAGACGGGGCGAGCTTGTGGGCAGAGGGAGATAGTGAACTAAATCAAAGAGCCAGCCAAGCGACGATGACGGCGAACAGCAAATACGAAACGCGGCGAAATTAATTGTGTAGCCAAAGGAGAAGCAGCAGCAGCAGCAGCAGCAGAAGCAGCAGCAGCAGCAGTAGTGGCAGAGGCGCTGCGGCGAGGGGCACGAGCGACTAACGATCGAAAGCGGCGATTTCTCTCTGGTCTCGCCTAGTGATTCGCTGAGGCGCGCTGCTTATGGAAGCGCAAAGAAATACACCCACAACACACAGACACACACACACACACATATATATATACGCACCCACACACATAGACATCGTCACAGTCTGCTCATTAAGCGTAACAACAATTGTTGAACAATATAAATAGTTTGAATCTCTGACTCTTCTGCTGGCCAATGCGCAGCAAGAACTTAAGCTGAGCTCGACTCTTACATACATATGCATATATGTATATATATACTCAAAATGGTGCCCACTTCCGGTGCAAGAGACAAGTGATCAGCTGCACCTTAGCCTCCACAGGCCCCTCGAGCACCATGCCTCCGTTAGTTTGGCCTGTGCCGCACATTTCACGCCTAGTGCCCCGCCCACCGCGTGAGCCGCTTTTTAATTGCAATCATTATACAAAGATAATCAGTGCGTACTCCCTCACAGGTCGAAACGTTCTTCGTGACAGAGGCAGCCAACTTGGAGCGGATGTGCTGCAACTGTGGCCACAATACAAAAAAGCGGAACTACTCTTGAAAGATTTGCGCTGGCCGCCACCACCTTTGCTGACCCGTGCTTTATGTTGCCTGTCTCTGGCACCAGCAGCAGCAGCAGCAGCACCAGCAGCATCGGCAACCACCAACGGCATCGGAACTTTGCTTCATGGGCGACGCTTTTACCTTTTACTGTTTACTGTTTACTGTTTACTGTTGCTTTCTCGCATATTATTAACTTTTCGCCTTTTTTTTTAATAAGTATTTTATGTCGCGTTTCCCCCTTGTGAATTTCATTCATTTCGGGCTTGGTGCGTGCTATATGACTGCAACTTGTTGTGTCAGTGGCGGGGGGGTGAGCATGGCTTGAGGGTGTGTGTGCCACTTGTTGTTGGTGCCATGCTGCACGTGGGAAAATGTACATGTATGTATGTTGTATATATATGTATATATGTATATGCAACGACTTGTTAGGCAGCGCGCAAGCTTCCGCCTTGTCAATCTAACACATTTGAGTCTTCGAACGAGTTCGAGCCAAACTGCACCAGAATGGGTTGATGTAATGCGATGCTTCAATGATTTCGACATAATATGAGAGATACTTAAAACGCGAACGGTGCTTTGAGATCCACATTGAAACCGAAATCGAATCGAAATTGTTATCCATAAGCGACACGCCAAGTGCACGAGCTTCCGGCCGAGATCATTAGGGTGGGAAGTGTTTTTTTTTGGTCGATAATTATTCTTATATTACTTGTGGATAACTTGGAGATAATTTGTGAAAATTTTTGAGTATTTGAATATTAAATATTTTCGAAAAACAGATATATTTGAGAAACTAACGTAAATCGTATAATGAAACAAAAGGAAAATAAATATTTGTTTTTTATTAAAAAATACAAAAATTTCACAAATTGAAAATAATTTCTATACAAATATTTGATTACAAAAATATAAGCAAACATTTTAAATATATGCAAATTTTGTTATTTTTTTTATTTTACCAAATCAAAGAAAGAAAAATACTAATAACCAGTTTTGCCCATAATTCACAATTTAATATTTTAAAAATTAAATACATATTTTAAAAATAATTTTAGTTAATAAAGAATATTATTTATACATACATATAAGTTTTAAAAATAATATAATAAAGTATTATGATTCATTTATGCAAATATTAAATGCTTCGGTTAACTTGTCTTGATTCTATTTTATAGTTATATATAGTTTGTTGTATATATATATATATGTAGATATATATATGTATGTAACTAGTGTCTGTATTTGTTTAGTTGCCACTGGGTGTATCTCAACGTGTTTGTGTTTCTAGATACTAGATAGTTAGATGGCCGCTTCCATTTAACAGTCATTTTAGTTGTAGTCCGAGTCAGACTTTGTCGTATTCGTTTTACTCATGCATGGCGGGCACCAAATACGAAATAAATTACACTTGATTATCTTGTTGCTCGGCTGCAGCAGCACGTAGCTGTTGCGTCGCCAGCTCATATCCCAAATAAAAAACAATCTCACAGATACAGATGGACAGATGGACAAATGGGCAGGCAGGCGGCGGGACGGAGAGCCAGCCAGCCAGTCAGTCAGTCAGTCAGTCAGTCAGCCAGCCAGTTGCTGGGCATGTGTTGATATTCTACAAGTCATTTGCTGACTTAATTTCTAAAGCGAATTGCGCGCACGATCGTTGAAATGGGAAACTCGGTCCGTGCTGGCGATTACTGGCGGGCACGGTGGGCATCGTGATGGTGGGATGGTGGAATGGTGGGGGTGTTGGGAATGGGGTTGCAGATCAGTATGAAACGGCTATTCGGCTCGGGGTCGCGGCTTCTGCTCAGCGAGGCGTGCAACTTGGTCCGACGCTCAAGTGAGCGATTGCCATTGGCCAATGGTCAGAGCTCGAGTCGAGACCCAGACTTGTGCTTTATGTTAGTTCATGTCTATGTATGTATGCACATTAGAGTCTCTCTCTGTGTGTGTGTGTGTGTGTGTGCTTTATTTAATTCTAGATAATCATAACGACTTGTTGCTATAGTTAGCTTTTGTAGATACCTCGGTCTGTGTAGCTGCTGTGTTTAGCTTTTTTTAGGGTAATTTTCTTTTTGCAATTGAATGAATTTGCGTTGTAGTCGTAGTTTTTTTTATTGTTTAGTTTCAATAGAAGATTACGCGGTCCCCAGATGGACGCTGTTAGATGTGTGTTTAGATGGTTGCGCTCAACTGCTGATGCCGTTGCCGTTGCCGCTGCTGCTGTTGTTTTTGTTGTTGGTGTATCAGAATTTTCACTTCCGTTCTTAAAACGATTTCCGGTTTAGCTGAGAGTTGTCCGTGCATGGCGAAACCGTCGAAACTTTCCACATGACATTTTCCAAGCAAAAGCCGTACTAAATATTCAATGTGAAAAAACTTTCTTAAAACCCTACACTGTCCAACTGGGCAAAGTTTTGCCAAAAGCGGCCAGGCAGGGACTTCGCCAGGCATTGTGCGCCTGAAAGTCAACTTTAATTTACATTTCGCATAAGTAGCCCTAGGTGCACTTACTTAGGCCGACATAAGAGCAGCTAAGCAGCCAGCCAGCCAGCCAGCCAGCCAGGCAGGCAGGCAGCCAAATGAGAAGTTTTTGCTGCTGCCGCACATATGGCAAATATGAAAAGAAAACTGGCAAAGCAGCAGCACAACAGTCACATAAAGCGAAGAGTAAGAGCAAGAGGGGCACACAGGCGCAGGCTTCGTGACTCAAGCAGCCGGGCCAAAGTTGGGCCTGTTCAAATTAAACACAACACACATAGCGATAACAACTGCAACAACAACAATGCGGGGATATGCAAAGCTCAGATGTAAAAATGAAAGCGAACTGAACGACTAACAGATACCAGATAAAACAATTTTGAAAATATATTTAGAGTTATTCACGAAATATGACTTTGAATAAGATAATAATAATAATTATAATAGTCTGCCAGCTGATTTTCGATATTCTATATAATATACATATAACACTAATACTTAAAAAATCTTTCATATATTTAAATAAAACTTGAATTTGTTTTTTATTTATTCAATTTGTTCTATGATTCGAAATAAGATTCAGTTAATTTAGTTGGGTTTATTATTTATGTTCATTAGCAAAAAATTATATACAATTCAAACTAAAGTCAAGTTAGTTCATAATAAATTTGCAAGTTCAGTAAAATCCATTTCAACTAAGTTATTCTTTATATTCACACCTGCAACCCATTTAAATTGATTAAAGTCGAATTGCAAAATGTAAGTAAATAAAAATAAAGTAAAGTAATAAAAATTTTATATAATGCATGTTTTTTTTTTTATTTGGCATAGACGACTTGTGATTTTGCATACCCTAATTCTTCTAGCGGAAGGGTATTTTCGCATCTAGGAAAAAAAACTCGTTTACACGTCGGCAACTTACGTGGAGGAGCTGACTGCCAGTAGCTGGCAGCAGCAGCAGCAGCGGCAGCAGCAGCAGCAGCGGCAGCAGCAACAACAAGAATTAAAAAAAAAAAACAATACAACAACAAGAATAATAACGAGTCCTCGTTCTGGGCTAGGACCTGGGCTGGCTTTGGATAGGTAGGAGCAAATGCTTAAGACTTGTTTCCTTGTATTTTGTCATTTAAGCTGAAAATAATTGCAGCTGCTTGTAAATGTTGCACGGCGGCAGCAATAACAGCAACAACAACAACTAACAGCGTCTGCTGACAGCAGAAGTCTAACATGTCGCATCATTACACACACACACACAAACACACATGCATACGCATACAGAGGCTCACTTATACAAATGCAACTTCAGCAATTTCCGCTTCCGTCTGCCTCAAGAGGCGGCGCCTAGCCAAACGGCCCCCCCCAAACCCCAAACGGCTCGTCTTCTTAGTCAGCGTCAATTTGTATATGCCACACATATTGCGAGCGGAATGAGAGAAAAGATAAAGACATAGAGCGAGAGAGAGAGAGAGAGAGAGAGACATATAAATGAAAAGAATTGCAAGTCAACGTTGCGTTAAGAGTAACTAAAATTAAAATGGACACAGGCTACGGCTATATGCTTTGCATATAGTCAAATAGCTCCTTCCTGATCCCCTACAGCCCCTGCATCAACGTCACTTTTCTTGCCATTTCATCTTAAGTAGCACACAAATAAGCGTAAACAAAGCCCAGCGTACAGCTCTGGAGTGAGAGCTCACAAAGGCATCTCACTCCTCCCCCTTACAGCTTCTTCATCATCACCAAACACATATGCAGCTACGTCTGCCTTACCGGCTGGCTGTGTTGACTTTCTAATTAAAAAATAAAGTCCACTCGTTGCACACAAAGGCATTTCATTTGTCGAAGACTTCAGTGCCTTCGGTCAGTTTAGTCTTAAGTATAGGGCTCGCTCATTTAATGACTAGGTACTTACCAAAATTTAAGCGGCTTTCTCATTGGATAACTTCTCGATATGGTGTAACCTGCAATTAGAGAGCAAACAGTTGCACGAGGCGCACAAGAATGTTGTGATTAGTATTTTGTACAATTATTCGGCGATTTTAGGGCTGGAAAAGAATAAAATGAGATTAGGGGAAAAGGGACGCTCAATTTCTCAACTAATCGATTCGCAACTGAAGAATAAATCTAAACTTTCGCTTGAACAGCATATTTCAATTAATTTTTAGTTTTTGATATTTTTAAAATTATTATTTTTTTTCGCTTTTATATGCCATACAGCATTTCTTACTTAACTCATGTTAAGCTGCAAGTGAAACTAGAATAATCAATTTATTTAAAATATTCAAACTTTATTCAAGTATAAGTATATAATAAAATATATATAATATAACAAAATAAAATATCTCTAAAAATATATTAAATGAAAATAGTAAAACATTAAAATATTAATAATAGAACATTAAAATTAAAACGTTCATATATCTGAATGTATGAATATTAAACTTAAATTTAAAATAATCAAATATTGAACACTGAAAATTACAAATATTTTGTTACCAACATAAAAAAAATATTAAAGCCTTGCCGCTTATTAATTTTTTTTATAAACTTTGCTAGTGCAAGCTACTTAATTATGATTTCGTTTTCTGCCAAAGTTCTGTCTATTACATAAGCTATACAATCAAAAGCAAGCACAGCTCAACGCCTAAGAGAAATATTAACCATATTTGAGTCTTGGAAGAGTAAACTGTTTTCACTATCCATTAATACGTTATTTTAGTTGTTTTTTTTTTGTTTTTTGTTTGTTTGTGTTTTTGCACCAATACCATTTGCGATATTTTACCCTTAATTTAAGTTTACATAGCCATTGGCGATTTCGTTACAGCGGAAACTGCGTGGCGCCTCAGCCTTAGCTGCTGGCGGAGTTAGCGGCCCCGTTTGGATGCCACCATGACTGGACACTGGCCAGCGGCAGTGGTTGCGGCTGCGGATGTGGCAGTGGCAATAGCTCGTGGCAAGCTCTTGCCCGACTACTGGCCTGTGACTGGGCCGGTGTTTGGCGTTGGTACGCATGATGCTGATGTCGTTGGTGGCACATTTTGTAGCCGGCGAGTTTGAACACAAGTGTTATTTGAGGGGTGAATGTGGTGCGGGGTCAACACAGTTCAGGTATCATCACAAAAGCTTTAAAGCGCTGCGGGCAACTGAGGGGTCAAGAGCGGGAGTCACTAAACACTTTTCTTTTTATTTTTAATATTATTATTTTTTTAAGTGGTATAAATAAAATATAAGGCACAGCCGAGTTGAATGCTATATTCAATACATTCTCTTATTTTCACGTCATGCACTGCCGTCTGTCGGGCTAAACATTTTATTTAATCTTTTTTCTTTGTACTCAATTACTATTTATTACTTTCAATTCATTTTACATTTTGTTTGCTTTTTTCTATTTTGTGTAACTTTAATTTTTTTTAAATTTTATTTTTAATATTGTTGGCACATTTTATAGAATTTATATTTTGAATTTTGTTTTGTTGCCGCAGCGCTTTTTGTGAGGCGTTTATTTGATGTAAATTAGCTGTTGATGTATATTTTTATCTTTGTTCATAATTTTATCACTAATTTTTGATTCGAGCTTCTATAGAAAATTTCAGAAAATATTTGTATACAAAAATTTATATCAAACAATTTAAGTAGAGAAGACTTACTAAAAATAACAAATTTCATAGAAATTAATAAGGTTAAAAGAAAGATACATTTTTATAAGACACAAAACATAAAAAAAATATATATAAATATGTTAAAATCAAATGAAAAAAATTATATATATTTGTACATTTTTATAAATTAGGAAACAATTATTTTTTTTAATAATATATATAATATTTTATTAAATCAGATATAAAATGTTTAGAAAAAAAAAGAATTATAACATATTTTCACAGAAGTATAACATATAACATTTTACAAATAAAGTATTTGTATTATAAATAATTTTTTATAGTAGTAAAAATAATGTGTATATTTTAAATTCGTAAACTTTCTTTATTCTTATATTTTAATATTTACGAATTTATTTTTTTATGAGACAATTAATAGCACAATGTTTTGATATTTTAGCTCTTGCAAAAATTGATTTATTTAAAATGATTTATTAAATATTGAATATTTTATTTTTAAACACGCGTTTGGTATTTTTTTTTTATCACAGATTTATTTAGTTTATTGTTTAAAAAGAATTCATAGATATTTAAATTTGTTTCTGCATTTGATCACATTAACAAGCATAATTTAGTTAGAAAATAAATACGCTTTTTATGGAAATAATCCTCGATTATAAGTGTAACAATATCCCAACACGTACCCACGTAGCGGATGCTGCGTTAGCCGAACTACAACTGACTACCTGACAATTGCCTGACCAACTGACCAAAGGCTGTTTGCCTTCCTAATCGGCTGCTGCTGCTTCTGTCGAGAGGCCACGACGCTGATGCTGCGAGCCAAGACGATCAAATGTCTCACAAGAAACGAAGGCCAAGTGCTTTTATATTCGACTCGTGAAACCCAATTTGTGTCTGCTACTGTGTGTGTGTGTGTATGTGTGTGTGTGTGTATTTATATAAAATTAGACATCTCTTTACGAACATGTGTCTGTGTGTTTATTTCGACTATATAAGTAAGCGCTCTCTTGTGTGTGTGTGTGTGTGTGTTTGTGTGTGTGTATGTGTTTGTGTGTGTGATTTCCAAGCCGCAGTCACTTGCTGACAAACTTAGGAAGCTTTGCGGCGAATCGAAGGCGCTCCTGCATTATATTTGTCTGTCCGACTGGTAGGCTTAAGAGTTTTAGATAATTTCCGGGCAAGTTTCTTGCCCCAACAGTGCCAAGAAGCGGTTGCTGCCAATGCGCACCAAGCGAAACTGCGTGACAACTTGTCGTATGCGCAATGCGTTGGCCACCGCCAATGCCAGCAACAGCCTCTATTGTTATCGTGTGTGTGCCTGTCTCTGTATATTGTTTATGTTTGTTGAAAGTGGGGTTGCCACGTTGGTTGGCTAATAGGCGAATCGAGCGACTAACAGTCGACTGCTTTGGAGTGTGCAACAAATATGTAAACTCATCTTAAAACCTCACTTTAATCTTAAGCAACGACTGCAACTCTCACGTACCACAAACAGCAGCGAAATATTTCAGATATTATCTTATTTATTTTTTACTTTATAATTTGAATTATTTTTTAAATATTTATTAAGCAAAATTTTAATTTATGATAATTTTAATTGAAGTTTGTTGTTGATTTAAAAATTGATCAGTTGCTTATGCACTGTGTATGCTTCTATGGATAATTTTTCAATTTATTTTATTATATTCGATTATTATTTTTAAATTGATTTGATTAATTGAATGCATTTTTACACAAGTCGAAGGCGGCGAGCGTCAACGTCGGCAGTCAGAAGACAGAAACGCCAAGCAAAACTTCTGCCAGCGCGCGTGACTAGAAACGTACTGAATTTTGTATTCTAGAATATAAAAGTAAAATGCTTGGCTTGACCAAATGCCGAAAACCCAAGACCAAGGCGATGGCGCTGCTACTACGGCTGCTGCTGCGACGTCAACGTCCGTTGCCCACACAAGTATGCAACACTTTCTTGCAAGCAAGCAGGCAGTCGTCGTTGCTTACTTGCTGGCTTGCTTGCTCCAACCTAACGACGCCAGCTTGCTTGTGTTTTCTATGTACCCCGAATGGCACGAAGTGCGCATTTAAATATATGTATATCTATATAATAATATATATTATTTATATATGTATTAGACGACGTAGCAGCGGCAGCGGCAGTGGCAGCGGCAGAGTCGGCAGCAGCAGATAATTTCCTATACGCAGGCGGCAGTAAGTGCAAGTAAGTGTGCGCTTGCTCACACACACACAGACACACACACACACACACACACACACACACACACATAGACTACTCGTACAAGCAAGCAGACACGCACACATACCTAGACGAAGAAACACAAGAAGGCAAAGAGCCGATGTCGAAGTGTCCTCACGAGCGAGGCGACGAGTGAACCGACGAGCACGAACGGCGTAGCGAACCGTACGCGCGCGTAGCTTAAGATGAACTAGAAGAAGCAGGCAGCCAGCAAGCATGCTTGCTACAAAGAGACGCACTCCCTCACATAAACACGCATACACAGATACAGCCGAAGCCCGAAGGATGCCGAAGTGTTGCTGCTGCTGCTCTTGCTGTTGCTGTTGCATGCTAATGTAATGCACTCACACATGTACGCACACACAGACAGATACATTTACACAGTTGCAGGCAGTTCAAGAGAGAGATAGAGACTGAAAGACAGAAAGAGAGAGAGAGAGAGAGAGCGCAATTAGAAAGCAGCGCCGCCCGAAGCAGCCGAAAATGCACGAAGGCTTCGCAGTCTTCGTGTGCTATCGCAGAGAGCGAAGAGAGGCTGAGCCGTGTGAAGATGTTATAGGAGTGTTGGAGCTGCCCTGAAAGGAGAAGTCAGCGGACCGAAGCAAGCAGAAGCAAAAGCGCCGACTGTTGAGTGCGACAGCATCTTGTTGCTCTGTCGTTCTGCTTGAGTTCTCCTAATGTCCGTAATATCTGAGCACACACAAACATTTGGCTTACCAGTTCGTGGAATCGCTGAGCATCACGTGCGTTTAATGTTGTTACTTTTCGTGTTGTTGTTGCTGTTGTTGTTCGCGATGTTGTCGTATAAAAAATACATATATATACAAATAATAATAATACGTATATACTTATAAAAATGTTGCCAACAATCTTCTTTGCTTTGTACTTTTGATTTTACATTTGAATTTTGTGTTTTTTTTGTAGTTGTTCGTGTTTTTACTTTTTTTTTTTTTTAGTGTTTTTTGTTTTCTTTTTATTTTACAAAATAAAATATGATTTTTGCTTAATTTTTGTAGTGTTCAACGTAAATGCAAAGATTTAAATGAAAGATACGGGGGAATAGTTGAAAGTTTCTTCTGATAACTTATAGAGAGATCGAGTTAAAATCCTTTTTTTGTTCTTGATCGAAATAGCACTTGAAAATTGTTCCGACTATATTTGTTTTGTTTTTTGTAATCGCTTATCAAAACCGGCAAAAAGTATGCTTCAATTTGGTTGATTTTGATTTGTTTTGAGTTTTCGTGACTGAAAGTATCTTGACTTTTGCTGTTACTTTTTGTTCGAGGATATACTTCGTATGCATGTACAATATACTCATATGAATAATTTTGTATGATTTTGTTGCTTTGTATTTTGTTGTTTATTTTTGTATTTTTTTTGTTTTTAGTTTTTTTTTTTTTTTTTTTTTTTTTTTAGTGCACGCAAACTTAATACTTAAAAATAAATGAAAACGTAATTGAAAAATCCGAAAATAAAAATTTGTTTGTACGACGACGTTGATGTGAAGCTTTGTACTAAAAATGCGAAAAATTATTTCGCCGCGAATAGGCCGAGGCCAACGCCGTTGCCGCGACGCATATCGCAGCCTGATTGTTTGTGTGTGTGTGTGTGTGTGAGGGAGCATACGTGTATTGGCAGGCAGCGCCAACAACAAGGATTGCAAAAAAATTCTGTTTCCCACTGCAGCCGCGAAAAAATACGCGAGCGCAGGACATTGGCAGGACATCGGGTAGCAGGTGTAGATTTGCAAAACCAGCAATAGCAACAGCAACAGCAACAGCAAACACAAAATACGAAAGCCTCCCCCTTTGGGGTTTTTTTTTTGCAAATAAAATCGTTGACTGCGCTGCCTCCCCCACGGGCAATAAAATAAATGCAAAAACAGGATACACGCATACACGTACACATTAGGGGGAGCACAACAAAAAAAAAAACTCTCTCTTTTAACTAGAGTTAGTGCGCAATTCAAATACATGGAGGGGCAACAGCAGCAGCAGCAGCAGCAGCAGCAGCAGCGGCAGCGACTGCAACGTCAGCTGCGACGTCAGCAGTGGCTGCGCGTTGGGGCAATAGAACAAAATGGAGTATGAGCGGTCTGTGTGTGTGTATGTGTGTGTATGCATGTATGTGTTTGCTCTGTGGGAGGCAGCTTAAGCAACCCCTGCAGCAAAGAGCTGTCGTTATTTTTAGGCAGCTATCTTAATGCGCTGAGTTTCTTAAGATAAAATATTCTACACATTTTGCAACTGTATTAGTTAAGATACATTTTGCAGATATTAAGCAATATGTAAGTGTGTGTTGTGTGTGTGTGAGTAAGTATTTTCATGCTGTCTTTGACTTTTTACCGTCGGCAGCAGATAAAGTCAAGGCGAATTTCACATTGGGGAAACTCTCTCTCTGCATTCTAGCTATATTTTAAAGGAATTTCTTTTTTATTTTTATGAGCATGTGTGTGTGTTTCTTTCTCTGTGACTGATTTTATTTATTATGTGAAACGCATTAAGCACGTGCTTGCCTTTACAGAAGAACGAATCTAACAAGTATTTTTAATGCCAGAATCAATTATTTATCAATTAATTGAAAATTAAAAAAGTAAATTAATTTATATGTAAGTTATAAATTCCTTAATTTATATACATATATAATTTCATTTATCTTTATTTATTTTAATTAAATTTTAATTTTAAAAGATTGAATATAGAAATATAATTTCTAACTAAAACTTATATAAACGATTAAAAGAAAAAAAAAAAAAAACAAAAATGAAATGAAAGAAAATGAATTATCCTTTATGAACTATCTGCTATGAATTCATATTGTCAAAATAATCTAAAATTTTCTCAAGAACGAAACCGCCTAAAAGATTCCCATGAAAATACTTGTACTGACAAACAAAGTCTCTATAAAATGCATTGTAAGAATTATTGTATGGAGTTTTATTTCTATCTGCGATCACCTACAGGACAGTTTACTGATGTTATTTATCCATGGCAATGTTGAGGTTCTCTCTCGTGTCCACAGCTAATGCTGGTTCTGTGAAGTGTCGGTCCGTTGATTGCGATGAGCAGCGCGGGACCAAATTTGGCATTTTTGTCTGCGTCGCCGTCGCCGTTAACGAAATGCGATGCGATCGATCCGAGGGATCCCAACTTGGTGGCTCTTGCAATTGAAATGTGTCAAAGTATCTGTCGAACTGCACCAGCTTCGATTTGTATGCGTACATGAGATCGCCAAAGGATTATCTTTTATCTGTTAATTTTGTATTTTATTTTATATTATTTTATTTAATTTTTGTTGTGTTTTTAAAACTTAATTAAAATATTAACTTGAGATTTATGTTTGAGAAATAGATTCGGGTTAGTTTCTGAGCTGGAGGCAGCCATTGGGAAAGTTTTGACTTAAATGGTGATCAGACGACGACGCAGACGTTAAAGAAAAGTTATGTGGAAATTAGTTGCAAAGTTATTTTTGAAAAACTTGTGAAGATTTGTCGAGATTTACAATTTTGAATATATTTTGTTTGGTTTCTTTTTTTTTTTTGAAATTTAATTATTTTTTGTTAATATTTAAATAATTCGGCGCCATTAGATTTTGAAATTTAATTCGCTTGAGTGAATTTTGTTTTATTCCTTTCATGCGTTGCACCAATCCAAGCGATTGCATTAGAATTTCAATCACACGCACTCACACTCGCGTACACTGTTGGCAGAATTAGATATATATATATATAGTATAGATATATTTGTGAATATATATAAATACATATATATATATATATATATTTATTTTTTATTTATTGTATATGAATAGTATTTGATGCCATTCGAAACTCAATGCGAACCGATTCGAGGTTGACTTCGGGGGCGGTAAACGCGCGCGCACTTTGCATTCATCTATCTATATATATGTATATATATATATATATATATATGTGTATATATATTTATATATATATTATATATATATATAATATATATAATATATGTATATATAATAATACAGGTTTTTATATGAGAATGCGAGGAGTGTGAATAAGTATTTTAGAAAATAAGCAAGTCCGAAAATGAACCGAACCGTCGACGACTTGGACCAGCTCTGTCTCTGCTTGGACTTCTCCACGGCGCGTTGCCCGTTAACCGTTTGCCAGTCGGCCACTGCTGCTGCTACTGCTGGCGCTACTGCGTGCGTTTTGCGTCCTTTTGCTCAGTGCGTCGAGCCGAGAATATAAAAAAGCAATGTTGGCTGGCACTCAAAAGACATCCAGAAGCCGTATGCCAACTACCCGCACGTCCGATGCCGATAGATCTGCGATGCGTTCGGCGTTCCATCAACTAGCGACCACCTAACAGCGACCAACGATACAGCACGGTACGGCACGGCACGGCACGGCAGGGCAGGATACAAAACATAACTCGAACGAGCCCGACGCGTACATGGTTGCCCCCCATACACACAGCCCCTTTGAAACTCTGCCCCTCTCAGGCAGAGCGACCGCCAAAAAAAAAATCACCAGACGCGCAAAATGCAGCGGGGCAGAGGTGTTCCAGCCCTCCTATTGACTAGCTATACAACTTCTATGTAAAAGTATCTGTGATAAGTTTTTTTCCTTGCACAAAGCTCGCGCGCGCGAAACTTACACACACACACACACACACACACACACAGGGAGGGTTGGGGAGAGGAGCGCGCTCTATATAAAGCGTCTATATACTGCATGACGACACGCTGCATTAAGCGCACATTGAATGGGTGGGTGGACCTGCGTATCAAAAAAACTGCACGCCAAGAAATAGAAAAAACTTGGCGCTGCATCTACGCAACGTCTACGCGGCCACACTTCCGTTGGGTCAGCCACTCAAACCACACAGGCCCAACACTCACCAACACCCATACCCACAACAGCCCACAGTCAGCTGCCCACTGAGCCGACCAACCACGCACCACGTTCACGACGACAACGACAACGACAACGATTACGATAAAGAAGTGCAGCAGCAGCAGCAGCAGCAGGCTGTGCGTATGCAGCCCGACAAGCCACCCATCCACCCAACCACCCATTGAGGCCAGACAGCATCGTCGTGCTCATCATCATGGTCATCAACAATGCAGAATTGTAACGCACAATGTCCTGCAACCGGAGTGTGAGGGTAGGCAGCCTTCTTCTGGCCAGTTGCTTGCTACACGTGCTGAGCCTCCACGAACAGCTGCTGCTGCTGTTGTTGCTGCTGCTGCTGCTGCTGCTGCTGTTGCCCATGTAAAAGTTACGAGTCTGGTTAAGTAAATAAACGGTGCGCGGGTGGGGTGAGGGGCATGGGCCAGTAGGCATAACTTCTAAAAATAAGCCGAAAAGAGACAACAAAACAAAAAAGAAGCAACGACTACTTGTGTGTGTCTGCTTCCTCCTGCATGCAGGAGGCTCCGACACTGCCTCGCACTTCAAGTGCATTTGCGTTGCATGCTTTTGGCACTGCGGGCTGCACTCGCAGCCAATTCTTGCTTTCTCTCTCGCTCCTTCACTCTCTCTCTCTCTCTCTCTCTCTCACTCACTCTCTCTCTATCTCTCTTTCCCTTTCTATCTCATTCTCTGTCTGATTCTCCCTTTCTCTCTCTCTCTCTCTCGCTCATACTCTCTATCTATTCGGCTCTCTCACTGGCACTCTCTGACTGCCGGCAAAGGCTCACACGATGGTTGGGTTTGTTGCATCTCCTTTTTGGCCATCTAAATTGTGGCAAGTTGACGCTGACGTTGACGTTGACAGCGACGCTGGCATCGCCGCCATGTACTCCAAATACAGTTTGGTAAATGCACAAGCCAGCCCCCAATGCCCATCCTCTTCGGTCCACTATCTTCTAGTTGGCAGGCAATTGCATCGCATGCATTGCAACATTTCTCCAGTTGGGGAAACGCTGCCCACGCTGCACTGCGCATGTCCTTGTTTACATTATGTGCCTGTGCCCCAAACTTGACGGCGATGATTGCATTCGTATGGACATGCATGTGCATGTGCATGTGCAAGTGCATATGCGAATGTGTGTGCGGGAATGTAGAAAAGCAAAAAGTCTACTACTACAACTAAGCCTTCTGCTCGGCAGCTCTTTGTATACTCATACAGCCAACAGCCTCCTCCCGAGTGCTGCAAGTTGATGCTGTGTGCTTCCGCTGCAGCTGAGCGCCAAACCCGACGAAAGAAACGAACTAGCTCTGATCGAACGACAAGGAAGCCCGAGTCGAAACTGAATTCTACTGGGTGGACTGATATGGGAATGGCGCCTGGAGAGGAATCAAACGATCATAACTCACTCACTCATATAACTACGAAAACTTGATCGAAGCTTTGCTTTGGCTAATTAAGATTACATTTTCGTATATAAGTTGTTTAAGTATTTAAAAAGAAATTATATTTATATGTGTTACTTAAACAATAATAAACTTGATTTTTATATTGATGAGAAAATGAAAAAGAAATTATATTTCCTAGAAATTAATAAAATGTCATATTTTTCTGTTCTTACTTACTTTACATCAAATTTTTATAGTTAGCAATTATAGGAATTATGAGTACCAATCTATATATTTGGAATAATAAAACAAATTTAAAAGTAAAACAATATTTGGGATACTTTGTATGAATTAAAAAAAAATATAAAGTAAAATCCTAAACTCGATACAAACAAAAAAAGTTTTTGTATATTTTATTATATATATTTTATTATACCATTCATATGTGAAAAAAAATACATATATATAAAATATAAAAATATATTTAATTAATAATAAAAAGAATACATTCTTGCTTGTCGAAAAACAAATATATGTATTTTTATACATCTAAAGAAAATACGATTTACCCATAGGTAATTTTATTAGAATATGTAATGCTTTTAAAATATTCTTTATAAAAATATTTCGAAAATAGTTGCAGTTTTATATGTAATTCTTAAATATCAATATTAAATGTATAGACAATTTAAAAAATATATAAATTTTAGTTTAGATTTTATTTACTTACCAGAACAATAAAAGTATATCGAAAAAATATCACATCACAATAATTTTTATTTTTTAATTTTCTTGTGTTCCTAAAATTTTTACTAAATGTTTTTAAGTTTTTTCTTTAAATTTTTGTTTTTTATAATTTGTTCGTGATAATTTCTTCTTTTTTGTAAATAATTATAATTTTTTTTTAATATGTAAAATTTTGCTTATAATTTTCTTTTTCGTTTTTCCGTTCTGCTCTTCTAATAGACTTTTCAGTTGTTTCAAAAATTTTCAGGTAATTTCGTAGGTTTTGATTTGAATTTCTTTTTAAACTTTTAGCTTTTTTTTTTTTTTGTTTTCTTTTTTTTTGTAATTTTTGTTTTTTATTCGCCCAAATATTCGACGCCGAAATGCACAATTGAATGGGTTAACTAACTAAAGAATTACGTCTGAATTTGTAGAAAACCTAAATTGCCGTTAAACGTTGGCCGAGACTAACTTTATTTGACCGAAAACTGGAAAACTCAACCCGAGACGAGATCAAATTCAGACGCGTGAATTTTGCTTCAAATCGGAACCGGTTCGGAACTAAAACTGGAAGTTACTGCTGACTGACTGACTGACTGATTGATTGACTGATTAACTGACTGCCTGCTTATTAAATATAGTATATATATATATATATCTATATATCTATATGTGAGTTAGTTTGTATAAGTTATTAATTATTTGAGCTTGTTAATAACTTGTTCTTTGTTGATCTGCTTGTTGTTTGCTTTGTTGTTGTTGACGAACAAAATGCGTTGCGTGTTGTTGTTGCTGTTGTTGCTTCTGTTGCTTAGCGTATTGGTAAAAATGTAACTTTGTCTATTTGATTATTTGTTGTTGGCTGGCTGGTTTGTTGGTTGGTTGTTGGTTGTTTGGAAATGAAGAAAAAACTGCCTACATGCTAAACACCGGCGTTTACATTGTCTTTGGGTTGTGCATGGATGGCAGCATAGGGCGGTGGGCGGTCACTCACATTTAAGATGGAGTCTGAGCGGCGCTCAGAAATGGCGCCTGCTGCACTTTCAACCAAGTGGAGCGCCTTATGCCAGAGGCTGATTGATGTTGGGCGAGCTCGGCAAGCGGCGGCGGCGGCGGCATTTCGAGGCGCGTATCAAAAGCCACCTGAACCGAAAGGCGTCAAGCCTCAGTTCCCAGTACTTGTGGCGGGGTATTGGTTTATATATATATATATATGTATTTGTATTTTTGTTAGTTCTCCACTCGCACTTCAAGTCATTTTTATACACTTTCACTTTTTTGCTAAACACACATAAGCACACATACTGGCACTGGCACTCACGCACCCTCGCAGAGATGTTTTTCTTTTGGTGTTTCACTTTCTTGTCGATGCAATGCGTTGGGCTGCGAGTTGGGTTTGGGTTCGAGTTCGAGTTGAGTTTTTAAGTTCGAGTTTGAGTTTGAGTTTGAGTTTGAGTTTGAGTCTGTGCGGTGTCTCGACGTGGCTGTGAGACTGTGATTTATGCGCTGCGAAGACTTCGGACTGGACTGTCGACCTGCCTGCCGATTGCCTGGTAGAGCCTAGTAATTTGCCTGCCTGCCTGCCTGCCTGCCGTGTGTGTCTGTCTGTCTGCCTGCCTGACTGCCTGACTGCGTACTAAGCCAGCAGCGTGGACAGAACCCGAGGAGCAGAAAAAACGCCGCAACTTGTTTCGCGTTTAGCAGTTTTCTGTTGCAATGTTGTGCAAAAATTGTTAACGATGACGGCCAGAGCCGTTGTCAGACCGGCGGTCGCGTTAGCTAGCGTCGCTGTCGCTGCTTTCGATGACGTCGCTGCAGCGCGATTTGATTGTAAAGTCTCCCCTGCACCGGCGCCGCACCACAGCTCCGATCCAAAGCTCGCTCGATGAAAGTGGCCGCTGGCCGTGCGCGTTGATGTGGCGGGCGCGAAAAGCGAGAAAAAATTCAACGGCAGCGCTCTGCGAATTGTCCTCGTCGTTTTTGGTTTTGGTGATTGGCGCAAAAAAATGTTTGCTGCGATGGCAGCGGCGACGTCGCTTTGCTAATGTACATACATGTGCAGTGCCGCACACTCATCAACACAGCATACAGCCCACAGCCCACAGCCCACAGCCCACAGCTCACAGCTCACAGCAGAGAGTGGCGCACATATGCACACAGCTGGACAAATCCAAAGCACACATAGGGACAGGCACGGAGATGGATAGGGGATATGGACAGCAACGCGCGCTCAGTCGCGAAAAATCAAAACAAAGCGCGACGACGACAACGACAGCGCGATGGCGGCAGCAGCACTGCACACACACACACACACACACACACACATACGCATACACATATACACATATGCAAATTTGCACACATACAGAGGCAGTAAGAGAATGCACATACTTCAAGCACACCCGTTTAGCCATCCCCAATCAAGCGGCTAACGCATTTCGTATTTGCTATGCCTAAAATCAAACAGCGCCAAAAAGTATGCAACACAAAATGCACCACCCCAATTGCTCATGGCAGGAGGTCTGCGCTGGTGCAGTGGTAACTGCGCTGCCCGCGATGCAGTTGCGTGCAGACAGTGAAAACGCAGCAATCGGCCCTAAAATTGTACCTAAAACATTCATCCATTCATCTAGCAATCCATTCCCACCCACACACACACACACACACACACACACATTCACATATGCATGTCGTATATGGCAAGGGAGCGCGCTGTTGCTCCTAGCTACCCATTGTTGCTGCCTCCATTTCGCGCTCAATTCGATTGCCCCGCCAGCAACAGCAACAGCGACAGCGCCACCCATAATCCCAGTCCAATCCTTAACCATGATCCCCACACAGTCTGTGCTATGTGGTTCTGTTCTTGTTTTGATTTTGTGCTTTTGCTCGTTCTTTTTCGCACACTCACTCATACATGCAAAGCAAATGCAATTTTTTCGTTTTCATTTGCCACAACAACAGCAACTGCTAGAAGAGAAAGAAAAAATAAAAAAAAAAAAACAAAACGGGGCAAAAGTATGGAAACCTTTCTCATTGCCCCTGCGAATGCAACACATATATTTATTGTGTATTTTTTTTTTTTTAGTATTAGTATTGGAAATGCTAAGCCAGAGATGCAAATGAAAAATAATTTCTAGCAAAATATATATTTTTTTAATTTTTAAAATTTCTTTTTATTTGCAATCTGTCTTATAGTAAACAATAAGCAAATTTATTAACAATAATAAATATATTTATATATATATATATATATATATATATATAGAAAAACAAAAACATATACATTTAGATGAAATAGAACTATATCAGAATCGATTTCGATTACGGCCAAATACAGAAATATGTATATAAAATATTTATATGTATGTATATATTATATATATGGAATGCTTCCCACGCACAAATGCACTGAGAGTGCATCGACGAGCCGGAGTAAAAACACTTTACCCAAACCGTGGCCCCTTGCTATCAACTGTACATTGCCATATATAAGTATATATACCAACACACATACACACATACACAGTTCGACATGCATATGTACTGCAAACTAAACAGAGAATGCATTTGAGCTCAGCTAGCTCACGCATTTCGCATATAACTCATACGCCGAGTAGGCCTCTGGTCAACTTAGAACTGCACATAGCGCCAGCCCACACATCAGCACTCCCGCTCTCATCACAAACACATACATACATACACAGTCGTATGTACTATGGGCAGCCGTTGGCTCGTCGGCTGGGCGACTAGGCGGCTAGGCGGCAGGTAACGTGTCCATAAGGACTGTATATGGACATTTATGGCGCTATCGATGGCATTGGTTATTGACTTTGATTTTGGCTTTGCTTTCGGTGCAAAGTTCAGCAGCAATGAATGTGGGTTGAGACTGGCAGTTGGGGCGGCCTTCATTCAATTCATGCATAAAAAAGAATTACCAATAGCTTATGGATTAATAAGTCGTCCCGAACAAATGCCAAAGGTACATCAAATACAAACGTACATCAATACAAATGTGGCCTGTGAACTGTTTCTGATTATCTGTCTGGCAGTCCTGTGGTCTGCACGACCAGCGAATCACAATTCTCTAGCCATTAGCTGCTTGTTGATTATTAATTAATGAGTTAAAGGGGAGCTTCGTTCATAATGTGAAATTTCTCTGAATGAAAACAAAAAATTCGCATAGAACAAACAAGCAAATCAAAAGCGAGGGAAGAGAAAAATACCTCCTAAGCCAATGGAAAGCTCTCTTTATATAAAAAGCAATATTTAATTTATATAATATATAAAAAGCAATATTTAATTTTGTGCTCTTTAAGTAATTTTTTATTAATACTAACTAGATTTCATTTAAATATTTATTTATTTATTTATTATTTTATAATATGAAAAAAGTTATTTTGTTGTAGTGCAAGTTATTCAAAGAATAATTTGATATTATTTATTGATATTGATAATATAATATTATATTATTAATAATATTATTATTGATAATATTAAACATATACAAAACATTTTCATGTCATATCCGCTTTGGTATTTTATTAGATAATATATTCTATATGAAAGTTTCTTTTGAGAGGTACTTTTTATAACTTAAACTTAATCAGATGCTGAGAGTGTCCAGTAAACTATATTATAATGAAATACCCATTCCTTACAAGGATATAGTCCAGTTTGCCTTCCTATATAAACGACATCTATATTGAAATACTGTAAAAGAAGTGATGTTTCACTTGGTAAGACTTAGACATTTTGCCATAGAGTCTAAGACAATATATTGATATTGATTATGGATATATTATTTCAATTTGAACCGATTAATATGACAGGAAAAAGAAAACGTATTTGATTTAATAATACATCTGATTTATTTTTAAGTAATAGAAATTAAATTTTTTATTGAATAAATTTTTAAATGTGTCCTTGCCATACAATAAATTTGAAAGTTCATAAAGTTATCTTAGCTGGCACCTAAAAATCGACTTGAAACTTCTGCATTTGCATTCAATCGAAAATGTATGTAGATTAAAGTAATTTGAGTTCAGTAGTTCTAACTCAAATCTCATTAAAACATTTTTGTAATTAGTCGTACAAAAGGAAAAATGATCGCAAATGCATTCCCAGTCCAAAAATGCATCAATCAAGCGCAGCGCCGCAGGAGGGCAGAAACAGACAACTAACTATAGTAGGAAAATTGTAGCTAGACGGGGAGGGAATGAGAGGGGAGTCTCACAGCATCTGACCGATGGCCAAAAATCATTTTTAGCTCGCTGATGTTGATTCTGTGCGCTGCAGATAGGACGCCTGAATGCAGTTGATGTGGATGCTGATGCAGTCTATATTGCTGCAGTTGCAGCTGCAGCTGCAGCTGCTGATGGCTGATGGCTGATGGCTGTTGGCTGATTTGCATATTCCCCAAAGCGCAATGCGTTGCAGTTGCAATTCGTTTGCCTAAAAGCATCAAGCAGAGTCCCGGCCAGGACGGAACGGGGCGGGAAGGTATATAATGAAAATATAGACGCGCAGCAGCAGCGACAGCAACAAAAATGACAAAGACAGCGCGGAAAATTGCGCGGAAAATTGCGCGAAAAACTAAACATGCGACAGGCGCAGAGGGCAGCGAACGACAGCTGCAAAATAGCCAACAACAAAAATCCATTCCAGTTTTTGCCCCATGCACCAAAAACAGCTGCAGTTGCAACATTCTGTTGAAAAACAAAGAAAAAAGAGAAAAAAATTAACAGCCCAACAGCAACTGCAATAAGGGAAGCTTCCGACATGGGGCTGGGGTTCTTGATTGTTGTCGTTGGTCAGCCAAGAGGTGGAGCGATGCGAGTTACACTTAAGTGCAGTCGGGGCGAGCGATGGGTCAAGTGACAGGCGTTGCTCACGTGGAGGTCACTCTCGCCATTAGCCTCGATGCACTAGAAAGTAAATCAGACTCCGTTGCATGATTCCCAATGGGACTTCATAATTCATTAGGCTCATTTTTTGTTCACTCTCATGTCGGTCCCCGAAGATTGCAGGCCATAAACATATTTCGATTTTAATTAATCAAGCGAATGGAAATGCACAGCTCAAAGGACATGCGGCGAAACGGATGCCCTACAACCAAACTTTGAACTTTCGATATGGTATATTTTTAACTTTGTTATTTTATGGCCAGAGCTGGCTGACAGACGGCAAAGAGTGAAATGGGGCAATCCCCCTATTTGGCATGCAGTTTGGATAACAGAGGGCCGCTGGGCGTGGTTGGACTTCATTCCTCTTGGTTCTTGTTGTTGCATTAAAAATACGTGCTCGCGTTTGAAAAACAACACAAAAACAAAAACAAAAACAAAAATAAAAAACAAAAAGCAAAAATGCTCCGCCTACCATAGAAGCGGCGTGGAAGGCAGCATCATTGCAATGGCAGAAATAAATGCAACTTTGCTGCGACAACCGCACTGCTCTGCATGCGTCTGCGTGCATTGCTCATCCGCCCCGTGAGCCATCGTTAGCATACGCAAAATGCATTTTCACAACAACAAGCAGCTATGGCTCCTGCTGCCATTGGATTTTGTTAGAGCAGCTGCGGGCGCTGCACATTTTGATGGTTTGAGCACGTTGCACGGACCTTGGCATGGGTAGATAGACAGGCAACATGCCGGGGCTTTTACGCTGCAGTTGCTTTGTCAACCCGCGGATTTCTACATACATATACAGATATCTATATACACATATATATATAAATCTATTTTTATGTACATACATATATCAATTTGTTGTTCATGACCATTGTCTCTGTTGTTCTGTCTGTCTCTCTGTCTACGTGTTTCATTGCAACTGTCCACATTGTGCCCAATTTGTGAGCCAACTTCATTAATTTTCAGCTTCCCTAACAACAAATATGTAAACATATTATATAAAAATTACAAAATCGGCGAATGCAGTTCAATTTGATATTATATTAATTTTTTCACAATATATAATAATATAAAATTACTTAATTTACGTTTAGGATTTTTCCTTTTTAATAAGAACTTACGTAATTAAACTTGGAAAAAATCGATTTTGTTTTTAAACAACAAAAATGAAATATATAGATTATATATTAAAGAACCCCAAAGTAATTTAAATATAAAACAATCCCAATGTTCAAGCATGAACATTTCTAGCAGGAATATGAAAGTAAGACAACAACGACCACGCGAAACAAACATGCAAATAGTTAAGTGCCAAACCGCCGTTAAGGATAAGCACAATAGGACAGGGGAGTGCCATACACACACACACACACACACATGCTGGCGGGACTGTGGCCAGTATGAAATATCTCAGGAGACAGCACATAAGCCACAACAACTACAACACAAGCAGCGACAACGTCGGCATATTATAATTAAAGTAGAGAACAGCTTAAAGGACATAAACACAAGGACACGCCAGCGGGTAAGTCGTATAAGTTAAGTTGACTGGAGGCGACCGCCAGGCGGACGTCGACCACGGAGCGGCGACAACATCTTTCGCATTTTGCGCTTTTGTTCTGCTGAATGAAAATTCCGCTTGTCATGTGATAAGGATAATGAAATCCTTGGCTCTGAAAATATTTGCCTTGCCACTATTTACACGCATGTGCTTGTGTGTGTATGTTTGTGTGGCCACGTGTAGGTAAGCAAAGGTGTGGCCCAAGTTGTCGTCGTCGTCGTCGTCGTCGTCTTTGACTCCTTTGGGGTTACCCAGCGGCGACTGGCCACTATTTTTGTTCATTTTAGTATCAATTTGGTCGCAAGTGTTGTCACACACATGTGTACACACTTGTAGTTAGCTATATGTGTCATCGTGTGTCTGTGTGTGTGTGTGGGTGTAGAAACCCTTAAGTCATCAGTAATTTAACTGGGTGCGGCTTCTACATAAATGCGACTAACTGCAGGCGCTCTTTTGAGGTCAAGGAAGTGGCTTCATTTGGCTATCCGTTAGATTACGCGATATGGCAATTATGCAGCCGGAGAATCGTTTCAGAAACTTTAGCTGGCGCCAAACTAATTGCATACTTTTGCCGCCTTTCCCAATTTAATCTTAAAGGCAATTTTCCATTTCTTGCTGTGCTCACAGCGCCAACTGCAATTCACATATAACTTTTGCACCCGAAATTGCATGCAATTGCGCACATGTGCAGGATCTCAACGGCCTCGAAAGTGGGCCTCCTGCCAAGGTCCTGCTAAACGTTAAGGATCCGGCAGCCAGTTTGGGTAATTGCGTTTTGGGCCATGCGTCTGCTAGACAACAAGTTGCAGGCCTTAAACCAACCCCAAGGGTGAACTCGGGCCAAAGTGCATATTATGCAAGCCAAAACTGCAATTCAACGGAAATGGTAGCAGGAGGAACAGCAACAGAAGGTAGCAGGATGAGCCCTGATTGCAGCCCAGCAAATTAAAAACTTCCATTGATGGCAAGCAAACAATGCCCAGACGGTCTCGTCCTCGTCATCAACATCAACATCAACATCAACATCGACGTCGTCGTCGTCGATTCTTTGTCGTAATTTTGTTGATTTATAGCTGAAAGTTTTGTTTAACAACTTGCTGATAACAATTAAGGTTGCTTTAAAGCAAGGAAGATTCACAAAACTCGAACCGAGTCTATATATGCGAAAGATTTCACAAAGTCTTCATTAAAATTTAAATTTTTAAAGCTAAACTAACGAAAATAAAATTCTATTGGTGCTAACAGCAAAGCTCGCATATGTCTGTTGTCTGTTCTCTCAATGAGTGTAATTTACTCGCTCTTTAAGAAAAAACTCAGAGCGAAACAGAGCGTTTGCGATCGTATATATATATATATATATATATATATGAATGTGTGCATATATATGTAGTGAAGAGTGTTTGGGTTTGAGTCTTTGAGTAATTTGCTCACTTACTGAATCTCTTTGTGCTAGAGTCAATCTTATCGTTCTTCTAACGATGATCGGGAAACGAAAAGGAAAAGAACTTTACGAACTTTGATTAATATTATATTCGTTATATTTAATATTTGATTACATATTAAGCATTTAGATCTCAATAGTTAATTATTAAGTTAATTAAAAGCATTTTATCCCTTTGATAGACATATATTTTTTATTTATATATTGATATATATTTCATTATTTTTATTAGCTAATATTTTAGCTTTTAAGAAACAGTCTCTTATTTTTAGCTTATAGAAAATAATAGTTTTCTTTTTAAAGTTTTTTCTTATATTCAATGGTAAGAAAAGTGCTCATTACCACAGAAGTTGTTGCATCAATAATCGGGCTTCATGTGACGCCTTCCGCTTTATTATGACAGGCCTTTTATTGTTGTGGTGGCAACTGCCAGCTGTTGCATGACATGTTGCTGCCATGCCACACTCTTATATGTATACGCAGGCTCATTCGCAGCGAATGTGTGAGCGACAGAAAGAGAGAGAGAGAGAGAGAGAGAGTGCGAGGACTGAGTGGGAGAGCGTACATATATGTATAATGAGTTTGACCGGCATTATTTTGCAATTTTAAAAATTTTACGTGATTTTTACAAGCCGGTAAAAAAAAGCGAAACAGAAAAAAATTGCACAGCAAAGTGCAGAGCGTTGTGTATGTGTGTGTGTGTGTGTAGGGGTAGGGGCTGACAGTGGATAACAGGGGTAATCGAGTCGGGCCGAGCGAGCGTCGCATTTAATGCTCGGCTGTAGTGTGAGAACGAGTACAGGACAACAACCAAAACGAGTTCTGTACAGGCAGCGGCAGCCAAAAAAACAAAAAACAAAAATGGAAAAAAGAAATGTGCCAAAAAAAAAAATTGAAAAATAAAAGAGAAGCAAAAGGAAATAAGCAGATATAAAACGATACACAGCGAAAATTGGCGGTGTTTTCCTTTTGTGTGGCGATGCAACACATGGTTGCCGACTGTGTCCCAGGAGGTGTTTAAGCTGATTGCCAGCACCAAGCTGAGCAAACAGCTGCAGCTGCCGGCTAGCCGAAAAGCGAAGTCAGCGGGCCAACAATTAAAGTTTTCATATTAATCAATTTTACTCAAGTTCAAGTCTTGCATTCAAAGTGGTTAATTTTTAGTTGATACTATAGAAAGCAAAATTAATGAGCTGCCATTTGAGTTATGCGAAATGAAGCACATTGAGCTAGCCTTACTCAGTCCAATCTAGAATAGCCATTAGAATATATATAAATAGTTTACTCAACTGCTTGACAAATTTAAGTACTAATTTTTACAGAACAAAGCTCTGAGAAAATGGACCGGAGCCCAATGGTTCGTAAGGACTGATTTACTTAATATTGCCAACAATAGCAGAACTCACTGGCCAACACAGCTCAAGATATGCGGATAGAATATCCATCCACTCAAACCAACTAGCGGCAAACCTACAAGTAAACACAACAACCAGAAGACTGAAAAGATTTCATCCTCTGGATAATTGTATAATAAATGTAATATAATAAATTAGAAAATAAAGGCATTAAGCCATCTTCCTAGTTAAGGTAAATTCAGTCAATGACAAAAGCGGCAATAAAATAAATTCAATTATAAAAAAAAAAAAAAATTTAAGTACTTTCGATTTAGTTGTTCATTGTTGTGCTGGAGAAGTCTTGTTATATTTGAGTTCAGCTTAACTCCTGTGGACTGCTGACGTCAGCTGCTGTGAGTCCTGCCGTTGCTTCTGTTTGCTTATTGCAATATCCTTTTATTTTTTATATTTTCAACACTTTGTTGTTTATATCTTTTTTTCTGGCGATGCAACACCCCAGCAACAGTTTTACTGCTCATTGGCGGCCACACCAGTGCACCCACACTCACACACACACACACACACTAGCTCACTCACACACTTATAGAGCATGCCATGTGGCCCGCCGACTCGTGGACTCGACTGCTGCTGCTGCTGCTGACCGGCGTTTTTGGCCGGCTTTTTGCGATTTTTTGTGTTTGTTTCTTTTTTTTTTTTTATTCATATATTTGCATTTTTATTTTTATTTTCGTATTTTTGTTGATTTCTGCTGTTCGGCGTTCGCGTAAATTTTTTTCATAATTTTTTTGCTCTGTTTGTGTGAATAAAAAATAAATTAAAAAACAATCAAAAATAAATTGCAGAGAACAATAAAAACAAGGAAAACAAAAACGACGAAAGAGAGAGGCGCAAGTGGAGCTGGGCGTGCATTTAATGTGGAAAATCTGGTTATTGCCACGCCCCGCGGCCTGTATCAGTTTGTGTGCCATTGATTTTTAATTATGTTGCATACTTTGGGGCGCGTGTATTTTTTTTTACTTTTTCGGCAATAATTTACACAATGAGGCCAAGGGAATGAGGCATGCCGAGGGCGTGCAGCAGCTGCAGCAATTGCATTAAATTAAAATTAAAGAAAAACAAGTGACAAAAATAAAAATGAGCCGCTGAACGAGCCATTAAAATGTGAACGACCCCAAAGTGGGAGAAAAAAAGACATTGCGAGAGAGGGAGAGAAATAATTTTCATTATCAACCATTATGGTTTGACCTTGAGCGGCATTGGGACACACTCGTTGTTGTTGGCGCTTGTTGGCGTTGTTATTATGTATTGCATTGTAATGGTGTGAGTAAACGAAAAAAAAAGAAGAGAAGTAAATGCCGGTGCCGTGTCCGGCGAGTGAATTGAAACAGTTGAACGCGGGTCCAGGTTTATGTCTGTGTATGCGTGTGAGTATGTGCGTATGTTTGTGTGTGTGTGTGTGTTCGAGTGTTGGTTAATGAAGCAACCAACACGCACCCCACTGGAATGGGGTCAGGGTTTACAGGGATCTGGCTACGGCAACGGGTCGCCGTCACAACATTGTCCTGTTTGCTTCTGCTCCGCCGGAGAGTGTCTGCTGGTGTGTGAGTCCTCATCCTCGTGTGTGTGTGTGTGTGTGTGTGTGTGTGAGTAGTTTGTTTGACATGCGTAGCGTATTTCATTTTATTTCGTTTTTCGGTTAATTTTAATTGATTACTCAATGTGCGAAAATGATTCGCTCGTTTGCCGTGCCCTTCATTTCCATAGTATAGTATATGAAATTATTTTTTCACACGTTTTCGCTTTTACGCTGCTCTTTTTTTTTTTTTTGTTTTATTTGTTTTTTTATTTATTTTCTGTTTTTTTTATTTATTTTATTTTTTCTTTTATTGTTTTCCTTTTACGCAATTTCATTCATGATTTTCAGCTGATTTCGCTGCATTGTTTGTTTACAATTTCATTCGGAAATCATTTAATGTTTTGGTCAGATCATTGACTGGGCTAAACTTTAGCCATAATTCAAGGGCAGAGCAGCAGCAAGATGTTAATCTTAAAGAAACAATAAACGCAATCAGACAGACAACTTTGGAGCGAACAAAGCGTCACGTAGTTCAAATTAAGAAGCAGACTTGCCGAGGATAAAGGAGTCCAGGTGGTGGATTGTCCTTTTGTTTGTCACACTATCCATGCAGAGACACGTTAAAGGGTTGGCCGTTAAAACTATGCAAAGTGTTTATGAATTTAGTGTCGACTCGAGCTGACATTAGAGCCTGTAATTATTGCCGTGCGTGCGACTGTGTGTGTGTGTGTGTGTGTAACCGGTTATCCTTGGACTGTTGAGCCCGTCGGGCATCCTAACCTAATGAGCAGTTGAGGAAAACGCATACATTTATCGCCGCACTTGCATCTCGGCCTCTTTGTCCCCACGGAGGGCATTGAAAGGACTTCGATAAGCTAACGAGACAGAGGCCATTTGAGTTAGTTTTGGGTATTTTAAGTTAGCTTTTGTGGCGCTTTAATCAAAGACAAAGGCAGCCCGAGTCTTGAGGTGAGAGCAACTGTAACTATAACTGAAAATGTTGCAACTTTTCCACTGTCATCGTTAAGATACGCATCTTTATGAAGGTCGCCTCACATATTGAATGCACGCCGGCCCATAAAACGTGGCTGACTTAATGTGAAATCTAAAGATACGTGATAGTTACCTTTTGCCCGATATCCGAACACAACAGCAAGCTGTGTCTCCCATTGAATTGTGGGCAAACGTGTGTCCTTGTGCGCCTTGCTCGATTGGACTGGCTGCCTGCCTGGTTGGCTGACTAGCTGACTAGCTGACTAGCTGCCTGCCTGGATATGTGTTCTTCGACCCACTTGTAAGCCTCGGGTGTCATTTGGGTCGCTTGACTTTTCTTGTCGCTTGCTGGTTGTCTGGTAAATTTATGACACAAGTAATTTGCGTACGGTCAAGCGCACACACATTCAACCACGAACAGATACAGATACAGATACAGATACAGATACACATATGGATACAAATATAGATACAAATACATATACGAATGAGCTTTCATATGCACACATATCAGGCGCCCTCTGTGTGTGTTATCCTGGCTGGCATGTGTCTAATTAGTTGTGCGTCTTCACCAGCTACAAAATGAGGTCAAATTGTATGCGAGGGACATTTCGTTCCTTGGCGTGTGCCATGGATTTGTCTTGTCCAAGTTTATGGGCCAGCATTTTGAGGTGCGTCGGGTTAATTGAAATGCCCGCCACAGTTGGGGCCCTCAAACTTGGATTAGTCCGAACATTAGATGACTTTCTTTTAACCTAGCCCCTGGCCACTCGCATTGTTATGGCTAATTGAAGGTAATACGCAAAATCCTTGCGTAGGTCCGACAAGAAGACCGTCAAATGTGGGGCGGGGCGCCGTCGGACTGGCTGCTTGTTGACAGAAATTATGCAAATTTAAAGCAATTAAAAATACTTGCTAATTGACTTGAGCGCCGTTGGCACATGGAGCTGTAGCTTCACGTCAACGGATTGGCAAACTGTCGGCGAAAAAGTGCCAAAGAGAAACGGGTACGACCAGGGCAAAGGCACGGACACATGTGACAAGCAGGCGGAGTGGGCATGGGTACATAGAGGAACGACGACTAATTAAATTAAACAGCGACTCGAGCGGACTGAAGCGGACGGCAAGCGACGACACGGTAGCTGAGCCGGAGCGGAGTATTAACTTATTTTTCGTGCAATTAACTTTTTAGTGAGCACTACACATCGCACAAACAGCCAAATAAAAATCAAATCAAAGAATTCCCATTTCCCGTATCCACACATTCATGTGTGTGCGCCGTCCAACTCCAGCCCAACCCAGCCCAGCCCAGCCCAGCCCAGCGATTCGCACAAAGAACGTAAAGTAGCTCGGCCCCACTTAATACCCACTGCCAGACCCCCCGCCAGTGCCCATTGCTCGATCCACGAGTCATTCATTCTGCATTATGCAAAGTCGACAAGTGCATGCGTGCAAAGTTCCTTTTTGGCGAGCTCTTTTTGCCAGCTACACACACTGAGTGTGTGTACTCACACACACAGTCACACTCATTTTGTATGGCTATGCTTATAGAGGGCATCAGCATCAATCATTAGCACTGCTCCAGTCCATTCTACACAATTCCGTTCTCATTGAATGTTTGCCTTTTTGTTCAACATTTTCTTCGTCCGTTGCATTGAATGCCAAATGTTCGACTAGAATTTTTTATATTTATGTTAGATGAGCGTGGAAAAAAATTAAGTGAGCACAAGTTGAATGAGAAGAATGAGCAGACTATGTGAACTTCCAAGTGCAAAATTTTATTACAAGTTTTAAAATTTGCACTCGATATTATTGTATGCAGTTTTATTGAAATTTGAAATAATAATAAACTTTACATTTGTCTTTTCTTCATATCAATGTAAGAAATTTTTTAAATGAATGAAAATTCTACATTAAATGAATTTTCAAAATATATTATTTAATATTATATATATATATATATATATATATATATATATATATATATATATATATATATATATATATATATATATATATATATATATATATATATATATATATATATATATATATATATATATATATATATATATATATATATATATATATATATATATATATATATATATATATATATATTATAGTATATATAATTATTGAATTATTATAGAGAAATTTAAAAGCAACTAATTTAAAATTTCAAGAAAATTGCATAATTGAAAATTCAAATCTATATACAACTTCAAATATACATAAGTATAGAGCTCTCATTATTTTAATGCTTGTACATCGTGACCCGAGGGCGATATTATTTGTCGAGAATTGATTTGAATAGCGTCTGTTTTCATTTGCTCACATTCAGCCAGATACTTGGACTCCTCTTCATTTCATTTGTGACTATTCAATTGCATGAGGGTGAGGGTTATGATCAGACCATATTAATTAGGTATGGATATTGGCTGTTAGGGACACGTCTTCAAATCTGCAACTCCCGTAAAGAGCACAACCCTTAAAAGCAATCTATAAAAAATACTTTATAAAATGTAGAAATAATTTTAAGGAACTTCCGTTGAATGCTCAACGTCAAAATGAAAACAGCACCCGCTGCTCAATAATTAAGGCAAAGGAGTCAAAAATCTTTTGCATTGGGGGTTGGCCGACTGTCAGCTAGGGCGCAGCGTGGTCAACTGGCAAGTCAAAGTTTTGAAGTTCAGTTGGTCATTGAAAGCGGCTCATTGCCGCTTGTTTACGCTGCACACATCCAGAGACAAGGGACAAAGGATTACCTTGCCGTCTCACTCACAATCGGAGCGCACATGCCGTAATCAAAGAAATTGGCGCCACGTTGCGTGCAGCAGCCCGTGGCGAGTGTGGATGGATGGATGGGTGAGTTGAGTTGAAGCCAGCTGAGCTGTATTGAGCTGAACTCAGCTGGACAGTGTCCAAGAAGGGTTGCGATTGACCGTCTCCGTCTCCACGTCGCTGCCCTTCCATTCCATATTCAAATTCAACGCAGCGAGCTGCTATTGCTTAAAGCATGTTTGCAGATTGTCTTAAACAGTTTGACTTTTAATTTTGCAGCCAAGTTGAATGGTGCTGACAGACGAGTGTATACAGACCAGGCAGAGGATTTTTAATTACAAAATCATTTATATATTATACAACTCTACGACCGCACGTCAATCTTATGCTAGGCCTATTTGTGCGCTCTTTAAGAACCGCATGGAGTTCGCTTCGCTACGCTCACCCTGCAACCTTGCGGCATACGTGAGTGCAATTAACCCAGGGCGTCGAAGTGTAAAATATTTATTAATAAATAACACACACATCCACACGTCTACTAATTGCTACAAAGGCGGCAGGCGACAGTCGACAGGCGACTGACGACAGGCGACATACGGTAGCCGCCTCCGTCGCATCATTGGCACCGTTCGCACTGCCTCAAAGAGTTTTTCCAGCCGTGAGACGACGCACAGGACTCGGTTGAGGTCCAGGCCTAAGTTCAAAGTGTCCACAGCACACACACACACACACACGTGGGCCCGTTTTTAATTTTTATTTTATTTATTTTTTTTTATTTTCTCTCGTTTACATCTCTGCAACCTCAAAGTGTTAATGGAAAATCAATAATTACGCATCTTGGAATTATTAATAGGAGCGCAGCATGGCCCACATGTCCTTACGTGCTGCCTTCGCAATAGAAGAAATGAAAGCTGACAGCTCATTAGCTAACTGTACAACTAATTGCATGTATTACTAATGGAATGAAAATAAACCCATTATTTTTTTTTTCCAATGACACTGTGAAGCATGTCATTTCATGAATGATAATCAATTTATCTATTAATTGACTGCAAAACTAATCAAATTTAAAATTGGAAGAGCGAAAAGTTAAAAATTAGCCATACAAAATAGATGCCCGTAATTGCATCACGGTGAGATGAGTTTCATTGAGCTACCAATATTTTTCATTCAACAACAAATTTTAGACACTAAATATTCACATAGTTGTTTACACTAATACTTTATCCATATAAACTTTAAAATTTATTGACTAATTTGCAATTCGAACTACGAGCACCAGCCAAAGCTCAAGCTCAAGCCGATGTGCATTGAAATTTAGAGAGATCAGAATGAATGACAAAATCTCTTTTCACATGCAAATCTCGAATAAAACTAATCTATTGAGTGAATAGAAATTCACTCTTTAATTGGCATCGCACTGCATTATCATTAATTTCTCAGTCGCAAACTCAAGTCGATGTGCCGTGATATCAAATGGAAGAACGGAACGGAACGGAATGGAGAACGGAATGTAGAATAAAATAGAGAACGGAACAGAGAACGGAGTGGAGAACGCAATGGAGAACGGAATGTAGAATGGAATAGAAAACGGAATGGAGAACGGAACGAATGCGCAAATCTCTTTGCCAATAAACGTCAGTTAATTGCACGATTTTAATTTCTTTGATTATAACATTAATTGCTAGATTATAAATTCAAATTATATACATAATAAATGTATCATTTTAAGTAAATGTTGCCCAAGTTTCTATAAATAAAATAGAGTAGAATTCTTTTCAAAACACAAAATTTAAATAAAAATAACGATCATATTTTATATCGTCAAATCTAATTATTTTCAAGTCTCGCAATCATATACAAACATATATGCAATACATCATTTTTATTTTTAGTGTTTTACTTTAATTAATTGCCGCACATAAATCTTATAACATTATAATCTTACATATATTTAAATCTAAACTTTTTTTTTCTTTTTATTATTTATTAAGTCATACGCGACAATAACCTGGGCTCGCCGACTAAACTTTTAAAAGTTAGCTGTGGCTATTACTTATACTACTAAATTATTTGTTTATTGTTATATTTTTATATTCTGATATTCTATTAATTGAATTTCAAGTTCAGAGTATATAATTTTTTCAGTGTTCGTCTGTTGTTTTTTATACCCAGATTATGTTTGCTTGCATTGCCAGCTTATCCACATATCTGGATATCTTCTTGTTAATTAACTTAATGTTTTTGTGTTACGCAATTTCAGTGAATTCATCTGAGGGCATAGCACTTCTGATGAGCACTCACACCAATATGCGATAAATTAAACTAAAAAAAATCTCTACAGTATACATCAACTATTTAATACAATAGAATTTCTCATACCCAAAGTTTAGCTTTTGAACATAGCATTCCTCTGCACTAGGACCTCGTTCAAATGTTTATTTTTGTGTATATTTTACACGGCAATTTATTTGTTGTTTGATTCGGTGCGTGTTGCGTGTTGTAATTGGCAACAGTAAAGAATTCGCTGTATTTATTTGTACTTTTGTATGCATTTTATATACGTTTGAAACAAAAATAATTGTAGCATACTTTTACGCGCTGGGCTTTGATTGCTGCCTGGCTGAATGCATCGCTGCATTTGGCAACTGGGTTGGGGTCTGTGGTGACTGCACCACTAATTGACAATAAGCCGCACGCACTTAAACGTGGTTTGGGATCACATGAGGAAGACGCTAACGACGCCCAAATCCAGCTAAGTTCCGAGTGGAGATGGTTGGGGGTTCGGTACGGTTCGGCCAGTGAATCTGGCAAAGGCAAATAATTTTAATTAAATGAAAAAGAAGCGCTGCGAGAGAGTTCGCTGCATGCAATAGGGGTATGATGCGTGGGGAAGGCGGCAGGCAGCATGACCAGCCGGCTGGAGCCATGGCACTTAAGCGCCACTCCAGCGCTGCAATCCAACATGCCAGCGAATTGGCACTTGGTCGTCAACGAACCAAAGGCCACACCGAAATGCAATGGCCATCCCCTCGGCCGTCATCCCCTTCCCCCTCCGCTCCCACACACACACACACATGTGCATGTCGGCTAGCTGCCGACTGGGTAGGACGCATGTCCTTTGTAAGAATTCATTTGCAACGCGAAACTTTTTTTTCGCAATTTCTAACGCCGCACACTCAAAGTCGCCAAAGAGCCAGTGGAACACGGTGGCAGGCTCATGTAAATGGGCTTGGCGAGGAACAGGGGGCTTGACTGGGGATAGGGAAATGGGAGCACAGGGCACAAACATGGCAAAGAGGTAAACTGCACTTAAAGTGCAGCGAGAAAAAATTGCACCCGCGATCTGCAGCTGACCAAAAATGCACTGGGCGCCCAAGGCAGGCACCACACTGAAGTGGGTGAGTCAGTGGTGCTGGCGACGTTTATATGCAAAAAGATAAAGAGCAAGTGCCACACACACGCACACTTGCAGCCCGGCTAACTGTTTGTTTTATGAGCTGATGTGCGCCGCGAGAGCTGGCGAGTTTTAGAGTTTGCCAAAATGCTGCCGAGTGCAATTTTGTGAAGTTTGCTTGTTGTTTTTGCCCCTTGTTGCATGTTGTTCTTGCTGCTGCAGTTGCGCTGTAGAGCGATTTTGATTGAAATTGCACTCACACCCCAAGCAAATACAGTGCGCGGAAAACTAAGAGGATGATTTTCACCTCTGCCAGCAATTTATTTTTTCGCACCGATATTCTCCTAATTCATCTACTCTAGCTAGATCAATTTATAGAGTATATATAATCATAGAGTTTTTCTTTTTTTTGCTATTCGATTTACGTATCTGTGCCAGAACAGATTTGATTAAGAATAGAAATTGAAGACTATCAGCTAAATTATTGTGTGACATATATAATAAATATTGAGAGTTTGAGATATCATAATTTACATAAAAGTTCATTTTATTTGCATGCTTCAAGCATTTATATTTTCTTTTTCATTTAATAATAACATTGCTACGATTAATACGCATCATGCAAAATGCCCTGCAATGTAATCTTCGCCAATCAAATTTTATTATTATTATATTATTATATAATATTATAATGTTAATCTACAAACACGTAAATTTAAAGGCTTGACATAAACTGATAACGAAGGCTCGAATTTAAAATTGGACAGACAGACAATAGTAATAAATAGAAAAATTACAAGTAGGGATCGCAACAAAATATTTATATATATATATATATATATATATATATATATGTCTACAAATAAGTGTCTTTTTGATATCACACTTTGAGAAAAAGCTCAGCAGATCAATCAACAGCATCTGTTCTTTAATGAGTTAATTCGCGATCGGATGCGTTTGCTTTTGTTTTGTGTTGCTCTCGTTGCTATCCGACCGATGTTTTGTGAAGCATTGTTCATGTATTGCTATGAATGCAAGAATAAATGTAGGCATGAGTAAGTTAAAGTGATGACCGATCGCATAGTCTCTTTGAGCTATCTGCTCACTTGATTAACCTCTTTGCGGAGGAGAGTAAAACAGCATCACAGAGTAAAACCCAAAGCAAAGCGCACTTACTCAGAGCAACAGTAAATGATCTGCACAAACGAGCAGATAAATTAAATTGAAGTTATTGGAGCAGAGTTTCATTGCAGCTGAGCCAAACAATTATTGTTTTTGAATTGTCAGAATAATGTTTATTTAATAATATTAATAGAAATATTTAAAATTTATAATATTTAATATTTTAAATGTGTTTTCGATTAAAGACATTAACATAAATGACTATAAATATTTATTACATATTTTTATTTTGTGCTTAGAAAACCGTTAATGGCTTATGAAATATATATAGTTGATAGCATCAATAGCTCACTCAGTGTAACTGTGTGCAACTTAATTTATTCTGTGAACTCAAAATTTCATAAATCGAAAGCAATCTTTAAGATATTTTGTTTGCGCTGGTGTTTTAGTCAGCTAACGAATTTTTCATACAAATAAGCTTATATGAAAAGTCAATCAAGAATTTAAATATTACATTTTATTTTGTATTCTATAAATTTGAGAAGCTTTTCATTATCCTATCTATCTCTAATATTTATACCAGCTTATTAGGCATATTCTATGTCACCTGTTTATACATATGCCAACAGAAAGAAATTACTTTGCATATTTTTTTTGCGATTTTTACAATTTTTTTTTCTTTGCTATTGACATTGTCATTGGACTTTTGTGTGTGTGTATAAGCCAGAATGTGTGCGTGTGAGTGTTTATATTTGTGTTTGTGTTTGCATTTGTATTTGACTTTCGACATTTTTTTCGATTAGCTTCAGCAAGTCTCTCCACCCCGCTAGTCTATCTACTAAATGTTTGTTTTTGTTATAATTCACATCGTTGTTGTCTGGATCGCTTAATGTCAAGCCAGTCGGATTTCCATGGGAAAATTGCTGTTGACTCTTTTTTATTATACTGCTTGCCAAATTGTTGTTGCTTTCTGTTTTTTATTTTTTTTGCGATTAATCCTGGGCAGCGGCAGCCACTTTGGCGCACATAATTGAGGTTACGTTCGGCTGCACAAATTGCCAGCATTAATTGATTATGGGAGCGAGGATTGGGAGCAGTTGTTGTTGGCGGGCCGTGGTTCATTCGAATGCCAAATGTAATAATCGGATTTTCATGGATGCATTTTGTAGCGTATGTGGCACATTTATTGTTTGACGCGTAACTCCCGCAGGGATTCCATGGGGTGTAGTATGAGGTGTTGGAGTCAGAGTGTCAAAGTTTTGGTGCTGTTCATTGGACTTGACCTGCACAACATGTCACAGCGATTTCAAAACGCGACACTTGCGGCACGCACTGGCCACAAAAGTTGAATTGCCCTTCCTCTCGCCTCATCCATCCGGCTACCGGAAATCAACCCCCGAAAAAAAAAAAAATGAATATACAAAAAAAAGAGAAAAAAGAAATCGAGCATCTACAAAACATGTGTTTCACTTTTTATGCGCAGCTCTCTGCCCATCTCATCTTCCCTCTACTCTTGCCCACTAAGCCCAGCCGCGTCTCGTCTTTTTTAGCACCTCAGATTTATGGCTTGGCCGCGACTGTCAGTTAATTGTCTCACAATTGTAAATTGTTCATCTTTTGACACTGTTGGGGCTTAAGGCGACACTTGTGCTTCACATAAACATGAAAACCAATTTCGGTTCACGCTTTTTTATGGCAAAGATGATGAAGAATCGCTCAATTAAACTTATTTTTTATTGTTCTTTCTGAGTTGTTTCTTAATGATCGAATTTGGCATTTTATTGCATTGTCAAACAGCCAACAATCTCAGATTAATTGTCCAACAAGATTTGCCCCGATTGTGGCCACGTTAACTTATTATATTTCTTGATTATAATAAAAAAAAAGTCGAAAAAGCTTTATGGAACAAATCAATACAGATATTTAGCAGAAATTCCATATACATGGACATGTAGAATTTTCGAAAAGAATACTTGGATGAATCTCTAAATACATTCAGACTCATTTAGATATTGTATTATTATTATTATTATTTATTTATTTATTTATTTTTTTATTCTAATTTGTATACCGCTCATATTTAGGGAGCAAGCTTAAGAATTTCATTATTAATATCTCATTCTCAACTACACATTAAACTATTAAGTCAAACATATAAAAAATAAGTTAAAAGAAAAAAACACTTCAAAATAAAAGTGGAGAGTCGAATGAAGAAAAAAGAAAAAAAAATGTATATATATTTACTCCAAATAGTGCTAAGCCAATCGGAAAAAACTGTAAGATAATAATAAATATGATTCCACAAAAGCTGCATAAAGGAATATACATTTTCTGTAATTAATTTGGATTGAAATGAATATCGCTTAACAATATCATTACAAATTCTGACTCCTAGATACATCAACAGCATTAATGAGTGACACAAAAGATGTATTCAATGTGGTTTTTTACTTTGAATTGTCATCTATTTTTTTTTTTTATCAGAGAAAATATTTTACATTTTACATTTTGGCAATAATCAATATTGAAATGAAGTTGGCTCTTAATTGAGAAATTCTTGACAAATATATTTAATTACTCGAATATACCTATAAAACATTTACATTTCACACTATTTCCCTGCCCAAATATCCCAAAAATAATATTAGACATACTTTATATTGAAATCAACCCCCATTAGAACGAATTTCCGGCCCATTCTCAGTAGCAGACGAAAAAGTGCCCTTACCAGCGCCATCTATGGGCGGTCAGATGCCTTAGAACAATTGTCGATAAAGTAGTTTCCTGTTTCGGATAATTTAAGAGAAACTACGCAATAGCATTCTAAATGCAGCTCTTAAGCCACGGCCCATGGGGTGGCACAGTCAACCACCCCAGTAACGAGAGGGCCGAACTGCCAACCTATTGCAATTCCAATTTGCACAAGGCATGGGCCATGAGCCATGAGGCATGAGGCGTGTGGCATGCGGTGTGTGGTGTGCGGCTTGAGGCGTGGGCAGCACTGCTGTGTGGACGACTAAACGCCATGGCCGATGCTGGCAAAATGGAAGCCGGGCAACGGAATGGCTGACGCTGCGTCGGATTTTCATTGCTTAGCTGCTGCATACATATACACACACACACACACACACACACAGAGAGAGAAACACATATGTACCCTGTATATGTTTCTAGATTGCGCATGTGCGTTAGCCATGCAGTAGCTGCGGCAAAAGCGGCGACGGCGACGGCGACGGCAACGGCAACGGCAACGGTGGCAGCGGATGAAGCAGCTGCCGACGGCAGAGCGGTTTATGCACTGGCCCTTAGTTTGTACAGTGGATACAATTATAAGCATAAATTGGAAAATTTCCAATGAAACAAACACTTTACCCAACACTCGGCTAGGAGCAAGTATGTATGTTAGTGTGTGTGTGTGTGTGTGTGTGTGTGTGTAGAATGTGCGGTCGGGTTTGGGTTGCGGCTGCATTGATAGACAGAAGACAAAGCAGAGCACACCCACCCAGGTTAGCAGTAATTAATCATTTTTATGGATTATTAATGGATTTGCATGTATTTTTGCTTCAGTTTCTGTTTCAATTGCAGCTTTTGTTTTTCCTCGCCTCATTTACTTATTCAAATTGCAAATAGCATGCGATTTGGATTAGCGCAGGGATTAGCGACACTTATTGAATTTCGCTTTCGTTTCTCCCAGCTGGACTTGATTTATAGACGATTTGCTTTCCATCAATTGAAAATGCCACAAGTCAGACACGCGCGTTAAACGTTCTCAAATGGGACCACATAAAGACCAAAGGCAAGCAGCCAGACAAACAAACAAAAGGGTCAAAGAATAAACCGGTGATAGGCCGTAAAGCGGGACAACAAAGTCACAATAAATACTGACATCGGAAAAAGTGCGACAGCAAAAAAAAGAAAAAAAAAAAAAATGTGGGAAAAACTTTGTTTTTTTTTATCATTGACCTCACGCACCTTAGACACTCTCAAAATAAACTTAGTCTACTGATTCATTGAGAAGTTGTATGCTAGCATTAGAAAAAAAAAAAAAATAATAATAATAAAAATAATATTTATAATACAATATAATATAATCTAGCACTCTGAAAAATCTCTAATATTCAATTTTTTTATTAATATTTGTATATAAATTAATACTATTAAAATGACTTTTAAAATTATTTTCTTTTTTCTTTTTTTTTTTTGCTTTCTTTTTATGAGAATAGAAACTCAATGAAAAAAGGATCGAATTAAAATATATGCATTTTTATTTAAATATATTTTTCATGATTTCTAGCATATACAGGAAATAGTCAATGGCATTGCTCTTACATAGCTTGAAAGATAGTGTAAGGGAATCCAATGTAAATATTGAGACGAGTCTATGAACAAAGAACCAGACAAAACAATGCAAACAGCAAAGAAAGGAGAAAAAAGGAAAAGAGAAAAAAAAAAAACACGCCAGACGCATAGAAAAATCTATGCCTCTTCCATCTTCTGCAGTTTCTTTTGGATAGTTTTTTGTTGCTGTTGAAGTCTAGTCGAAGTGATTCGTCTGCCTCTCTGTTTGTCCGGCTTAGCTGTGTGCCCCTGAGACAATATTTGTACGCTGCATACATTAGGTCAACTTAAGGGTATGAAAGGCAAAAAAGCAAGCCAAGTGAAAGCAAGGGTTGGCCAAAGCACTCAAAGAGGCATTAAGAAATCGAAAACCCTTTTCGTATGCTGCTTTGCTGCTTTAATTAAATTCCAGTTTTCACTTTAAGCAAACGAATTCTCATCTAGCAGATAATATTTCATGCTTTAACTTATGCTGAGCCCAGTCCATTCGTTTGACTAATTCAATAACTCATTTCTATGGTCAGTGCAAATATTTGTAGCCGGGATGGAAATGCAAATTGAATCCATCTGCCCACTCTAGACTAAGATGGCGTCTTCAGTTTGCAGTCATGGCCAAAAAGTCGGACTGCCAATGGAAAGAGGGTTGGGTCAAGCGAGATTCAAACCCGCATACGGACTTGGGATAGTTGTGACTTTTGTCTGGGCACAAATGCGAATATGGGCTTGGCTTTTGCCAATGGGAGGGAGGGTGTGTGGGTGATGGCAGGTGCCTGGACAAGGGTAGCAATCCGCATCCCTTAACATTCTTGTGTGGGTGCAATAAAACTTGCTTCCTTTCGGTCTCCCCTCAAACTATGATGTTCCTTAATCTGAATGTGTTTATGTGTGTGGGTGCAAATTGAATTTGGTTGGCAGTTGAGTGTCTGGATGCTGTGCAGGAAATTAAATAGTTTTAGTTGCAAGTTGGCAAATAATTTGCTTCCCAAATGAATTGAGTCGCAGCCAGGCCCAGCGAAAGCTCAAAATAAATTAGAAAGACGGAAAAAAAAATCATTTCAATTTTCTCGTTTATGTTGGTTTTTATGCTTTTGTTTGCGTCACTCAAATTTCGCCCGCCTTTGTTCATCAAAGTAATTAGGAAAAACTCTGAAGGACTTTCTCATTCCAGGCTCTCTTTTGTTTCAGCAGCAAGTTAACGGTCCGGGAGTTTTTATGTTCATTATGTGAACATGGAGCTTATTTGATTTCTGCATGTAAATTGCTCGACTGAGGCTATTTGTTGTATAAACTCAAGTTCTCTTTTTCTCTCTTTCTCTCTCTCTCTCTTTCTCTTTCTATGTGTCAGAGGGACCGCTCAAAGAAGTCAAAAACTGAAAGCTATTTATACAAAACATGATGGCGACACATCCACAAACCTACACACACACACACATACACACACATACATAATCACCGTTTCTCTCAACGCATTAAATACAAGTAACAAAGTAGCCGAGCGTTCTATCGCTAAGCATGTAAGCCGAGCGCAGGTCCTTAAACACGCGAAGCATGGGAAGTAATGCAAGGAAGCTGTCAACACTGGGGGAATGAAGGCGGAACGAACATGTTGACGCTGACGGCGACGGTGGCGCCATGGCGCAGATTATAATTTCAAAAGAGACGAGCAAGGGACACGGAGACGAATACGGATACGGACGCAGACACGGACAAGGACTGGGGCACACTGGCGGCAGCAATGCGCCACTGAAGGACCTTCATTATGAAAGTTGCTGTTTTCATTATTTTCTTGCACGGACTGCTGCGAGTGCCAGAGCGACGCCACAGCCTGGCAGCAGCAGCAGCAGCAGCAGCAACAGCAGAAGCAAGCCCAAACAACTAATCTAAATAAAACAGTGGGGCAAGCGGCAAACAGGAGAAGGAAGAGCGTGTGTGAAGCTGCTGCCGTTGCTTGTTTTATATTTGCACCCCGAAGGCATTTGCCAAAAGGATTCATCTTACGACATTGGTGACCTCAGCAACTGCGCACAAAACATGCGGTGGGAACTGGAATTGGAGCTGTAGCTGGACAGCCCAGTAATGTGTGGGTGGTCCAGATACAACAGATTGCATGCAGCAGCGTTGCTGGCCAGACGCTGCTTTGTTGTGCTTCTCTAGCGCAAATATAAGTTTGCCATAATGGCTGCCAACAACAGCAGCGGGCGGCGGAAGAGGAACAATTTGCCTGTACCTTGGGGTACAATCTGCCACAAATACAACAAGCAGCAGCCAACCACCCCCACTCCCTCTCCCACTCTCTGAGCACCGCAACGACTCTCTGCCTTTTACTCGTAGCCGTTGCTTCAGGGTGTCAAAGTTGCGGGCCATGTCCAGGGCAACCAACTCACAGGTCACAGCTCGCAGCTCGCAGCTCGCAGCTCACAGCTCACAGCTCGCATCTCCCATTTCCCATCTTCCTTCTCGCATCTGTACGGCATCTCACTCTTTCACTGTTTTCCTCTCTGGGCTCGCATCTTCTGCTGGCCACGTCACGTAGCCCGCGCCGAGAGCTTCTCATTTATTTTACTTAATTGTCAAGTTTGAATTTTGAAAGGGTTGTCAGTGGGTTCTCCTCTGGCTGCCATCGACCGTTCCCTTATACTGCAAATTCGTTACGCTTTTGCTTCGCCGCTTGCTGGGTTGTCAGAAGCAGATTAAGGAGTGGAAAGGTGCCCCAGGATAAGGCGTGAGTCAAGTGAGCAGCGCACTCGCGTGTAAACTACATTGTGAAAGTCCTGTCAACCTTAAAGCACTCGCATAAATTTTCTTTACAGGCATATTATTGAGGCATATTATTGAGCCCGATAAGTTGCTCATTTATGTGTATGTATGTAATAAGAATCAGTTCGTAGAACTTACAGTTGACATAGTTATTATAAGTGCATGGAATATATTTGCATAATGATCAAAATTAAATAATATTGTCAGAGTACGAGATTAGAATTTTATTCTTGTGTTGAGTAAATGTTTGAAAAATTTCTAAGACATATTTAAATGAATTAAAGAGTTTTATTTAAATTAACTTTCTCACATCAATCTGCTATCATAATCTTGTAAATAATTTGAAAAACCTAAAAAAATACTTTTAATTTCATATTTGAAATTTCATAAATTATAATATGTTATAAATATATATAGATATTTTACTATGTACATTTAAAGTAAATACTTTTATACAATAAAAAAGAATTTTCAAAAATTTCTAAAAAATTGCTGCAATATTTTCTTCGATTTGATTTACATTCAAGCTTCAATGAAAATTGCTAAATGTAAGATATTAGAAAAGATATATATGATGAGATGTATAAGATTGAAAATGACTAAAACTGTTATGTAATACTGGAATAATCAGCTGCCAGTCCCTAGCAAACATTAGTTCACTTCAAACAGATTTAGCCCGCAGCTAGCTTTATGCAGTTACCTTAGTGGAAAGTTCTAAACCAACATCAGTGAATGCATTTTCACATGATTTCCATTTGGTAGCCATGCTCGAATGTTGGTCCAGCGAGTGCTGGCGGACACAACCGACACCGCGAACTAGCATATGAGGGCCAAACATTGAACAAACGGACAAACGGACAGAGGGATCCTACCATCGTGGCATCGAGGGACGGAGGGCAGAGTAAGTAGACTCAAAGTTTGAAAACAGCTGCCCGATGTGCAATATAAATGTGGTTTTCATATTTTTGTGGTTCACTTCAGTGCAGAGCTTCTCAAATGCGCCACTCACTCTACTGTACTAGAAACTACCAAATTACAGCCAAACAGAGCCACACAAAAACACACACATACACACACACACACTCATAATGAACGCCATTCATAAAACTTTTGCCAAATACGAACATTCATTATAAAATAATTTCTCCCCAAAAAAGAAGGATAGGTGCAAACGCAACAGAACGGGGTGAAAATTTACATGTAGAGTGAAAAAGTTATGCTCTGAACTAAGAGATAATAACCAATCTATGCAGCGGGCGCCGCTGTCGGTGCCTGTGTGGCGCTCGGCTTAGCTGAGAGGATACCAAGTGAAGGATTCGCCAGGATGAGTGCAGCTAGCGCACCCCCGAACTCAGCTCTTTGGTTTGTGGCAATGGCTGCTTCATTAAATTTCAGTTTTCATTTTGGCTGCGACCCAGCACATTATCCTTAAACTGAATACAGCTTTGAGTGAGCTTCAAAATGGCGACTTGGGTGTCCTTGCTGCTCACACAGAGGCTGTCATGAACATATTGGACCGAACGCACATTTGCGTATTTCAAGAAAATGTCACAATAAATCTTCAACTTGCAAATGACGCCCACAGACCTTGCCCCCGGCTGGCTACGTGACTTAACATAATGAACAGCGGGCAGCTAAGAGTCCACTGGAGGCAGACGCTGCACTAATCCATTACTAAATTAAACATTACACTAAACATATATAAATAAATAGCTAGACAGCGTGACAACAAATGGTGCGAGTGATATGGAGCAGGGAGCTGAGCCTTTCGGGCCACTCGACCGGCCCCCAAGCTTAGCTGGCATTTAAGAACCCTTTCTAATTTGGTCTAAAACGCCGACTGGTGCGTGAATCGTGCAAACTTTTGTCTGTTAAACAATAAATCATTTGGGAGCTAGAGAGAGAGAGAGAGAGAGACAGAGAGAGAGAGAGAGAAAGAGTGAGAGAGACTAAAGGCGCCAAAGAATGAGAAACAGAGGATTTTAATTATGGGTAGGCTCAAGTGTATTTGGAAACTAAACCAATAGCAAGTGCCGGGGGGCTCAGCTCCCCAGTTCTAAGCACCAAGGGGCAGCGGAACAGACGGGCCCAAAACAATTAAAACCCTTTTCTCATCGCTTCACTTTGGTCTGCCATTTTATTTGGGCCTGGCCGAAAATTCCAAGTAAGCTTAAAAAATTAATGACATCAAGAAGCTGACGGCAGCACTCGAAGGGTACCCAGGACCAGCCAAGTCCTTGGGGCGCGTTCGCAGGATCAAATTGCTGTGCAAACTAGAAATTTACATTTCATTTTCATTTTCATTTCGTTTTGAGTTTGGGATGAACATTTCTTATTAATGGACTTTGTTTAACTTTGTTAAGTGCATGCCAGCAAATAAAATGAACCCTTTCGATGACATTTGAGCCAATCGCTTCTTAAAGTCAGTCAGTCAGTCGCTCTTTAAAGAGACTTCATCGTGGTCCTTGCCAGCGTTGTCATACGATAATTGTACTAATTGCAAAGCAAATTTTCTAGTAAATTACCTTTTACTGAAAGTGCAGTCCTTTTAGTCCTGGCTGAACGACATGAGGCAGCGCACAGCACAACTCAAATTATATTTTTAGAATTTTAATAACGGAAAATAAATGAAGCTGCGAGCAGCTAAATGCATAAAATATGAAGGAGATGTGCAAACGGCAGCCGCCAGAGGGCGCCAGGCTGCTAGCTCTGGTAGCTCAACTAATTTCTAAAAATCATATTCATAATTATTATTTTAGCAAGCGAAAACTAAAAGTTGCCTTTGTGGCAACCTCTCAGTCCTTACGCTGTCCATGCAGCGCCCATGGCCCCACCGCCAGCTGAGTGCATGAAGTTTATCCGAAAAAGTTGTTGCAACAGTTTGGAAACCACTTTCAAATTCGAGGAAAACTGCTAGGAAAACTGCCAGCAGCATCAAATTGAAAAGCATTTTGCAAAATGTTCGCCAGGAGAAATTTGTGTTTCCATTTTCACTTGTTTAGCTAAATGCTCAAAAGTTTAAAAGAGGCATAAACATAGAATCAAATGAATAAGTTGCATAATGAAAACAGTTCCATGCTGTATGCTTAACATTTGAGTTGAATATAAATGAGATTTACCTGACCTGCGACCTCATCAAGGGTCCCATTTTGGAATCGCTGCGAATCAGAAGGCGCACGCGTGCTGCTCACGCTTAAGGGTTGACTAGCTCGTGGTATATCCCAAGAGCAGATAATAAAGAGGCAGCCAGAACTGGGATCAGATCAATTAACCCTTGACACTGAGCACGCGTCCCAAAACGGGATAGGCACAATGGAAAACCACCCTTATTAACTTTTGAACTTTCACAAATAAATGAAAAGAACTGAAGAAGAATAGAATAGAATATTGAATAGTTAGGCAAGTCGACGTCTTTGCTGCTGGCTAAGTTTAGATAGCTCCTTAGCTTTAGTAGAATACTTTCTTCTAGCTCTGCTATTGCATAGATCTCATTAGGCTGCGTTATTTGAAACTTGTTAGACAGCTTTTCGGTTCCCATGCGATAGCAGTCGCAGCAGCTGAGGATCTTCTAATCTAATGCCCGCCTAATGCCCGCCAAGCAACCCTGTCAAAATTATAATTTTTTTAGATTTTATGTGAACCTCTGCGACCGAAAAAAACTTGTTAAAAAGGGTGAAAAAGGTGAGGTGTTTTGTATGCTATGGTCAGAAACAAGTTTGAAGACATCAAAAGGCTGCTAAGATCTTCCTTTATATTAATTGTCACACCAAACAAAGGAAATTTTGATTTAGAAAAATCTATTTCGCTCTAAGCGAGAAAACTGGTTGTTCGACCGAGAAGGACTCGCAGCTTTGCAGCTTTCGCATCGCCACAGATCAGTTTCACTTTGCCAGCGAACGCGTCGTGATCGTTATGGAAAAGCGCAAAATTTTCAACTAGATAATGTGAGCAACATATGTTGCTATATGATATATGAATATCATATCGGAAAATTTGAAAATGGGAAATCCTTACTGGCAGCTGTATGGAACGGTAAGCCTTACAACTATCCCATTTAAAATGCTTTTGGTTTTGGGTCAACTTTATTGCCGGCCAAGTTTAAAGGGCACACTTGTGGCGAACCGCAGCACCAAAAACAAAAACAGACAGCGACTACAAAAAAAAAAAAAAAAAAAAAAAAAAAAAGAAAACAGAAAAAAAAGGTTACAAGGTTATTCAAACGTCCTTCGCCTTCGTCTAAAGCGGCACAATGGGAGAAACAGAAACCGAAAAACACAACGAACGAGCAAAGCAAAACACAAAACGCAGCATAGGAAGCTCTCAAAATACAGGAAAAAATTGTTGGCACTTTTCTTTTACTTGCGCACACATTTCACATATTTTTCCGCTTTTCCTTTTCGTCTGCCGCCTTTTTTTCATTTTTTAGCCATTGCACACTGCAAATTTCACAAAAAATAAATTTTCTAACAACCCAAACAAACAAACGGCAAAAAAATATATCAAATCCCAGCCAGACCCACAAAGTTACGCGAAAAAATCGTGAACCCATGTGTGTGTGTGGCTGTGTGTGCATGTATGTGCGAGTGTGTGTGAGCAAGTGGGTGTAGTTATATGTGGGTGCTTTCTATACGATATAGAAAAAAATATTATAAATGTGAATAAGCTGCTTGCTTGTTGCTTGCAGGCAGGTGGCTGGCCACTGTCCGTCCTTGGCCTTTGACCTCTACTCTCAATTGATTTGATTAGAAATGGATGTTGATTACAGAAGCAAACAATATAATTGTTATAAAAAGAAGCCAATTCAATAACATATTCCGAATAAGTGCCGTCTAAATATTACATACAGATATTCGTGGAAAATAACTTTATTTCATTTACAAAATGTCGAGAATGTGGGTCAGTACGAAAAAAGGATTATTCATTTGGTATATAATTGATAATTGATTTAAAATATGTGATAGTAAATTATGTTATTGGAAGTTATGAGATTATCTTGGAACATTTATAAAGATCACTTGAAATTAAAAATATAAATATATAATTATTTTATTTAAATTGAAATTACATTAAAGTTCTAATATGATGGAATATAAATTGATTAGTTTTTCTTTACTAATTGAATTATTTCATAAAGTCAAACTCTCCCAATTTATTCACTTAATCAGAATTATGACTAGGTTTATTTATTATTTATTTTAAAACCTTCAGCCTTATTTAAAGTAATAGATGATAGATACATATGTATATGTATATGCTACTTTGCTATAAGGAAAATAAAAATCTCGTTGCATAAGCTAAGCTTACTGACTTTAATTTTAGAAGTGCGAATGGGTGCCGCAGGAGGATTTGCTCGAGTTTGAGTCCGAGTTTGGGACTCATGGAAAAGAGCAGTTGTGCAGCAAGCATCCGATTGGCTTTTGCCACGCACACAAAATGTGCATGTAGACTGCAACTTTTAGCACCAACCGAATGCAGTTGCATGTACACACCCACACAGGCACAAACACATATGCACACGCATACACAGATATTCATGCCGAGCAGCACTAAAAAGAGTAGCATGTGACTATTTGTTGTACATAGGCGAAAAATAAAATGGAAACAAATTCAAAAAACCTGAAATCCAAAAGCGTTTGTAGAAAAATGCACTTTTTCTGGGTGTGGCAGTCGCGTCGTACATATAGAAGTGATGTTGACGTCAGCTGCGCTGCCAGCAGCAGCATCGCAATGCAATTGCATTAGAACTAGGGCCTGAGCTAGGCTCAAGCTAAAATGGCTGCCCAAAAAACATACCAAATTCAGCTCGAAGTTTCATGTGTAGTTGTGCGTGTAGAAAGAGAGAATAAAAATGCAATTGCAGTTGCAAATACCAAGCCCCACGCACGCACACACACAGATGCACACGAACGCCCTCATATATATAAGCACGTACATACATACATATATAGATAGGCTGCTGCCTCCAGGGCCGAATATTTAGTTTGTGTACGCAAAAACAAAAACATGAACAGCATCAACAACAAAACATGAATGCATTTTACTCCTAACGGTACATAGGGCCCTGCCCCTTTGTAATTGTATTTGCACACATATACGTATGTATGTATGTATGTGGGCTTTGTATCCCTATTTGATATCCTAAAAAAGTACACAAAATTTTGGTGCGCAAGCAGCGCTGTCGGCAGCGGCAGCGAGCAGCGACGTTGACGGCACAAACACGCCCATGTTTTATGTACAAGCCAAGGCGCCCTTTACATGCGCAGCGACAGGCCTTGTCTGTGTGTGTGCATGCGTGTGTATGTGAATTGCAAAAAAGGAAACAAAAAAGCGAGATGCCAAACACTAAAAACTAATGCGCGAGAAAGAGAAACAGACATTAGAAAACGACAAGCATCGCCTCGTTCGCATGGCTCCGACTGCATGTATTGGTGAGCGAGCGCAGCTGCCATTGTTGCGCATAGCGCGGAAGAGAGCCGATAGGAAGCGAGCGAGCGTGACGGAGAGAGCGAGAGCGAGAGCGAGAGCGAGCAAGAGCGCAGCTAACGATGTGGGTGGTGGGGCTGGTTGTTGGCCACGGACATAGACGTAGTGTGTAGAAGTAGTTGCTGGGTGACGTAGACGCGTGAGCAGCTGCTTGGCGCAGAGAGCATTAAGGCTGCGAAGAGCAATGCAAAGCAAATGAAATGAAAGTACAGCCAACCGAGCCGTAAAACTGCTTCAAGTGTGAGCAACTAAATGGATCGTGACTGGCTTTCTTAAGAGACTCAATAACATTTGTCTAACGACTACAGCTGCTGAACCAACAAATTCTTTAATACAGCTATCGCTACTCTCTCCCTCCCTTTCACTCTTTTGCCATAGAGCTTCTCGGCCTTACTACTTTTCGTTTATTTGTTTTTTCTATATACACGACGGCAACGACGATAATGCCGAGGACGAGCGAGAACAAGCGAACGAGACGACTCCGAGTCTTCGCATTAGCTATACAAAAGGTCCAGAATCGTTGTGCTCTCCTTTTTTTGCTCGCATTTCATACTCTTCTATATGTGTCTGTGTGTATGTTCCTATGCGTACTTATGCATTGATATACATATATACATGTGTACATATTTATCTATGTATTTAAATATATGTATATACGCTTGTACTTAATGTGTCACCGTCTGACTTATACGTGTGTGCGACTGTGTGCGTTTGCGGTTTGGTGTTAGACATCTTAAGCAGATGAAACTGTGTGCAATATGAGAAGGATAAAGCACGTATGCAAATAGCATATTTGAATGCATTATACGGCAATGCAAGGACTTGGTGCATTTTTGAAAGGGAAATATAAAAATACAGCTAAAGCATAACTAAATTGATGTATAATATAATCGCTAGAAATAAAAAAAAATATATATATCTATATTTTATCTAGATTAAATATGAATGCGTTTCCAATGAAAATGTTTACAGAAAGTTATGATACATACTTTGTAAAACTAGAATTAATTTGCAAATAAAATTCCAGAATGCTTTAAGCTATGATTCATGGCATTAAAATTCAAAATATAACAAGATTCAAAATATAATAAATTAAAAATAAAATTCTTAATAAACTTATGAATTTTCAAACAGATATACTTAACAATTTCAATTAAATTGAATTTAATAAAATAATCAAAGCTCAAATGTAACTTAACATAATCAAATATATTGAGTGCATTGAACTTTGTTATATTAAAACACGTAAGAAACCTTTAGTCGAGACTGCTCGACCCTATGTACATATATAGATGTCCCATTTTCAAAGGGTTCAGGGTATAAAATAAATCGATGACTAATTCATTGCCTAATGATGCTTCACGTCAATGGCTAGATTACAATGTTGAAATGAAGCTTGTAGCGCAACTGAAAATAAATTCATATATGCATGGCATTCAATTAAATTTCATATAAAGACTATTTCACATGGTCAGATTAATAGTCAGATACACACACACACACACAAAATAGAAAATAGAAAAAACACACAGCTTGTTATGGTTGGCATTGTTTTTGGCAACAGGCAAGCCGACATCAGCCACATGGTGATTGGGTTCGGCTGTCTCATAATAAACGTAACTATAATGCAAAATAAACACATGGCCGAAACAATCTAAATATGGCTAAATTTATGTATTGATTTTCATTAAAATTATGTTGCCTGGTTTCGGTGCAACATGCTCTTGCCTCGTTCACATCGGCTGAAGCTTGAATTTCTGCACTGGCTGTGGCGTTTATCCAATTTCAGCTCCGCTGGGTGTCCGGAAAATTGAAATTTTGCAAAACAAAACAATGCAGCGGCTGCAGTTAGAGCACAGTGCAACGACAGGGCAACACCATTCGCCAGCAAGTGCATCATTTTTCATCAATGCACGGGGGGAGAGAGAGAGAGATTGGTTGGTAGGGCAGAGTATGGGCAAACAAACAAAAACCATTTGGCCCGGCCATCGCCAACGGGTAGAGTTAAGCATTGGGTTATGTATCATAACTATGGGTCTATGCGCGGGTAGGCTGAGCTGCATAAATCTATAGATAGCAGCGACTGGCTGGGCTGCCTGGCTGCCTGGATGTAGCTGCCACTGATGCTGTTGTTGTTGCTGCTGCTGCTGCTGCTGATGCACCTTTGATATGCAATTTATGCACGTCATCTGTGCAGCGTTCAAATCCATTGTACCCGAGACTTGCCAGGGTCTAAACACAACCAACACCCACACATGCATTTTACGAACGGACCAAACTCCCAACATTTCAGATTTTTTCTACCCAATTTATAGGCTTTACCCAACGATTTGCCTAAAAGGGTATCTGGCTATGTTGACAAGCTCGACTTTTACTGTTTTCTTGCTGCATCTTAAAATTCTAAAATAATATAAATGATTTTGAATGTTTAACCAAACAATAATAAAGTATTTCTGATTCTGCAATTAATTTTAATTTTAATTATTTTCATATAATTCAAATAAAATCATTTCTCTTTTTGTTTACATCAGTTTTAATATTGTTTGAAAATAAGTTCTCTCACAATTAATTATTCACTTTAATTTTGATTTTTCATTATTCTGGATTTTTCTGTATATATCTATATGTACGTTGTTTTTTTTTTTTTTTTTTTTTTTTTTTTTTGGAATTTTCTATTTGTATTGTCGACCAAAGCCGACGCAGCATCAACGTCAACGTCGACGTCGTCTGACGAATGCAATGTTTGCCCTTTTGGTTTTGGTGTGCATTGGGCATGGTGCACATTGAGCTTCAGGTCCTGGACAGAATCGTGTTTTTGCCAAAATGCATTTTCATACGCCACGTAAGCCGGCCATCCATGTACATTGTGCATGCATGCGGGAGTCCCTGTATACATGGCCACCCAATCCAGATCCAGTTTCGGCTGCAGCTTTAGTCCCAATGTGAATGCATTCCATACATAGCTCTCTATGTGCAGTGCATTGCACTTTTATCTAATCAAAATGAAGAGTGAGCCAGGTGTGCCAATGGGCTGATGCAATGAAGAGCGATGGCTTTAAATTTAATTGATGCAATGTCCGGCTCCAATCTCCGTCCTGTGGCCTCACTCATCTGATGGATATACATATATGTATGTACATTATACGCATACATATCGTATATTTGATGTATTACATCTTCGCTGGAATTTCTATCGTATTTTAATATCAATTCAGGCAGGCCTGATTGCATTACATGCTCTTGTTTAGATATTTCGTTTAAAATTGCCTTTGTCAAACGATATATATATTATGTTTATATTTTAAATTCGCGTCAATTCGTTTAATAGCACTTAAACCACAAGACAAATGTATTTAATAAGCTCGAACAAAAAGTTGAGATCCTAGATATAGTTTCTAGATGCGGGTATTACATATATATATCATGTTATATGGGATATCATATAATAATGGGAATCTTTATTAAGTGCTGAAAAGCTGGAAAATATGTTATTCTTTTGTTCTTCTCAGTCTCGGCTTTTTTTGATAAGTAAGACAAATTGAAAAAGAGTCCACTTCATTGCATTGAAAGCCTTTTTGGGAAATCAGGAATCAAGGCGCGAGCCGAAATCCTGGCAAAAACATGAACGCACTGCCAGCAGCTACAGCGGCCATTGGCTGGATCTGTATCTGAGTACAATTTTTTCACAAAGTCTGCCAATGCAATGCACTTTTCCGCGACAAACGAAATGAAAAAAAAAACGTACTAATAAGAGCGAATTGCAAGCGGAACTCTTAGTGTCAGTGTTGGATTGGACGTGATCATCGCATTGGCTTTGGCACCAGATTTAGTTTAGCTTTGACGCTGCTAGCGAATCAGATTGTCATTTGCGCCCATTAGAACTGGGTGTCGAGAAAAAAAACATTCTAGATTAGTTACAGGATAATCCTTTCAGCCGAAAACTAAATTAAAACTTAATGAAAGGAACAGAATGAGTTCTAATATTAATAAGTAGAAGGTAGCTCTCTTTCTCTCCCTCTCACTCTCCCTGTCTCTCTCTCTCTATGTTAAGCTTCACTTTACTATTAACGTCTCTGAATGTTGACCTCTGGTGATAGCTCTAGCAATAAATGTGGCTTTAAGAGCTGCAGATGCTGCGTCCCTTCTCAAGCCCTCGAACAAAAGCTACAAAACGAGACGCAAACTGCACTTGTTTATCATTCAGAGCCACGCTTGCATGAAATGCACAAATACTTCACATCAGTTATGTGATACATATACATATACATATATACAAGTATATATGTGTATATATGTATACATAGTATATATGAATGTGCATATGTAGAACTGCATTCTGTGAGTTACATTCGGTTCTTCTCTTTTCCCTGCTGCTGCAATTCTTCCAAAACAACAAACTAAGAGCAAACACTGCTGGCTACCATGGCAGCAAACTGAAAAATAAACAAAAATCAAACTGCATGGCAACCATTTTGAATAACAAGTGTGCAGACCCAATAGGATCAGCAAAAGCAGCAGCAGCAGCAACAGCAGCAGCAGCAGCAACAACAGCAACAACAACACTCCCAGCCCAATCCAGGGCACGCTGCAAAAAGAAAGAAAGACTGTAGAGGCTTTTGTGGAGAAATGCAGTGCGAGTGCAGTACAAGAAAAAACTGCAGCCAACGGCTTCCTGCAGCCGCCTCGGTAACAAAACAACAAGAACAGGTTGCGTGCACCCCAACCCCTTGACATGGCCAGGGGCTAGGGTAGGCTACAGCCAAGCGCCCCCTTGACTAACTGCAGCGGCATTGTCAGAGGATATATGGCCTGTACGCCTCCTTTGGCGCCCAGCAAAAGCGACAAAATCAAATGCCGAGAAATAAAATTTCACAGCACGGCAAAAGCTAACAAAAAAAATCAAATGAAAAAAAAGACAAAGACAAGGCCAATTTTTTCAGCACTTGGCGACGAGCCGACACGACAAGGAATACGGCAAAGCTACAGCTGCTGTGGATGTGGATGTGTGTGTGTGTGTGTGTGTGTGTGGGTGTGTGGGTGTGTTGGAGTGGGACATAGGAGAAGCCTATTTCAAAAAATTGAAAATGCAAAATTTCATTTGTGCAGCGTGCGCAACGTTGGCCAGGACTCGCACTCGCTTCCACTCCCACTGCTACACCCACACCCTATCCCGCCCTCGCACAGCCGTAACTCCAAGCAGGGTAAATGCATTGGAGCTGGAGCAATGTCTGTTGCCTCTATTTGTTGGCTGGTGCTGCTGCTGCTGCTGTTGTTGTTGTTGTTGTTTTGGATGCGAGGCCGGCACACCGACAAAGCAATTCTTCAGAAATGAAATGTCCTGTGCCGGCTCTGCCAGCAATGCATTTGCAAGCCCCAACACAGGCCGTGTTGCAGGCGCGGGCTGCTTGGCATGAGGCACACAGATTGGGCAGTCAGTCTTAAGGGGTGGAAGCAGCACAGCAATGGCGACAACTGTCACCGTCATAAGACTGCAAATAAGAGCAGCAGGCAGAGCAGCACTCCGTCCTCCTCCTCCTCCTGTCCAGCTTCCCTCCTCCCATTGTGCATAAAACGTAAACAACGATTTTGTTGCAAGCGCAGGAGATGCAGAGGATTCTGTTGTGGCTCGCAGGTACAAGCAGACAAACATAATGAAACCAACTATAAGGTTTGTTGCCGTTGATTGCAAAAAGGTTTTCGCCGGACCCGAGTAAATGAGTTCAAGCAACTTTTGAGTGTCATCTCGGGTTCTCAGTTAACTTTTCTTCTTATTTAAATGCGCGCAATATCTGTCAAGCTCTAAATAAATATGATGAAATGAAAAAGAATATGTGTTGTTTACATTCAGCGCTGCTGCGACGCCAAAAAGCATGCAGCAACGCATACGGACGTCAAAGAGAGGCGCCTCATGCCCCCCCTCACGTTCGCATCACTCAACTAAATGAAAAACGCAGCGAGCGTCGAAGGCAGCTGGCAAAAAAGTGAAATCAAAAACTGCAATTGCGCTGCGCCAGTGGGCGGGAGACAGCGTGGAGCGGGCGGTGTGGACATGTGCTGATGCCGCTGCGAGAGATGAGGTGCCATCTCTACTTCAGTTCAAGTGAAAGGCAGCTCGAAAAAATGCAAGCCAAAGGCTGCAGTAAAAATGGCACAAAACAAACCAAAAACGCAAAACAAAAACTCAAAGCACAAAAACTGCAAAGGGGATAGCAGCTGGGCAGCTGCCCAGCCACTGGGTAGCTGGGTAGCTGGGCAGTTGGAACGAGTCGCGTAGCTAGTGGCCAAGGACGACGACGAATCAGTGGCCATGTTGCACTGTACACTGTACAGTCCACAGTCAGGCAGGATGCACATTGTTAGGGCACAGGCCGTGGAATTGGATTGGATGTCGCAGTCGCAGTCGCAGTCGGAGTCGGAATCGCACTCAGGCAGAAGAGATGGGGGGCTGGGGTAACACCAAATCAACAGAGCCGTCGTCGAGACGCCTTATGGGCCCACTGGCAAGATGACGGGGCGGGCGTGCACATGCAACATACAACAGCAGTGCCAAAAAGAAATGCAAATAGAAACTGCGCCAAGAGGGCGGCGGCCAGTGGGCAGGCAACTTGAAGATTCGCGCGAGGTAGGAATTCTGCATTTTGTATTTATTGCAACTGAATGCTGAATGGAGATGGGGTTGGGGGATGGGGATGGGGATGTGACTGCTAGCATAGTGAGTGCTGGTGGTGGCTGCATTTGCTGGCTAGTTGGCTCTGTGGACAATAAGGCGACTTGGGCACGTACAAACGTGCAGATAAAAAACACGCGAACTGTTAAGCTTGGCAATTTTTTGCCGCGTCTGGCGGTGCGGCGTTTGGTGTGTTGCACTGCGGCTGTAGTGGCCTGTTTCGGGGGCTTTTTTGGGGGCGTGGCAAGGCTTAATACTGTGGCATTTGTCTTGAACCTGAAACAACAGACGTCGTCGTCGCAGACGCTGAAAAAATGTGCATAAAACGTTGCAACAAAAGTGACGCAATGGACACAAGGCTGGCGCACAGAGCTGCAGAAGAGGAAGGAGAGAGGAGGCGCAGCGCAGCTGCTGCAACGTTGATTTGATGAACATTTCGCAGAATGTGGCAGGACAACGTCTGCTGGCCGCTAACGTGCCGATGTCTAGCCTGTAATATGCAAAAACTGCCGCTCAGACTTTTGCCTTGAGGGCATTTCGAGCTAGCTGCGCAAAACAGAAAAACCTTCGCCTCTTCGCCCCCTCCCGGCCAATGCAATGCAATTTTTCTTCATTGTAATTTGACGGCGAACGCAGAGACCAGGAGTTGCGGTGGTTCAACGGCCACTGCACTGATTCCCTCAGTCCGGCGAATGGGAAGGAGGAGTGCGACCTGGGACAGCAATGCCACGTATACAAATTATGAACGCAGCGTCGCCGCAGTGGTGGTTGGGTGGTTGAGTGGTTTTTTTGTGGTTTGGGGGCGAGTTAGGAATGCCGCGGAATCGTCATGCGTTGGATGATTCCCATGGACCAGTGTCCATTGTAAATTCGCAATTTCTGCCGAGTGCTGTGCTGTGGCTTTGTTTCAGATTGGTTTCCGTGGGACTTGGTTAGGGATTGACGGCGCAGAAGTGGTAGCCGTAGGAGGCATACGAAAAGTCCGCGCCATGGACCAACAATTTTTGGCCAAAATGCATTTTGATGTAGTCGACAGCCAGTTGAGATGTCTGGCCGAACAGAACAAGAGAAAAGAATGCATGCCGTTGAGGGACTGGGAGTGGGACTGGGACTAGGACTGGAAAGTATAGAAAAAGCATTTCATGGCTTTTTCCGTGCACTTTTTGGACTGGACTTAAGTATTGGCAATTCGCTTTAGTTTGAGAGCTTTTTGGTTTGTTCCCGGGCATTTCTTTTGTTAAGCTGCCTGTGCTGACTAATCTGAATGAATGGATGCACTCTCCAGAGGCAAAGTAGAACCAAATTGTTCTAGCCGGCAGGTGGGAAGCGCGTGGCAAATTGCCATTATGCATGGCACTCTATCATGGCAACTGCAATCAAACAAAAGTTACGCAAATTCATATAAATATGAGTCCAGGTATCACACAAAAACTAAAAACTTTACCTTCAACAGTGCTCGCTTCCAAATTGGATATTCTATGCTCGGCAGCCCGCCTCTGCTGGGGATTAACTTAAGCTCTTCTATCATATGCAATTGCAAGTTATTCAATTATTTTAATGGAATATTCGCTTTTGGTTTCGCAAACATTTTACAGGGCCCCAGCAGCACATGCCACAAACTGTGCCACATCAATCTTTTCTAGCAATGCAAAGTGCATAGAGAATAAAATCAAATTTCATTCAATTTGTATTCATATTCAAATTTCTTAAAAAAATAATAATCTTAATAGACTTGTCTTTGTCTGTGCTGACTTTGAGGCACGTATTTCAATTATATTTATTTAAATATCAATTTCCAAGAGTATTTTATAAACAATGAATATTGCTTTTATAAATTATTTAGGACAAGACAAATATATTTTTCATCTCATTTCTTGAAATTTCTCGTTTTGTCCAAACAAAGAAAAATCAAATCAATTATTTTCGTTGCCCTTGAGAAAGACAAGTAAATAGTTTGTATGAAATATTGAACATGTAATTAAAAAAAAGAAAAAAGATCTCTATATAAATATGAATATTTCAAGTTGGCATCTAATTGATTTGGCTAGCATGGACTAGCGCCTGTTGGCAGAAACTTTCATTTGGGCCAACTTAAATGTGCGGCTAATCGAACTAACTGCAAAGTAAACAGGCCAATGCAAAATGCATGGACTGCACCGGATAGAGCTACACCAGAAGACACACAGGAAGTGCGATGGCCTGGTCTGGGCGGGTCTGGTTTGGTCAGCCGGTCATTAGGCGGCTACCAGAGGATGGGCCCATGGGCTATAGTAGAGTGTGCAGGCACCGAGTGGATACTCTTTGGCCAAATGCAAAATTGTCAAATATTTACATAGCCAATTTAGCATGCGGCAGGCGCGCAAATAATTACAAAAACGTACAGAAAACAAATAACTAATAGAAATGAATGAATGAAAATCCTGGGCCACATTCCACAATGAAAATAAATACAAAAAAAAACAAAAAAAAAAAAAACGACTGAAACGCCGCAATGGCGAACAATTGAAAAGACTAAAGTAAATAAGCGTGTCCAAAAACAAATACAAGCAAAAACTGCTGGCCATTAAAGCGAAAAAATAAAGCATTAAGTATACGTCAAAGCATTCAAATGCACATACATATATACATATTTAGTTAAATGTATGTAGTGTTAATTTAAAATAACAAAATTCCATTTCATTTGCCATTAGAAAAAAATCATAGTCTAGAATAATATTTATTTAACATATACTATTAAGTAATTATAAATAAGGAGCTTTTTGGGTAACTGTCAAATAGAGCGAACGACAGTGATAGCTGGAGATGTATTAGAGAGCGAGTAGTAGACTGAAAGCAAGATAGAGTGAGATGTCTTATATGCATATCATATATGTATAAAGCACGTATGCAAAGCTCACCAAATCTCCTTCTGCCTCTTGCCGAGTTGAGTGCAGCTGCAGCTGACAATGCAGCTTAGACATAAATGCAATTCCAGAGCAAATAAAACCAGAGCAGAGTCTAATAAAAAGTCCAAGCAAAAGAGACGCAGCTAAGAGTGCCAGAATTTATGATATCCTGTATTGAGTAAGCAGTTTGAATAGCTGCGGAGACCTTTGAAATTGTAAAGTAAAATTATAATATTATAAAATAGTCAAATCGAATTAAGTTAAAGTAAAAGCTAATATTCCAATAGACTGGCCGACATAGCCAAAAACTAAATTCAGAAGATATAAACATATATAATCCGATGAACTTAATAAAAGGAAAAGGAACAAAGAAAAATAAAATCTAATAAAAATAAACTTATAAAATATATATCAATTGGGTGCATAAAACATAAATAAAGGCGATCCTTAAAGCTCTTCTTAATTAGTAGATCCACATTCTCTAATATATCCAACCATATATACAAATAATTTCGAAATGAATGCAGTCAGAGATTTCTGTCAGTGTATCTGACTGATTTCTGGTCAAATACTTTTCCCTGCAATTGCAGGCCGGGGCCTGCAGTTTGGGTGCCAGCTCTCGTTTGTGTTGTTGGCACTTTGAGACTAATGTGCAATTTTATGACGGCTCGGCCTTAAGCATGGGCCACAAATTCAAAAATGTTTGGTCTTTTTATCTTTTTGGGGTGCAGAAATCAGAAGCAAGTAATTTGCATGCCATTTAGTCAGCCAGGCCAGACCATTCGTCTGCTCATCTTGAGGCAACGGAGCGACGGCCCAAATGCCAGAAATGACTTTCAAATGCATTTGCATCAAAATGGCAGCCAGCTGAGGGGGAGTCGTGGGCTGGGCTTTCGGCTCGCACTGCTAGTCATGCATATCCTCACATACACGCGCACACAGATGTAGCTCGAGAGATTGTCCTGGCAGCGTCATATATCGTCGCACATCCGTTGTTCAATGCAATTTTCGTGCCAGACCCAAACGACCCTCCGTGATGGCTCAGGGTTCAGTCCGGCTCGGGTCCGTTTCAGGCTCCAGCTTTGGGTCTGGCAGTGGCAATGGCATCGGCTCGTTGTTCGTCTATTCATTTGAAATGCAATTTCAAAATTTTTTCCACAACTTCTTCTGCAACTCAAACTGCCGGGTCTGGTCGGCCTACCATCAGCCCAACCCATGTACTAGCATGCCGTAGATATGCCGTGCATAGCCAAAAATGCATTTTAGGCCCCGGCTCCGGCTCCATGTCCGGCTCCTCCTTCTCTGCAGCGGCGTACAAATGCATTGGCTCTGTGTATAGCCAGAGCCGCGCCCAAATCCAAATCCTAGCGACAGTCGGGGCCCACAGTTGATGTACAATATTTTTAGTGGATGCGTCCAGTGTCGAGCGCCGAGCATCGAGCACCGAGCACCGAGCGGGTTTTTGCAGTTTCAATTGGGCTGCAAAAAATTGCAATCTAGGCAAAAATGCAACAAAGGCTAAGAGCTGAGCGTATAGTATATATTCGCAGCATCGCTTTGTCTGATGCAAATCGATGATGCTATATATAGGTGTATGTATGTGTGTGTGTGTGTGTGTGTGTTCATTCACATGTATGTGCAGCTCCATACAGAGTGAATGCTCAGCTTATGTTTTAGAGAAGAGTAAGATATACTAACACATAAGTAAATATATTAAATGGAATTCATTTGAAAACAGAAAATTAAATTTATCAATATGCATACCAGAATATATGTAATATATAAAATATGTATTATACATATGTATATTTATTACATTATTTATTAAAATGCAACTAGTTCAATATGACAAACATATATTAAAGCTTTATTTAGCTTCGAGTTCTTCTACAGTTCTTTTACAGGGTATTTCAAAATCATTTCTCTGCTGTTGATGTGTGTATAGAGAGATGCATTTGTGTGCGTATGCAGAATACAAATTTTTTCAGCCACAGCACAACTCAAAAAAGGAGAAACGCAAAATTTGTGCATTGCAATTTCAAAGCCAGAAAATTTCGTTTAGCAAAATGCATTCTGGCGCTGACTGCATGCATGCCAGCTAGATGAATTGGCAGTTGCGACATTACAGACGAATGCCAGAATGGTAGATGGAGGGCGGCACTGTTTGTTTACTGTTACGATGGCAACTTAAAGCAGCTTAAACTCAAATGGAGCAAGAGAATTTTAGAGTGTCCAGCTTAAGCAATCAGTTCCATGTGCGCTTGGCTGCAGCTACCCCAAAATGCTGAGGCTAAGTGACAATTTCTACAATTAATTGACCGGAACAATTTCATAAAACTAAAAAATTCTAGACATGGCATATAATAAATTACCCGAACCCAGCTTTGTCACGTACCCAACGTGCGCCGTCCAACCCGCAGCTACGCAAATTGTCAAAAAAAAAAAAAAAGGCACCCAAAAAACATTTAAACTGATCCCAGCTCGAACTGTGGATAGAACCAAAAAACACAGCCCAAGGCAATGCTAAAATGTTGCAAGTGAAATTAATGACGTTTAGAGAAGCTAAACAGAGACTGGGAAATGAGTCTGACATGGCATGACTGAGGAGAAGCTCTGCTGCAACCCTTAACTTAATTCGAATCTTTCTAATTAAGAAATATTCTCTTCTAAGCTCCGTTGACGGCCATTTGTCCTGGCTTCCTTCTAGCTGTGTGTACATGGCAAAGAGCAGCAGCTGCTGTAACCCTTGGAATGCACACAAAGTCACATACACCCATAGCCACACCCACACCCACACACACACACATACACACACACACACACACACAGAGACACCAACATGTCGACTCATACACGCCAACTGAACAGATCTTGTGGTCCTGAGTCCTGACTGTGGACTGCCATTGTATGCATTGAAATAAAATAATAGTAAAAAGTTAAAATTCTATTCAAATTGTTTGCCAGCTGAAAACAATGTAATTTCATTTTATTTGAATATAAAATAGCTGCCCAGCAGTCGCCATCCTCACAGACGTCCATAAGTCTACCTAGCCCCATACACTGACCAGAGCTCCACTGACCACTACAATGCCCATTCCGGGCACATTCTCCATCTTATGTCAGAAACTGCACAAAGTCGTCTTTTGTCTGCACTGGCACTGGAAGGGAGCACACACACACACACACACACACACACACTCATTTACATATATTCAGTTGTTATAATAGGGAGAAAAATCTCACATTCCGAGCAGAGTAGCAGAGGCTAGCCACCCACAGCTGCCTAACCAGAACAAGGTTTTGTATGATTATGTTGGAAACTTTACCACAGTTCCTCAACTGAACTCAAACTCAGTTTAGATAGTTGGCAAATGCTGCATGGAGCCGCTCCCTGCTCAGCTCACCTCATATCCAAGTGCTCGACTTCCTTTCTCTCATGTAACGAATGCGGTTGCTGTGGGTGTTTTGCACTGGCAATAACCTGAACCTAGTCAGGGCTGGACTGGATTGGACTGGGATGGGCTGGGCCATGGCCAATGGTCAGTTTGGTCATCTCGAGCTTAGTTTGGTTTTTATTGAAACTTTTGTTTTGCCACGAACCTGGCAAGGAATATTTGAAATGTTCCCCTTTCTCACCACACTTCTGCTAGGAATGCGGGCTTTGGGTGGTCTGCCTGGCCGAAATACGAAGTTGTATTATGCAAGTGAGGTTAGACTCTACATAGAAAAGGCTTTATCGCCTCAGAGGTTCTCGAAATATTCTATATAACTTTAGCGCACTAATAACATTTTTATTAGTCATAAAATTATGGAAAATATATTCTGCGAAGAACTAAATGTTGGGCAAAAATATTTAAATATTAATTGTAAATATTTTACTGACTAATTAACTCAACTCCACGGGACGTAGACCTATGAATCTTGGGCAATATTGACAATTTTTGACTGTATAATATATATAATTTAAGACCTACAAATATTAATCACAATAATACCAGCCCAAATAATTTCATGAGAAATATATATTAAACATTAATGTAATGTAATCATTAGTTTAGATTTTCCAAGTACTTAAATGAAATTAAATTTAAAAGTTTCCATATTCACATATTTAAGTATTTCACTCTCCGGCCGCTACTGCATAGAATATCTGCATAGAATATCTTATCTACCTGCAATAATAACTCAAGTCAATCAATTTGTGATATATGAAATGAAAAGGTAAATACATTCGTATGGGAATCACACCAGAGAATCGTTCTGCCCCACACATAGTGAATGAGAGTTCCGTGTTCTCCTCATCTCTCATAGTTTAAGCTTACAGTGCCAGAATATGCATCAATGTTCAGCTATACAAATTGCAGCTATACAAATGAAGGCATCCACCTCGACCAAGTTATTAGTCTGCAGAATGAGAATGAGAATGAGACAAGTCGGAAAAATTTCATATATGCAAGGGGAAGAAATGCACGTTCAGTTCACTACCAAAACAAGGGATGCAGCCAGGTAGGGGTAGGTTGAGCGATAGGAGCACGCTAAAAATGGCCAAGTATAAAGTCATTTGAATTTGAATTCAGAATTTTCTAATAACATTTGAGCTGAAACAATCTAATAACACACAGACAGACGCAGCTAAAGTGGTATACGTAGCAGTAGGTAGGTAAGAAGAGCACAGCTCTGCACAAAAAGGACGAAAACGAAAGGCCCCACCCACAGACGTGACGCTGCTCCTTGCTCCCACAGTAGCTCCTGTGGCCGGCACACTTGCACCCCGTTTGGCACTAAATGGAAAAGCAAAAGTGTTGTTCGTTGCCGCTTCTTTCGCCTTTGTGCTGTGTCCTGTGTCCCATGTCCTGCGTCCTGCGTGCTGCCTCCTGCGTCGTTCGACATTGTCATCGTGAGTCGACGCAGTCCCAGTCCCCCCAGTCGCACTCGTATCTTGGCAATAAAATAATGACTCAACTGAACTGAAAACTAGAAATGTGAATTGTAAATGGCGCACAGGACACGCGCCCCATGCACAAGCACACTAAAAAGGACACTCACACACGTTGCTCTTGGATGGCCAGCCTCTTGCACGTAACCGGCTTCCTGCTGCCCCACATTCCCCTGTCTGCATTTTTAAATTGTGCAATTTTATATTCGCAAGTCGCTCTGTGTGGGCAGTCTATCCAGCTCCTCGCCACTTTCTACCCATGCCTAAGCTTTTCTAATTGCTACGCTCTCCGCTCTCTCTCTCTCTCTTGCCCCAGACAGTTGCGTAAGTTTTCCTCCCACTTTATTTTGAACTGCCCCAACAGCTTTCAAAAGTATTTATTCTATATATTTTTCATGGCAAATGTTATAACATCTCTTTTGCTATAATTTTGTCAATTTTAAATCAAATTCAAACTTAAGGATGGAAGTAAATGTGGCCAATTCTTTTATAATTTAAGTTATATTCATGCAATCATCACACTTAATGATCTTCAATGAAATTCGCTTCTGTGGCGAATCTGATTCGAGGAACAACCTAGCCAGAGACTCATATCTCGCTATGCAGTAACTTGCCATGTGCAACTGCAGCTACAACTACTACGACTGGTTGTATAATGCATTAGCTGTGCCTGTGACATGGCTTGGCAGAAAGTTCTTGTTGTCAGAGAAAAGGATATGCTGTCATATGCATTTATTGTGGCACTTTGCATAAGTTTTTCACTTGGCTTGCTCCAGGCTGGTTTCGTATTCGTTAAAGCTTTCGAACTTTAAGAATAACTCAACGGCCATCTGAAGGCCCCTTTTTTATAATCAGCAAATTAATGAATGCGTGGAAGTGCAAATTTGTTTGTGAAAAGGATGAAAAAACAAGTCGGAATGAAACAAAAATAAAACAAAATTATCCAAGCACAAATGACATTTTGGAGAGCTTCAATAAATGGCTGTGATGGTCGTCGCAATGGTTCGAGTTGGGCGCTGTAAAAGTAAATTGCTTGTAAAATGAAAGCTGGGTCTAAATTAACTTTTGTTTGCATTTCATAAATGCTTGGGCCTGCGTGGGCGTGGCGAAGGCACATAATTATGTTGCGCGCTGTCTTAAAACTGTATTCATAATTGTTCAACGGACAGGGTCTAAAAGCTATACAACAGCGAGACGAAGCAACATCTAATAAATATGCAAATGGCGCATTTAAATACAGGGCGGAAGTGGGGTTTCCTGCCCGAGCAAAGGTTGCTTGGGATGGACTGGACTCAACTGGACTCGACTGGACTCGACTGGCATGAGCTGGGCATTTTATTTCATTTTTTAATGTCATTTCTTAATAGCTACAAATATAAAATCTCGTTCGCGAGCGCCAGTGAAGGCTGAAGGCTGAAAAGATGCGCTCCACCAGATAAAATGCTCATACGCCGCGTAAGCCGTCCAAGCCAAGGCTAAACACGCCGCACGTGGCGAGCAGCCTGAGCGGTCACATAGTCATTAAAATACACACAGCTGCTCAAACGAGGGTTGGTTCTGAGTTTCTACATGATGAACGACGAATATTTTCAATTGAATTTCAATGAAGTTTCAAAAGACTGATTAATATTGAGAAATTATATTTTGATATTGGGTTTGAATGTTTGCGATTTACAACTTAATAACTGTTGGGTTTATAAAGTAAACTTTATATTGATAATCAGAAAAAATCTCTAAAAGCAGCAAGCGAAATATTGAAGTATTGGAAACATGTATATATATATATTATCTTCATGTTTCATATAAAAAAATATTTGTTGCAGTATAAGATATAAATGAAGCCGCTTGATTAATTATTATGCAGTTCAAATGGAACCATGCCAAGTCAATACCTAATGAAAGTGTTTTGAAATATAAATATATAAAATACAAATAATATATTATTATAATTTTTGAATTGTATATATATTACAATATTTTCTAAGTTAAAGACTCTTTTTTTATAGAGTGTATGATCTCTTGTAATTAGTAGTTTTTAATTAGAAATTGAACTGGCACAAGAATTCTCTTCTTGTGCAGCGCAGATTTTACAAAGCAAAAGTGTTTTATTATTAAATGCAAATGGAAGCAGCCCTCGTTAAAGCACATACACACACACACACACATGAGCACACGCGAAGGACATGTGACTGCGCTGCCTTGTGTGCGCCATTTTATGACCGCTGGAGCCGCGCGGGTCGCTGTTGCCTGAATTAGATGTAGGTGGTCAGAATTACGTATCTACCGAGTGCCTTGCTGCTGCCCTTCCAAAAGCTGCAAATCCTTGAGATCCTTGTCAACTCGTACCGCTCCCTGCCCAGCTCATTTGTGATATGAGTGAGTGTGAGTGAGTGTGTGTGTGGCCTATGTAAATATGAAAATAAATAAATCCGAAGCGTAAGCCAAAGTTTTGATGTACGCCCCCAAGCAGTTAAAATGTTGCCTGCCGAGCGGATTCTAAATCCTAGGAGCAGCTCTCTCCTCTCCCCCTCGCACATTGTGTCTGTGTCTGTGTGTGTGTGTGTGTGTGTGTGTGTGTGTATTTGAGTTTGTTTGGCTGTTTGCGCGCGGGGGCTACTGCCAGGATCTGTAAGGGTAGTCAAAGTTATTTTAGGGCCACATTTTAAGCTCTTTGGCAACGTGTCCTGCGCATATACTGACCGGTACGTGCTGCTACATCTGCCTTATCTGCGTCTGCTCCTCCAGTTGGGTCCCGCAGTGGGTGGTTGTCTGAGTGTTTTGGGTGGTTTTAATATTTTAGGTGCTTTAAAATTACATAATACCATGTTAGGAGAATCAAGCGGTCTCTCTCTCCTTCTCCCTCTCTCTCTCTCTCTCTCTCTCTCTATCTGTCACTCTCTCTGTCACTATCTGCCTCTCACTCTCGCTAACAAGCATTCTCCCTGTCTTTTACGTTATCTTTATCTATATAGCTATCTATGTAAGCGTGAGGATGTGTATGCATAAGGCACATTATTTATCAGCAAACAGGAAATTAAAATGGAACTTTTTCTTTTTTGCTTATCTTGGTGCTTAGCTGAAATTTGATGTATGTGCGAGGCGACGTCACAAAGGCGATTTTAATTAATTAGACAGCCTGGGCCAGGGCTACGAAAAAGCTTAGCTCAACTGTGCCAACCACGAACTCCACATTTGCACAAATATCAACTTTTCACATGAGAGTCCTGCAGCAGGTCCCTTATCAAATCCACTGCAGCAGCAGCAGCATCTGCCGCAGCAACGTCGGCCAAAGCTGAAAACTATTAACTAAATTTTTCTATTAAAACTTTTAGCTGGCAAAGACAACACCTACAAGAGGAAAAGCATATAATATGATTTTAAGTATATGACGACTAAGAGAATCTCTATACTTATAGATATTTGAGGTGCATTATTTGATTTGCATTTACACATAATTAAATAATTATTAAATATTCATAAATTATGGATAGAAATTATTGTTTTAGTTTTTTCCATCAATATATCGAAGTTTTGTCATTTTTATAACTTCCGTCAAATGAGCTTCTCTTACAGGGTATTATGAAACGAAATCAACACTCTAATTATGTTTGTTGAGACTGCTGCTTTGCAGGCTGGGCCCACAAGCAAGTTTAATTTGTTGTAAACTTTTATATTCAAAAGGGAAACAAGCTGGGAGCAAGTTCTTGTGGGTGCTGCGGTCCTTTTCAACTGTTATTAAATCAAAAAAGCAATTTCAACTTTTCTAAATGTTTTGTATGCTCTTCTTTCTTTACAGATATGCCGGTGCTCAGACAGTATGCTGCCTTTTAATTTATTCGCTTTAATAGACGCTCACTAACCAACTAGCTTTTAAGACACGCTTCAATATGTAATTTTAGTTTTAGTTGACATTTGTAGCTTGCTTGGCTTTTGTAGTTGCCTTAAGAAATGCCTTTTGTTGTATATAAATGCTTTAAATAAAAATGCTTTCAATGTTTTATTGTTTTGTTTTGTACTAAAACTATCGATGGCCATGGACAAATGGAGAAATATAAATCGTCAAAAAGTACCTGCTCCCATTTAAGGTAATGTATCTTATTAATATAATAAACATATTTATTAACTATAGCCAGCATAGGTATATATATACATATGAAAACAAAACAAGCTGCACTCTGTCGCCATCTAACGGCTGTTGGCTGCACTAAGCAAAAAACAACCCTTGCTCGAACAATGGCAGCTGCCAAATGCTTTCTAAAAATCTCGAATTAGAAAGCTCTTCATGAAGCTTTGAACTTTTTGAAAGCATGTCATATTTGAATGAGCGTCAGATAAGCAAGTCTAATCTAATTAGAATGTTATAAGAATATGTCAATGATTCGTATGAGTTCTAAAACAAAATAATCTGAACCAGAAATATTTATTTATTTATTTATTTTTTTTAAATTTATTATATTATTATTTTTTTTTTTAATTTGTGAAACAGTTAGCTATTTAATAGCATATTTCTATGGTATATAAGAGAAAATTTGGTATTCTAGGGTATGCTGCTTATAAGGATTTCTGTTTTTTTTTTACTTTTATAATTTTTTTTTATTAATAATTGTGGGACACATATAGTTAATTATGAATTTCAAAGCTTTATCAGCAAATATTTTTTTTTTATTATTTTTTATTAAATAATTTTTATTTAATTATGAATTTCAAAGCTTTCTCAGCAAATATCTATTTTATTTATTATTTATTAAATATTATTTATTTAATTATTAATTTCAAAGCTTTCTATTCATACAAAGCCAAATACATACAAATATTAGTTTAATTATTCTTAAATATTAATTAAATGAAAAAACACATACACTCACCTTAAAATCACATGCAAACTGCCTGCTAAGTTCAAATGCAAACAGGTTAAGATTGCACGATGGTGTGGCTGAGCCTAGTTAGCAATTTAAAAAAATAACAAGTTTTTAGCTTTAGTAAGAAGGCGTGCAGAAGACTAAGATATTCGATATATAAACTGATGAGTAGTCAGAATATTTATACCTCTCATCTAAAGCTCAGAAAGAAATCCCATAATACAAAAAAAAAAAAAAATGAAACAAGTGTATAATAGAAAGAGGGACGATATCCCATGTCGTTTCTACCTTTTGCATAAACATTAAACATTTTCAACCACCGCAAAGCAAAGACAATCCGACTGGCTGACGGACGAAGTTAGCTCAATGGCCGCAGAGCAAAAAGGTGGACGAGCAGTTCGGTCCTTATCAACGACAATGCCAGGTCGTTAGGCTTGCATTCAGATTTCACTTGCAGACGACCATGCGAAGCACTCGGATGAGGTTATGGAGCCAAAGTGCTCTCTGGGGAATGGTTAGGTGGAGCTGCGTTCAAAGGGACAGCTCAGGCATGGAGTCGAGACGAGTCTAGGACAGACATCAGTTGCACCCTAAGAGTCCAACATGGTTTTAATTTTATGACTCGGCACAGGGTTAAAAACTTTCGAGCACAAAAAGGGAGAACACTTAAATAAAATAAAATGACGGCACATTTTTTGCAGACACAGGCTGAGTGGGGCATGTGGGCTGTGGTGCGAGACAAAAGCCAAAGGCACTTGCCTACTTTTAGGCCAGACAGACTTCATGATTTGTAACACAGTTGGCAGATTCGCCTCAACGATTTAACGGCTCAATCTCTCAGGCAGCCAGCTGGGAGCACAAGTTTATGCAAAAGTGTCTTAAACAATGCGAAACTGAAAACTGCCAAAAAAAAAAAAGGTCGATGTCAAAGCAGAGGTAGCTGCACCTGAAACAGCGAATATTAATGGATATGTGCAATAAAGACGACAGCTGGCAGACATGACACTAGAACAAAGCAACGATTAAGTCGAGCAGAATAAAATATGTATGACCAGGTGCTGAGTAGGGTCGTCGGGTCACAGGGTATTGGGGTGAAGGGTGAACAAATTTGTTGCCAAAAGAATTCGACAACAAAAGCCAAAAGTTCGACTGACAGCTCAAAAACAATAGAAAACTTTTGACTGGCAACAAAAGAAGCGGGCAATGAAGGTGAGCCAACGGCGGCCATTGTGAAAAAGGAACACTAAAAACCCACTCAGCCACTCAGCCAAATGGGGGTACGAGGGTTGCTCAGCTTGCCCGGCCAAGAGGGTTGTTTTGCCCAAAGCCAAAAGGGTGGCCACAATTCGCATTGCATACTTTCAGGCTTGCGCCTTAAATATTCTAATATACAATGCGCACTGTTCTGGGAGTCCAAAGTCTGCAGTCCGCAGTCCGCAGTCCGCAGTCGGATGTTGGCCGTCCCTGTGTGGCGTGTCTGAAATGAATTTTAATTTCTTGTCTGCTAAAAACCACAGACAGCTAGAGCATCTCAAACCCTTCAACCCTTGCCTTAACTAAAGCCCAAAAACAACATGCAAGAAAGTAAAATCAAGTCGAATTAATTTCGAAAATCATGGCCGTTACCAAGGGTGCCGCCATGTTGCCTGACGCCTGCTGCCTGCTGCCTGCTGCATGGTGCCTGGTGCCCGGTGCCCGGTGCCCAGTGCTTGGGGTTTTCTACTGCCATTGCCGACAAGGACACATATACACACCCGCGCACACACACACACACAGATCTATGACATAACGTGGAGCACGCTCTGACCATGCACATTAATCTGGTTGCAAACGCCTCATGCGTGTCTCGTGCTCGTTTAGCGAGATTTGAAGTGAAATGGAATGGAGTCGCGTCTATGGGCTGCGTGCTGAATGCCTGCTCCTTGCAGATTTTGGGCTCATCATCAGCGACAATCATAGAGAGCTAGCTCCATGGCTCCATGTCACGTAGACGAAAGTAAATCCACTTTCACCCTTATTTCGCTTCGCTCGCGTGTAGCTTTGCCGTTCCAAAATGGCTGCTGTAATTTGTTTAGCCTTTCAATCTTTTCACTCAACGCTTTCGTTTGTGTGTCTGTTTTTTGTTTTCCTGTGCGCTTTGTTGTCTTTCATGCAATTCACTTTCGCTGTGTTTTCCTGTTTTCCATCGACCTCCCCCCCACTCCCATGCGCTCTATTCACTCGCTTTTCAGCTTGCGTCCTTTTTGTTTTGCTTTTGTTTTGCCGCATGTCATGAAAAAGGTCTTTTTTCTCCTGTCTTTTGATAATTAATGCGCCGGAAGCTTTTTACAATTTATAAAATTACATTTTGGCTCATTAATTTTACTTATTGTTATTCCTCCAGCACAACAAATTGTTTTGAAGACCAAAATGGTTTCTAGCGCATTTTCCACATCAGCTTCATGCCCTGCCACGTGATCTATGGCCACACAGCTGACAAATGGCGGGGGATGATATGTAGGTGCCTATTAATTATCCTTGTATATCCTTGGCACCTCCGGCTGCTATGCAATTATCGGCACTAACAAATAGTCCACGGATAATGAAAATGCTGCATATAGACAGCAATTTAAATTCCGCTCATAAATCACTGAACAGCGCCAAATATGCTTTAATTATTTAGAATATCGTATGAAATTGAATTGTTTCATATGTTTTTCTGCAAATATCACCATTTAAATCAATAATATATTGATTGAAACCTAATGAATTGAGTGGAGATTCCTAATTGAAATCAAACGATTTCAATCGGCACTCAACAACACTTAATATTTCCAAAGAGCAGAGATATATTGAAATTTTCCCTATTCATTTCTATACTTTCTATAATAAATAATAATATTAATAAAAATAAATTTTATAAATAAAGTAATCTTTTAAGAAAAAATCTTTTGCAGTTGGCATTTGTCTTAGGCTCTGAAATATCAATAGAAAACTCTTAATAAAAAATAAATAATGGAAATAATTTATTTATTTATTAGTTAGTTAATCTTCATATCAGAAGCTATTGTCCTGCAATGAATACACACGTACAATAAAATTCCTTTTTTTTTGTTCAAAAAAATCAACAAGTAAGAAATAAATTGAATTTTTAGAGTCTTGATTCTGTTGCGGGGAACAAATAAACCTACAGTTGGTATAGTAAGAGGCATTTGCCTGAGAATTACAAAGACGTTGTCAAAATGTTTTAAGTTAGCTTTTATAACTTATATAAATGGCAATGTTTTCGGTGAGACCGCAATATGTGGTACGACGTGATACGACGCGACATTGCGACCACTCGGACTAATTAAACAAATATTTAATTATAAAATATTTTACTGCGCAATGCAAGCAGACGTATGAAATTTATAGCTAAACTATTATGCTGAACACATACACCCCAACACACACACACATAACTAAGTTTTGTGCCAACTCAGCGTCAGGAGTCAGACTGAGGATCGCACTGGTACCATATATTCTAACTAAAGCACGCAAAAGTTTTTTGTTTTTGTTTTAATTTAATTAAATTAGAAGCAATTAGTGGAAAAGCTAATAAAAGTTGGCTAAAAACTGCAAGTTAGCGCATAAAGTGGGCGTATCCAAATACCGTGCTGCAGGCAGTCGACAAAACTTCTGGTTAGACACGGCATTCCATGTCCATTTTGCATAAACTGGCAAATATATTTGCTGTGGCAAGCAAAAGTTACCAAATTACATTTCGAAGACCACAAAAAATTAAGCAACGAGCTCTGCGACATGTGAGAGTATTTTAAACCATATTCATACACTTAAAAAAAAATTATATATATATTGGGAAGAAATACATTAAATTATATTGTCAATATTTCAAAAATTTAAAGTTCCGCAAAAAAAATTGGATTTACATTGAAACATATTTACTTCACAAACAATTGCAATTCGATTATAGTACTGAAAATAGCAAAATACTTGTTTATTTTGACAACTAGCTAATTTTATTAACACTAATATTAATGCAATAGAATTACAAAAACTCAAAGGATCGACCCTACAAAAAGTTTACTTTTCTGGAGAAATGCCCAAATTCATTATTGAATTTCAAGGTTGCAAAACAAATTATCTATTTTAATTAATTATAAGCATGTTGAAGAATTTATCGAAAAAAATAATAATCGTATTGCATTCGCATTGTACAGAGAAATATAGCATATGGATCTAGAATATTTATGCTTTATTTGAGTCACCACGCCTCCTTCTGCATATAACATACATTGAATTCACCTTTTTAATGGGTTCAATATACATATATAATAACCTAAATATGTATTTGTAATTAAAGAGGTTTGAATAGATTACATTTTCTTAACTCGTAATTAAAAAGAAAAAAATAATAAAGAGGTTGCATAGTTCGTCGCACAGTAGTTCATGGATCTAACCACATATTCTGCGAGTGTAGAGAAGCACATCAAGTAATTAAGCAAAGAGCTGCAGTGATAATTGAGTGTCACTAAGTGTTATTAAGTGCTCCGGCTCTGATGGAGTCAGTGGACTTCGGTGGCCTTTAAGCTGGCACAATGGACTAGCCGAGCTGGGATGAGACGAGACTCGGCAGTTACTCGACGTCAGTCAGTGCGTAGCAGAGAACTCTAAATATGCATGATAGTGTGGAGCTCCTATGTGGGTGTGCGGGTGTGCGGGTGTGCTGCTATGTGTATGCGGTCGGCGGTTGGCAAATAACTAAATGTGTTTACTAAACCACTTACTAAACACTCAACAACTACCACGACGAGCTGCCATGTTGTTGCAGTTGTTGCCGCAGCAACAGGACACCATCGAGCGGCATGCGACGTGACCAAGTGCGGCAGACACGATGCCAACAAAAGAAGAGAAGCAGAGAAAGCAGTTCAGTAACAAAAAAAAAAGAAAATAAACCAAAATATAGAGGAAAAAAATGCATTGGCCGGCAACCAGAAACGAGCAGCAACTGAATGCAAACCAAATCGAAATAGATGCAGAGTATAGAGAGACTCGGCTAGAACCGCAGACGCGTCTATGGGTAGACTGGGCGACTAGACCTTGGAGGGGGCTTCTCCAAACGAACATTTTCATTTTTCATAATGCTGTGAACTATTATATATATGTGTATATATATGTATATATATATATATATTTATATATGTTTGTGTTTGATTTTAATATGCACATATAAAGTCACGAAACACGCACACAAAATATAAATGTTAAAAATAAAATGTGAAAAAGCAAACAACACAAAATCAAAGACAGCAAAAAACACACACACACACACAGAGACATAACTACACATACACACACACACACACATACAGCTATGTGCGTTCTTTTTTTTTGCTGGCGAGTTAGCCTTTTTTCCCCCTTTTAGCTTATTTTTGCTCCGGTTGTTGTTGCTGGCTCGGCTAGCTGCTGCTGCTGCGCTGCCGACGAGCAACGACGCCGAGGACGGCAGCGACCAATCCGAGGCCAGCAAGTAGGTGGAGCTTAAAAAAAGACAAAAAATGCTGAAATTCAGTGTGGAAAAAACGAGCATAAAATATATAAAATTTGCCACTGGGTGGCTACAGTGGCGAGTGGCGCAACTTTTTGCAACGTTTTTCTATACTGAGATACGGAGAACGAGTGCCGAGTTCCGTCCAACTGAGACAGGATTTCTGTACGTGCCTATCTATGTCTGCGTGCATTTGTATATATGTATGTGTGTGTGCGGTGTGGGGTGTGGGTGTGTTGTATTGCTTTATTTGCTTGTGTTTGTGAGAGCTTCGTCTCCTTCGTCATCCACACTGCTCGTCGTTATGGCCGTTGTTTCTACTTCGAGTTGCGACAAGGTTTTCTTGCTTTGCTTTTGGACCGCGCATTTTATTTGATTTCATTTTGCTTTTATTTTATTGCAACCTTTTTATGTGCTGCCCTTTCTCGCTGCCGTTGCCGTTAGTGTTGCCTTTGCTTTTGTGCTTTTGTGCGTTTGCTATGGGCTGAGTGAGAAGCAAACCCAAGAGAAACTCTCCCATAGTGGGCGACTTGGATATGGCAGATTGCGTAAATTGTTTGCTTCCTGGCCATGTGGCGGTCATAAATGCAAACGCTGATAGAACCAACTCAAAACGAGAATGCAACAGACAGAGAGAAAGAGAGAGAGAGAGAGAGAGAATGGGATAGACAGAAAGAAGAGAGAAAGCCTATTATTTAAATAGTTATTGATTAGCCCAACGATTGAATATCGAGTTGAACACACTTCAAATTCATTGAATTCATTCAACAAATTTAAGATTTAATTTCTAATCAAATTTATTTTAACAAATAAATTAAATAAATAAATTTGTTACCTATGTGTTAAAGGGATTCAAAGAGATTCCACACAAAATTAAATTTAATTAAATTAATAACTAAAAATAAATAAAATAATAAAAAGAACTTTATGCTTTTTCAATAATCTTCACTTCGTTGTGAATATATAATTTACGGAAGTAAGTTGAACTGCTTTAATTAGGCAAAAAAAATAAAAAAATAAAATAAAATAAAATGTATATATATATATATATAATTTTTAAATTTATATATATATATAAGTGTGATTCTAATGCAGTCGAAAAGTGCTATAGAGATAGCAGAGATCGTACATACATATATTTATAAATATATACATACAATAGCAATATTAAAAAGTAGTATTCTCAATTATTAAGGCCTTAATTATTCGAAATTTCATAGTCCTTGTTTATTTTTCCACAAGATTCTCCTTCTATTCAATCCTGTTCATTCACTTTTAAAGAAGTGTATTACTTGAAAATATATATTAACTAATGAATTCAAGCATGTCCATTCAATATATTTAAAGTGATATATAGACATATACCAAATTAGGTTTTCTCATATTGCTTTTGATTTTGAATTCTTCAAAGAAAATTCTTTCATTATTTGCCGCATTGCTGAAATTTCCTGTGAACCATATTTAATTACAATGCTTTTCTTATATACTCCCAGTTTTGGTCACATCTCATATGCCACATACATATGTATGTGTGTCAATTTATACATCGACTCAGAAAACAATCTCCAAATGCTGCGTAAATTGGAATTGTAACGAGAGAAGAGTAAAATTTACATTTTGTCGCAACTGTACTTATTTCAATGCTCTTTTTGCTCTTTTTCTCTTTTTTCGTTAATTTTGCTCACACACATACAAATAAACGCACACACACACACACACACACACAAAAACTCACAGACTTGCATCCTTTTCACTCGACTACAACTCGCCGGACATCGTGTATGTGGCGGCAGCTCCAAGTCATCCTTAAATGTTAATTTTGAATTACGAAATTTTTCATGTCAGACCCCTGCTGGCAAATGTGAAAGGAAAGATTTTGTTTGGCGGGCTCGGCCTGGCTGTTGGGTAGCTGTTTTTGGGGGGAAGTGGGGTTGCTGAAGCAGGGAGACTCTCAATGGCAACGCGTGAATAATTTAAGGACCAACAACTTTTGGCAAATGCCCAAAACAAAACGCAAACAAAAACGGGAGAAAAAAAGTTAATGCCCAATAGAGCTTAAGTTGGATGGGGATCATTGCGTGGCATCCCCACCTACATACATATACATATGGGTAGTCACAATAAATGAGCCCGGAGACATCGTCATCATCGTATTTTCTGTATGCTGCAATGTGGCACTGTTGTTGTTGCTGGATGTTGCGGCATTTTATTTTCTATATGCGAAACGAGCGAAAATGAGAAAATAAGAAAAAAACAAAATGGCGGCGCTTTTTCTCTTTTTGTGCGTACTAAAAAGCGCCCCAGAAGCGACGCCGCAGACAGCACGGCGAAGAAAAATGCGAAAAAATAAAATGCAGCAGCGACAGCGACAGCGACAGCAACAGCAAGCACAAAAAAAAGAGCGATAAACGAACAAAAAGAGAGCACAAAATCGCGGAAAAGGGGGCGTGTGTGCTGACTGGGCGGCCGAAGCGAAAGCAAAGAAGAATGCTGTGGAGGAAAAGCTCATGATTTATGATTTAAATTCCGTGTGCTTGGTGTGAAGACTAAGAGCTCGTGCAGCTCTCTCCCCTTCTCCTCTGTCTGAATGTGTGTGGGTGTGTTCACGTGTTTATATGTGTGCGTATCTCGGCATCTGTGTCTGGAAGTCGCCGTTGCTGCTTTTGATGTGTGTCGCCAGCAGACGGTAGACAAAGCACAAAGGACAGCCCCATGCATCCTTCTTTAATTGTCCGCTCATCGTCGAGCTGCCCTCTGTGCCAACCAGGCATTGCATTCCTTTTTGCCATTCAATTAAAATTGTTTTTTTCTTTAATTAATAACATTAATACGCTTTCCTTATTTGCGTCGCCTTGACTTTACTTTGCACACGTCCTTCATATGCAATGGCATCATTGTCTCTCAAGGGGATCTTAAAGATGCGCAGCGAAAGAAAGAAATAAAAGAGTGTCGTGCTTTAAAGATAAATTTTATATTAATTTAGATAGGCAAAATGAGAGATACTAAAGCCCTACTCATTTGAGGCAATCTGTGCACTATTTTTAAAATAACGCACGCATCCTGAATGGATGGTGTTTGGACGTTAAGGTATTCCTTGTATAATTTATAGTTTATAATAAATAATGATTATTTTAGTCTGCTTTAATATTTCAGAGATAGCAAAAATTCGTGTGTAGAGCTTTCAATTTTGTTAACTATTTCGGCAGCATAATAATCTGGTTAATAAGTCTGATCAGCTGTGTAAAGGCATTTTTTTGTTGTCTATTATTATGTATAAAATATATACATTACATAAATATAGCTAAAAGTGAAAACAGCCATATACATAGCTTTAATGTTGACCACAGCTGCGGCCACCAACGAAAAGCAGGACGATGCACTCCATTTTTTCCTTGCTGGACCGATAGAAAAGTCATTAGCTCTGACTGCAATGGCATTAGCATATCATACACCTCATATATCAGATGGCTGCCTCACTTATTTTTATAGAATACCATAACTACTAATGTTACTTTGCATATTTTTAAAATCTTTTCAAATGCAGCTGCTGTGGCTGTCAAACGCAAAGTTCATACACAAATTTAGTGAGCGAAAGTCAAAGATTTTTTTTTTTTTTGCAAATATAATTGAGTAAAACACACAAATATGTTCGCTTTGATGTGCAACAGCTCTGAAATATAATATAACAAATTCAAAATGGCTGACCGCAAAAAACTTACCCTCGTTTTGTGTGCAACATTTTAAGGGTTTGTTCGAGTAGTAGCCGTTGCCTAATGGGGTGGGATTTCTAACCACAAAAGCAGCAGCTGCTCCTTGCCAAAAAATTACCTTGCTTCAAGGCTCGTACTGAAACCTAAAAATTGCTCAATAGCCAGCTGAATCAAGTAGACGCAGCAACCATTGTGTACATAGCAATAAAGGAGTCCATGCACAGGGACATTTTCCACTGAACAGATTTCTGTTAGAAGCATTTGAACCGGTTAGGTATGTATGCAAAAGCTTGCCCACTGCTGCCATTCTATATATGTGTGTGTAGAAATGTTAAATATATATACATATGTACATATATGTATATGGTTTTATCTGTATATTCATTAAAAATGCGCATTGCGTTCGCCAACCTCAAATTACAGACATTACATAAAAAGTTCACATACGCACATGCGTGTATGTGTGTGCGTGTATTATGTTCTGTATTTGTGCTTGAAAACGGATCGTTAATTTAAAATTTTGTCATTTTTAATGTAAGCTGAACTCTAAAGCTTGAATCTAAAGATAAATGCTGAACGAATCGCAAAAGAGCTACATTCAATCAATTCGAACAAGCTACAAAAATTAAGCAGAGTTTCCAACTTATTTATTTATATAAAATACATAAATATAATTTGAGAAATCATCAATTAAAATAATTATATATATATATAATTTGCTGAAAAGCTAAAAGACATTCTATTGATTATTTATTATTGATTTGTCAGAGGAAGTTGATAAAGTTTTTATGTGACAGTAACAACATACAGAAAGTATTATAAATTGCCTTTAACATTATTAATTTCTATATTCACCAAAATAATATTACAATAATATTTTTAATACTTATAATTTATATTTTAATGAAATATTAAAAACGAATTGTAAAAATATCTAATTTAATTAAATTACTTAAATGTTATATATTGATTTTACCATAAAAAATTAGTTTAAAAAAAAATTCTCTCTATAAAATACGAATATATTATTAAATTTATTTTTCAACCAGCTAGTGTCTAGCATGCACATATATTTTCATTCATTTTATTATATAAAAAATAAATTAAATTGCAATAGCATATATGCAGCCATATCAGATTATCAACTCAAAGAAATTGCCGCTTTTGCGTAGGGCGCACGTTCAAATCAAGAGTTTCACGGCGCACAAAGCGGCCACACACAAGCAAACAAACCATAACAGAAACAGACATATACTAGCACACACTCGGCCACACAGACACAGGCACATGGCCACTACCAGTTAGAGCCGTGGCTATCGCCTGGGAAGAGAAATTAAAAGCCACATTGGAAAAACGCGCCAGCCCACAAAAACCAAAAACAGTTCAGTAAATTATATACACCAACAATAACAACAACAGCAACTACTATAGAATCAACATCCATAGCAGCACAAAGCCAACGCACATGCATATATATATATTATATATATGTATAAAAATATATATATATATGCTATATAAAAAGGTCTATGTACAGTAAATTATATTATATGCGGCCAAGTGTGTACTAAATAAGGTAATTTGAGTGTACACCAGCCAACGGCTACCAACGACAGCAACAACAGCAACAGCAACAGCAACAACAAACAACGTCAACATCAACATCAACACGAGGCAGGCAAAAACAAAAATTCATTAAAATGAAAAATGAAATTCAACAATTTTTGAAGAGCGGGACTTTTTGGGGCCTTTTTCTCCCGTCAGCTGGTTAAATTTTCGCAATTTTACCCAAACGTCAAATAATTTTTCCGCTTGATGTATGCGACTGACGCCAACGCAGGCCAACAGACTTCAAGCTTTATATATAGAAACACAAGATACACACACACACACGCACACAAATATATTATAAATATATTATATGAAGGGATTTCAGGGCAGCATGAGTGAACAGTTGAGAACATAACTGTCAAATGTAGAATCCTAAATGTTTAGTTTAAACATAATTTATTGCTCTGAGCAAAATGCTCAGATAAATTACGAATTCATTGAAATAGACACAAGTAGAACATATTTTATCTATGCAATTTTAAGCATATTTAATATAATTAAACTTTTTACAAATATAAAATATAAAATATAGAAATATAAATTAATTAAAAAATTGATTTTCATGAATTTTCTGCCAGTTTAAAATTGAATTAGATTTTGCTGTCAGTTCGAAATTAAAGTACAAATTAAAAAAAAAAAAAAGTTAAAAAATTGATAGCTTAATGTTATTTTAGAAGTATTAGATCATGCTGGAAGTAGAACTATATTTTTAAGATCTATAACAACTAAAGCCGCTTCAGCAAGAGCAGAATATAGCTAAAGATTCAAGCTTGGATTCTCGTTCCTTAATAAACTTCTATTCACTAAATCAATTTATTTGCAAAGATCTAGGAGAAGTTGAAGTGATTTAAGAACATTTATTGATTTCTATTCGTATGCTACAAAATATTAACTTAAAATTTATAATTTATTTTCCTAAATTAAAAAAAAAATTAAAAAGTAATTTACTGAATTTGTATTAAAATGTATTCCCAATATTATAAAAATGATTCATTTTTAATTATTCTGTTTTCAAGTACGATTCCGAATGTAATGAAAAATGTAAAATAAATAATTTGTGAAAACATTTTAATAATATAATATAATATTGTGAATACATTTTAATACAAATTCCGTAAATTATTTTTATTGAATTTTATCTATATTACTCTCTGCCCTTTATTTGTGAAGCCCTTTTTGTATGCGTCGGATCCATTGACACCATTCGCTTCAATATAAATCATCCAAAATCCTCTTTCACTTGCAACTGCTGAAATGTGGCCAATATCCACCGATATGTTAATTAAATCGGGCAAACAGCTGATTTTCGACAAACGAAAACATTTGCACACTCACGCACACACTTTCCGTTATGACGTCATAATGTAAACATCATAAAAATGCCAAAAAAAAAAAAAAAATTGTGGACTAAAAAAGAAACAAACGAACAGTAAAAAAATTGCATTAAAATAAAACACTTAAACAGCAGTGTAAATGACACGGACCAACAAAAGCAAATTGCATTAAATAAAATATAAAAAACAGACAACTTCAATGGCAACAATGACATTGACAATGCCAATGAACGGTGCAATGAGCAAAAATAAAAATTAAAACAAAAAAAATAAATAAATAAAAAAAAAATATATATATATAAATGAGAGCAACAACAACAACAAACAGCCGAAAACGCATGCCACGTGCCTCTGCATGCAGTCGTAGCAAGGACACAGGATAGCCGGCAATTATCATAAGCAGCAACACATACACAAGTGTGTGTGTGTATGTGTGTGTGGCTGCCGAAAAAAGAATAAACTAAAAAAATGAAAATGTTAAAAAAAAAAACATGGCAGTACTGTTGGCAAGCGAACATTTCAGGGGCAACTCCCAATCGCGGTCCTGTAACTTTTTCGTGACGAGGTGAAGTGTTCGCTTGGCATTTCATTTAATGCCAATTACGTGTATGAGCTGCATTAACCAACTCGCGCACGCCCCCTCTTGTACACGCCCCACACACGAGCAAGCAAACACTTTCGCCTGTTACGAAATGGGCGAAAATAAAAATAAAAACTTTCAACAGTCAAATATATCGCAAGCGTTGTAAATTCATCGTCAGCCGAAAAGTATGCAACGTCAAGCTGCACGTTAGATATGAGAAAAAATTACGATGAAGAGTTTTTTAAAGAAAAATATTAGGAATATATGGACACATATATAGTACATATAAGAAAGTTGTATTTTATTTTTAATTAATTATAAAAATATAAACGAATACTATAAACAATATGTTTTATGTAATACATTTATATCTATGCTTTACCTTCACTTAAAGTAATATCAGTTTAGAAATTTCTCTAAATGGATAAAATGCATATAAAAGCATGTGTCTTTTAGAGAATTGCTTATCAATATTTTGAGTCAGCTATAAACAAAAAATTAATAAATATTTAAAGTAATTTTTAATAACTCTGAACGACATATAATTTTAATGTTAAAATTTAGATCAAGGGAATAAGTTTTATATACTAACTTAAACTACTTTTTTTTTTTAATTTGTATAATATATTTAAATATAAATCCGAAAAGGAAATATATATACATAAAAAAAAATTACCTCCTAGAAAATTTACAGAAATCTTAAAAAAAAGTTTAATTAACAACAAATGCGTGCATTATATTGAATAATTGCAATTAATAGCAATTAGAGTGCAGGGATTTATCGTCCATCCCTAGCTGGTGGAAACTTAATTTAATTTTTTTTTTTGCCATGCACAGTTTATTGCACTTAATGCAACATGAGAGCGACGGTCGACGCGTGGGCAACGGGACAACGGGTCGTTTGTCCTGTCTCTGGACTGTCTGCCACATGTGATGATGTATGGGGACGCGGATGCCGCAATGACAACGTTAGTTGCCACTCCCCACTCAGTGGGACTTGCCGGCAAGCAAAGGCCACGCTTAAAATACAATGAAAAAATAAAAAAGAAAAAAAATCACACATTGCGCATACGCCACGTCGGACAATGCAGCAGCACCAGCAACAGCAGCAGCCCAATGTCCTCGTCCTTCACCTAGAATTATTTTTGTGAATTTATTTTTATTTTTTTGCAACGCTCTTTACATAATATGCAATTTTCATTTGGGTGCCGAAAAAATAAACCAAAACAAAGAAATCGCCTGCATTACGCATGTGTCAGTACGCGAGTGAATGAGCTGGATGAGTGTGCGTGTGTGTGTGTGTGAGTATGTGTGAGTGAGTATAAGTGCGTATTTCATCAATGTACGCATTAATAAGCCACGCTTGCATCTGAGCGCCTGTTGCCCAGGTCGATGGCAGAGCCCATGCCCCCATCCAAGGCTTGATGATGCCGATGCTGATGCTGCAGCTGATGAAAATGAAAGTGTACAGAGTGTCAAAAAAAAAAAAAAAAAAAAAAAAAAAAACAAAAAGAAAAAAACATGAAAATAAATACAAATAAAATGAAACGCTCTGCCAAAAATAAATATAATTGCAATGCACAAATGAACAAAAAACAAAAAACAAAAAAAGGAGCGATGCAAGCGAATGAAGCAACTGAAAACGAAAACGAAAACGAAAAGTCGTCGACATTAATCGACTCTCGAAATTGGTTTAATTCATATTTAAATGTACGCCGCTGGACGGGCAAGTGCCCGTCTGTTTGGATAGGACAGCACCGTGCCTGCTATGGGTCTCTTGTCATCTGTTGCTGTTGTTGCTGCTGGGTGAGAAGCAACAGTTGCTTTGTGTGGCTTTTCCGTTCCATAACTCAATTAAATTGTTATTTATGGCAAATCAAATTTACCAGCTTCCATTCATGGCTAATGTCACCTGCCCGAAAAAGCACTCTCATACTTACTAATGCACACACAGGCAGGAACATACATATATATATTAATATTTACATTTTTCGAAATTATTGAACAAGTACGTTCAATAGTCGTCGATCCTTTGCGCGCTATATAATGCAATATTGGTGATTCCTTTAATTTCACTTAAGGAAAATATAGTATTCGCGATAAACAAGTTCTGGCAAAATTTTAATAATTATTTAATAAAAATATTTCAGTTGATGTACGAATATATTTACCAAAAATTTATAATTATATTAATATAGTTCAATTTTTTTTACTCTTTTCAGAGAACAGCAACATCAATGCGTATCCAAGGAGTCAACACTTCACTAATCAATACTGTACTCAATAACGAGACGAGAAATATATACAAAACATATACATATACATAATATACATATACATATACATATGTATATCGTTGACATTATACAGACGAAACTTTTGCAAAATGACGTAAATTATTTCATTAGTTGAAGCGAGGGGCAAAAAGGATGCTTGGCTTACTCTTTCTCATTTTGTGCACAGTTTTAATCAGTAAAAGGCATTCATCTTGTTTGCCAAACTAATTTTTTATCTTGCCAGTCGCCAGTCGCCAGTCGCCAGTCGCTCGGCAGCTGGCCACAAGGGAGCAGAGGATGTAGTCTGTTCCCGGCGCGTCTTTCAAGCAGCGGGACAAGGAGTTATATATGTGCTTATCTAGTATGTATGATGTGGTAGTGCACGCTGGTCCCCGAAGAAATCCACAGAGCCATGTACAAACAAACCTTACCACACATAGTATGGGGAGGAAAAAAAAAGCTGCCAAGTAAATGGCAAAAACTTTTAACGCCCTCGTCCTGTACAGCTGCAGCAGCTGGACGCTGCACGCTGCTCGCTGCACGCTGCCGCCCGCCTTCCATTCGCACTCGCATTTATTATACTAACAGTAAAAAATTACTTTTGCCTGCTAAAAACCCAGCCAGGATGAACGTTTCCAAGGGAATTGCACGGCAGCCAGCCGTGGCAGCAATGTTGGCAAATGGAAAAAGGACATTCGTTATGCTTAAGCAGAAGAATACGAAACTGTACTTGACAGCAAACGCCCAGAGCGCACAGCTCCGCTCCGCTCTCCTGCTCTCCCGCTCTCCCACTCTGCCAGCAGTGAGCTAAACTCATAGCAAAAGCGAGCAACGTATATATATTTTATATACCTATATCTACATTTATATATATATATATATATATATAAGTACATATATATGTACGTAAGCAAGGAGAATAAAAGCAAAAAAAAAAAAAAAAACCAGAGCAATGGCCAACTGCACGAAGCAAGCAGCTTCTTGGCCAGCCAAAGGGTTTGTCCTTGTCTGTTCGCCTGGATGTTTGTGTTTATGTGTGTGAGTTTTGTTGCCAGCTCGTTGGCTCGTTGCTTGGCTGAGGGGTTGTTTGCTGCTGGGCAAAAGTAAAATGGCGTCGCCTTAATTTATTTTAAGTGGTTGATGGTTTCAACTTGCAGCAGGCGAAAGAAAATGCTTTTTAAAGCTCACTTTTTGCAACGTTTAGATGAAGTTGGAGTCGCAGAGAAAGAGAGTGGGGACAACGGCATGGAAGAGTGTCTCGCTCGCTCCGACCACAGGACTGCAAACGTGTGTAACCGAAGTTGCCCCATTATATTATGGGGCAGCCTGCCAGCCTGGCTTTGTCTTTTCTATAAACCATTATGCAAATAGCCTCACTGGTTACCCAAAAAAGGAGCAACTCGACCCGAGTACAAGTCAAATTTATAGCCGACTTAACAATTTGCACAACTTTGCTGGAGACAGGGCCACAGACAGAGCCATTGCCGATGGCTGCAGCAAAGCAAACCCAAAAACAAACTACAGGAGAAATCTCGAAAAATTGCAAAAACGATTAAATATAGGCAAGCAGCAGTAACAACAACAACAACAACAACAACAACACCAGCAACAACAATGACAAGCAAACGAATCCTGAAGCCCCACACGGTCCTGAAATGAAAGCAAACGAATACAAATTAAAATCGTCCCCTTAAGTTGGCTGGCTGCTCGGTGGCACCATCAAAAGGATGCGCCAGCTCAGCCAGACAATCCAGTTCAGTTCAGCTCAGGCCCAAGCTCAACCAGGCCAGGCCAGTCCAGTCCAGTCCCGTCCAGTCCAGTCCAGCCAAGTTGGTGCCGAGCCCATTCAAAGCTAGCCCAGCTGCCCATTTCTTATACGGCATCGACCGCTTTATGCATAGGGGAGTCATTATATTGAATTGAACGTAAAAGCGCAGATAAAATGTGCAACAAAAGGACCAGCAGCAGGACGCAGCCAAGCCAAGTTGTTGACTCGCAATCTCGTTGGCCCGATGCAGTTAAGTGGGCCAGCACCAGCACCAACAGACGCCGTCGTCAGCCTCGCTCGTTGCTAGTCGAAAAGCCAGTAAAGCAATTGAGGCCTCAGACACTTAAAATGTAAGCCAAAGGCCGCCCCCTGTAGACGTCTATGTAGTTGTGTGTATGTGTGTGTGTGTTTGTGTGTGTGTGTGTGTGTGTGCTCATAGCTGTCAGCTATAAGACACACGGCTGAGCGCCCAGCAGCTGCGATTGAGTTGCCTGCCTTGGCAGACAACCTAGGCCAGACGATAGCCAGGCGACAGAAAGGATAACTGGATAAGTCCATGTATGTCTGGCTTATATGTAAGAGCCCAAATGCTTGTCAATAGGGTGACTCAGCACACACAGAATAATAACTAGTATAGCAAAAAAATGTATTTTATAAATATTTATAATATATTATACATATATAATGTATTATTCTATATTTTATTAATAATTATAAAATATTTAGTACTAATTATAAAAAAGTACTAATTAAAAGATTTTTAAATTTTGTAAAAAATATGCATATATATTGTGTATTACAGTAATATTCGTTTTTTTTTTTCGACTTCAACTATATATATTGTTCGATTATTTTTTACTTTTAATAATTTATAAATTTATTTATTTATTTTTTGAAAAGTAAAAGTTTGAGCAATTCAAACTAAATAAAAAAATATTTAAAATAATATACCTCAAATTTTTTACCTTTTTATATTTTTGGGATAAAAACATTTTAAATGGCATTTACAGAATGTTGAACGTGGATGCTAACATGCACAAACAGTCAAATCTTAATTTTGATCAGCAATTTAATAACTAAAAGTTTGACACCCCCACAGATATCCAGCTGTAACACTGTAGAAGATCCAATCTGCATATTATTTGCTTTTTCTAACATATAGTTGAAATGGACAGACGGATAGTCATAGTAGATAGAATAGTAAGCAAGAAATCAATTGAAGCATTAAAATATAAATAAGTAATAAAACTAAGAAATCAGATGTTTCTAAGAGAATTCTCTCTTAAAAGTAAACTTTTTCCGACAGTTTTTCAGTTATAAATATTTCTCGCTTTTTATTAAGTTATGATATAATATATGTTATAATAATATATATAAATAGACCTTCGACATTTCTTTGGTAACTCAAAGCCAAATTCAAAGTCCTAAAACTCATTGTAGATATAATTTCAGCTTATGTTGATTATTTATAAATCGTCCACTTGAATCACCCTACTGAAGAGCTTTTCACATTCATTACTCTGGCCACCTGCTACCACACTTATCTGTCACCTGATATGTGTATATATTGAAGTAACTGTGTGCTTCCTCATGATCTCGATGCAACGAAATGCCTTCCAGCTTGCCAGAGACTGCTTCTGCCAACCTTTGTTTCATATCCTGCCCAAGCTTCACCTGCCTACATCCTCTTTCGCTCCTTCTCAGTCTCTCGCTCTCTCTTCCTGCTTATCTTCATTTAACTTTCTACCACGTTTCACTCGTTATCTTTGTGTTGTCTGTGTTTTTTCCTTTTTCTTTTCTCTTTTTTTTTTCATTCGGTGTTTGCATTTTTGAGCAAATCAAGTGAAATTACATTTTTCTATGCCATGCTCTTAATGTTATTTGCATACGTATCCTGCAGCCTGCAATATTTACAAATGAACGTGGATGAGGCGTCTGCCAGGACCTCAGGCAGATTGCCCCGTTTATCCTTCCGCTCGCTCGCTCGCTAGTGGAACCAAACTAACTACGTTTGCAGAAATTCTTTCATATCCTACTCAACCATCGTTACATGCCCTCAAAGTGCCATTTTGTCACTGGCACCGTTCCGGCCACCCCAAACGAGTGCCTACCCTGGCTGACACCCTTCACCTCTTGAACTGCTGCTCGTGCTGTTCCCACTTCATTTGCCTGTCATTTGCATTTTCTTCTTCTTTCCTTTTACATTTTTCTATTTCCCTTCTTTTTTTACATTAATATTTGTTTTCGTTTGATAATTTTCCTTTGCTGCCTTTTATACTTTTAAGTGCACAGCTCCAGCCGAGGTCTGCAACCAACCCAACCCCCACCTCATCGCCTCGACTCCCTTGTACTCACAGTCGTTTGACTGGCCAGTTTCTCGTGCACTTGCTGTCTCTTTCGCTCCATTTCCTTTGTCGTTTCGTCTTATTGGACCGCATAGACGCTGCAAGCAAGAAATAAAAAGGACATGGAAAAAAAAAATACACAAACACAAAAAAGAGGAATTTTGTTCGCCGCATTTAAATGTGCTCCGCCCCTTTTCTATTTAAAAAATGTAAAGCATTTGCTTTGGCTCGCCAAGGCTTTGGCCAGCTGCGTCCGTCCTGTTTGCTCTGCTGTTGACTCTTTCTTTAAATTTATTTTATATCGCTGCCTCCTTGTCGCGCGCGACAGCTGTAGCTGCATCGTCTCCCCACGACTGCGAGTCCTTCTGCCTGGCTTGAGGTCGTGCACCGCGTCGTCCACGTCGTCGTCGTCAGGGCGCCTTACACAAGCTTTCTGCCAATAAGATTGCCCGAGCAGCACCAGCAGCTGCTGCCCGAAACTGTTCCAGGGCAGGCAGAGCTTGTGTTTTAATAGCCATGTACGATGGCTTTTAATTGAAACTTGCCATGCAATTTAGAAAAATGGAAAACGTGCTACAAGAAACGAACAACAAGCACATGCACATGCACACGCCGTTCCGTGGAATGGCAAAGGAATAAAAGTAAAGTAAGTGCTATAATGCTCGTTGAGCTGAAGAGGAATTTCAAGTGATGGAACCTTTAGAACAAATTAATGAATATGCCCAGACTAAGTTGTACTTTAAGAACGGACTTAAAACTGCCCAAATAATCCAGTTCATTATTAAATGAATAACAATTTTTACTAAATATAATTAAAATATAAATATAAATATAAATAATTATAAAATTATGTATTTCATATAATTAATATATAAAATTATATTTTTTATATATAATATTATATATATATATATATATTAGACATCATAATTATGCTCGAATGTACATACATATGTACATATATCTGCACGAGAAATAATACATGCCGCAAGAGAAGGGGTTGTTGAAATAATTGCATTACCATTATGCAATTACACACAAGTATATCTCACAATATCGAATAATAATTCATTGTTCATGTGAATCACACAACTGAAATTAACCCCTTAGCTTATTGAATCACTCAGACCCTCACGTTTTTTTTATTTACATGCACACAAATTAAGAGAGCACTTTGCACTGCTTTGCTGTTTATCCGTGTAAACTGCTTGGTGCGTTCGTTTGCAGCGCCATCTGTGAGCAGCTAGCGAACAATGCACAAAACAATGAACTGCTTTTTGCACTCGCATTTATCTATCCGCCAGAGGAGCCACCCCAATGAAGCAGCATCCGAAGTAGGAAACGAGTTTGTCGTTTCAGTTTTGGGATTTTTAACCCCTTTGCAAGGCGCAGACACGTAGACAAGATGAAAGGCTGCTCATCCCTTGACCCGAGACTGGACCCAATCGACTGTTATCCAGTTCTAGGCAATCAAAAATCATGAGAAAACGTTGATATTTTATGCAGCATCTTCAGGTTATTTCACTCGTTTTTCTGCCCAACTTTGTCTTAGTTCAAAGGTTACTGACCAACAGCAAAAGAAGAACCAGCAGCAGCTCAAGGACCCGTTTAGAGCAATCTCTAACCAGTTGGCCAGCATCGGAGCCTGGGAAAGTTGTGAGATGCCAAGTCTGGACAGGAACAAGTTGTAGACCAATTAAATTGGAATTCCAACATAGAATACATTTCTGTTAAATTTGTATTTTTTTTTTTTTTTTTTGTTGTCTTCGTCTTTATAAATAAAGGCTCGCTGAATGCAGTCCGGCTCTCTTCTGCTCGTTGCATTTAAATATGTGCAAAAGTTTTCGGGCTTGGTAGCTAAAGTTTTGCAGAAAATATTCTAATGAGCTACAAAGTTTAAACAACTGGACAGAGAAAATGTACCCAGCCTAGCATCCTGCCTAGACGGAAAGCTGCAGTCCTTCCGCTGTCAATTCAAATAAATTTTCAAGAGAATTTCGTTGTGCTTTTGCTTTTCATTTGATTGAAGGAACTTTCAGCTATTCAGCTACATACGCAATTCCAATGCACAAACAGACACACACATTTTTCGAGTCGACTCAAAGACAAGTTGTTGGCAATTAGGCATTAATATTAATATGAGTTCCACGTTACAGCGTCACATAAGCTCCTATCAGCAGGAGTCAGAGTGCAGCTCAGCTCACGTGTCTTGGCCAGGCGAACGATGAAGCAAGTGAGCGACGCGACTAATTAGTTTTGGGAGCCTTTGCCTAGTGGCGTTTCCAATGGACCAGCACTACACAGCCCCACCTGTTCCCCCCCCAGCATGTTGTCCAGTGGTTATCGCCATCGCCATCGTCATCATATCAGGGCCGGCAGCATCAGTAAAGTTTATTATGCAAAATACGGCGCGTTGCTTGCTGGCAAGCAAATGAAGCACATTCAACGCTAACCAAATGCGGCAAGGATGTGGCCAAGGATGGCCAATTGCCAGCGAGGAATATTTGATAAGTTGCAGGCCAGTCAAGCCCAAGCTCCACTACATAAAGTATCATATTTAATATTTATGGCAACGCAAATGCGCAAAGTATGGGCTGCTGCTGCTGCTGCTGCTGCTGTAGCTACTTCTCAATATATATATATATTTAGAGCTCGGCAGATGGCTACCACTAATATCGAACTAGAAACCCCAGCAAAGCCAATAAATCCAGCAGGCGCAACCTGTGAGCGCTGCCAAAGCAGCCAAGCCCGGCAGCAACTGCTGCGGCTCCTCCTAGTTGTTGTTTGTTTGTTGGTAATTATAATTCGCCAAACTCGTGCACAAAATAAATTAAGAAAAATGCAAAGTGCGGTAAATGGGCAGCCAGGCTCTACTTTATATACTTGGCTACAACAACAACAACAACAACAACAACAATATCTATTTGGCTAGCAATTGCATTTTGCCTGCATGCAAATAAAATTGCAATGACGTCGTCGTCGTCGTCGTCGACGTCGAGGAAAACTTTTATTGAACTTGGAAGTTGAACATTTTGCAGCTTGTGTGGCCAGCCTCGTTTTTATTTTATTTTTTTATTTTTTATTTTTTTTGCCATGCTCGGCCCGAAGCTCTTACCAAGGCACAACATTTTTCCATGCTGGTAAAAGTTAACTATGAAAACCAAAGGAAGTTAACTGCTGAAATTAGTAAAAGTGCTGAAAAGTTGATGAATTTGCAAAGCAGCAAGTGCCGGACTGAAAGCAGCAGCAGTTAGGCGCTACAACTACGATGACTTTAAGACAAGCAATTTGAGTTTAAGAATAATATAAAGATCAATATCAATTACTAAAATATAAAACAGTAAAATGTTGACTCTTAACATATTTAGTATTCTATGAAACAACTTGAATTTACAAACTCTTCGTGTGATCTCTCTTCCCATGATCGCACTCCCTATGCATGCTCTCCTATGCTCACTGCGCTCAATGTTTCAAATGAAACAGTACAGAATTGAAGCTAAAGTCATAAATCAGCAAGTACATTCATTGCATTTATGATTCCAAGTTTTTTTATATTCTGAACCCAGCTTGGATTGGACTCGAGTCTTCTTCTAAGGCACTGAAAATAACTTAACAATATTTCTGAAACAATTATTGTCAAGATATAAATTATGTATACGTATACACTAACATAATATTCATAAATAACATACCTTAAAATATATATATTTTTCTTAATATATCTCTTTATTTAACATTATATTTTTAGAAACTGCAGACAGCCATAGCAGTAAAACTAATACATTTACATTAAGAAATATAATTGTATGCAAATAATAGTGTAGTAGGATAAAATAATTTTTAAAAAAATAAATAAAATAAAAAAATTATAATATTACTGATTAATAATAAAACAAAATGTTAAATCAAATATAAAAAATATTTAAAAAGAAAATAAGCTTTTTTTTTATTTTACATTTGTAATAATAATATTCAAAGCAGATATGAATTGAATGAAATAAAATATTTTTCCAATAATTTAATGTGTGCTTAATTTAATATTTCATATACATAGAGCTGCAGGCCGTGGCGGGTAATCTTTGGAGCGCTCCTGTTTTTTTCGCCTGGCCACAAAATACCGCCCACTGCTAGCAGGCGACCCATTGACATTTTGCCAAACTTGATGTTGATGTTGAAATTTTTCATCAAGTTGCATAAAAATAACATTGAAAACAAAATTTTCGCAACAGCAACAACAACAACAATAAGAACGAAAATTGTGATGAAAACAAACTATGAGGAAAACTCATCTAAAATGCATAAAATTTGAGTTGATGAACTGCCGGGCGGAGCAGAGAAGTGAGCGGGTGTTGTAGCAATCAAGTGCAAGCTGCTGCCAAAGGATATGAAGGAATGGTAGCAGTAGCATCTGCAGTAGAGTGGAAGTAGTCTATCTCATCAGATGACTTATGGCTGAGACAGACAGACAGACAGACAGTCAGGCAGACAGACAGACAGACAGACAGGCAGATAGAGTTATGAGTGGTGCAGCAAAAGCAAAAACGAACTTATTAGTCAATGCAGCAAGGCTGCCAATTGGGGCAAGCGCTGAGAAAATGCGATGGCAAATTTGTGAATAATTCAGAAATCAATTTCAAATGGCCTGCAGATAAGAGCTGAAGCTAAAAGCGAACACATCAATGCACACAGGATGCACGAGCGAACGAGCCAGACAATTGAATGGATGGCAACATGGCAGCTAACATGGCAGGATGGCAGCCGAACAAGAAGAATTTCGAGCATGCGACTGTGCGAGCCTTGGCTTTATAAATAAATAAAGGCAGTTGAAATAAATGTAAAAGGACTTGGCAGCCAGGGCGGAGCTCGCTCCGGCGGCGAAGGACATGTGCACATTTCAACAATACAAAAGCCCAAAGAAACAAGATATTAAGAGCAAGAAATAGCTGCGAATGTCTGAGCAGCCAGGCAGGCAATGCATATACATATACACAAGGATCAAGCGTGCGAAGGACAACATTTGAGCAGTGCTAGAAGGAGTGACGCTGTCTAGCCATAAGCAAACATACATACAATATGTACAATATGCACAGACTCACACACAAACACACACACACACAGGGAAACACAGATACATGGATTGCCAAATTTCTTGTTTTATTTCGACATTTTATTGTCCGCAAATTCCTACCCAGCCTCCGGGCCATACTCGACTCCTTACTGAAGATGCGCTAACGTGAACTTTGCCAAGGGCAATGACAACGTCGACCAAGACGCAGACGGAGACGGAGCCATTGCCCGTCACCAGCAACATCGTGTTGCCAAATTAAAGTTTTCAATTAAAATTTTGCCATTGTTGTCGTTGGGCTTGACGTTGTTGCAGGACAAGGACAGACTCCTTTGCCAGCCAGCCAGGCGAAGCAGCGTGAGAAATAGAAGATGAGCATTGAAAGTGTATGTAGATTAAAAGAAGAGATTGTAAGCAGAGCTCGGGTATTAGGTTTCTTTAACTTAAATGCTGGCTTGAGAGACAAATTTTATACAGTTTTGTAAGAATTTAATTTGGAGATTGTACTATCAAATTTATAAGTGCATAAATAATATACAAGAGTTGTGCTTGTATAATTTGTTGCATACTGCACCAAAAAACTAGTTAAATAAATTGCAAAGGCCTGTTCAGCTTATATTTGCCTTTTCAACAAAGCAAATAAATGTTTAAGAAAAACTCTTAACTTAAACCTAATAAAAATAGAGTCTACTTTACAATTATATATATCGAATGAAACAGCCTACGTTAAGCATAGACTGTTAAAATCTAATGTTGTACCTTTACAAAATCATTAAAATATTTCACTTTATCCGATTACGCAATATATTCGATATTTTGTTGATGGTTGCAATCCCTCAATGCCCAACCCTCACTCATACTGCTAGCTGCCCAGAAACTACTCAAGCAACAGCCCCATCTAACGAGCCTGACTGAAACTCCAAAAGCGCCATCTCAGCCCTTGAAATTTCGCTTTTGGAATATCAAATTGGGGGTGGATTTCAAACAATCTGCATTTTAAGGAGTTGGGTGCAAAATCTAGGCAGGCGATAAGTTTTTATGTCTTGAGCTGATGGCGTAGAAAACTTTTTGTGAAACTACAAACGCACACACATACACATACACATACACATACACATACACATACACATACACATACACATACACATACACATACACATACACATACACATACGCCCGCTCACCCTCCCATTGGATTCAAATTTATTCGTTTGGGGGTTGATTGCCATAAGAAGTAACTGAACGAGGAATATGGCCGCAAAACTTTAATGCGGGTGTGTGTGTGTGTGTGTGTGTGTGAGTACATGTTAATGAAAGCACGTATGTGTGTATGTGTGTGCTTGATACACATTTACAGCAGCATGATGCTGCTTCTGAGTTGCCTTGAAGACACATGCCCCAAGACTGCCACAAACATTGTCAGAGACTTGTTGGCATGGGGCTTCGTTTGCCGAAAAGATAATGATGTTGCCTTAAACTTTTCCAAATAAATAATAATAGTAGTAATAGTAGTTTTGTTTTTGTTTACCCCTATACTAGCCATTGCCCTTTCCCCAGCAGCATTTGTCTCTTGTCTGTTTCAGTTGCTGTCTGCCTGTAAGCTAAGGTTATTATCTTTCAAGTTTTGTTGGCCGCTTTTAGTATCTCCACTTGTTGTTGCTGTTGCTGTTGTTGCCTCTGCTATGTTGCTCTTTACACGCAACCAGGCACAACAACATGGCCGAGCCGTAAAGGGACCCAAGGCCTTAAGCTTATAATTAATTGCATGTTTGGTCGAGACGAAATAATCCTTTGTACAAAAATAACACCCAACCCAATGGCCTCCTCATTCCCAGTTCGGGTTCAACCGACACATCTTATGTACGTCCTGCGTATGTATGTGTGTGTGTGTGTGTGTGTGTATGTGTGTTTGTAAGTGTGCGTAAGCGTGTGTTTGCCCCTTTGACCATAGTTTTAGCAGCTCCAAAAGTTTTGTTACATGCCTTTTGGGAAATTTACAGGCAAATGAATGTTATCATAACTCAGCCACACCCCCCGCTACTTTGAAGCCTACGCCCCCCTTAGGTTAGGCATACATATACATATATATATAAACGTTCAACTAATATTTATATAGCACAGCAACCATTCACCAGGCATTTCAAATTTTGAAATTTTATTAAAATTGATGAATATGCCGCTAATTAATGAAACGCTGTCTGCTTAGTGCCACAGCAACAACAACGACTCTCATCAAAAACAGACTGGCTAATGTAACTTTTGTCCCACTAATTCGCATTGATTCATGAGTTGCGCAACGAGCCGGATTTCATATTATGAGGATTAATGATGCTCCATTGTGTAGGGCTGCTGTCATTAAAAAGTTGAAATTGTATAAAAACACATCTTTCACTAACTTGATTGGCAACATCAATTGTTTTCAATTTTAATATAAAAATGAATGTATATATAATATAAAATAATAAAATAATTATTCATATATGTATGTTTGTGCTAATCCTTGCATTATTTACTTTTAGCAACTAAAGATTTAAATAACTTTTTCTGCTTCAACATATTACATTGCTAGGGCAAAATTCAAATGAAAAAATTCACATGAAATAATGGCCTAAGTAATGGAGAATATATAAATGATTATTTGCCTTTTCATATGTGAATATGTTTTCTATTTCTTACTAAAATTTAATTATTTTTTAATAAAGGCCTTAGTTGCCACGGCCTTAAGTAAAAAAAAAGCTAGTTTATAATTTTAATTATAAGCTAGATTTATATAAATAAATAAATTATTTTTAAATGATTTTTAATATGAGGCATCTGTCGAGTATTATTTGTATTATTTGTATAGCTTTAGATGAATTTAAATAAATGTTCACGCATTAAATGTTTACTTTAATTTTCGTTTTGCGTGCGACTCCAGCTCATTATCCACTACTACATACATATATGATTGCAATATATAATCATTTGAGAGATGATTTTCCAAGCGCGTGCATTTACAGCAATCAAGCGATGGCCAGTCTCTCACTATTATGAAACGACGGCCGATCAAGTCAATGTGCTGTGTTAAGAATCACGAATGTGCTTCGCATCAAAGTCTCTCTCCGAATACAAGTCTCTTACAAAGCGAATATATTAGGGAAATTAGCGCTCTTGAATTATATTGTTAGACGTAGCGCAGGTTGCTGTACGTAACATTAAACAGAAATCCCAAAATAAATAACATATTAAAAAATTGATTCAAAAAATATAGATCTAATGTAAACACTGTATTTGTTTTTTATTTGAGAGTATAATATAAATTATAATGTAATAAAAATATAAATTAAAATATAATCGTAGTCGCATTTACATAAACAAATCTATAATCTGGCCATACCATTTAAATAATGTAAGCAATCTTTAATTTATTATTTACTTTCTAATAAACATTTAAAAGAATCACATCATTTTACTTGGCAAATCAGCATATTTCATGAGTGCTTTACAAATTCATTTTTAATTGAGCTTTACGTTTTATATCATTTTTAATTCATTTAATTAATTTAAAATTTTTGTTTATATATACATAGATTTATCTTTAAATAACTCCGCTATACTTGAGTTTATTTAATATTTTCGTATTTATATTTTTGTAAAATAAATACACATATAAATATATCTCTAAATATAACTGCATATGTATTTTACAGTGATTTAAAGTCAAGCAATAATTATTCTTTACATTATTCTAAGAGTAGCGAGTCCCCAATATATATTTCATAATAATATACAAACAAAATAAACAAAAAAAAATTACCTACTTTTTTGTATCATTATTAGATAGAAAGAATACCAAAGAGAAAATTGATTTCAATTTATATTTTAGGTGTTGCAGCCTCTAGCATCTTCCACAGTCAATCAACCCCTTTTCGAAACGGAACATCTTCAGCACTGGCCACCATCCGGTCAGAGGTCATTTTTGCGAAGATTTTCTCACAGTTTTTTCTGTAGGTTTTTAACTCTTTTAAGAGCAACTGGACAAGCGGGTTGCGCAAGCTGGACCACAACCCCAGACCGATGGCATTTGGGATGCTGTGGGAAAAGATGTTGTCCAGTTGCGAAATTGTCCGTCGTGTGGGAAAGTGCCTATCATGCGAAGGCAAAAAGTTGGCCACAATCAAATTCTAAATACTAACATTAATCAGGACTCCAAGTCATGCCATAAATAAGGGGAGCCAACTCAAGCAGTAACCCCTTATCTTATGGCCAAAGCTCTGGGCAACGAAATAAATTGCCAAAATTTTGCCTGGCACATAAAGAAGCAGCTCCCCAAAAACTTTTCCAACAAAAAGAGCCAAATTTGGTCAGCAACAATTTCAGTGCATCTTGCCCCTCCACTGCCTGCTGGCCCATATCTTGCCATTGCACAAGAACTATTCAAACTTTCGGTCATGGCATAATACCTCGAACAATCTAATGGCCAGACTAGCACGAGAGCTCAGCACGTACAGAATTTAATGTCCCGCAGTGGTACTTGAGAAAAAGTAGTTGGCTGTTGCCTGTTGGCAGTGTTAGCAGGAGGTGAAGCAGCCGGACTGCAGTAGGAGGCTGAAGCTAAGAACTTTTACTTTGCAGCTGGAAAGTAACAGGACCCCAGTCTCAAAAATGGCAGTCAACCGAGCAAACTTTTGCCAAAGCAAAAAGTTTTAGCTGCAAAAAGAAATACACACAGAAATATGTAGAAGTTGAGTAGTATATAACGGAGTAAAACAAGAAATTCTATGTATGGATAATTGCATCACAACGAGCTCACAAATGCTCTAGCCGTTCCATTTAGTAGATATTATTTATAATCTATTAAATCAATAATTATTACAAATATATATAAATATATTTCAGCCATTGTTAGCTTGATAATAAAAAGAACTTCAAAATAATATTCAACATTTCTCAATTGGCATTTGAGAAGAATACTTGTTTTCGAAGTAGTTATTCTGATTTATACAGAGTGAACTTAATATATTTGAAACTATATTCCTTTACTTTTAGTTTATTATTTATTTATTTATCTTATTTTATTTTTTATTTTTTGTGTTTTTTTCCCTTTAATATTGTGTTTACAATATATGTTTATATAAAGCTTATGGATTTATGTGTAAATATAGTGTTTATCTGTTGCTTTTCTAAGAAATAGTTTGAATATTTTGTTATTTTTAAAGACTTAATTTACTAGCTAAACCTAATGTATGATTATTCTAAAAATAAATACATTAAATAAATTTAAGCATGTCATATATAAAATGAAATCAATTAATTATAATAGTTTTATTTATTATTTATATTTTTTAAAATTATGAACTAATGAATTTATTAAATCTCTTAATTTGAATTAAAAGTAATTATGAAAATACAAATGCAATATCTGCGAATTTCATTTACGTAAAAAAGTCAAATTTTACCAGCTTGTTTCATAACAGAATATGTTTAATCAATCAGCAATTGTAATAAAATAATTTTAAACCCATATATGTATATATCTTATTTTTAGTAAATTCAAAATCCACCTAATTGTGATATACCATTTATAATTTTGTTTAACTTATTATAAAATACTTTTGATGATAATAATATTAAATTAAAATTTGTATTTTTATTTAGATCATCACACACACTGACTTTAACAAAACTAATTTTATATTTTCTATATTTATGGAATAATTTCAATATCAATTTAATATGCTTAAATTAAAGTTGAATAAGACATATAAGTAAACGTAAATCTTAACTTTACTTAATAATTAATAAAAATAAGAAGCAGAAAAAAAAATCATTCTGTACAAATAGCTAAAGAATTTGCAAATACTCATCAAAGAGTTTTAGAAGCAAGTGTATTTATTTGTCTGGCACCCATCCGAGCCGGGAGGAGCCAAGAACAAGTATGGGTATTGGGCGGTCAATGGCAAGAAAACTTTCTCGTTCTGGGACAAACAGGCGTTGGTCAGAAAACGGAGTCGAAATTTAATAGAAAATGTTCTTGTCGGAATTTTCATTTATAAATTCACAGCACAGACAGGGACGAAGCGGGAATGTGAACAGTTTCGAGCACTAGGCACTGCCCAACTATTTGCAGCAATGGCAGTAAAATTCCAAGAAGTTTTAGCCCAGTCTGTGGGGACGTGGGTGTTGTACATGGATTCTAAATGCTTTTCATGTACATGTCGTTTTTGTGCCTTTTGCTTATGATTTATAGCACCGAGCCGAGAAGATCTCAGCAACAGCCCAACCATCGTTGTCGCCATTTAAGTGGAAAACTATACGTAAACCTCTTTGGTATGGGCTTTAGTATGGGCTATACGTCTGCATAACAACAGACACACACACACACACACACACACACACAAGCCTTTGCATAATGCTCAAGTATTGGTGTAAACATTTCATAGCTGAATGCTTTTAATGTTTTACTTTTGATGTTGACCGCACGCATAATAGATTGATAAATAGAGTTTGGGGCTCTGTTGGTGCTTCTTGTGTTATTGACATGCCATTTACAACACATTGCGCATTAGGCTGGGCCAGAGCTACACGAACCAAGGCATATCAACTATAAAAACATTTCAGTTTTCGCCTCCAGCTTAAGGCAAACTTATGGAAAGTTTTTACGCTTTCGAGTACAGACTATGCCGAAAGCCCTTATCAAAGTCAATTTAATTAATGAACGCACTCAGCGTTGACTCCAGCAAGTATACACAAGGTTGAGGAAAATCAATATTCAAGTATGCCACGTATTCAGCCCAGTTCATCTTGTCAAGCCATGACGACATCAATTAAAACACATCATCTTGAACGCCTCCAAAAATTGCCAACATAGAAGGTACAGTACACACACACACACACACACACACCAATATACACAGAAACGTCTACATGGCGAAGCCCTTTTGGCTATAAGAAAAGGCGTGGTTGTGAGCTCTCATCGAGCACACACACACACACACATAAACAAAGGAAACTGGTTTTCGTTGCTGCTGGTGTGCGAAAACTCACCCCCGAAATATATATATATATATAAAGATGAAGCTGTTTCGTTTACCCGTTTGCCCGCCTGTTTCTAATAAGAAACTGGCGCCATTTTGAATTTGTGAGCAACCCCTGCTTAGGAGCGGAAGGAATATCAACCAGCGGCAAGCATGTTTCTTATTTATGACATTTTTATGCTAATGGAATTTACGTGTGTATCTGTGAATATGAGTGTGTGCGTATGTGCGTGTATGTCTGAGGGCATCATGTATGTATGTAAGCACATCCTGGGGGATTTAAGCATAAAGACAACGCATCCGATAAGAAAATACTGCGGGTACTTCGTTTAGTTCATACGAAAATACAAAATGAATGTTGCATATATGACTCTGCTTGAGCAATGATAAAAAGAATATAATATTGATAATTGCATATTGGAAAAAATGTGAAATTATAAAAATGAATTCATTACTAAAAATTATGAATACATTTTATGTAATATGATGTAATATTTCTTTATTACTCATTTTACTATAACATTTAAACTCTACTTTTATCAAGTAAAGTTAACAAGTCCAACTTTCGTGACATTTAAGGACTACTCTTGTAGTCACACAATGAACTTTATGCTTATCTCCCACATGGTGCTAAAAGCATCCTTGTGGCCAGCTTGTCTCTTTATGGGTCTGCTCTGGCCAGATGGTAAAGTAGCGCAAAAGCCCGATAAACTCTTTTAATGCGTATGCTGAACATAAAAGAATCCTTGTGTTTGACATAATTATGAAAAGGAAACAAATGTGCCACGCACACAGGGATACACAACGGGACTTTCATAGCACACGCGCACAACTTGAAACAAAAGGACTTTTCTTTTCACATAATGATAAAAAAAAATATAAAAATAAAAATCAAAATAAACAAAACAAAAAAAAAACAATCTACGAATGTGTGACACATTATACCAAATGGAACTGCAGCACGCACTGTTAGGTCAAAGGACGAAAAAAGGACACTCACACAGACAAGCAAAGCAGTTTCTTGAAATCCAAAGCTGCAGGTAATAGCCGATTCAGATTCTGGCTCTGCACTTGGCAGCATGTATGAAAGAGTCACCAGGACACGCCTAGACCTCAAACGACAAACGCCCCAGTTAAAAGAAGACCCTAAACTAGATCTCACTCGTTCTCTCTCACACATACTCCCTATCTCTTTCTATGTGCACATTCCGGAAAGCAATTCAAATGCCGTCTGCTCGTAAATCAACAACAAAAATTTCCAATTAATTTGCACATCAGAAAACTTGCACGTAAATAAAACAGCAGCCAGTCCTCCAAATCCCCCATAGAAATGTCAAATAAATTGCCAAGTGAAGCATCAATAATGGCATAAAAATTGATTACATTTGCGACGAGACAGCGGGGGAGTTCAGTGAGGTTGGACGAAGGCAGGCATGCTTGGCTTATAGTTGTAAATAGTTCTCCTGCTACTAGTTAACTATGCAGGAAATGTATGCCGGGGTACACACAAACACACATACTCACATACATATACGCAATGAACCCCTGCTGAAGAGCAGAATCCCCAAAAAAAAAAATAAAAAAAAAAAGCAGGAATCAGCTTTGTCAAGGACCATAAACAGGATAGTCTAACCCAGCTCAGGCACATTTTCTTGCACTATCCTTGCATATCCTTGAGGCTCTTTCAAACGTGTATATGCCCAATATATATGTATGTATATAAGTATATATATATATATACTTAAGTATATACTTCAATAGGGACTTCTGTGTGGGTGGGTTAACTTCAACTACACATGTAGCAGGATGTGCCTCAAAATAGTTTCTATACACACACTGATACATACTAATACCTTCACATTATTTAAACTTGTCCTGACGAGGGTAAAAAGGATGTTTCCTTCTATTGTTTTTATTGTTGTTGTTGTTGTTGTTGCTGTTGTTGTTGTTGCTGTCGTGGTGGTTGTTGCTGGGGCATCTTGTTGTCCTGTTTTGATCTGTGCCAGTGTCTGTGCCAACTAATAAATATGACCGAAATGAAACTGCCCAAATTTTTCCACACAATCACACATTAAGCACACTCATACACCCGCACACACAGACACAGAAACACGCCCACTTGGTCTCACACATTAGCCCTATAGTTTTGTCAGTTGGCTTACAAGTTGACTGCAAAATCCGCAAAAGAACGTTACACATACAATCATCTATGCGTGTGTGTGTGTGTGTGTGTGTGTGTGTGTGTGTGTGTGTGTGTGTGCTTGTGTGGGCGCACGCTCACATTGCCAACTTTCGGTTCATAAGTGGTCTCCTCTCGCCTTCACGTATGTGAAAAATGAACCCATCATAGCCGAAAAACTACAGCAGGAAATTCGGTTAGCAAGTGTTGGCTCCCAATTCCACTATACTATATGAGTGGATATATACTAAAGTGTGTGTGTCTGTGTGTGCTCATGTGTATGTAATGTGTCCTTGCTCTTATGCTCTTCCATAAGATATTTCGATTCAACTGAAATGCTCAGCATGAATCTTATGAAAGACTTACATTTAATTATTATTTTGCTAAATTAAATGAATCTAAGAAAAATTAGTAAACAAGTAGCTGAAACTATTTTAAATTCAGCTTGAATATAATACTAAATATTGCTTATATTAGTTTGTTAAATAAATAAAAACACATTTACGTCAATTTATCAGTTTGTCTACAATCTATTTTCAGTTTTTGTAAAAATAAAAAATAAATAAATAGAATGTATTCTGCACATATCTTATGTATATAACTTCAAATTGTCATTAAAAGACAAAAGCATAAATACATACGTATATGTATATTTATTTAGTCTCCAATTATACCAATATTAATAATTAAATTAAATATAAAAAAAAAAAAAACACATTTAAAATAAAGTGTTAATATAACTTTATTTTAACGATAACCCAATCCCAACTTTTCATTCATAAAAATATTTAAAAATAGTTCTACTTATTAAACTACTTTTTATACATATATTAAAAAAAATAAATTCCATTTAATACATATATTAATGAAATTAAAAACACTTTGAAATATTTTCAAAATATTTTAAAATGATTCTAGATTCATTTTATACAATTTGTATAAGACTTATAAACAATTTCTTTAATAGGGCTCTGGAAGAACATGTGAACTTCGTATATTTGTTCGTATATTTTTTCTCTTCTGGGTATTTTTTTTTTTTTTTGTTCAAGTCAAATTATGGTAACATAAATGTGGGCAGCAGCAGCCACATTAGCATCAGCAACACCAACACCAACACCAACGCCAGCAGCAACAACAATCGAATAGAGGAGCAACAAACAAATATCTAGCCAACCCGAAATGAGGGTCGGTCCAGCTTGCATGAGAGATACATAGATAGAAATTTGTTTGAGTATTTTTAGGCGCCTTTTTGGACCGGAGCAACAGCTCCCCAGCAATTCAGTAAAGCCTTTTGTGGAAATTTTATTTAGTGTGTGTCTGTGTATGTATCTTTTGCTGACTTTTACACAAAAACACACACCCGAACACACATACATTTGGAAACATTGTTACGCACAATCCGTTTCCTTGAAAAAGCCGCTCTCTCTTTTGTGTAGGCACTTTTCGTATTCCTCGATGAGTGTATGTGTGTGTGTGTGTGTGTGTATATGTTGGTTTGAGTGCTTCAGTGTGGGTGTGCCTGGGCCTGACAATGGCCGCCATAGCCACTGCTTATCGTACTCCTTGTCCTTGTTTTACTTACCCTTGCCAGCTGCCCGAATCTAAAGCTATTTTCTCTCTTTCTGTTTTCACTTGTATTTTATATGAAAACTTTGCAGCACACAAATTTGCATATGTAGAAGTCGCTCGGTGTGTGTATGAGTGTGTGGAGCAAATATATGCAAATTTCAAGTGTTTCCTCTTCGTTATAAACCCAACTTCAATGTAAAATTAACAGAAATATGTAAATTTTGTTTTCGTTAAGGTTCACAGTTGAATCTAAAATTATGACAAGGCTGTCAAAGAGCCTAACGAAAACCTTCAGCACTTCGGTAGGAACACATTTTGTACACAACTGTACCAGAAGCACACACTCACACATATACCCCAAACACTCATGCATACATTTGCACAATCCAAATTGTTAGACCATAAACGACTTGGCTAGAGATTGTGCATTCCATCTCCTACTACACATATGTATTTCTCTGGCACCCATCTATACGTAGACTGAGCTCCTAAAGAGGCCCCCAAACAAGTTGTACAGCGGTCTCCTGCCTATAGCCAAATTGCAGGCATGTGAAATTTATGAAAATTGTTCGACCAACTAATTGAGAAGCTCTCAACGGAATGTGCTCATTGTATTAGATAGCGACTAAAACATCTTGAAAGATCCATTTTCTCTTTATAACAAAATACTTGAATCTAAAAATTGAAATTCTTACAGGGAAAAAGTGAACAAGATTAACTTTCGTATACAACAACAGTCAGATATGTTTCTCTAATAAATAGCTGAGAAAACTTTACTTAAAATAACTTAAATTTGGCTATATTAAAAATAATAAATAAATATATAAAAAAAAACATAAAGAATAAATTAAATATTCATTAGGCATGTATAAAAAGAGAATATCAATCAAATTAAACAAATATATAATGATATAATATAATAAGATATAACAAAATATATAAATATAATTTATAATGATATAATATAATAAAATATAACAAAATATATTACTGTTTAATTATTAATTGATTGAATGAATTTAATTAATAATTATATAAAATCTAAGTGTTATTCTGAAAAGTATTGAAAGTTTTAATTTAATGTAATACATTTGATTATTTATTACATATATAAATGTCTTATTCTTACAATTTTCTTTAATGTAATTGTATATTTAAATAGTCTTAAAGTAGAGCATATTTAATTATTAACAATGAAAATATAAACTATAATAAATAAAAAATTGTCTTTGTTGTTTTTTTTTATAGTATATTTTAAATTTTACTTTGAATATCTACATACATATACATATATTCAACTCCAAATATGTCATACGGCTATAAAAAATATCAAATACAAACAATTTAAAAATGAAATAACATAACAAAATTGTTCACTTTAAATTAAAATACAAATAAATTAATTATTATAAAGAAATCAAATAAGTTGCCTTTCAACTGCTTCTCAATTTCTTTTGTGAAATGTTTAGAAAATTAACTAAAGTTAAATATTATTTAGTTGTTACTTGCTAGATGATTTAGTATTCTTATTAATTTAAAGAAATCTGTATTATTTACAAAGTAAATTTAAATATATAAACAGAATCAACTATCGTCTATCTTTGCCTATTCCTACTCTCTGGGCACACTATAAGTAGCATTCACAATAGACCGAATTCCTCCCTTAAGCAGCTCACAGAGTGTCCCATTTCGGAATATTGCAAGCAAATGGGAAACGCGAATGCAAATGTCATGAACCCACCTCTAACCCATTGCCCAACCCAGGCCAAACAGAGGTTAATAAAACAGCGAAGCAACAAGAGGAAAAAACCCAACGAAGGCAACCCTTAACTTGTTGATCTGTCCGACAAAATGAAAACTGAAAGTGAATCTTGAAAAAAAAAAAAATTTTACAAAAAAAACTCAATGACCGGGCAAAGGAATGTTTGCCTACTAAGAAAAGGTTGCGTGACCCAAAAGTAAGATAAAGTTTCTGAGTATATGGGGATTGTACTTGCATTAGAAATTGGCATAAAAACTGGGTTGGCTACCCTGCGTTGGACCTGTGCAGGCCATAAATTTCAGAGCGACAAATTAATGTATGAAACCTCAGAACTTGTTTCAAAATGAGCCGATTGCGATGATTATCAACAAAATTTGCCTGAATTTCAGGCAACAATCAAAAATTGGTTAAAAACTGAGTTTTTCCCATCACAGCAAGCAGACAAACACAGATCAAATGGTCAAGGATATCCAAGGATGTTGAACGCACCCGTTGGGCAACAGTAGAGGCAAACTGGTTTTCACGGTCCAGCAGCCGTTGCAGCTTTCAGATGGAAGCCAGGTGTGCTATGATCCTGAACACAATCTGGATGATGCTGTATGTCGTATGCCTTATGCTGTGAGCTGCCTGATCAGCCGACCCACCACCATGAATAGAAAACACAATTTTTATCAAACATGCGAGCAACGGTTTTTCTATAATAAACTTGCCAAACGGGTTTCATTGAATGCATTGTTGCCCAGTAGCGCTTATTGTCCATATCCGGCCAGACAATGCACAAAGCTTTGCAGCCTCCGGATCCAGATCCTCATCCCCGCATGGCGAGCAAATCTGGCTGGGTATATAAGCCACGGCTGCTGCGCAGAATCAATCAGTTTCATTTCAATCTTCAAACGCTGAGGATCAACAGCAGCAACAGTAGCAGCAGCAGCAGCCAGGAGCAGCAGCAGGAAACCACCGAGGACTTTGTGGATCAGCAACAGATCCTCCATCCTCTAGCGCAATGCCCTAAGAGCGCTAAGGAGGCTGTTGCACGCGGCATTACAAAAAAATCTTTCAAGTTTACTTTCAACCATTCCGAAAACAACGAACTTAAAAAAGAAAAACATAAAAATTGCAACAAATCACACAAGTTAACAAAACATAAAACAAAAAACCCAAATACCAAATATAACAGAACCGAAAGTCAGATTAATTCTTATTCACAAACTAAAAACATTTTTTAAAAATCATAAAAAGTCCATTAAAAACAGTTTGCAAAAGTAAACCAGAAACTCAAATCTTAATATAGTTTTGCGATATGGCTTAAAAAAGGAAACAAAATCAATAATAAATATTTAATGCACAGAGAACGAAATTCCATAAGAAATACTACATTCAACAGACAAACAAATATAACAAAAATTATTATATAAAAAAAAGAAATTAAAAAGTGCAAACAACTCGACAACAATTGGAAAGTTTTCAAACCTGAACCAATAACAAAAGACGAAAAAGGAAGTAGCGAAGAGATAATAATATTATTTTTTATATTTTACAGGTAAGTTTAACAAATTTTAACTTATAGCTTTTACAGTGCATATTACAGCAAAAAAAAAAAAAAAAAGAATAGAAATTTGTGCTTTATTAACATTGAAATTCATCTGTATATCTAGGACCCTACACAGTTAAGCAAACAGCTAAACGCCTTCGATTGAAGCTAGCATGGATCAAACAGCTACAGCAACAAACTCCAATTGATTCAGAGAAAATTGTTATGAAACTCAAAGAAATTCTAAAATGTTTATTGCTCATATTTCTCTACTGCAACGACAATCGACAAATCAATCAATTAATTAACAACAAAAAGCCAACTCATCATCAAGAAAACCAATCAAAATCGAAACGCCTTCAGAAACTGCAATGCAACTGCCAGCAGCCCCAAACCGAAGCATTGTGCCCCAAACAGCAGACCCGGCCAGCAAATCATACAGAATTCCGACAAAAACTACAAGGAAGGAAACCCAAATTCAAGTTAGCAACAACAACAAAATCAACATTCGCATATAATGGCACAAATGTTGCGACGGCGCCTGCTAAGCTGATGACAATGATGATAAAGACGATGACAAGGAGTAAGATCGAACATTTGACGGCGAAAGCAGCAGGCAACAGGAGCAGCGGCAGCAACAACAGCAGCGACGGCAACGTCGTCATTTATCTAAGGCAGCAGCTTAACGGGGACACAGTCGCCCCGCCGCAGATATTTGGCTGAATATCTAAGCAGGGGCGGCTGCCCCAGCAGCAACCCCTCGACAGGAAGGAATCAAACACACACAAACTCACACGCATACCACCCCATCAGCAATCTAAGTTTCTGCGGCGAATTCAACACTCACACACACACACACACACACACACACACATGCATAAATAGAGAGAGCTACAGCCTAAGCAAGAAAAAATGGAGAGAGCGAGAGCGAGAGCAAGAGTAGCGAGCGCAGCACGAGAGAGCATCTTTGGCAGCCTAAAAAGCGCACAACGAAAACAACATTTCGCAAGTATGTTTTGACCTTATGATTTAGCTTAACGTTTTTCAGTTGCACTTTTAAAACCTTTCGATTTCAATGGCCGCTGCACAGCGCCAACAAAAACTAAATGAAATCAATTATCTCAAAAGAAATATTTAACTAAATTTATACTCAAAAACAGCTAAAAGGTGAGCTCGTGCTGCAAACACAGCACAAAAAAACAAAAAACAAAAAAGCAAAAAAAAAAAAACTATAAAAAAATCATTATTAACTTAAATATGTACCGCAGCGATTTTCCATGAACAGCCAAATACGTAAACTCGAAATCTAAACCAAATCCAAGTCCTACTATAGTACTGCGAACAAAAATCCAAAAACAAAATATTATATACTCTTCTTCCACGGCATCGCAGAAGCCTTCATTTCCAACCCGAACCCGGGCCCCTGTACACCAGCAAAATCCACACACACAATGCAATAGTTTTTTCATTTTGTGTATCAAAACGCAAATCGAATAATGTTCCAAATTTCAAATTAGCGTTTCGTCTTTATGAATCTTTAGTTTTCACAAACCAAGTTATTAAAACCTCTTAGAAAATCAAGTTTCGCACAGCAAGAGCTTCAGGCATAAACCAACCACCAATTTGGCACAGAACTTACACACACACACAACACACATACTTTCGAATATATACCCAAACAGGGGCACACACTCACACACACCCATGAACACAAAACACTCATGCACACACACACACACACACGCACGCACCACACATACCCACACCACTTTGGTAATAAAATGGCTGCAAAGGAAGCTGCTTCTACGATACCCAAGAAGAAAAGAAATAGCCCGACCCCAAAATACATTTTGATAGCGTATTAGCCTAGACAAAAAACCAAAAAGCAAAGAAGAAAATCAACAGATTTTCAATTCACGTCCTAAATTCACTAAACATTTTTGACGCTTTCAATATTTTTTTCGCATTTTCAACAAACTAGAGGTGGCAAAGGCGTTGCAGCAATTTTTAATTCGAAATTTTTGAAAATAAAAAAAAAATATTTAATGCGCAAAAATGTTCACAAAAAATCAAAATCAAAAACACAAATTGTACAAATTCGTAGCAGAAAATCGTTGCCAATATCTTGCAAAAAGTCAAGAAAGAACAAAACAAAATCGTCCGCTGGTCGTTGGTAACCAAACTCTAAAACACAAAACGTAAGACCCTTTTAAACCGAATTTATTTTTTATTAATTTAGAGATTTCTTTATTTAGTTTATGGGTAAAGCGGCAAATATTGACGAAATTCAAAATCAAAACACAAAAACTCAATCAAAAAGCTAATTTTTATATCAATCACTTAAAAACACGAAAATAATTAATTTATAACAAATAATCTTAGATAGCAAAAATGAATTAATCTTATTTTTGGCCTTTAACATTTCATACGGAAATTTTTCATTTCCAACCAAGAAAATAAGACTGATATTTAGAGTGCCATTTGAGAATAATCTAAAATTAGTTTTAATCATTTGACCCACAGTTTTAGATGCAGGCCTTCAAAAACAATAACGAAATTTATAGTAAATCCAAATCTGATTTCAAAACTATAAACGATCAAAATTCCAAAAATTATTCCAAAATTAATAGCATAAAATTAGTTTCCTCACATTTCAAAATCCATTAATTCTAAATCAATACAAATCAAAGTATTCAAACAAAATCGAAATCACAAAATTAGTGCCAGTATATTTCAAGATCTATTCATTCCAAATCAATACAAATCAAATTACAAAAATTAAACCCAATGAGATATTTTCATATAAAAAAAAATAATTTTAAAGACTAATTAAAACAAAATCAATTTATTTAAATTAAAAGCTCATTTAATTTAAAAGCACTCCAAAAGTATGTTAAAAACAAACATTGGACAAATTTTAATTTACACAAAAAAACCGAACAGCATTTAATATTAGAGACATTGACTGAATACTTTATATCCAAAATATCAAAGCCTTTACACTAAAAACATAATTGCATTCTTGATCTTTTCAAAAAAACAAAAAAGTTAAGCCAATATTTTATATAATTAATTTATTATCACATCACAAAGCATCTTTTAATTAGGGCGAAGAAATACATAGAAGGCTTTCGAAACTAAGAAAAGAACATTTTATGTTAACTATCAAATTGATCAGGTAATCGATTATAAGCATTTAAACATAAATTTTAAAAGAAACCAAAACAAAAACTTTTAGAATTATTTTAAAATTCTCAAATTGTTTAGGAATGATCTGAAATTTATTTTTGATTATTATTAACTTCGACAGATTCTTATGTTAAATCACATCGAGGCTTTGACAAATTTATTTTGAAATAACATATCAATAATGATATCAGAATTTCAATAATATCAGAAAGACACAAGAAAGTCCTATCAAATTCCGAACTTTTTTTCAGTAAATTTATATTACTTTATAACAATGCAAGAACAACTAATTTGATATTTAAACATTTGAAATGATTTTAAATTCTTATTTAGAAATAATATTTACTTTTTGCTCATTCAGTTTACTAAAATTTCAATCAAGAGCAAATTTTTCTATTAAAAAAATTAAGTATGACAATTTTTATTGTTTTAGACTTTCCTGAGCTTTAATTCAAAATTTTAAAAAATGAAGTAACCGTTAATCAATTTAAATCAAAGGAAAAGGTTAATAATTCAGACCACATAAAAATTACATTTTTTATTTAAAATTATATCTTTCAAAAAACGTTCTTTTTATTTGTTTACTCACCAAATTTATGAAGAAAAAAAAACGTTCTTAAAATATATCAGCTAAAATACAATCTAGATATTAAAATTTAAAAAAAAAATAACAACTTTAAAAGAATTCTGTAAATTTCATAAAATTGAATACCAATTAATAGTTTTTATCTGAAATATTCAAATTATAGTAAAATTAGATAAAAGTAAAGTTTGATTACATTTAATGCAAATTAAAAGTTTTTATCTTAACAATTTATATGAAATTATCAAATTTAATCCAATCAAAAACGAAAAAAAAAAATTAAACTCAATTTTATCAAACATATTAAAAATCAAACAAAAAATACCCGCGACCAAATTCTAATTTTTCAATACCTCAAAATCAAAACAAACAAACTACAAAAGAAAATACACCAAATTATTATATTTTGAAATTCTAATTAATACACAAAAAAAAACTATGTATTTTTAGAAACACATTTTAACAAATTTATATCAAAATTATTTAATTTTAGAGCTCAAAATCCACAGAAATTCTAAATTTCCACTTTCGGCTACTCAGGCAAGCAACAAATTACAAAATCCACAAAATTCTAACGCTAACCGGCAATCAAAATTCAAAATCAATATTTCAAATTCTAGACCTCAATTTCAAGTGTTCAAAATCTGTGAAAAAAAATTAATAAGCCCGAAACCAAAACTCAATCAGAATTTGTGATATTATACAGAACAAAGGCAAGAAGAAAAAAAAAAAAACAACTCAAGTAAATTCATAGCTTTCGAAACACTCTAAGCAGATCACCCAAAGACCACAAAAAGATATATATATATATATAATTCTAAAAGCAAATGACAAATTAACTGAAAAGTCGCAGCATTCGGATGCCCTTTGGCGCATAATTATTATTATTACACATTAAGATGACAAATTGCAGCGAAATTCCCAAAAAGCAGCATTATAAATTACAAGCACGAACGGAAGTTTTAATGCGACAAAAAGTCAAGAACAAAAAAGAAAAAACATCATCAACATCATCAGTATCATTATCATTATAATATACCAAAAACAAGAGGAACACAAAAAATAAAAAATAAATAAAGCAAGACTACAAGGAGCAAGCAACTGTCCTGGCAAACTTTCTGGCAAAAATCTTACAAATGGCGGCCTACTCACTCGCCAGAGAAATAGGACAAGGCAGATAAATCAACGCGAACAAAACAATTCCGAACAAAAACAACGATTATTGTAAAAACTTTCGCATAGAAGGGGTTGAAATTGAAAATAAATTCAGTAGCCAAATTCATACGCCAAAATCCCTCAAGAACACACACACATACACACACACACACAAAGACAGAAACACACTCATAAGCCACAAAGCCGACGATAGTTTTGGATAGATCTAAATTGTAAACATTTGAAAGCGATTTTAAGAAGTCCTCGGGACGCATTATTTGCGCCTGACAGCAGCGAAGACAAAAACATACAGAGTTCAGCAAAAATTCAATTCAAAATCTGAATCCAAATCGAAATCAAAATCAAAATCAAAAGCGACAAACGAAAACAGAACCAGCAGCCAGAACTTTAAGCACACGAAAGACACATATCAGGCAAATCAGCCACTGCACCCTTTAGACAATGTGGTTAGTTTAGTTTTCTTTGGCAAAGAAAGTTCGAACCCCATCAACAGCAGCAACAGAAGCAACAGCAACATACTCAGTCCCCAAATGCATGCAGTTGAAAGCACATCAAACAAAACTGTAAATTTATATAAACTACTGGCAATAGACGAGAGGTCGTAACATAATTGCTATCAATAAATAAAATATGGCTGAATCGTGAGTAGGTAGCTCATATACGCTCAAACTCTAAACTTCAATCAAGTCAAAGACTCCCAACGACCACCAGACAGACAAATTTTTGATTTAGAAATTCATTGCGAAAGTTGCCTGGCCAAGCGGCAGCATAAGCAACAGACTAACAACAACAACAACAGCAACCATCATCTAGAGACTTGGCATCAAAAGCAACAGCAACAGCAACAACAAACAGCAACAGCAACATGAGCAAAAAACCATCTTTCTTTATGAAATTACACATTTCCGACTTGTACAACGACAACATTGTAGCCAAAGCCCAAAAAAGCAACAAAAAGTAGCAAAAAGCAGCAAAAAGCGAAAGCATCTATGCAAATGTAACCGAATCTAAGGCAGACCATACCGTTTTTCCATACCATTTCACGGCTTGACTGAAAATTAAGTTACATATCTTATTTACACAAAACAAAACTTGAATAACCATTTAGCAAAAAAAAAAAAAAGAAACAAACAAACAAACTGAAACGTTTCATGCAATTTGGAAATCTGCAAAATCATTAAGAGAAGAAACCAAAACAAACAGCAAATGGAATCTTGTACAATATTTCTATTGAAAAATCATTTTAGAAGCAAAAATAAAAAGATCCCTCCCAAAAATTAAGATCCCTAGATCTATGCAGAGAGATAGAAAAAGAAAAAAAAAAACTAAATAGCAAAAGATAAAAAAAAAAGATTCAAATCAGTCAAAGAAAAAAAAAGTATTTCGGTCACAAGGTTGGGGATACCTAGTGTAATTGCTTAGACTTGAGAGTTTTGTACTTGCGGGAAGACAAGTGCAAGACCCAACAACCAGGGCCAGATTTTATAGAAATGCCTATAGAAAGTCAACCAAAATTCAAATAACTATAACAAAATGCAAGCTAGACACAAGCAAATACCATTAAGAACTCGTTCATAAGTCATTGGAAGAATTAATCTCGCACGATTACAGTAAATTATTATTATGTAACTACACTCTGTATCCCCTTAGTTAAGCTAAAAGAAAAAACAAAAATGAAAGAAGAAAAACGAAAAATTTACAAATTCATCAAATGAAAAAAAAAAAAAGGAAAACCCAAACAATGAATGGGTAAACAATGTAGATAATGCCAATCCTTTTGTCTAAAATGTTAATTCTTCTAATTTTGCACAGTCTTGTGGAAAATGTTTTAGACGAAACGATTGTCGCATTTTTTATATACATATAAACATATTTGTAAACGATATTTTAATTAGAAAAGATTTTATATGATTTTCGACTTAAATCTTCTCAACATCATTATTTAACATACAAATAGGTCAAATGTTCTCAGTTCTTTCGGTTAACATTACTTTCTTATGTGATAAGCAACCAATTAACAAAAGTATATTAATCTAATCTTAAAAGGAACACAAAAACAAAGACAAAACTGTGTTATTCAATCTCTTTGATGGATCTAAAACCAAATCATATTTCTCATTAAGCTAAAAACAAATGTCAATTTCATTCCAATTAAATAATTTTACTTCAGTTCTTATCTAATAGAAAACCTGATTTAAAACCATTTTGTAAACATTAGAAATAGTTGATATTTTAACTAAAATTAACAAAAGTAATCAATAAAATTGTACAAGCCAATTTGCTCAAATAACAAAAAAGAAATCAAACGCTTTTTATTCACTTTTCCAGTATAATTTTATTTCAGAAATTGAAAATATATTTACAATTAATTATTATTTTTAATTATAAATAAAATGAACTATTTATTATTGGAATCAATAACAATATCTAGCCACGACTTTCATCAATCAGCCAATTTCAAATCATTGATCTACAATTTTCATCTACATATACAACAATATATAACAATCTTAAAACATCTGAGTATACTATATCAAACATGACTTATATAGCCTTACATTTTAATAATGTATTAATATATTTCATTGATATGGTTGAAATTTTTTCAGTCATCAATTAAATTTAAACCTAAAGGAAATTCAGAAAGTAGTGTATATAATAATCTGTTATCAATTGGGTACATTATTAGAAAATTGAAATGTCTTTTATAGTTTGTTTAGTACATAAAATTTGGTTTAGTTTAGTCATGGACATCCATTTTTGATAACATCTTCTGAACAACGTGAACACAGCTCAAATAGTTCCCAAGATATTTTACAGACCGGTTGCTAGCTCAGCAGGCGTCTCAATGAAAGACTTGATTTTCCGAAGGAACAGCACAGCCTCACGTCCATCAATGATTCGGTGATCGTATGTCAGGGCGACGTACATCATTGGCCTGATCTTGACCTACAATAAATGTATTTTAAAAGTTAACTCAAATCATATTTTACAAATCAAATATTAAGCTCACCTCGCCCTTGACAGCAATGGGCCGCTCCACGATGCCATGCATGCCAAGTATAGCACTCTGAGGAGGATTTATAATGGGCGTGCCCATTAGTGATCCAAACACGCCGCCGTTGCTGATGGTGAAGGTGCCACCGTCCATATCCTCTATAGTGATGGCATCGCGCTTTGCCTTCTCCGCCAAGGCACCCAGAGTTTTCTCTATATCTGCATACTTCATGCTCTCGACGCCGCGGATGACGGGCACCACAAGGCCACGGGGCGAGGCAACAGCCACTGAGATATCCACATAATCTCGATAAATAATCTCCTGCGGAATGAAGTTTGTACAATTAGAAATCAAAAGTTCAAAATAATAAGATAAGTATATGTATGTATATATATGTATATAAAATAAAAGATGTTACTCTTCAGCTAATATTACCTTATCAGCGATGACTGCATTAACGACGGGCTGATCTTGCAATGCGTTAGAACTAGCTTTTGAAAATATGGACATAAAGCCAAGTTTGACTCCATTCTTCTTCATAAATGCATCGAGATTCGCCTTTCGAAATTGCATTACAAAACTTAAAGAAACAGCAGTTAAAAAATTGTATACTAAAATGTATGTTTGATTGACTTGAACAAACCTCATGTCGATCTCATTGAAAGTTGTTAACATGGCGCAAGTGTTCTGAGCATCCTTTAAACGTGCCGCAATTTTTAAGCGCATACGACTCATCTTGACTTTTGTTTCGGTGCGTGTACCCGTTATGGGTGGCGGACCTCCGCCGGCGGGCGGTGCCGGTGCAGGTTTTGGAGCTGCAGCTGCGGGTGCAGGAGCAGGAGCTGGTGGAGGTGCTGGAGCTGCTGCTGGAGCTGCTGCTGGAGCTGGTGCTGGTGCTGGTGCTGGTGCTGGTGCTGCAGCTGCTGGTGCTGGTGCAGCCGCTTTGGCTGGTGCTGCGCCAGGCTTCATTTTAAAAACTTCCTGACCAGATTTAACCGTATCGCCATTATTCACAAGAATAGCTGTGACGACGCCAGCAAAGGGAGCCTGCACCGGCATTGTCGTCTTATCCGTTTCAATCTCCATGACAGCATCATCGGCGGCAAAAGAATCGCCCACCTTACATGTGAACCTTAAACACGAAAGATGGTAACGAAGAGCGATAAGTTCTTTTAGAGTCACTTACTTAATGTCACCTTCAGAAATGGAGTCAGGAAACGGTGGCACTTTAACCACCTGCTCCGACCACATAATATTGGTGGTGTGAAAACCTTTCCAGTCGATGCAGCTGCAATAAAATATCATAAACATAAATTAAGAGGATCAAACAAAAAGACAGAGAGACAGATATTACAGTCGAACGAAATGAGTAGAACTCTTACCCCACTCCATCTTGAAAACGCAAAGTGGAATTTGACTCGAGGCACAACAGTTTATGCGGCTGATGAAGTACCTTACCGATAGCCATCCGACAACATCGACGATTGAAAAGATGGAGCTGTATCAGAGATTGCATATATGTAAGTCATATACGGAGTTGCTTTTCCTTAACTGAATAGCTGACTTCTACTCACATTCCATATTACGGATCGTCGACATAAAAAATTAATATTACTCCGCAGGGATCTTCTTAAAATGGGGGCAGCACTCATCATTAGCTAGATGGTATAATTCAATCGAAATAGTCCCTAAATAAATCGAAATTTTGTTTTGGGCAAATGCAAAGCTTCCTAGATTATTGTCAAACTTTTTTGATACGCTTTCACGATGTGAGAAGAGTATATTGGTTTTATTCAATATCCGTCTTGCTGACCGCCAGTCTGTCCATTATTATATTTATAAAGTTTGACAATTCGATAAAAATATACTTAAATAAGCTAACAACAGATAAAAACTTCGTTTATATAGCTACATCGATTGCGGTCCGGCAAAATCTGAAAAAACCGAATCCTCTCTGCAGACATACAGTGAAGCATAAATACAAAATCTAACTGTAAGCATATAAGAAATTCTAAGGAATTTCAAGAATTCAGCTTGGGATGATAATTTATTAAGATTTATGTAGTCTGGCTAACTTTTGTTATAATAAGTCTTTAAAATAGTCTCAACATAATAACCAGTCTGGAACCCCAACAAATTAAAAAGCGAAACATTCATAAGTTTGGGCGAGTATCAATTACGACATCGTATTTATTTACGATATTGCTTTTCAGCATGTGCTTTTTGTATTATTTAAAGTGCAATAAAATAATCTAATTGGTTTACGTTTTGAGAACAATTCCACGTCGTAATTTTTTTTATTATGTGTGTGTTTTGTGTAAGTATATTTTGCTATAATTAAACCCAAAATTTAAGTCAATTTGTGACACTCATTAATTTTAAAATAAATACATGAAATTAAAAGTTTCTGTTTATACAATGAATTTGGCTGTGCTTCAGTTTTAAGTCATCGATTCGATAATATCATTAAAACAACGTGGACGCAGCGCTAACGGACTGCACAGGCAATCCTTACAGACCGGCAACAATGATGGCTGGATTCTCCACAGCAGCCTTCACCTTACGCAGGAACAACACAGCTTCACGTCCATCAATGATTCGGTGATCGTATGTCAGGGCGACGTACATCATTGGCCTGATTTTGACCTAAAATATATGTATATTAAAAGTTAATTGAATTCAAATTTTGCCAATCAAATATGAAGCTCACCTCGCCCTTGACAGCAATGGGACGATCAAAGATGCCATGCATGCCAAGAATAGCACTCTGAGGAGGATTTATGATGGGTGTGCCCATTAGTGATCCAAACACGCCGCCGTTGCTGATGGTGAAGGTGCCACCGTCCATATCCTCCACGGTAATGGCATCGCGCTTTGCCTTATCGGCCAACCCAGCTAAAGCTATCTCAATGTCCGCATAGTTCATACTCTCAACGTTACGAATGACGGGCACCACAAGACCACGGGGCGTAGCAACAGCCACTGAGATATCCACATAGTCACGATAAACAATATCCTGCAAGACACAATATAGAATATTTAAAAATTCATATATATAATTTAAAAATTTTATATTACATCTTGTATATAAATATTTTACATAAATATATACGATGTTCGCTGATTTTAAAACTTGTTTTCGACTGTTTCAAATATTTAAATTAAACTGGTTCTATATAACCTGTAGCTCGATATATATATAATTTGTTAATATTATTTCAATCACACATTAAATATAGAAATTTGTGGTAAGCGCTTTGTATAGTGTAGACAATTAATGATAATGTACTTTAAAATCGGGGAGAATTTAATTGAATAAAAACTACAAAGCAGAGTTATCTGTTGAATCAATTACTAAATGGCTGCTGAGCGAACCTATTTTTGGACGAAAAACAATTTCATATCAATTAACTACTTAGCAAACATGACCCGGTTTTATCAGCTTATCAATGCATAAACAAATTAAAGCCTGATAAGACTAAAACTATATTCGTCACTAGTAATTCAGGGTTATGTTTTACCTGGCCATCGATGACGGCGTTGACAACAGGTTGGTCCTGCAGTGCATAGGCACTGGCTTTCGAGAAGATGGACATGAAACCAAGTTTTATGCCATACTTCTTGGTGAATGCATCAAGATTTTGCTTTCGGAAGTCCATAGCATAACTGTCGAGTTGGAGATATTTACGAACATAAGACAAACAATTTGAAAGCTACTTCATAAACTAACCTCATGTCGATCTCGTTAAAAGTGGTCAACATGGCGCACGTGTTCTGTGCATCCTTCAAGCGAGCCGCGATCTTTTGACGCATGCGGTTCATCTTGACGCGCTGCTCAGATCGTGTACCCAATATTTGACGCGATCCGTCTACAGGAGGCACTTTTACCTGGGCCACGGCGGGCCTGACAGCAGCTGGTGGTGGAGCAGCACGGGGAGCAGCTGGTGGCGGGCGCGCTGCTGGTGGTGGTGGCGGTGGTGGAGCTGATTTTGGCGCAGCAGGTGCAGCAGCAGCAGCGGGTGCCGCTGGCTTAGGTGGAGCAGCTGCAGCTGGGGCTGGTGCCTCCTTAGCTGGAGCGGGTGCACTAGCTGGCTTAGCAGGGGCAGCACCGGGCTTCATTTTAAACAGCTCCTGACCGGGCTTAACCGTGTCACCGTCCTTGACTAGAATTTCCGTCACACTGCCAGCAAAAGGTGATGGCACAGGCATCGTTGTCTTATCCGTTTCGATCTCCATTACAGCCTCATCAGCGCCGAATGAGTCGCCCACTTTGCAAGTAAATCTAAAGGATGGAAAGAATTCTATTAAAATCATGCAACAGATAAACTATCAAGAGAATTATCTTCATTGAAGTTTAACATACTTAATGTCACCTTCGGTGATGGAGTCGGCAAACGGAGGCACCTTCACTACCTGTTCTGACCACATACTGCTAGTGGTGTGAAAACTCTGCCAACCCAAAGCACTGCGAATATATAGAAATTATAGAAATAATCATGTGGATTTCTACTTATACTCTCATATCACTTCTTACCGCATCGCATCTTGGCAGCGCAGATTAGGATTCGTTTCCCGACGCAACAGTTGCTGGTGCTGCTGCAATGCGGCAACGACAGCCAGCTGGGAATACTGACGGGCACTGAGTTGGAGCTGTGGAAGTAGTCCATGGAAAAGATCATTACTACAATATAATATGTATATAATTAATAGAGAAAAAACAATTATTGTGCAATCTGGTATATTATCAAGATTGCGCTCATCACGTGAATAATTTATAGAGGCGTGGCACTGCCACGCTGATTGCGCCCCAATGCAGTGCAAATATTTTTTTTCAATTACATAATCGCATTATGAGCTGTTTTAGCGGCCGCCAGCCACTACAACAACTGATCCAAATACATAAAAAAAAAACTGTTGCCGTGCCTCCACTCGCAGCGTCATTCATTAATTTTCTGCTGAATCGAATCTGTATTCGTTTGCCTGTCACAATTCAGGCTGTTCCATTCCCTTACTTCATGATTCCTCACAGCTTTTAGGCCAACGGTTTGCACGTTGCGCGGCAATTGCCTTGTTAATATTGAAATGATGCCCGCCATTGATGTGATGTCGCTTTATAACCGCTGCTGCTCCGATTTTTTGATTGTGTGAGCACTTTTTGTCGAAAATTTTAAAACTAATAACTGTGTTGGGGCCACGGCAATCCAACAGCGTTTCTCCCCTCTTAACGAATGTTCATTTCTTATGTCATGGCTAAACACTCAGCTGAGCACGGAATTTTTCTCTTCTATACTGCGGTCACACTGTCGTTAGTGTTGGTCAAATTATTACATCTATAACATATTTGAGTTGCTAAATGTGTTATAATATTGCTAATTATTTAGATTTTTAAAAACTTATTTATTTTATATTGTTTTTATATGTATTTCATATTAAAATAATGTTTTTATATTAATAATATAATTATTATTAATATAAATTATATTAATAATATATGTATGTGTTTTATAAATAAAAATAAAAATTCTTTAAAGAAACGATGTCAAAAATGCAATCTACTTCCCACATAAATATATTTATAACTCACGCTAATTAAAAATTAACGAAGTCGCTCAACGTTTTTTTTTACTCTCCATAGAACAGCTGATTTGCTATCGATTATTATTGTGAAATGAAATCTAAATAAAAAAGAGGGAATATTCAGTTCAGTAACATTTTTACATTCTCTGGCGGACGACCTTTGCCAAAATTTTAGCGTTGCGCGAATTTTTTGACTTACGAAAGAAACGGAAAAGGCATAAAAACCATGAGTTCCAAATCTATATTTGAGACCGAAGAAGATGTGGCGCAGGCAAACAAGTTTGCGAATAAGGCCAAGGAGTCTCCTTTTATGTTGATTGGTAAGTGAAATGACAGCTAGTAATTTTTTGTTGCATGTGGTTTGGCAAACTACTCAAACATTTCCTGTGCGTTGTGACGTCACGGAAACTTTTCCTATCGGATATATACATAAGTGTGTGTGGGCAAGGATGAGCATGCACACCTTGACCTTCGTAGTGAATTGGCAATATTCGGTTAGACAAATATATATGTAGGTATGTGTATACATACATACATATATAGAACACAGTGACATAACGTTCATGAACCCGTTAATTTCATCATTGTAATGTAAATGTATGTTTGTATGTGTGCGTAAATGATGCTGTAACTAAACATTTAAACAGTTAGTGTTGTAAAAATTGTTATTGAAATACCAATATATGTATGTATGTGGATGGGTGGGTGGTTGTGTGTGTGTATGTACATATGTACGTGTGGACTATTAGCACATCAATGACGTTGCGCTTGGCGCGTGTGTTGCGTTTGTATTGGTGCGTCAGCTGCCGCCGTCTGGTGATTATCAGCTAGCAACAACAAAAGACACTTCTGGCAAAATACAATTATTCGTTTAATACATTTTTTGTTTGTTGTTTTTATGTAGGTATTGCTGGTTTCGTGGCAGCGGGTCTGATTGGTGCGTACAAATACAAGAATCGCGGCACGATGAGCACCAGCGTTTTCCTCATGCAACTGCGTGTCGCCGCGCAGGGCACAGTCGTTGGTTGCCTGACCGTTGGACTCGGCTATCAGATGGCAAAGGAGTATCTGTTTGACAAGCAGCCCAAGGAGAAGTAATGCTTCGTTCTATATTAATTTATTCACTTAAACGTTAATGTGTAGTTTTGTAAATGTAATCTAGTTGAATTGTTGTATTATCAGATGCGCACCGAGAATCGCGAATTATCTCAGCTAACTATATATGTGTCATCATTTAACAAATTTCATTTTTATTTTAGTTTGAAGTCTTTACATAATTAATACACATTTGATTGATTTGGCCCGCACATTTCCCCAGACACCATCCAAACATTGCCAGAGGCTTTGACGAAAGTTTTAATACCAATTAAATAAAATAAATTAAATACCACATATTTATTACCATACATTTATGAAGATTGTAAAAAAAAAAAAAAAACAAGGCGACAAATTGTTAGATCAAATCTTTAAATGTAAGATGATTAATGTTTTATATGCCTGTGTAAGATTGTGATAATGCGTGTTTGATAAAAGCAAACAAAAATACTATCTTATATATTTACATACATATGAAAACTGTCGAATTGTCGGAATGGTCTGAACGATAAATACCTCCTATGTAAATGATATATGATTAAAATCAAATAATTAAGTTAATAAAAAATGTCTTGTTTGTTATCTTTTAATTTCTTGATCTGAAAAACAAAAACGGGTTGCTGCTGACGTTTAAAATGTATAAAATATTGACGTCGATCAAGTAGCAAGAAAATACCATTTGTAAGAAAAAACAGTTATTTAAGTGGTGGGGTCGACGATTTAATTGGCTATTTGGTTATTGTTATGGTTAAGTATTAATATTAGTTTATCTTAATATCTGGGACGATTTTCTCATTGTCGTAGATCTCCTTGGCGAAGCACAGATTTGGATAGTCAAAGGCAGCGCCATAGCGATTCTTGCAACCGGCTGCGGCACGATCGCCAGGAGTGTACACGGGCTGACCAATTACATTAGTTGTGGCAAAGTTGCAGGTGAGCACGAAGTGGTTGTAAAAATCACGAGAGAAGCGTACGGCGGCACATCCCACGTGGGTGTTCTTCTCGGCGACGGCGATGGTAAATTTGGCAATTGCCTTGTTGGGCAGATCTTCAGGGAAGCTGGCAAGAATTTGTGGAGAGGCATTAGTCCGCTCAGAGAACCAATTCTCAATCTGTTCCTTGATGATCTCCGCATCGGTGTACTCCGATTCGGGACCGCTATAGCTGAAGATGGCATTGTTTTGCCCAGCATATGCGAAACGTTCGGTGCTGCGGCACTTGTCTGGCAAGGATTGACAAGTCTTCACGTTTAATAGGGCCAAATGAGTGAGCTCCTCGCACCAGGACATCTTGGCCATGCGCGCCGCCTTGGGTAGACCCTCAAAATTGCCACCGGCAACCTTGTTGCGCAACTCATTGAACAACGAAAGAATCAATTTCTGATGTGTATCGAACTTAATCTCACGCACATCCTTGGGGCATTCCTCGCTAAAGTTCTGCAGGGATATAAAATTGCTTATCGGTATATTCCTGTAAGGATCAACTGTCACCACTCACGCCCTTATTGTTGCAAGCAATATGCTTGTCCAGGCACGTAGGCAAGGCACAGTAGTCCACTGCAGCAGCGATCCCCGCCAGGGCAACCAATAGAACCAAGACTTTCATGATTGTGTTTGCTGAAACTGCTAAAGCGAATGTGATGTCGAGTTCATTGGAGCGTTTGCTATTTATAGTGCTTGACTATGGATTCTATTAACATATTATTTCAGCCTGGTTCTACGTAAAAATCTGTTTTCCATTCTTTTAATTTGGTATACGAGAAGCCAACTCAATTCGATCAAATTTCATTAATCTACATATATACATATATATGTACAAAATGTATATGACATTATTTATATAAGAGCAACAACAATGCTTTCTCATCTATTTTATTTTTAGTTTAAAGTAATTGATTTCGAAAATTTTTGAACAAAATAGAAAGTTATATCAAAGTCGAAGCAATTCAATTTTTTTAAAAATACCCTATAATTTTTTTACTGTTATTATTTAGAGTCATTTGGTACATTTCCCAGTCAACAATGTCCCAAACAAATGTAAATAACAGAGACTGTTAAGGAAACTTTTTTTAAAGCACAAAACGACTGCGAACAATTTTACCATCTAATGCATCATTTAAAATATATTTTATAGTTGCGTCTTTGCTTAAGTCTAATATTATTCGTGGGATTTTTGACAAAGAACGCATTCATTGCATACAAATTTATTTGTATATATTTTCAATATATGAAAATAAAAGATGTATGTATGTACGATACGATAGTAGAAAGTCGCTGCGTGACTTATCGATAGCTATAGATGGAATGCCGCATCGCGGTCTCCTCTCTGTAATTTGCCTTCCACACTTTCAGTCCAGTATGGATAACACAAACAAAGAAAAGTCGAGTGGCCTACTCAATGGCGATGCATTACCCAATGATGAGATCAAATCTCCATTCCTTATTGGAGTTGCCGGCGGCACAGCCAGCGGCAAATCAACTGTATGCAAGAAAATAATGGAACAACTTGGTCAAGCTGAGATGGATCATACGCAGCGGCAGGTGGTGTCAATTAGCCAGGACAGTTTCTATCGTGAGCTAACGCAAGCCGAAAAACAAAAAGCACAAAAGGGGAAATTCAACTTTGATCATCCGGATGCCTTTAACGAGGAGCTTATGTACGATACGTTGCAGCTCATTCTGAAAGGTCACAAAGTCGAGATCCCCAGTTACGATTATCGCACCAACTCGCTGTAAGTAAATATTCTCTATATTCACGGCATTTGTCAATGCAATTCTTTTGCTTGCAGTGACTTTCAGAACATGCTGGTCATCTATCCTGCGGACGTGGTGCTGTTTGAGGGCATCTTGGTATTCTATTTTCCCAAAATACGTGATCTGTTTCATATGAAGCTTTTCGTGGATACTGATTCGGATACACGACTAGCACGACGAGGTAAGTAGGATGATTGCTATATATAAGATCTTGACTGATTGCTTCAATCTTCTAGTGCCACGTGATATCAATGAGCGTGGCAGGGATCTGGACGCTGTGCTCACACAATACATGACGTTTGTGAAGCCCGCCTTTGAGGAATTCTGCTCGCCGGTAAGTTAATCATAGCATTACCCAATTTATTTTTGTTTATGAATTTGTATTTTTGTCCCTGCAGACCAAGAAATTTGCTGATGTCATAATTCCACGTGGAGCGGACAATACAGGTAAGCAAAAAATATGTGCGATAAAAGCCACATAGAACACGTGCTTTGCTTATTTTGAAAATTTAATTTACTATCTACACTCACACAATGACACAATCAGACAAATACACACACATAGATACACATTGACACACTGACACTTAAGACACTCCTGTGTAATTTATAAACTGTTTAGTTGAAAACGTTTACTTAGTTTTTCTGTATATATTCGTATACGTAGTTACATGTATCTAGTTTATGTTACAAAGCGTTTGGATTTGTTTTTGGTTTTACTGTTTCCAATTTCTGTTTCCCAGCTCAATTAACACAGAATTTAGAACTTTTATAATACTGTGCCTGACGTTAACTTCCGTCTTTCCATATTCCCCCGTCGTTACTTGTTTATCGTTTCCTCTTTCCTACTTTTTGTTTTCGTTTCTGTTACAATGTATTTCTTGCAGTTGCCATTGATCTCATTGTACACCATATCGGAGAAATTCTCTTGGCCACCAACATCGCACAGCACAACAACACAGCTCGAACTACTACGGCCTCCAGCATGAAGCGCGATCACTAAAAAAAAAACAAGATATATATATATATATATATATATATTCTGTTTCTAATTCTTAAGAAAGCAAAAACAAAACAAAATTGTTGTGTTCTGTTCCTAACCAAATGTGCTGAGCTTTCACTAATTGCAAAACAAAAAAAACATGTGGAGCGCAGGTCGCCAGGCAATTATGATGCCTCGCTTTCATTCACATTATGGTCCTAATCACACTTAACCAATTAACGTTACATTAAGCTAGTAATGTGTATAAGCTTATCATTGTTTATCAAAATAACTTTAAGTTACAATTATCCTACTTTAACGCGGGCTCGAAGAAATGTATACATTTATGTATGTTACAAAATATATATATATATAAGTATATATAAATATATGGTTATCTCCTTTGCCAAATCTATCTGAATACACCATTTTTAATTTACAATTCATTATAGTTATTACCCTATATAATTGTGTCTATATGTACTTTCACATCAATCAACAATTACATTACGGGAAGAATTGAATACCAAATTTAGCTGAAAATATAATTGAATTTCAAATTGCTGTGCTTCATTAGTTAAGATATTAAATCATCTAACAATACCCGAATTCCCAAGTTAATTACTCAGGCCAACAGAATTTAGTAAATAAAAAAAGTAAGGCGTAAAATACTAGACTAGATATATCGACATGACTAGATATATCTTGTAGTAAATTACTTTTACAAAAATGAATTAAGTGAAAAATCTTAATCACAAAAAAATATTGTTTTGTTCTAAATTATATATTATCTATTATAATCGTAGCCCTTTTCTCAATTGGTAAAATTTGCTGCATTTTTTTTTTATTTTTGTTTTTTTTTTTTTTTACTTTTAAAGGAATTTGATATCCCATTGACGTTTTTTAAATAAATATTATATTTATATTTTAAACTTTAATGTTAAAATGTCTCGAAATATGTAATGGAATGAAGTTAATATTTCTATAGTTGGATTCTTGTTATTAAATTTTGCTGGCCTGTTTTAAAATAGTACTAATATTATAATGTTAAATTATAATTAGATTCTCACAAAGCTCATTAAATATATTATATAAAAAAGATAACTAAAGATGTAAAGTCTTTAATATTCGCAGAATAATCTATTCATTTTATTAATATTTCTCGGATAAACTTGTTATCACATTAATATAATAATAATAATAATTGATAGCCCTTAGCTGAACTAAATTGTTAAAAACGGTGGAACACAATTAACTCTAATATATTAATTATTATAGCTAAGCTAAATGCTTTGAGCCATGTAAATGTATTTATTGTAAAAGATATGGAAATAGAGATGCACCCACGTACACCCATAAGTAGAAAAACAAATTATCAAATAAGCAAAGAAAAGTTAAGACTAGTGTTAAGATTGGATGTCAGTGCACCTGGATATTAAGTCGAGTCAAGTGAGTACAGAAACTGTTTCAAGTGTACCAAAAGTCGTTCCATGGCAGCCTAGCAGTTGCCTCAAGGTAAGTGACCGAAATGTATTCACAGTTGAATTGAATTGAATTGAAGTGCTTCATTGTTGAGTTGCAACGTTAAATATTATTTAATATATAAATATATATATATATAATAGATATTTTGCTAAATGCCACAAAAAAAGTAGACAATTCACATTTTGGTGAAGAATTTCTGATATTCTGACTGTGTTTTGCTTTACAGTGGCCATCGATTTGATTGTGCAGCACATCCGAGACTTTCTCAACAATCGCTCATATCCCGGCTCAACGACCAATATGGCTTTATATATGAATATGGATCTGTGCGGAAATAGTGGCGATGGCGCCATGGGCGCAGGTAAGCAGATGAAGCTGCTCTGCAAGGCGCGTCCTCACTAACAAACGAGACCTCTGCGCGGGAGCAACTCCAAAATGCACGACAGACAAAAATACTAGAAATATACTTAACCCTGCATGCTGCTAGATATTGATTGTTCAGTTCTGTGTCTATATTTACATATACGTATATATAAGTGTAAACTTTCTGTGTGTTTCGTATGTGAAAGATGCGGCAGGTGGCGCTGACATCGGCAGCGGCGATGGCAATGGCACCTACAATACCATAAGACGTTTCTCGACTCTCTGCAAGGAGCTAACCATGAAGGGCAACGTATTCTTCGAGACGAACAAGAATCTCCCACACCACTGAACAGCACCAACTAGATTCTGAATGTTGCACACTCATAGTTGTTATGCTCTTGTATTTTGTCTTTAAATAAATACAAAATTTTAAAAAGAGAGAAATCCAATCAATTCTTGCATTTGTACATCAGGTTTATCTTGCGGATATCGCTGGGCGAGAAATCATCTCTTTGGCCGACCTTTGTGGCATCCGGAGTGTTTTTCAAGATTAGCATTGAAGGTTTATGTTTATTTTTTGAGAAAGCCGATGTGGAGTAATGCATGATACTCGCGTAATCGTAGCCAACTCCAAATGCTGTGGTGTTCTTAACAGTATTCTTTACGAAGTTGTAGATCATTTCAGGGATGATATTCTCGGTCAGCACCTTCACATAGTCATCACGTTCGTAGCGATTCTGCTCGTGGTCAAAGCCCACGGCATGCATCAGCTCGTGTATGGTTGTGCCATTTGTGAGTAGGCAATTGGACTGTAGATTCAGTTGCTGTCGGCCACCGATGCGTCCAAGAGCGCTCCAGCAGCCAGTGTTATGGTTATCTATGGATAAATAATCCCTTTCAAGTGTGCGTTTCCGAAAGCGGATGCAGGTCTTGGTGTGGTACTCATTAAAGGCGTGATATATGGTGTCCAGTTCCTTTGACGTGAATTTCCCCTTTATCTCGTAGGGTACCACGCCTTTGGGCCATCGTTTCTTCAGATTCGTGAGGCCATTGCGTGGGTCGTCGCGATTTTCAATAGGTATTAGTAGATCGCCCTGGTAGTAGGTGCCCAGCTCTTCTGGATTTTGCATTGATCCCTCGACGTATGCATCAACCAAAGCGCCAGTAATTTCTTCATCGGGATAACCAAAAATGGCTTCGTCTATCTTCGGCAGGTCTATGGATTCATCATCTGCATCGGCTTTAACGCTTGCCACGATGAAAACAAGAACACAAATAATTGTAAAGGTTGCAAAGAACTTAGCCATTTTTCCGAAGTCACAGACTGTTGTAAGTTTCATAAAGTGAACGACTGTATATATAGATATGTCTTTAGGCCAGCTCCTCATACCTAGCTCTTCAAGAATTTGCCGACTATTTTACTGATAAGAAATTTGGATGATATCACTTCATTTGCATTGCGTACGGCTGCGTGATTTATGACAGACATTATTCACCCATTTTATGTTCATGTGCATATTTGTGTCAAATATAGCAACCTATTGCATATGCCTGGCGAAACTTCCGATTTAAAAAAAACTGTGCATTTTTATAACGGCTTTTGTGGATTGATATTTTGATCAACGACATAGTGCTGTAAAATGGGTTTGCTGAATTATCGATACTTGAAGTCTTTGGTGACTATCGATGCTTTTAAAAATGATGAGAAAATCGATTAAATATTTAAATAAAATATCATTTGTTAAAAACGAATAATAAATAAATATATATATTAGTAAATATACGTATGTTGTTGTTATTTTATATCTTTTCATAATTTTAATTTTCAATAACAAGCGATTTTATTTAGTAGCAAAACTAACAAGTAATTTTCTCACTCTGCGTTAATTTCAATGCACTTGCCGATACACATTTTGCATTTCGATTTTCGTTGCCGAGATTATAAATCGATCAATTCTGATTTGCCCATAGCTACCTGTTGTGCTCATAAACTCATCCCACCAGCCCGCTCACAGACAGTAGTTGTCTTGCTCGCACACACTGTCGGCTGGGGATAAATGCGAGCGCTCGAGCACGGTTGACTCAAAGTCTGCCTTCTACATGACAAACGAGCGCGCCATTCAGTTCGCATTTTGTTCTCGACCGTGTTAGACGTTTTTAGTAATTGAAGGGAACGCCGGAAGCTTTTGTTTGTGTTGCCATTGTATGCAGGTGTGTGCGGGTGTTAGTGACTGTTGGTGTTAGCCAATGCAAGCCAGCGACCGTGTATTGGTGAAGCAGCCAATGCTGCTTGCAGTTCAAAAGGGCACACGACCACGACGACGACCAGTAGGAGAGGCAACAGCAGAACAATAACGGCTGGAAAGCAACAAAAACAGCATTTAAGCCAACTCGTTCGTTTATGTTTGTGCTTGTGTGAATTCCTGACTGCGTGTGTGTGTGTGTGTATTTGTTCTTACGAATACGCAAACAAATCAAGTTATAATGGCCAGCGCTATCAGCGAGCATTTGCCGTGTGCTCAATACTCAGACTCAAATTCAAATTCAAATTCATATTCATGCTAGAAAGTGTCGCGTGCGAAAGTGTTGAAATAAAAGCAGCAGCAGCAATCGCGCATTTTTTATAGCAAAAAAAAAAAAACTAAAACCTGTTCTAGACGCCAAGTGCAAGTAACACACACACACATATATACGCACACAAGCGTGAATAGGTGTGTAAAGAGAGAAAAAGGCAATAAACAATAACCAAAACAAGTATCAAACGATATAAAACTGAAGCTCAATGTACGCTGCGATCATTTCAACCAAAATATACATTAAATAATAGTAATAATAATAAAGTGAATTGATAAACCAACTAACTTTTGAGAGAAAAGAAAAAGTTATTTGAAATTCTCTGATTCCAATCCGAAAAACGATCATGGCTATGACTGCTGCGGCTGCCTATGCGTCAGCAACCGCCAACAATGCGCACGTCACACAGCAGCAGCGACAACAACAACAACTAACAACAGCAACAACAAATCAGCAGAGACAGCAACGGCGACTGAGCCGTGCGCGCACGAAAAGCGCAGCTCAAATGACGTCGACTGCGATGTCGACGCTGCTGCTCAAACGCGCTTACTCAGCGCCCCAATGGATATTTCTCTTTATATTAATTTATTTAGCAACAGGTGAGTCTATGTGTGTGCGCGCGCCTGCATATTGTCAGGACCTAAGAGCGTGAATATTGACAATTGTTTAGGTGTGTGTTGTGAGAGAGAAAGAGAGAGAGAGAAAGAGAGAGCAAGCTAGAGCGAGAGAGTTGTTATATTTGGAGCAATAACAACATAAATATATACAATTTCATATGACACCATTGTGGGCTCCAATTTTCTGCTGAGCCACAGTTACATACATACATATGTATGTATGTACACTTTTCGAGTGCATTATATTTGAGGAGAGTGTTAACTGTAGTTGTTGTTCTTGTTTGTGTTATAATTGAGCTTATTGTTGCTCGTTTACAAAGCGCCATGTGCCAATACCTGTAAAGAGGTCGACGTAGGTCTTTCAATACTAATACCTGAGCATAAATAGCTTTCGAATGAGTAACAGTCAAAGTTGCTTGCATCAATAAAATATTAATTGTGATTTGATACTAATTATTATATTTGTTATCTTGTTTGTCTTACATAAACACTATTTACTATCAGAATGATTTTTGCTTCATTCTATATTTGATGTGTCTCCAAATATATAACAATATTCAGATAAATGTTACATAAGATTTTAGGTTTTTAATATATTTAAAAATGAAGGGAAACAACAGATTATAGTTAAACTTAATTATCTAATTTGTGTTTTGTATATTTGGAAATTTAAATTAAAAGCAAAATTTTCAAATGTACATTTAATTTATTATTTAAGATAGAAGTATTCAGATATACCGAAAAGGAAGTTGTTAATAAAGCTCTTCCAAGATTCAATATTTAATTAATTTTACAATTTATACAGACAGAAAAGTATTGACAGAATTCTATTTCTCTCAACAAAATTACGCATAGATAATATAAGTATTTTTGTTGGCAATACAGAGGCTATTGTTTGGATTGCTCCTACACGGATCTCCATAATTTACAGGGTATGCGCATAAAGTGTAATAACTGTTTTAGCTGGTCATCATAGTCCATTGTGCGAAAGAGCGACCTTAAAAATGTATTTTTTGATTATTAACCATACACACTTGGGAATACATTAAATGCGTATGTATTTGTTTATTTGTACACTCACAATTTGTTGTTATGTGCGTATCTTATCTTAGCGGAAAGCAAAGCAATCGTAGCCACAAATACAACAAATGCATAAGGCAACCGGCAACGGCGGTTGGTAATTTGATAAAGCCGCTAATGCTGGAGGCCAATCTTGGTCTCTAGTTGTAACAGTTGCACTTGGGAAAAGCCCTCGCTTTGATGATGATGCGCAGAAGACGTGCAACAGAAAAAACAACAACAACGACGACTTCAACAACAACGACGACTACAACAACAACTGGTTTTTCAACCTCATCATAAAACCTTGCTAACGTCGTCTCGTCGATCATCAAAGTCGGGTTTCCATTGAAATGCATCCTAAAGTGAAAACATACCTTATTTTCAGAGGAAAAATCGCAGCGCAGGTAATATTTAGAAACGCACATATACAGACAGACACACACACACATACATACAACCAGAGAAAATTACCTGTGCTACCTGCGTCGTTAACGTTAACAACACGTGACCTCGCGGAACCGCCGCGGACGTGGTTCCCTTGCTGCGGATGCGGGTGCGGGTGTGTCACCCTCGGTCTGGTCAAGTGTTAAAGTGCAATCGGCCGGAACGCGTGTTCCATTCAGCCGCTGGGCCTACGCACCCGACTGACGGTCATTGCATGACGCTGTCCATTAGTGCAAGTAGGACAATATAATTTATGCCATGTACTGAAACTACTCAAATGCATATATGTGTGTATGTAAATGCATATATAAATGAGGTAGAAGGTAATCCTTTTCTGAATTGGATGGAATTGATTGAATGCTTGACTTAAGATGATGAAGGCAGAGTGATTGATTTTGTTATATAAAAAGAAAAATAGCTTGATCGAATTTTTTGTTTAATTTCTAAGGATCGCATAGTAAGTTCGTATTTATAATTAATTGATTATTACTACTGAACTAGTTAGACTTAAAGCAAATTTTAACTTTCTAATGATCAAGACGATGTCTTATTATAGCAAATTTGAAAGCAATAGCTTAACTTTATTGCATAGATGAGTATTTGAAATAATGAGGAACACTAAAATTTTAGATGATGTTACCTAATAAGTTTACTATTCCAACAATAAATTGTTGCAAAATATTTACTTCACATACATATATGCATCTATATATACATGTAATATAAAAAGTATGATTTATATACTTTAAGTACGTAGTATATTAGGAATACTAAATGTCACTTAATAGGTTTCACATTTAAACAAAAAAAATATTGTCTATAATAATATAAAATGCAATAATTAGGAATAGTACATTTCAGCAATTAATTATTGTTAGATATTTGCTTCGTACATATGCATATAATATATATAGAAATATACAAAATGAATATTTTAACTTTTATATTCTTTAAAATCCCATGGAAGTCTTAACTTTCATATTTACTCACCTTAGAGGTATATTATTTTTGAAGAAAGGGCAGACTTACCTGTGCAGCGCTGCCAGTTTGCAGGCTTCGGCATCGGGTGCATCGATTTTCAAGCGCCTTGAGAAGACCACAAACCGCAAACAAATGAAATATTTTAATAAAGCAGAAAACAGAAAAAAAAAAATGAAAATAAACAAAAACCAAATTGAAATAATACAAAATACTCGCACATTATGAAAATGTGGCTGGCTACTTTCGCTTTTAGTTGGAAACAAATGTTTAAATTGTGGGCGTTGTTAAATGTTATTGCTGTGGCTGTTGCTGTTGCTGTTGTCATTGTCATTGTCTTTATCAGAGCCATCACGTAGCTGCGTTTTATCTCTTGTTATTTGCATACGCAGCGAACCGACCGCAACAGCCAGGCATTGGGCATTGGGCTTGACTCAGTCATATTAAAACGTTCGCATCTGCACTGTGGAATGGAAACCTAATAAAAATTAAATAGAAAATATAATACAAAAATAAATATGAATATATGAAAGTGCTGAGTGATTTGAGAAATGTTTTCAATTTATTTATACAATATATTTGTTTGAATAAAATAATAAAATTTAAAATTAAAAAAAGAAAAAGGCAAAAATTCTCTAAATATTTATCATATATACCTTCATCTATTCACTTAAATCTAAAGTAAAGTAAAATATATTCTATCACAGTTCCACTTCCACATTTCTTTTGATTCATTTCGTTTTCGACTGATTTTGTATCGAATTTCAGATTCTTCAACCCGTGAGTCAACATTGCATATTGCCAAACAAACGAACAAAAAAAAAAATAAATAAAAAGAATAATAAAATAAAAAAGCATCAAGGCTACAGATCGTTTCAACATGTGTTTCGTATATTCTGGTTTTGATGAAATTCAGTTTCGGCTTTCCATTCCACAGTGCAACGCCCACCAATTGTTGCAAGCCCGTTCTTTTGACCGTTTTCGACTGTGTTTGTTCAGATTGTTCCGGGCCATGGCTTGGACCGGGGTCGGGGCCCGGGCACGGTCACCGGAAAAGATTCTCAGGCATTTTTCAACAGTTCATTGCTTTGTGCTACTTTGCCGAACGGGTCTTCTGGAGCGCTCAAACAGCAAGGGCTGTATCTGAGTTGCGTCCAATTGTTGTTGTTGCTACCACTGAAAACTGGTTCCCAGGCGAGTCTCGTCGACTCTGGCTGCGACTGCGACTGCGACTGCGGTTGCGGCTGCGGCGCCACCAGTGACTCCACAGTGTGCCCAATTCAAAGTGCTTTGGACGCATTGCTATTCCCAGAAACGACTTAGCCCAACAACTCATATATAGATAAAGACGAGGTGGAGTACCGACGCCTAAAGGTTGCCAGTCCCAAATTTGAAAGTGTTCTAAGCTCTGAGCGTTTTGTGCGCGTTTCCCAAGCGTTTTCAGCGCGTTTGCGTCCATGTGATGCGACTATTTATCTGAATTAATTAGTTTTACTTCGCATGTGTGAATTGCTTTTGTTATAATCATCTAGCTATTGTATAATAATACAGTCTAAGCAACGCACCGTATTTATTTAAATATTTAAAACTTGTCTCTACCCATCGCATTCTTAACAGCGCTGGCGGAAATTTGTGTGGGAACTATTTTGTTAGGATAGACTAGATTGGCTGCTTTCTGTGAGTGCGTGTTGCACTCCACTAAAAGGTGACTGCACAAGCGATTACCAAGTGTTGAATATAATGTGAGATCTACTCAAAGTGTTTGCCGTCCGATGGGAACAAGGCTTATTTGCAGATGCTTCGAACAAGGGATTCTTTTCACTGCACTAACAGAAGTTAACTTTTCTCCAACTGATAAGAAGCTCGACCAGGGGAATAGTTGAACAAATGCCCATTTAAAAGCAATTAGACAATTTGTTGACAATTTCTATTGCACAAATTAAAACAGTTTTCTAATCTCTTAAAATGTTGGGCAAACAGTTTGTGAAACATGAAAACAATGATAATTTTCCATTTGATTTCTCTCGATCTTTATGGGTAACTTTTCCTCTTGTTCTTTGCTTTTTCATTAATAATATGATAGCTTCCAAGCATTTTGATAATCGCATTATCAACAAACTATAATTAAACTATAATCGCGACACGTTTTCACTTTTCCGAATGGAATAACAATAACTGAAACTGAGCTCAAAAGGCAAAGCAACAATTAAATTGCAATTAAAAATGTTTTTGAAAATTAATAAACGAAATTGTTACTACTATTGCTGTTAGCAAATTAAAAAATTGCTAAAAAGTAAGAGCCCAAAAGCAAAAAAAAAAGAAGCGGCATAAATAATGTATGCAACTGGGGAGCATCCATCAGGCAGTAATCCAACACTTAAATACTCAGTGAAAAATGAAATTTTTTCGCAGGCGTTTCTTAAAAAAAAAAAAAAAAAAAAAAAAAAAAAAAACTATTTACAGCAAAAATTAAAAGCAATAACAACACGGTCTGCAATAATAATAAAGCACAGTCGGTGTGTGTGTGTGTGTGTGTGTGTGTGTGTGTGTGTGGGCTGTCTGTGTGGCAACCAATGGCAAAACAATTGAAGTATGACCAACTGAGAAGGAATAACCAACAACGCCAAGCCGAAGAGATAATACTCTTGCAGATTTAATCAAATAGAACTATATAAGAGTAATCAGATCAGATTCTAAGTTGAAGCTCTAAAAAAAAGTGATATGCTTAATAATAATAATAATTTAAGTAGCTGTAGCCTACTTCTTCTCGCATTTGAATATAGTCATGAGCTAACTGCAGCTGACGTGTCTAATATTATTTATTATTATTATTATTGTTATTATTATTTATGTTCTCTTGATAGTTTCTATTGCACAGCTTGTTTTTTATTTCTCAGCTAATTTAAAAAGCTTAATTATATTTAAATTTATATTTATTTTATATTTATATTTAAATATATATGTAAGATGTATTCATTTCAATAAGCTATCTATTCTATGAGCTACAAACATCCGCATGACAGTATAACAATCTCGGTAAGGGTATATAAACGTGGCCAGAGACGCAGCTGAGCAACGTTTTAGGGTTTTTGTTATTGTGGCCAGTCGACCAGCCAAAGGGCTGGCTGGCTGGCTCGTTGCCGTGTGGGGGGTACAGGGCAAAGGGGGTTGAATGCTGAAATAGATGGTTACTTGGAGCTAACAGTTGCAACAACAATAACAACAACGACTTAGAAAGTTGGGAGAGCACAAAAAACAAGACGAAAACGCTAGATCGGCAAAAATGAATACAAGTCAGGCCAAAAACAGCTCACAAATCGCGACAGCAATAAAAAAAAACCGCGTCAAGCATGCACATGTCGACATGTATAACTGTGTATGTGTGTGTGAGTGTGTGAGCCATGTTGTTTTTGGCTATGTATATGTGGGCTCTGATTAGTCATGCCACAGAGTGCAATGCAATGCAATGCAAATGCAAATGCAAAGGCAAAGCACCAGAGCTGAGCTAATTTGCATGTATGCATACTTATGCAAATTCCGCATATGTGAGAGTATGGCTAACTGGGTCTGACGCCTATGCTAAAGTGGGCGTGGCAGGAGTCTGTATAACACACAATTTTGTTGTTTCCATTGTATTCGAGTATTTAGCACAATTTTTAAACATTCCATTTGCATGCAGTTAATTTTCTTTCGAATTTTAATGATTCGTGAAAATACTTTGGGGAAGCGGAAAATGTATCATAATGATATAACAGCTTTGATGCATACTAATCTAGCTCATGGGAAAATCCATAAACGAAAAGATAAAATGAAAGTAGAAACTCACATTTGTTTGGGGAAAAATAATTCATTTATCAAAAACTTCTAAGAGTTTGAAAAAAAGAACAAAATTTATATATGAAAAGCAATTTAAGGGAAAATATGCTGAATAGATTATGCTTTCAATTAGAGATCAAATTAACAATGATCTTATTTCAATTTAAGAACAGATTTTGTGAAATGCATTCGAGCAAGTGGTAGATGCCTGGTTTTGCCAGCTAAATATAAATATTCCATTTGACTCAATCTCATAGAAAATTTGCAAGTTTTTTAGGAGAAATATCTTTCTCTGCCTGACTCAAATTCTGTTACCCTTTTACTTCTTGAAGCTGTTTATGCATATTTGCTGGATTAGAAATGTTAATGACCAGACATAAATTTGGAAAGACATTCTCAAACGTGTCTATTGTGACAATTGTTCATTATTCATGCTATTTGGTTTAAAATGCTGTGGTTGCCCATTAGACTGGGAGTATTTAAATTTTTCTTTGCAGTGACTATTTGACACGCCCAACTTAAAGCACAAAGCGATTTAGACATCATTAAGATTTAAGTTAGAGGCGTTAAAAATCAAGCCGAATCATGGCGACTAGTAAACATCCTATACTTAACATAGATTTTTCAGAAGACGCATAATACAATTAAAATTAGCATCTCATAGTTTAACAAAAATAATATTAATTTATATATATTAATATAAGCAAGTTTCATAACTTATTATTATTAATATATATAATTGCCGCAAGAAATATTAGCAACAAAAATATTTTAAATGTTTTTAAAGTAAGTTGAAAAAATAATCAGCTTATTTCTTTATATATTTATAATGAAATTATAATATATAACTTGATAACTATCTATTCACACAGATTAAATTGATGCTCGCATTGCTCTCATGTAACGAGCATGTGCTAAAAAAAAACTATCATACCCTTTCTATCCAAGCACGATGTCTACAGGGCATAAAGCAGCTATTAACAACTGTTTCTTTTATGGTACCGCTAAAAACTTAAAATTCGCTCGCTCTCAACCTAAGATCTCGTCAAAGTCGGCATCGTCGTCGTCTCTGTCTCTGTCTTTGCCGGCCCATTGTCAATTCATTCACAAGTCAGAGAACAAGAAGCAGCAGAAGAGGTTAGAGAACAGTTGACGAAAATGCGAAAACAAAAATTCTTTTTTTTTTTTATTATTATTATTATTGCTGTTTCGCATTTCAAACGTTTATGATTATGAAATTTCCGTTCCGTTCATTTACGGCTAAGCACAAAAGGCCAATGCTGTTATACAAAAGAGCATGTCGACACATACAGCATATATAATAAGTAATTCTTTTTTTTTTCATGGCATTTACATACCCTGTACAGCAAAAGACCATATAAAGGTGGATAAATGTACTTGAAATTTATCGAAAAATCTGCTCGAGAGTTATTTAAAATTAAATAAAGCTTAAGTTGCACTTCACATTAATTGTTTTTTATTGCATACACCATGGCTAAAGAATTTTATATTTAATTATTAAAAAATATAAAATACTATAAAATTGCCAGATATCTGATGAATATGCTTTTGGCTCAGGCTTACTCAATTAAATTGTCTTTATTACGAGTTTCAAGTTTCTAGGGTATCTAAGGTGTAAAAGCATCTGGTTTTCAGCATTCCTACTTGCATTTGTTTGCTTTTGAGTGTTTTTCTGCACACTTTCGTACGTGAGTATAATATAATTATGAGCTACTTTGACTACGGCTTACTTACTGGCTCATTTACTTACCAACGCGAGGGGGCACGAAGCTCTCAAAGCGCTGACACACAAATGCCAAAACCAAAACCAAAACCAAAACCTAAAACCAAATGACAGCAAAACGTTTTGAGCTCTGTGCATAGGCCTCCATTTCCAACTGTCCGGCAAACGAAATCGCCTTTAAATGCGAATAAAATACATTTCAAAAGCCGTGCAACAAAATCGATGGCCTCATAAGGTCTATACCCCTCTCCATTCCTCTCTCTCTCTCTCTCTCTATCTTTATTATAGTCGCCCTGAACGGAGGTGTACTTGCATGCAGCCGTAGTAGGGTAAGGGTAGCAGCTACTGGGGCCAGTTCGAGGTCTGGTCAACGCATTGTTCGCAGTTTTCCACTATTTTTTTTTTGTAAGCATTTTCTAAGCCAACTGCCCTGTTAGTCAGTTAGGGCCATGCCGGGCCAAAAGCTCAAAGTTTAATAACAAAAGTACAAAAAATAAATACATATAAGAATATGTCTATAAACAATATAATAAAAGACTTTTTTGTTCACATATGCCAATTTTAGATTTATGACAAGATCGCGTCGCCAGCCACTTAGCACATATTCTAAACTGCAAATTTTATTGTTGAGTCTCTTTTTGAATACAAACAGCTACAACAAGCACTTAGCCAATGCCATTGAAATCGACGCGAAGAAACAAAAGACAAATATACATATATATATATATATATATATATATATATATATATATATATATATATATATATATATATATATATATACATATATTTTAATATTGACATTTATTTACCTATGTTAATGGTCAAGAAATACAAGTATTTCGCTTGAAAACTTTCGTCAGTTTCATTTGCCATGAAATAAAATGCTAAATAAATAATAAATGAGAATAACGGGTTTCATTTTCTTTTTATTACGATAATAAGATAAGAGAAAAAAAGAAGATAAGTAATTAAAAATAAAATATAAACGTTTAAGCTATAAAAACGTTTGAAAAGATATACAGAGAGACAGATATATTGCAAATTGCAGATATTGCTAAGTTAGGGAGGTAAATAGTTAAATAGCTGAAAGCCATATACTAATAATTTGAACTTAAATATGGGTATTACATTTTCTTTGTACAAATTATACGACTAATTATATTAATATGACACATACAAATTGACTCAATAAACTTTAAATAGTTACAAAAAAAAACTTGTTCGAACCTAAAATTTAATACAATTTGCTCTAATTTTTTAAAATTACATCTTTATGATTTGACAGCCCTGAAATGAAATGCATTATTATATAGTAACATTGAAATTTTAGAAAATTTATGTCAAGTCAAGGTTTAAGGCAAACTCAACCTCAAAGCAGGGCGATCGCTCAAAGGGTAAACAACCTTCTTTTTCTAAGTATGCCCTGGCTTAAATTGCCTTTTTAACACGTACCTCTGACACGTACCAGGTGACATACATATATATGAATTCTGACGCTTCCAAGAAACTTAGTTTCGCGACTTTGAAAATGAAAATCTGAAAACATTTACAATGCTAAAATTATGTTTATTGTTAAGCTCTCAGCGAAATGGTTTTTCGAAATTGCAGATCTTCAAATCTGTGAAGAAATTATTTATAAACATAACTGTATAAATACTATTCAATATTCATGAGCTGCTTAATGATTAATTTCGTCAGCGCATGTTGGTGGCGAATGAAACGGAAGAAATAAACCAACCAGTCAATCATTAATTACAGTTTCATGTTTCTAAAAATTTGCCTTATCGTTTCCTAAGTACAACTTTCTTTCTCGTCATTTCAACTTTTTCAGCCATCGAGATGAATAAAACTGGCTTATGTTTTGATTTTGCTTATTTCTTTACGGCTCGTGCACTCGTTCCAAAGAGCTTGTTGCTTGTTGTTTGCTGCTTTTGAAAAGCTTTAAACTTTAAGGAAAACACTTGAAACGAGCGTAGCGTGTGGTTGCGAATGGCGCTGGCTGCTGCCGGTGGTATTGGTGGTGCTGATGGTGTTGGTGGTGTTGGTGGTGCTGGCACTCAAGCACGCACATATGTTGAGGCTAGGGGCAAGGCGAGTTTATTCTGCGCCGCCAGCGCAAATGAAAGTTTTGCGCGAAATGTTTTGTTGGGTGCCGCTGGTTAACGTTTGTTGAAAAGTCATCTAGTTTGGTCAATGCTGGTTCAGTTTTGCACAGCTAAGACAGTAAACCAATCGGCCAATTACTAAATTAGCCATGTGCCCAATAAGAGCAAATGCGACACATGAGGAAGTCCACGAAGTCTTTTTAGTCCATTCAAATGCGATTACCGGCCGCCTGGCCTTGTACAAATTTGTAGCTTACCTTAATTTTCTCTCTTTTTCCACTCTTTGACAGATGTTGGCTCGGTGGAAGTGCACACAAAGGAGGCTTATTTTAATGGATCCGCCTATCTGCGCCTGCAGACGCCGATGCCCACCTGGGACCATTCGGCGATCAGCTTCCGCTCGTGCCGCGGCGGCGAAATCCTCGCCCAGCAATACAACAAAAACTCAATTGTAATCTCAGTGCTCAACGATTTCCTACAAGTCTCGCTAGCCGGTCCGGCCGTGATTGGGCTCAACAATCGCTTGGATGTCAGATTGCCCTACCAACTGTTGGACAATCGCTGGCATACGCTGCAGTTCAAGTACGAGTACGGTAATCTCTATTTGCATGTGGATCGTGAGGCAATTATCTTTGGTAAGTGATTATCTTTCAATTCAGTCCATGAAATGATACCAGCCATGAAAAGAAATTGCGGTCGAAAAGACAGTCGACGTCACACATACTAAATATATTTAAATTTGGGAAAGATTACTGAACCATATGAAATAAACTAATGTTGAAATGAGGAACTTTTAAACTATTATTTATATATACATACATGTAGATAAAAATAAAAATAATTTGTATAAAAATAATAATTTTTTTTGCCTATAATACAAAATTTATAAACTTTTCAACAAATTATAATGAACATTTGGAGTTTTCATATCCGTTTACCTAAAAACTAATTTTTCAGCATATCAGTTTTTGTCCAAAATAAAAAAAAAAAAAAAAACAATGCGGCATAAAATAAGTAAACTAAAAAAACCCACAACATTTTTTGTATTTTAAAACCCTAATTCACTTCCATGCGGAAAGTCGTTAATTAAGCTGAGGCAAATTCAATTTTATAAGCAAAGCTAACGTGACTAGTCTTGCGGATTAAGATTTTGCATTTACTAAAAATAAAATTTTAATTTTTAATTTATATATGAGGCAATTGTAATTTAAATGCCTAACTATTAAATTTCTTTGATTATAATTATGCCATAAATAATTTAACTTTTTTAAGAAAAATAATTTTTGATTGTTTTTTTTTTTTTTATTTTTTCTAGAAATACAAAGATATTTTAACATTTTTTTTAAATTCATTTTTTTATTTATTAATTTTAGTTTTCAAAAAATAGTTTGAATATATATGAAATCTATTAAATATTTCTTGTTTTTTTTGATCGTGAAGGAATGTTAAATAATTTGTTATGAGAAGGGCCTGTCTTACGTGACCTGAAAATTTTGCGTATATCCACGTCTTTTTCCGCTGAGAATTCATTCGATCGACTTTTTTTTTAAGCAAGTAATGCTGAGACGATAACCAAAAAATCTATATAATAGTATTGAATATTTACATTTGCAGTCTCCCTAAAAACTAAGTTTCTCATCCATGTTTCTTTCGTATATCGCAGCTAACTCGACGTACAACAGCCAATTCCTTACCAATCAGGACATTGGCAACGAGTTGGCTATATTGATATTGGGCAACTCGTTCTCGGGCTGCCTGCTGGATGGACCTGGTCTGCAATTCGTGAACGCCTCCAAGCAGAATGCCGTATTCGGTGTCTGCCCGCTGTCGTATGGACCGTGCAGTGAGCACGAAACATTTACCCGGCTGCAGGACAACTATTGCTTGAACGATCCCTGCATGGGCCATGGCACCTGCACTTCGAATGCCGATGGCTACGAGTGCCGCTGCACGGCCCGCTATTCGGGAAAGAACTGTCAAAAGGACAATGGATCCCCGTGTGCCAAGAATCCTTGCAACAACGGCGGCACCTGCCGCGAGAACTCACGCGGCGACTATCAATGCGTCTGCCATGCGAATCATAGCGGAGAGCACTGCGAGACGGAAGTGAACATACATCCGCTTTGCCAGTCGAATCCCTGCTTGAATAATGGCGCCTGCGTTGTGCTCAGTGGCAGCTCCAGTCCCACCTGCGAGTGTGCGAAGGGCTATACGGGCGCACGTTGCGAAATCGACATGGACGAATGCGCCTCGCAGCCCTGCCAGAACAATGGCAGCTGCATTGACAGCGTCAATGGATTCAGCTGCGACTGCACCAACACCGGCTACATCGGCGCCTTTTGCCAAACGAATATTGACGAGTGCGAGAACAATCCGTGCCTAAACGGCGGACGCTGCTTTGATACGTACGGCGGCTACACCTGCCAGTGCCAGGACGGCTGGCACGGCGACATTTGCGAGAAGCCCATCAGTTGCCAGACGCAACAGTGCCTCAACGGCGGCACCTGTGTCGACAAGGCCATCGGCTTCCAGTGCATCTGTGCGCCCGAATACAGTGGCGAGCTCTGCCAGCTGGGTCCCAGCTGTGCCCAACAGTGTCCCATCGATTCAGAGTGTGTTGGCGGCGTGTGTATGTGTAAGCCAGGAACTTCGGGTAAGTACTTGACTTCTATTATGCATCTTTATGGGTTCAATGGTTCATGGTGGTTCATGGCGCATGTGATATCCTAGTTTTGGGTTAAACGTATTAGTGCGGGTTTTTAATGATTATCAAATTTATATTTCTTCTCATTTTGAACTTTGAAATCTAACAAAAGCTACCAATTTGGAGCTGCCAACTTCGCTTGAATTGTACTTAGCCTTGCATGGTGGGGCAGAGGGTGTGGGCGAGGGTGATGGTGAGAGCGGGGGCGAAGGAGAATTGAGCGCTCTATGCGCCAGTGGCAAGAAGAAGCGTTACATATCTCCCGAGTGGCTGAAGCGCAAGCGTTGTGAACTAAAATTGAGTAGGTCTATAGTGAAATTGATAAGAAATCTAGAAACAGTTAGATAGAACGCTTGAGTATACTCTAAATATCATATCTTTATTGCAATATACTCGATTTAGTTGAACCTTATTTAATATAGATATTTAAATATAATTCCTTTTAATAAGCTCAACGTTGCTTCATAATTATGAATTAGTATGAATAAAAAAAAAAGTAGAATTGAATAGAAATATAAATAGAGTTCAAATTATATTTGAATCTTAATGAATGTCAAGTAAGGCAAATATATTTTAAACACATTTCATACTTCCCTCTTATCATAGGTATCTTAGCTATAGAGTTAAAGAATAAATTCAAAATATCAGAAGATATTTTAAACCAATCTCAAAAGTTTTTCATTTAAAAAGATCGAATTTACCGAATCAGTTTATTGACTCGAATCCCATATACATTTTGCTTTTAAATATATTTAAAAATAAATTTTTAAAAATGCTTTAACTAATCAATACTTTTATGCGCATTAACACACACATACATATATAAACAAATACACCTACATGCATTCCCATCTAATGTACTTATTGGCTGGAAAATATAACTATGCTCCTTATATGTATATATATGGCTATGCGAATTATGTATGTAGGCCCAATTGGTCATTGCCTGCCGACAGCAACAACAACCACACCGACACCTGAACAAGCAACACCAACACCAACAACAACAACAACAACAACAAGAACAACGCTAATCACAAACCCAGCTATTCCTACAACAATTGCAACAACAACTTATACTACCACGAAAAAACCTTCAATAACCAACACAACAAGAACAGTAACAACAACAACAACAACAGAAAGTAAACAAAACAAACAACAACAACAATTAGCACAAAACCAACGCTCGGCCTCCCTGAATGCATGTCCCCAAGAAAATTGCTTGAACGGTGGCACCTGCCTAGGATATAGTAACAATTATACCTGTATATGTGCTAGTGGATACACAGGTTTGGCAACAACAACTACCAAATAGGGTTGCACTGCAAGTGGTTGAACTATCAAAGTATATTAACTAAATATTTTTTATGATTGAGTTGATTGTAGTCCACATCTTAATGTAGAACTTACCCCTGAGCTATGTCTTTGATAAAGCTGCTTAAATTCTGTAACTTGTATTGCAACCCTCGTTAAATTGACTGTAAATATATATATATATAGTTTTTTATAGAACTTTAGTAGTAATTATTGCATTCTATTAACTGTAAATGTAAATATAGCTAGATTGGTAGTATACTTCAAGTAAATTTGGTAACAAAAGCCGTAAACTAACATGAAAATTTTAATTCGATATTCAGGTTACAATTGTCAGCAGAGTACGGGCGATGGCGCCAATGCCTTGGCCTTAACGCCCATCAACTGCAATGCCACGAATGGCAAGTGCCTCAACGGAGGCACCTGCTCAATGAATGGCACCCATTGTTACTGTGCTGTCGGCTATTCGGGCGATCGCTGCGAGAAGGCAGAGAACTGCTCGCCCCTCAATTGCCAGGAGCCGATGATCTGCGCTCAGAATCAGTGCATTTGCCCAGAGAACAAGGTATGCAACCAGTGTGCCACTCAACCCTGCCAGAATGGTGGCGAGTGCATCGATCTGCCCAACGGCGACTACGAGTGCAAATGCCAGCGGGGCTGGACGGGTCGCAATTGCGCCAATGATGTGGACGAATGCATGCTGCAGCCAAAGATCTGCGGCAATGGCATCTGCAAGAACGAGAAGGGCTCCTACAAGTGCTACTGCACGCCTGGATTCACGGGCATCCACTGCGACTCCGACGTGGACGAGTGCCTCAGCCATCCGTGCCTGCACGGCGCCACATGCCACAACAAGGTAAGTGTTTCGAAACGCTCTTCACAGCACAGACTCTCCAGTTACTAAAATGTAATTAGTTGTTTTTCTTTAAATACGGAAAGCATCGGATATTGAGACAAGTGAGTGGGGCCTTAAGTGTCCATGTGTGATCCGAAAATAAAAATAATAGCTTAAGAGCTTGATCTTATAAAGTTAATCCTAAAATTAAAACAAAACATATATTGGACATATAGCCATTCCTTTAGCATGAGTTGATTACTTTAATAAAATAAAAATTGTAAACCCCAAGAACGACATAAAATGTATTATAAACGAATCATCCGTCCAATTAAAAAAAAAATACATTTGGATTTCCCTGACTGATATCCACAGCTTATTGTTTCTGTTAATTAATGTTATTTCTACCGATGCAATCAAAATTTTTATCTTGTAGACATCATCTCCAATCATTTTTTTTTCGCTTTAAGATTTACTTGCTTCTAAATTTCACAACGGGCTTAATTAATTAAAGTAGTTGCAATTTTCCTTAAAAGAGAATCGGTTTGTAATATATATGACTTTTAAATAAATTAATATAATTTATTTGATTCCTTAGCTTGACTATGATTTTATTCCATTTCCTCAACTAGTGACCCTTATATTCATTTTATAAAAACAATATTTTTCACTACTACTTTTTAATCGAATTTTAACAATATCCAAAATAGATCAATGCCTACGAATGCGATTGCAAGCCGGGCTACCAGGGAGAGAACTGTGAAATCGATATAGACGAGTGCATTAGCAATCCATGCTCGAATGGCTCCACATGCATTGACATGATTAACAATTTCACGTGCTCCTGCATACCCGGCATGACGGGACGAATCTGTGACATTGACATCGATGACTGTGTCTCGGCGCCCTGTCTCAACAATGGCCTCTGTATTGACGAACTGGGTGGCTTCCATTGCGATTGCGCTGGCACCGGATACGAGGGCAAGAACTGTGAGCTGAACATTGATGAATGCGTGTCGAATCCCTGCACGAATGGCGCCAAGTGCATTGATCAGGTGAAGGACTATTTCTGCGAATGTCATGCGGGCTACAAGGGCAAGAACTGTGAGCAGGATGTCAATGAGTGCGAGAGCAATCCCTGTCAATACAACAGCAGTTGCTTGGAGCGCTCCAACTCCACATTATATCAGCTGAGCCGAGTTATGGACTTGCCGCGAGTGTTCAGTCAGACGTTCAGCTACGAGAATGCCAGCGGGTAAGTTAATAGAGCATAGCAAAAGCCAAGTAAATTATTTTACAAATGTCTCATTCTATAGGTATGAATGTGTTTGCGTGCCGGGCATCATAGGCAAGAACTGTGAGATCAATATCAACGAGTGTGAGAGCAATCCCTGCACGAAGCATGGCACGTGCAACGACGGAGTAAGTGCATCAAGTGAATCAAACAACAAAAGAACTTTAATTAACCTTATATTTATTCACCTATCAGATCGGCACTTATACCTGTGAATGCGATCCTGGCTTTGAGGGCACCCACTGCGAGATCAATATTGATGAGTGCGATCGCTATAATCCCTGTCACAATGGCACTTGCATCGATCAAATCAATGACTACGATTGCGATTGCGACGCCAACTTTGGGGGCAAGAATTGTTCGGTGCCGTTGATTGGCTGCATCAGTGGACCCTGTCTCAATGGCGGCACCTGTCGTCCCTTCTTGGTCAATGAAACGATACACCTATTCAACTGCTCCTGCGAACATGGCTTCCAGGGCGATACCTGTGAGAAGACCACAACTCTCTCGATGGTTGTCAGCAGCCTGATAACGGTGAAGACGCAACGAGAAGAGGGCTACGACATTAATTTGCAATTCAAGACGACGCTGCCGAATGGAGTGCTCGCCTTTGGCACATCTGGCGGACAGAACGAACCCGTTAGCTATATCCTGGAGCTGATCAATGGGCGCCTGAATCTGCACTCCTCGCTGCTGAACAAATGGGAAGGTGTCTTCATTGGTTCCAAGCTGAACGACAGCAATTGGCATAAGGTATTTGTGGCTATAAACACTTCACATCTGGTGTTGTCTGCCAACGATGAGCAGGCCATCTTTCCAATTGGTTCCTACGAGACGGCCAACAACAGCCAGCCCTCATTTCCGCTAACGTATCTGGGTGGCACCATACCCAATCTGAAGTCTTACCTGAGGCATTTGACGCATCAGCCCTCGAGCTTCGTGGGTTGCATGCAAGATGTTGTCGTCAATGAAAAATGGATCTTCCCTGACGAACACAATGAACACGATACCGACAGTGAGAGTACGAAGCTTTCCTACGTTCAGAGCGGCTGTCCACGAACGGAGCAATGCAAACCAAATCCATGTCACTCGAATGGCGAGTGCACAGATCTATGGCACACCTTCGCCTGTCACTGTCCAAGACCATTCTTTGGGCATACATGCCAGCACAGTAAGTGAAAACTTAGAGATCCCAATGAGTATTAGGAATAACAATGGCTCTTATCTTCAAACTCGTTAGACATGACTGCAGCAACATTTGGGCATGAGAATACGACGCACTCGGCTGTGATTGTAGAGACGACAGATGTAGCCAGACGTGCCATACGCTCCATTTTGGACATATCCATGTTTATACGTACGCGTGAGCCAACGGGTCAGGTCTTCTACTTGGGCAGCGATCCGCGCAAGATGCCAACAAAGAGTGAGTATTTGAATATGAATACAAGAGAAACTAAATTATAATATTTGTTTACTTAGACGTTGGCGATTCGTATGTGTCAGCTAAGCTGCATGGCGGCGAGCTGCTGGTGAAAATGCAGTTCAATGGCACGCCGGAAGCTTATACCGTGGGTGGACAGAAACTGGACAATGGCTACAACCATCTGATTGAGGTGGTGCGCAATCAGACCCTGGTGCAGGTCAAGCTCAATGGTACCGAGTACTTCCGAAAGACGCTGTCGACGACAGGTCTGCTGGATGCACAGGTGCTTTACTTGGGTGGTCCGGCACCAACACGCGAATCCTTGCTGCCAGCCAGTACGGAGTCAGGTCTAGATGAGGCTAGCGTAGCTGCTAGCAGCATTGCGACCAAGGACACGGACGACAATAAGGACTACTTTAAGGGCATCATTCAGGACGTGAAAGTGAGCAATGGCTCGCTCAATATGATTGTCGAGATGTATCCTCTGAATGTGACCGATGTGAATGTGAATGCCAAGCCGTTTGGGGCAGTCAGCATTGATCGCACCTCGGTGCTGCAGGGTGAAGTATCTGACGACTTGTGCCGCAAAAATCCGTGCAAACACAATGCCGAGTGCCGCAATACATGGAACGACTACAGCTGTAAATGCCCAAATGGTTACAAGGGTAAGGATTGTCAGGAGATTGAATTCTGCCAGCTGGTCACCTGTCCGGGCGGCAGTGTCTGTCAGAACTTGGACGATGGCTACGAATGCTTAACGAATATCACATTTACCGGCCAAGAACACTCGCCCCTGGCTTTCTCCTACTTCAAGGAGCAGCTGCCAGATGAGATTGGCGTGGCCAAGCAGCCGCTGCTGAAGCCGGTCATTGAGATTGCCTATCGCACGCGAGCCGGTGGCACTCTTCTGTTCATTGACAACCAGGATAGCTTCTTTGAAATTGGTGTGAATGGCGGCCGCGTCACTGTTACTTGGAAACTGACGCAGCTGCACATCGGTGAGTCCGGGCGCTTTGAAAAGGAGAATACGGATGGGGAATGGAGCCGCATTTATTTGCGTGCGCATGGAGGCAAGCTGGAAGGTGGATGGAAGGGTTGGGAATCGATGGTAGATCCCACACCTGGTTTCTCCACGGACATCGATCAGGCAGCATTCCAGGAGCTGCTCTCCAGCAGCACCCAAGTCTATTTGGGCGGCATGCCTGACTCGCGTCAACTGCGAGGCTCCACGCAATCCTCACAGCAGGGATCCCAGTTCAAGGGCTGCCTGGGCGAGGCGCGCGTTGGTGACTTGCTGCTGCCCTACTTCTCCAATGCCGAACTGTATCCACACACTGAGAATGTATCCGTGCAGCTGCAGGCTCAATTCCGCCTCAACTCGACACGGCCCGAAGAAGGCTGCATCCTGTGCTTCCAAGCGGATTGCAAGAACAGCGGCTTCTGCAATGCTCCAACCGAGGAGTACGCGTGCACCTGTCAAGCGGGCTACGAGGGCGACGACTGCGGCACCGACATTGACGAGTGCCTCAACACCAATTGCGAAAATAATGCCACTTGCATCAACCTTGTGGCCGATTTCCATTGCAAGTGCCTGCCCGGCTTTGAGGGCCGCTACTGTGAACAGAACATTGACGAATGTGCCGGCCAGCCCTGTCACAATGGAGGAAATTGCACGGATCTGATTGCAGCCTACCGCTGCGACTGCCCTGACGAGTACACGGGTCCACAGTGCAATGCGCTCAAGCAGATGACCTGCGAGAATGAGCCCTGTCGCAATGGCTCCAGCTGCGAGAATGGATTCAGTGAGTATCTGACTTTGTTTCTACTATATATTGACAATAAAAAATGGCTGGTTCTCTTAAATGATGCCATGCGCTTTCAATATTTTCAAAAATTAATTCAAGAAGAAATCTAAAATATTATATTTCTCTATTTTCCATTTTACAGATGCTCTAACCGGAAATAATTTTACCTGCACGTGCTCCATGGGCTTTGAAGGTGCGCTCTGTGACACGCCCTTCTGTGAGCTGACTCCCTGCCTCAATGGAGGTCTTTGTCTAACTACAAGCAGCGTAAGTGCCAATTAATTTTGATATTATTGTATAAAATATATATAAATTATAATTTACAGATACCCAATTGCAAATGCAGCCTGGGCTATACGGGCCGCCTTTGCGAGGAGGAGATTGACGAATGCGCCTCAAATCCTTGCTTGAATGGCGGCAAGTGTCACGACCTTGTGGGTGACTATGAGTGCGATTGTCTGTCCACGGGCTTCGATGGCGTGCATTGTGAAAACGATATAAACGAATGCATCCAGGAAGTAAAGTACTGTGGTGAGCTCGGGCGCTGCATAAATATGCCCGGTAGCTTCAAGTGCATTTGCCAGAGGCCCCATTGTGGCGCCTTCTGTAACTTCACCGATCCTTGCAATACCTTAAACATTTGCGCCAATGGCGGGCAGTGTGTAGAGAACTGCGGTGAAGAGGCGGATTACTACTGCAATTGTACCGAGGGCTTCATGGGCAAGAACTGCACAGCGCCGGTATGTAACGTGAGTCAAAGTCTTAAGTACTTGATACTAATATGCATTATATTAATATTTGCAGATTATGGCCAAAGAGGATGGTCCATCGACGACAGACATTGCCATCATTGTCATTCCCGTGGTTGTTGTCCTGCTGCTGATTGCTGGTGGACTGTTGGCCACGTTCTTGGTAATGGCGCGCAATAAGCGGGCTACGAGAGGCACTTACAGTCCCAGTGCTCAGGAGTATTGTAATCCTCGGCTAGAAATGGATAACGTACTGAAGCCACCGCCAGAAGAACGCCTAATTTAATTCTCACGATACAAAAGCCTCAATATTAACAAGAGATATTTTTAAAATCCGCCCATATAAGTACAATACGCTCCCGTACTAAGTTTTTTTTTACTAAGTTCGTCTTTATAAGGTGCTCGCAAAGCAACAACCAGGCTTCCACAGAGCAACTCTCCCCATTTACACACAGTTAAACATGATGCCTACGCTTTAGTTAATTATTAATGCAGCTTTCTATTTATTGTAGCATGTAGTTTGTATGGCAATCACTTTATAGTCGTTATATAGTTACAGTTTAGACTCAGTATTCGATAGAATTCAACTGAATAAACCGAGTATATCTAAAAAGCTGCGAACAAAGTTGTGCTGCACACTGAAACATAAGCACTGATACGAAAATGAATTGAAAACACAATTATAAAACAACAGCCGAATTCGAAACATTCCATGCGAAGGCCTTTAAATACGATACGAATTAATGTACGAGTAATATTTTGTAAATAGATTTGTATGCCCATTTTAATCTAAATTAGCTGAGCTAAATAAAATCCTATATACCTTTGCATGCATGCAACTACATATAAATACACATCTGTGTATATTTATATCTGTTGATTTATATATAGAGTGCAAACTATATGTATATCATTCATTGCGACCTTATACAAAAGCATGAGAACTAGGTGTACGTAGTTATTAAGTAAATCAAATATTTTGCTCTAACACTTTTAAGCGTAAACGTAAGAGACTGTACTATACATACATTAAATATTGCGACTTTTTAAAAAAATAAATCAAACTATAAAATACAAGAAATATATTCAAATTATAAATCATTAATATTTTTCTAGAAGACGTGCACTTTTGGAGTTTTGTCAACAGCGAGAGATTAGTTTAAAAACGTTCTGCGTGTTTTAATATTATATTCTACTATTAAAGGCAGGGCGCTGGCATTTTATTTATTTATTAATTTAATTGAATGCAAATTTTAGTTGATCGAATATTGAAAATCTTTCTAAGTTGAATAACAACATGATTGTACTTATTAATATTATTATTGCAATTTATATTATGTTTTAAAATTTTTTATACACCAGATTGAAAATTAAAAACAATAATTTGAGCATTGTTGAGAAAGTAAAACAAATTTTGACATCCAATCAATAGCAAGTTTGATGCTAAATTTTATTTACCGACTTATATGACGCTTACATTTCAGATGTAGACTACTTTGCATTTTCACCTAATTCAAAGTGTTACTATTGATAACAGTTGTAATATTTAAATATTGTGGTATCCTCTTTATAAGCTAATATGTAAAGTAAACGGCAGGCAAAACTAAATTCCCGAATTAATTTAAACAAACCTTAAAACTGTATTCGCTTTGTGAAAAAAAAAAAAAAAATAATTGGGCCTATTTGAAAAAGTTTTCGGTTTTTTTTTTTCATATTGTTTATAGGATAGATAGAAAAACAATTGAAATATGCAATTTTCTAAAATGGTAAATGGTAAAAAAAAGTGAGCTGTGCGAAGTTTTTCTTAGTCAATTGAAACTGGCCAAACATTAAAGATGCAGTCGTGTATTGCTTAATAATGCAAATGTTGACATAAGCATGGTCTTCGGATAATCATAAGATGCTGCAGTATCATAATATGATGCAGTTTCCTACGCTAAATGCTAATAATCAGGACCTGCTCTACCCGTCCGAGCTGTCGTTCTCAGCCAAGCGATGCGACCCATTTAAATTTGCTTTGCATCTCTGGATGATAAAATATGCATTCGAGCTTATTAATGCAATTCTTTCCGTAACGACAAGGCTTCGGATGATAGAAGGTGCAGCCAGATTTGGTGCAATTAGGATAGTATTTGCACATGGTCGTTGCTGTATTCACTGTCACCGGTGCGGATATCGACTTGTAGTTTTGCACAGGTATCACATGCGACGCTGAAAATGCAAATATAAGTATTTATCATTTAAATTTAATATGATTATTGGTCAAATTATAGCACTTACAGAGAGGCGGTACAGTTAGCTGCACGTGGCTGAGATCACGTGTTCCACTGTGCGCATAATTGCAGTCGATGCTCATGCAAGCCAAGTCGAATTTACATTTGGGATGAGAGTACATGCACTTGTCGGCAAATTTGCAGTTGGGGAAGGACTTGCAAGGTGCTGATGGGTGATAATATTCGCAGAACTGCTTGTTGCAGTTCGGATGATACTTGCAGCGCTCCTTTGGCTTGGCCACCTTTAAAACGGCTGAGTCCACACTGACAGCACTTACTACGGAAATCAGGAGGTAACATTTTTAATAAACATTGAATTCATATGTTATTTATAAATATATTGCTTACATTTATCTAATTGAATGGTAGGGCACTTGAGCAATAGGTATATATATATATATAAACTTAACATTATAAAACAGTTTGGAATCGTATAGGTTTATTAAACGGAATTAATCCTGTAACCGCTGTAAATAGCTGTTTCTTAATTTATTCTAGTAATTTATTACAAATAGTTACCTAACATTTATCAGAATCTTGCATATCGAAAAGTTCTTTAACAGTCCTCAATATTTTTTTCTTGCATAAAAAACATAATTTTTAAACTATATTTTTGCGCTTGACGGATATCAAATTTCAAAGGTTATTTATCTATTTTCAATTTTGTTTTCTAAAATTGTCGGGAACTTTTTGCTTTAAGGAACTGTTAGATAGTTATGATTACATTAATACCATCAAAAATATGATTTACTTACGTGTTGGCAAATTATCGTACTTTCGATCCTCTGCATTCCGTATTGAGATTCGACGTCGCTCCATGGAGTCACGATCCTTACTGCCAGAACGACGTTTTTTCTGTTGCTGTTGCTGCTGCAGCTGCTCCTCTTCGGGCTTAATCTTAAAACGTATAGGCGTATGTTTTACCTTAGAAACTGAGTCCACAGTTGCCGAAGTTGTAGTTGTCGAATTCGACAACTTCTCATGTCCACGCTTGTCCAATATCTTTGGAGGCAGTGGTGGCGTCGTCGACCGACTGTTTTCTTCTAGCTGAACTTTCGAATCTGATTTATGATCATTGGAGGAGGAGGCGGCCTGGTTAGAGGTGCTGCTTAGTCGTTTGATAGATGAGCGTTTACGTGGAGATGTCGGCAGCTGGTCGTCGTCATCATCGTCATCGGCGGCGTTCTTGATAATGATCTTCTTGATTTCCTGCGTCTGTCGCAGCACCTCGCTTCGACGCAAGCTACGCGATGGCTTTGGCGGCGGCGTATTGCTCGAAGTGGAAGGCGATGAACGTGAATTGCTGCGCGCTCGCTTAGCCTTATTTTGTCTATTGTTGCTATTGGTTGAGGAAGTCGCAGTGCCGGTCGTTGAGGTTGGCTCCACGCTTACTAACTGTAGAGTTGCCGAACTGGTCGAGGACACCTGAGGCGAGGGTGTGCGTTTGCGTTGCCGCTTTCGATAGGCTGCAGCAACAGCAGCAGCGTTTACTAGAGATTTATCACCATTCAAAGTCACCACGAACTGTGTCTTGGATACAGCAGTAGATGAGCACCCAACGCTGTCCACATTTTTATCCACATGCATGTCAATATCAATATCTGTTTCTTTTGTATTGTGAACCAACTGCGGCACATAAGTTTCATAGTCACCAGCGATTAAGCTCGGCACATACTCCTCTTCTACATCTTCCTTTGCCACCAGCTTGATCTCGGAGTGCGGCTCGACCGAAGTCCGCATTCGCTTGCTATCACTGTGCATCACATTCACCAATAACTCTCTCCTGCTGCGTCGAAACAGCTCTCTGCCAGCCCTATTTCCTGTTGAATCATTGGAGCGCCGCTTACCCAGCGTAGAGCTGATGATCTCTGGTTCATCCTCGCCGCTTCGATGCTTTGACGAACTGGAAGTAGTTGTTGTCTTAGCCAAGATTGTCGATCGCTGGGCATCGGCAACAGCTCTCAAAAGCAGATTCTTGCACGCCTGGCGGCGTGGCGAGACTGGTGGTCGTGGTTTGATCTTAATAACCGAATTAACGGGCTTTTCCAGCAAGTCCTCATCGTCAGATGGCTCTGGCGGTTTATTAACGGCCACAATAACACGCGAACCAATACGATGTTTATAGTTGCTCTTTGGGCTCCGACTGGGCGACCGGCGTCGGCGTAACGGTTCACGCTCCCGCTCTCGCCGACGAGACGGCGGGCTTTCGTTGCGTTCTCTGTGCTCTCTATTACGTTCCATGTTCTTATTCTCTTCTGGTTGATGGTCGCTGCGTCGTCGATGAGCTGGCACATAAAGTTTGACCTCTTTTTGTACCCGCTGTGATCGATCCGGGAGTTGTGGCTGTTGCGCAGCGTGGGGCTTACAACCCAATCGCTCGTGCACCGAACGACGCTCTGAGTGTTCGTCACCCGATTTTTGTGGAGCTTCCACTTCAATTTGTTTTGGTTTTTCTCTAGCTACCACCGGTTCAGCTCCCCTGTTGAACACAATGGGACTCTTTGGCCTGCGTGTGTTCGAGTTGGAGTTGGCTTCTTCTACAACTGGAGCCGTGTTATTGACCACAGATTTCTTCGACTCGTTTAAGCCTAACGTATGCTCTACAGGCAGTTTGGTTTCCTCTTCGTCAGTTTCATCGTCCAATTCGCCAATTTGACGTAATTGTTGCTTGGCCGCGTAAATTTTTCGCTGTATTTCAGCTAATTCGGCGATATCCTTCTCTCGATTGCCGCTTGTGGTAGTTGAGCTAATCTCCGACATTGTGGGTAAATCAAAATCTTTCTTCGTAGGTTGCAGATCTTTTGTCTGTTGCTGTGACTGTTCTTGCGGCTGTTCATCCTCTTCGACAGCTTTGCGTTTTTTCTTTTTGAGCAACAGCTCGTCCTTTACATTACCATCGATATCGAGCGTCTTTTTGGCTTTTTCTAGCAGTTCCTCAGCAAAAACATCTGTAATGGAACTGATTGGCGGCATGGGGTCACTTCTTGTCGAAACATCAGCCGTTGAATGGAGCAGATCGTCGCCAGATTTTCTATGTGCTCTTTTATCCCTTTTGTCTTTGGCTTTTTTATCCTTGTCCTTTTCCTTGTCTTTGTCTTTGTCCTTTAGTTTGGGCGTATCAGCAGGACGTGACTTACGTTTTTTACTGCTAGCTATGTAAGGGAAAGAATTAAAATACACTATGCAAATTTAAAACGGCGAAGAAAACTCACAGGTCGATGCTGGCAATGTGACTTCCTGTAGCTTTTGAAGAACTTCGTGCAACCAAGTGACAAAGAGATCTGTCTGATCGCCGAGGAACAGATTCAGCTCAGCGTTCATTTGCTGTTTGGTGCGTTTGTTGGCTACCATTACCATCACATAGTCTGGCAGCTCGTCGTCAATGAAGCCGGCAGACCCACCGGTGCCCAATTCGAGCAGTTTCGCCTTTACGGCGCTCTGCGGTTTTTTATTAAATTGTGAAATAAATGAGAGTTGATTACGAATTCATTGATTTTTCGCGAATAGAAAAAGTTAAACTTACGCGCATTTTTTGTCCAATCTCGCTGCCTAAATTGCAATCCATTTTGGCTTATATACAAGCGTAATAATGTATGCTTTCAATGCGTGGTTTGCTCGTATTTGCACAAGTTTTACAACATTGGGAAGAATAAAAACCTATGAGAAATATTATTTTTTAGCAACTGCAGTAAAAGTTAATGTGACCAAAACTTCACAAATAAATAATACCAAATTTGTACATTCATGTTACTTAACATGGTGAGTATTGAAAGGGTAAAAACACTCACATTGACTTTCCTAACGCAGTCGCCTGAATGGCAATTCGTAGTGTGACAGAAGAAGAAGCTGAAAAAAAGTATTTCAGTCGAGTTTCAGTGCGACAATTTTTCTAATTTCGTAATAAAATGTGTAATAATGGAAAACAGGCAGCCCAGTTCAAATGATGTGATAGTGCCAGGTGCGTTGAATTGTTAAATATTATGAATTTGCACAAATATGGCGTTTATTTGGCCCCAGTCGAGAGGTACGCTACCTTTGGCTGGCTGGCTGGCTTCAGCCTCTGCCCTGGGCCCGTGTGAGTGTAGAATCTGCGCGAATGGCCGCATCGAAATAAATGCAATTTTATGATAATTATGCGCTTTTAGCAAGCAACTTGTTGCATTTAATATGTACCCCATTGTTTCACTTACAGAATTGTACTTCCTAATTTCGAAATTTCTGACTGCGGGGCCGCTGGAAGAGACAGCAAAGGTTAGTGATCGGGCATTTTAGTTAAGCGCCGCCCTGAAAAAAGAGCGCAATTTCTTCGTTTGAATTTCGCTTTTGTTTACAAACATTTTACTAACCCGATTTCCAAATATTTAATTTTCAGGTTCTGGTGAAAGAATTAGAGCAAAAGAAGGTAAGTTAATTTGTGTGTGTGTGTCGCTCTGAGGTGACGCATTAAAGTAACATTTTTTCACATTGAGGATTTCCCTCTGGTATGCAATTTTAAATGCAGAAACTCAGAAGCGTTTGTTTATATATTTTGTTTTGGTTTGGTCGTCGTCGTCGTTGTTGCTGTTGTTGTAGCACAGCCGGCAGCAGCCTACACCGTCTGCTTATTTCAGAGTTCAAAGCTATACTGAAATTGAACAGAATCGTATAACGTATAACGATGTGACAGTACGGGAGTAGTCCGTCTATCTGTTCCGCCGTTTGTCCGCTTAATAAAAGTAGGTAAAAAAGTAGGCTCCCGGCTATTGCGGGCGACAGCAATGGCGACGTCACTATTCTGATGCCCAGCAAGTGCAAGTGATAACAAATTTTGAATGCCGCTCCTTCTATTACCCCTAGGTATTGCCCCGACGCACTGACTGGCTGGGCAACGAGCATGAGCAGACATTTGCTGAATTGGTGAGTTATTGTTGTGATTTATTATGTTTAGATGTCAAATGTTGTGATTCTTGCTTGCATAATTGAAATTAGTGTCTGACTACGTCTTCGGTCTTTTGTTCAACTCTTTGTACATTTGTGTGTTTTGCGTATGCGCTTTGTGACGTCACATGGCCATCGATTGATTGAATAGACACTTGTGTTATACTATTAATTTTTTTTTTGCAAATAATGACAATTAGTTAAATGCAACATATACAATATTATTTAAATATATAAATTGATAAATTAAATAATTAATAACAACAAAAAAGATTATGTTTTAAATAAAAAATGATAATGCTCTAGGAATATTACATATTTAAAAGTAGTTAAGTACTTTTTGAAAAATTAGATAAATTAATTACAATTACATAGTAATTTTAATAACAATCTGCCAATGGCCGACATCTTGCTTTCAATATAGTAATGTAAGTGTGGACATGCGTTTGTATGTATGGCCAAGCATATGCATGTGTCAAGGTTAGAACGAGACGGCTGTAGATACTGTCGCTCTGAACAGCTGCGCACTGTTGAGATATCGATATCGATAAATCGTTCATTTTGAAATTGTAGGAACAAAAATACGCGCATATTGGGCCAAATCATTTACTTGAAATATGCAGTCGTCTTGGTCCGTTAGTCGACAAGGAGTTGTCGCCGAGCGTTCCAGGAATAAACTCTTTGCTGGGCACTGGCCGTCAAAATTTGTTACGCACAAAAGACACCGTATACAAACATCGTACTCTGCGAGATTACTGCACACGTTTGCATGGCATATCACTGCCCGACTCAGCGCTCACAAAACCGATACACAATTTAAGTAAGTTTTAGCTAGAATGATTGATACTTATAGAAATATATATTAACACTTCTGTATTTCAACTTGTAGCCAAGGTAATCAATGGACGAGAACATGGTGGTTTGGTCCGTCGCAAGTTGCTGGTGCCTACATCTCTTTATCGCAAGACAAAGCTGTTGCGGCGCACAGTTGGCCACCTGTCATCGGTGTATTGTGTGCTTTTTGATCGCACTGGCCGGTACATAATCACTGGCGCCGACGATTTACTTATTAAGATTTGGTCTGCAGCGGATGGGCGTCTGTTGGCTACGCTGCGCGGTGCCTCCGCCGAAATAACTGACATTGCAATCAACCTGGATAACACAATGTTGGCAGCTGGCTCAGTTGACCGCATTTTACGCGTCTGGGACATGCAAACAACTTCACCGATAGCAGTTCTTGCCGCCCACACGGGCATGATAACTTCGGTTAACTTTTGTCCATCACCACGCAGCGATCTCAAGTATTTAGTGACCACCAGCACGGATGGCTCAATTGCCTTCTGGCAGTACTCGACACCACGCGGGCAAAAGATAACCTTCGCACCAAGGCCCACCCAATACCATGAAAAGCTAAGGCCAGGACAGGCTCAAATGATGTGCACTACCTTTTCGCCGGGCGGCATGTTTTTAGCAGCTGGCTCTGCGGATCATCATGTACGCGTCTACATGATGGCCGAAGACGGGCCCAAGCGCATACTCGAAATAGAAGCTTACACAGACGCAGTGGATTCAGTGCAGTGGTCACATCGCGGCCTACGCTTTATATCAGGCAGCAAAGATGGTACAGCGCACATCTGGACTTTTGAGTCGCAGCAGTGGAAAAGCATTAAACTATGCATGACCGAACGGTTGCCGAGGTAAATGTCTTAAATTAAACAAAAAAAAGAATATACTGATTTAATTCAATTTCTAATTGTGCAGCTGTCCAGAGCCAGAGGAAGGCAAGAAGCTAAAGGTTACAATGGTCGCTTGGGATGCATCGGATCGTTATGTTATAACAGCTGTCAATGATTTTACGGTGCGTATATCTACGAAAATTTATAATTAATTAAATAAATAATTAAATACTTTGTTCAATAGATTAAAATCTGGGATTCGAAATCCGCTAAGTTGCATCGCGTGTTACGCGGTCACAAGGATGAACTATATGTGCTTGAGTCGAATCCAAGGGATGAGCATGTGCTACTCTCGGCCGGCCATGATGGTCAGGTATTTCTGTGGGATATTGAGCAGGGCGTGAACGTGGCTCAGTTCTTTAACGACATCGACGGTCAAGGACATGGCAGCGTATTCGATGCTAAATGGTCACCGGACGGCACAATGATAGCAGCGACTGACTCGCATGGTCATATATTAATATTCGGCCTTGGCATTGGCACCGAAAAGTACAAATTAGTATGTGTGCTAAGAAACAACTATGCCAAATTGTTTGGTATTAATTGTCATTTCTTTTCAGCTACCCACAGAGCTATTTTTTCACACGGACTTTCGTCCTCTACTTCGCGATGCACATCATCACGTGGTGGATGAGCAGACGCAAATAATGCCGCATTTAATGCCACCCCCTTTTCTGGTCGATGCTGATGGTAATCCACATCCGAGTAGATATCAGCGTTATGTTCCCGGCCGTGAACGATGCAGTATGGATCAATTAATACCAAATTTAACAGTGGGCATCGATGGTATTGTCATTGAAGATAATATAAATGCACCGGCGAATGCTGCAGCTCCCGCTCCTCCTGCAGCTGCAGTTGTTGGAGCAGCAGGAGCAATGGGACCAGGTGGCAATTATTCGCATATCGATCGCATGATTGCTGCACTTGCCAATCGTCAGGGCAACAATGTTAACAACGCTAATGCCAACGATGGTAATGTTTTGAACCAGTCATTTGAGCGATTTATCATACGCCAAGGACAGGATCAATTGCCCGACTCTAATTCTTCGCGTAATGCAACGGCACGTGGAAACGTGTTAGGCGGACGTCGTTCACTGGCTGAGGGAGCACCTCGTCAAGGTTGGGCTGCGGCGCTGCCAGCTGCACCGGCTCCTGCTGTGGGTGAACAGCCGCAAGCAGAACCAGTATTGGCTGTCCTACCTGCTCAACAGGCAATGCCATTGAAATTTGTGCGCCGAACTTACGTGCGCCCCATGAAATATGCGCAACTGCAAAACCTCAAACAGACTATATATTCTGCTGGACAATACGAAATGCAAGAATATAAACGTGAAATGCGTCGTCGCCCTATCATGATAAATACTTCAAGTGCAGCATCTGCACTACTGGCCGGAGTTGGCAGGCCACGGAACACACGATCTAATGGTGGTGGAAGGCCAGGGCGCAGACGTGGAGCTCAATCCGGTCAGCAACAAGGAGGCCAACAACCTGCCTATCGGACGCGTGCTGTACGTGATCAGGAGGAGGACTATGAAGATGCAGTTGTAGCCGCCCCACATGAAGAGGAGGAAGATGACGATAGTAGCAACAGTTCTGGGGATACAAGTTATTCGAATGTTGAAGAGAATTTAGAGGATAGCAGTGATGAATCGGATACGGATAGCTCCGATTATTCAGACTGGGTTGCCGATACACCTGGCCCAAATCTTGAGCCACCGAAGCGTTCCAAGCGCAAACCACTCTCACGCCGTCGAACGATCTCTGATGACAGTAGTGATGATGCGGCGGCAGGCCAGACAGCTGCCTCCAGCAAAAAGCGTGGGCGCAAGCGAGTGCTAATACCACCGACGGCGCCAAATGGCGAAATTCCAGAGCTTTACCGTCCAGCCGAGTGGCTGTCGGAAGTGATACCACGCAAAGCACCGTACTATCCTCAAATGGGTGATGAGATTGTCTATTTCCGCCAAGGTCATCAACGTTACCTGGAGGCGGTTCGTCTCAAAAAGGTCTACAAGCTGTCGCACAGCTCAGAGCCTTGGAACTTTCGCACACTGCGTGATCATGAGTTAGTGCGTGTGATTGGCATTAAGTACGAGATTCGTCCGCCGCGCTTGTGCTGCCTCAAGTTAGCTATCATTGATGACGAGGGAAACATGACGGGTACCACGTTTAAAATTAAGTATCATGATATGCCCGATGTACTGGACTTTCTGGTACTACGTCAGACTTTTGATCTTGCGGTGCAACGTAATTGGAATATTAGCGATCGCTTTCGCTGTATGATCGGTGATGGCTGGTGGATGGGTCAGATTGAGTCGCGTCATGCACTCAGTGCCGATTTTCCGGATTCATTTTTCATGTGTTTCCGCGTGCGCTGGGACAATGGCGAGTATGAATATATGAGCCCCTGGGATATGGAACCTATCGATGAACAGCGCCTGCCCGATGAAGTGGGCGGTGCTGTACCCGTGTTGCCAGAAGAGATACGTGCGACGTTATATCAGCCCAAGTCCGAGGAGTGGCATCGGGGTGATCGAGATGGCACTTGTCGTCGCATAATCAATGGACTTGAGCAGGTAAGTGACCAAGGCCAAACCCTCAAAAGAAGCAAACAAAAAATATTTATTGAAAATATATAAAGTATATAATTTTGGAATGGAAAGGAATATATATTTATATATATATATATATATATATAATATGAAACCAATTTTAAATGATTAAATATTAATTGTGTTTCCATTTAATTTTCCAGGTGATGCGTTTATCAATAGCGGAACACTTTCTGGCGCCAGTTGACCTGAATATATATCCAGACTATGCGTATTTAATTGAGTATCCCATCGATTTAACAACAGTGAAGTCGCGTTTCGAGAATCACTTTTACCGCCGCATCACTTCGGCTCAGTTTGATGTCCGATATTTGGCCACTAATGCGGAACAGTACAATCGTCGCCATACAAGCATCGTGAAGCATGCACGCATTGTAACTGATCTTTGTCTGCGTATCATTAGGTAAATAATAATATATTAATTTTTTTTCCTTTTGTAAATAAACTTCATTGATTGCTTTTTTGTCAAACTTAACAGGGAACCCGATGAGATAGATGTGGCAGCCGTTTACCATCAGCTTGTCGATATTTACCATTCATCAGAGTCGGAGAATGAAGCAGATTCAGATGTTGTACCGTCGACTAGCACCGGTCCAACCACATCAGCGGCTGCTGCTCGCCAGCGGGTTTCATCGACGCGACGGTAAGCCAAGAAACATAACCATAATATTTCTACATTATTTATTAAAATTTACTATTTATGTAGCTCGAATCGTATACGCTCAGATGGCGATTGGCGTTCCGACTGCCGGCAGCTGCTGGATCTGATGTGGCAAAGACCAGATTCATTGCCATTTCGCGAGCCAGTCGATACGATTGAATTTCCAGATTATTTGGAAATTATTGCCACACCGATGGACCTGCGTACAGTCAAAGAGGATCTGTTGGGCGGGAATTATGATGATCCATTAGACTTTGCAAAGGATGTGCGCCTCATATTCTTAAATTCCAAGAACTATAACACCAACAAACGCTCTCGGGTGAGTCCCCTTGCCGGATCTCGGTGCTGCTGCAGATCGTCATTTATTCCAAACTAATGCCAAATGCGCATTAATCGCAATTGTCATTGGTGTATATATATTTGAGATTTGAATTCCTTTATTGCCACTGCCGCATAATGGTTAATATGGTCGCTAATAATAGCCAAACAAATACTTTTCCAAATTTCCAAAATTGCTTTAAGGCAGAGTAGTTTGAAATTTAAAAATATTTTCTCAAAATTATTTAATTGTTATAATTTAATTTTTTTTTTTTAAGTTTTCAAATAGGTATAAAAGTTACTACAATATTTATATCTGCAACTTCTGCTGTCCTTACTAAGTTTACTTGAAATCAGTATTGCCTTTAATGCACCCATTATTGACCGAATTAGTTCGCTAAATCATAAATATATTGACTTATTTTTTTATTTATGAGTTTTTCATACGGACTTACGGAGTAGAACTGAGGAGACTTTACTCGTTTGATGTTTAAGATTATTTTACTATTTTACTAACTCCCCACACAATGCCTATATATAATAGATATTTGATTTCTTCATTTCATTCTTATGTTAAATTATTATTCAAATTGGTTTTTGCACTTAGTGAAAACAATCCAATTGTGTTTCGTTATTTCTCGAATTTCCCGCACTGCTTTAACATCAGACAATCTCACACACCAGCTCATGTCTTCTTAACGTTTCTTTTGCAATTTGTTAACATGCCTTCAAACTTCAAATTAACCACAACCCAACTCATAAACCATCAATCGAAACAATCAAAACCCATCAAATATTTCGAACTAAACCAAATGAATGACGATCCGTGACAATCAACTAAAATAGGATAATCTAGCGGTAAGGTTTCTCTTGGGCTACTATTTCAGCACAACACCAACACCTATTGACTATATTGAATTCAAGAGCACTTCTCACTAAATAAATCGCATATTTGTTTTTCAGATCTATGCAATGACACTGCGTTTAAGTGCGCTTTTCGAGTCGCATATTAAGACAGTGATCAGTAGCTGGAAGGCAGCACGTCGACGTGCTAACAAGAACAAATCTGGCAGCAGCGGGCGGGGTTCCAGCAGCCCCAGCAAACGAACGCCACCGGATCGTGCCACACGGCGTACACAGAAACCACCGGGTGCTGCCAGAAGGTTGCCACACACAAGCGAGGAGGATGACGATGATGACGACGATGATGATGACGATGACAGTGTGGCACAGCAACAAGCGCCTCGTGGATCCCAGCGTGCAAATAGACGTCGCAATGGCGTGGCTGCTCCAGCTGCAATTTCGAGCTCAAATCGTGTTACCTCATCGTCGTCTAATCCGCAGCAACGTCGCCACGAGAGCAGCACTAATTCGGACAGCGATGAGGAGGAAGAAGAGGAGGAAACTACGCCGGATGCTACCAGCGATGAAAATGAGGATGAAGAAGTGCACTCCAATGACAGCTCGCCGCAACAGGCACGTCGCCGTCGTGGACGTGCAGGGCGCCAGAACGTCAGCGACGATGAGTCCAATGGCAACGATTCTGAAGAGAGCTACAATCCAAATGAGCGGCGCCGCGGTCGTACAGGAGGCGGTAATAAGCGCAAGGCCAACAGCAAACGACGACATAACAACAAAAGACATCGTTCGGATCAGGATAGTCAGCCTGGTGGAAGCCGTAGTGTGGCTGTTGCCACCACTCGTCGAACTCGTCGTTTGCTCGGCAGTTCAGAAGATGAAAATCATACCGCAGCAAGCCATTCCCAGCTAGATGATAGCACGCAGGACAGTCAAACACCCCGCAAGAAAGGTCGACCAGTGAAAAGCAAGAGCTCAACGGCGATTGGAAATGGGCCAAGCACTAGTGCGGCCGCTGCTTCAGCAGGCTCCAGTGTTGAGAGCCCCTCTCGAAATACGCGTGCCAATGGAGCCCGCTCACAGAATGCTGCTGAAAATGATCACAGCTATCATCTGCCCGTTCGCAATGGTCGTATTATTGACTCGGACACAGATTCGCATGGCCCAGTTGGACGACCCACAAGGCAGAGTGCAAAACGTGCACTGATGGATTGGGCGCGTGGCAGTGATATCGAAGAAGAAGAGGACGAAGATGAAAGCGAAGAGGCTGAAGAGGTCAGTTTTGCAAAGCAAATCACTTTACATATAAACAAAATAATAATTTTTATTGATTTTACAATCAGATTCTACCCACACCCTCGAAGGACGACATACCCTCAACTAGTCGGGCTGCTTTAAGTCAAGCAGCTGCGGCTTCGTCATCACGGCAACTGCGCACGAATCGTAACACCGTTGTACCTGCTGCTGCGGAAAGCGATGATGACGATGACAGTGATAATGAGCCATTGGCCAACAACCAGCAAAGTGCGTTTCGATGAATCGTCCTACTCTAACAAGTATTTTAATACGCTTTTACTTATTTTTTTATAGAAACTGCCACTGGACCTGCAAGAACTAGCACATCAGCTCCGCATCCATTAACGTTGCGTCGACGTTTACCTTCAGTGCCTCGTAGCACGCATATGACGCGGTCGCATGCCACATCAACAACCAGCAGCTCCAATCAGCAGGAGCCACCAATGGCTGCCCACGACCATAACTATCTGGGCAATGAGTCAGCGGCGGCTTCTCGTGCACCTCGGCGCGTGTTGTCGCGTCATCAGCGCAATGCAGATGAATTGGACACAAGCAATGATCCGCTTAACAATTCACGTCTGCTGGCTCTCATCTCTAATCCCCGACGTCCCACCTCTACAACAAATAATGTAACAACACGCCGATTGCGCGCCCGTACCAGTCAGGAGCACTCCCAGGGTGAAGAAGTAGAGGTACAAGAGGCGCCTGAAGAAGAGGATGCCGCTGCCTCTGACGAAGGGACCGATGGTGGTTCCAGCTCTCAGGGTAGCAATGATGAGGATGATGATAATGAACCAACTGCCACAGACTCAGAAGACAATCAGCCCTTAACCAGCTATGTGTCGCCAAGCAATGGAAGACCACGACGTAAAACCAAAACCTCATCTTCATCGGCAACGACTGTAACGCAGGGACGCGAACAGCGGCAGCGTCGTCGTGGACGCGCTGTTTCTGATCAGTCTGCTAATGATGACGATGATGATGACTATGAGGCTCCGCGTGGGCGACCCAATCGTCTTCGTAGCAATCAGCGCAGTGGTCGAAATCAGAAGCGTCCGCGTTATAATGAGCAATCCGACGAAGAAGATCAACAAGAGGGGGCCAGCCATCGAAAGCGTATGCGCAACGGCGATACCCAGGCCACGACCAACAATAACAGCTCTCAGGAACGTGAACAGCATCCCCGCCTAGAGGACGGCGACAGCAGCAGTACGGTAGATAGTGACGAGCAATTGGTGAGCGTCAGCAGCCGTGGGCGTGTACGCAAGATATCAGCAAAGGCACGTGGCATATTTAAGGATTAAAATTGGGCGCTCAGCTGCGCTGCGCTCAAGACTGTTTTATGTATAAACTAATTATAATTGCATGAGCAAATTACATTTTCTATCATTTGCTTCTTATTGATTAATGTGTAAGAGTAATTCATTGTCATTGTACCACGTCAGGTGTCCTGTGTACCGCCATCCACGCCCGCTAGTAAACCCCCACCCCCAAACTAGACTTAAGGAAATCGTGTTCTCATGTATAACCATTATTCACTATATATAACACAAATCCCAAAACCTTCATGCAGTGTTTAAAATTTATAATTTTATTTTTTTCCGGCGGCACGCTCGTCAGACTGCTGCTACATATTTTCATGTAACTGCACTGTGGGTGTTGCGGCAACCATTTTTTGTATGTATTTCTATATATATATATAATATACATATATTTAAAACATTAGCATCCACGAATCACACACTTCATTTAAAATAGACGTTAGAATAAAGTATCAATAAAAAAAAAAACGAACTACTTGTAATTGCCATTCAGTTTCAGTAATGATTGAGGATGCTGCACTAATGTATTATTAATCTACACCTTTTTTTTATGCGGAAAGGTAGGTACAATCAGAGCAGATTCAATTCACTATGTATGTAACCTATTTAAGCGATTTATTTTGACTTTTTACGTATTCTTCTGCTAACTGCTTAACTCTTGCTGCATTTTCATCCGTTCCGTGCTTCGTCTCAAAGTCCAAAAACTTCTTGTATATAACTAGCATTTTATCCGGCTGCAACTTTTGAAGCACTGCACGTTCCAGCAAATTTCTATAAGCAGGGATTCAGATCAGTTAATTTCAGCATACATTTAATTTAAATTGATAGTCTTACCGTGCGGACTCAATTAGTTCAGATTTGATTAACATGTCGACATATAGTACCCAAATATCAATTCGCTTCGGATATGAGGTGACAATGTCATCCAGTAGTGTTTGTGCCATGGCATTATCATTATTTTGGGCATACAATTTCGCAAAGGCCACAATGCAATTTATATCTGCAGGAAAAATTATGTTTATTTACCTATAGAAATTCTCTTAGACAAGGTTTATACGAAGTTAAACTTACGTTGATTCTTCGGTAGAGCACCAAGCGCACGCTGTAATGTTGGCTGCACTCGATCCGCCATGCCTAGCCAAAAGTAGGCATCGGCAGCCACACGCCACACCTGCAACTCTGTCCTAAACTTGCGCATCATTAAATTTAATGTATTGACCAGACGCTCCCTAAGATTGTGCGACTTCAGTGATTCGACGAGGTTTAAGTATGTTTCAAGTGGATCCGTATGGCTTAGTGCCTCCTTTAGCACATCATCAAAATTGAACGAGTTGTAAGTGAGCTCTAAGTTAAGAAGTGCCATCCATATATTACGAAGCTCTTTGGTTTCCCGGAACGCTATCGTTTTGATGGCGCGCCGCGCTATGTCCCGAGCTTTGTCTATTTCTGTATTTGACAAAAGGAAGGACATATACTGGATCCAGGACTTGCTGCTGTTTGGTTCTGATAGTACCAGACGCTCGAACTGATCAATCGTTTCTAGTCGTTGATTGGGATCTGCATTGCGCTCTTCGATTTCGCGCAGGCGTTGCTCTTCCTTGACTTCAGCTTTTGCTTTTTCCTTGGCACTAAGTCGTTTTTTCTTGGTGGAGTTCGCCTCAACCATGCCAGCTGCATTGTCATCTTCGTCGCTGGATGCCTCCTCTTGACGCTTGTCATTTAATGCGTTGATGTCTGTGTCCCAGAAGCTCGAGATACCTGGCAAACGCACCTTGGTTGCCGCCTCTTTTATTGCATTGGATTTGTATGTATTTGTCTTTGCTGGTTTCTTGTCTTCGAAGAAAAGTTGTGCATTATTTTGTTTGCCATTGACTAGCGGCTTGGCTTCCACTTCAGATTTACTTTTACCATTTGTAACGTTATGTAGGCTTGGTTTGCTTGCTGGGTTATTTTCCATTTTCATCTTCTTGCGTTTTATGGGCGCTTCGTCAGTTTCAGCAGCAGCGCGTTTGACGCCCTTCCAAAGCTTCCAGACGGTTTCTGGCACGGCAATCGGCAGCTTGTCGTGTATAAATGCCAGATTACAGAAATCGCCCTGACGTAGACAGGCACTGGCAGAGTTATCCACATCGTTGGGATGCAGGCGTATCGGACAAAGTATCAACGGATTGCTGGCACCTTTCTTTAGAGAGCACACGGCAATGCTATCGAGTTTAAGCAACACTTTGGCTTTCATGCCGGATTTGGCAATTAAATTTTGAGGCAGTTCCTTGCTGCTGCTGATGTGTTCAATATCCTTCTTCTTGTTGCTTATTAGCAATAAATCGTTGGCATAGTCGATCCACAAAATGACAGCTTCTTGCTTGCTGCCCACTTGAGGTGCTGCCACGTTTCCTGCCATGCTAGACATCATCATTGCACTTATTGATTTTCTGTCTTCCACATTATAGATCCAGTTGCTGGTCGTCGAATCAATGCCCTTAAAGAGTACATTAATTTTGTCCCCTATTTTGTATTTGGCAATAGGTGCTTCCATTCCTTTTAAAGATTTTCTTATCTGTGATATCTCCTCAAGATAGCTGAAAGATATTATGTAGGTATTAAATACCTAAATTACGGAACTAAAAACGATTTACCTTTCCACTAGTTTTGCTGTGTCGGACAGCTGGCCGCTCCACACATCTGTAAGCTTGGCCGACACGGTCAACGTTTTAGTCTCCGATTCCTTACTGAGCACCTTAACATACAGCAGCTGATCAGGCTCCAATATGATGGGCGTATCTCGCACTGCCCGCAGGCACAACATCTTCACATGCAATTTGACCAGTTTGTTGTAGTGGCGTACTGGCAGCAGTAGCTCTAGCACCTGTTCGCCCGCATGCTTCACATGGGCGCGCAGTACATCGCCCACCTGCACGGTTGTCCAATCCTTGGTTAGATTGTCACTGAAATACGGCACATCGCGTAAACTGAAAATATTCTGCATGATGCAGGCCGCTTCGGTGTGATTGCCAACGGGATGAATGCGTTTCTGTGCCTCTTGCAAATCCACATAGTCCGAAAGCAAGCGAACTGGTACCAGACCAACAAACTCTTCCGTATTGTCCTCATCCCCAGTAGTCATCGCTGCATCTTGATCATCTTTAGCGAGGCTTATTTTAATTTCCAAGCCTGCATCCAAGACATTTGTCACTTCAATAGGAATTATTTCACCAAGCTTAAACTTGTCATCGGGTAATGTTAGGAGGACTTGTTCGTTATTGCGTCCGGCAATGCGAAACTTTGTAGTTTGACCTTCGAAAAAGCTGCTTTCCATCAATTCGCTCAGGCGCTGCTTGTGCAGAACTCCCTTGATGCCGCCGCAGAACTTGACCAGCACATAGGTGTCCTCGCACTTCACCACGGTGCCCGTAAAGACGTGTCCAGGTGGAGCTAGCTGCAGTGATGTCAGCAGTTTGATGCCCTTGTTGAGATACTCATTACGATTGCTCAAGTAGCAAATCCTTCGGTCCAGGGAGATGTCCAAGACTCGGCAGCGCAGCCGTTGTCCCACTTCGTAGCGCGTGTTTGGCGCCAAGTGCAGCTGCTCAATGATTCCGTTTACTTTCCCGACTTTAACACTATATCCGCCAATTTTGAGGTCTGGCTTAACAATGCGCGCTGAAACTATATCGCCAGCTTGAATGTCCTCCAGCGTGTACGTCTTCTCATTCAGCACGTTGGGGTCGTCGGTGCAATAGTAAAGAGACTCAATAACATCATATCCTAGCACGCGTACCGTGTGTTTGCTCTTGCTGCTGTACTTGGCCAGCACAACGTCCTGGTCGTAGTTGCCTTTGAAGTTTGATTTGATCGACCCATACGAAATAAGTCCCTTATACTTGTGGTGGAGCAGCATCACAATGCCACCTGTGCCGTGGCGCAGCACACGTGCCTTCTCCACAATACTGCCCTTCTTCGGCAGCTCTTCGCCCTCCGATTCCAGCTGTTCAGGTTGAACAGTTATATTCAAATTGAAAGTTAAGTAAACCAGTTTCGTTAGGGGCATTACGTAAAGAACTCTAGCCAGATACTCTTCGTTCAGTTCGTAGTCCTGTGGCGATTGCAGAGCATCGGCCAAGTGATGCTCGTTCACGTATCCTCGAAAAGCTTCGTTCATGATGTTGCCTTCCAGTCCATTCTTAAGATGTTTCATCACCTTAAACTTGACGATGCTGCCAGGCAGTATATAATCAAGATTTGTTTCATTCTGGCTCTTAATCTTCAATTTATCCTGCTCCAAGTACACACATTGACAAGTACTTTTATCGGGATTATGTTGAATTTGCTTCACTTTCAAGAATATTAACTGACCAATGTGATGCTTCTGTGCGGCATCTGCAATAGGTACAAACGCCTGCAAGCCGTCAATGCCAGTTTCAATTACACAACCGTGCTCTTGGATTTCCTCGATGGCACCCATGAAAATAAAGCCCTTTTTGATATTGGCATGTTGCAGTCTACTATTCACTTCACCCGGCTTAAGAGTCAGCAGCAGTGACATGCGATTACTTTCCGGTTTCTCTGTTTTTATGGCGCGTCCATAGACAATCTGCCCAATACTGAACAGCGCAGTTAGGTCGCGATATTCACTACTGTCTCCGCCCATATAGGATTGGGCAACACGTCCATATGCATCAGATATATCGGCCACTAAGACGCGCGCAGTCATTCGACCGGGCAACGCAATTTGCAATGAGGTAGCATCTGTTGCTTTGACAACGCCCATCACAAGCATATGCTCCTGGAGTGTGTCAAATGTGAGTGTTTCAGCGGAGAATGCTTGCAGTTGATCGTCATGTGCCCCATCGACTAATTTTTCGTTCAATTTTGGTGCTTTCTTAATCTTGCGCTGCGTAGCACCAAAAATCTGCATGTCGAAAATTTCTGCTATTAGATTTCAGTTAACTTTATACAGATATAAGATTACTTACGATATTTGATGTGCCGCTGTCGGTATTTGCTTGCAAATTTGCTATGCCACCTCGCGGAAAGCTTTTCTCATTCGAAACCATGCTGAAGATTATATAGCAAACGCTAAATAATTTAAACGAAACACTGCAATGTGCCCCGTACACGTGCTGGACTTTTTAAAACAGTTGCAACTGTAGTGCTGCATAATGTTTGAGGAATAAATGTTGCAAAATACTAAAAATCCAACATATGTATGTAAAAGACGATTTAAGATTTAATATGTCCAAATCTACATTAACATAGAATAATATTTGCAATCTAATAATATTTATTTATTTGTTCACCGGGCAAATATTAAAAAAAATTTTTTTTTTCATTATATTATTTACTTCGTATGCTGCATGAAGACTAATATTGTTATCGATAAACCTGACTGAACGTGCCTGGCCCCCTTTGCTCCGGCACGCAACTGAATAGGAGTGTTATTTGATTTGTTTAATAAATATGCAGACTTTACGCGAGTTTACGCGTAAAACAAAGCGCGGTAATATATTAAAAATTGTCAGAGAACATTATCTTCGCGATGACATTGGTTGCGGCTCAGACTTGTGTCAGTATTGCTTCCAAAACGAGGACTACCAATTGACATCGAATCATGAAATTAGGAGCAGCCTCTTTAAGTTTCCGCACTATATCGTTTTGGATACCAACGTGGTTCTGGATCAAATCGATGTTCTGGAAGAGGATGTGCTGCACAATGTTATCGTACTCACCACGGTGCTGAACGAAGTTAAGCACAAGAGCTCATCCATTTACAAGCGTTTCAATGAGGTAATTCACGATCGGAAACGCAACTTTTATGTTTTCGTCAATGAACATCATAAGTGAGTATAATATATTTAACAATTAACTTGAATTTCATTTCATTTCATTTTGATAATTACTAGGGACACCTATGCCGATCGCGAGCCGGATGAGAGCGCCAACGATCGTAATGATCGCGCCATACGCCTGGCTGCCAAGTGGTACGACTCTCACCTACAAACCTCGCAAGACTCGAAAGTCTTTCAGCGCAGTGGACGCAGTGTCACACGTGTTGTACTCCTAACCGACGATGCTGGTAATCGTGCCAAAGCCGAAGCTGAGGGCATTTTAGTAGCCACTGCTGCAGAATATGTTAAATCGCTCGAAGATTTTCCTCTTCTGGTCGACAAGCTATCCCAAAAGACATTTGAAAATGAGAAACAAGCGCTGCCCCAATATCCGCCCCATTTGTGTATGAAAGAAATACTCGAAGGACTACGTCACAAGAAGCTGCTGCAAGGCTCATTCCAGGCTTCCAGAGAGAACTATCTCGAGGGCAATGTCAACGTGGAGGGCTATGAGAAAGGCGTAAGATGTTTCTTCGGATAAAGCCATCTTGCGACACTTATACATATTCAATATTCTACTTTAATTCCCAGATCTTAATACAGGGCCGCGAATCACTTAATCGTGCTGTGGATGGGGACATTGTTGCCGTCGAACTATTGCCTGAAAGCGAATGGTCAGCGCCTAGTGAGATAGTGCTGGAGGAGAAAAATGTGTACGCAGATGATGTGGCCAGTGAAGAGCGTGAAGAAGAGGAGATGGAAATGCTGCAGCAATTGCAAGCTGCGCCAGTTGCAGAGCGCACTCCCACTGGTCGCATCGTAGGTATTGTGCGTCGTAAGTGGCGCCAGTATTGCGGCATTCTACAGCCCAGTCTGATCGAGGATACGACTCGGCATATATTTGTGCCTGCCGATCGCAAGATCCCTCGCATACGTATTGAAACGCGCCAGGCAGACAAGTTACAAAACCAACGCATTGTTGTAACCATTGACAGTTGGCCGAGAAACTCGCGCTACCCACATGGTCACTTCGTCCGATCTTTGGGACCACTGGGCAACATGGCCACTGAGAATGAGGTGATCTTGCTTGAACACGATGTGCCGCACTGCAAGTTCTCCGAGGAGGTGCTCAGTTTTCTGCCCAAAATGCCGTGGACTATAACCGAGGAGGACTATGCCAAGCGCGTTGACTTACGCGATTTGTGCATTTGTTCTGTAGATCCTCCCGGATGTACGGACATTGACGATGCCCTCCATTGCCGCGAGCTACCCAATGGCAATTTAGAGGTGGGTGTGCACATTGCCGATGTGAGCCATTTCATTAGACCAGGCAATGCATTGGACAAAGAAGCTGCCGCTCGTGGCACAACTGTTTATCTGGTTGGCAAGCGCATTGACATGGTGCCGGAGTTGCTAAGCTCCAACCTCTGCTCGTTGGTGGGCGGTGTGGAACGCTTTGCTTTCTCCGTTATTTGGGAAGTAGATCATCAAGCGAATATTTTGTCTAAACGTTTCCACAAGAGCGTCATCAAGTCTAAGCGTGCCATGACTTATGAAGAGGCACAGGCAATTATCGATGATGCAGGACAGACGGGCGAGATCGCCAAATCGTTGCGTTACCTCAATAAACTGGCAAAGATATTAAAGAAACGTCGTATGGACAACGGGTATGATGTATAACAGCCTCTTGTTGCTCTTATAATAGTTACACTCTCTTTTTAGTGCCTTGGTGTTAGCCTCCCCTGAGATTCGCTTTCAAGTTGATAGTGAAACTCATGAGCCGCTTGAGGTTGAAGCCAAGCAAATGCGCGATACCAACTCAATGGTCGAAGAATTTATGTTGCTGGCAAATATAAGCGTGGCTCAGCACATTGCTGCAGAATTCACAGAATGTGCAGTTTTGCGTCGTCACCCGAAGCCGCCAACGACCAACTTCGATCCGCTAATAAAAGCAGCCCGTTATCAGGGCTTCGAGGTGGTCACGGATACCGGGCTAGAGTTGGCGCATTCGCTAGATAAATGCGTCAAGGCAGACAACCCTTATTTCAATACAATGATACGCATCTTAACCACACGATGCATGATGCAGGCCGTGTATTTCATAAGTGGCAGCCTTCAAAAGGAAGAGTTCTTCCACTATGGTCTGGCCGCGGAAATTTACACTCATTTCACCTCGCCCATTCGTCGGTATTCTGATATAATGGTGCATCGTCTGTTAGCAGCTTCCATAGGTGCCGACAGTACTTATGCCCAGTTGCTAGAACGCAAGGCCAATGAAGAGATTTGCAACAATTTAAATTACCGCCATAAAATGGCGCAATACGCTGGTCGCGCATCAGTAGCGCTTAACACACATCTGTTCTTCCGTGGCAAGGAAGAGGATGAGGAAGGGTATGTTATTGATAAAAAATAATTTTAAACCTGCATTTTAATCTCCTATTTTATATTTTCAGTTACGTATTGTTCGTGCGGAAGAACGCCTTGCAGGTTCTGATACCCAAGTATGGATTGGAGGGAACACTGTATCTGAAAAGCGATAAGGATGGCAAAGACGGCTTGGAGCGCACTAAGAGCGAAGTTATATTCACATTCAATGAGGAAGACCACACGCAACGATGTGGAAATGTGATTCTCCATTCCTTTGATCCCGTCACTGTTAGATTAAGTCTAGATTCGACCAACGTGCAGCACGAGAAACTGGTTTTCAAGCTGGTGAAACCATACATCAAGGGATTCAGTGTGGAAACAACAACGCAGGTGTCCACACCAGCTAATGCACAGCCACCGGCCAAGAAATCTAAAAAGGATAAAAAGAAGAAATAAACGACGAATATTTTTATATTTTTGTAAAATATTAACGTTCATTACAGAATTTTGTAGGCAGAAAGAGTAAGAAAGAACAATAAACTACCTTCATATGTAAAAGCATTTTGATTTAGTCTAGTTATTGAAAATATTAAAGTATGTCGAAAAACGATAAACATGGTCAGAGTGAACGACATCGCCAAAGGTATATTAACCCTACAACATATGCTTGCATCTATTAAGAATTAAAGAGAAAGGCTTTAAAAGAGGAATTCGAATAAATTTAACGTCATTGAGCTCAAGAGTGTAAAATATTTACTCTTTTAAATGCCGATTTACGGAAGACACTTTCCTATTTATAAATGTATCAACAATAAAAATATTTACGTTGCTATTAATAAGAGTTATTCTAGACATTGATTAAATTTTCTTAATATTTAATATTAAGCTTTTTTTTGTCTTGTAGGCAACTGCACATTTTGAGTTGAGTTTGGCTCTATTCAAAAATCAAATGTTTTATATTCTTATGCGAGGGTGATGGGATTCAAACTGCGAGAGTGTTATTCAATTCGAAAATGTTTTTCAATTCTCATTTAGTGAGAGCTTAGCTACACCTTTGATCCCACACTTTTGAGTTCTGGGTTTCACTTGTCGTGCGAGCATTTCAATATCATTGTAACGCTTCGACTTCAAAGTGACGGTCGTGCCTAAGCTAGAGCTGCGTTTCACGAATAAAGTGTTGAGAGGACCTATATAGACGTGTACATATATTTAGTGCGCATAAATATATATCCATTGTTCAAGTGACATATTGACTTAAACTTGCGATTTAATGGAGCTGGTTACCGATACAGTCAGAAAATCCAATACTGAAGGGAGTAAGTGTCGAAAACTAACCTTTAAAGTTCGCTTCGGACAGAATGAAATGCAAAAAGCAAGACTATTAGCATAAATGACGAAATCATAAAATGAGCTAAGATTTCATATATCAAATGTTGACTATTTATAAAATATACATATATATTTCAATATTTCCAACTAACAGTACTGAAGGCATTAAGTGCCGAAAGCTTTACGTTGAAGTAAACAATAGAAGGAAAAGTAAATAATATATAATGAATGATATGTATATATAATAATAATAATAATAATAATTATTATTTTAAATTTGTGAAGTCTGATGTGAGTTTGTATCAATTAAATTCATTCTAAATTATTAATTAATTATTTAAATCTAATACTAAAAGCTGAAGTGATTTGTAATATAGAAAGTTAAAACAAAAATATTTTCAATTAAAAAACTAAAAATAAATATAAATATAAATTTAAAAAAAATCTGCGTACTCGAACTCGTTCGTATAAAATCGGCAAAGTCGCAATATATATCATATATATCCACTTATATAGATAACAATATATACATACATACACGATTCAGTGGAAGTTGTATTAACATTTCAATGGCGCACTAATTATGCTACGCTGTCTACCAATAGCTTCCGAAAACACTCTTCCATGTATACATACATAATATATAGTCAATGTGCGACGTAGATTCTAAAGACTATATATGTATTCAAAATCGTATGTCGCCAAAGTGTAAATTAGTTTTGCTTTAGCTCTATCGAGCGCCCAAATTAATGCAGTGCCTAATGAGCCTCTGAAAATCCAATTAGACAGTGCAATAAACTCGAAAACTGCTAATGGACTAATGATCTTTCTATTATCAAGGTGCTTCAACCATATATGGCATGCCAGTGGATGCGCACCATCCCTTCTACTTGGACTTGTACCGTAAGTCGGTGCAGAATCCCGTTGCCTTCTGGGAGGAGCTGGGCCAATTGTTGGACTGGGACAGGCCCTGGGAGCAGGTGTTGGACAACAGCAATTCGCCGTTCACCAAATGGTATGTGGGCGGTTATTTGAATGCCTGCTACAATGCCGTGGACAGGCACATACTGGCAGGCCGGGGCGACCAGGTGGCCCTCATCCACGATAGTCCACTAACGGAGACGGTGCGCCGAGTGACGTACCAAGAGCTATACGATGAGGTTGTCCTGCTGGCAGGCGGACTGGCCAAGCTGGGCGTTAGCAAGGGCGATCGCGTGGTCATCTATATGCCACTGATACCGGAGACGATAATCGCAATGCTGGCTATAGTTCGCCTGGGGGCCGTGCACTCTGTAGTATTTGGCGGATTTGCTGCGCGTGAGCTCTGTTCGCGCATTGAGCACGTCGAGCCGAAGCTAGTGATTGCTGCCAATGCGGGCGTGGAACCTGGCAAGGTGGTGCCATATCTGGATATACTCCACTCCGCCATCAGTATGTCACGCTGGAAGCCACCACAGCGCAACATTATTTTCATGCGGGAGAAGGTAGCATCCGATATTTTGGACGACAAATCGGATGTGCTCTGGTCAACTGTACAGGGCATGGCCGATGCTAATCAGCCAGTGGCCTGTGTGCCCATCGAAGCGAACGATCCACTCTATATACTCTACACCTCGGGCACCACGGACAAACCGAAGGGCGTGCTACGCACAATTGGCGGTCATCTGGTGGCGTTGATGTACACCTTGAAGATGATTTACGGCATCCAGCCCGGCGATACGTGGTGGGCTGCCTCCGACATGGGCTGGGTTGTAGGACACTCTTACATTTGCTACGGTCCACTCTGCCTGGGCGCCACAAGCGTCATGTACGAGGGCAAACCGGATCGCACACCGGATCCGGGACAGTACTTTAGGTACTGTATACCAAAATTCTCTTTAGATTTGGTTGGTTTGGAAATTGTTGCTTCCTCTTTTGCAGAATCATCGACCATTACAAGGTGTGTGGCATTTTCTCTGTGCCAACCTCATTCCGCGTGATACGTCGAGCCGATCCTGAAATAACCTATGGCCGGCAGTACTGCATGAAGTCACTACGCGCCATATTTATAGCTGGCGAGCATTGCGATTACGAAACGAAGGCTTGGATAGAGAAGACATTCAAGGTACCGGTGCTGAACCACTGGTGGCAAACGGAGACGGGCTCGGCCATAACGGCGACTTGCTTGGGCCTGAAGCACAGCCTCACTCCGCCTATATACTCAACCGGCTTACCTCTCGTGGGCTACGATGGTAAATATTGATAAATTTCAAAATGTGCACTATGTAATTCTTTACCTTTGTTATCAAAACAGTTAAGATCTTGAAAAAGGATGGCACTGAGGCTCTGCCCTGTGAGCTAGGCCGTATTGTCTTGAAGCTGCCACTGCCCCCTGGCAACATGGCCACCCTGTACAGAAACGACGAACTCTTCCGTAAACTATACTTCCAACGGTTTCCGGCAAGTCATTCAGCTAGATTTATATAGATTCCTGATTCTCTAATATGGTATATTAAAATTATAGGGCTACTATGACACCATGGACGCTGGTTATAAGGATGCAAGAGGCTATGTCTTCGTTACGGCACGTGATGATGATGTTATTAATGTGGCCGGCCATCGTTTGTCCACCTCCAGCCTAGAAGATGCTGTGCTACGGCATCCGGACGTTGTTGACGTCGCTGTATTCGGTGTGCCGGAGCCAACTAAGGGTCAGGTACCGCTCTGTCTCTATATACCTGTCGAGACTTGCAAGAAAACAGACGCCAAGCTGTCCGCAGAGATTATCCAGCTTATACGCGATATTGTGGGTCCCATAGCAGCCTTTCGCCTTATCACCTCGGTCAACAGTTTGCCACGCACGCGCTCCGGCAAAACAATGCGCAAGGCCATGGCCGACTTTGCCAGGAATGAACGCGTCGTGCTGCCGGCTACCATTGACGATGCCAGCGTCTTCAGCGAGATTCGGCGCGCTCTACAGCATCTGGGATATGCGATGTCTGCGCCAGATCCCATAGTGGCTAAACTTTTGGACTAATTCTTGACTGAGTTCACCTCGCCATCTGGGTCATCTGTGCAATTATTTTAGTTTTCTTTCGAAATGTTCACATAAATCAAATAAAATATCAACTGAAAAGTAACCCAAAGTGTTTATTCATTTAGCGAGCTGGCAGCTTAAAGTAAATCTTCCAAAATACAATAAAATAGTTTAAAATTATTTATATAATTCCGTTGAAAGTACACGGGCCGATATGTGATTTTGCGAAAATAATTTAAATGTTAATGTCTGCGTTGGCGAACTATGGCCCCGAATCGCTCGCACTAGTCAACTATAACTCAATCAATTTATTCAAATTGTGTGCAAATTTCGTGCAACATTGATGGCTTTCATTCCCATGAATGGCAGCGGGTGAGGCGCGTGTAAGACACCCATTTCCATGCCCATTCCCACTCCCGTTCTCATACCCATTTCCATTTCGTTCCCACTTCCCACTTCCACATCCATTTCTATTCAGGCCTCTGCCGCACTCAGTGCACATATGGCAGTCGCTCTGCTGTTTAACCTGATTTCTGCACTCAGCATCAAAGACCACAAATGTGTTGATTGTAACCTTATTAGTGGGCCACTCTGTGACCCATACATTTCACATCAAGTAAATGCTCTAATACGCTACACTACAATGATGAAACCTGAAAACATTATATGTATGTTATTTTTATGTAAGGAGCAGAATTAGTTATATTGTCAGAATTCAAGTAGATCTCGATACTCTAAATGTAAGATTTAAACAATATTATTAACAATAATTAATATTAATATGAATTTTATATATGTAATTATTACATAATTTACTTATTGGTTGCTTGGCAAATTGAGCAAAACTATATCTTTATATGTTTAAAAATATCAATTTAGATTAATTATAATAAATATATATATATAAATATATATCCTTCATAAAGGAAAAATAAATTATACCCAGCTTTAAATCCATGAAAAAACATATTCTAAAGATGAGTCGCTGTTAACTTGCGGTAGATTTGTGGAAAATTGGAAATTATCAATTTGGAATAATAACCTCTATTTAATTGTAGTAAGGTGTATCCATTCTATTATTTTTAAATTTAGATTATTATTAATTGAATAGTTAAATTTATGATGAAGAGCCTATTCTGGTATAGCAGTCATCGAAATGTTTTGATTTGAGTTTGAATTAGTTTATTTGCTCAGGCGCTCTGAAACAGTTGAAATACATCAAGAATTCACACATGAATTTAACTTAATGAACTTAAGAAAAATATATAAACTGAGATTCCAAAATCAATTTTCATGGACTAAGGTTTTTTATTGAGTTTGCTTCCAGATTTATTAATTAATATATGAAATCATGGAAATAAGTTTTTGTTTGTTATGTCTCTATGTTTATTTAAAAAATTTTTATAATTCAGGTATTTATTATTAACACAAAATTTAAATAATAATATCAAGATTTTTGTTGGCGTTTTGCCAACAAATTCTGCTTTGCATCTCTTAAACGTGCATCATTCGTAATGCAATAAAATGAACAAATTGAATTTTGTAAGTAATTTCTTGGCACTAATTTAAGTTTTTCGCTTTCTTATATATGTGTACATTAGCCCCCCTTTTGTCAGTCAGTCAGTTAGTCAGTAGAATATGTAAATAGTCCCAGTCTAGCTTGTCAAAAAGTTTGCATGCCAAACACGCGCCATTGAAAATTAATTGCAACGTTTCGCCTGCAAATCCCAACCTCATAAACTGAAGATTATTCGACTTCACTTCACTTCACTTTACTTACTTTACTTTACTTTTCTCTGCTTTATTTACCGACATTCAGCAGCTAAGGCAGTGTCTCAGTGTGTGTAAGAACAATGGAGTCAAGGTGTGTAAAGATATTCGCAGATTCACTTAAAGGCAAATGCAGGATGCTTTAACGAAAGTTTATCAACAGCTCGTAAGTGCAATATTAACTACCTATAAGTGGGCGACGCTCATAAACAATGCGCTTTTATAACATAATTAAAAGCTGATAAAACTTATATAATAACATATTGAGCGGCATCGGAGCAGCGCTTATGTTTGTGTCTTTATTTTATGCTATTGTGTAAAGTTGCAAGCCAACATTTGCTCGGCTATCGTCGGTGACGTATACGCAATATTTGTGTACGCCCACCAACCGGCATGCTACTGTCTCTATCTGTTTAAGCTCAACATGTGGTCGTTTGCCGTAAGTTTGAGTGTATTCGTCGTCAGCCAATAGCGTGCCTGCATTTGCTCAGTGTGCGTACTCAGCGGAAGTAAATAAAAGCTGATGTCCTGTCAAGGCAGACCATCATTCGAGTGCCTGCGTTCAACAAGTTCGTTTCAATCAAGCAGTGAAAACACACATATTTCCATTGCAACACTTAAAAGTCGTTGAAGTCATATTGTAAGTGATCTAACTTGCAAAAAGAATAACCATCAGGTAATTAAAATGTGCTAAACTTATAATAAATTAAATGACAGATTAAATGCCGACATTTCAATTTTGAAATAGTAGTCTTATTGTTTATATATTTATATGTATAAATTGATATTTCGTTTTCAATTGACATTTTGAATAGTGGAAAATATATTAACATGTTGTGCTTCTGTAATATGAGACAACTAAATATTCTAGGTCTACCTTCAGTTGGCCATTGAAAATATTCTTAGTTCATAAATGTTTAATTTTGTTTATGCATGAAATTTAAGGTAATATCAGATTTACCAATGGAAAGAACTTAATCATTTGGCGCCAATACAAATTTATTTCTTATGTCAAAGCCAATTTAAAGCGATTCCGAGTCATATTTAAAATTATTTTTTGGGTTTTTATTTTTAGCAGACTAAGTTATAAAAAAATAAAATAAAATATCCAAATCCAAAATCTTTATCTAGTTCAAGCCAGGCGTTATTGAATTAATTATAAAAATTAAATTGATTGAAATATTACAAATTATATAAATAGATACGATAACGATTATTATTCGTATATTTACCTTACTGGATATATAAATTATTAAATGCATAAAATCTGAGCACTTTCAAATTTTGAATATGCATTGCGTGAGTTGCGGGGCCTTCAATGCAAGCATATGTAGCACCTATTTGTTGATTGTCTGACATCCTCACACATACACAGATAGTTGTCTAAAAGCAGTCAGCCAATATAGTACTTCAATAGATCATTGGTAAATAGCGCTGCAACTGTTTCTAAGCTCAGTAAATGCTTGAGCGACACGTACATAAATTATATTAGATGCAAGTTAGTAGGTCGGCAGGAATGTTGACACACATATATATGTATATGCATGTGTAGGTAAACACAACTCATCACTCGTGCGAGGGGGCGCATATATGTATATGCATATACATACATATACATCTTCATCAGGCTGGAAGACAGGCAGTTGCCCTGCTCCACCTGGGGCGTGTAATAGAAACAAATTGTCTGGCACGTAAACACATTAGCGCCGTCTTCTGGCTGTTGTCATCAAGATTTGCTGGGATTTGGATTTAAAACAAAAAGAAATATAAAATATTGCCTGTGGGCAGGCAAGCATAACTCCTTTTAAACAGCTTGAAGCATTGTCTTGGCAACAATAATCAGGCACGTAGCATTCAAATTATAGCAGTCAATCAAAATTAGTTAAGCACTTAGCCTGAGGAGTTTATTCACGTGGCAATTACTCTCTAGGGGGAATTTTAAAACGTATTTATCAACTTCTGAGAGCTCTGCTTGCAGGATGTCTCACGTACAGTTGCTAGCGATCTGCTTCATTGCCATCGTTCTGTTGACTGTGTGCGCTCACAGTGCAGAGGCTACCACACAGGCACCACTATGCCAGCCCGGCATAGTCGACGAGATGCCACAGCATATCAAAAAGGTTTGCGTGGCACTGGAGAACTCTGATCAACTGACATCGGCGCTGAAGTCTTACATCAACAACGAGGCATCTGGTTAGCAGCTCATTGATGAGGGATTTCGTATATGCCAATTTCTAAATGTATTTTTCAATTTACAGCTCTTGTGGCGAATTCCGATGATTTGCTAAAGAACTACAATAAACGCACAGATGTCGATCATGTCTTCTTGCGTTTTGGCAAACGTCGTTAAGGAACTTAGTTGAATTCAATTCCATCCACCAATCGATTCGACGACACGATCCCGGCTAAATGTTTTTTGCACTTGTCTACAACAAAATGGCGTCTTCTTCTTATATGCGTAATGTACTCTCTCGGCACAATAGCGTTTAATCGCGAATTAATCAACTTGGAAGCTCTCTAGTTCAATAATCGAATGAATGTATACGATATATTTACGTGTGAATTTCTCATATTTGTATATATTCTTCAAGGACCCCCGAAAACGTACTGTATTTCGTTGATGTATTCGAATGTTTTGTAATAGCTTTTTATTTTGGAGTATTTTATTATTGCCAAATACAAATAAATACTGTATAAATCATATTTTATTCCACATATTATTCACTAATAATAAATAGTAGATTTTCCCACACTTAAAGCACTTGCGAAAATTAATTAATTAGTATGTAATTGTAATTCCTGTAATAAATTGTAACTGATTTCTTGTTTAATAAATTCTCTTTTTATCTTCTCAAACTCTCAAAATGCACTTTAATTTTTTTGTATTATATTTAAAATCAATAAAAATTGGATTTGAGTCGGATAACTATTTTGTTGGTATATAATTAGTCTTCGTTTCGATAATAATTCTAAATAGTTTCTTTATTCAATAATAAAACCCAATATCTAGGTTAGCGTGGGTGTAGAGATAGTTGAGCAGGCAGGAAAGATTAGCTTTGGTGATCAAATATATAGTGCATATTTTAACTTTAATTTCAGCAGATTCTTTTTTTTCCGGGTTTTATTTATAAAAGAAGAAATGAATAGGCGATTTAATGTATTCAATAGGCGATATTTTGGTTTTAAATCAGATTTTGGAGGGGATATATTATTATAGCTGTTATCAAAAATATTCTTACAAATGTTTGATGCACCTACACATTTCTTTTTCACTGCTGAATATGAACGTTTTGTCATCTTTTGTGGTAGGGATTTTTGTTGTTACTTGCTGGACTTGACTATTTTATCAATGAGTTTGGTATATCAACCAAACAAGAAATTTTCTAGCTAATATTATCTGAAATATTGTTAATGTCTAGAACTCGTTTTATTTATTTTAATTTATATTTTTTTAAATTTTCTTTAGAAATTATACTTTTTTATGCTGCTGATTTTCCTTTTGGTGTTAGTCAATCTCAAAAGGAACTAATTGTTAATTTATCGAATCCTGTATTCGTTTACATAAATTATTGAATAGATAGTTTTAATAAATTTCAAGTTCATAAGAAATAATATCCCAGATCCACAATCGATCTCAGTTACTCCCAATTTATATAAAATATGCATATAATAAACGATTACATAGTACATATACATATTACTTTTCACATAAATCAATAAAAACTTTCTGTACAAACGAAAATACAACTTATTTAATTTCATGTGTCAAGTTTAGACGGCTCCGCAGTTCAACAATTGTGCAAAAATTGATAGCGCTGTGATTTGCTTGTTTAATCGCTCCAATTGGATTTTGATGTTTGCTTTTAATCTTGTTTTTGTTTGCTGTAATAGAAATGTATTATAAACTCTTCATAGTTGATAAGATATTGTCCATTTGAATATTTTGTTTTTCTTTTGCAATGCACTCTGATTTTATTAAGTAAATTATTTCAATAAACAAAAATTAAACAAATAATAGAGCAAAACGTAAATAAAGACTTTCACATCAAAATGTGAAATAAATACTGTTTGTTATATTTCATTTTTGTTTTATAAAAGATCTTAAACGATTTAGTTGCAGATTTATGATTTGGCTTGAATTGTTATTTAAATCTTCGTACTTTGGTTTCATATGAAGTTCACTTAACTTTACTGATCATTCTCAGTTTGTTTCATAATTGCTTGGCTTGCATAGACAAGATCAACAAATTCGGCTAAAGGCATTGATTAATTCAAGTGTTTATTTGATAAAAAAAAAAAAAAATAAAAATTTTAAGTACCTACAGTTATTTTTTGTTTATAATAATTGTTTTGCCTCTTGAAATATATTTTATGATATATTTTTGTTTTCAATTTATGAATTTTATATATATGTTTTACTTTTAGTTCACAAGATATTTATATCTTATTTAGAGGCATTGGGAAAATAAAAATAAAAACATATAAATGCCTTTGTTTGTAATTTTAAAATATTTTTTGTTTAGTATTCAGTCTTTTCTAATTTCATATATCACTTTTCATTGTTTTATATTTTTATTTGTACTACTTTCTACTTTTCAGCCTTTAAAATAATTTGTATAGCGTTTCATTTACTTTTCAAATTATAAATAAAATGTGTTTTCACATAACAAAAGTGTAAATAACATAAAAGTGCAATAATTAAAATAAAGTTTATCAAAATATTATATTCCTGTATTATTATTTTTTTACGATATTGTCACCTTTTTATAATCCTGTGATTTGCTTGCTTCACACTTCAGAAACGTTTTTTTTAACGCGTTTCGTATAGATTTTTTATTTCTTTGTTTGTTTTTATAGTTTTCTCATTCCTGTAAAAAGAAAACTAAAGCTACGTGAATTTGATAAAAATGCGGCAAGAGCCGCAATTGAACGTGGTAAAACTCAACATCAATAGGTGTTTGGATATACAAACTGGACTTAGATATTGACTAGAGAGGATTTGAGCTATAGATTAAATCTACATAATAGATTCAGGCAGAAATGGACGGACATGGATTAGCGTTAGAGAACCCTGAATGTTGTTGGAAGCAGTTAATTGTAACATATATATAATTATATAAAATGCTTTACGGTAATTATGTTCGTTACTTTTTGAGTATTGAATATTGAGTGTTGAGTTATCACATAGTTCTATGTATTTATATCTATTAAAGAATGTTAGCCTTTAAAAGGCTTTCAGCTTAACTTACCAAATATGTGTGTAATTTTTTCTTTTTAAATTTTTATGAGCGTTAAAGCTTTTCTCTTTCTTAAATTTGTACTTTTTCTTTTCTTTGTTTAGTTTTTTTGTTGTTTGTTTTTGAATCATCAGTATAAATATTTTTGACGAAGATTTTTGTATATTTCTATAAATATTTGTTTCGATGAACATTTTATATCGCTTTAATACGAATAGATTCTTGTTTTGTCTTCAGGTTCATTTGGGTTTCTTTTCTTATTTTGTCTTTTATTGTTTTCTGTTTTTGGTTTTCATGTTGTTTTTTACGTCAATAAGCGTTTAGCTTGAATTGGTCTTTAATTTTTGGGTATGTAGTTGTTGCTTCTTGATAAAAAACAGCAGTTTTTGTGTTTTTCTTTCTTTTTTTTTTTTTTTGTAAATTGTGTTGCACTTTTTGCATTGGCTTATTTAGTTGAATTTGTACTATACTTTTTTTTTTTTTTTAAACAAAACATTAAAAATAATAATATTTAAGTTTAAAAAAAGGTTAATGCATTACACACATTTTGAAACATTATTTTATTGACTTTGATAAATTTTAAGATTTTTGCTTTGTTTTGCTAATAAATTGTGTATTTCTTTTGTTTTTGTTTTTTTTTTTTTTGTTTTGCTCAGCTTAATGAATAAGAATTACATTATTACGATTTTTTTTGCTTAAATTGTTGCTATGAATAGGAAAAGAAATTATATCTGCGTTCTTTTTTCACGTCAATAATTTATAGAAACGAAAAATTAAGTCTTAGTTAGATTTTTAGATATTTCAGATGTAAAAATTAGGTAGAAATAAACAAAAGTTCCATTTGTAGAGATGTTTTGCATATTAGCAGCTTGCTTATAAACTAAAATTTATACATTGCAATTTTTGTATACAATTTGACATGATTCACATAATTGATTGGTTATAGTTTAGGGTCTCATTCATCAAAATAGATAAATTGAAAATGTTTAAGTGTAATTGTAAAATAAAAAGAAATAAACATAATTCGTTTTTATAGGCCGGAGCTTTTTAAGCGATGCAAGGCTCCTTTTGTCCACTAACTTACATTGAATAACAGGCAATACAATATTATTGCCAGTCACATGGATTGGGTATTGGTTTAGAAGACGAACAAACACAAAGGTTTCGGATAATTGGGTAGGTTATTGGGACAGGGAAGGTGAAAATCAAGACGTAGCAACACGTTTCAACTTAAACGCTAGGAAAAGAGAACTTTATTCTTAAACTAATTGTGTGTTTTGAGTGTATTGTGTATATGTGTCTACTTGTATGTATTAATTTATATAGCAATCAAATTTCTGCATTAAACATCATATTATAATGCTCGCGTTGGCCCTAATCCCTTGTTGTGGTATTTGGCATACGTGTTGGAGCACGCGCAGCGTTCTTCATTAAAATGTATATCGCCATTCGAGGGATGCGGCAAACTGATGTTGTTTAGTAATAGGCAGCTGCATTTGAATAGTTCTGCGAATATGCCTGCGAATCTATTGGTGGGGGGATGCCGCAAAATTCGTTGATGCAGATGTGTAACAGAAAATAATTAGTCAACAATTACTTACCATAACCAGCATAGGCGCGTTCATCATAGCTAGCGCTTTGCTGACTGTAGTCTGCCTGGCCGGCTGAATTGTAATCAACTGCAGCTGAGCCGTACTGCTGACTATAGTCCTGGCTATATGACTGATAGCGTGCGTCCGGCTGGGCGGCGTAGCCCGTGGAGCTGCAAGTAGACACGATTCCCATTAAAAAAAATTCTAAACAATTTGCAGTCAACTTACTTATAGCCTTGATATTGGCTCTGATCGTATTCGCTTCCGTGATGTGACGCATAGCTGTTGTTGGCCGTCGTATTTGCCTGGGTTGTGTGTGCTGCATAGCCGCTGTTCTGACCATAGCCATTATAGCCCTGCTGAGAAGTTGCTGAAGCGCCGTAGCCGCTCTGGGAGTATGGATCGACCTGTTGTGTCTGGTCGTGCGCCTGATAGCTACCATGATGGCTGCAGTGAACGTTGGCATTAATTTCAATTATAAATCTTAGTAAATGTATATTTACATATATATATATAATTTTGATAATAATTTTTAATTTTTTTAAAATAATTTTGAGATTTTCAATGGACAATAAATTTTGTAACTACTTTTATATTTATTTATTTTTATTTATTTATTTATATTTATTTATTTATATTTATAAAAATATTTTTATTTTTTTATTTATATTTATATTTATAAAAATTAGTAGTTCCTTCAATTAAAAATGTATTGGTCTTACCTTGGTGCTGGAGCATGATGGCTGGGTGGAGAGCCATATGTTGATTGTGACATATGCTGGGACGCCGCATGATACTTTGGTGTAATGGGGCGTTGGCTATAGGGTCCACCCTCGTATCGTCCACGCTTGGGACCTGGTCCTCCGGGTGCGCCACGTTTGAGAGCTGGTACCGGTGCAATTTGTGTATTGACATTATGAGCCTGTTGGTGATGTTGCATGGGTGGCCGACTCATACCTTGATTGTAACCACCGCCGCGTCCGCGCATCGAGCCCCGCCGAGGCATTCCTCCATGCTCGCCACCTGGTCCGCCCCCGGAATTGTTATGATGCGAGTGCGGATACATTCCGTTGCCGCCACTGCCGTTCATGTGTGGGTTGTAGCCGCCACCACGTCCACGGCCACCAAATGGGCCACCACGTCCTCGTCCCCGACCTATATATGGCGGTGGTCCTCCACCGTTGCTATTGTTAACAGGTGCACCGCTTGCCGCGTGCGCATTAACCACTGTTGCGGCTGTTCCAGCTGATGCAGGTGCTGCATCCGTACCATCTTCACCCGCTGTTTCGCCGGATTGCTGCTCAGCAGTTGCTGATGCTGTGGGTACCGGTGATACCGTCTTATTGTTGTCGGCGCCCGTGTGCTGTTTGGGCGCTGTATTGGTTTGGTTATGTAGCTGATCTAAGCGACTATTTTTGTAGTTTTGTTTGTACTTACGCTGCTGGTACAATGGTGGGCGTCCACCTCGCATGCCCATGGGAGCACCGCGTGGTTGAAAGCCACCTCCACCACCACGACCTTGGTAGCCCAAACCACCTCGAGGACGCATGCCGCGTGGCGGACCCTGCATCATACCCTGCATTGGCGGACCACCGCCACCCATGCCGCCACCGCGCATGCCACCCATAAAATGACCGCGACCCATGCCTCGACCACGTCCGCGCTCGAAGCCACCACGCATGGGAGGACCTCCACCCCGACCTCTGTAGCCACTGCCACGTGGCCCACCTACAGGTGGGGCCGCTACTTGTGTAGCTCCTTCCATGATTTACTTGGGGTTATAGAAACAACAATACTAACTCTCCTTTTAATTATTTTACACCGCTCGCTACACTGACACAGATACATACACACACAACTCGGACGCGCACACACGTTTGCCGCTCGTAATTTTCACAGGCTTTTTACCAGTTAATGAACTGACGATTATTTTTGAATATGTCGGCGCAAGGTCACTATTTCAGCACTTTTATATGTGTGTAAATTATTTTTGCAGTTACCTAAACATAAAAACGCGTCCGAGTACGAGTGAAAAAATATGGCGGCGACTATTGATTTTTGTGTGTGTGTAATGCTACAAATTATCGATAAGCTTCTTTGCAATATATATTTATATCGATTATTGTATATGGACTATTTTGAGTGTTACAGAATATATCGCTAATGACATTAAACAGCACTGGCGCTGACATAAACAAACTGCTTTTCCACGTATTAAGGATTTTCTAAGCTTTAATTTTGTGATTTTGGATTTTGAAATGTCGTCGTGGATAACAGGGTTGGCAGATAAGGCAGAAAATATTTTAAACAAAATAGACCAGAATGCTGCTACAGCTTTGCACACGGAAGCTGGTCCAGCGTTAGATGCTATGAAGAGCAGTTTAACCAGCAGTACGCAATCCCTGAAAACAACACTCTCTCCAATTAAGCGTTCCACCAGTAACAGTAGTACACCCATGTCTTTGTCTATGGTTGGTAACAGCGCCTCCAGCAGCAAAAGCGAGGGCTCCCAAGTGTTAACCACAGAGCTACGACAAAAGTTGCCAACATCGGCGAGTTTTTCAGTGAATACAGAAGGCAACGGCATGGACACACATGAATTGGCGGCTTTTAAGATAGCCCTGAATGAGATCACCAGTGAGCGCGATGAGTTGCGCATGCGACTCAACCACGATAACGAGAATCTTGGCCTGAAACAACGAGCGCAGGAGTTGGAAATTCTAACACAAACTTTATCCGAGGAGCGCGATAAGGCTATTCAGGAGCTTTGCGAGTCGCAAACAGCTCAAATGGCTTACGTTCACTCCATATCTGAATTGGAAACGAATCTCGCAAAACTGCAACAGGAGTATGTAAGTGCTGCGCATAAGTTACAAATGCAAACCAAGGAGACGGATCAACAGCGCCTCGAGCTACAAGAGTATCGGGCCAAAGCTCAGCGGGCGCTGCAAGGGAAAGACGCTCTTATTGCTGAGCTCAAACAGAATCCGATTACAGAAGGTTGTGAGCTGGCTGCCAAGGACAGTGAGACTCGTTTCTTACAAATCGAACTTGACACTCTAAAGCAAGAGTTGCAGCACGCCAACGAGGAGCAGCAGAAACTGCGCTTGCAGCTCGATGATTATATGGCGCTGGAGCGTCAACACGAGCTAGAACTTGGTGTTGCTCGTCAGCGAGAGCATGCCCTCAATAAAGAACTTCGTACTGCTCGCGAGCACAATTTGGCTGTCGAATCGGAGCAGCGCATGCTGACTCAAGAGTTGTCCTCTCTGCGTCAACAGATGAGTAACCAAATGGCTGCCTCTGCCACCCGACTGCATGATATGGAGAAGCAATTGCAACAACAGCGACAGCTTGTTAGCGAAGCTGGCTTCACAAGTGTCAAGAATGACTATGAGAAGCGCTTAAAGGCCCTCACTCAATCGCTGGTGGAGCGTCAGGGCTTGCTCGAACGCGTCACAGTGGAGCGCAATGCACTGCGTATGCAGTACGAGAATATGCAGACGCAGCTCCAACAGAACATGCGTTCTCTTGAACTGGGTCATCAACGAGGAGGATCAACTTCGCGAAATACGCTGCTTTCCAATAGCACAGATGACGGTGAGTGTAGAGATTCACAGCATGGGGTTAGCTTGATTTTTAATTATGCATTTTGATGTTTGTCTCTTTTAGTTAAAGCACAATTTCCCCTGCTCATGCATCCGAGTCCTTTTGATAATCGCGTTGCACGCCGTTTTAAGCGCGCTCTGCGCCAGGCCGATTCCGTGGGCATACGCGTAGGCGCCTTCCTCCGTCGCTATCCAATGATGCGCATCTGCATTATAGTTTACGTTGCCTTACTGCATCTTTGGGTTATGTTTGTACTGCTCTCCACGACTCCCAATTGAATAGACAAATAGACTACTACTGTTGGATATTTTTTGGATTCTAATTTCAAAGATTGCATATTATTTAGTATTATTTATGTATATGTTACATTAGTTAATGGCCGACTTCTGTGTTGCCAAAATTAATTACACTTTGCTGTGTATAATGTATAATTGCTAAGAGTTATGCCTCACACTGAAAGCATCAAATTATCTATCAATATGTAAATTCAATAAACAACTCGGCTATGTACAAACTACGGTCATGAAAATTGCAAGTAGCTAAGCTTTAAACATTATGCAAAACAAATAACAATACATGATTAATTCATCCTACACCTTGAACGGCAATTCACAGTTCAAATATTGCATAATTTCTTTTTATAGACGATTCTGTTGTAAGTACCATTAACTACCATATGTAACTTAAGTAAACAGATATATCTATATAGGGGCTTGACACTATTGATCCATACAATGCATAGTTAGAGAGCCAAAAAGTATTAGAATTTGGCATTCAGAGAGAAATAAGTAAAGAGAGGAAAGGTCAGAGAGCAAAAGATGGACTTTATCAGTAGTAGAGACTTTTCGGACGATTCGTGAAGAATAGGCGCTATATGCCGCGCAAATGTCTATATCAGTCGTCCGAAAAGTAGTTGACATATACCGCATCGCCGCCAATGCTAATCAGGCACTGTCCCTGCAATATACAACATATGATTATATGATGATAACAATACATAGTACAATAAATTGGAATCCCTATATTACCTGATTCTTGTGCTGATTGTCAAACAATATAAGTTCGGTCAAATAGAAAGAGACCATTGCATTGCCCCCCAGTGAAGCAATATGAGCGCGGACCACTGCCAGCAGTTCGGTAATGAAGCCATGTACAAATCCGCTAATGCCGCCGTTTTCTCGAATCGAGGTGCTCTCCCTAATAAAGAAAAAGTTCAGGTTGCCCAAATACTTGTCAATACGTCCACCCGGTATGAAGCTAAGTGGTGTCAGATCAACGCCATAACGATCGCGAAGTGGGAACTGTATAGAAATATTCGTAGTTCACATCAGGGATGCTTAAGTCAGAGAATTTATTAACTTACGTAGCGACTGCGTGGCGGCGGAGCAATATTCATTAGTTTAGGTGCAGGTAAGGGTGTCGTTAGATTAGAGAGTCGCGATGGCGAAGTCTTCCGCGCTTTGAAAGAACTCATTCCAAAGGGAGGTATGGCGGAACTAGTTGGCGTGGGAGTATCAACCATTTGATCCTCGTCTAGTGGAAATATGTAATCCTCTTCTTGCAGCATTCGCTTGCCGTTCAATTCTGGCTGGGATTGAGTTTCGTGAACTGCTGGTGCTGACAGCGTTGCTACATCAGTTAAACCATTGGGCATTTGTGCGGTCGGCGGTGCCCGACGACGATATTTCATTTTATTGCCATCGCTGAGACCCACAGCCATTCCAGTGACCAGCAATTGGATTTGGTCCTAAATGGTTACGCAAGGAAATTTAATTAGTATGTCAGAAAATTATTTGAATTTCTTACCGTTTCAGGCAAATCGAGTCTGAAGCGTAAATCGCATATCGCACAGGGTATCATAGTGCGCAGCTTAAAATATATTGTCTGTAGAAGTCTGTGAGAAAAAGTAAATACTTGTAATAATCGGTCAATTTTAGTGGAGAACTAAGCTGCTTAATATATATTAATATAATCAATTAATTTAGGTTGATATTTTTAACGAAATTAATGTGAGTAATTGCATAGATAATTTAATTGTTAAATCTATTTTACATATGACTTTTATAATAGGTTCCAAATTTACCGCTGAAAGTGCTTTGGGAACCCATTGACGTTCTGTCCCACATCGAGTCGAGCTCGCCACACTTGTGTAAACATCTGAAGGTTTTTGACAGCATCCAGCTCCAACATGCCTGGCACCTGTTGTGTATTAACCACATGGAAGCCCTCGGGTGGATATGGTTCCATGAGCAATGAAATGATTTCCAAGTCCTCAATATCATCTACCTCAAGTACACATAGCTCTTTGTTGCCACAATTCAAATCGATTTCATTCATTTCCTCATCGTCGGAATCATCTGTATCTGATTGCTTGTCTCCGCCTGCTCCGCCACTAACGCTGGCCAGATCGGGATCCATACTCTTTAACTGATAGATCTCTTGGTTGCGGTCAAATGTTTCTTGTAGTTTTTTTTGGAGTTCGTTGAGCTTTTGCTTGTCCGTCCACGAGTTGCCAGCCATAATTTTAGGCACCATCGGAACGGGTAATGCGCTTAAAAATAGTGCTGTGCCCGTGGCAATTAAAGCTATCATGCGTTCCCCAATTGCCACCTGAGTACGCAGTCCAAATATGGCATTCATGCCCTTGGCCTTCAGCTTATTGATCAGCACACGATGCAACTCGTACTCTAGAAATGGCAATCCATCGGAAATCTCTTTGGCATTCAATTCTGAGCGCAGATCCCTCTTGGCACGAACCACCTGTGCTTGCATGAAACAGCCACGTCCAGTCACTTGCATATATTCTGGCACTTCCAGTGTGGCCAACAAGACATCTGGCACGCGGCCCTTGCGGCAGATAGCGCACTTCTTCATCTTGACATTATAAGGTACCGAGCTCAAATTGTATGGCACGTGGCAGATGGCACAAGTGTTACGTTGGGCACTTTGACTAGGCAATCCGAAGCGCTTACTAGCCGAACCGTTGGCTGTGCCCAGCGAACTGCCATCCTTGACAGAGGCAGCTGTTTCAGCAGCGCTGCCATTTGCCTCTCGATCCTCCATCGAGTTGGACATGACGGCCACATTATTGCTTACCTTTGATATGGCAAAGATGTCCGTTTGCGAAATAGAACGATTGAAGACCATGTTGATGACTGCAGCGGTTCCAGTCGCAGACAAAACGCACACATCGTCCCTGCATAAACAAATCAGATAGTGATAAAACTGATGTATTATATTGAATTTTGTAGACCTACGATATAGATGTGCTCTCCGCGTAACCCAGTACTACGTTGCACCCTAAAGAACGGGCATGAGACCGAATTTCCATGCGCAGCTCCGTCCACCAGCTGTCACGAACCTCCGGCTCATCGGGATTGGGCACTCGTTCCAGAAGTTTGACCGACCGTGCCGCCACAGTGGCGCCCAAGTGCAGTATAAACCCGGTTGGATACTTGGTCATGGTTAAGAAAGGATACTCCAGCATGTCTAGACTGTCGGTTGCCTTGCTGCCCACGGTGGGTGTATTTAGTCGCATCATAGCTGTTGCCGCCGCCAATCGTTCGCTAGCCACACAAATGGAGTTACCTGTCAATGGAAAATATCGTTACAACCGGGCATGTAAAACATAAACTTCAACGATAGGACCACAGGTTTACAACGTTAAGGCAAGCGAAAACACAGTATGGGATAGATATATGTGCTCGAGAAGCGTAATTTAAATTCCCACAGATTACATAATTTCTGCCTTGATAAAAAATAATAATTATGAATCACATATGCTAACATTAAACCTGATCATTGTTTTACAAATTTGCATTATATGATTGGCAGAATCTTCGTTAATCAGTATATATCTTCCGATGCCTGATGATAATCGTTTTAACATTCTTATAAGATAATTTTGTTCGCCAATATGATTTTATTATAATAAAGATTATAGTAATAGTCTCAACATTCTTATGTAAGGATAATAATTTCTCATAAAAAAAATAATAATACAAAAATAAATAAAAAAAAAACATATTTTATGACAAAAGATCTAAAGTTGTGGAACTTTCTTTCTGCTATATAAATATGTTTCATAATATTCGCTTGATCCTTGTGCTTAATAAATAGCTTCTTTTTTTTTTTTTAGATAGATTTAATAACAAAATACGTTGTAAATATGAAAATAATATTCTGCAGATTTTAATTTTGGATATAGTTGTTATGATTCAAATGGTAATGATTTTTATATAAGTTTATATAAATACGCTTTCATTATTATAGTCATACGGATATAAAAGATATAATTACATGGCAATAGAGAGACAGAGTTACATATGTATATATTGCAGGCAGCTCAGAGGAGAGGACTAGAGAGGTGTTAAAATATATATGTATGTATAGAAGAGAGCTTAGATATCAGCTGCAATGACCTACCCGCCCACCAATACACACACAAGTTCACATACACACACCCACACTTTATTTAACACAAATTGGGTTAGATTACATCGACTTTAACACACAATTACATCGATAATGGACATCGAAACTGATAAATAAACAGAGAGACAGAAAGAGAGAGAGAGAGAGAGAGAGAAAGAGAGAGAGAGAACGAGAGACAACTACTTACGCTTACGATGCAATGCATAGGCTATGCCTGTATGATGTTTGATGCAGCAGCGGGCGCAAAGAGAGAACGTTAATTGAGTTTGTGAGTTACTCATGAGAGACACGAGACACACCGACACATACACACAGTCACAAGATTACGGTTGAGTGGAAATATCTTAGTCTATTTATATCTGAGTAGTTTACCCCTACTTAGCCTATGCTTAGTTCCTATGGCATATATTATCAACTGGACGATGCTAGAGAACTACATACCTTTCGGGGTGACACTCAGATCGGAGTCGGACGAACGACGACAGATCTCACCCACTTCCTTGACCTGTACCATGGTTGTGGCTGTCGACGTGGTCGATGTGGATGCGCTGTCCGCATTCGTACCACCCGAAATGCCACTCTTGGATGGGCTGGGCGTTAGCTTTAAGCGATTGTTGCTAACCGGCGATGACATCTTTTTACTACTCGCACTATTCTCGATCGTCGCAATTGTCGTGGGTATGAGTACGCCCTGTGGTGTCGACTGGTGATGTTGATGTTGTTGCTGTAGTTGCGGTTGCTGCTGCTGCTGCTGCTGCTGTTGCTGAAGCTCGCTGCTGGACCTAGTTGAGCGTTGTTGTTGGTTTGGTATGGCAAATGGCGAAACAGAATAGCATGGAGCAAGCAATGATGATTCATTATTGTTGTTACTATGGTTAGTACTATTAGAGATATTTACAACATGGTCTAGTTCGAAGACGGGTGGATCATAATAATCAAAGGCTCGCGCCTGTGTGGGCGATTGCTGTGAGCTATTTTCAGATTCTGTTGGGGTTGGGGTCGATGGGCAAATGCACAGAACGGGCGCAACTGGCAGCAACGTGTTCGGATATTCTTGTTTTACTTGTTGGACTACAGGAGGTGCTGATGGCGGTGTCGTTGATAGTGCACGGGAGTCTAGTTTTACTAATTCTGGTGCAGCATCTAGAGATCTAACGCTTGCAAAATGACTAAGCGAAGCGCAGCGCTGCAAATTGGGTTCATAGCTGGGCAAATGATTCAGCTGCATCATGGATGCGAAAGCACTCAGATCTGCACAGGGCCAATCGAGAGCGCTGTTTGTGGGCAGCTCCGGTTGTGAGCTGTAATATGATTTACGTTCCGTAGAAGGCTCGAGTGCAGCAGTGGCCAGAAGCAGAGAACGTTTGGGTTCGACCGGCTGTTTGGGTGTCAGATGCATCAGTTGTTGTAGTCGACGCGAGAAACCTTTCAGGTCCTCAAGCAGAGTGTGTCGCTTGGGCGTCAAATCAAGCTGGCTGTTCTCACAGCTGCGCGTCTCGCCTGGCTTAATCCAGTTATCTTGCAGTTCATCATCATCTTTGAATGCTTTTAGCTGTTTCAGCTCCTCGTCACTTGAGTCGGCTTCTGCTGCTGCTGTTGCATTGTCAATGCCTGGGGCAAGTATTTCAATTATTGACAACGAGTCCGATGAGTCCGTGGAGCAGGTGGACTTACGCTGAAATACATCCATCTCTAGATCCGGTGCTGAGCGCGTATTTTCCTGGTACACGGGCAGTCGCGGGACCGCCAGATGACACATAGATGGCCCAGCACCCGTATCATCGCTTATCGAACGCGTTATCGACTGCGATGCTCGCTTGCCCATTGCATAGCGCGACTTACGGCGACGCTTTGTGCTTGATCCGACACTATTGAAAAGATTGCTTAACGATTGCGTGGCATTCTCCGGTATCTTGGGCTCAATGCGACGCAAAAGCGTTGCGTACTTTTCGCTGAACACATTGCGCGAGGACAATGTCATACGATGCATGCGATGACGCAACTTTTTCTCACGAGTCCTCTCGCCACGTTCATCCTCCTGCCTCAAGAGATTTTGCATAACATCCGCATCCTCAGTATCGCTACTGCCGCTTTCCAAGTAGAACAACGTTGCTGCCGCTGCTGCTGCCGCCGCTGCCGAACTGGGTGAACTAAAACTGGGCTGCTTATATATATTAAGGCGGTATTGAGGTGATCGGCCGGACAGTGGGAGACTAACGCTGCTGCCGCCGGTGCAGTTGAGAAAATCTAAATATTTTTGGACTCTATTAATTGGTTTATGGATCAATGGTCGGTTGGTTTGGGTGAGTGTTGTAGTTTTGTTTTTTGTTTGTAATGTTATAGATACGACACGAACACAACAACGATTGAAGATGTGCAATACAACAACGAAAAAACGACAAGGAGCACAATACAGAATTTATTTTTTGTGTACAAAAATGAGCGTTAAACGACGATTGAGTTTTCATATTTCATTCGTGATCGTTCGATAGAGGGAAAAACATTCAAAAGAAGAGAATAGAACATTTTAGAACATAATTTGAGCTTAGGCACGCGGAGCTACAAGCAGACCTACTGATTGGGAACAAACTAATATTGCTTGGGATTTATAAAATTTTTTTATTTTATCATGGAATTGTCTTATCAATGAAATTGTTGATTAACCACAATCAAACTTGAAAATATGTATATTAAAATTTCTAATTTCATATTTTGTTAATTATATATGTATAATTGAATCTATGGCGATTTATCAAATTGTGAAACTCTTTCCTAAAATATATTATTTACTTGACTTGTTTTTTTGGAAATAAATAAAATATATATCAAATAAAATGCAAATATTTGAAATTTTCAACATCTTTGTAAGACATCTCCATGATAATGTATATATTCCAATAGATTATTTCAGCTAATTTTCACATTAATACTCACTCTTCGATGAGGGCTATATCCGCGCTGTTTGGCTGACTAGTGGTGGTGTCTTTGATTAGGGTGACAGCTGTGCCGACGCCACGTGCCACAACTCCGACGTCACCTTCAAGATCAAAGCATTGCGTATAGCCGATGACTGCATTAGCGCCCATATTGATGGCCTTCAGGCCCATTTTGCGCTGCACCTGGCCAGAGAGCTTCAGGAAAACAACCTGTCGTGCCTCGTTGGAAGCGCGTGGTGTGCGTATCTTGTCAATCCATTGATACTCTGGATCATCATTAACCACCAGTTCCTCGACAAAACCATGGATTACTTGAGCACGATAACCAAAGGGAACACATTGTGCTGAAATTAGGCGAAAATGGCTATTATATATGCCTTGGAGAAGAATTAGCTACGCACAATGAAAGAAGGGTATGCCACAAGAGCTCTGGCGAAATTTGTTGACATCGGAGAACAGATCCACCTTGACAATTATGTTAATTTCACCGCGTATGCCGTGCATTGTATCGAAGACAGGTATCCAGCCTGAGAGCACGATGCCCTTGCCGTGGGTTGCCTGACTTGAGCTATCCAAGCAAAGTGGATTGAGACTTATATTAACCTTGCCAATCGCATCGTTAGCTGAATAGGTGTCATAGTCCATCAAGCGTATTTGCAGTGGCTCGTCCTGCAGCTCTGCGTCGTCAACTTCAAATCGAAACCTGCACGTGAAACAAATATGATGTATGATGCCAGCCAATCTACGTGTGGTGTGTGCATATACCAATCCGTATTCCAAGTGGGATTCAGACTCTTTCGGAACACCTCCGTTTTGTGCTCTTTATTAGCCAACTTGATTTCGACAAAGGCATCCGTTGTTTCGCTACTCTTGTCCATCACTGGCAGATTACGCGCAGCTTTTATTTTGACGCCCACCTTTCCTGGCATTTTGTTCCCTGCTCACACAACTCACTAAGTTCGCAGATTAACCGAACAACCTCCACACAATGTGTGTATGTCCTTCTCGACCAATGTGGAACTCAAAACGCCAATTTACACGTTGTATTTTTATAATTTCATCTAATGTTTTTCATATTGTCTAGTGATGTAAGTGGGCACTGAGGAATCGATGTATCGATAAGTAATTAATGGTAACAGGCGTTATCGAATTCGAATTTTGATAGTTTCTACTCTAAATAGGGGTATCCTTTTATTAAATCTTAAAAATTACAAATACTTTTGTGAGTTATTTTATATATTTCTTTTAAATTCTTATAATATGATTTGAAGCGTTTACTTTTTAAAATATTATGGTTTTGGACTGTTTAAATACGTTAGTTAATAATTAATGGCTGATAGTGGGTAGATAGTGCTTTGGTCATCCCATTCTATTTGTTTGTCAGCAGTCTATACAATCTTTGTACTTAATGATTAGGAATATGAACTACTTTCCAATGCAAAAGTCTTTGAAGACCACGTCGAGTATATCTTCGCAGCTGACATGGCCAGTGATGCGTTCTATGCAGCGCACCGATTTACGCAGCTGCTGCGCTGCTATGGCCATGTCCGGGTAAACATCGGGCTTATAATCTCTTAGGAATATCTCGATGTGTTCGATGCAACGCATCAATTGCTGTCGGTAGCGGCTGTGTGTGATGCGCGGATTCTCCGCCTGCGGTGTGCCACATAGTTGCAGCAGCAGTTGCTCCAAGCAACCCAAAAACTCGGGCAGGTTGTCCTGCTTGTGGCAAGATATGCACAGAACATTGTTTAGTTTGCTGAGATGTTCAATCTCTTCCGCTGACAGCGTGTCCGTTTTGTTTGCCACCAACTGCAAACGCTTGCCACTGCACAGCTCCTTTGGTATGTCCAGCTCCTGCAAATAGCTTTCGATGTGGCCATTAATGGCTTCATTGGTGTCCACATTTCGCAGAGTTTTGGCATCCGTCAGTAGCAATATAAGGTCGGATTGGCCCAGACATTGCTTTGCTCGGGCCATGCCCTCCACCTCAATTGCGTCAGTTGTGTGCTTCCGTAATCCTGCCGTGTCCGTAAACACTACGGGATAGCCGCCAAAGCTGTGCGTTGTTTCTATTATGTCCCGTGTGGTACCCGCCTGGTCGGTCACAATGGACACGGCGCGCTGACAGAGCAGATTCAATAGGCTGCTCTTGCCCACATTTGGAGCTCCGATGATGATAGTGCGTACACCGTCTCGCAGCAGCTCGCCCTGCCGCTGATCATTCAAATGAGCACGTATTTCTCGTTGCACGGCTTTCAGTTCCTTGGTCAACTTCAATATAACGCCGCCTTCGATTTGCTCATCCTCGGCGAAGTCAATGTAGGCCTCCAGATGGGCAGCACAGCGAATGAGACGTTTGCGCCAATTGTCATAGAGGCGGCCTAAGGCCCCTGTGCTCTGCAGCAAAGCCTGAAAGGAGATGTTTATCAATAAGAATAACGTAATATTTATAGTTTATTTATTTATCTACCTGTTTGCGCTGTGCCTCAGTTTCGGCATGTATCAAATCGGATAGCCCTTCAACTGCGGTCAAGTCTAGCTTGCCGCCAAAAAACGCGCGCTTTGTAAATTCGCCCGGTTGTGCGGGCCGTAAGCCCGGCAATTGGCCCAGGGCATCCAGCATCGCCGCAATGACTGCCAACGAGCCGTGCACTTGAAACTCACAAGCGTCCTCGCCCGTGAAGGAGGCTGGACCGGGAAACCACAATAGCAGACCCCTGTCGATGATCTCCTTGCTTGTGGGATGATAAAATGATTTCAGATATGCCTGTCGCTGTTTTGGCTCATATTCACTGTTGTTAACAATAGCGCGCAGCGCTTGCTTTGTTTGTGGCCCGGAGACACGTATAACGGAGACGCCGCACTTGACGTGCCCCGAACTGAGGCTGTAAATGGTGCAGCCACTCGAGCTGGCAAAGTGCCGAAATACAGCAGAAAAGCCATTTGAAACGCTCCTCAACAGCGTCATACCAGGCAAATACCAACAAACGATTGAACAATGCTAAAAACAATGCCAGATGATTTTTGCAAACAATACTTTTGCGGCATCGAGTACGAGTATATTTACAGCTCAGCTGTGGCAAGGGTAGCCATATGCATTGCGGTTTACTCCGAAAGTCAAACGCTCTTCAAGCGGGTCTAAGCAGACAAAAGCAAAGAGCAACCACTTTGATTGTCAAAAACCAAACAGAAATGTAGATTAAAATTTGAAATTATTTTGTGGTATCGAGTAATTGGGCACATATTTATGTATGAATGCAGAACAGTTCTGGTTAGAGTTGTCATGTTCATTGCACTTTATTCAAATTTTTGTCTCTTCCGAATTTAATTGATTTGAGCTCATTAACTTTTTTTTTGTGCTTCTTCATCTTGTTCTGTTGGACTTTCTCTCTTCTCCTTTGGTTTGCGAATTTCCGGCTTTCGATGTTTGAATCTCGTGTCTCTGGAAATTTTTTCCTTTGGTTTTCTTGGCTTGCGCCTCAAACAACGCCAGTAATCGTAATCCCTTGGTCCTTTAATAGGTAGCCTTGGCAACTTAGGTCCTTTACGCAAAATTCCATCCTTGCGGGTGGCCAGGCAACGTATAGACCCACATATAAGTTGTTTGGCAATTCCACCTAGCATCACTGTTGTCATTTAGCGAAAACCGTCAACTATTAATTTTCCATAAACATTTGTTTTATAAATTTAGAACATGACAAATAAATATAATAATTAAATATATGTATTTTTAAATATGATATATATGCCTCCTTTGTTTTCATACATATGTAATATAACGTGATGTTATTCATGTGGTGTGTCAATCATCAGTCAACCATCAATAGTCAAAGAAAAATACTATTTTTTTACGAATATTTTTCTTTAAAAAAATAGATAAAAAAATCAAAATGTTATGGTAATAATATATAAGAAAAAATATATGTCTCAGTAGGGCGGGTCCTCTTACTTAGGTAGTAAAACACATAATATATATTGGCTTCTATCACCAATTACATAATACTTTATTTATATGGATGATACACTACTCAATTTACTCTATACATATAAAAACGTTTACATAACGTTCTCAAGAAAATGAAGAAAATTAGAAGAAAAACATTTTCTTTCTGGGGAATTTAGTTTTCACGGGTTTGGTCAAAAATGGTCGACTTAAAGTCGTCGTTGTGGCAAATCTATTACGATTGACCATATCATTGTTGTTGTCCCATTGCTTAATGAAGTCTTCGGCTTCAGCATCCCAGGGCTTGGCAGTGTCTGGACGATTACCAGATTTACGGCGAGGGAATTGGACGCCCTCGCGTAATTGCAAATGCTTTCGCCCTTTGGGCTTGGCATCATCTGGGAAATTGGCCCAAGTACAGTCGTAGGTGCGCTCCATCAATCCACAATGCTTATAATGTGAATGATCCATACGCAAGCTCTCTGGTATCTTTTCTTTTTGGCCCTTGTTCTGCTCCCACATGGAAAGACGTTTACTAGCTTCATATTTCTCTGCTTTCTGACGCTCCCGAAAAATTGCCTTGGAATCGACCTTTCGGGGTCTGACACGATTAACTGGCACACGCTTGGCAATATGTCGGGTCTGGGCATGAGCTATTTTTGCATTAAGCAGCTCAATACATCGATTAACCATTATTTTCGTGCCGTTATTAAAGTTCACCATTCTGTTTATTATTCAGGTCTATAGTACTAATGAACTAATTTGTTTTGGATTTATATATTTTTGACTGTATATGACGTGCGAAAATGCCGAAAATATCTTACTGTCTATAAAGCAACTATAAATGTAACTGAACTCAAAATGAAACTGGGACTTTCTAGAATTTTACAACACAACACAAACTCCATGGCATGGATAACTTGATGCTGTTATATTTGTACTGTCTAGCTTGCTACTACAATACTTTGCACTGGTGTCTGGCACCTGTCTACCCAGCTAAAACAATTAGCGCACCTGTGACAGTCGGCAGTTAGGGATGGCACCAGGTTGAGCTATTCGATAGGATATTATATAAATTATTATGAATATAGTATAACAATATCTCTTTTATTTTTGTTTTTTTTTTTTTTTTTTTTTTTTGTTATTATTATTATTATTATCAATATGATTATAATTGTAATTACTATATTGAGTTTTATTATTTTACTATAATTACACTAGAGAAGTTTTAATTTTTCCATAAATAATCATAAATCATTTTTCCATAAAATGAATTGATATTAATTTGTGAATCTGATTTAGAAATTTCACTACTCTCTACGGAGCATGGGTAAAAAAATACTACATACATTACGGTTCAGTTAATATATTTTGGGATGAGGCGAAATCTTTAAATTTGCTCTTCTCTAGTGCTTCGTCAAATGGTCAATTAGAGGGAGACATTTGCGCAGTCTGGATTTGCATGTTGAGTGCTTCAGTATGAGGTGTATCCCACTTGCTCTACGTGTCATAGTCTTTGGCTATGCTGTAGCTGCAATTGTAGGTAATCAGACAAAATCGCTTGGTCTTGGCCTAGGTCAGGCTGGTTTACTTTCGCGACGCGTTCGAGCTCTGGTATTTCCTAATAAGGCTTCAGTGCTGATTACGGCAGCGATGACCAAAATAATTGTGGGCGGTCGACCAAGTGGACTGCAATATAGCTTGGAGTTCGATATGTATGTAAGTCTGCCGGATACAGTGGATGGCTGGCGACCAAAGATACTTCTCGATCATGGAAATCAGAAAAACGCAACAGTCATAGAAGACAAACGTCGTTGGGATTGGAAAGATTACAGCCGCAATGGCACACGATACAGCTATACTTATCGTAAGCCTAATTTTAACTATAGAGGCTCATATCAAACCGAGGGCTATGACAAGTAAATCCGTGTTGATTGTTAATTGAAGAATAAATTTAATGGAATCAATTGAATATTTATGCAGCTATGTGAAATCTGAAACGGGTAAGGATTATTTTTATAAAAGTCCTTGGCAAGTGACTGAAGAGCCCTTGAAAGGACATCAATGGAAGAATGCAGGGGAAGAGGAATACAAATCCTGGGCAGATGTGCCCCGTTGGAAACTAAATCGTGATTACAGAGAAAGACGAGCAATCTTTGATCAATTCGAGGCAATGGGAAATTAGTAAGGAAATAAATTCTCTGATATATAGAATATAAGTTCATATACACAAATCTATTTAGCTTTCAATTAGATCTAAGATCCTGCATAAAACGATCTATGTGCGAGCTTCAGGCCAGATTTAATGAGAATCATGGCAACGGTTTACTTATGGAGGATCTCTTACGCATCATACTAACGTAAGTGAGCTACCACAATATGGTATTCTTATTCCATTCAATTCTTTTCAGCCTGCCCAAAGAAATTACTGAAGACAAGTATCAGCATCCAGTGAATGTTCGGGACTGCGCCCGTTTCTATGCCGCTTCCTGCCCATATAGAATGCTTGACTTGCTCATAATGAATGGGAACTAAGCAGGCCCTGGAATCGAGAGGACGTATAAAACTGAAGTAGAGAAATTAGTTGGGCTTGGGCTCAGTGTACAAATTGAAAAATCCGAAAACAGTTCTCATTTTCGGTTATTTTCGTCCGTTTTTTTTTAAATTCCTTCAAAATTTTTTTTTTACAGTATTGATTTGGAACTGTTTCAATAATAAAAATATTTGTATTAGAAATCAAAAATGCTCTCCCTCAATACATTATTTAATCGCAACGCTTTATGCAATTTGGCAAAGTTGCCCATTTTGCCTGCGCTGCGTATGAAGTCCAAAAAGAGTGGAAAGTGTGAAGGGCCCAAGATTAAGAAACTGAAACCTTCTCCTTGCGGAGATCCGGAAAATATGCTCAAGCCGAAGCCAAAGGTAAATCAAAAAAAGCAGGTCAAGGATGAGTCTATATGGCTAAATCCATTTTGTGATGAGGAGGAACCACACTGTCCATTTAATCCACGCTTCGATGATATCTACTACGTTGAATCTGACAAGGCGAAGCGCAAGTACTGGCAAACTTGGGTCGCATGCCCGCCCCTTATGATAAAGCCGAAGAAGATATGTTGCTTCAAAGACGTCAAGGCGGCGCCGCTACGTCGTCGCTCGACTCGCAAACCGAAGACCGCATGCCCACAGCCCGCTACCTGCGATAAAGTGCCTCTGGATTGTCCACGCTTCAAGCGTCGCTGTCATAGAGCCGGTCGCATTCCGCCGGGTTGCGTAACGGAAAGGCGTCCTCTCATTTGTAATAAGCCATTGACGCCGTACCCGGCTTTCTCTGAGTGCAGCCGCATCAAACCCGGCGCATTGCCGCTGAGCGAGTGCATCTGTTGGCAGAAGCCAATGCTTTGTGAGGCATGGGCTGAGTGGAGGCGTCGCAGCATGAGGAAGACGGCGAGATAGAGGGTGTTCCACGGGCCTGGTGAACCAACTTAAATCAAACTAAATTGTGTTAATAGCCAATAGATAAGCTTTGTGGCAAATTCCCGGTTCGAGCAATCGCCTAGTCTTTGCTGTTAGCCAATTACCCAATCAAAATTATTATTATGCATAGTCCATTATTGGAAGTTTCACTAATACAAAAATATATTTTACTTGACTGGTCCAATGGGAAAGCTAGAAATCTTCGTGAATTTTTATTTTATTTTAGTTTATATTTATTAATGTATTTACAAATTACAATTTACCGCAAATGGTAAAAGCAATAGATAAAAGCGCGTCGGTCCACCTGGTACAGAGCCAATTGCGGAGTTAATATGCCTCTCTATATGTCGGCAGGGTATAACTGTTTGATTACAAACATTTTGAATACCGTGAAAGATATCTCGATTTGACTAATAGTATGCTAAAGTAATTCCATTATTCCTAGGCTGTTTATGAAATAATTCATTTTATATAAGTATGGAAATCAAAAATAATCTAAGCTTTGCAAAGGCTACGCGGTTGTAAGCGCCTTTGTTTATCTAGCCGCTAACTCCTGTTTAAATTATTATACTTTTTTTTTTATAAATTTTATTTACTTATAGATATTAATTCAAAAATTAAATTTATAGAAGTTCGTTAACCAGTTCCACGTTTTTTGACTGCAATCTTTGTAAGTTTTCTGGCAATCGGCACCGGCGCGACCCGCATCTCTGGCATTAATGTATTTCTCAGCTACATTTTCTGCTGTAGGTCTGCAAGGATAGGTGTTCTGGGGTATTGAAAGATTGGGGAATTACTATACACTTACATAAGCACTGCATTGGCTATCTCGCTGAAGATATTGCTATTCTCAAAGGGCAATTGAGAGATCTCACAGATGCTGCGCAGCAAGCAATTGGCACCTCGTTCACTGCCCTCCAGCCTGCAACCGGAAGTCATTTATAATTGAGAGAATTCAGTTCGAGAATACTTACGTTGCCATGCCAGCCTCAATGACATCGTAGACCCAGCTGCGCGTATCATCCCGATGAAGAGTGGCCTGCATGCCCTTGCGGAGCTGACGGGCCGTGGACACAAAGGTTGTTGTATTCCAAAAGCTCCACCAATAGATGGGTATGTTGGTGGGAATGTACTGGTTTTGTAAGTTATAAAAGAACCAGAAAGATTGCTCCTTTTCCACCTGCTTGACAGGATGCGCAATACTGGCGACGAACTGTAAAAATCCATTAATTAGCATTCAATATTTAAATACATTTTAATACAACAATAAAATACCTTGACTACGCCTTGCCCATTGAAGATGGCAACGCGCTTCGCTCGACTTAGTTTAACGCTTGGGCTTATTTGACTCAGATTTGCGGAACTGTAACCTGATTTGAAGCTTGGCTCGAAGCTGCTCGTATGCCCAGCTGTGAATCCGCAAATGGTAAGCAGCCCCAGCAGCAGAAGCAGCAGCAAACTAAGAATTCTCTGATCTTGGTTTAGACTCATCTTGTTGCCATTGAGACGTTCGGCTTACTAATGCGTTGGATATACCATGCGAGGCAATTGTGTAGATAACCAAAAGGAACGCAACATTTATTTATTTTAAAAATTTACAGTTGAGCCATAGAGAAAATTAAGAATATTTTCTTTGTTTAATACCCTGAACTCATTGGGAAATGGGAGTATCGAGTATACTGGTGTCATTAAGGTAACATTCAGTAGGTGTCGGTATATTTATTATTGTTTAGGTTAACTAATGAGAACATATGTGCATGTATGTGGATTTCAATCGTCAGATAAATAAGATAAAAATAAAACATCTTTTTATGGTTAAGTACTTTGTTATATTTATTTTTTTATAAATCTATTTTAATTTTATATTATTTAATTTAATGCTTGTTTTTCAATATATATATATATATATTTTTTTTTTTATCATGTCAAATTATTTTAAAGATGTTCTCTTAATAAATTAGATAAGCTTCAATATACTTTCAGTTTCATACCAAATTATTTTCATTTACAGGGTATTTTTAGCTCGGTGTGCACAATTTCGAATGTAGATCAAATATACTCGTCACACGTGTGTATTGTTTTTTGTTCGAGAGTTATTAGGTATAAAAGCATAGTAGTACGCTCCACTTTATGCAGGTTTTACCGTTCTAATTGGCACGCACGCATAGCAAATGTTTTAGTCATTAACAGTTTGGTTAATTGAAGACCCAAATAAACAGATTGACCCAAATGTTACTTCACATATATCATGCGCTCTGGGCAGTGGCAAGCATATTAATCACATCGAAATGCGTCGGCCAAGGCAACACAACTGGAACTCGATCCCCGTTTTGATCAGCATCGGTTTGTGTTTTATCACTGGGACATGTAGTTTCTTTCTATTTCCCCCATCCTCGGTACTGCAGCTGACTACGTCGATGTCGGTGCCAATTGATTTACCCAAGCGAAAGGTTTTCATGGATTTGGGCTTTCAAATGAACTACAATCTGCCCTTTAATCTGGCTGCATTCTACAATCCGGCCATTTGGTCCAATGCCTATGAGCGACGCCGTAAGCGTGAGTTGTATAATTTTACGAGTGCAGCCAACGAAGTACTGATTGCTGAGAGTGGCATCCATCCAAGGGACTTCACTGCCGGAGAACTATATGCGGGCATAGAACGTCTTTTGCCGGACTATGGCTTCCACAGATCCTGTCTGTTACGCAGCGTCTGCGAGCTGGCTCTGCATCCCTTAGCGGATGATCACGGCTACAGCCAGAGTCTGATTGTGCAAATAATCAACTTTGTGCTAACGTAAGTATAGTGCACTCATCCAATATACATATTTGAATAAAAATATTAATTTGTTGTCATTCTATAGGCCTTCGCAGCATGATGGCTTTGGGCCCGACGAAAAGCTGTATCAATATCGATATGAACGAGCTGAGAAATTGGGCTTCATGGGCGGCGATTGCCAAAAAGCGTATCCTAAATGTGAATTGGATGTACTGAATATAATGACCAAGCTTGTTAGATGAAATAAACTAAATCTATAATCTATCAAATTTATTTAAATCTATAATTTACTGAAAGGAATTGGATTTGAAAATGAGATTTCATAAAATAAAATAATAATAATAATAAATAAAATGAAAATTGAAAGTTAAAATAATTTATTTACAGTGCATATTGGAATTGAATATTTTACAATTATATTTACCATTTGATTTTTAAGAACTTTTGATATGCTTATCAAACATAAAAATATATCAGACTTGTGTATGGTATCAATATTGGAGGCTTGGGTGTTCCTCGTTATCATTATTATATACATATATTTTATGGGGTGAGACACATGATAAATGGTACATATACATTTTATCAGAATCAATATACCGTCTATTTCCATTTTTGAAAGCTTTTCCAGCTGCTCAGCACAAAAATAAAACAATATATATGTATATTTACATATATACATATATACTTAAATCGAAGGCATCTAAGGCGACATCAGTTTAATGGATGCATACATAAATATTTTTAAACTATTTAATGATCCTCTTTTTATTGCATACAGGGTAAAAGCCCCATTGTATAGCCTTGCGTACATATAGAAACGCCATCCAAATAAAATGGCATTAACGACCATGTAACATTTTATTATTATAGCGACATATGAAAATCGTTTCTATAAATTCAAATTGAAGAGTTCATCTCAATGAATAAGTTTGCTGATGGCGCTGAGAAAATCAACAGGACACTGGGCATAGAGTTGGGCACAATCAGCGCCCATGAATCCCTGCTGCTCGGCATGTTCATAGATCTCGCGGTATATCGTTTCGCTGGGTGCAAAGGCTGTGTGCAGAGAAGGTCTGATGGAATATTTATATTGTTAGGCATTGCTATAGAACTGGTGCATAGAGAGTACATACGTAAGCGTGAAGGTAAGCAGAGCCGTCAACATATTTTGCTCATCATCATAGAACGGATGTCGAGCCAGTTCGCACACACTTCGTAGCAAGCAGGTCTCATCGAAGCCATAGCGGATTAGCATATTTTCAATGCTTTCGTAGAGCTCGCCGGCGGTCAGATCGTTGGGATGCATATTCCTCAGATCGTCTGGCATGTACTTTTGGGTCTCATTGAGCAGTTGCCGCTTATCTCGATGCGCAAATTGATCCTTCCAGATCTCAGCTGCATAAAACTCTGACGGATTGCTAGGCAGTTGATAGTTGACTTGCAAACCCCAGTCCCAAAACAGCTTCTTAGGCGGCAGCACAACGGGAACTGACAGAGACGCCGTTATCTGATATACTGAAGCGCCCGGAAAGAAGAGAGGTATTTTAGCCTGACACTCGAGCAAGGTTGTCAGCAGTGCGAATATGAAGTTCACTACATAAATGTCCATTTCGTTGTGAAACGACATAGAGAGACAGAGAGAAGCTGTGCTGACATCTGGAGAAGTTGCTAATGAAACGCTCAGACGTTACAGTTTACATCACGTGTTTTCTTATTCAGTTATTATGAAATATGACATTGCTAATAAGTCTTAAGATATCGTGTTTGCAATGCCCATAGATATGGGCGCAATCTTTGCCCAGAAAGCCATCAAGTTCAGCCTGTTCATAGACGCGCCTATAGACATGTTCACTCTCCAGAAATCCCTGATGTTGCGATGGGCTGCCAGAAGATATGATAGCTTCATTTATGCTCTATTTGAGGAAGTTAAGGCCTTACCTCAAGACGAATGTCAAGATATCGCTCAATATATGCTGATGCTCGTCGTCAAAGGGATGCATGGCCAATTCACAAACGCTGCGCAACAGGCAGGTCTCATGAAAGCCATACGATGTTAAGGCATCCTCGATGCCACCATATAGCTCACCAGCGGATAAGTCCTTGGGATGCGTATGCGTCAAGGCATTGTAGCCATATTTCTCATAGAGCTGCTGACCGGAGCCGAGCTGAGTGCGTGGCACTTCGCGCTTGGTGTGGTAGTTGGCGAAGCCCGGCCAAATGGGTATACTGTAGAACGAGGTCAAGTTGTGGGGCAAGTCGTAGGAAATGGCAAAACACCAATCGACGAGGATACGGCGTTCCGGATAGAACTCAGCAACAGGTATAGAAACTGAAGAAGTGAGCTACAGAAATGAGATTTCTTTAAATTGAAGTCTTCATTGGAATCAGTAATCACAGCTGCCTACACCCAATGAAGATGATGCTGGATATAAAAGGCCTCTCGTTATTGTGCAGCCAACAAGCAGGCTAAGCACCTGGTATAGCAACCGATTGTATTGCATCTCTCAACGAACTGCTCGGCTTGAGTCAGATATCTTAACTGAATGAATCTGTCAACATGATTGTCCTAAAATTGGGTCTCTGGACTACTGCCCTCCACTTATGGATATGATCAACAAATAAAGTCATCAATCAACGCAGAGTAAATATTGAGTTAATCTGTTCACAGCCAGTACTTATTCCGTATGAAAGTGATTCTTTGCAGTCATTTCGTGCTGTGCGTTCGTTGGATCTTAAATGCTGTTCACTCAGCTCTTTCTGCTGTTTGTGCTGATCAATTGGAGTCATGGAGAGTCCAGAGCTCGACAGACTCAGCTGCGGTCGACCTTTGACCGTGTATTCGCTCGCCGGAAGCGTGCAATAATCTTTCCGCCAGGCTCGTTTTTGAAGTTCACTTGTAATTTGGGCAAAAATTTGCTGTCAGCATATCCACGAGGCGTCAGCTTCGCTTTGGAGGAGGCTGTCTATTTTCCCATTCCTGGCACCAGGGACGACCTCTACCCAAAGCGTTTTCTCCCCAAGAAGACAACAACAGCACAACCGCTAACGAGCACAATAGAGACCTATGTTTATATACCCGGCACGGACTGGCGTTTCAAGGCACAGACATTGCCGAAGCCAAAACTGAGGCTACGGCCACAGCCGCCAAAGACACAGCGCATCGATCTTGGCGGCCATGCCAATCCTCACAAATGGCAGCAATGGGCAAAGTATGGCTCAAGCCAGGCTCAAAAGTGGCAAACTTCTGCTACAACTGTGAGCAATAAGCACAAGTGGGCAAAATGGACAACACCCGCTCCAAAATGGTCAGCTGCCTGGTCAAGCCGATGGCATAGACCAAGTCGACAAACTCTTGCCGAATCTCGTCATTTTCATGGCCATCGGGATAGACGGCAACTCTTCGAGCACTTCAGTGGACTCAGTGCTCGGTGCGTATGCTAACATGAGTTAAGCATTTATGCCATGACCGAAAATTGCATTTTCAGCTTAGGCATCGATGTCAAGTCCTGCATATTACGCACCATATGTGATTCCAAGCGTCTCCTGTTGCCACCAGGCTATTCCATGCTGCAGGATATGCTGCGTTTGGTGTTCACGTGAGTGTAACGAAAGCTGACATAATTAGTTTCTCTCATTGAGTGACTTGCTTACAGTATGCCCCGGCTAGATGGAATGGTCGATGATTATACACGTATTATGCAAAAAGATGCCGATGGCTGCGCTAGGGAGTTGAAATCAAAATGCAATATGAGCTTCTTGATTTGGCTGCTAAGCGGTAGAATAGATCAAATAAATGCTGTTCGGAATTAGAGATATATATTTTTTAAATTTTTAGAAAGAGAAACAATTCTAAAATAAGAATTTCAAATATAATAATACAAATATGATAAAATAATTGTATTGAATTTGATTTATACACGAATGCCTTCTGCAGTCTTGCTTGAAGATGTCAGCAAATGAACATTTGAGCAGCAGTTTGTAGATGTTTCAAAAAGTCAGAAGAACATTTCAGAAATTCTGTGTGAACGAAATATATGAATATATATGAATAAGTATGAGTCAGCTTTGAATATAGATATGATATGATATGATAGATATAGATATGATATAATATAGATATGATAGATATAGATATGATTGTCATATAATTTTTAGAAAAATTAATAGAAATATATTTTCTTTGAGATCTTAAAATGTTTTACAAAAATATAATAAATGCAAATATATATATATATAATTAAGTTCTTATAGAAACTGTATGAATATTTATACAAAATTTTCGCCTTACTATACCTAATTCAAAAACTCAAATTAATTGCCTGGATAACTTATTTTATAAATACCACAGCAACTTGTGGTCTGGTGATTCTCTTTGTCAGTCTTGTGTGTTTAGAGACTTCTTTCGGATTGATTTGGTTATTTGGTTAGCAATTGACACTCAATCAGAGCTGATTATAATACTTTCTAGGTAAATTGATTGATTCCCACATAATGCTGACGCTCTCGCTCGTTTACATCTCAATCAGTGCAGATCAGTCATGCGATACGGTCTCTGGATTCAATTGCTCGGGCAACTGGCACTCGTGCTATTGGTTTGTGGCGAGGCAAATAGGACGGAGTTGAATCATGTTGTCGATCGAGTATTTTCGCGTCAAAAACGTTTCGTTCTATTTCCGAAGGGCTCGAATTTGAAATTCACGGGCTCTATGAGCAAAGGTCTGCTCTCTCGCTTCCCGAAGGGAGTCTCAATGAATATTGAGCAGGCCTGTTACTTTCCAGTACCAACGAGTCGAGCAGATGTCTATCCAAAGCGTTTTCGACCGCGCACAACTACGACGCCTGTTCCGAAAACAAGCACAGAGCCAACATATGTTTGGATCGCTGGCACGGACTGGAGATATAAGGCAACGCCGGTCAAGAAACCGACCCCAATAAGGCTTCATCAACGCATTGACTACAGGCCTCAAGCAGCGAGCTATGCTGATCCCGCCAAGTGGAATAAGTGGTCCAAGTATGGAGAACATTACAAGAATTGGACACCAGCCAGGCCGTATGGGAAATATAGTCAGCCAGGCAAGTGGAGTAAGTGGACAACTCAATCGCCCGCTTGGAGCAAGTATGGCAAACGCTGGCATAGATCGGCTGAATCAGAATTGCAAGAGGAACAAGATCTAGCCGAGGAGGACCCATACGATCCAGATATATCGCACTATGAAGCTGCTAGCTATCCCGATCTGGAGCACGCCAGGGACTGGCAGCATTATCATGGACATCGCGATCGTCGGCAGGTGTTTGAGCATTTTGGAGCCTTTGGCAAACTGTAAGTGAGACGAGAGAGAGAGATAGACTGAGATAGAACTGGTATCAATATTCTAATATCAATTAACTTGCAGTCTTGGCATTGAAACGAAGGCCTGTGTATTGCGCGCCATTTGCGATAGCAAACGCTTGCTTCTGCCCCCTGGCTACTCCATGTTGCAGGACATAGTTCGCTTGATCTTTACGTAAGTGAATGTTATTGGTGTATATATATCGAAAATATCGCTCTAATAACTGCATTTCTCTTTAGACTGCCTACTATATCGGGCGTGGAGGATGAGTACAGTCGCATTATGCGCATGAATCCAGAGGATTGCGATCGACAGTTTAGGAGTCGCTGTAAATTAAACCTACTGGGCTGGTTGCTAGATGGCAAATGGGGCCAGTGAATAAAACACAGTTGAAACGAGTTTGTCTGCTCTTTATTGGACAAAAGGCGCTTCCCATATGGACAGCTTGCACTCCGGATAGAGAGCAGCGCAGTCACCGTCATGGGCATGGGCTTTGTCATAGCGAGTGTCTCGATAGGCCACAGGTTCGTGATCCAATGCCTCCGGTATGGTGAATATTGCACGTAGCAGTTCGCTGACAAAGCTGCCGGGCTCCTGTTCATGGGACTTCTGACCAGTCTCACAGAGAGTACGCAGCACGCACTGATGTCCGTTGTGACCGCGTCTGAAGATTAGAGAAGAAATATTTATATCGAGCTCATTTTGTAATACTTTAAATATTATTCTTGCATAGCTCTTCCTTACTTATCCAGATACTTTTCGATTCGTTCGTACAAGGTCTGGCGACTGCTGCGATGATATTTGATCTGAATGTTTTCCATTCGCGTTAGATCAGCGTCGGTCACGCTGGCAACGCCACTGCGTCGGTGGCGATGATGCGGATTAGCTGCATCAGGCAAGCTGCGCTTCCCAAAGACCGGATAGATTTTATGCTGACGTCGTGGCTCCATCTTCGGTTTATGTGAGGCTTTTGCCGGTTGATAGTAGCTATTTTGATGACGCTGATCATTAGCTGAACCGTAGTAGCTATTCCGATGACGCAATGTGTCCTTTAGACTTTTGACAAGAGATTAAGAGAGAATGCTGAATTTTGAGGCATTAACTTACTGCGATGTCAGAGCCCAATACGGATAGCGTGTTGTCGGTGCCTGGCTGTAGAGCTGGGAGAAGCTCTGAAAGGGATTGCGCATGCTGCTGGCTGGACGGCTGTAGTAGTAGTGATTATCCTTTCGCCTGGCCGGTGCAGACGGTCGACGGTAATAGCTGTCCGAATACTGATACGTTGGATGCATGGGTGGGCGGAACACAGGTGAGTTGCTATAGTAGGAATTATGACCACCGCTGCTGCCAGCTGCTCCATTCGACAAGTTGATGAAATTGGGCTTGTAGCGTTGGTTGTTGTTATTGTTATGGCTTGCTGACTTTTGCGCGTCATCCACGTAGGTTATGTTGGACACGGTGTCATTGCGACTAACATCTATTGTGCCATCTTCGAGTTTGTTCAGTATATCCTCAATGGCTTCGCTGGGCGGCTTGCTGGGCAATTCCCAGGCCAACGCAACGGTGATACCCAGCACCAGATAGTTTGTGTAGTCAACAACGCAGATGATTTCATCGAACACTGCAGATGGGATGGAATAAATGAAGCATGCAAATTGTCTCGTTTGTTGGCAACGAAGACGGGAGAGACTTACCCATTTGGAAGGAGCTGCCCTCCGGAAATACCAAATAGCGCCGCTTCCTCGATAGCAGCTCTTGTGTCTGCATTGTTCGACTGTTTGCTGATTCGTTGAGTTTCGCCTCGATGAGCTGCTCAAAATCCGAGCTGCCTGCATTGTCTATAGTCAGCAATGGTCCTGTTGTGGGCAAGCTAATGCTTTCGGCGACTTTCATTACATCGCCATGGCAAACGCCTAAGCTGCAAAAGAGCAGCACAATTGGTAGCAGCAAGAGTGTACCTTGAGGCCTAAGCCTTGCTTTGTTGTTGATACACATTTCCTGCACTTGTGGCCAACGCGTTGTTCATACGCTAACTGGCAGCCAGAGTTCCGAAATACTGCGCCAGCCAACCTGATCCGAAGGCACTGGCTTAGAGCTGGGCCTTGTTCACGGCTGGGTTGTTAATTGCGGCCAGTTACCCCACCAATGCCTCATCTAGTGCCCGTCGAGAACTTTCAAGTTTGTCTGAGCATCGTTGGTGTAACGTTGGAGTGCTACTTTTTCTTTTTGTTCTTATTAGTTTTCACACTTTTCGTCTTTGGCTTTATCCACAGAAGTTAGCGCCTTGTGAGGTATATCAAATTGCTTGACAGAACTGAAAACATCAAGCAGTTCGTTTGGGTTTCCACTTATCTATTGCGAAATAATAAGACATTTTCAGAATTTAATTTAATTAATTAATCTAGATTTTATAATGTATTAGCTGTAGTAAAATTCATCTAAATCAGAGAAGAATTACAGGGTAACTCACACGTCGGTTATACTCCGTTTCTGTATTCTCAATAAATTTTTTTCTTGTTTTGCTTCATTCTGAGAATCAGTTTGTCTTACGAGGTTGTATTTGCCTCGTATGCGTATCGGTCCATTTAAAGGCTCAAATTACTTGATCACGCGACCAACTTTTCTGGTCAGACCTCGAAGGTTCTTAACTCAAAGCAAGAAAGCTAAGCAGCCATTAATAATATTTGGATTGTGACTAACTCAATCGAGTTTTAACTCGGTCAAATTAGAAAAGACAAATATATAAGGGAAAGTATTATCAAAATCTATATGTTTAGCTTAAAAAGAAAGTATTTTTAATAATTTTATTTAAATAATTTTCGACTGATTTCTTAGTACTAGAAATTCATATAAACCATTTAATAATAAAAAACTTTGTTTATCAAATAAAATGAAATGAATATGGGAATATATGTATATATATATGAGATATTCTTTATTCATTGCAACCAAAATGTGTGAATACAGTCGGCATAAATTTGTCGACAATTTCCTTGCTGCTGATGCGCTTCCAAATAATGTGGCGGGATGTGCCGCCGCACTTCAGCGACTCCATTGTCGCTCGGCAATTGAAAGATGGCCGACACCAGCTCCATAATAAAGCTCTGAGGCTCAGCTGAAGCTGTCATCGTCCGTCCTAGACGTTGAGCCGATTCGCAAAGTGCTCGCTGAATGCAAGCTGTCCCATTAAGTTGTCGCCTGGGGTGGGATGGGGCTTAGTACAGTGGGTCAGAGCTGCATGTGCCACACACTCACGTTTTATACAGTCGCTCGATCTTGCCAAAGAGCAGTCCACGCGAGCTCAGTTGCTGCTCCAAGTGCACACGCTCAAAGATGTCATCGTTTGCAAGTTGATCTCGAACATCTCGTCGTCGCCGCCGTCGTCTGCCGAATACGGGATAAATGCGATGCTTAGGTGGATGCCGCAACATTTGACGTGGACGCTGTGTATTGCTGATGCTGTACTCTTGTCTACTAGATGACAAATATGCAATGGAAAATTAATATATATATATATGATACAAAACTATAACTTTATTTTCTATGTAAGCTAATAAAATGAACTAAATAATTTAATTAAATTGATTTACTCCGCTTTACATTTTACGAGTAAAACACTTTGCAAGTTGAAGTTCTTCAGATTACTTGAGTTTGAGCAAAATATTTTTTATGAAAAAAAAAGAAGTAAAAATTGCACTTAAAAACCCATTTGTGCTGCGATGTTTTCCATGTAAATGAGCTCGTAATCTATTTATATTTCACATGCATCCGAGAAAAGAAAGAAAACAAATATTGTGGCTGGAAGAAAAAATCACTTCCTGCTGCTTCCATTCGTTGCCTTGTTAAGTTTTAATAATGTTGACTTAAATTAAATTACGTTTCTGTGTTTAGACTCTCGTCCACATAAATACCTTTGCTTTGGCTTCTCATAGGAGCTCCACTGTTGCTGCTTTTTGCGCCAATTCTGCTGCACCCTGTCTTTGTTGCGCTGCCACCAATTGTCTGACCAGTGGTCGCTGGCGCTGCCACGTATCGGGTAGGTGGTTGGGGCAGCTGCCCACTGTCGCCACTTTGGTATTGACTGTCGCGCATGCCAATTAGTCGGCCTCCCAGCATGCTGCTGTCCATTAGGCGAATTTGCATAAGCGGAAGTACCCGTGCCGCTCTGGACATTCGTGTAGTACGGATAGTTGTGGACATTGGAGGCATATGTGGACGCTGCATATGATGCAGAGCCAGCAGCTGCAGACACCGATGTTGGTTGCGCGTGCATTGCCTGCCAATTAATGGCGGTTCGAATATTGCTGTTCTTCTCCATGGCGTCCGCCTCCTGCTGGACGCTGTCGTTGCGTCGCACAGTGCCCAGCGTGCCATCGTTGAGGCGGGTGCGCAGGTCCTCCAGCAGCTCGCTGGGCGGCTTGCTGGGCAGCTCCCAGGCAACGGCGCATGTTATGCCGAGAATTGCGAAATTCGTGTAGTCCACAATGGGTATGATTAAATCAAAGACCAGCTGGAAAGAGCTGCCCTCGGGAAAAAGCAGATAGCGCTTCTGGCGATGCAGCAACAAAAGTTGCTGACGTGATGAATTCACGGGACTGTCAAAGAAGCTGTCTTCATGTGTGTAATTGGTGGTCGATATCGCTAATTCATTTGATTCATTAGCGTCCACTCGGTTACTCAAAAGCTTTTTACTTTGGCTCAGCAGCACCAACAAGGCAATACACAATGCACAGCCAATTACAATTACGATGCTTTTAGCCATGTTCTAACGCAGTTTTGAAAAAAAAAGATAATAATAATGTGTGCAGTTGAGCTAGTGGTCGCTAAAGTTGTTCCAGAAAAAAAAAAATATAATGTAATATTTTCAATAACTCAATATAATAGATTATTTGTAGTTTTGCTTATTTGTTATCAATAAGTAGATATTGAAAATGTATTAATTCATTTGTTATTATTATTATTTAAATTACAGATAATTAAACAATAAAAGTATTTAAGAAAAAAAATAATTTTTAAATAAATATTCTTTTGTGAGTAATATATAAACATTCTCTAATAATTTTCAGAGTGCATTTTTTAAAATTCATTTTAAATCAGAATATTACGTCGAAAAAAACTTTAATCATTCTATTATTCATACAATTTAATTTCATTTATATTCCCTAAAATGTTTGATATTTAGTTTGAAATATTTTTTCTTTCAATACAATTTATTATCAAAAATGTAATTCTTTGAATTGTTTTAATTACATTTGAACTTTTTCTTTTTGCTTTGTGTAATTGAGCAGTTGAATAGTTGCCATTCGGACTTATGGACAATTAAGCTGTCAATTGTTCTGGCTTGCAATGGTATTAACAAACACGCGTATATACACACTCACACAGACACTCACTCACACAGACACTCACTCACACACACTCACTTCAAATTTGCATAATTTCACTTTGGCTGCGATGCGACAGTTTCATTTGGTGGCAATGCCAATCATGCGTTAAATTAATGCAGTTTTCAGCAGCTAAAAATGCTGCAGAACTTCGTGGCCGGCTTCGCGTCCACAATTAAAACGTGTCCATTTTCAATGCCTCAAGGGCAATTTGCGCAGAAATTTATGATGCATAATTACGATTAGAGAGAGGCGAACAGCTGCGCAGGGATCGAAATTTTCATTCACCTATTTTTCCTTTTCAATATTGATGCCATTAGCTGTCAGAGCTGAACTGATGCGATGGACATGGCGTCCGGCAGTCGGCAGTTGGCAGTTGGCTCTTCGACTGGTGGTTTGAACGGTCAGATGGTCAGCACAGTTTAATTGTACAATTAGCACCCAATTGAGTGTCGTTAACTCGTTTTATTGCCGCTTAAAGGTGCGAACTGTTGGCCTCCAACTATTCGATAATTGTTCGATAGCCCCTGGGCATATGTTCCAGATAGTTTTAACATATACAGTATTCATAAATGTATGATTATTTTTGAACACATCTCGCACATAATAAGAGTAATTAACGCATCTCAAATATAAATTGTACTAATGAAAGTTAAGTAACATTTAAAACATGCAATTGACAATTTAATATTGCAAAGAGCTGTTTTCAATAATTTTCTGTTCTAGATGTGAACATACTAAATGTTAACATGTTAATGTTTCGCCAAAAGATGATAAGTTAAATTAATTAAAACAACAAAGATTCAAATAGATTTTAATCAGATTTAATTCACAATTCATAACTATTTTTTAATTTATTAAATTCTATATTATTTTTCTTCAATTTAATTTTAATTTACATTGATTTCTGATTTTTGTTTATCATTACATAAATGATTGTATATTTTTAATTAACTAAAATAATTTCGACAATTATTTTGGGAAGCCATCAGACTAACACTATTAGCTAATCAAAGTTTCTAGCTGAAATATAAATATTTTTAGAAGAAAAAACAGCGTTTCTTTAACGAAGCACCTTTAGATAGTGAAATTGAAGAGCTCTGCAGGCTATAATTTCCATTCCCTCATTGGGTTTCAAGCATGCCACTCCACACACACACACATGCAAAAACACACACTTACATACAATCAACACCTCCGTTTAAATTGCAACCCCTCAGCAATTATCGCACTTGCAGGTTTCCCGCTCCCAGCTGAACAGAGAGCAACATAAATTTAAATTAAAGCAAATTTCCAGCTGACTTCTGTTTGTTTTTTAGTTTGCTTCTCTTTTTAGTTGCTCATGTGAGATTTTTGCTAATTTTTACCAAGTTGAACTGTAAACAATGTCAGCATTGTAACCAAATGAAAACAAATGCACCAAACAAAACACATTGCGCTGCTGTGGGTGACAGTGGTTGGCCATATGTGTGTGTGTGTGTGTGTGTGTGGTGATGTGTATATCGGCGTATGTCTGTGAGTGTAGAGGGTTGGGGCAAGTGTTTGTATTAGTTGCTCGGCGCTGGGTACCTAACGAACAGCAGTTGCACTTGCCAACACAGTCGTTGCAGCAGTCGCAAAAATTTTCGTAGCATGCAAAACATTTGTCAAATGTAAATTAGCAATGGGACTGGTGATAGCAACGGGATTGGGGGGAATGAATACTGTGGTTCTTTCGCTTGGCATTGGGGCGCAGACAGAGGCTTTGCGCGGTGCAAATCGCATAAAATCACACTTAATGCCCGCAGGCAGCGGCTGCATGCAAAAAGCGCAGCGAGACGTGAATGTCGCCGGCAAACAAACGTCTACATGTGTAGAGATGTGGGCTAGGCCAGACCATTGCCAGGGGTAGCCATTAAGAGGGGGTTATACATAGACGTACACAAGTACATACAGTCACACTCCAACAAATATACATATGTATATATGTACATAAGTGCAGTGCTGGAGGCAAACGCATCCCACTCATTTCCAATTTCCAACTTGTTTCTTCTATTGTTCCCAATTATCGCATGCGCCCTGCAAAAGCAATGTTTAATTTTTGTTGCAGCAACTTTTGTATGCCACATGCCACGTGCCACACCTAGAGCTAGACAGCCGCCCAAAAGTACAAGTCAAACTTTAATAAGCGCCATTTCAATTGTTGTTGCTATTATTATTGTTGTTGTTGGTGTTGTTGTTGTTGTTACTGCTTGTTGAACCGGGTGTTGCCCACGTTGCGTATGAGCAATTTACATGTCGAGTGTCAGCTGTGACTCGTCTCTGTATGCGTGTGTGTGTGTGTGTGTGTGTTGCCATTTGTGTTGTGCCAACAAAGTTCTCTGTGCTCTCTCAAGCGAAATTCACGCGCTGATAAGAAAATTCGAATTTCAAATTTTCGGCAACAAACTTTCTAATCTGTATTTCTGTGCAAAACCATAGTTAAATTAATTAATTAAAACGGCTGTGTGCGTTTTGATTCAGTAAACTGCTTAAAGTGCGTCAAGTAAATAAATACTAAAAATATATATGTAATTGTGAATAGGAATTTAATATCTATTGTATGTCTCGAAGTAATTTTATTAAAGTTCATATAGTTGAACTTATTAAATTGTAGTTTTAACATAATTCTATTAATTGTTTGGAATGTATGAAATATCAAACAATTAACATTAAATCATTAAGCTTTATTAAAATATTATTAGATCATAGAGCTTTATAGACTCAAGGTAAAAATTTTTAAATAATATATATCAATTATGCGATTATTGCGAGTGTAAAACCTTTTTTTAAATGTAACTTCTATTGGACACATTTATTAGTATTTTCTACATTGTGAGGAATATTTAAAAAATACTGCAAATAATTAAAAAATAATTTTGGTATTTATTGTATTTTCGATACATCAGAGAACATTGGTATAGAATTTCCCTTTTTAAAAAAGTATTTTAATTTTGTTTATTCTTTTGCATAGAATAATATCGATCTCGCTCAAAAAATAAAATCTACAAAGCAAACCAATAGCCAAAACAAATCTGGCTTAATTCATGGCGTTCGCATGGCGGAACTATTTAAAAGCATGCGTCGTCAATTAACAGCTCCATTTACAAGCCCAATGAATCTGATTAAACTTGAAAGCAATGCTGATTAACACCTGGGCGTCAACTCGCGCTAGTATTTTGAACCGAGCGTTCAATGAACTGAGTTGGACCACTTTAAGGTCTCTTAACGGTATTTTAGCTTCATTTCGAGAATAACGAAATATGGCACAGTTGACGGAACGGATTATCGGTCTGTGTTAAGCATTCGAAAGAAATGAAATGTTTTCATTTTATATTATTCGCATTATTTTTTATAGAGAGCGAGTTTATGTAACTGAGAATGCGAGAATGAAATGAAGACTCGCATAGAGATTGGGACTGAAAACTCGACTCGCATTTCATTTCGCTGTTTCTGTAAGTCGTCAGTATTTTAATTATGTCAAATTCTGATGCTCTGCTGTGTTGTTGTTGTTCTTGTGCTGTTGGCAGCAGGCAAACGTCAGCAGCTAATTAGAGAGAGTGAGCCAGAGGCGTGGCGCGAGTCACTCAATGTCACTCTGCTTGGGCATTGTCTCAGTCGCTGTTCACAGGTTGCTAAGGTCCCCGGCCAAGTCCCAGGCGAGGGATGTGCTGACTAGGTCGTCGATGCTACTTCAGTGCTTGCCTTAAAAATTGCCACAGTTTCTGCTGCTTGGCCTTGTCATCATTTGCATAAGAAATTTATCTCAATGAGTAGCTAATTGGGAAATTGCGACATGCCCCCCAGACAAATGCCTGCAGCGCCCAGACCGCCCACGCATCAACAAAAGGGCTGAGTGAATCCTCAGCATGTTAGTTTTATTACACTAATCCTTGAGCTAATTTTGAGAACGAACCAGTGCTGCATCTCGCATCAGACAAGCGTTTTATAATTAAAGTCAAGCAGTACTGGATACATAAATAAAGTTGATTTTAATGTAGAAATAAATAATTAAATACTCCAAAGATGTTTGCAACTCAATTGTTAAAGTGAATTACAATTTGCATACGCTTTCATGAAAATGATTCAAGCAACCTATTCGGCTGACACTATTTATGTGGCCAGCATCGTGTGTGCGGAAATCAACATTTGACTAATTGCAAATGTACACAGTGTGATATTATAGTCAGCTTAATTTAGCTACTCACAGACGCAAATCCTGGCATTCATGGCCGCAAACTCAATTGGCTAACTGAGCTCATTAGCAGATACAGCCTATGGCTACATTCTCTACCTCTCGGCCTGTAGGGCACACAGACGAGCGTCAGTGAGCGATAATGCGGGGCAAAGCAAATTAAATTAATTGCACATTTTAATTGACATCGCATCAAATCAATTTGCCACCCAGGCGGCGATTAATGTATGAATGCAACCAAATCGAGCTCTGTTTGCCACTCGCCCAGCCTTTTGCCAGCATGCATAATGAGCTCCAGCCGCTGCTCTTGGTTGTGCATTTAACATCGTTGGGCGCCCTCGAATGCCAATAAATTATGCCAGGTGTGCGCCGGTGTGCGCGTTAAGCTTTTACATTAACTATCAGGCCCTTTACAAAATGACCCGCGGGGCGCACCACATGGACATTCACACCCACGCCGCTAAATTTCATAACTTTGAATAGGTCAACTTATGGTTAGTATCAATGGAATTGTAGAATTTAACACATTCTTTCATATTTGTTGAAAGTTGTTAGTATTTTAATTATTTGTTAATTATTGAATATGATTATCGACGCGGGTGAAACAGAAATTCCCGTTTTACTTTATTTACTCTATTAAAGGAATTTGTATCGTAGTGATAAAAAAAAAATAATAATAATAAAATTGAATACATATTAAAATGTAATTGTTCACTATATTGAACGAAACTTTTATTTAATAAGAACATATTTTGGTATAAGAATTTCTAGCTATTTTATACTCGTTGCAAACATTGAACAGCAGGATAGCTAGCTCTTCAATGACAGATTTTACATTAATATATACATATATATATATATATATATATATATATATATATATATATATATATATATGTATGTATGTCATAAATCTGGAAATTTTTTAAATAAAATGTTATATATTTAGTAAAGTTAATGTTGCTGTCAGCAAGTGGAATATGCATAATTAGAACTTTTGCGAATTAACTTGAATAATTTATTCACGCGTCAGACTGCTATCATGACACTGCAATTAACAACAGAGTTTGTGTTTAGCTTCGAATATTATTTTTTTAATATCAAAATCTGTCATGAGCTCGGGTCAAATAATAATTTTGTGTGCTAAAAAAATATCACTTGACAATGACAATTTATGGCAATTAAAGTGCTTTGAAATTAATTTTAATTACAGTAGTGTGAAAGCAATCTAATTATGTGAGTCGATTATCGAAATAATAGCTTGATACTCTATATACAATCTAATTATATAATTGCTAAGATTGTAAAGATGAAACCATGTATGAATAGCAATTGAAAACATAATTGCTGATGCACTGCATGTTCTCTGCGGGGGAAAAAAGTTCAACTTCTTACACATAATTTATTTTGAATTTTCTCAAGGTGTACGTATACATACATAATAAAACTTTTACAAAAAGAAAAAATAAACAAAAATGTCTAGAGTAACATATCATAAAACACACGCGCAGTGACGATGCGATATTTGAAATACTGCAGCTGTTGCAAATTCTTTCTGCAATTTTTTAGACAACAGTATTAATTGATTAAGGTTGCAACATTGTGACTGTGTCCCTGCGGAGGGAAATACAAGATTCGTGTATTCTCTACTAAAATCCTACTAAACATTAATGTCATGTATGACAGCAGTTCACAGCAGATTTTTATTCGAGCATTATTTGAGGGAAGTATTTGTAAGAGATCAGAATTGCTTATTGCGGACGGAGTACAGGGTATGTGCTAGTCGGTGGATTAGAACTGTTTAACTCATCTGCGGCTGTGCTCGGGCTCTTCAGCGAAAAACGGAAGTTCTTTGTGTGCGAAACAAACTTAAAGTGCGCAGGCAACAACTACAACAACCGCAAAAGCAATTGTGCAATTACAACAAAATGCCTGCATGTGCACGCATGCATGTGTGCGTGTATGTGTGAGAATGTGCGAGAGTGTGTGCATTTTAATGCCGTCGTATGCGTGCGTGTAATTTATGTTTTCAACTTAATTAAAGTTAATTTTTAATGCCGGCCGTGGTCGACAGGTCTGCGGGCATGGGCGTGTCAACTGGCTCAAAGGCGCTCGCAAACATTTTAACAACACTTGGCATTTCATGCTGGTGACATTAAACAGCATCAGCATCAGCATCAGTAGCAGCATCAGCATCAGTAGCAGCAGCAGCAACTGCAACTTTTGTCATGCAATGAGGTCAACAATGAGCGCCCGCAAAAAAGTATGCTATATTTTTTTTACTTGCTGCTCTGCTTTGCTTTGCTCCGTTTCCGTCGGCTGTTTAATATAAATGCCAATTAAATGCAAATGCATGTTGCTTGTTGCAATAAAAAAGGTCACCTGGAAATGGTAGAGCTTAATTATAAATAACACAACACAGACACAAAAACAACTATCAATATTTAATTAAGAATTAATGAAAAGCCTGCGCTCTTGATATGCATATAAAAAACTACTTATGTTTGAGCTTCACTTATTTCAAGTCTGTCGATACGATAGATAAGTTCTTTGTCAGAATGCAATTTTTCGCTTTTGACATTCAGCTTTGTTGCTCATGAATGATCATAGAATATGAATTTTAATAAATTTATTAATTAATCTGCAAGTGAACTCTTATAAAAAAAAGAAAATGATTTAATATTGATATTTAAATAATTTTAGATTATTCTGCATATTCAGATAATTTGAATAATTTTTTTTTAAACAAAAAATTGTAAAAATCAGATATTTATTAAAATTTTTATTTTATTTAATTTATTAATTATACATGTATATAACTTCATATACATATATAGACTATTGATTAATTTAAAAAAATAAATACTAATACTCTAAATAGTTCCACAAAATTACACTTTTTACTGTCCATGTATAAGTTTTTTTATTTATTTGTAATTTTTGAAATTTTATGTAGTTTTCTTGAATAAAATAAAGTCGTTTTGTTAAACATCATCTGTATATGGTGATATACTGTCAAAGCTCAGCGGGCAATGGCTATGTAAGATCTGCTGGCAGTTCTCTTCACGTAGATAAGGAATATGATGTTTTTCGTGATCCTCAATGCTAAAAGAAAAAATTAAAATAAAATAAATATAAATTTTCAGTTGCGATGACAAATGGATCTTAACTTACGTAAACATATACTTGAATAGCTTGTATAAGAAACCTTGACTATTATGTCCAGCTAATGCTGAACAGTAAGCTTTAAGGGCACAGGCCTGGCCATCAAAGCCACTGCGGTCCATTAGTTCGTGGACCAGCTCGTATGTATCCCTTCTGAAGGGTCGATTCTCACGCTTCACTAAGATTGGCGTGTTCGCTCGAAATCCATAGCCATGGCCCCAAATAGCTGGGCTTGTTATCACATTGTTTTTGACATTTATGCGAAACTTCAAATTAAAATATGAATATGTTAAGCTAACTCAAATGATAAGTTGCTATTCAGTTGTTCTGTTGCTGTTACCCACAAATATTCGAGATGTTTCTATTATGTCCAGAAAGCGTTTCGCTCGACTATGCGGAATACTTGCATTCTGCTGCGAAGCCACAGTCAAAGTGACCAAAGCAGCTGTAAGCCACAGAGAAACCAGGAGAATGTTCATTGCGGTGGTTGCAGTAATAGAACTGAACTAACCGCTGCTTGAGAGTTACAAATGTGTCAAACATAGCAAATTCTTGTCGAAAGTCAAAACGGGTTCTGATTCTACAACATTGATTACTACTATCCTGCTAAGTGCTCTAACTAAGTCAATGTAGACCTATAGAACAGTTGTCTCTTTATGTGGCAATTTGTCATTACTCTGTGAAGTAGATACAGCAAGCTGAGTTTCTTGAAAACTAATTTGTGCTCTTTAAAAGCAATTCTTAATAATGAATAACTTGCGAATTGAGAACTAGATATAAGTCGTATTCGTAGGCCTTTCGTTACTCACCTAAATATTAGCTTGAGTAGCTTGAATAACATTCCACTTTTCTGATGTGGCTTATCAACATCCAAAATTGCCGTGCAGAAGGACTTTAGCAAGCAGGCACGCCCATCAAAACCGTGGCTGAGCAGAAACGAATATTATTTCTATATAAATATGTAATATGATGAGTGCCATGATTACTTACCCATCCAAGGCAGATTCTAGTTTGGAGAACAAGTCGCGCTTGAAAAGAATCCGATTTTTCTGCCGCTGTTCCTTCGGCTCAGGAAACGGATAGTTGGCGCGAAAGCCATAGCCATAGGCGAAGAGTGTATTGATTGGGATTAGATTGTTTTTGCCATTTGTACGCCACTGCAAGAATAGGTATAGATGCTGAACTTGGTGATTATAAGCGCAGTAAGATGTTCGACTCACCGACATACGCGAGCCCTTTGAGAACTCTAGGTAGCGTTTGCCACGTCGCAGGATCCGTGTGTCATTGTTAGCTGTCAGCTCGTTGGAGTTCATGTTGTCATAATGCATGTCAAAGTTGTCGCTGCCGTTGTGATGGCCCTGGATGCGGCTGTCGCTGAGGGTGGACAATGGATCGAAATTGACGGCACTTTGCACGACAGTCGAGCACATCCAAAACAGAAGCATCAACAGCATCACCGCTACAGCTGATGGGCGTGTTGACAGGGAAATCAAGGAGCAGCTGCTTCGGCATTTGCGTTTCTTAATTGCTGCATTAATTAATACACTATTCGACAATGCCATTATTGATCAAAAAAATATTAAACACAATTATTCAGATTCGCTTTTAATTTAACATTAGCTTTTTCTCGTTGTTTTCTCTGTGTACATTGTCCGCACGTATGTGCGACGCGCTTCCGTCCAGTTTTTCCTGGTGACTGATATGCCCCGGTATACTTAATCTGTTTGACATAAATACCGGTATAAACGAACTCAGTCTCTGCCTCAGTTTCAGTCTCAGCTTCAGCTGCGATAGCCCAAGCAGCAGTAGACAAACAAACAACCAACAACAACTGAAAAGTCGTTGTCCCCTGCCGTTTGTTGCTGTTTGTTATTGTTGGCGTTGCTTATTTACTTATTTATCGCTTTGTGTGTTGCTCTGACATCGCATGTCTCTACTTCTACTGGCAGCATTTTTACATTTGCTTTTTCGTTTCAATTTCTCTTCCGCCAGCTATTTGCTGACAGTCTTCAGGAGAGAGCCGGACACGACATCAGTTGTTAACACTTTTTCTCTCTATCTTTCATGACGCTAATCTTCGTGCTGATTCGTGTTGACATGAAGAATTTACCAAGTCAACCATGGGCACATTAATGAAAGAGGTGCGAAGAGTTTCAATCGAGCTCGATTCTGGGTGAAACTTGGCATTCCATTATGTACGCTAACTAATTATTCTAATTAAATCTAAATTGACAGACTCTGAAGAAGAAAATTGGAAAAAATTTACAAAATTGTTATTCCTTAAATTAAAACATAATCTATGCAGATGTATTCGGTTGAATTGTTAAAGAAAGGGATTACATAGGTTATCGAATGATAGTAGCCTGTATTAAAATTGTTTCCTAAGGATCAATTGATATATAAGAATTAAATCAGCTTGAAAAAATACAATATCTGTGATATGTACTGCCATAATATTATATGACATATATTAGTTAAGAACGGATATGGATATGGAACATATATTCTAGACCTCTGTGAAGGTTCGCATACGGATCGTATATTTCAATTGAACATAGGGAGTGCACTGATTTATATAATATTGTTGTTCAGTGTTCAGGAGAGTGAGGAACCCGAGCAAATACGAAGTCGATTGAGAGTTAATACAAAACTTCTCTGCATTGAATGAGTTTGTGCTCAAAGTGTAAGCTATGTATTGTATGGGTTGGTGATACGACTCGAATCGAACTGCAACGAACTCAACTGAGCAATGCGGCATCGAGACATATAACCAATGCACATGCAGCAATTAGCATGTATGTGTATGATAGGGTTGTCTTCGCTGAGCACAGGGACAGTGTGTGGGTGAGTGTAAGAATGTATATGTGAATATGAAGACGCTTTGCATTTTTCGTCTCCAAATAAGTCTCAGTTGTATTACTCCCCAAATAAAACGTTTTAAAAGAGTGTAACGTGAATGGCTCAATGCAAAATATTCAGACAACGACGGAAAAAAGTCTCTTGGTCAGAGTCTGAGCGTGAATGTTTTCTTCCGTTTCTCTCAAGAGCAGTGCGTAGCATTCAAACGGATAACTGTTAATTGCAGGTTTATATTTTTTTAATTTATGCACACAGTAGTACATAACATACATATATTCAAATGGAAAATTATTCGCAGTTTCCTTACGAAGCACGTTTAAGACATTTTAAATATTCTGGTTAAAGTGAATGATTTCATTTATTTTGTTATATGTGCTACATTAAGCCACACATCATTAAAATGTCATGACTCAGCTGCACAGTTTATAAGACAATTTATCTTAGTTCATATAGCAGTATATCGTATAGTCCAGGGCTCCCAATGATGGCCTTTCCGATTTAATTTTATATAAGTTCACGAATAATAATTTGTCTAGGTTTAATTTTGATATCAGATTATTGTCTTCCTTCATTTATTTATTATTTATAAAGTAAACTTATATAAGAATCTAGTCTAAATTGACAGCCCTGGTTCTTGGCAAATAATACCAGCTGTCTATTTGGACTGCGAAAGTTTGTCAGCGCTTAAATGTTCCACTCAATTTTCACTCAACTGCCATGTCGAGCAATTTTCCGAGCTTGTTGATTAAATTAAATTTCGAAAAAGTTTACCAAATATATTTGGTGGTCCTCATGCTGCTGCTGTCTTTTTTTTATATATTTCTTTTCAATTAAATAATGTTCGGGCTTTTGTATAGGTCACGGCGGCAGGCGGCAGACGGCAACAAATTCTGGCACACACTCACACACTCATATTCACACACACACACACACACACACACACTACACACTCCACACCCGTCGTCCGTCGTCCGTCGAGTTCTGTTTCAGTTCCACTCTCGCAGCCAGACAACATATCTTGACATGGCTTCGATTGGACACAATGGGATGCAATGAGGGTAGTCGAGAAAAATGAATTGTCATTTATAACCCGATGGCAACAAGTGATTGGGATTGCGGTAGCTGGCGCACCGCGACGTGTGGATCCATTAAAACGATTTTATAAGACAATTTTTGTATTGCGATTTATTGGGCGTAATAATTTTTCGGCGGCCTCGAGTATTTACCGAAAGCCAACTCGAGTAGCGAGAACTGACAGGCGTATTGCTCGGCACAGTCAAAATTATGGGCGTGTCGATAAGCATTATCATAGTGCACAATGTCCGAATTCTCCTCCAGCTCCCGCGTAAAAATACGCTGCTTGGGCAAACTGAAAAAGCAAAATGGAGTGAGAAATTAATACGACCATATATAACCCAATATGTATAAATATTAGCTACGAACTTACCTAAATATTACGCGCAGCATCTCGCCAATCATGTTCATCTTATTGCGCTGGAAATATTGACGACTCTCGCAGAGAGTGCGCAGAATACAATCACGTCCATTGTAGCCCATGCTAAAGTGTTGGGGAAGATGTGTATTAATTTACATATAATATTACAATAATATATATGTTTGTTTTATATATACATATATTAGATTTATAAATGAATAAATAAATTGGGCATTTAAAGTTGAAATGAAGAAACACTTCTGGAAAAACAAATAGTATAAAAAAATAAATTGTTTATGCGAAATTTAAACATTGCATTGAGTTTAACTAACTATATTAAATAAACACTTTTTTCACGTGATGATTTACACTCAAAATATAATTAAATTCATTGAATTTAATTCAATTTTTTTTTTTTAATATTTATCAAGCCTTGCTCTTTGATCAAACTAAATAAATTATGAACTGTCTCCCTTTTGAGTACAGTAATATATATTCAACTGGAGTTCTATGCATTGTATTACTTATCTACGATAGCTTCAATGTCCTGATAGATTGCACTTCTGGTACGACGGCGTAATATTGGCGCAAGTGTTGGTCGCCGAGAGAGGCCGTGCAGGCTCTCGAGCACCCACGTATTGTTGGGCAGATCGTAGGCCACGCCCCAATTAAGACCGAAACTATTGTGGGCATAGTAGGGATTGCCAATGATGCCGACAGTGAAACATACAGAAACCTGAACATTGATAAGTGCAAGAAATCAGAGATGTTATTCAACTGGCTGAGGCAGGATGAGCGGGGCGACAGTCGATATTCAATGTGACAGTGACACATACGGTAAAGGAGGAGCCTTCGGGAAAGCTGAGATAGCGCCTGGGTCGGCTCAGTATGCGCACTGATTTGGGTGCCAGCGGCTGGTCCGAGGGAGCAGATGACGCAGACGTTGACTTTGCACGTTCCATCATAGTCATCAATGCTGGCGGCGTCGGCGTTGGCGGCGGCGGCAATAAATCATTGGAAGCGTTGACGCTGCCAAGTGGTGTGTCTGTTTTATGAGTCATGAAAACGGCTGGAAGTGGAGTGGCTGCATTTGCAGCACTTGTCGTCGCAATTAAATCGTAAATCAAAAAGTTTGCAACAATTAAACGATAATTAAACAATACGAAGCGCGCGTAAATCATGGCCAGCTACGTGCCGCACAGTTTGAAGCGCTGAATGCAACTGCCACAAGACGTTTGCACCGCCAACGACAAAAGGTGAACAATCGTTGCCAAACAAATTGCCAAAGTGCAAATGTGCCAATCGACAGTTGGTGTCGGAATGCAACTGCAACGTCTCTTTGCAGTGCCAACAATTGCCAACACCAGCAACAACAGCAGCATCAATAGCAGCAGACACAGCGCCAGACACAGTCGCAGTTGCCGTCGCAGTCACGTTTACAATAAACACGGCACAGACAGGCCACACACCAAGGCACACACACACACACACACACATTCATTTAAAGGCTGTGGCAGGTGCTGCGGTTTAATTGAATTGCCTATAACGGTATTCGGGGCCAAGAAATCCACCTGCTGGCTGGCTGCACTGGCAGGTAGGTCTTGCGCAAAAATAGTTAGCACACGTCGCGCAGTCAATGATGCCTTCAGATGCAGACGATGAAGATCGATGGAATGATTGCCATGCAATTGATGGAGTGCAGTGTTATCTGCTGCTCTATCTCTTTAAACCTTTAAGAATTGCTTGATTATTAGCTTATTCAACAGAGTGCACGTTTATTGTGCGCTTTTATTTACAATATTACAATTTTAATATTTATTAAATATAACATTTAAGTTTGTAGCAACTTCTCGTAAAGCGAGGTTTATAAATAAATCTGTATATAGTTAGTATAGTTTTACTTTACTTTACTTTGCATAATAATGTTTAATGTATATAAACATAAGTACATGCCATTGCTATAATATGAAAATCTACTTTAATGAAATGTAACATTATTTAATACAATTCAATAGTTGGATTTAGTCAAGCAGACACATCTACTAAAATATACAAAATATAGAATTCGTTAAAGTAAGTTGGCAAAACTTGTGAATCGGCTTAAGCCCAGTAAAGCTTCGCTGTGCTGTGCTGTGCTGTGCTGTGCTGGCCATGCCAATGACAGTAGAATTGTGGAAACAAGTAAACAAACAAACAACTTCATTAGCCTCGCATGGCGAATAGCACACAGACATACATACATACATATCTGCCGCCTAACTTGGTATAGACATACTAAATATCACAGGAAAGTGTGCGTACGTGTGTATGTGTGTGTGTGTGTGTGCGTGTGTGTGTGCGTGTGTGTGTGTGTTAGCAGGAATGTTTGTTGGCAAAGCAAAGCGCTTAGTTGACCCATTAGAACAAAAAGGCTCGTAAAGCAAGGCCAAAGTCAATGGCCAAAAATTGGCAGGCATCAATTGTGGGCGCTAAGCAAAACAGACAATCGAAGCGAAAATCAAACGAATCGAAACGAATCGAATCGAATCGAATGAAAACAATCATAAAATAGGCTCCCGATGCCAAGATGAGCACGTGTAAGGTCAATGGGACACCCAAGTTAAAGTCAAATGTTCGGGCCAAAACTTCTGATGACCACTTGAAGCTTAGCACTCGCTGCAAATGACGCACAAATAGACCAAAGCTCTGTGATTACCATGACAATGTGTCTCTCCCTCTCTCTATAGATATATATATATATATCTATTTGTGTGTGTGTGTGTGTGCGTATCTGTTTCGCTTTGATAAGGTCTGGGCATTTTATAGATTGAAGCACACAGATAATGGGACTTGGGAACTGCAAAGGCAAATGATATATGCAGATGTCTGCGCTGTAAAGACGCTGCACATAATTTTTGGTCTCAATTATAGTCTTTGTTGTAATGCATTTTTCCTTGGGTCAATATTAAAGTTGTGCGCAAAAGACTTTTCGGATATTAAACTATTTCCGAAGCATACAAAAAGCCAATTTAAATGCTAATATAAAATACCAACATTTTATTATTATGCCAGCCGCACGCATTCACACTCACGCACACACACACACAGACACACAGACACAGACAAACAGTCAAACAGCCAAACAGAATATAGTTGGTGCTGGCAGGCGTTTCTAGAGAAGGGCGTGGCAGTTTGAGACTATAAGGAGGAGGGCAGACCACTTGGGCTTCGAAAGTTGTCTTGGGCTTGGCCGCACTGTGCGTGATAAGCCGAGTGCTTGGGCTGACTATAGCACTAGCACACACATACACCCACACCCACACGCATACATACATACATACAAGTTAATATATATATATGTTTGTATATAAGTGGGTATAATTCTATATACAGTCGCAGCTTGAGTGCAAGCAGGAACAGTCAGTCAATTCGTATACGCACACAACTCATGAACACTTTGGGCATGTAAAGTAGCTGTATATGATTTTGATATTGAGATATTTATTGAATGTATACCAATGCAAACATTAGGTTATTGTGTCACCTAAACGACTTTATGATGCTCTCTTATCATAATTCGAATATTAAATCTAAATTACATTCAAATTTAAAAAAAACTTATGCACTTAAAAAATTAGGACTTCTTTTCAATTGCTTAAGTGGAATAAAAAAGTTTCAGCAAAAACTTAAAAAACTAATTGAACTATAACAATTAAAAAAATGAATAATAATAATAATAAATATTGCTTCGTTAGATAAACTTATTTTGAGTATAAAATCTTGAAGAACTTCGTGAAAGTTTTCGTTTATAATAGTTGGGATTTTTTTTATTGGTTAAGAGAAATAAATTTGCAATCAAATGAAATTATTTATTTGATTTGAAAGAAAACTTTTTCAAAAAAAAAAAAAAAAATTATATATAAATATTAGAAGGGTATTAGATAATAGAAAGTATTTTTCATAGAAATTTATATACATATGTAGGAATCAGGTTACATATTATTTACAAACAGCATCCCCTGCTTAGGAGCACGACAATAGAAGTGGTTCACACAGTATACTAACCTGATGGACTTCAATTAATCAATGCAATAATTTCAAGTACACTTGAGAATTGTAAAACTAACAGAGTTTGTGTTTTAGCATTTTTATTCTCAGCTCACCTGTCTATCATTGTCTCCAGGTTACCATAGAGATCACGTCGATGCCTGCGTTTGATTTTAGCAAGTGCCGAGCTGGGCTTCTTTCTGCTCCAGCCGTGGGCATTGTGCAACACCCATGTGATGTTGGGTAAATCGTAGGCAATGCCCCAATTCAAACCAAAGCTTAAGTACAAGAAGTGGGGATTGCCAATGACGCCCGTGGTCAGACAGACTGCGGCCTAAGTTAGCAAAGAATTTGGTTTAAACTATGCAGAGACTCAGATGCTTTTGTCCGTATGTGTTGTGTGCTGTTCACTTACCGATGCCGATGAACCCAGTGGGAATGCCACAAAACGTTTCCCCCTCGAGAGTTTACGCTGTGACAATGGCCTCAATGAAGCAGCATGCGGCTCCAATGGGTCCATTTCCTCAGCGTCTGTCAGCGTGATATTGTTGATGCGACTTTCATGATTCGTATGCGCCTCAATGGCTCTTGCCAGCTGTTCTGCTGGGGCAAATACATCCAGAGCATCGCTTTTGGCCCAAGCATTCAGAGATAGTCTGCTCTGGCATTGGCCCAACAGCAGCAGCAGCACCAACAATTCCAGTCCAGGAACCAGCCAAATGTTTGACATATTATGGCTGAGTATTTTTCGAGAACTGAATCAAAGATTGGGCTTGGATTTTGGACAGCAGCATTTGTGTCATAGTTTCCCATTTCCCATGGCTGTGTATTAAATGCCAAGTTGTTAATTTAATTAGACAGCAAACTGGTTTTAAAAATGACCCAATTCTTGAAGTTCAGCCCGTGGCCAGGTTGAACTAATTGTTTGGGCAAACAAACTAAGATTGCGGTTAATCATGGTACGCATTTCAGAGCTAAATTGACTAGCCACGCCGTGCCTTAAATTCTTGGCCTAGCTCCACTCTGCAGCTCAACGACTGAGTTTTCCACAATTCAGTCCATCTACGCTTGCACTGGCCGCAGTTATGGGTTATCGAATGCGCTGCTTACTCCTAGTGCTGCTGTTGACCACGTTTCTGACTCTGGTCAGAGCAGGAAATAACAGCTCCGATAGCCGCGCTGTCAGCTATATCCGTGAGAAGCCGAAGCACCTGCCCCACTTGCTGCAGCGGCAAAAGCGCTGGCTTATCTTTGAGCCGGGCACCGCCGTCTCAGTAAGTAATCTATCATGCGTTTATCTAAAATCAGCTATAAAGATGATATAGAAATTAATATAAGCTATGTGCTTTGAAAATCTATTTTATAAAATTATGAAAACTATAGCTTACATGCAATTGTGCAAAGGCTATTCTGGACACTAGGCCTAGAGGCTTGTTGCTGCTGGGCGAGGCTACATCCATTTATGCAATGCCAGGATCGATTGACGACTTGTTCCCAAGACGCAGACGAAAGCCAAAGCCCGTACCACCTCCACCTCCACCACCACCACCACCACCACCACCGCCACCACCGGCACCAACTCCAGCAAAAGCTGTGGTAGCTGCAGTGTCTGCACCTTTGCAATATGCCCAGCAGCCATTGATTATACCCTTAAGTCCAGCTGATCCCATACACTCTTTTTACTACGCATATCCGCAAGTATCGCCAGTTCTGGGACACCGCAAATCCTATGTGCAACAGCCATCCAGTGGCTGTCCTGCATCCAAGCTGGTGAAGGATGCGTATGGCAACTTTTACTGCCGGCCCACAGCAATAACCCGGCGTCTGGGACGCGAGCTTAAAAGAAACGGCGCCAATCTCGTGAACGAGGGGCAGAGTCCGCATGGAATGCTGTTTGATTTGCTGATAATGCTGTCCGAGATGTAAGTGAAGTAAATACACAAAAATCGCACGCGCTTATCACTGATATAATCTTTCCCACCCTATCTCTTGGACAGTCACCAGTATAAGCCGCGGTACTGCATCATGCGAACGCTGTGCGAGTCCCGTCATCTGCTGGTGCCGCCTGGTCAGTCGCTGTTCCACGATATCTTTCGCATTCTGCTGCGCTATGTGCATCCGGAGATTGCCCATAAGCCGACATATCGCAAGGCCTTTACCGCTGGCCATTCCCTACACGAGTGCGCACAGTGGTATGGCGCATACTGTCCTCAGAGTTTTTTGCTACATTTCAGCGAACAATTTCAGGGCAAATTTGCAAATTCATTTAATAAATAAATCTATAAAGAAGAGACAATGTATACTTTATTCACGTAGAGGAAACGCATCCGACATTTAGTTAACGATGTAGTTCTTCTATATTATTTCAGTCTGAATATTTTGTTAACAGAGATATATTACAATTAATAAATATACAAGTAATTTAATAATTATCTACATATCAGAGGTTCACAAACAGTGAGTATAGAGATGTGAGATGAGTGGCATCTAAATAAAGGAGATCAGATAAATAGAAGAAGAACACTGAAAAATGAAAAAAGACATATTACACACACACACACACACACACCACTCAGAGAAAGATATATATATATATATATATATATATATATATATATAAGAGAGAGAGAGAGAGAGAGAGAGTTGAAATTATTATAATTCATCAAAAGGCTCACAATTATCTTGATTTAAGTTAAATGTTAAAGGCAATATTATTTTTAAACAAAATTATTATATAAAAAATATCGACCAATTTGAAAAATATTATCTTTCGTAAAATAAATTTAACATTTAGTTTTCACTAATTAAATACAGCACTTTTGGCTCCCATTTTTTTCTAGGACAGTCGAAAACGTATTTTTTTATGAATAAATCAATAAGTATATATATTTATATATAATTTTTTTTACCCAATTCCTGTTTTTTCTTTCTCGCATTTTTTTTTGTTAATTTGTGTTTGTTTTCCGTTTTCATTTGCCGTAAATATAGCATAGTTTTTGTGACGGTCCAGAAAATAAATGCGGATACAAATTTGCATGAAGCAATGGTCCATGCGGCTTCTGTTTACTTTTAGGTGTTACTGGAGCCAGTTAACTGTGATGCATTGTACGAGTATTTGCGGGCAGTCGCTAATCAGTAGAGGCAACAGCACTTAAGCTACTGGCCACCGAAGTGGTAAATCAAGTGAAGAGCAACTGAGCTAATACTTAAGCATCGATAAACTGCTTCAGTCTCCATTCAAACGGCGCGCTGTAAAAATGACTCGCCTACTGCACTTGGTGTTCAATGCAATAGTTTTGCTGTCAGTGAGTCAAGCATCCATAACTGAGGCACAGGTTATGGTCGGGGCAGGTGGCAATGCCACAAAAGCGGTGACAAAGTTACTCAGTCGGCAAAAGCGATATCTGGCATTTCCGGAGGGTTCTTCGCTTTCGGTGTGAGTTCAGCTATGCAGTCAAGTGCTGTGGCTTTAACTAATTATCTCGATGCATAGGCGGCAATTTGCCTAACCATTGGCATGATTGGCAATCCCGATGTGGACTATCTAAGCTGGGCCGTCAACTGGGGCGTTGCCTACAACCTGCCCAATCATAATTGGGTTATACAGAATGCACATGGCTTTGCCAATCTCACCAAGCCCTTGCTGCAGCGACGCTCGAGGCGCAGTTTCTACGATGAAATACAGTCCGCATTCGATCAGTAAGTATGTTCCAATCTAAGCCAGCCAAGTCTAACCACAAACTGACTTCCTTTGGTCAGCATGGGCTTCAATGGACGCGCTTGTATGGCTCGTGCTCTATGCGAGAGTGCCAAGTACCTGCATGCTCCCGGCCAGCGCGGCAATATGCTGGAGGAGCTTGTTCGTGCTGTGCTTAGCATGCCCACCTCGCCAGTGATGGAATATGAACCGCCAGAGCATCACCATTACGACCACATCTATAGACGTTCGAAACGCCAGTCGCAAGATTGCAACGAACTCTATCCGGGCTGTCACTTCTCGCTGCTGGCCTTGGCTCTGGGTAAATATGTGGCAGCAACAGCCCAATTTACCAAGTATAATTTTATGTGAAGGGTAAAAATTAACTTGAATAAATGCTAAAAGGAACTCTGAAAAACATAGACCAAATCTGATGATACTGCATCTGGAATTATAAATTTTCTACCCAATTATATAACTCAAAAAAAAAAAAAAAAAAACATGTTTATTTTTTTTAAAACAAATTATTTTCATTCTTCTTTATTTAATAACGCGTAACATTTATTTATATAGTAATTGTTTTTATGCATTTGTTTATTTTTTAACTTTGTTTTTTTCTTCTCGTTAATATTTTTTTTATTTTGCATTTGCTGCTCTGTTGTTATTTTTATCATTTTAATGCTTGTCATTTTCTGAGAATCTGAGCTTTAATTTATTTTTGGTATGTTTTGTTGTGTTTCATATTTTCTTGCAAATGCAAATTTTACGTTATACATTTCGTTTGCTAGCATTGAATTATTATTTAGTTTCTGTTTTCAATTTTGCTATTTTATATAGTTTGTTGTGGTTGTTTGTTAAGTTACTTTGTTGCTCAAGTGACATTTTGTGTGCTTGTGACTGCGCGTGTAATTTCATTTAGTTAGTGTGATTTGTATTTGTTAGTTCATAAATATTTTGTTGGTTATTCAAAAAGGATTTTGAATGTATTACATATGTATATATGTTTATATGTATGTGTTTACATATATTAATGTATGTTTTTTTTTTGTGAAATGTAAATGCAATTTTTAAAATTTAATTTTTGTTTGACATTTACTTTGAATATTAATGAGCAAATAATTGTTTACACGTTCATTGTTTCTCCTTTTTTATAACTTCATTTTTTTTTTGTTTTTTTATTTGCAGTGTAATTATATTTGTTTAGCCTACGCTTAAGCCAAATATTTTTGTTTTTATGTTTTAATTGCAAATATATTACATAACTTTTCCTATACCCTTATATTAATTAACTTACATTTTGTATTTGATTTAACTAAATACCCAATTTAGTTCAAATTGATTTGTGTATTATTTTTTTCCTTTTATTTTATTTTTTTTTTTTTTTTTTTTTTTTGTGGCGTGACAAACGCCGAACTAAAATTTGGTTTAGTTTCGATATTTCGTTTGGCGTCAGTTACTGTTATTTTAGATATTTTTATTTTATTTTTCTTTTCGTTTTTTTTTTTTATTATTTTTTATTTTCTTGTAGTTTTTTAATATTTACTGATCAAATATTTTTTAGTGTAGCATGCTCATTGGCATTTAGTATTTAACTTTAATTTGTGGTGTTGTTTTCTCCAGTGAATTGCAAGATTTTTTCTTTATCGTATCGTTTGCATTTTTTTTAATATTTTTTTTTTATCGTTTTTCAAAGTTTAAAATCTTGTTGCTAAAATTTATAATTAATCATAATCTCGATTTGCTTCTTTTTTCTCGATTTATTATTGAATTCATATTGGAATGGAAAAATTTGTTTGAAAAAATGTACACAAGAATGCAACGGAAGCGCTTAAATCTAACGGCACCTAGCAGTTAATACACAAAGTATACACACATACATATGCATTCATATATGTATTAATATATATATATATATATATATATATATATATATATATATATATTGTGTGTGTATTTTAAAATGTACAACTAGATTCATTAACTAAGTAGCTTACACATTTGATTTCCGTTTCCTCAGTCACAAACATACATACACATATATAGTTATAAGCACACATACAAATTAATATATATATATATACATATATATATGTATATGGATTATCGTAAAAACGATTCAATCAAAACGTTCTCGTAAGCACTTTATACAATTCAAGTGTATAGAATATAGTGTGTTTTGTGAGTGTGTGTGTTTGAGTGTCTGCATGAATGTTTGGCGGTGAGTAAATACTTGCATTTTAATTGTTTTGCAGTTATTTCATGAGCAGTTTGATCAAATCGAATATAAAATTCCTATCAATTAAATAATTAAAATATTAAATAAGTCGTATAGTCATTGAAATAACCAAAATATTAATCAATTCTTTTGTTTTAATTTATTTATTAAAATTCTAATCTCTTTCAACTAATTGTTAAGATTTATTTCAACAGTTACAAAACGAATATGAAGCGCAAAATCGACAGTAAGCGTTGAGATGTTGATTGTTTTATTCATGTGCATGGTATTGAAAATGTTTTAGTTTTTTTGTTTTTGTTTTGCTGTTATTGAAACCTTTTATTCAATGCACTTTTTTAAAAAAATTGTTTTCAAAGATTTTATTTATTTATTTAGTTCTTAAATATGTTATTGGTAACTCAACGCAAAGCTGTGAGTAAGTTGATCTTATGTACAAGACGTTGCTGTTGAAAATCGTGCTTCGGCTGAAGGAGGATTCTAAAAGATTCTAGAGTTGGCTTCTATTGTCAGGTACATAATAAGTTCTGATAAATAATGGAAACTACTTGAATAGAAAGAGGAATGTAGTGAGCTCAAAAGTTTGCAATGCAAATTTAGGCGAGTTAAGTTAGTTGCCGTGCAGTGTCTGTGTGTATATGTGTGTGTGATTGTGTGTTTCTATGCGTATTTTGGTTTAAGTAGAATTGATATTTTGGTTTTTGCATTTATCAGCTCCACTTGTCAGTGCGCTTCCAATTATTTGATTTAGCAAATACGCAGACTTTGTTTCTTGTTGTGTTTGCTACAATAGACGACCTTTGATTGGAAGACATCCGATTTTATGTTTTTGAATCTCAGGGTCAAGCCGCATATATATATCAAATACTTATTTTTCTTGATTTTTTTTTTTTTTTTAATATTAACTTGTTTAATATATTTTGTTAATAGCTATTTCATTTGTTTAACTAATTATTTTTATTGTAATTGCTAAGTGTGGCTCCAAAATTGCATTAAATGAAACACTTTGTGGTTGTGAGTGCCCTTTCCTTTCCAAAGCTGTTCATTCAATTCTTATAACTTTCATTATTCAACTATTGGGAACCTCATCCCTGATGGGAAAGAGCACTTCAACTGCATCAAAACTGTGCAATTCTCTAAATCGTTTGTGTTGTCTTGCAATCTGTGTATATGAATTCGTTGTCTGCTGTGTTTACTGTACTCAAATCAAGTGTACCTGCAATAAATTCTTGTTGCTGTCATATATCTTATCGTGCGATGTTGGTCTAGCGACAATAAGTTAAATAGTTATTATATGGAAAAATTTGATCTAAATTTTGAATCTGAGCCTATTTGGTTTTTTCTCTTAATTAGTTTCTTATTTGTGTATGTGTGTGTGTGTCTGTGAATGTGTAAGTGTATGTGTAAATATTGACTATCGTTGATATATACAATTTATGAATATTTGTTTGCTATATAGTAAAATGTTATAGCTATTGGTTGCATTAAGTTGTTAGACTTAAACCGCAATGTTAACTTCGAGCCCCGTTTTGCAATGTACCTTACTTAACTAAACCTTTTATTTTAAGTGTGAAGCCGAGATACACACATTTCGAACTATAATATATTTTAATTTATATATGCATGTATGCAGATATATGAATGTTATTTATAACCATATATATAATGAATATATATATATATTAATATATTTTTTGCATTTATATTTTATATTTTTTGCATTTTATTTCGTCTTTTTGTGGCAGTATTTTAATTACATTTTTTTCTTTGAATGTTTTTTTTTTTATAATCGATTTGCTTGCAGTGCTCAAAACAATTCTTCGCATTTATTTTACATTTTTGGTTTTCATAATAACTAATTTGAATATTTTTGAATTTTGTCGTTTTTTTCACATGAAGCACACTAAACATTTAGCTGGAACCTGAAACGTTAAACTAAAACTAAACGCGTTTTAAAAAGGCGAATTCAAAATGTTTGACATTACTAGCATAATTTTCGGCTTACGTTTTTAATTAATTTTGTGATTTATTTTTTATTTTTAAATTTAATTTTAAATATTTTTAATTTAGTACATACATAAATATGATGTAATGTGCAAATGAACTGTACAATTATGAATTTGAGGTGTTCTAACCGACTAACTGACTGGCTGACTGACTGATTGATTGAATGACCGATTGATTGCCTGTGCATATGCATGTAGTTGTGCACACATGCACACACACAAGCCTGTTTGATTATAACCTAAAAACACAACCAATGAGAGCATATACACTTCTATGTATTTGACTTTATCGAATCGCCTTCGATTTGCATAGTTGGTACGTTTTCGTTATAGTTGTATTATCATTTATTAATTTATTTAAATATTTATGTTTTTAGTTCTCTATGTTTTTTTGTTTTTGCTTTAGCGTGTCGATTTTCCCAAGTGAAACAATTTACAAAAATGTTTGTTTGAAATTTAGTTTTCAATTTTGCTTGACTTTTAGTTTTTTCCATCTTTATTTTGAATTATTTGCATTCTTTACGTTGGCATTGATTTTAATAACGACTGTTATAAAGCCGATTAATAGCTCTTACTATACACAATTTAGATGCGGTTTTAATTCAAATACGCTTTTTACGTTATTAAGTATAATTTATTCACAGAAAAGTTACGCCATTTACTTGTCATTAGTTATTTCCTTTCTATATTTTCTTTCGATTTATTTATAATTAATATAGTTATGTTGTTGATTGTCTAAAACTATAACAAAAATTTGTTTAGCTTAAATCTTTTCTGCCTTGCCTTATTTAAATTTGTAAATTCTCTTTAAACTAAGTGAAGCTGACAGTGCTTGAATACAGAAATCATTTTGTTTCCTTAGTGAAAGGAATTTTTCTTTAAGTTTGAGCAACACAGGAAAAACCATGCAACAAAAATGTTGAACGAAGTGTGGAATACACTCAGGGAACAGGGATCAAAGCAAGCTGTACTAGTGCATGCAGGAAATTACAGGACGATTAAAAAAATATAGACAATTAAATTTTAAAATTACAAATTTTTCAACACTTCCATGAATCGCGTTTACTATTTACATACGAATTGATTTTTATTCTAAAATTTGGAAAAACAAACAACAAACAATAGATTTATATGCTTATAATTATATATTATTATTAATTACTCTTGATATTAGCCAATATATTTTTCTCTGTGAATAAGTTGAACGCAGCTTTCTGTTTTTGATCATTTATCTATATATATTTTGTTTTGAGATTTCTGATTTTACGGTTTAGGTATTTGGTTTTGCTCTAAGTACAACACATACGCTGTATTTAGATTTTGCATATTTAATGATGTATATTTATGATGTGTATACATATATATATATATACATTATATGGTTGTATAAATATTTTTTTTTCAGACTTGTTAATTATATGCTTTTTAAAACGGAAGTCGAGACAGTTGTCAGTTGTTTTTTTTTTCGCTCATTCTGTTTGGCATTTTGCTTTAATTTTTATTTATTTTTTTTTAATTTATTAATTTTTTTATTTGAGTGCTTCTGGGACTAACTTTATAAGCTCAGTTGAATACGTTTAATATTTGATGTAATTATTCAATGTACAATTATCATATTTCATAATGGCCTGTCTGTGGTTGTCTCTCTGTGTATGCATATGTGTGTGAGTGTGTATGTGTGTGTGTGTTATTTTTAAATGCTCATGCAATTGTATTATTTTACTAATAAATTTATTTATGATATTTTTTAAATAACATTTATTTATGTTTAGTTAATAGCTAAATATTTAAAAAATGTTAACTGTTGATTTTTATGCACTTTACATTTTAATTCACCAAAATGGCGCAGCTATTTAAGTTTAAATTTATTTAAATTACGTTTTATATGTGTATGTGTGTTCGTTAACTGTGTTTCATTTTTGTTCTATTTGCTTACTGGGTGCTACGCTATTCGTTTATGTATCTGTACCTTAGCTAATTTCCTATAGACTATCTCGTCAGACATTCTTTAGAACTTTCCAATCAGTTAAATATAAATAATTAATTGTTTTATCTTGGAAAATGTACGGCAAATTCTGAATGTCTGCAAACACTTCAATGCTAACAGCAACTTCTTAATAGTCTCTTAACACATTTCCAATTGTGGTTGCAATGGCAAATAATTGTGCAAAATCATTGCATACTACAAGAAATATACATATACATATAAAGATGTATGTACGATATACATATATGTAGATTTAAGTGCAAATTTGTGTTCATTTGTGCGGGCTTTGTTATCGTACTGACACATTTGTTGGCTTGGAAAACTATTTTAATTAATACACATTCACAAATGTTGAATAATTTCGAAGTGGAATTTTAATTAAATTTTTGCCCCCTTTTCCACGCACAAAATCCCAAACCAAAGTTAAGTCAACGTCATCAGCAGCAACAATAACAACAACAACAAGAACAAGAACAACAACAACAATAATAATGGCAACAATTATAAACAGCAAAAGAGCTTGACAAGCCTCTGCTGCATTTGAGTTGTCGCGACATTCCTTGCTAATAGTTTCAGCAGTTTGCATTTATGGGTTTTGCCTTATTCGTTTGCATGCAAGCTATGCAAATTTTTGGTGTACTTTTCGATTTTTTTTTATTAACTTTCATACACATGCAGCCACGCACACTCATGCAAATTGCATTCCTCACTTAATTTGTTGCATACCCTGCGGAGCTCGCCAACGCCCAATGGCATTTGCGCTGTTAATATTTTGCTCTTTGTTGTTGTTGTTGTTGTTGCTGCTGCTGCTTCTGCTGCTGCTGCTGCTCCTGATGCTGTTGATGTAGTGGGAAAAACTTTTGCAAAATCAATTAAAAATGCAAATAAAAGAAACCTTGCGGCAAGTTTCGTTTGCTCTGGCATTTCAATTGAAGGTGTTTCTTTGTGTATTGCATTCTACCAAGGCTATGCCAGTGCCCAGCTCTCCTGCTCCCTCCAGCTCTTCAGCTGCAGGCAATTAAAAAGTTTTTAAATTGAATCTGCTAATATTTAAGATGCAAAGCATCTGTAAAAATGAATACAAAGGAATGTACAGCCTGTCAGAGGTTATTTAAAATAAAAAAGTAATTTAGTTGAAAACAATATTTTACTGTCTGTTCGTCTCTTCGAATATTTAATAATAAAAAAATTACACAAACGAATAGCGTAAATTACTCTAACAAATTGTCATATAATTTCTTTGAGTGTATTTTCTTGTAGCTTTGATTTGGGCTTGATTTATTTGTTAATTTTTTTAAGTTGTTTTGCCTTTTGTGGCTAACTTTAGCTATTGAATTTGAATTGTCTTAAATTTGTTGTGAGTTTAAACTATGTTATATATATATATATATATATATATATATATATATATATATATATATATATATATATATATATATATATATATATATATATATATATATATATATATATGTTTGTATATATGTGTGTCCCATACATATGCTTGTTACATATACTTACAATCAACATATATATGGTACTACATACATGTGAGTATGTGTGTGTGGTGTGTGTGTGTGTGTGTATGTATCTCTTGTAGTAAAAATGTGTTAGTTTAAAAATGGGATGTTGACTTATTCAACATTTGTAACTAAATTTATTTCAGAATTTCGCGCTTCATTTGACCAAGTCGCCGGGTGGCTGAACTTTTTGGTTTGCTTTCATTAATATTACTTTTGGTTGGCTTAAAACTTACGTAGCTTAGCTAAGACTAATTAAGACTTAAATGCTAATTACATAATACATAATCACTTATGTGTTAGGTATTACTTACGCTAAAACCAGTTTCAAACTTGATGCATTTCGCCAACTCGAATTAGCTAAGTTTTATTCATATTTTGGTAAAAATCTCGCGAAAAATATGCACAAGTAGTTAAATAATTAAAATTGATTACGATAACACTTTCAAACATACGCATACAAACACACTGAACACATGCAGTCATTTTTTTGTTTTTATTTTTGTTTTTGTTTTTTTCTTAATCAATTTTTTGTATTTTTTGTTTTATTTTTGCATGAATTTAAAATGCTGTTTTAAAACATTTCGTTATGTGTTTTGTTGTTGTTGTTCTATTTTGTGAAACTTTAGAACTAAAAATCAACAAGGAACTTTTTGGCGCTCAAAAATACAATACAAATTACAAAACATTTACCTTATTTTCATTTTTGTTTTATGTTCTCTTTTATATATTTTTTATTATGATTATTTCTTTTTACAACACTGCACAACCATCCATACATAATGTACGATCCGTCACACACACATCCATCATAAACTTACTAGCTAAGCCCTCTGCTTTGTCAGCGATGAAGGGCTGTCGTGTCAGTGCCGTATAAATATGTATTTCAAAGTTGATCTTGTATACAGTTATTGATGTGATTAACGTTACGCAACACTACAATAATTGTTGTCTTTTACTTTACATACATGTTTTGATCAACTGCTCGTAAACTCGCAATCGCAATCGCAATCGCAATCGTTTCGATTGTTTTTTGTTTTATTAATTTGATTCATTTTTGTTATTCAATTTCCAATGTTCGCTTCGCTTCGCTGCTTACAATGGGCTCCATGAGCTGGTTATCGTTGCGTTAATGTTATCGGTATCGTTGTTGGCAACAGGAAGACCACTATGGCTGCTGCTGTTAGTGTTGTTCAATACCGAAGAGATGCTCATGGGTTGGCTCATTGTATATTATCCACGATCATCGTCGCGAGCGGCGAACAGGGTTCGCAACGAGCTGACGATTAAATTCCACCAGCCCGCTGCGAACCCAAGTGGTCGCTATAAGGAGTTTTCACTGCCCATTTTGAGCAGCTCGAACTTCTTCTTGGCTATTTTCGAATATAGTATATCAATCGGCTGCGATTGATCGTACAAGCTTGGCGCTTGCAATATAATAAGCGCTGTGCCGACAACGCAAGCGATTGCGAAAATCCATAGAAACATACGATCCAATACCATAGCCACATATTTCCAATCTTCCTCAACCTGTTGAAGAAAATATATATATTTGAGAGTATATTAATATTAATTTGAAGTCAAAACAATTTCAATTACTTCACAAGATCAATTAATACAAAATAATTTAAATACTTGAAACCAGAGCTCGGTTGTTTAATGAGTTTTATATATATTGATTGGCGAGGGTTGTCTCTGCTAAGCATATTCCGTGTGTCGATCAGACTCATTTATGTGAATAAGCATTCCACGAATAATTCAACTCATAGCGCTCAACCGATAATCAAAACGAAAAGAGAGAATGATATTTTTGATTGATCTCGTGAACAGAGTGTGAATGTTCAAACGGCGAGCTATTATTTGCACACAACACAACACAACTAAATAGTTAGCAAAGAAATATATTCACAATTACTCTATGTATAATATAAATTATCAGACAATCATACATTTCACTAAAATCCATTTTATCCATTTTCTATATAGTACTGCATATAAATTTCTAAAGAATTAATTTAATTAAATTTGGTTTGTAAAGCTAAAGTCCGCAATGTTGCCACAACACTTTACTAAAGCTTTTCAGATGTGCATTACCAAATTTATTTCAATTTCGTTATTGATTCGCCATTTGCGCTGCATAAGTTGAACCCGAACAGAGTTGATTCAGGGCAGGGCATTGCCTGGCTGTGGCCACAATGATTGGCAAACTTGCACTCTGAATCCAGAATGGTGCTTTCCGATTGCACGCTGCCAACTATTTGGGCACAAACAACTCAATCACTCAGCCCGAATTCAGCTTAACGTGATGATGTGCCCGATCTACTCTGTGTCCCCGCCACTTTTTGCTTTTCGCATTCACTCCCCGCTCGGGTCAGCTCATCCTCTATTTACAATTTTTGATTAGAGAAAAGCAGGCAACGTGATTCAAGCGGCTGCATGGCTCGCTGACTAATGCGGGTTATCAGGAGGCGGCTTCAACACGTCGCGCACCCGCCAGTCCGACATGCTGACTGACTACTTTTGTGGTCTGATACTGGTCTGGCCAATGTTTGCACTGGGCGTGGCATTTTGTGACGTAATGTCTATTTTCTCTTCGTAAAACTTATTCGCGAATTGACATCAAATCATCTTAATCAGTCGAAAACAAAATATTGTTTGAAGTTTTCATCAATGTAAACACAATTGTAATTATTTGTGTTCTGAAATTTAACTAATTGATTGATAATATCGTGTACGAGAAAGTTGGAGTAAAAATACTTCCTAATGAAGTGCCAGAATATTTTCTTTTTTGTGCATCAGTTTTATATTGCTTATCGATGATCCGATAGATATTTCCATGTCTTTGAATTCGCATAGAATATAGATTATTAAAAATTGGATGGGTTATGTATACTTACGCTTTCAAATTTGTCTTTGTTTTTCACGTGCTGCGCTATGAAGCGCGAGCCTTCGATAGTCTTTTCCATCTCCCGTGCGTAGGGCCTCTCAAATGTGGGACTGAGATCGGCTGCAGCGGCTGCGGCTGCTGCTGCGGCAGCTGGACAACAGCCAGGACTGATATCGCCATTGATACCCGATGGACTGAACAGATCGTCATCGGCACCCGGCAGAGGCAGTGAGGAGGGCAGAGGTGGATCGGTAAAGCAATGCGCGGCAATACCACCGGCCGCAGCTAAATCGAAGCGATGAGAGGCGGGTAACACTGAAAAGAGATCAAGCAGAGAAGATGAGATGTATAATATATATATTCGATAAATGTAGGAATTTAATTGAACAGATCGTAACTTCTTATATTATGCCTGCCGTTCATAAAACAAATGTGATCGAGCCTTGTCTAAGGCGGACTCAAATGATGTACAATAAGAATAGGAATTCTTGTTTTTTGGAATCATCGTTACTATACCACAAAGCCGTTCTCTTGTCATCTAACATTATTTTTTAAATTAAAAAAAAAAAAAATTTCTAAACAGAGATATAGTGCTTATTGGATCTAGCAAGTCTTCGATTAGTATTTTGATCAACGAATTTATTATTTATTTTCTGTTGTATTAAATCCCTTATTTCTTTTATCAAAAAAAAAAAAAAAATAAAATAAAATAAATAAATAAATAAATAAGAAAAGAAAAACAAACACCAAGCATACATGTAACAGTGAGTTGTTAAAGTATACGTCTCTCTCTCTTTGTATTCGTCGCTGTCTGCGTTTTTCATCTGGTTATTCTATTTGTTATTTAGCTTATTCTCTTAAACATCTTTAATTGAGTACATTTAACTCCTCGCTTTCATCGTTCAGTTATATATACATTTATATATAATTTTCTTTATATTTATTTTTTTTATTGAAGTACGGAATAACAGCATTTGGTAAATCAAATTGCTAGCTATTTCGCAGCTCTTTTATTTTGATGTGGCCCCATTTTATTTTCCATTTTTTTTTTTTTATGCTCAAATGCAATTTGTAACTTTTTCTCTGCTCTGCTTTGTATTGCTGGCCTTTTTATTTCTTTGCAGTGTCCCTAAGGAGGTGCAGGACAAAGGCTGAAAAGTAGCAGTAGCAGCAGCAGTAGCAGTAGCAGCAGTAGCAGAAACAATAAAGAAACTCAGTAAATAGTTAGCTGCATTCTACTTATTTTGTATTTATTTGACAGGGTGTTTTAAACTTTCAATGTCTCCTTCTTTCCCACTCATAAAAAGGGAAAGAGAGACAGAGAGAGAGAGAGAGAGAGAGAGAAGACTAAAAGCGGAAAAGGAAGTAAACGAAAACCGTTAATTGAAAGCCAGCTGGACTTTCGGATAGCGAAAAGTAGTCAGCAAGTGGCTTAAGCTTCAGTTTTTTTGTGGCTTTCTTTTTTTTTTTTTTTGCGTTTCGTGGGTAACTGCAATCCCATGGCGTCTGCTTTTTGAGTGGTTTTACGTGTCGTATACTTAATATTAAGTGGAAGCTGTTGTTGTGAAAGTAACTAATTGATTCGTCTTATAGATGTATAATGGCAAGTTTTATTTTATTTTTAAGCTTTCGCGTAACCAGAGTGCGTTGCCTTCATGAGAAGATTTCTTCAGTTACTTTTTTTGCATATTATTGTTTCGTCTCAAAAATCTATATTACGCCTTTTAGTCACAATTTTAAATTTGTTTTATGAAAATTATATTTGGGTTAATAACTTATATTACATTTTTTTTCTGGGCCTATGAAAATTAACTACCCTAAGATTACATATTGCCCAGACTTGTTTAAGTTAAAAGATTTCATATTTCTGCATTTTGAAAACCTATTGAATCTCTCTGTTGCACACTCATTAAAACTAGAGAGTCTTTGTGGCCGTTTGGTATTTTTTGTCTTCATTTTTGTACTTTTGCCACAATTTTGTAATGATCATCACGAACGACGTCGACGACAGTGACAAAACGATACAAAACTAATTTAGAAAGCGAATAATTCTTCGACGAGTTGCTGCAAGTTTTCTCTACTTTTCAGTAGCAACTTATGAAACTTGTCTACTCGCCTGGCCTGGCTGTTAGTTTGTCTCGTTTTCTGTGTTCGGTTTCTGTTGCCTGTTGTCTGTTTCCTTTGCACTGTTATCTGTTTTTTCTTCTGTTCGGCAGCATCACTACCACTTGGCAGAGCAATTGCCCGTTAATTGCCATAAATTATTTGCGCTCGGAGCCCCCAGCAAGGAGAGGGGCATTCAAATTCATATAATTTCAATGTAGTTGCGCATATTTAAACGAAATATAAACTGCTTGCTTGGTTGCCTGGTTACCCAAGTATATAAAACTCTGCGCTGGTAACTTAATGCGCCAGCTAAAGCCAGTTGAAAACACGCATAAATTTGAAGGCGACAACAAAGGCAGCATCTAGAACCTACATCGAGGCCGGCGTCTCGCTGCAGCTACAACTGCAACAATGGCAAAGTTGTGAACAACAAAAAGTTTGACCCAAGCAGAAATAAAAAAATGGAAGCCTTGCCGGGCTTCTGAAGATTTCAGTTGACTGTGACAAAGGCGCTTACAATGGTCCTGTCCTGCCCAGTGGCAGAGGAGCTTAGAGACGGAAACTTACCTGGTATGCCGTAGTCTCCGCTAAAGCGCTTAGTGTCATAGTTAACAAACTTGTCCACGTCTGGCGGCAAATGAAAGACATCGGTGAGCACCTCGGTCGGCTGATCCTCTTCGGGGTCCTCCTTTTTGGGGCGCTCAATGCACAGCAGCCTGGGCAGGATTTGTATGAAGACGCGCTGTACCCAAGGCGCCATGCGATGCGTCACTGGTGATCTGCAAGCACATGAATCAATTGTAGATATACAGAAATCCGTCTTAAGTTTCAGCTCACCTAAAGTTGACGTTTAGCACCGCAATGGTTACCACAACAGAGAGCGTGACCAGCATCATAGTGAAGAGCAGATATTTTCCCAACAGCGGCACCGTCAGTGACGTCGGCGGAATAATCTCGGCCAGCAGCAAAAAGAACACAGTCAACGACAGCAGAATGCTGATACAGAGTGAAATCTTCTCGCCCGAATCGCTGGGCAGATAGAATACCAGCACGGACAGGAATGATATGCCGACGCATGGTATGATCAGATTGACTGTGTAGAAGAGCGTCTTCCGCCTCAACGTCAGATTGAACACGATGTCCAAATAGGGCTCCTCGCAGCAGCTGTAGAACTTTTCGTTGCGCACCGCCGGCACACGCATAATATCCCATTCGACTGAGATGTAATAGTCCTGCAGATCGATGCCCACTTCAATGTTATCAGAGTCGGCGGTTTGCTTTAAATGTCGCAAGTCAACCTGAAACGGAAAAGAAATAAATTAATTTGAATATATATTCAATTCTTAGCTAAGGAGACTTGAATGACTTAATATATAGGTAAATCTGATTAAAATTATGGTTCATCATGGCATAAGATTTTTAAATCAATCAAAACGTATATATAGAGATATATATTTGATTGTATGATTGTGTATTATCTTAGAGACTATAACATTCATTTAGCTATTTATTAAGTTGACATTTGAGGGCTGTAGTGCGAGCTGTGTGCTGTGTGAGCTGCTCAGCATATTTGATTTATGCTTCAACATGCTTGACAATGCAACACCTGTGCTCTTGCTATTGTACTGCCATTAACATTGATTTGTTGTCTCATTTTCCAGCAGGCGATGGAAAATCAACATCAACAACAAATACACTTGGCTCAAGTGTCTAGCAGCTGGCGCAGGGACTTCGCCAAGGTAACTCGATGGTGTTGCTGCTTCCGAATCAGATGTAGCTGCAGATGTTGATGCGAAAACGTACTCGTACTTTTGACAAATTTTTGACAATCGTCAATTGCCCAACGAATTGCGATTGCCCCCCTCCTATCCAATAGAGGATGTGGCAGCTGCGAAGTTAACGTTGGCTCACGTTCAGCTCTGAACGTAAAAGACATTTACGTTTAACCATTTATTTCAGTTCATTTGTTATTACTCTTGTTAGCTATTTGTTGTTCATGGCTAACTTCATTTATTTGTCAGCTTCTCATCCATTGACGCACGGTCGAACTCGCTTTTTGTGATATATTATTGACGATCTGCAGTTACAAGTGACTAATGGATATCATCTTCATTGGATTTGGTTCATCTATTTAGAGATGACAGCGTTTTTTATTTTAATAGAATGAGCTTGTACATTCTGTTTTCACATTTTTAATGTCACTAATTGAATAAAATCAATTTGTTTTTCGCAGAAACTCAGCTAAACACACACACACACACACACACACACAATTTTTTGATTACTTTCCTGCTATTATAGAAAAGTTGCAATACATTAACGCCCTGTTGTGTCAATTGGGCACAAAGAGAATTCTGAATAAGCGACGAAATCAACTGGCAACAATTTTTATATGTCGGCAGACAAGTTTACTCCTTCCATAATTCCATATATATATATAGATACGTAGCACGGACGCACATATATATGTACATATATACATATGTATGTTTTTATGAACTTGAATTCAATGAAGCATGTTGAAGCTTCCGATGCGTAAATACGCCATATTTTCCAGAAGAAAAAAAAAAAACAAGTCCGAAAATTGCGGAACGCTGTAAACGACTGCGTAATACTTGTTCAATAACATAACATAAGATAAAACGGGCTACCGAGTAGTCACTAATCACGTAAGACTTTGTATTTTCATGTATTTGGAAATTTCCGAAAATGCAGCTTTAGCTGTGAAATAATAAATAAATGAAAAATACATGTTTCTGGCTCGAGCAAATAAACTCTTTATTTATTTATTTTTTTTTTTTAGCACGATTGAAATGTTATTTGCTCTTATGTATCGCAAAAGGAATTCTGGATTCGCAGATAATTCGTTGTTATTTATGCGCACAAACAAACAACATTGTGTTTAATTAATATACAATAAAATTAATGAGCAGATGTAATATGAATTTAAATTTGACAGTTGGACGATATATAAACTTTATGTAAGAAAGAATAACAAATAAATCAGCAAGTGTGTTATTAATTCGTTGTGTAAAACTTCAAGTTTGTAGCTTGTTGCTATATGTCAATTTCGATTTGGCTGTAGCTGCTGTTCCTTTGACAAACGAGTCTCAAAAAGTTTGTAAAGTCTTGGCTGGTTCATTAAACGCAGCTGCTCGCTGTTATCTCCTCCTCGCACACACATGCAGCTGCCGAGTCTCTCTCTGTGTGTGTGTGTCTTGTGATTTATCACATGCCCAGAAATGGAAAAAAAACGAGCGAACGAACGAAACGTGTCAAGTGTACAAAAACACAATAAGCATTAGCAACAGTATTGAAATAAATAAATATATAACAGCCATTCACGAGGGCAGCCCCAAGCGAGCCACGCCCCTTTGAGCAACCTTTATTACTGGCTGCTTACCCCGAGCAGCGATAAAAGAGCGAAACGAACAATCAATTTCCAGTGAGTCCCTTTGTTTTGCCATTCATTTCAAGGCCGACGTAGTCAGCTCTGCAGAGCATACATGTTTAAAAAGTCATTTCGTGTTCTTGTACTTTAATTTCCACATTTTCCAATACACGCACTCTCTCTCTCTCTCTCTCTCACAGATGTATGTGTGTGTAACTGATTCAGTGAGCCGCGCCCATTTGTCTGGCATTGAATTTCGCGACTTAATGCTTTTATAATCGAGTTAAACATTTGATTAACATTTGATTAGCCGTCAGTCAATCAGAAACGACAACGAAGCCAAAACCCACTGAACTCGTCACCGTATTGATGGATGGCTTAGATCTGAGCTGTGGCAGTGCCATTGATTGACAACCCGCTCTCTAGAGCCTTAACCAAGTGATAAACATGCATATATAAGCACTTAAGTACTTTCACTTACCATGTAACCATCGTATGTCCACGAACCGAACTTCATGAAACATGTCTGCTCGTCGAACGGAAAGTATTCGACATCAATTTCGCAAAAGGATTTATAAATGGCGGGCGGCTTCCAGACCACTTTGCCTGTATGATGAAGAATTGCTTTTGTCATTATTGTCACTTCATAGTTTCCATCGGCGCTGAAAATATAAGAAATACGTTCACATTGAATATATCAAAATATCAATATATATTATCTTACTGTATTTTATAATTTAATTTTATTTGAATATTTTTTATAATTAAATAAATATTTTATAATTTAATTTTATTTGAATATTTTTTATAATTAAATAAATATTTTATAATTTAATTTTATTTGAATATTTTTTATAATTAAATAAATATAGTTGAGCTTCGCATTCTATCTCTGATATGTAAGCCAATAAATTTATCAAATATTAAATAAAATATTTTTAGCAATCCATTTTTATTCATTATCTCAGGTTGCTAATTAAATGGTTAGCAAATAAATATTTAAGCCTTAAAGGCAAAGTTAACTGCGTGGATCAGACAGCAAACATATTTTCTTGACATGTATTTATTTGTAGTACAACAAGGTGTATATAGAGCAGATGTACGTAGAGCAGAACAAATGCTTACGTTACTCAATTAAAACACTGAGTATAGTTTATAATAATTATGTATATTTAACTTTAGTGAAATAATGAGTGTTTTAGACACACGCCTGCTATCATTTTAGAAAAACTTCTCATATTAGACATGGTAAGGACTTAAGTTGAGGGCTTAACTTATACTGTATTAATTTCCCCGCTGATTATTTGTCTGTTTTGCATATCCAGCACTTCAGATTCGATTTGCTCTAAGTATTTAGGCATCACTTAAGACAGGTGCGCCGCAAAAGTCTCTATTAGCACGGATTTTCAACCTGTCTAATGCCTTTTTCAAATTAAAACGCTCCGACAATAGGCTTAAAAACCGCCATCTGCACACATCTACATACACACACACACAGGCATAGACTGAGAGACGTAGACACATACTGATACACTGTTTAGACAGTCAGACCAAACCACAATACCATTTCCGGCGGCCATATTAACTTAACGCCATAAATCTCAGCACTGGTATTATTTTGCGGTAGACACAGGCTCAGTTTGGTTGCTCTCCACACACACACACACACACACACACACACACAGTTCGTTCTTGGATACCCTCTTCTCTTTTTAATCTTTCTAACTTTGTCTCGTTTTGGCATTGCTCGGCTGTCATCGTGGTACATACGTTGGAGTATTGCTATTCCCAATGTGCTATAGCTATAGCTTTGGCTTTGTTTTCTTTAATTAAATGAATGCTGTTGACAACTTTATTATCAGCTGAACTTTTGTGAACCCAAGGCACCCAACCGACGCCCAGCCACGCCCATCCACAGCGCTCTCAACTGCCACAGACACTTTAATTCTATTATTGTGTATTACGGAGGCGGTCCGCTTCTCCATAAATGCGTGACATCCACACACACACACACATACACACATTCTAATCTATGGTTCTTTTTCAACTGTTTTAGTTTTCAGCATCAACTGCGTAGAAATCAAAAGAAGCAAAATAAAATTTCATTATCTTTCATTAGATTTATAAAAATAGAAATGGCGCACACAGAACGCTGGATACAAAGTCAAAGAGAAAACTTTTGAACGCCTGCGGATTGGTTCGGTCTCTTTCCATTCCGCATTCAGTACTCCGGCTCGGCTTCAGATTCCACTGTGGCCTAGCAGATACGAAGATGGCGTACAGTGTGGCTCTCAGATTAACGCGCTGATAGCCACGGTTGCCGGCAAGGGGATACGGCCGAGCGCCATGAAGCTGACACTCATACGCCGTTTTGTCTCTCTGTGTGTATATCTGTGCGTGTGTGAGTGAGTGAGTGTATGAGGGAGAGAGACAGAGAGAGAGAGAGAGAGAGAGAGAGAGTGTGTGTGTGTCACCGCGCACCACCGAATCGCCGTGCAGATAATGGCTGCAATTGTGGTGACCCCCAGGCGTGGTTTCGGTTTTTTGGTTTGGTTATAAACTTTTGTTCGGGCTCTCGTCTATTTTTTTTTTTTTTCATTTTGCTCAGTTTTTTTTTTTTTTTTTTTAATTTTTTAGTCTTTGCGCTGTGCTTTTTGCAGCGCCATCGGCCATTTTAAATGGTTTTTAGCCATTAATGGCTTGCTTGCTGTTGTTGCTGCTGCTGCTGCTGCTGCTGCTGCTGTTACTGTTGTTGTAATAACATTTTAAAATGCTGTGCTTTTGGATTTGTAGTTAGCGTGCAAGTATGTCTGCCAATGGCTATGGCAATGGCTTAGTCTATATACCTCGCCTCGACTACTGCCTCGGGCCGACGCTGCTAATGGATGACGCCGGCGTTGATAGCGGAGGGGGTCGGTGTGTGACCCAATGGCCATGGGCGTCTACTGCTAAAAACAACATTCGAAGCAATTTTCGCATTTAAAATAAATTTGTAATTAGAAGCTGAAATGTATTTTTAATTAGTTCTACAATTTGAGTTGATCCAGCAAAAGCCATTTCGTTGCTGTTGCGCAATTTTTAAACTTGTTTATAACGACCATAAACACACATATACTCATATACACATACACAAATACATTAACTGGCTTCTGCCAATATTTCCAAATTATGATATTGCTTAGAAGCTACTTAAAACTAAAAGCAGAGCAGACTGCAGTCATAAGGAAGCAGCTGACACTAAAGCTAAATGTCTATTAAAAAAGACTCAGCGACTGGAATTAGTTGGAAATATAAAATAAAGATTAAGCAAAAATGTAAAAAAAAAAATAAATTATTATGCATTTTATTTAGTAATTGTGTTTAGATTTTCTATCCGGGCTAACGATTTATTATATAATGAACATAATCGTGAGATAATTATAAACATTGCCTAAAAGCAAGACAACATTTATTGTGGACAACAACACTGTTTACACAATGAGAAGCTTTCTAATACGTATTATAAAATAAGTCTGAGACCATTAAAGGAAGCCAGCTCGGAGCCGAATGCGCAATTGCAATCCATTCGAGACTCCAGATGAAATCAAAAAGCAAATATGAAAAGAAAAATGAAGACAGAAATAGAAAGAGAGTCAGAGAGAGAGAGAGAGAGAGAGAGAAACTTCTCGAATTGAGTCGCAGCTCGAGTGCGATTTTAATTTCGTGGATCAACATGAAAATTAATTGCTGGAATTAAGCGGCTTTCACAAATATAAACAGAGTCGCCGTCGTCGTCGCCGTCGCCGTCGCCATCGTCGTCGTCTTTGAGGTCGCCGCCATTGGGATGGCTACCCGAATAGGGGCTAAAACTTTTGCTGCATGCTTTGCCTAATGGCCCACCCACCCACACAGACACCACACACGCACGCATAGTGTCTGCTGTTGACGGTTTCTCGGTTTCTCGGTTTCGATGCGTATTTAATATGCCCGCTGTAGCACATACGACTAATTATGCCTGGTCAGCAAACTTGGGAAACACGCACACTGCTGTACTCGACTCTATCTAAATATTTCGGGGAGTCTATTGCTGAGCGTTTTCAAATTTGGATCGAAATTGCAATTTAAAATTGACAAACGTGCTGTACAAGAGCGGAACGTTGTGCAGGCGAGCCACAAACAATTAGAGCCGAAAAGCGCCAGCCACCTCCAATAAATTAGAACTTTTGACGCTTGTTTCAAAGGCCGCATAGCAACATGGCCAACATTATTTAATAGGCCAAAAGGGTGGTTAAGTGGCTGGCAGGTATCTGTGCCTGGGCCATGTCGCTGTTTGGTTACACGTTCGCTCAACTATTTGTTGGCTATTTCACATTTAGCAGGCAATTAAACATTTTTCATTGCATACAAATTTTGGCGTAAATTTCGGCGGATGCGCCATCATTTCCCATAGATGTCTGTGAGAGTGTGTGCGTGTGAGCGTGTGTGCGTGTGTATGTGTGTGAGTGTATGTGTATGTGTTTGCCATGACGCTTTTCGTTTGGCTTCGCAAAAAAGTTGAAAAGCGTGAAATATTGCCAGTTGCGTTGCAATTGTGAATTTAAACGCATTTTCAGCGTTACAAACTTTTGGGCCAGCCAGATGGGAGAATGCACGTATTTGCATTCAAGATTACAACAATACTTCCAATACACATGTGCACCACTTGTATACATATAACAATGCAGGGCGATATTCAATTCAGGCATAATATTTCAGTTTGCAAAATAAAACAAATTGTATAAAATGTTAAATGATTTGTTAGGCGTGCCAAAAATTCTGTGGCGTGTAAAAAAATATGAAAAAAATCTTTTTATACTTTTATATTTATACCTAGATATTTTGTAAACTATTTACTATGAACAGATTTTCATATTTGTGGTTAAAAAATGTAGATAAAATATTTCCGGTTCTGATCAATTTAAATTTAGTAAAACATTTGAGTAGATATCAATATGTTTTCAGCAATTTTATATTTTCTTATATTAAAACATAAAACTGCTTAAATCATATTGATGTATTAGTTTCTTCACATAGCTTTCAAAGCAAAAGGATTTATTGCGTTATGGAGTTGATTTTCAACTGTTGTGAAGAATTTTTATGATAGACATTGAAGCTCTTTTAGATTTGCAACTAGAAACTACTTTACTTGCCAAATAGCCTGAATACGAAATGAAGTGAAAATAAATTTTGTGGATTGTGAGTGTCCAAAGAAAACAAGCAACATTTATATGACACTTCGTCTCAAAGGGGAGGAGTACGTTAAATTAACTTTTAAGACGCTATTTATTTTTAGCAAATACAATTAACTCCGAGAAGCGGACAAAGGCCACTTCAGGCTAAACTTGAAATGTCTATGTCAAAGCCTAATGGCACTTCATGTTCAAGTGGCACTAAAGGGAAAAGGCTTTCTAAGCAAAGCATTGCTTCATTATTGCCAGTACAAATTCTTTTTTCATTTTAAAAATCGCTCACGGTAGCAGCAAACGACAATGAAGGCCATACAACAAGCGCTGTACGCGAGAGTGTATGTGTGTGTATGTGTGCTACGGCGTAAGTACCAGAGAGTTGCTATAGTTACGCACAACAACATGACAATGCTTTTGTCGTTGTTGCCAAATGAAATTTAAGCTTTTTCCAAGCAATAAATTACGAGTTTTTATGACTCTGCCAAAGCGCACACACCCCAAAAAGTATGCGCTGCGAATAGTTCGTATGACCAAGGCACCAAAGGCATCCCAACAACAGCACAACAACAACAACAACAAAAAAAAAAGAAGAAGAATAAGAGTAGACGGCCAATACGGCACATAAAGCGCGTAAGCCGATCTGCCAAAAGAGCGATGTCCTCCCTGGTGTTGTAGGCACTGAAGTGCCAGGCACATCGACAGAGTCAAGTGTTGGCCAGCAAAGCCACTGGCACAGTGGTACGAAATGTACAGATAAATGTCGACAAATTGACAATTTGATAAATCATAAAAATGAAAATGCCTGGCATTTTCTGAATTATTTGATCTAACCTTCTTTTATTGTCAATATAACTATGTGAATAATTTGTGAGAAATAACTGACAATTATACAATAATCCCGGATAGATTTAAATAAAAATTATGTGGTCCGTCATTGTTACATGATTTGTATTTTATAATTTAAAACTTTTATTTCTCTTCATTTTCAATTCTCGTCTGCTTGTGCTCTAATTTCTTGTGATGCATTTTGCAATATATGTTCCATAAATCCGTTTACAAATTCATGGAAAATATTGTAGATTGGAATACTTGGATTTGGTATGGTTTGCTCGATTTGCATAAGCTGTACCACTGTGCTGTTTACTTGGGGCTGGCTTCACTCCAAGTGAAATACGACACAAGGCAAATTATAATAATTACAGCGAGCATAGCAAAATAAAACGTCCAATTTGAGAAAGCAGACGAGTTGGCAGCAATTTTATGCTGAGCATAAAGCGAGGCCTGTTCCCCTTTGCTCGGCCAGCTGCAGAGCAGAATCTTAGGCCACTTCTCATGTTACATTGAAATAAAAATACGTTAATCATTGGCTGATAAATTGCAAGCGTAACTGTGCGCTTTGATTTATGCGTCCGTCGCGCCCATTGGGCAATTATGCAAATGGTGCCAGGCGCCAAAACTTCCATGGCAAAGCCTCCAAATGCCAGCCAATGCCTAACCATAACCATAACAACTCCAGCAAGGGGCAGGGCTAGGGAATTAGATGGCACTTACTTGTTATATAGCACAATATCCGGCAGCCATATGTGCTCAGAGGGCACATGCAGGGTATCCACGCCGCCGTAATCATCGGGATTCCATTTCAATTTGTAGTCGTTCCACTCCTGCAACACAGAGAAAGATCCATCAATATGATTCCCCAGCAATGATAATATTTCTAATACAAAGTACAAAATATATACATATATGAAAGGACTTAGGCCGAGCCGCTCCGCCACATAATTTGCATATTGATGAAAATTGAATTGAATTTGTGGTACACAATGGTTAGCTGTTCGCATTTGTTGTTGCCTTTAATGTTGCAATTGCGTTTCATTAATTATGCATTAATTTATTGGTCGCTAAGCTGTTGGCGTTAAATTTAATTTTCACCATATGAATATGCGCTGCATATTGCAGTTTGCAATCCCAACTGTAAGGCATATGCATGCCTTTGCAGTTGAATCAAATTATAATATATTGTAGGGTAGCTTGTAGTTGGGCATGCCGAAGAGCGTGCATCATAAAACTGTAATTATGTTGACTGCTATAAACTATATGCGGAATGCGGCATGCGCTGTGGATGTTGTTTGCAATTCACAATGGGATTATCAGAGCGCTTAAAGCTTGCCCAAGTAGAAAATGTTGCACCATTAAAAAAATTTTTAAAAAATAAAAAATAAAAAAAATAAATAAATAAATAAAAACTGTTTCAGACATTAATCGTAATAAATGATTAAATAAATTATGAGTGATTTGTATTCCATTGAACTACCACTTGATAAATGATCCTTCATGTAAATACTAATTGGCGTATAAATTGATATACTTTTATACGTTTATATGCTAAATATATGTGTTTGTCTTTCTACAATGTGCAAATAAGCCAAATATTATTCTTCAATTCAACTGCATCAGCATTATCAAGTATGTAAAGTGATTTTGTTTGTCTATTCAATAAATGGTACATTTAATTGCAGTGGCATTTTGTATGCGCCCCATTTGGCTTTTCATCAGAGTGAGCGAAAGAGAGACACGTAAACGTCATTATGATTATGCGGGTGCACGTAGTTGCAGCCGTATTGACATAATGCATTTGCATATTTATGGAGGTATAGTAGAATGGAAGCCAAACATAAACTGCAGTAATGTCAACAGCAACAATAAATAACAAATAATAAAACTTTTATAATTATTTGCCATTCCAATTTAGCTGTACTCCCATTTAGAGTACTAACATATAAGTATGTATGTATACATGCTTACGATAAAACTTGGTACTGGGATTAAAGCTAAAGAATACATTTTTATTAACAAGTTTTTTTTTTCTATAGATAGCTATTTTCAGAAATATAGATATGTTGAATATCTGAATGCATTCTCTTTAAAAAACATTCATTATAGTAAAATAAAACACATTTTTAGTTCGAGAATTTTGTGCGAAATCTGTTGCACGAACGCTTGCGAATTACATTTATTATGAGCCAACAATGATAATAGCTGAATTGGTCATGCAAAGTTTTGGAATTGTATTACGCATGCATAGGCACGAGAGAGGGTGAGAGAGAGAGAGAGAGAGAGAGATAGAGGGGGCAAACAGATTCGATGCATAATTTATATCTAATTTTGGGGTTTGCTTTTGTTTTGTCAATTTGGGTAACCAGAAACTTGGCATAAGCTTTTGAGAGCTATTGACTGCAATTTGTGCAGGGGCTTTGTGTGCATATTTTATGCAAAACTTTAAAGCTCCTCCATTCAAGTGCTTAAAAGCAGTTTCACAAAAACTCGCTAGCTGGACAATAGATATGTACATATACATATATATATATATATATATATACATACATTCATATATACATATATAGTTAGATTTTGTATTTTTGTGGAATTTCCAGTTGTCGTAGGTCCAACTGGCTATCGCATTAGTGCAAAGCCAATGCACATATACCAGTAGCCGCTGCAAAGTGGCCATCGTGGACATCGTGGCCAGCATGACCACTTGGCCAAGAGCAAGCGAACGCTTTCAATCGCATAGCCAAGTGCTGCTCACAAATTGGCATTATGCGAACGCGAGGATTGGCAAGCAAAATTATTTTGCATTTGGCTGCACTGAAGCGTGCAAATGGTGAATTCATGTTTCCCGGATACGTTAAGAACTTTGCCAGCTGCCAAATCACAAATTTCGCAGTACCCCAGGAAATAGTTAAAAAAAAATAAAATAAAAAATCATAATAATAAAATAAAAAAAAAAAAAAATTCAAATGACAAGTGGAATAGTTTGACTTACCTGCTCCACCCACACGTTGGTAGTCATAATTTGATTTTTTAAATTCTGCAAATAGAAATAAAATAGAAAAGACATTGTTAAATGCAAATTTAAGTAAGAATTCAATTCAATTGGTTTGGAAATTTAAATGCAAATCAGACCAAGTCAGCATATACGACTATTACATACTCTTCAATGTAATAAAGATTTACATTTGTATTATAAATCATATTTATTATAAAATCTTTTAGTTGTTTAAGTTGACTTATTGCACTTTTAATATTTTAGCCCATTGAAAATAAAATTTTTTTGATTGTAATTATTTCTTTGGATCAATATATATATAGATATATAAATATATATTTATAAATCACAAGTTTTTTAACCTCGACATGAAACTCAAAGTGCCGATGCGCAAACGTAATGTGAGTGCTTTTTTAGCCATCAAAAGCAGGGTATAAACAACAGTTTAAATGCTCTGCTGTCAGCAAGGTCTGGGATTGGAGGTTGCTGCAGAGACTTAACATTGCTGAGAGCTTCAGCATTGAGTGCGGACCATCAAATTGAAAATCGTTGCGACGAGCGAATGTTTTTTTTTTAGTGAATTGAAGAAACTCAACTGCTTCTGGTGTCGGTTAACAAATGCGTTTGAAATTTGCCAAGCTGAGTAGAGTGGAATGGAGTGGTTTAGAGTGAAGTGGAGTGATGTGAAGTGGTGGGTGGTTTGGCTGTTTGTTTGGTGGGGCCTTAGGGCTGTCGGTGGTTGTCAAGTGGTTGCCCATGGCATGTCCTGGGTTAAATGGTGCTGCATCTGGTTAGTTCGAAGTGAGTTGCAGCAATAAGAAACAGTCACAGTCGTTGCTGGCGACCGTTGCCTTAAAGCATCATTGAGTTTTAATCAATTTATGTCTCTCAAACTAGTGACACAGTCAGCGAAAGAGAGGCGAGAGTAGAGCGAAAATAATAGGAGTTAAACCAAAAGTGGAATTGGGGCTGATGGAGTAGCTGATGCAATTAAAGTTAAGAGCAGCTAAACAAGCATAAAGTTTTAGTACCGCAGTGGTTAGCTGCGAACTGGATTAAAAGTTGGCTTAACTATAAAACTCCCAACTCTGTTTCGAGTAAAAGATGAAGTAGAAAGACAAGCTATACATGGTCTGTGGAGTACATAGTACACACATATAAGTGAGCTGATTAGGAATGATTTTAAAGACTTCAGTTAGGTTTAATTTTTTGAAGAATAATATAAGAAAAGAAAATGGAGAATTCATTTACTTTGATGATTAACATATTTTAAACGACATTTTGATATGGACAATAACCGAATGTAATTAAGTTAATTAATATATATGCATGTACTGGTAGTAATTAAATTTGAAATAGACTTTTAAATGTTGCACGGAGTACTTTCCTGCTAAGAAAATAAATAGCTGCTACATTGCTCTGGCATATTATCAAATCATATTTTTTAAATATAAACGTAAAATATATTTTTTAAATAAGTTCAATAAACTTAAATTTTATAATTTAATTTATCAATTTTGGGTTTACAAAGAAATAATCTAGTCGGAAGAAAATAAAGATGTTCCTGATTTGGATCAAGTTGTATATTCACAACAAAAACTTTGTTGAAGAAATCTCCTATGTTTCGCTCACACTTTGAGAAAAAACTTAGAGAGCTATCGATCGCATCGATTGTGTTTTTTGTGAAGCAAAAAGACTCATGTGTATATGTATACAAGGGTTGGGTTCGCTGAGCGAGCGTCAACGATGCTAAATGGTATTCATCAAGAGAGCGCCTTACAAATAGTTCAAGTCAAGGTGATCAATAGAAAACATAAACGAAAATAATTGAAGTCTTCTGCTAAGAGGGAGAGTATGAGTGCATAATTTTGTGAGCAGAGCTAAATACAAATGGACCTTGTTTATGTTGGAAGAAAACGTCTTGTTCATTGGGCATTTAGATCGAGAGTGTTGTCTCAGATTTATTCAATTATATATTCTGCTTATTACATAGAATAATCTAAGTGTGCTCTACCGATAAAAGCGTCGACAGAGAGAGAGAGAGAGAGAGAGAGAGAGTTGCAGTACATATATGCCTATGTAGTTATGTTTAAAGGCATATACATATACAGAAGGTACATAATCAAGAAGAATCCCGTCCGCAGAATCATATTACTGCTTTTATATATATTTATGATTGTATAAACATGACAAGAAAGTGTTATGAGTTGTTACTCTTACCTTAAGTTGGGTATATGACCACTTGCTATATTATATACTCGACAATACGTTGGTCATATGCTTGTTTGGCATACAACACAACATACCACTACAATGCATACAAATAACTTTATTGAAATTCCAATTTTATGCAATAATTTACAATTAAATAGAATTTATTTTTTTGGTCTAATATGTACTTGAAATAAATACAAGCTCATTTCTTTTGTCGCCTATTCAAATACAAATTTTATGAGAGTCCACATTAAATCTAAATTAAGGAAACAGTAATTCGTGCTGTTACTTTTTTTTTTTTAGCATTCACCGCAAATAATTCAACCGTATCAACAACATGCGAGCAGAGTGCTCTAATTTGAGTCTTAACAGATGCACGCACGACAACCACACAGTTGCCTTTCCTGCTCTGCTCTGCTCGGCTGTGCTCAGCTCTGTTTTGTTGGGGCTGTCGAGTGTAGAGCCTCGCAAGTAAATATCTACACTTAGAGGGCTCCTTGGCAGTTGCTCTCATTATGTTTATGGCTGCTGCTGTTGCTGCTTCCCTTTCATATTTATTTAGGTGGCAAGCGGCAAAGCAACTCATTAGGCGTAAATACGGTTTGGTAGCGGGCGGCACAGGCCTCAATAGAAAAAATTAGAAAACGATAAAATTGCGGAATAAATCACTTAAGCGTTGAAAAATGTAATTAACGACAAAATGATAATGATGCGCCGTAAAGCGTTTTCCGTTGAGACAGTCAGATAATGTCAGCGCTAGGGCTTTGAGCAGCGCAAGGACCTGAAGCTAGAGCAATATGTTAAGATACGCAGTGTTAATAGATTCTGCTGGCAGTTACCACACGCAGGCAAGTGTGTGTTGACTGGTGTCAGTGGTGGCAGTGGTAGTGGTGCTGGTGCTGCCAAGGCGACCTACTACTAATCACCCACTTGGTGTGATGTTGTGGGCCGCCAGCAAACAGTTCCCAGCTGCCAGTTGGCAGCCATTGGCTGAACGGCTGAGACGTCTAAAAGGTCATTAGGTGCGGGCGACGCGGAAAACCGGCAATAAAACGACAAAGCCAAGACCAGGCACAAAGACAGCGGCATAAGGAAGAGATAATATTGCAGCAGCGGCGATGAGGACGATGCCAGACGTTGCGCGTATCCTTTATGCTTTATGTGCGGCATCCGCTGTAGTAGCTGCAGCCACCATCACCAACAACACGAAAGCAACTTCCTTGCCTGTCTGCCGCTTGCTGTCCATGTCTGTGTCCATGTCCATGTCTATGCCGGTTCACACCTACAGCTGCCTAACTCGGTTTGTTGCTATGTAATTGGTGTTGTTGCTGTTGTTGTTGTTGTTGTTGGTGTTGTTGTTGGCGTTATTGCCGCTGCGGCTGCTTGCTTATTCACACTTAGAGCTATGGCTGTCGGTTGCATTGCCCGAACAGGATGCAGGATATACAGTGTTTAAATTGCTTAAGCCGAAGCTTAAAGCATTCTAAATGCAACTGAATTTGCATGCTATGCCACAGGACTGGATCTCCTGTGCTTGTGCTCGATCTCGACTCGGTCTTGTTTACAATTTAAATCGAATTTCCTGTTTGCTGCAAATAAACTATGTAATAACGATGCTGAACGTTGCCATACATATTTTTCCAGCTCCAACTGAATTAGAATTAAGTACAGCAGTTTCAATAGTCAGTGGAACAGCTATATTGTTTATTATAACGAACAAAGAAATATGACAGAAATAAATTTGATTTTCTGAGCTCAGATTATAATTTAATAATATTTTACGAAGGTTGTACGCAATTGCAATACGCAAACTTGAGCTTCAATCTGGCTCTGCACTATTTTCTCTCTTCGTATTTCCTTACACATTTCAAATTCATGACCTGACATTTTCATTTGATTGCATTTTATCCCATATTTGGGTCCGAGTAGCTAAGCAACCAGCAATTAAGACTAGCTACAAACACACTTTCTCTCAACCACCGTAATGCATGTAATAAGCAGTCGAAGCCACTCGGAGGCTGAAAGTAGGCAAATGAAAACATGTGAAATTAAATTCAAAATTCTGCCAAAGCCGCTCCTGTTTCTGATCTGTTCCTTATATATATATATATTGTGTGTATTGTATTTCTATATTGTGTTCTGTTGCAAATAATTGCAATTTTCAGTAAAAGCAAAAATCAACTAAATAAAGTGAACAGATTTTGCTCGATAGGATTTACAAGGAATTGCACAATAATAACGGCAGGCAACACGTGCATCCCCAAACAATACAACAACAACAACAACAACAACAACAACAACAACAACAACAACAGAGAGCTTTGCACAACAACAAAAAGTGACCAGTGGCCTAGTGCAATAAAAGAAATTCTACGAATATTTCTAGCCAGTTGCCAGTTGTCGAGCACACAGAGTGTACATATGTATGTGCAATATTCACATACGCATTCACGCACACATACACACATACATACACAGATACACACAAATGCAATTTCGTTTATAAGCAATCTATGCCACCAGCACAGTGCTGGGATATCAAAGGCAGCATCAGAAACTAGATTAATTTCAAAACTAAATTGTATGGAAGAATATTAAATTCTATCCATTTGTAAGTTGTGTGAATCGAAAAATGGAGAATTTCCTGCTATACTGCAGTTGAAGACCAAATGGTACTGTTCCAATTACCTCAGTTTCTGCTGAATTTGTAGTACTGCAGAAATCACTTTAAATGCAAGTAATAAAGTGTGTTCATATAAATCAACGAACCCTCCCAACTGTAAATGTGGGAAAAGTTAATTTTTCACTGTATGTTGTAAATGCAATATAAATAGGGGATTTGTGAAAGTCCTTTGCCAATGTTGGATAATTGCGATTTCTTTTTTGCAAGAAAATAAAAATGCTGTTTTGACACTGTAGATGGGCAGAAATTGTTTTATAAAATATTGATTTTAAGTGGATCGACTACAAATTGTGTTTAGCATATAAATAAAAATATATCTTTATATAACTTTGGTTTTCACATTAACAAAGGCAACTCAATACTTTAAACATAATCCAAAATCTAAAATATATATTTATATATATGCTTCAATGAATTGAATAATTTGTCCATGGTTACAGTGGCCGTTGCCCAATGTGCACTGGTATGACTGGTGCTGACTGTTTGGCATGCCTTTTAGTGGTCTTGGTGCTAAGCGCGTGATTTATAACAGCAAAAGGGAGTCGAAGCCAGCTGGAAGTAAGAGGCCAAAAGCCGGAGAGAGAGAGAGAAAGCTGTAGAGCTGTAAGCTCGGCTACTGTGTGGCTAAAAGCACACGTAGCTGTTAGCCGATTTCCTGTTTCCGGCTGTCATGTGCATGCAAGCCATATAGAAGATTGTGGGCCATTTGCTTGGCCCGCTGCAGCTGCAACTGCTCTTGACTCTGCTGCCAATTGGAGTTTTCTCAATATTTGTTTCTTTTGCTTAAACGCAATTTGGCCCAAGCACTGGGCCCCCTGATATATTGCGCAATTTTTGCTGGGCTGATTGGGCCCTGTGGAGGGCACCAACTGCAATTGCAAACCTAATCAAGAAAACAATCATCACTCGATGTATATACATAAATCCAAAGCCCATTGATTTATTATGCAAACAATGTTGACTACCAATTCGAAGAGTTAACAGACGACGACTGGCACTGTGACGGGAATTCAGTTAACAATGGTGGCTTAGCTCGACTGCCTTTTAAGCGCTTGGTAAACAGTTATTAATTACGCGGCTGCTGCTCTGCCGCGGCTTATACCACTTACCGGCACTGTTGGCTTTGCAAATTAATCTGCTTTGATTGTCATTTGATAAGCAGTCGAGCAGTTCAGTTGTCAAAGAAATGACAGCTAAACTGGATGTCATTATCGTTAACAACAAATTAATGTAATTTCTATCGGCGTTCTTTCCATAAAGAAAAACTGACTTTTCTTTGTACTTATTTTGGGTAACTTTATATAAATTTATTAAATTCCTTTATTTGTGACTATAACAAGTTGACTTATCTAACTGTTGATGGAACTTTAAAAAAATAGCCTATAGTTTCTTTTATTGTTAAATAAAACTAAATTAAATAAAAAAAATTACAAAACACTTGACGCAATTGAATGCTATGTAATAAAAAAAAAATTAAAATATCATTTCAGTTCATGTAGTGCCCAGAAATATCCTCCAAGCTATTCATATATATATTTAGTGTTTGCATCTGTGTACTTACCACATCGATTAATTGGGACAGCCTTAATCCCATTTTGACCGTCAGACGATCAGAGTTGTTGCCCACGGGTCGAATGAGTCGATTGTAGTTGCTCAGCAAATCGTCGTACAGTCGCTTAGCATCTGGGTTGGCCAGGCCGCCGGTGGCAAAGTGTAATGCTATGAAGACAGCTGCAAAGAGCACGCTACCCATCTTAGGCCAGGTCCAACCCTGTAATAGAATGCGCCAGCAGAAATTTGAAACAGAATCAGAAATAAGTTATGGTGTATGCAGTGCTTGTAAACTATATTTTGCTTTGCATTTGCATTACAATTACTTTTTGTTTATTTATTTATGTTGAGTTCTCGTTTTGTTCTGCCATATTTCTAGCCACTCAAGAGAGTGAGAGTGTGGGTGTTTGTGTGTGCGTGTGTGGGTAAGTGTTTGCACTCATAAATTTCATAGAAGTGTCAAAAGTATTAGAGAGACAGCACCAAAAGCGCACGAAGCTGCACCGGTGCAGCCATAAACACCATTTAATCTTTGGCTCAAACACTCAAGACGGTCCAAGATAGGCACGCAACATACAAACGCAGCATGTATATATATATATATATATATATATATATATATATATATATATATATATATATATATATATAGTGTTACTTGCATATCTGGTGTCCTCTTGCATGTTTGTCTTTCCATACTCTGCCACACAGCCGCATGCATTGTGTGTCGCTTAAAATTTTTGTTATTGTTCAGCTGCTCTTCAGGGACATAATCTAGAGTCTGCAATTGTCCTTTGCACTCACTCAAATATGCACTGTGGGAGTACTTGAATATTTATATGAAAAAAATCACATATACTATATATAAAATTGTATATGGAATGCGTTTAATAATATTTAAAGGTATTCAGTGTATGAAATATTTAATAAATTATTTATAAACCAAATAGTTGAGGAAAAGGTTGAAATTATATTTCTGAAATAATTGTTGATGTATTATTTTATTCAACACGCCTTAAAACGCTATATAAGGATTCTAATTATAATTGATTAATACGAAATCAGTTAATTTTTTCGTTCTAATTTGTTAATTTATAATAAACCAATAACTAATTAAATATATAATTAATTTGTATTTTTCTCGCGAGTAATAAATATATTTTTTTATCAAACGAGCTTATATATATATTAACATTTAAATTAAGATAATTTATGACAAGCGAACACAGCTAGCTGCAGCTAACAAATATTCATTTAATTGTTGTCTGTATAATTAGTTAATCTAGTGAACAAGAGAATGACCCAAATCTCTTCAAATATCCGCTCTTAATTATAATTTTAGACGTTGTGCGACTCAACACTGATTATCACAGAGACTATGGTATTTTATTGTTGCTCACTGATCGACCAATTTATATTATAGTTTTTCTTGGAATTCGCCCACTGTGCTTGTCGTACTTTAAATACACTTTTTGCATGCTTCACCACGTCTTCAGGCTGTGCATATTCTAAAAAACTTTACTTTATAGTAACTGACAAGCCCAAGTGCTGCAATGTTAGGGTACATTAAGCACAAACAAGCAATTATGTTCATTTCTTTTATGCGTTGCAAGTACACAATGTTTCTGGTTTTCCATTTCTCTTTACTGTTTGTTTGTGCTCATATCCTAGCTGTATTGTGCAGCCAATTATGAAAAGTGCGCAACTTTCTGGTATTTTTTTTTCTTTTGTTTTTGTCATCCTCAAAATTCGGGGCGTATTTATTTTTTGACTATAATAATAATAGTAATAAAATAACAAATATGTGGCACTCAGCATTCATGTGCGGACATGTTTGTTGTTATTGATTCTGATAATATGCTGGCCTGCATGTACATATATGTTGTTTTTGCATACAAAGTGTATGAGAGTGGAAAAATCCATTACAAAATTGCACAGCAAGTAACAGATATACATACGTATGCTCTTTGAAAGTAAACAAATTTGCTTCGTTGTCTGCTTGCAAAGATATGATTAACTATCAGAATGTGGAAACAATATAAATCTGTTGGACTTTGGTTTGTGTATCATAAAGTGTATTTATAAAAGCAAAAACTCTATGCTAACTATTAAATCATTTGCCTTGAAGTTTATACAAAGTTAAGAGCAAAAATTAAAATTGAAGGCTTTAAGAGCAGAAAGTCGTGCTCATCTGAGTTCTCTCTATCTATGCTCGCTATTCCTATGCTTTCTTACTGCGTTTACGATGAGCTTATATAAAAGTCATTGCCTAATTGAAGCTCAAGGTGAACAGACGCAGCTCTCATTTTTTGAATACCTATTTAAGAAGAAGGAAGCCGCAGGTTGCTTTCGTGTTCATGCAAAGTTTCTAACTTTTCATTGGCATCATTATTACTATTTTGTACACTTTTTTAAGTAAATATACAGTTCTGAAGACATCATTCATCTGGTCAAACTTTTATCTGCATTCAGCTATTGTATACAATGCTTTTGATTTGTGATTTCTTTGAACAATAAATAACAAAGTACACGACTCAAATAACTTTCAATATTCAGTTCTTCTCGAAGTAAAGTTTCTCTCAAGAGCTGTAGTGCTCAAATAAAATATATATAAAATAATCAACTTGAACAACGCGCATTGATAATCTAACTTTGGTCAAGTACATGGAAACTTTCATCTGATTGCAATTTCCACAGCTCCCATCAATGTTTCTCTATGAATATGTATATGTATGTTCTTATGTATGCGTCGTTTGTAATTAAAGGAAATTGCAATGGAGTCTATTGCGATTTACACTCAAATTGTAGCGAGCGATGCGACTAATGAAATTAATCAACAAGCCCGCCGTTTTGAGGTGCAAAATTAATTATGCTAATCATATGATAATGATCTGCAAATTGATGGCATTGATTTGACATTGTCGCTGCCTCAGCATTGGTCGCTTGTAAAAATCCACACCCAGCGATAAATCAAATCAAAATTGGTCGACCATCTTCCCTGCATAATTCAGCGCTTATGTCTGAAGTGACACGTACACGTGTCAGTGACCGCAATAACAACAAAAAACGTACGAACGATGGCGTCAACAAATCGCACGCAGATACACACTAACACACGCACACAGATACACACATACACGCATGTGATGAGCGACAACAAAATGGCTGCTATAAAGATGAACAAAAGAAAATGAATGTCATTCGACAGCTATTTATGCGCCTTTTAGTTGGCAGATTATTTCATTTTCATTCCCATGCAGCCATTTATATTTATATTTATTTATTATTTATTTGCTTTGCCATTCGCATTTATCGTGCACCATTTTCATTTTGTATTTGCCAACTCCGTATGCGCCACATTATGTACTGAATGTTTATAAATTTCTGCTATTTATTGAAATAACTAAAAATAGAGGAATACAAATTGAATATGGCAAATAGTGAATTTTATTTATTTCTGCATAAAGATTCATGATTTTCTCCTTGTGGATTCTCGATCCCATAAATAAATTAAATTAAATTAAATCTGTTAGAAATTTAAATAATATTTTATAAAATGGTGGCAAGTTTTAATATGTTTTAATATTCTTTAATAAAATGTGATTTTTGATCTAAGCTAATTTATTAGATCGATATTTTTCTAGTAGTAGATTCATGACAATAAATAGAAATACTGAATATTAATGAATTTCATTTCCTTCTCTTAACTGAGCCTTCAATTTTATATTTTAATTATATAACTTTTGTTGCTTTTGTCTGCCTCATCGTGGTCAATAATTTATGTTTATTTAATAGCAGCAAGTGTTTCCAAATTAAAAGGGTTGTAAGTTTTTAAATAGACATCTTGACAAATGCAAGATGATGCTGAACAATAAGAAAATATATTGCAGATATAAGAGAACACAAGATATACATTGCACATGTCGGAAATGATGTCGCTGGCGAGTCGACATCCGGTCTGTATTTGCATGCGACTATTGGCGCAATTGTATTTGTATATGTATATACACATATATTTTTTCGTTGAAACATGCAATTTTCCAGTTGAGCTCGTTTTTCATTTCCTTCTTATTTGTTTTGCATGCGCATACTCGTTCCCCTTCCGTTTGTGTTTTTTTTTTATCCTGTTGCATACTTTTCGGCTGATATATTAACATGGCCGCGAAGGCAGACTGAATTTTTGGCACCCTTTGTTGTAATGGCTGTTGCTGCCGAAATTTTCAGTATGCAGTTGTAATTGAATTTCAGTTGGCGTCACATGCTGAAAAGAGTCCCAACTACAGTTGTTAAGTCGTTTCAATTCAATTCGTTGCACATGTGTCAGTGCTTCTGACTGTTTCCCTGTCCGACGAGTGCTGAACGGAGAGTCCAATAGAAATTGCCTCGACGATTGAAATTAAATTTTTTTGTTTGCAGTTTTGTCTACAGTTCCTTTGATACAAAAAACTACAGCTAATCCTTGGTGACATCTTTTTCATTAAGTGTTGCCCAAAGAATCAGAAATATGATTGCTGGCAACTGAATCTTGAATTATTTTAGGCAGCTCAAATATTATATAGAATATTATTATTGTCTGGCAGCTGTAATCGTTCACATACTATATGCTTGTTCATATATACTTATGTATTTATTTATAACTAAATATATAACAAAATTTTTGTGTGCAAATACTTGATACATTTTCAACGAGTTTATATTGAGTTGACTGCTCGAGGCTGTGAGTTGTGTAATCAAAGCAGCAGATAGACGCACACACAGAGAAACATACATAATATATACTTGAAAATATTTACATGTGTATATATGTATATTTTAGACGCAAGAACCAGAGGCTAGTTATATTGTTAAGGGGAAATGCCTTAGATGCTTAAAACAAGCAAGACCGCTAAAGTATAGCGTAAGCGACTGCTACATACCCTATATGAAGAGCAATAATAAGAGTAATATTAATTATAGCAAGATTTTAAATGTTCAAGAAATGTTTAAGTGAATAAATCGGGAATACAATCTTTAACTAGCGAGCTATTATATTCCATGAATATTTGTTTTCGATAAAGCAATCGCCTTACGTATGTAATGTGTTATAGGGTATGGTTCCGTTTTTCATTATATCCCATGCTAATTATTAGGAATTTATAATATACACCGTTTACGAGCTCAGATATGTGTTCTTCCGCCTGTTACACACTTCTGTTGTAACATATCATACTCTGTCTCGTTCACTTTCCTGAGGATTCGGGGTACTAAAAGTAAAAGCAGAAATTTTGTTATTTGAACTTTGTGCTTGGTAGACCCCTTAGGTTGCTTGTTAAACATTCTTGGTATTTTTTTTTTTTTTTACTTCTTTCGTTACTCGGTCGCTTTGTAAAAGAAAACTTCAGCTTGAAACATGCAAATTTGCATATGATAAGCAAATAAGCAGCCGTGTTGTTCATAGACTGTTGTTGCTGCTTCTACTGCTGCTGCTGCTGGCAGGTAACTGGCAAAAGTTTTATTAGATTCTTAGTTGGATGGGAGAGTGAGTGGAGAGGGCATGGCATGCGAGCCTGTGGCCTGACTGAGGTTGTGGAATTGCGCGTTTAAAAAGCAAACGTCAAAAGTATGCGAAACAATTGAAATTATTTTTGCATAAATAAAAGCAAACGTCAAACTTTACTTTACAAAGGGTTCGCCATCGACTCGAGCCGTCAAAATATTGCCACAGCACGTGTGTCGAATGCACAACTCGAATGTTTGGCATCGGTATAGAAAATCCTCTTACCGCCCAAGCCCAACTCAGGTCGCTTAAGTAGTTCAGGCAAATGATGTGCAAAAATGCGTGAGCTGCATTGCATTACACGGGGCAGGCAGAAGGGCGCACCACGCCGCGTATGCGCAATATTTAATATCAAGCGCCTGAATCTTTCAGCAACTACACATACACCTACACACCCACCCACTCCCACACCCACAAGCACACGCACACACAAGGCTAATTTTTTGCAAAAACCCATTTACCATGTAATGTATGTGTAGTATACACTTTGCCATATGCAAAGCTTCTGCTGTGCTTGTGCAGGGAGCTAGCTCAGCGACTCATCGACTCAGCACAGCAAATGCGAGTTGCTGCTGGTATATATGCTTTCAACGGCAACTTTTTCTAAAAGCACTTTAAATAAAATATTAGCATTTATTGCCTGCTATACTCAGAGAACTATTTAAGGTATAAGCCACAATCATGCCGTGAGCATTGGGCGCTGCGCAAAGCAAAATGCGACAAAATATCACTAAGTGCTTTGCAAAAGTCTTGTTAAGAATAGTTTTCCCGTTTAATACCTACATTGCTTAAAAAAACAAAATTCGGTAACTAGATTTATTATTCAATATGATTTACGCTTATCAATGCGAATATTGAGTAAAATATTAAAAGCTAAGTAAATTTATATATGCTTGATACCCTTTTGAAAATAAATTCAAATAAATACTCTATATTAAAAAATAAAAACAAATCTATATAATACAAATATCAAGTGGGATTCAAATTGAGATTAAACGCTTAGGAGTTTTATACGCTTCATTTGTTCAGATATCACGATTCGTTAGTTCCGGCTTTTCCGTTTTAGTGCGAATTTGCATACCCTGAAGCAATTGAAAATGATAAAGGGTATAATGGTTTTGTGAAAATGTTTGTAACAGCCAGATGGAGGTGTGGCATAAAGTATATATATTCGTAATCAAATTGACGAGCTAAATCGATATCAGCCTGTTCGTCCGTCCACCCATTTGTCTGCATGAATACTCGTGTATTACATACGAAGCCCGAGTTTATTTTATTTTTTCGATAAGTATCCTTTTTCATTATTATCTAGATTGTACTCCGTTTGAGCTATTGACTCCAAATTTTATATTTAGGTGGATGCCATACTCTGCATGGAATTTGAAAAAAATAACCGTATATTAAATATTAGAGACTTTGATATTTGGCAAATAGACACATTTTATTACGTTCTGCAAGTATCACCATGATAGTCAATCTAGAAATGGATTCATAAGCTTCCAAAATACTGCAGCCCAAGGTATTGTATCAACTACGCGGTGAGCATAGCATGCGGGACTTAGGGAATCTTCTAGTCGAACATTTTCTACTAGATCACTCTTGCTTGTTGTAGTTAATTTTCTTGCAACATGGTGCATGCTTCTGGCAACCGGGTAACCAGACACGAAATACTGACTGCTCGGCGAGTTACCCTCGGCTAAGAGCTCAAATGCACTGGCACTTAAACCAATTGAGCTTTAAACGCTGACATTGTAACTGTAGCCAAGACAGTATATACATCTCGCAGAGTATGCGCCGCGGGGGAGCCAGAGCACAATTGATATGGATGTGGTTGAATAGAATGGGTGTGGATGGCGATGTGTGGGCTAAGCGATTGGGGTTGAGTTTTGTGGCCAGCAGATGCATCTCACTTATGGCTCGTCGCACAATTGAAATCGATGCACTTGAGCTGCATTTGGCGAAATTGAAAGCAGTTGGCACATGTATAATGTTGCTGACTTATCGATAAGCACACAAAGGCCAAACTGTTGCGTCTCAATAAACAGAACAGCAACACAAGACTGTTCGCCAGCTGTGACAGGTGGATGTGAACACAACTATAAGGCGGCTGTGCCACTTCGCTACCGTTTCAGATGCGGCTACAAGCGATGTTTGTTGAGCCAGCGGCTTTATGGGAAAACTTTCGGGAAGCTTCGACTCAACCCTCAATTGGCCACGAGCAAAGTACGTAAGCGCTTTTATGCGGCCGTAAAAAAGTTTCATATGGCCGCAAGCCGTGGCAAGTTAATTATATTCATGCAACGTCATTTACATAACAAACGCCAAAAGAGCAGACACAGTGGAGCTGAGACACTTCACAGGTGGCTCCGTCCTGCCCACAGGTCACACGGACATCAAAGTTATACGCTTCGACTGAAAAGAAAACTAAAGTTTATATGAATTAAATAGCCCGAGGTGTAAATTAAATAACAGAATTACGAAAACATGAATATGTATAATGGCAACAGCAAAAATGAAATCCAGCGCAATAAAACTTCAAAAATCCGAGACGACTCTAGATAAGACAGCTCTAAATATGATATAAGTAATATTCGTTGTTCTTATTTCAAACTTTGTACATTACTTTTTGCACATTTTTAATTAAAGAGTACATTTTTAGTTTCGTTATCACGTTTTTCTTTTATTCGTTTCTCTGTTCATTTTTTCATTTCCCTTTTCCTTAGCCTTGTATATTAAGATTCTCCCATCTTTTTTTTTATAAATATTCTTATATGTATTTATTTATATATTATGTTAATGTATATATTTAGAAATATAAATATAACAGACTATACATGATGGTGTAAAATTTGATGTACGTTTGATGACTTGCGATTTTTGTATAGCTGAGAGCTCAGCGCTATAGCAAGAGATTGGGGAAAAATGCTTCATATATCAGTCTAAATACGTGGCATACTTTTTGGGGCTGCGGTGGAGCTGAATCTGGTTCCTCTGCGCACATTTTGCTAGCCTAAAAATTTGCTGGCTGTGCAACGTAGCAGCTGAAGAATTTTGAGACTTGCGGCTACGAATCGCCATGCCAAAAAGCAAAACACGAACCACGCCCCAAAAAGCATGACTGAAAATATGTAGGTTGCCCTGCCTCCCTGCCACAGCTTTTACGCTGCTGCTGGGGGTGGTGCTATCCATGAACTAGTTTTTAGCTCGCTTTAAAGTATCTTTCATGCAAATAGCAGCAGCTGGGTGGTAAGTGAGGCGGGAACTGTGGCTGTGGCAGGGGCTGTTGCGGATAAGTGGAGCGAACGCGTGGGCATGAAAACGAATTGCCGCAGGTGTCAAAAAGACACAGACAAAGTCAATTTGCGCTAGTAGACGATGTTGGACGAGCATAGCGGCAGCGACTGTAGAAAGGAGCAGCCCGAGGAGTTCGCTGGTGTGTGCTGCTCATTACGCGGCGCCTTTGATGTGCAGCAAGCCGACAAAAGTGCCAGAAGCAACAACATTACAAGCGCTAAGTGCCCCTGCGCTCGCTGATTATAATCATGATGATATGCACATATATACAACACACACACACACACACACACACACAACACACACATACACACACACACACTAAACGCTCGCACACATGTACGCACATGAGTGGCTATGACCTGACGTACTATATAGCCGTCAGTTGAGGGGACGATGGGGGATTGGAGATTGGTAGTCGACAATGGAAAAACCGCACAAGTGTGTAACGTGCTTTGATGTCACTTTTCTCTCTCGACTACTATAAAACCACAACAGCAACAGCGACAACAACAGAAAGAAACAAAACAGTATAATCCAATTTAGGAAGACATCAGTTCAAAAATTAAGGTAGAGTACAAGTGCGTCGGTGTCATTTCTTCTTAATGCATACAAATGATGCACTAACTGCAAAGTGCTAAGCGTCTACGTAACGCCCAGAGACAGGAATACTCGCAGCAGCTCACGGCATGCCATAAAATCAACACACGTCATTTTATGGCCACCTGGATAAGGTGCATGAGGCACTGGCAGGGGTAGCAGCAACAACTGTTGTCTGACAAATTCGTAACATCAGCCAAGTCATATTTGCACACGTCAGGCTGCATCCCATAAGGTGTCTTTCGCGCTCGACTCACACTGTACTTAAATCTAATTCGCTAGAGAAACGCAGCCAACAAATGCGCATAAACTTAAAAGATATTGCAGCGTCGTCTGCACTTTGCTTAACGAGCAGCAAAAGGTTGCAAGAGAGGCTCCCCCCGAATCGTTAAGGCAGATCGGAGCTCCAGATACAAATGGCAGCGCTATAATGTTGACTACAGCGATTGTCACTCGCTTTTATTGCTTGTAAATGAGCGCATTGAAATAAATGTGAAATACAAATTGAATTGCATTGCCAAGTCCTTGATTTTAATTATTATTAAAGCTATGCTCGATATCGCCATAATGAATATGCAATATATATTTAGATTTATCAATTTGTATGCATGAGTTCAATTGAAATATATTTATTATTTAGTTGACAATTATACATACATATAAACCTGCAAGATTTTTGCTAAAATTTGTCATATTTTTATTTTTAATTTTACAAATATAGTTTGAATTCAAATATAATTCCAATTTATAATATAAACTAGTCAAATATACACATAGTCAAAAAGACAGTAAAGTTCTCGAATAGATGATAACTCACATATAAATTAATAATAATAATAATAATAATAATAATAATAATAATAATAATAATAATAATAATAACTACGTAAATAAATAAAAAATATAGATTTAGAAGAAGTTGATAGATTGAAAATTATTCGACATATTTATTTAAATATTTATATTAAATTTTACATATAATTTTTATACACCTTTTCCTCTTCATTAATGTTGTTCTTGTTCTTGCTTTTTAGCTTCACATTGCAAATACGGAGTTGCAGGTGAAATAAAATATATAAATCATTTGCTTAACTTTTTGATGTTTTTCATCCAAATGTGTTTCCATTTTGGCTGATTCATAATCGGAGCACTGTCAAAAATCAAATTGATGGTCCCTGTAGGAACTTCAGTTTCATAAAACAAGGCAGGGCAAGGCTGTTGAAATGGCTTTTTGTTGGCTTTGATAGATAGACAAACTAATATCAAAACAATACCCTAGACACTAGCAACTGGCAACTGGCAACTGGCAACTGGCAGCTAGCAGCGGACAGCTGGTGGTTGGCAAGGCACGTCGATACATATTTGAGAGGTGTGTGTCTACATTAATCAAAATAGCATAAAAGAAAAAAGAAACAAGGAATTTCAGCTTCATTGGAGATTTCAACACAAATAATTTGCCAAACTCTAGTATATATGTATGTACGTGTATGTGAATATGCTGACCTAGGTAGTATGCCACGTGCCACACATTTGCCAGCTCCTGTCGATGCTGTCAATTTGGTCTGACTTCCAGTTTAGCCAGCAGCAATTTGTGTCTTTTGATATGCACAAAAGATTTATGAGTTAATTAATGTACTCTACTAGCCAAGCGCTGAAGAATGAGCTTCACAGAGCATCAACCCGCTCCTTGGCATCGGTCCCATTGTTGATTATGATTAATGTTTCAGTTTGAGTGTTTGAGCTCTTCTTTTTTCTTGGCCCAAAATGCAGACGGAAACGGAAACGAAATTGTGGCAATTGTTAAAGCAGATTTTCTTTAAAATTGAATACTGTTTTAGTTACGCTTCATCAGTCTTGCATTTATGCAACATTTTGTGCCCATTTGACGTTTATTAAATCGGCTCGAATTGCTTGCGAGGCACTTGCAAGCGTCGGCCTGCATATGTGTGTGAGTATTTGTGTTGACTGCGGTTTCCAATGTCTACAAGCTATGGGTTAACAGGCTAACAGGCTGCTGCTGCTGTCGTAACTCGTTCATAGCTCATAAACGGTGTTAATATTGAGTGTCGATTCCCACTTCACATTTTTCTGCGCTACGAGGCAGGACATTGCACCACGCTCTGCTTCGTGTCCTGTATGTGTGGCTATAGACGCCCATACATATAGAGAGCTATGTGTGTGTGTGAACAATGCAATTGTTTTCTTACCGGCTGCGACCCGCTTTTTGTGCTGTGCAGTCGCTGGCGACGACGAGGACGATGATGAAGAGCAGGAGGAGAACAAGGGCAACGACAGCGACACCCGTTACCGACGGCGGCATCTGCGTCATTACGGAAGCCGAGTATCCTGTTAATAGTTTAACATAAACTGTGGTAAAAAGTGCACGTGGCTTGACGGCACTTTATTGATTATCACAGCCGCTAGCTCAGCTGGAGCACTTAACACCCTTACTGCAAACGATGCCAACGGAAGTTGACACACTTGCAATGACCATTTGGTCACTGACTTAAAAATTCTTATGCAGTTGCCAATGCGATTCGACAAACATTTGACTCCACCCTGTCAAATGGAATATTCACATGAATATTGAAGAGATGATATTAATTAAAAAATCAATAAATGATGTTTCGATATTTATTGCCAAATGCATTCAACAACAAAAGGAAATTTATTCATAGCTATCGTTAATGAGCTACGCATAAAAAGCTATTAAATTGAATGGGAAATCAACCAATCATCAAGGTCGTGTGCTAAAGTAAACTTTGAAACAATTGTAAATATTAAAATTATTCATGCTGCAAGTGAACAATTTCTATGAATAGATTGAAGGATTCCTGAGATTTGTACTTTCTGGATTTTAAGAGGAGCTCTACTGAAAACGCTTTGTAGATTGATCTATCAAATGTTCATGATATGTCGAATGAAGTTTAACATAAAAATAAACTTTTAAGACAAGAATAATTTCGTTCAAGTTATCATAGTAATACATCTGAAAGACTTATCTACATTATGTTCATATTTGCTTTAGTGAGAATATAATACTATGATAGTATTCATAATTGCACTTATCTGATTTTTAATGTTAATTTCAACAGTATTTATAATTATTTATGAAATATATCATGAATTTTTGGCATTTATCGAAATTTCATAAATTTGTTATGTAAATTTAATTTATTTTAAGTTTTAGTAGTTTTTTATATATAATAAAATGCCAGGCCATATTTTCAGCTCAATTCAACGACTTCTTATCAAGCATTTCCAGTAAACTTTTTGCACCATGTGTCCTGGACACAGCAGAAGAGGTAATAAATTTAAATCAACTGCTTGACAGGCGGAGAGGCGATTGCAAAATTATCTATTAGAAAACGGAGCTGGCAGCTGCTACTCAAGAGGTTGGGAAAAATGGCAGACGGGTCTTTAAACTGCTGGGCCATAAATTTTTGCAGATTTACGAATGCTGATTTATGGCAAGTTGGTCGAACTAACTAATTATGTGTGGAGCTATCATAATGATTGATTAATTGATTGACGTGCTGTGCAGTTAATAAATACCGTCATTGGCCTTGCATGTGCCATTATTATTATTCAAATAAATGGCTCTCGGCTATTTCTATAGCATGTGCAGGGGATCCCACTTCATTCGAATTTAATTAGCGCACCTGGTAAATCAATTGACGTGCGTTTTATTTGATTAATGCTTGATGTAGATAGGATAGTTCCAATCAATAAATGAATAAATGACAGCTAATTAATCCATTACAACAAGCACATGCAGAACACGTGTGAGCAAAAGTGCTCGTGCAACCTTGCGGCATTTTAAATGAAAGTCGATTTGAAAGGGCAAATGAGTAAAATACATTAATTATGCATTAGTATTTAAGTGAAAAATCTATTCCACACAAGGGAAACTCGTACCACGCATACTCTCGCACTCTACTTGTAACAATAATAGGATTTTCAATATAGCATTTTCTTTGTAGACTTTTGCCACTTAGTCGCCTTGAAAGTTCAAGTTTTAGTTTATACATTAAAATTTTGAATAAGCCCAGTATAGTTTCGTCCATGATCATTCAAATTACGAAGTTATTTCATGTTGCCAGAGAAATTTAATTTAAGTTAATAAACAATAAAAAAAAATAGTTTCAATAATCATTTAAGGCAATTGTTATCGTAGTTTCAGTATATTTGTATCAATTATATTTTAACAATTTATAGCAATTAAAAATAAGCGTTAAATTGATTAAACTGCATTTAAAGGACGGTAATCGATTCGCTGTTAGTGAAGTAATTTGCTTAATGAGTTAATATTTGTTTGCATTTGTAGGAACTTTGATAAAAGTGAATTGTTTGGTGTTTGCTGGTTATTTATTGCTATCGTGACCTGCTGATTGGGACTTTCAATTCCACTGTAATCATATTCCACATTTTGCTTGCCTCAGCAGGTTGTGCATGTGCATCAAACGTCAGCCAATGGCTGCAACTGGATATAACCTCATGGCCAGTGACTTATGCATTGACATGCATGAATTATTCAAATATTCGTATCCGTACTCATGGCTGGTATCTGCATGTGCATCGCCACGAGCTTGAAAAACCCATGCAACCATAGCCAAAAACTCAAATACTATAAACTGCAGTCACTTGAAAGCGAATTGGATTAAGTTTGCTCAAATGCAATTGCTGACTCTGCCACATACGTATGTTGAATGGGTAGGGCAGGGCAGGCCACTGCAGTTGGTATTTTGTTTCGACAAGATAATAGTTATTTGCATGTCGATTTTCTATTTACATACACATATTTGTAATACATATTTGCTTAAAAAAGAATTAAAATTATTCAAACAATAAAAAGTGTTCTGTTAACTGATTACATTATGCGTGTATTTGTTTGAAAATCCGAAAATCCTCCACTTATTGCTCGAGTCAACTTGTTAAGCCCACTGTGCATAGGCCAAATTGTAAACAAACAGAAAACTATACAAAATACACACTCACACACACACACACACACACGCACGCACACTCGGCAAACACACAGATTTGCATGCATCTCACTTCTACGAAGTAGAGACCTGCATAGGGCAACCACAGTTCAATAACGACAACAGCAACAGCAACAGCAACATCATCAGCACCAACAGCAACAAAAATAAAATCGATAACGCAAATATCCGCAAAACTGAAACTCAACCGAAGTTGGAAAGATGGAAAAACTCATATTCAGCATAGTCATAAATGATTATAGAGCTTTAATAAATGGATTCGTTAGAGCTTTGCAAATTGGTACTCAACCCGATTTGAGCTCTTGTAATTTATAAAAAGATTTTTAAATAATATTTGCCTGATTTAATAGCTAAGATGTGAAACAGATTCAGAGGCAGAGACAGAGGCAGAGGCACATGGTTCGATTTTTAAATGCAAATCTCATGCATTGTCAGTCAGCTCAACTGCAGTTGCACTTGCAGTCGCAGTCGCAATCGCAGTCTCAGTTGGCAACGCAATTTTCAATTTAAAATTTCCATTCTGTGTGTATGCAAAGCAGCCAACAAGGCGACGCAGCTCGTTTGCCATGAATAGCACAGACTGAGACAGCGATTGGGGGCGTGTGAATTGGAGGGCACGATCCATAAACGGAGCAGGGGTAAATGGAATGCCTGCAATGTGTGCCAACTATTGACACAAGACTCGTCGTCGGCGGAGCGTCAAAGCACTTGAGCAAATTGACAATGTTAGAGCCAGACATATAGACAGAGATTCATTTGTGTATATCTATGTATGTACAGTATACAATATGTACATACATTCAGATAGACAGACTTGTACATAATGACATGTTCAGCTTGAGCAGAGGAAGAGAAATTATAGTGCAGGATGTTCTGAAAATAAACTTCACATTTATTCAAATCCATAAGATTAAGTATTAAAGTCAAATTGAATAAATTAAAACTGTAAGATTTCTTGATTGCTATAAAGTTAGAAATGAGTTAGGGTGTTCGAATCTTAGAGTTTTGTATTAACGTATGCTAGAGAACATTAATTGAATCATATATATATATATATTTAATAGCCATTTATACTAACTCAACAATAAACTGACTTTGATTTGCCTTTCGTTTCTGTTGCTGGCAATGCACGAAATTAGGGAGAAATGAATTTGGGGAACGCATCCGACAACAATTGTCTATCTACATCAATGACAATAATGAAGACGCACAAGAGAGTAGTTTACTTGCCTTAATAGCATTAAGCAAGCCAGCGAAAGCTTCTCATATGATGCCCTTTGGCTCTACTGCAGTGTATATCGTCTCCCGAACTGCACTTAAAATAACCCTGATGCGCGCATCACAAGTGAATTCAATTACTTAATATTTCAATATTGTAACTACAATGTGTTTGTCTGTCGCTCGGTAAAGCAAATGCAATTGCCATTGTAGGTAGCATCACAAAAAGATTGAGTAGCGCATAAAATTGATGGATAAAATAGCAGGCTATAAGGTACGACACGACAGCATCTACGGCAGTTGCTGTCGAGATTGTTTTTCAGCCACTTCCTTCTGCCTCTTGGCTTTCCGTTGCAGAATCGAGCTCAGCAGGTGTGTCGGCTGTCACAATGCAAGAGTATAAATATTTTTGTAGTAATATAAATAAATACCAGCAGGGGCGGCCATTGTACGGCTTGAAGCCATCCAAGCAGTGCGAGGTGCCGAAGAATTTGCTGGCTGTGCCTCTGGAAATTTATGCATTGCAGCATTTCCGTTGACGCCTGCTGGCTGCTCGACTGTTCGACAGTACGACTGTTCGACTGCTCGACATCTCGGCAAAGCATTATTTACTCGTTTCTGTTGCCATAATGAAATATCATGTGCTCCTGCCTACACTTGTAGACAACATTGCGATATGGGCCAACTTGACTATTGTTTTATTTTTTCGGTCAAAGGAAGGTGACTAAACCTGCTTAAGACAATAATTATCTGATTTAGTTATATACATAGATACAGACGAATAACATAAACACAGCCAAACAAAAACAAATTTGTATACATACATATTTTTAAGGAAGATAATCACGATATTTATGCGTTGACTATAAGTAATGAATTAACAAGCCTTTTGGTCTATAGAGAAAATTTAATGTGAGCTAATAAAATACGCCATTCATCCCTATCCCGTCATGGGAGATAATAATAAAGTCGCAAGCTTGCATTTTTATTTCTTTAGTTTGCAATAAGTATATAATCATGTATTTATTTAAGAATATCAATAAAAGTAAAACCAACCTCTTTACGACCTTTCTCGTACTTAACTGATACTATTGGGTATTGACAGTGGACATATTGAACTTACCTGAAAAGAAAAGATCGTATATATATATAAATATAAGTTAAATTCATTAGTATTTGATGTTTATTACAATGCATATTTCATTTAATAATCCCAATGCCCAATTCAAAATGAATTAAAACTTCCAACACTCAAAAGGTAAACATAATTATTATATTATATATACATATTTTTTAATAATTTTTAGCAAACACTTTCATAAGCATAGTTACGTAATTCCACACAAAGTCCATTAGAATTGAAGTCTTTAGCGACAGAGTGACATCGAATTAACAACCTTTTGGCAACTTCTATTTCATGTTTTAATCTTAAATTACGGAGATTACAAAAATAATAATAAATAGAAGCAGCTTTGCCAAAACAGCGTGTCACAAAAAAGTAGCAGAAACTTTCTAGTTGTATGTCTATTTAGCTCAATGTGTATATAAAAGGTGAACCGCATGTTGTGCTATTATCAGGACACAAACATGTTTGCTGGCAGACTAGAAAACTGCACTTGACCAAAAACTGAGCCCGAATTAGCTGCGACCACGACGACATAGAAAACCGGAAAGCAGTTGAAACCAGCTGCAGACAGGCGACGGAAGGGGCAGAAGAAGAGAGAAGGTTCAAGAGAAGGATGGTCTGCAAATGGAATGAGTCCAGTAACGCTATGTGTTGCCGTTGCCACCCCATGTTTCCATCCGCCTCCTTCCATTACACGTTTCCGTCTCTGCTTTTGGACTGTTGCTTTTGGCCATAAACTCTAACATTAGAATTTGTGTATGCGTGTGTGTGTGTGTGTGTGTGTGTGTGTGTTGTTTTTACTTTTTATATTTGACATTGGCTGTTTGTTGATGCTGCTTATATTTTTAGGGGGCGACTGTTAATAATGCGTCCTGTGCGCTGCTTTTTGTTGCTCACTGTCACAGCTGCAAAGGTCCATACTTTGATATGTCAGATAAGCCCCGCATAAAATATTTTATTAGCTGCTGCCTTAGCCTGCACTCCACTCACAATATGTGTGTGCGCATGAAGTGTGCCTGTGTATGTGTGTCCGTGTGTGTGCGTGTGAGTAACGCTGAGCATTAGTTGCGCTGCCCCAAAACATAATGTTCGTAATGACGATGACGGCGCCAGCAGCGCCCAAAAGCAAAAACTGCCGCTCAACTCATTCATATAAGTGTTTGCAGGACACTCGTTCGGTTGCTCACAGCCCTGGGCAAAAGGAATTATGAGTCTTCCGTACATTTCGTCAATCTCAAGAATATTTGATTTCAAAAATAGAATATATTTCTTTGTTTATATCTATTTCTGATAAATATCTCTAAGTACCGATATTAATTCTATCACTATTGAATTATTAAAAGATCTTATTTTAATATTGGGTATTTATCATTCACTAAAATAAAATAATCGTATGTGAACCTACATAATGCGCAGACAATTATTTGAATATATGAAAATGTTAAATGTAATTTATGTTTCCTCAACCAGAATTCTATTCGGCTGTGCGGTTGGTATTATATAATTTTTACTTGATAGTCGCTGAAAACAATCTTTTCTTAGATAATTGGGATAAATAATTATTTATATATAGTATATTTAAATTATTGTGTTGGTGTAGGGTGTTTCAGCAGCAAAGTATACCCTTCCCTTTGCGGTTTATTCTCCTAGTTTATTTCTTTATGTTTTACGAAAATGAAAATTAATGAATGTGAGCAAATGCTTTTGGCACTGCGCCAAGCGAAAGCAACATACCAAAGACAGTAAATTAAATGTCATATGTCAAGTTCTGTGTGTGTGTGTGTGTTTCCTTGCATGTATGTATCTGTGGGCTTGTGTTTGTGTGTGTGTACACGTCGCATTTTTTTGTTTTATTTCATTTCCAACTGCTGTTTGTCTTTGCCATGGCTCGCAAGTTAATTTCGTGGCTGGCAGCTGCTTCTTGTCCCGTTCGCCCTCCTCTCACCCTTGGCCAGATCCTTATGCTGAGTCTGACTCTGGCTTCCGTCTAATGCGCGTCTGATGTGTTTTAAATTTAATTTCATTTTTTCGCGCTATGCTCTGCCAAGTCTATTTCCAGTATACCTATTTCTCACTAATTCAATTGCGCATACGCCACGTTTGCCGTGCATTCCATTAAATTAAGCGGTCGTTGGCGTTAGTCACAAAGACGAGCATCGACGTAAAAGCCTAGCTAAAAGCTTTACATTCAAGTAGTTGAGAAAATTTAATTTTATTTAATTTTAGCGTTCATTTTTTTTTTTTTTTTTTTTTTTTTACACACGTATGTCAACTGCAGTCAGCTTTACTTGTAGCATTAAAATTTTAATGGCTTCTGTCAAAGCCAATAAATGTTGGTTGCATGTCCTGGTTTTTGCCGAGCTGCCTTGTTGCCGTGGCCCTTTAAAGATTGCTACTGAAAGGTGCAGACAAAAAATGCTTTTAATGCTTTTAATGCTTTTTATGCGCTTAATAGTTCGCGCATCATTAAATCCAATTGCATAAAGGGCCCCGACACGCCCCACCCCACACCACCCCAGGCACACGCAGCCACAAAATATTCTTATGTATTCGTCTTTTTACAAGTTTTCAGCAGAGCTACGCTTAATTGCAAATCGATATGATGGCTTTTGGCAAGGGTTGCTAATTGTGCACTCGAATTTCACTCGCTTCTAGAGCGATCCGAGTACCTTCAATTGAGTCAGTGTAAATTGCGTCAATTATGCCCGTTTGTAAAACCACTTAAATTATATTCATATCAATTCATTCTCAAGCCAAAGGAGAAAAACAAGAACAAATCTTAATATAAATACAGCGATGGATGCAGATACCCAAACATATATATGTATATCAGATTGAAGAGCAGCTCAAGTAAGCGAGTGAAATGTTTATTCAGAAAAATGATTTCCACTTGGAAACAAAGATATTTAAATACACATACTTTTAATACATTCAATTGAAATAAATAATATTGAAATTTAATTTAATTGAAATAAATAATAGTGCTAATAAATTTATTTCTCTCTTAAGGAAATTAAATTAGAGTGTAAGGCAAGGAAGTTGGAACAAAACAATCAATGAAATAATGAATATTCAATAATGATCATTCCAATATATAATATTAATTTAAGACTATTATTTCCATTTAAAACAGTAATAAATAAGTTGAACAGATAATCGAGTAAATAATTAACTTAATTAAATTTACTCTTCACATTAGGTCTGTATGAAAATTGTAATTCATACTCAACAAAGCATGAATTTTCATTTCATGCTTCTATTGCGCTCTCTATCTCTCTCTCTCTCTCTCTCTCTCTCTCTCTCTCTTTCAATCTACGGCGCCCAATAGTATTAAATTTTTAATTTTCTACTTTCGCTTTTGTCGGTAAAAACAAATATATATATATAAAAAAAAAAATAAAGCATTAAAATAAAAGTTTACACATTTCTGAAAAAGAAGCTTGAAAATTACTGAGAAGGAAAATTCACACCATAATATAAGAGGAATTATATATCAGAGAATTTTGTAAGGTTCACTTTAGAACATATTTATTTTTTATTATAATTTACATACAGTTATATATATTTCCATCGCTCTTTTATAAATTTGTAATCTAAAAATAAATTTACAGTGCAAATCTATAATATTACTCTTACTCCTACTCCCTCACTTAGATACTGCAGTAGCTCTTGCGAGCTTCTTGGTGGCGTCTGACTGACGACGAAGCCAATGCCCATCCACCACGTCTATAACTTATTTATAAGGCTTTTACGCACAACTACACAGAGATAGGACGGATTGACGGTCCTAGGACTGGTTGCTGTTGCTCTGACCGAACAACTGGCAAACCATAAAAGAAAAGGCAAAAGCAAAGGCAAAAGCAAAGGCAAAGACAAGGGCAAAGGCAAAGGCAAAGGAAACGGCAACGTCGAAGGCAAAAGCAACAGCAATGGCAGTTGAATGTAAGTACTATACATATTATATGCAGAAACTACTTTCACTGGTCTGAGGTGGCTTTAACCCGCTTTCAGCAGTCGCAGCATGACCAAAAAATTTGCAAATGGACTCAACAACTCGGCCCGAAACATGTCCTTTGTGTGCGCTTTCACATGTGAGTTGGATGAGTTGCTGAGTTGAATGAGTTGGGAGACTGGAGACTGAAGACTGATGCTGGGATGGGGTGGTTTGTTGTTAACAGAGTTGGGCTCTGGACACTGAGAGCATAGTTTTGGCAATTTCTTTTCTTGTTCGGGGCCACACAGGATAATTGCGCCTTTGTGTGTGTGCGTACAACTGTGCGAGTGTCACATATCGGGGCGACAGACTGTCAGCCTTTTTGTGGCACTGCCAGAGTCTTGTCTTGTGGCCATGAAATGGCTATGGCAATGGCAGCCATTAAAAATGGAGAGTAGGCAACTACGTTTCTTTCTTATATATCTATTTTTTTACGACTAAGCGTTGTGTAAATTTGCAAAATCCATGACATAAGCATAAATTCTTTAGTTCGTGTCCCCTTTGACATTTGGGACTTAAAGGGAAGCTGTCAGCCACAATCACTGGCCAAGAAAGTTGCGCTCTCTTGTCAGCATGTTCGTCTGTTCGTCTGTTCGTCTGTTAAGTGCACCGCCCACTTCTACATCAACCATCTATTGTAAATTATTTTTTCGCCGTAAAGGAGCTTAAATAAATTCGTAATTATTTTAAACGTGCCCCTGCTGCCATTCCCACACAACCCCCTCTAGCCGCGTTTCTTATACATTTTATGCGATGCCCCAAAAGTTTGGCCAAAGTTTCGCCCTCGCTCATTAAGTGGCAAAATTTCTGTTTTGCTCCGCAATGTTCCACTGGCAAGAGGTAAAGAGGACGTTGGGCATACGGGTCAAAGGGGTGGGGCAGGGGAGGGGAGGGGAGGGAGAGCAGGGACTGGCTCTTCAAGTGCCGCCGCATCACACGCCAAGTAATTATGAATATTTTAACGAACTTTTGCCACAGGCAGCAGCAAATCAAAATATTTCGTTCGGTTGCGCAAAGTTAGAGCACAAAATAATTTCGTTCCAAATAGAAAGTAGGCTACAAAATTAAAGAAAAAATCTAAAGAGACTTGCATACAATATACAGAAGGCAGAAAGTTTTGCATTCGACTTTCGCCAAAGTTCCGGCTCGAGCAACATCGCCTATGCACGTAAAGTCAATGAGCAGAACGACAGTGACCGGGTGATAAATAATTTCTGATTTATTACATTAATGCAATTTAAATTTTTAATTAAACAAAGTTAAATAGTTTCCACAGTCGAGCACAATGTATAAATTGCACAAATTATTCTAAGAAAGAAAACTTTTGAGCGCGCTGATTAAAAGCCTGACAAATGCAAATCGTAAATGATAATGAATGCGTAGAGCGTGTAGCCAAAAAAAAAACAAATACTTTTTTATATGAAACATAAATTTATTTAAAAAGCTCGTAAGAAAAAATGCATTATTCCTTTGAAAGCGCAATCAATTCACTATTGATTGATATTCATAGAAATGTAGCTCCTGTCAAATCGACATCCTACTGCTCCGTAACCCGAAAATCAATTGAGAGGCATGATGGCTGATGGCCAGCCGAAAGTCTCGTCTAAACAGCTGCTAAGGCGAGCTAATGGATAGCCGTCCAGAGCTCCTCTTTGTTTGTGCGTAATAATTGATTTTGGTCTGAAGCCAATTAAGCGTCAAGTCGAAGGCCAGCTGCCTGATGGTCACTCCGACGTCGGCTTAGACTGCATAGCTTAACCGCATAGCCAAAGTTCTGGCATTGTTGTGGCATTTGAGTTGCACTTGGGCAAAGTGCTGCCCAGAATTTTTCAACTACCGCTGGTCACTTGCACTTACAGTTTGCTCGAGCGTATTACGTAAACGGGAAAAGCCGGGCTCTGACTAATTATCATAAAAATAATAAGGTTGTGCGAGAGAAGGAATATTAATTGAATTGTTAACAATGCAGCCGGCAGCTGCGTCTGCTGATAAAATGCAGAGAGCGTCCAAGGATCTAAGAAGCGTTCAGGCGTTCAGTATAAAGTATTATGGATATGACAAGCTTAGCCCGCAGCGCATACCTGCGCATAATTATAAAAAAGCTGTTTACTTTACTTAGACATATTCTGTGAAGCAGTAGCGGCTGCTGTCATTTAATTTTATGCAAAATATCAAAGAACTTGACGGCATTCAGGCAGATCCCGGTCTAACGCGGAGCTGCTCGGTGCGACGCCTTTGATGCTTCAGCTCAGCTGCATAGATTAGCATAAAATCAACAACGGAAACTACCCGACTTTGCCTCTTCTCCACTCATTTTGTGTTTGGTCAGCGTCATTTCGGTTTTCAATTAAAACCAGCTACGTGCAGGCCATATATCAGTTACCAACCGTAACTCACCTGCATAATCAATTTCCGCTGAACACAATCTCTGCCCCCGCATCTAAATTCACAATAACTCAGAGTTAAATTTCGGGAACAAAAGTCAAGTAACAATGCATTGATTTATGTTAAATTTCTCATTTTCATTTCTTTTCAAATTAGATTCTTATTTTCCTTTTTTTTTTCGTTTTAGTCTGACGCACAATGTGTTTGCTGAAGAATGTCTATTGAAATTAATTTTCTTTTTAGGCAATAGAAAAGAAAACTGGAATTACATTTGGGACTGCAATTAATAAAATCTTTTAACATTTTTGTTTTACATAAAAAAGCAGCAGAAACGATTAAACAGATATAGGTGATTTGTAGCAATACTTCTTACAGATTGCGGAATTGTTTTAAGCACCAAAAAAAGGTAATCTTTTTTTTTTTTTTTTTTTGTAAATAAGGTTATTATTTTGTGAGGCACTGTGCTACAGTGCCTTAAGGGTCGTTTAATTCTCTTAGCAGTGTCTTGCTTTGCGATGTGATTTGAATTTGTTTCTGATATATTATATGCATGTCGTAAATAAACACAACTATAATCATCCATAATAATAATGGTTACGTGAACAATAAAGCACAAGAAATTAAGAAAGTTTCGTCATGGCCAGGTGAATGAACGAGGAATTAGTGCTCACACAGACGAATAATAAACGTGAGAGTCGGCCTAATTCGCCCATGCTCTTGGCCAGATAATAGCCACAGCATTGATTAATGAATTACGAAAGGTTTATGCCTTTTGTCTACTACAACTACTACAACTGGGGCGAGATGTTGGATTTTAGACATGGAGCAGAAGTGTTACCTACTTGAATTAATTCTGGTATGCAAGCAGCTGTTACAAAATGTGATCTGAGATGCGGAAAAAAAAAACAAAGGTGAATTTGAGAGAAGTGAAATATTTATAACAGTCTTAAAGGAAAAGAACGGCTAACCCTTATCAAAGATCTGTACACACAATCCATAACTTTGTGATTTGATTAATCAAACACTCTCATTACTAAGGGTGAGCATGGAAAATATTTTTACAAATAATTTGACCTCTCTTGCCAAGAATGAAAAGAAGAGAAGAGGCTGCCAGAGAGAAAGTTGAAAGGCCTGGCAGGTGGATTCGCCCCTAGGCAGTGGGTAGTTGGGCGGGCTGCCATCACATCTTTTACTTTTACTGAGTAAACACAAGAAACGAACGCGCGCATAAATTTACCTCAGCTATAAAAATTTATATAATTGAGCTGCGCGCACAGCAGGCAGCTGACAACAACAACAAGCACAACAATAACAACAACAAGCACAACAACGGCAACAACTAAAAGAGATGCCAAGGCACGAAAAAGGACGAGTCGATGAGCCTGCCTCAAAGGAAGCGGCGCTCAGGCGCTCGTCAGCTTTGTTGCCGTATTTTATGTTGCACAGAGAAAAGTTTAAAGCAAATCAAAAACTTGCCGATAAGCACGAGTTGGGCTGCAAACTGACAGGCATGCTGATTGGTATTTTCATTTTTTCTTTTTTCTTTTTTTTTTTTTTTTTTTTTTGTGCTCTACTCTCCTTTTATGTGCCTGTTTTATCAAGGGCAGACCATAAAATATTTTACATTTTTGCCACACAAAAACCGATAGAAATGCGAGCTATTTGTGGCAAATATGTTAGAAAATATAAAATTTGTAGCATACTTTTTCCGGCTAACACAAAGTCGATGTTATGGCAGTATCTGACAGTGTGCTTGAGTACGAGCTACTAGATTGACATTAGATAGTAAACACCTGATACACACGCACACATCAGCCAGTGCCAAGTACGTGGCAAACAAGTAATTAAACTGGAAAACGTCTTGGGAATTAAGCATTTTGCATGCCTTTTACGCCTGTCATCAGGAAACCGTCACCCAACCGCCATCTGTCACCCAACCGCCGCAGCCATAACCACCGTCACTGCCACACCCTATTGTCAGCCATTGGCAGCAGCTGCTTCATGCTTATTGTGTTTATTATAAATAATTTTGCAGCTGCTCTTTGGGTTGCTGTCTACTGCGTCCTTTGTGAATTCCTGTTAATGATATCGCTAGCAATTCGCTAACTAATTTAAATGAGATGTTTCATTTATATATATTTACGTACTACACTTTGTACCACTAACACAAAATGATTCGTGGAAAATGATTTTGGGAACACATTCGTATTCAAATCATAATCTACTAAGCGCACACGCGTGAGCGTTACCCAGGCCGCAGCTTGCGATTTTGAAGTAAATGAAATTGAATACTTGAAATTGTGACATGTCAGCCAAAATTAATGATTAACTTGTCATTTCAAGTGGAGTGTGTCTGCGTGGCACTTGTTCGGTCGCATCTGTTGAGTGCTTTCAATGCCTGTCTAACATCTCATTTTGCTGGCTTCTTAAGTTGTCTGTTTGCCTATAGGATTTTTCGCAGCTGTCCTAATCGTAGCGCACGATACATCTCGTTGCCCACAACTCAATCAAAGTTGTGTCACATTTGACCAATGGCAGCATCAGCATCAATAGCAACAACAGCGGCTTAAACTGATACCAAACGATTGCTACAAAGTTCAATGCCAAAGGACAGAAGCGCTGCCTTTCGGGTCCAATATCTCTACCCATACAAGTGTCTAGGTAAGTATGTATATGTATGTTTATATATGCGTATATGTATGTGTGTTTGTAAGCTGTGGTCACATAAATTTCGGAAGTTGCTTTTTTTTCTTTTTTTTTCTTTTTTTTGCAGAGAGACATAATATTTATGATGCCACACAGCTTACTAAATAAGCAGAACGTAGACAGTAGAAAAGGTGAAATGGCTACAAGCGAATAAATTCACATACAAAAATAAAATGCCCTTTACAAAAAAGCGCAATATTAATAGGAAGGTTGGTTGTAAAAGAAACAAAAAAAAAAAATATGGAAAACTTTTTTAGGATAAACACGTGCAGTCGAAGGCCATTTAAAGGCGCAAGATTTCTTTGAATTCACGTCAAGTGAAGAAATCACATGACTTAATCACATGGTGCTTGGGAAAGGCTAGTTAAAGTTAGTTCATTAATATAATACGAAATGTATTTATTATATTACAATGTTAAATAATGTAAAATATAATTTTGATAAAAAACAAGTTTTAATTTAATAAATTGAGAAACTGTGTTTTTCATATTTATCTAGATAATTTCTTAAAATAACTGATTTATTTTTATTTTTGATGGAAAATATTTTCTCACATGAACAAAATTAAATTTTTACCTAAAAATGGGGGAAAAATAAAGTGTTCAAAACTATTTTATCGGACACATAAAATCATACACATATCGATCGATCCAAAAGGTGTGCTCGTAATACGCACACTCACGTGAGCACATATACATATACAATAATTAGGGCTAGGGATAGCTGACAAACCTTTTCGAATGTTTTATGAGCAAAGGGCAGCCCATGCATGATGTCGCTGTTGGCAAGGCCATAAGAAAGACATTCGGGTCGTTTTCAGTTTTGGTTGTAGGTGTTCGTGTTGCTTTCGGCTGAGGCTTTAAGCGTAGTCGATGAATTGATTGATGGGTGCTTGGTTACGTTTACGGCCAACAACAGCAGCAACAGCAACAGCAGAACTAGCAGCAACAACAACAACAAAAAGTAGTTAGAAAATGTTGAGCGGGAGATGGAAAACGTCTTCTGCGGCATCAAAAGGCAACAGCCAAATAAAAAGTACATAAAAAGAAAGCAGCTAGCCAACGTTCAGATCAGCTACTGCTCCTGCTGCTCGCTGGCTTCAGCTGCATCTCTTTCTACCCATATGTCTGTCTGTTGGCCTGTCTGGGCGTCTCATGCGACTGCTCGCACATGCACATAAATTACAGTTTTACGCTGACATTTTACTATTTCCTGCGTTTGCCTCGCTGGCTTTTCATTTTTGGATGGGCGCGCAGTAAAAAAGCAAAGCTAATAGCAGCCCAACTACCAAATGGACGTAACCAACTGGCAGCGGGCAGGAGGCAGCAGGAAGCAGGCAGCAGGGAACTGGCAACTGGTAACTGGTAACTGGTAACTGGCAACAGCTACAATTTGGCTTTGTCGTATTGCTGTTACATACAGGGCTCTTGTGTGGGACATAAAGTCACGACGTACCCAAATTGCACCACACTGCGGCATGTCAACATAAACTACATGGTTTTATTTGCTGTTTGGCAATGTTGTTGCTGCTGATGCTGATGCTGATACTATTGTTGTTGTTGTTGTTGTTGCTACTGCTGCTGCTGCTGCAGGTCAAACTTCAAACAAGCTGAAAATTAATTTAATACGCAATTTCCATTGCAAGTTTGCCGCAAGCGTAAAAAGAAACAAAAAATGATTGTAAATGGCCAAAAGTCATCGGAGCTGGCAAATGAAAATGTAAAATTAAGTGGCACACACACAAACACACACACACACACACGCTCACATGTACACACGCATTTTTCCCTTACCCATTTCCAGTAACCTTCTCCGCCTTCCCTTCTCTTTGCTTTCCCTACCAAGTGAAAGAGCAGCAAAACAGTAAACAAGTATGCCGGAAAAAAAGGGCCAAGCACCCGGCTCTCAGCAATCCTCGTCAGCATCAGCATCAGCATCAGCGGCAGCGTCAGCGTCAGAGTCAGCCTCGTCGGCAGCGGGTGGTTCGCATTCTGGCTCCATATTTTATTTAACAGCTCGTACTACGTACCCTGGCACTCGACATACATTCCACGCTAGTTTCGGCACCATTAATTGGATGCGGATGTGCCAGTTACATTGAAACGGAAGGCGGCATGGGGAAGAGGAGGGGGCGGTATGTGACTGTAGTCGTACTGTCGAACATTGAGTGGGACTTGCGCGTCCAGCGCTTCAATTAAATTCAAATTAAGACTGGCCCTAAGCCCAAACAGATGGGCAAAGATTTGTGGATGCCAGCAAACGACTTAAATGATGCCCCAGTGACGCCGCATAAATATTTTGTTATGGCCAATGCCGTTGCCGACCAAATAAACGAAATCAAAATGGCTGAAAATCGATTTTACTTCAAGCAGACAACACGTGGCGTATACGTAATGCAGACACAAACAAAGCCATTTGTTATTATTGGATAACTCTCTAAAAGATCTTCGTTCTGTACAATGAAAATAAATAACATTTAATCCTCAAATCGTTTAATGCAAGGAAACATTAAGGTAAGTTTAATAAAGTTAACGAAATAGGTTAATAAAATTCATTTTAAACTAAGGAAAATACTTAAGTACAATGAAAATAAATAACATTTAAGCCACAAACAGTTTAAGTTAACTAAATAACAATATAAATCAATTAATTAAATATAAAATGAATTAGCTAATATAATTTATTTTCATTTTTCAAAGTTTTTATATATAAAGACATTTTATTCAGAAAAAAACATGGGTATGAATATACCTCTCTTCTCTTGCTTTTATCAGCCACCCAGCAGAAATATACAAATATGTGACCTTCGATCTTAGCTACATCTTTTGCAATCCACAATCCGATTAAGAGGTCACATACAATATTTGGCTATTAAAATATCCGTTGCCGGGCTGCAAATACTCTAGAGCCGGCAGCTCGTTTTAAATCGGAATCCGTAGGTAACTGTCCTTTTCAGAGTTGACTCAATGAGTTACGTCTTAAAGGCAGCATTTTTTGGCTGGCCAATTTCGTTGCATTTAGTTTGGCGAATGGCGACTTCGCTTCGTTAAGCGGAAGCATTGCAATTCGCGCATGCAGCGTAATAAACTGTCCCTGCCTCCACGTCCGAGCTTGACGCTGGCTTCAGCCACACAGTCACGTCCAAGTCCAAAGGCGATTTGTGGCTGCAGTGAAGAATTCCAATACCTGAACTGAACCTGGCACTGACTGCGCTTAAAAACTTACTTCCTTCCGGTTTGTTAGGCGGCGAAACGTTGCAGAAATACCCAGTCAAGTCGAGCCCAGCCCTGGCCAGGCCTGTAAAGCTGTGCCAAGTGAAAGCAGCCGAGTGCAATGATACAAATGTGATTTGCTGGCGGCGAAAGGCGGACGAAGGAGTGTGGAATGCGGAGTGCGGGATGCGGAAGGCGGAAGGCGGAAGGCGGAAGAGGTGTGTTTTATACACACTCGCACTCGCACACGCACATTCATACACAAAAACACACACAAAAAGTGCCAACAGAGATTTAAGGTTTCAAGTTGATGGCGCCACACACACACACACACACACACACATGTATATATATATATATATTTACAAACGTTACACTCTATTTGGCAGCGGCAACGAGGCACCACGCACGTTACCCAACTCAAAATGGCGTGGCGGAAATTATTGAACGCACTCACATGAAGAGGCAGAGAAAAGGAGAGGCTGTGGTGTGGAGAGCCGGGAAAGTCAGGGAGAGTCACATTTACACACATTAAAAATGCAAAAAGTCAACGACTGCGCAAGGAAAAAGCCACTGAAGCTCAGCATTGAGCATTATAATGCGAGGAATATATTCATACGATTACAATAAGAATCGAATATTGTGAGTCGCACAATTCGCTTGGAATTCAATACAGAGTCTATGTCAGAGTGTGTGTGTGTGTGTGTGTGTGTATACGCGCATGTAAGTCATAACGGATGCTGGTGTTAAAGAAGGGCGTTCGGCTTTTGTCAGCTGCCCAGATCCAGAGCCAGCAGCAGAACCGAAACCAGAACCAGAGCCGTGAATTCAACGATTGCCCAAAAATCGATTAAAAACAAAATTAAATTTCATTTACCCATGAAAAAAAAAAAAAAAAAATTCGGAATACAGCTGTCATTATGTGACGAATTTCAATGCACTTCGTAAGATATAGAAGACTTCTTGGAAGTCGTTTTAATTTCAAATGAAAATTAGCTCTTCTCATGGTATTCAAGCAAAAATAGCTTGTTATGTCTGCTTGAATGGCATGTTGTATAAAGAATGTTGATAATATATTGCAAGAGCTGTTGGCCAAGAGAGCAGCAATTCAGTTTCCTATGTAACTATCGCTCGTTTATTTAATTAAGAAACAGTTTGAGAACGCTTTACCTAAAGCGTGCTTAAACTGGTTAAGAAGGTTTTGGCCACAGTGGAAAATTGTTAAGCACATACATTCTGACAGTTTGGCTTCGCACGGAACTTGCTGGTTTTCAGATGGGCTTGAAAAGTTGCTGGCGAAACTTTCGGGAGCAACCCTCAGCGGGCAACCACATAGTCGGCCACCCCCGGAGCGTTAACAACCCCTTGAGTCATTTAAATTAAACACACTTTAAACTGTATGGTCACACAGAAGTCAACTGAAACCATAGCAATTGGCAATGGACGACAAAATGTAAACGTAAGACTCTTATTTTTGAGGCACTGAGATGAGCTGCGTTGTTGTCAGGACGAGGTGCGTTGTCAGATATCATGCACAGTCGTTGGGCAAGGGCGAGTGTCTAAGCCAAATCTGAAGGCCCAACATTGTGAGTGACTGTAAAAGGACGCAGGAGATATATTTTATACGCGTGTAACGAGGGTTGCCCGAGTCGCAGCCGGAGCCTGAGGAAATTAAAGTGGTTTCGGCTTAGGCAGATTCATGCGGGGCGGTGACTGAAGATTGCTTTAGCTTTTGTATGAATGTCTGAATAACTCGTTGCTGGTGTGTGGTGTTGTGTGTGTATATATATATATATATGTGTGTGTGTGTGTGTGTGTGTGTGTGTACAATATCTCGGAAATTACTTTGCGCTACTGTTGGTTGCTTCGGCAACTTTGACACCGTCATGCCTGGAAACCCGCTCCTAATACTCGTATTGGAGCACTGGCTTTGAAGTTTCAGTTTCAGCCACAGTTGACACGCAATCTACAAGCCGGCAGCAGGCAGCAGGCAGCAAGCACTAAGCATCAAGCAGCTTAACAATTTGCACCTTTACCTTTAGGTGTGTAGGTGCTTGTGTTGCTGCTGCTGCTGCTGCTGCTGTCAGCTTCCAGCATCCGCTTGCCGGCATTTGGCAAATTGACATTTTTACTTTTTACTTTTTCATTTTTTCTCCCGTTTTGTAATTTTTTTTCTTCACATTTTTCGTTTTTGCACAATACTTTTGGTGTGCCAGCGATTGCTGCAAGGCCGCGCCCTGCTGCTAAAGAAAAAAAGGCAAATAATAACACGAGAAGAAGAAGAAAAACACTCATAAAGCACCATGCGAATGTATAGGTGAATGTTGTGCGGTCCCCTTTTGTCCAGTTCCGAAGGTGTATCCGGCCACTACATTTTCGCTGCCCGTCCGTCCGCCTGCCTGCCTGTCTGCATGCCTTTTTTGCGGCTCAAATCAGTGCGGGCCTGGCAACTGGGAATTTGAAAGCTATGCTAAAAGTGAGAATCAGACGCATTGCTCACTCCTTTTTACTGGCTTCTTTTTCGGTTTGGTTTCATTTTTTTTTTTTTTTTTTTTTTTTTTTTCTGGGGCATTTTCTTTTCCGTTAGTTTTGTCTGTCGTGCGTATGTCTATTACGCTGCTCTTTACGCCATTCATTCCAATCCCTGTTTCATTCTCTTTATTTTGTACTCTTGCTGTTGCTTTCGTTGTAGTTGTTGTTTTTGGTCCTTGCCGTTGATGTCGTGCTTTTTATGCTGGCGCCATTTTGGCTACCTAAAAAGTGTTGAATGAAAGCGTCTTGAGCCTATTATGGTCTTATGTGTGCGCGCGTGAGTGTGTGTGTGTGTGTGTGTGTATTTGCCTTGGTATAAATAAGCCAGGACAAGTGCGTTCTAGCGTTATTGTGCAATTTTCTTTTCACTCTTTCACTTCAGTTTCTCACTCACTCACTCACTCTCCCGCTCTCCCGCTCTCTCTCTCTCTCTCACTCTCCCTTTCTGATGCCCCCCATATTACTTGCCCGCCTTTGATTTGTTTAGCATGACAAAAAAAAAACGTATTTCCTTCGTTGATGTTCATGGAGATTGAGAGATCCTGGCACACACAAATTATATGCGAGACTCTGATTTACTTGACGTTGGCTAATTTGCACAAATAGAAAGCAAATCTCTTAAGTGAGACAAAGTTCTCCTTGAGAAACAAATATGTAGAAGAGAATTTAAGTAATTGAAAGTGTATCAATTCAAATGAAGGCTCAAATGGAGACATACATGAATTCTCTTTTAACGTAAGTACTCACATCAGTTACAATCAGTCAACAGGCAGTCGGGCACTGAAAAATTGCCTTGACTATTATTTCTTTAATTTGGAACTGTAACAGCTATGAGGAGAAATCTTATGAAATCGATGCAGTGCCTTCTTCTGTATAAATTTGAGAGCGTAAACTTTAATTATAAATCTATTTTTGTTTTCTTAACAGAATTATTAAATAAAATGTTTAAAAGACTAATATTGTTAGCTTTAATAAAAAAAAAGAAAATAAAAGAAATAAAACTCGTACTAAAGCTATTTTCACACTACTCAGCATGCTCAAACTTCCCGAACCTCTTCCTTTTACACATAAAAACAATTTATGCCAAATATATACACACATATTTATATAAGGCACATACTTGGCATAGCATATAAGGCAGTGAACCAAGCTTTACATAGAACTACGAAAAATATGCACATGAAACTTTTCATATGCCGTTTACCATCAAAAAAAAAAAAAAAAAAAAAACACACACACACACACATACACACATAATGGGTAAAATGGCTAAAAGATGGTAGTAAATGCGGAGCAAAAAAAATTCTTTGCAACATTTTTGTGTCTTTGGGATTCGTGCTTTACTTTTTTTTTTTTTTTTTTTTTTTGCTGTCATCTGCCATTGAAGCACTCGTATTTTTGCTGGCTGCATATTTTTGCGTATAATTTTACAACGTCATTCAAATTCAAACAACATCAATAAAAACTTCAAAGTCTTTGCTTTAGTCCAAGCCCAGCCCCCCTCTCCGACGCCCTCCAATATTTTGATATTTCGCTGTATTCGGATGATGGAGAGATATAAAGAGAGATAGAGAGAGTGAGTGAGAGAGAGAGTGAGAGAGAAAGAGAGAGAGAGAGAGAGCAAATAACAGTAGCTTCTATCAAATCAAACCCAAAATGTAAACCAACTCCAATAGCTACTTGCCTAACAACAACGAGTACAGAAAATTGCATGAATGCAAAATGAATAACAAATATTGTCATACAGCAGCTAGAAGAAGACACTTATACTTATGTATGTATAGAATGGTGTATGGCAAATGTTGAAAAAAGCAGAAAAAAAAAATTATATTGCTGAAACTTATAAAAAATGCGACGGCGGCCTCGAAACTTGTGCTTGATATGGCACGAAGCGGTCATATAGTGAGTATACAGCGAGTTTTTAGATTAACTGCCTTCTCGAAATGAGAAAAAACGACAAAATGGCGTAAAGGACATCAACGGAAGTGGAAGACTGTCCTCGTCCTCGACCCGTCCTAGTCACCATCCTCGTCGGTTCGTCGACGTCGTCAGCAAAAGAAAATTTGGCCAAAATGCGCAAAACAAGTAAACGGAATTTGACAAACAATTTCAATAAATTTCTGCAAATAAGTGAGCGAGATGGCATGAGGCATTGCCTAAACAAGTGTGAATGAGAGTGACGGAAAGAGCGAAAGACAAAATGGCGGCCATCATGGAGTTCAAATCGAAATTAAGCAGAGACGCTCCCAAAGACAGCGACGGAAGCAAAGCAAGCAAGCGGAAGGGATAACAAGTTGAATGTTGCGTTGACAATATTTGTTGATGTTACGCTGTGTATTAGCACACACATATACACATACACACATACGCACATACAGACACATATATACACATACATATATTGAGACGCACACATCCTTGGAGCAAAGAGCAAATGTTATTTCATGTATGAGCGAGCGGGGCGAGATCTGAGTTTGGGCCAAGGGCCTTACTGGCCCATCATAACGTAGTTCATTGATTCGCCTGTCAACTGTCAGGACGTAAGCCGCTTCCTGGAACGCTTTGGGCTTTGCTCCTTACTTGTTGTTGACCAATATTCTACTCCTGCTTGTGCTACTGCCGCTGACGCTGCTCACTTTACCCGCCAAGACACAGATGCTTGGCCTGCTTCTGCTCTCTGCAATGTCATGACATGTCAACATTTAACACTTGCTCTATTCGCCTGCCAGTATCATTCCACTTTTTGCAACTTTTTCTATTTTCCCTGTTTGTGTGGGCGACAAAAATTTGTCACTTGAGCAAAATGTTATCGAAATCACATTACATTTTCTTAGATGGAAGCGAGAAATTCGCTTAAAATGCGATATATATATATATATATATATATATATATATATATATATATATATATATATATATATATATATATATATATATATATATATTATATCAAATTGGACTTGAACGCTTGAGTGACTTAAGAATTACTCGAATATGATGAGCATCACAATTTTTGTGCATGGATAAAAGATAATAAAAAAGTATGAAATGTAGGTTGAAATAACGACAGAAAAGCAGTTGAATAAAATCATGCGTCTAATAAGAAGAAGAAATGAACAAATTATACAATTTAGAAAAATTTTAATGAATTACTATTCATAGAATATATTATATATATGGTCTATATACATATATCTATATATATATATATATTTTTTTTTTTTTTTATATATGCAATGTTTGCGTTCGTTTCATTAGTCGCCTGCCTTTTATTAAGTTTGCCCGGAGACTTGTGCAGTATTTTGATTTGTTCTGATGAAGTGCTTCCTCCAATCAGCAGGCAACTGAAAGTTGCTCGCGGGTTTATGGCACTCCATTTGATTGCCAATAATATTCGCTCAGTTGTGTCATCCTAGGCAATTGCTCTGCCGCAAGTCATATCAATGCAGAATAAAGTATGGCAGGCAGAGTAAAGGGAATCATACATAGTTATACGTATATGTGTTGACACGAAACTCATGATACTTATTCATATGTAAACATGAGTCAAACAGGAGCTGCCATAAAAAAAGTTCCACATTTTACTGTGCTCCAGATAATTATGGGTCTGAAGAACTTAAATCATATAAAACTTTATAACTGAAATGTTCTTGATGATTATGACGTTGTGGCCGTACAATATGCGCGACTCTAACTACTTTTTCCACATCACAGCAGCACAACAACAACATCAACCACAAACAACATACAAGCAGGCATCTATTTTTATGTCGTAACGTAAAGGTTTTTTTTATGAGCGCCTAACAGTATGCAATATGTATAAAGTACACGCATACATACACAAACAGCAACACACACACACATACACACACATACACATTGGCATAGTAGTGTCAAGGCGCCGAATGAGTAGGCACTGCTCTGGGCCGCATCCCCAGTGCTAAAATTAAACCAGACGAGGCTTTCGTCTAAGCACCGAACACCGCAGCAACACGTGCACCTCGTCATTGTTGTTGCTGTTGTTGTTGATGAGCGCGAAAATCACAATTTTCCCTGCAGTACAATTTGCCATGGCTCCGCTCGGCTCAGCTCATATTGCCATTGCGCTGTTGTTGCCTTAGTTTCTGCTGCAGTTTCGCGAAATTTGCCCACAATGACAATCTTGCTGACAGGCATAGGCACAGCGCTCACCTCGCCTCGTCGCGCTGCGCCTCAATGTTGCTGCGGTTTGTCAGCAACAACAGCAACGTCGCTGTTATCCTTTTATGCATTTTAATTTGCACACACTTACAGTAAGATACACACACCAACACACACCCACACTCGCATAGGCTCAGGCACGTGCGCTGCTGCTTGCGACTATGTCTGCACCCGTGGGTGTATTTCGCGACCGCATCATGTGTGTGATTGTGTGAGTGTCTCTTGTATATGACGATCATAAAAGCAGCACATTAGAAATTATATGACTGTCAGTGGCACAAGCACACACACATACACACATACACACATACGCACATACACATACTGAAAAAGTGTCTCACTGTGCTGTGTTTATGTGTGTCTGCTGGGGAATTCATTAGCACAGCTCAAATGTGCTCCTGTTGAAAGTTTGCCCCACACTAGAGTCGCATGGCAGTGGCAGCTTTAAAGTGCCTCACATACCCGCATCGAAGGAGGCCTGCGAATCGTCTATGCCCCATGCGTATGCTTATCATATATTCAAATGTGATGTGTATGTGCTTCATTAACATTTTGAGTGCATTAACCTGACAATCTGATTCTGAGACTCTCACTTGGACTAGTCAGATTTAAGAAATTTGGTAAAACTGAAGCTGCTATGTGAGACCACTTGTACTATTAATAACAATACAAATATTATACAAACTAACTATTTCTGTAGTTTTTCTCATTCCAGAACATTTCACCTCGAAATGAATTTCTTTTTTCTCAAGCATTCTGATATTCTTCTGAAACAATAAATTAGCTCAGAATGTGATTTCCGATATATATATATATATATATATATTTTTTTTTTTATATTTAAAAATATAAAAATATATTTATATTTATATTAAAAAAAATATATACATTTGTAAAAATATTTTAAAATATATGATGACTTTGTAAAAAGAGAATTGTACTGTCAGTAACAGTTATTTTCAGGTATTTTGAAAACTCATTTAATTAAGTGTTAGACTGTTAACTGTTAGTTAAATGTATTCGTTAAATTGACCACAAATTTATATTAATATATTAACATATGAGATTATTATTTTAATCAGATTATCTATGATTATTCAATCGAATAATTTAAGTGTTCATTTAAGAGAACCTTAGCGAAATTCGTTGAGAGTTTGTTAAGATCTCTCTCTTCGAAATACGTGTTGATTTTTCATATACCAAAACTAAGTTTCAATATTGCACAATTAATCTTCATAATTGTCTGGTAAACATTCATTTGAGAGTGACATTAAACATAATTTGATCCACTTACCGTTGCTGCACAGAGCGTTGCATTGCCTACAAGTGACAGGCCGTTGTGATGGCGCCTTCGTCGCTGCTGGTCGACGGGCTGCAGCTGCGTGAATACAGCTGCCCCTGCGGATGGTGATGTTGATGATATCGCTATGCCGTCGTCGTCGCTGCCGTCGTCTCTCGGTCGAGTTGGCAGCAGCGGGCTGCATGAACCAATGGCAACGCCAACGCTCGGACCGAGGCGCTCGTCCACGCCGAATCCTGATCTTAGGATACGCCGTCGTCGTCTGCGATGGCGATGGTGCGGATGATGGTGGCGCTGGCGTTGATTGTGACGACGGCAGCGTTGCTGTTGCGCTGCGGCGTCTATTTTAATGGCAGCAATGGTGCCGCTTTAAAGCAGCACGCAGCCTTCGCACGGGTTAGGTAGGTCTGCTAGTTGTCGTAGCTATAGTTTCTACTACGACCCCAAGTGTTGCGTATGCGGTGTCTCGCGTCAATTAGTGCCACATATCTTTGTTCTTCTCGATGCTGGTGTTACTGTTGCTATCTCTTGCGATCTGCTCTAATCTGCTGCTATCGTATCTAGTGCCTAATTAATGACAATTCCATGATCATGTTTCGCTCTAAATTCCTGGCGCTCGGAGTTAAGTTTTAGTTGTGTCGTGTGATTACTTCTTGTTTCTATTATATTTGTTAATATTTCGTTGCTGGCAGCACTTTGTTGTCGAAGGTTTAAACAATTCCTGTTTGCAGTCTTGAGCGTTGGCATGGCTGCAAAACACATTCAAAATAATTATGTGAATTAATAATATCCGGAAAATACACAAAAGAATTACACAATCACTTCGCCAACAGAAGCGAGCCAAAAAGTAAGCTTTGCTTTTTGCCCAATGCCCCAACACAAAGCAAATTAACTGAAAATCTTTTTTCGCCACTTTTTTGCTCAACCGTTTTTTTGGCAGCTCTCTTATCTGGCCAAATATTTGGCTGCCAGTGCCTGGCTAAGGCAGCACTGTGTTTGACTGTCATATCTGGCGGCATTAATATGAATGTGTATTACTTGCATACACACTCATGCCTACACATATATGTGCATATTGTTACATTTATATACATATATTTTCGCAGGGGCATATTTGCACTTGTGCAACTCGCCCATTTGAGCGCATTGACAGTGGAACAATTTATATTGCAATCCTCTCGCATTCGGAAGCAAATTTTCTGTAAATTATAGATTTTTCCCCCAATGCATCTGCTGCTGGCAATTTATCGCATTCAAGTTTTTGGCTGACAATGATAATTCATGTTTGTGTGCGTGTGTATGTCTGCATTGACCTGGCCAGGCTGGGTCTGCGCCACGCCCATTTGACAAATTGCCAAAAAAAAAAAGAATTTTTTTAAAAATAAAATAAAAATATAAAATTTAAACAGCATTTTAAATTTGAGCTTGTAACCAAAGGGAACTTCATTGGTAATATTACTGTGATATATATCTAAAATGTAGTATATATATTTATTAATATGATTTAAAATAGTTAAAGTTTAATAAGCTAATATCTTCACATCAAATGTTCGTTAGCTTATTATTATTATTATTGAAAAACCTTAGAATTTCATATTGCAATATTACTATAAATATATATAAATAAATTACATATAATCAAGTATTAACTTGAATACGGATTCTAAAACTTGGTGTAAAAATGTTCATTTTGCTCTTACTATAGTTTAAAAATCCATTTTCTGAGTTTCTTATGGAATTATTTTGTAATAAAAGCATATATATATATATATATATATATATATAGCAAGTTATTTACTAGAGCCGCAAAATGCACAACGATGTGGAAAAATTGGCGGGTTGGGGCAAAACTATTTTAATATGAAACACAAAACTGTGCAGCTGCGAATTTGAAATGTGAAAAAGCAAACCAAATGCGAAATGCAAATGACAAAGCCTGAGAATAACAAATGGGAATGAAAATGCAGAATAAAAATGGGAGCTGCTAGGAAATGTTTTTAAATATCAACAACAACAACAACAGAAACTCTAATGAGTGCTCTGACATAAAAATAATTATGAATTAAAACCCAAGTTGTTTAGCCATATTTTTTTCACTCTTCCACCAGTTTGCTTTATTTTTTCGGCCCAACTATAACTCATAATTCAAATGCATGTAGGAAGTGGATACTGCAGAGCAGTTGCCAACGAACCCGGCGAGATCTGTGCCGGCTTTAGTATAGTTGGTTCCATTGTCTTCAGTAATGCGACGTCATCGTCAGACGTCGTTGTCCTGGTCCTGGTCGACGTCCTCATACTCGTCGTTGTCGACTGGCGCCCGTTGTCTGTCTGCATTTTCATTTGTGGCGCATAAAAAGGCAGCAGCAGCAGCAGCAGCAGCAGCAACAGCAACTCAACTGAAGGCACAAGAGCTGCCAGCAAATGTCCATCAGCAAGTACAGCAAATGCCATTTATATATGTATGCATGCATGTCTGTCTGTATGCATGCAGCATAAAAGGACAGCAACAAACCGAGAGAGACATAGTAGAACAGCCAGCCAGACGAACTGTGGCAGTGGCGTGGCTTCGCCTCAGAATTGTTGGACAGTTGCAAACTGGCGCTGGTATTGTTCGACTGACTGCTTTTTAGGCAACAACGTCTCGACTACGGGTCAGCTAAGTGCAACGGCAGCAACTATGCGACAGTCCAAGTACTTCGAGACTTAAACAAATGGCGCATAATGCACTGGAAGACGTAAAGCCTCGTTCAGAGTGCATTCAGATTATTCTTAAAGAGCAAACCTACGACAATATGGCTAATAACTTAACTTAATAACTTAAGTATTATGAAAAATAAATCTAAAAGAAACCCCAATAAATGGTCTTTTCAGTCTCTATCCATTTCAATTGCAGCTGAAAAGGCAGACAGTCGAATTTGCTCCCGTTGCGCTCAAAAGTATGCTATATATTTTTATGAGCAGTAAGTTGAAGTTATTCGATGGCAACAACACTCGGTGAACTGAGATCAAAATCGAAGTGGGTTTTACAACATATTCCGCTGTTATAAATAACGACTGAAGTCACTTAACTTTGAAATACACTCGCTATTATACCAATCTATTAAAGTATCATAAAAAAAATAAGAAAGCTTCCGTATAATATAAATCACAATATAAACGGATAAAAAGCACTTAAATATTCACACCTTGATTAATAATTAAAACTTGGTCTCAACTAAAAATATAATTCTAACAATTAAATTATAATAAATTAATTTAAAATATAAAGAATCATTAACTTTCCCCAGAGATTAATTAATAAAAAAATTCCAGAAAACGTCAACTATCAATATTATTTTAATAATATAATTATTGTTTTACAATGATATTTCAGAACTTGATTAAACTTCCAATTTTAGCAAACTATAGACATAATTTTGATAAGATAATCACAGCTAGTTATCAACACGAAATTTTAAACTTAATTAACGGAAGTATGTTATTGGCTTAAGTTGCTTGTTGATAGTTGTTTGCTCCACTCTTTAACAGCAACAGACAGAAAAGCTGTAGCCGTAGTGGCGACGACAGTTAAAGTGAGTGCAACTTTTGTGGACACAAAGTTTCAACTTGTTTAATTTTGTTTGCGCTGCACAAACGTCTCACTGAAGTGCACTGATAGATCAGATGGAACATTGAAAAAGTTGAATGCTCAGCGAGGAATAATATACGCCAGTGTCATATAATCACACAGAGGCGGACTAACAGGATGCTGAGGGCGTGGCAATGGCAGGCCAATGTAAATAAGCACTTAACATTCAATTTAACAACGATTCAATGCATATTGGTGAATTGCTGTGAGGTGCGACGAGGTTGAACTGATAACAAAAGGCGTTCAGACGAGCACCAAAAATCAACTTCAAAAACGAAAATATTTGTCGAGCAATAGCTGGAATCGACAGCGTCCTTCAAGCTGGCGTCACCTAAAATTCCCACAGATGCATACATACACATGCTGTGTGCGTGTAAATGTGCGTATGTGTGCATGTTTATGGGTTCTTCTGTATGGAGAAAGCCAAAGACAAAGGAAGCCTATACACAAAAACAAGACAGCCTGATAACTAAACAAGTGGGAATTTACGTTAAAGTCAACAACAACAACAGCCACAAAAGCAAAAGCAAAACAAAAAACATACAAGAAAAGGAAGACAAAAAGTCGTAACTGGCAATAGGGAAAACTTACTGGGTAAATGATTGACTGACTGACTAACTGAATGACTGATTGACAGACAGGTCAGACGTGCCGTACAAGTAATGCGTAGGGATGATGCCAGTCGCAATGGTAAATGAGAATAAAACAAAAACAACAACAACAGCAACAAAACGGAGAGCGGAAGCCAGAGCGAGAACAATACACAGAGCCTCTAGGTATTCCGCAGCAGAGTAAATCGTATTAATTAGAGCAAACGAGAACAAGCTCTGAGGCAATAATATAATATAGAAATCAGAACAAAATACAACGCACATTCCACACGATATTTTATCCCAATACTAATATTTTTTTTTAGAAAGTTGACAAGAGAAAATGATATAAATTATATAAGGTTAACAAAAATAATTTAAAAGATTAAAAGATTAAAATAATAAAATTTAAAAATAAATTAAACAATTTTAATTACAAAATATTGGAAATAATAAAAAAAAAAAAAACACAATACAGTTTCGAAATGCTTAGCCATTGATAACTCTTATATTTAAATTCAATAACATAAGGATTCACTACAAAGGTGCTTTTCTGTGCGTGTGAGATGTTTTCATTATGTTGAGCATCTTAATCACGGCCAAATTAAACGCTGATGGTTGACGCAACAGTTAAACGAAAAGTTTGTGTGTATATGTATGAGCATGTTGTATTTGTGCCACACTTACATTGCTGACATCAATTCGCGCACAAAAGTCAACGCGCCGCAAAGGTTAAAATAAGTGTAACAGCTGCCCAGACTGGCAGACTGAGCGACCGAGAGCTGCAGCCACTGGTCCAGGGACCAGAGACCTGGGGCCAAATAACCCGCGAACGACCTACGAGACCGGAAACGAAATGAAATTCGAGACCTGCTGACAATCAGCCAACACGGCAAAGAAAACACACGGCGTGAGTGATAAAGAGATAGAGCGGAGAGAAAGAGACAGAGGGACCGAAACGGCGACAGAGACTCAAAGGCTATGGCAGACGTGACGGCGACGGCGACGGCGACAGCTATTACGAGAGCGAGAATTAAACAACACTCGACGTTTTAGTTTACTAAGATTTCACAGGCGACCGCATTGAGTTGCATTTGACAGCGATTAGTGCTGTGGCACGGCGATGACTTTTCAATTAAACACACACTGACACGCGAGCGCGCACATGTTTCTAAATGCGGATGCGAATGCGAATGCGAATGCGGAAGCGGTTGGGAATGCGAATGCAAAGACGAATAGATGTTTCGATTGAGACAGGCACACAAATAACTTTGATGTTGTTGTTGTTTTAGTGTATTTAGCTGCTGTTGGTGGCGCTGCTCCGGTTGCTGTTGTCGCCAATGTTTACATTGAAGCAGCACACGCCCTGGATGAAACGTGGCATGGGCCGGTGCTAAAATCTCTGAGTGTAATACCGTTTGCAGCAGTGACGATGACTCGGTCTCAGGCTCAGACTCGGTGTCGGTGTCGATATCGGTCGCAGACTCCCTGTTCCGCAGCAGCAGTCGCAGCAGCGGCAACGTATGACAATCAAATGTTTGTTTGCTCATTTGCGTGACATTAAAGGAATCATTTTCATTGCCGCTTATGAACACAACGGTTTGGCCAGTTGCAAAATATCAATTGTTTAGTATTTCTATTTGGTTTTCTCAATTTTATTTTACTTTTAGATTTAAATGTTTTTTTTTTCGTATTTTTTGTTTTTTTGCTTTTTGTTTTTTTATTTGTTGTTTTTTTTTTTTTTTTTTCTTTTGCTATTCTCTGGCTTTCTTTGGTAACACGCGACGCGGCTCGGCTCGTTCGATGCGTACGTTTTCTTCAACCCGCGGGCTCTGAGGCAACTACTGTTGGCCTCTTCTGCATGGCAGAATTTTCGCAGCTGGCTCTGATGCTGCCTCTGTTGAGTCGCATGGCTGCTGCTGCTGCTGCTGCTGCTGCTGCTTTTCGTGACGCTGCTGTCGCCTCTGCAACCGCTGTCGGCACTCATGGATGCTGTGCGCATGTTGCGCGCCACAAAGCGACAAAGAGCTGCGAGCGCTCTCTTCGTATTTTGGCACTACATTGTACATTGTACCTGAACAGAGCCTACACATGCTCGACAAATTGGCTGGTCTTACTCTCCGTGTCCAAGTGTCCCATGTTTCGGGTGCTTCTGCTTGGCTTCTCAGCTGAGGTCGGCATCTGGCGTTTACGCTTAAATATGAGACGCGCTCTCTTTGCTGCGCTCGCAACTCGACAAAAGGGCGTTTTACATTCGCAGCTATTCTCTCTCTCTCTAATTCTCTCCCTCAATGTTTGCTGCTCTCTTACATCGGCATGTATGCGTGTGTGGGTACCCATATGTGTGTGTATGTGTGTGTATATGTGTGTATATGACCATTTTTCAGCTGCTACCGCCCATGCTGCTGCTGCTTTCCGAATATTGTTCTGGCTTTGACGACAACTCCAGGCGCCCGCACAAAAAGTGCCTAGCTAATAATTCACATACAGGGCGTGGATTTTCGCTACCTCTGGCGCAAATCCTCTCTCTCCCTATCTCTCTCTCTCTCTATCTCTCTATCTCTCTGTCTCTCTCTTAATACCCACTCCCTCTTGCATTATTTCTCTTTAGCAATTTCTCTGTGTGTGTTCATGTGAATTCCCAACAGAGATAAAAGGGCCAGCCAGCGACAATGAATGTGTGAGCCGCAGCTCGACCCCGAACCCAAAACAAGAATTTTGGAATCTCCTTTGCTCTTGTGCTCTTGTTGCTGTTGTTCTTCTGCCTCCTGGAGCCCCAGTGCGGAACACCAAGGGGTGTCAGGGGCGATGGGCGATGGGCGATGGGCGTGCAGCGATGGGAGAGGGGGAGTGGCACAGCTACTGGCTACAATTGTTTGTTTATTTCTAAACATTGTTGTCCTTATTTTCGACCATGCCTTTGTTATCCTTTCTGGCCGCATGTTACTTGGGGCCAAGCGAGCCTTGTTTCATTATGCGTATGAATGAATTTTATTTGTAACTCAGCTCTATGTGCGTACGAAATTGAGTCTGTGTGTGTGCATATGGGTGCAAATGAATTTGATGTAAATTGCAATTTCATGCGTATTTTCTTTGCGTTTTCGTTGTCTGGCCCTCGGTGTTTATGCGTCCCGTTCTCACACTATAGCCGTCACGTTCGCTCTTTTTTGTTTTTTGTTTTCTGTTTTTTTTTTTTTACACTCTTTTTATTTTCTGTCGCCGTGTCCTGGAGTCGTGTCCTACTGTGCGTGTAATTGATAATGATCTCGATTGTGGTTTTGTGCTGATGTCGTTGGTGTTTTTGTTTTCAGTATCTTTGTTTTGCTTTTATTTTGGCGTGTATTTTGTATTGTGTTTGTGTGTGCGTTTGTATGGGTCTGTGTGTGCTTGTGAGTATTAAAGGGGAATTTGAAAAAGCGTAGCATACTTTACAGCCTGTTCAAGTTGCATGCCACGATGTATTATTTTTTGTTCGAAATTCAAGCAGCGTATCTTTAGGTAAATTTTCTTGACATTTATACATAAACAACATTTATATGTGTCTGTGCGTGTGTGCGTGTGTGTGTGTGTGTGGGTGTGACGGTTCGTGACAATATTTACAATTGAGAAAATGTCCTAAGCTAACTTTATTTTATTTGTGCAATGTTCGCCTGATACAGGACTTACATATATACTACATGGATATATTGGTGGCAAAAAATAAATTTTGTTTTCCATCCAAGAGTTTTTCCAGCAAAGGAACAAAACAATTTCCTAAAAGCCAAAAAGGGTTATTACGTTTGTGCTGTGATTATGAGACGAAAAAGGACTGGCGTGCACTGAAAGCAGATGTATTTCATTAGATTGAAAAACTCAAGATGGAAACAGACCTTAAATCAATGTTGCTAAGTAGTCCTGACAACACTGCATTTCACTTTTACTTGCTTAACTAACATTAAAAATTCTATTGTAAGCTGCATATTTATTTAAGCCAAATTTATTTACATTTTCGCATGACTTATTTGCTTGCAATGTTTTCTATTTAGATAAATAAATACCATATTTAAATTCAAAAACTAACAAATCTTTAATATAAACAATTGCTTTTAGTGTAGAGGATAACAAATTCCATAGCCATTCATAAAAAGCTGAATTTACAAGAAATACATTTGAATTTAATTGAAAGGCATTGCCATCTCTGCACTACTCTTATTTACTATTGCGTATTGCAAATCAAAAATCAAACTGAATAAAATCATTGAATGAAGACTACAAATGTAATTTTAATGAGAGAGATTTTGTTTAAGGCAACTCAACAGCTACCCGAGTCTATGGACGCATGCAGTTGCAACAGTCAACTCTTGGTATGATTAAAATTCATTCTGACTACTAAATTATACTGGACAAAAATGATTTTGCAGCCAATGGTTGATTCGCTTTACGTAATATACGTTTCAGCCAATTTAAATTGTTTCAGAACCTAAACTTTAAGATTCGCTTACCTAACTTCTATGGTTTTGTTTTCTGTATTTTCTTGCTCCGTGTAATAGTTCGTTCTAATTTACCTTTACGATTTTATGCTGGCAAAGCCGTACTTCAGAGTCATGTGCCCGACCGGACCGATGGAAAGTGCCAACACACAAATGAAAGTTCGCACGCCCCCGAAACACCCACAAATAGCAATTAGAAAACGCAACAGTCGGGCTGAAACTTAAACTAACGTCTCCGAAATAGGATTTTGGCCTCGGTCCCAGAGCTACAAGGGAACAAACAGCTACGAGCATAACAATGTATAGATGTAAATGCTGTGACTGGGAATATCACAAAAGCAACAGCAACAGCAACAGCAACGGCAACAGCAACGGCAACTAGCAGACATCATGGTCAATGAATTGCTTCTCATTTGGCGCTTAAAAATTATGGCCACATGTGGGCAGCAAATGGCAGCTGCCTTTACCCATTGCCCATTGCCCATCGCCCATCGCCCATTGCCCATCGGCCACTGGCCACTGGCCGTCCTCATGGCCAACATGTTGACCGAATTTCGCTACACTCGCTGCAAGTTTATCGCGCGCAATGGGCCGCAGAAGTGCAGGCGCCGCAAGGTTTTGGCTTCTTCGTTGGCAGTCCCTTTACATCTGCTCATGTGTGGCTGCCGACTATGTGAATGTGCTGTGCTGTGACGAGTGTGTGTGTGTATGTGTGTGGGTGGGTAATTTGTAAGCGGCTCGCGTTGTTCCTTACTGCGACGACGCATCAACGGGGAACACAACAAATAATCACACCAACCAGCAGCATACACATATGCAGACACAAACAAAAACTACAACACCTTTGATTGGTGTAAATAAGTAAAGCGAATACCTCGGCGGTCGCCAAGCGGCGGCAACGAGGGCGTATGAGCAGCATCACAGCGCCTGCACAGCCAAGCATATTTCATTGTTCACTTTAAATGTTAAGCAGCCTCAACCATTGTTGTTAGTTGTTGTTGCTTCGCCAAAGAATGCTAGCAGCTTCGTGCAGCGACAACAACAGGCCAAAGCTGGCAGCAATTTTCACGCTAAAAGCTTTTATGAAAAGCCAAAAGCTAAATTGTAACTTTAAAAGTATTTAACAAAAATTTAAAAATTATTAAATATAAATTATGATAAAAATATAAAAATATTTTAAAAATTCTATGAATGTAAAATTTTAAAATAAAATATATTAATATTTAAATATGAATTTAAAAAGAAAATAAATAAATAAATACATAAATTGAAATTATACGAAAATTATAGGAACGTAAAATTTTAGATTTTCTTTAAAATTATGCAAAGTTCACGATAAATTCTGCCTTTAGAATATCTCAGGTCATTTTTGTTAGAATTAATTTTCTATTTTAGACTAAACTTGAATAATATTTTTGTATGTATCAAATTCATATTTAAATTCAGCTAAAAATTTACGAATTTACTAGTTGACATCACTATTAGCTAGCACCTGCTGCCCACCATTGGCCATCCAAATTGTATGGCAATGGCTTTCAATTCTTTTGTGAGCTTTTGTTGTTGTTGTTGTTGTGTGGTGCGGTGCTTGAAATGCTGCACATGCCTGGGCGACCGCATGCCTGGGCTTAGAGGCCCGCCACAAACATTTTCGGGGCTGCTTATGTGCACGCCCCGCTCTGGAAATTTATGGCCAGTAAGCAGGCTACTGGCTGCCACGGTGCTACAGTGCGGACTCCCCAGCCCGAACCTCAAAGCAATGAAATATTTTTTGCATTAAGCAAAAATTTGTTGAAAATATTTGCAGGCCGACTCCTTGACCAAGAAGCCTGGGCGCGGCAATTAAGCCGGCGCGGAGGCGGGCCGCAGCTATTGCGCATTAAGCGCTTCATTAAATATTTAAGTTTGACCTGCTGCCGCTGCTGCCTTGGACCACGTTGCGTATGCGTACTACTTACAGTAGGGTTCAGCAACGCGGTGCATTACGAAAGTATTTTTTTTCTCGTGGCTCGTGGCCGTTATACTTGATGTTGTTGTTGTTTACGATATTGCACAAAAGAAGTATGTTGTTCTTGCTGTTTCTACAAATGCTGCCGCTGCCGCTGCTGATACTGCTGCTGTAGCTGTTGCTGTTGCTGTAGCTGCATCAGAAATAATGTTAAGTGTGGCCGCGAGCATGAAACTGACATGCTTTTCAGTTTTCCTTGTAGTTTGCTATTGCTTTTGCTTGCTGAGCTCTGCTTTCTGCTTTCTGCATTTGGTGCTCAACGAACCACTCGCGTGACGCTCGCAGCTCTTTTGGGGCTGGATTACTTTACGTTGCTGGCGAAAGGATTGGATTTGCAGTTGGTTAGATTCTTTTAATATCGCCGCTGTAAAAATTGCCTAACTCCAAAAATTTGTTCCTTCATTATATAAACATTCTATATGTAGTTGGAAGATAATTTACCAATGCCATTAGTAAATTAAATTTTGCATTTCGAGCAACAACAAAAAATATATTAATAAATAAATAAATTAATAGTGCAGTATATGCAGTTTTATTTGAACTTGTATGGGTGCTTAAAATGTCATGTACTTTAATATTTAAAATGTTGTTATTTAATCGATATCCCCACTTAGCGGGAACCCATTTAATAATATTCTTCTTTGGAAATAAATTTTCCAATAATTTATGTGGTCGATTCTAACATCCAGTAGCTGCGTGATAAAATCAACAAAGTTGCTGAGTTGACTTGACATTGAAATGGAGCTCATGCAGCCAGCATATCTACAAAGAGAGTGTATAAATTTAAGGTTTAAGTTAAAGGCTTGAGCGTAAAATATGAATAAAAATAAATCGGCATTCTATTGATATATGACCATATTAGAATAATTTTTATTATAGATACAATCCTATCAATACAACATTAATTTTAAAAGTCTAAAACTCTAACGGAGTCGGCTTTCAAATATCCCTTAATATCATCAATTTGCTGTTAAAAGCAAAGATAGATTTACAAAAATTGGCATTGCATAAATTTCACCTTTAAATTTGTAAAAGAAAAATTTAAAAATTAAAAATTTTAAAATAAAATAGTTTAGCACATTTACAGAATAAAAATTGAAGAGAAAAAGTATACAATATGATACTGAGAAATACATAATAAATATATATATTTACAAAATTTTCCAAGCATATCAATTTAAAAAAAATTAAAATTACATACGGAATGTATTCACAGACTCCGATTGGAATATTGAATGATGGGCAAATGTACAAGTAACAAAAACAAACAGGAAATGTTGTCTGTGCTAGGGAAGAATATAAAAAATTGACTAGATTTATGACTTACATTCAGAATTGGGATAATCATTAATGATTAAGTGAATCGCTACCCTCACGGAGCTAGTATTACTCACATTCGCACCTTTAACGGTTTATCTGAGTGGAGCAACCTGTGCATGCGGTGTGCAGCCAGAGGAAAAGTTATCACTTCTTTTTCGCAATTTGCATATTAAAATGCCTCGACTCCGGATTCGTTATGTGTGATTGCCGCTGCCACATGGCTGTCAGGTTGTCTACATTTTGCTTTGTCAACGTCTTGCCCCGCAGGCAAATGCTGAGAAGTGCTTCCACTAACCATAACCACTGGAAATTAAAAACAAAACGACTAGAAAAACATAGTCACATTCACAAGTTTACAGGATCTACTTCGTCTCGACTTCAGTTGCTGGGTTGCTGGGTTGCTGGGTTGCTGGGTTACTGGGTTGGGGCCGCCGTGCGGTCTGACATGTCTCATATTTTGCAGAAGGCGGCTGGCAGGAATAACGCTCGGATTTCGACGCCAGGATGAACACTTAACCGGTTTTGGGTTGCTACCTCCTACATTTGCTCATTTGCCGCACTGAGTTTTTGGGTCACATCCTCTGGGAGCAATGCGTCAAAATCAGTGTCAACGCGCAGCGGCCGCCCTGGCCTCCATTTGCGTTACACCACACTCTCTGGCCCACATCTTTAGCCCATTTCACATCTCTCTCTCTCTCTCTCTCTCTCTCTCTCTCTCTCACACACTCTCGATCTCTCAGTGTGCGTGTTAAAAAATTAATTTTTGCAGCCATGCAAAATACACTTTACGGCACGGCTAGAGCGCGGACGGCCACTTAAAAGGTAAAAGTCTCAGCCGAGATTGCTATAGTTTCTACCATTCTTTCCGTCATAAGCCACGAAGGCTGGCAATAAATTGTCGAAAAAGTCTGCAATGTCGTCGTTACCTTGAATCTCGTAGAGCGGCAGAACTTATCATAGACTCTGCTAGAGTCTTGCCAACTATATAATGTCTTCATGAATTTACTTCATGGCTGAGGGCGTTGCAGGCGCCAACCTGAGCTGCCACGTGCAAATGGCTGGCAAGTGCTTATCGCAATATACTTAAGTCGCACCAACATCATCGACGGCTGCATAATGCATAATACTACGGCAATGCCATCAATTGCCAGTTTCCAGTTGCCAGTTTCCAGTTGCATCATATCGGTTTATTGGCAAAGCGCAGACAACTCTTTACAGCAGTAGAGTGAAGGCCGTTGCCATTAAGCGGCTCAGGTGATTAACGTTTGTTTGGCCTGCAATTCGTGCAGATAAATTTAATAGGCAGCCATCAGGTGGCGTCGCGCTTTCGCTGCATACTTAACGATGCTGCATACTTCATAATCGTTCGCTGCGCTTCTTATTGCGCTAAAGTGCTTCGCGTCGAGCCCAACAAATACAGCAACAAAAACAACGACCAAAACAAACGCAACTATGGCTCCTCCTGCTGCTTGCTTTATGGACGTCGTCGACGTCGCCGTTGATGACTGGAATAATAATCATAATAATAACAAGGACATGGCAGAGAACAAAAGCACACCTGCCAACCCACACGTACACAGACACAGACACTCACCCACACACACACACACACACACACACACACACACACACACACACACACACACACACACACACACTCTTGTGCTCTTGTGTTTGTTTTTCGTGACGTTCTGAAAACTGTGTCCCATGCCTCGCGCCTGCTCAGCACTTGAAGTGTGTTTAAAGATAAAAATGCAGTTTATCCTCTTTTCAGCGCAACAAACTGAAAGAGGGTATGTCTCTCTGTATGCGTGCGTATGTGTATATGTATGTGAGCTGCTGCACGCTTTTGGGGCTTTGAGTGCTTTAGAAAGAATTTCGTTTTCTCTACTTGTGCGCCTTTCGCTTCTTACGTTTCAGTTTTTGTGCCCAGCATTCAGTTAGGCATCGCTAGTAGAGACCAAAGCCCAGCCCACACCTATTACTTCGAATGCTATCTGCTTGAATACTTTTCAATAGTTCTTCAATAGTTTGTCGTCAACACTCTCAATGCGAACTGACTTGAAGTTTTTGAGCCCCGCATCGACGAGGCGTTGCCATTGGGACAACGGCAATTTGTTAAGTTTTTAATTAAATTCGTATTCAACTCGATGGCAGCTGAACAATTCCAGTTGGTGAGTCTATATGGCTTCGCTTGACTCGCCTGGTACTCCAGAAGGACTATAGAATACTGTAAAACTATGAACATGACTAAATGTCAACTCAACAAGATATGGCAACAATTCACAATTATTATAACGTTAAATACTTTCATTTAGTTGAATATGAACTATATTAATATATTCAGATCTGCGGATTGAGCAGGTTGACTTCCTTTAAGCAACTATATATATAATTCAGTAAAAGTTCAATTTAATATAAAAATCAAAATAGCTATCGCTTGACTGCACACTACTCTCTATGACAAGCACAAAAAAAATTCAAATTTTTAAAACTGCCCTCTGGTGAATGGAATAATCTTAGCTTGTATTTGATGATCTCGAACTGAATTTATGAACAAGGTAAACAGCTAATTTTGCTGCTCAATTGTAGATGGCATTGAGGAGTCATTATTCACTCATTGAATTCGGCGGGTGAGACAATCAGCAAATGTATTCAAAAATTGAGCTGCATTCATTGAGCTCTGATTGAGCTTCTGGCTGGAGCAAATAGAAAACAAGCAAACAAAATCAAAACCAATGAAGCGCATGCTTGGCCACCATTTGAGCGGAAGTGTAATTTGTAAAAAAAAAAAAAAAAAAAAAAAATATGTATATATATATATATCTTCTTAAACACTGGCTGGCTGCTCTGAATTATGTATGTCTGTAAAAAATAAAAAAAATGAGGATTGATTCGTCGATTGGTCGTGCTGGATGCTGGTGGTATTCATAATTTGATATGCTATGATAATTTTGTTTATGTGCAGCCGGCATGAAATTGTATAAAATATAAATAACAAAAGTTTTCGGCCCAAGCTCTCATGAATTTGAAATGAGGCGACACGAACGGCGAGTGAGCTGGCAGAGATTGATGCGATACGCAATTTTAACAATCAAAATTAATATTTAAACAGAAACCGCTCGAGCAATAGCAGCAGCCACAATTAGCTGCCCAGCCACCAGTAGGCTAATAGCAATTTAGCTATATATATATTGTATATATAGTATATATCTAAATGTATATAATATACTTGGGTACACTTTGTGGATAAAATAAATGAAACTGTTGCCCAAAATTCACCCTTGCCGACGGCAGCAATTGGCCTTCATTTGCAAATGAGCAAATAAGTGAGCTAACTGTAATTTTGGCCTAGTAATCATTAATTATTTATGGTCATCAGGCCCCCGACAAAGGCGGCAACACCAACAATAGCACTGCACTACACTATAAACCCTATTTTTACTTTGGGTCCCCGGCCGGTTCGTCCAAAGTTCCTGCAAAACCGAAGCCCCGGCTTGCCCGGCCGAGTGCCTGCAAAATTGTGAAAACACGCTCAGGGGTTAAGTTCGACCGAGTGGCACTTTGTCGGCTGCTGTTCTCGACCACTTGACGTTTTGTAAAAGCAAATTTAAATAGCACAAATACTCATATTGTTATTGTTATTATTTTTGTTGTTGTTGCTGTTGCTGTTGCTGTTGCTGTTGCTGTTGCTGCTGCTGCTGCTACTGCTGTTGCTGTTGCTGTTGCTCTAGCTTTTAGTGTTGTTGTGTGCCAGTTTTGTTTGGCCTCCAACAATCGACTTGGCCTCCCCACAACCTCTTTAAAATACCTAGAAAATACTTCAAAGAACTTGCTCCATTGCTGTGTGCTCTAAAATACCCTTTCGTTACCTTTTATTGTTATTTTTAAATAAAACACCAGTTCGATAATGACTTAAACACTTGTAGCTTATTTTTTAAATAGTCTTTTATATAAATTACAAATATTTTTATTTGTTTAAATTTTTTGTTTATTTGTCAAACTTTGTTGAATAACCAAAATGATTCAATAAAAAAAAAATTAAATTGACTTCTTTTTTAAATGAGTCGAACTCGAAAATATATCTATTCAGACAGTTGGACAACTGAATAATATATTCATTAACTGTCTGACAAGCATAAATTAAGCATTTGCATTTTCGTGAATAAATGTCGTAAAAAATTAATATGACAAAAAAGGAGGTAAATTTATGAAGTTCTATTTTTAGCTAACGCTTTCTACATTGTCAAAACACTTGATACCCTTTTTGGGTTTATGTCCTTTCTGTGGCACCTGTGCGAGAATGGGACCTCATTTCTCAGTTGGTTGGCAACTGAATGACTTTATAAATAAATTGTGGCATCAGTTTTGCCTTTGCCTTTTTGTCAGCAGCGACGGCTGCAGCTAAAGATCTGTAGTATCTATTTGATATTTATTTGGCATTTTGCTGCCATGGACAACATGAACATTATTAAAATATGATTAGACAGGAAGTCAGCACGCCCCAAGCAATTTTTCCAATTTCGAAGGCATTGTTTCTCTCGGGTGCCCTCACTCAGTTTTGTTTTTGATTTTGTTTTGCTTTGTATATTACTTGGGGATAGACATTAGTTACGTTCACGTTCTTCCTTCATTCCACGCGTACGTGTTAATGCCGCTATATTGATAGAAATCCAGTAAATATCCTGTCAACACATGAAATCAGGCGCTGCCAGCGCCAACCTAACTTCAGGCTGTATTATGGATGGATGGATGTGCTCTTGTGGCTGTTGATATTTCGAGACTCTCTCACAATGAGAAGGAGCTCGGGTCAGGCTGACGCTAATAGCGCCAGCTGCACGTTGCCAGCGACAACGGGCTACAGCATTAGAGTACTTTGAGATTTATTTTAAAAGATTTCTCACTTCACTTGGCGCCCATCTACTTACACTTCTCCTTATCTCTTAGCTGGGTTCGTTCCGTTCATGTTCGGTCTGTTCGTTGTTCGGCAGCTTAAAATATAAAATTATGACAGCTTGTGGCTGCTTTGAACGAAGCGTTTGGTTAATGTCTCTGGGCGGGTCGATGGGGTGGAGCAGCCATAGCAGTCAGCAAAGCAACCTAAAGACCTCGTTTAGAGATTGCAGCTTATGTTGGCTGCCATATTGAAAATTTATTTAGAAACGATTTGTTTCCCCTAAAATACGTATACGTTTTATGCAAGAATATTTCATTTGGATTGAGTAAACAATTGAGAAACATTCTCTACAGTACTTGAAAACAAGTTATGTTAATCAAAAAAACTATTTACAGCACAAAAATTTAGTTCAATTAATACTATCATCTCCCTTTAAGATTGACATTAAAAAGTATTACAATAAATACTTGTCTTTGACTTCGTTGATTAAAGATATAATTATATATTATATTTAAATTGACGGCAACACAAAACTTGAAAGAATTTAAGAGTTTATCTTCTAGAAATTTCTTGTTCTGCCTTTGCTTTTGCTTTTGCTTTAAAGGCTTATCAGCATACCCCAATAAACATTCCAGCTATATCAACAATTTGGTGAGCATTTTCTCTTGATTAAAATATACCGATACTAAATTCAAAACCGCGCATCAGCAAATGCGCCGACTGCAGGTGTCGAGTGTCCTGTTGGGCGAATCCTGCTGCGAGTCACACTTGAATCATGTCAGCAGCTGAGCTAATCGAAAACGTGTTTAAGTAGCTACCTGAAGCATTTGATGAAATCAAATGAAAAGCGCAACAAATTGAAACGACTGACGACCCCAACAGAGAATGCGCTAAAAATATGGGAGTGGCATCAGACTGAACAGCTGGCTATAATCGCGTGACGGGAGGAGCCTTGCTTTCAAGACAATAGCCGCAACTTAAAGTTGGTTGCGCAGCTCATTTTGTTGTCATTGCCGCTGCTCGTTCAAGTTTTGCACGTGCGGTTGCTTTGAGTCTTGGCTTCTACTACATTACAAGCCTGTCTGTGTTTGTGTGCGTGTTACTGTGCGTGTGTGTGAGTGCGATGACTGTGTATGTGATAAACATTCTTATCCTTGTCCATGTATGCTCTCTAGGCTGGCAGGCAGTCTGGCAGAAGTATGCACGGGCTTAGTGTCTAACAAATGTGCGCCGTGTGACAACGACAACAGCAACTGCGACAACGACGGAACGAAACCGAAGGAGGCTACAGGGAAGGATATCGGAGGTACATGGGCGGGTTAAAGGTGCTGCCTGCGGTTGCCTTGCCTTTGCCAGTATCTGTGCCTGCGCATACGTGTGTATGTGGGTTGCTGTGTAAATGGAATGAACGGTAATCCGTCGTGTTTTGAATAACAAAATTTCCCGTACGAGATTGGCGCAGAGTGGAGTTGCAGGCAGCTAACAAACCGCAAGCCATGTCAAATGGGCGAAGCTCTTGTAGTTATAAATGCAGCAGCAATAACAACAGCAAACTGGCCCGACCACGCCCAATACATACCCACACACACACACACACACACACAGATTGTTTTTAAAACACTCAAAGGATAAAGGATAAGCGGCCCAAGCCGTGCACGCACATTTCGCACACATTCTTCTAGGGTTTGTCAATAAAAATAAACAACGTTTCCTGCATTTAGGCGCCGTCATTGCGTGACAATCGTCACCTGACCGTAAGGCACGCACACACACACACACACACATACACACAGCCAGAGACAGACTTTTACATAAGATGAATATTAAGCTCCATCGAAAGAATTAAAAGTCATTTTTAATAAGTACTCAACTATGAGCACAGCATATTTGAAAAGTATTTGGAATTGCCAATGTGGACAGAGTGTTTAAAACAGTCTAAAAATTGTACATGAAAAAAGGAGAATATATAACAAAAAAAAAATTAGTTTCAATACGGAATTTAAAATTCACATATCTACAGATGATACAATAATGAGTAACAAAAACCGCCAAGAGACTGCAGAAGTCCAATCAGAGTGATGTGATGTCTAAGACAAACAGTTAAAATCTATTTTATAATTTTATATTTTACTTTTTTAACAATTAAGATTGTAAAATTTAAGCCTATTATGTAATGTATATAATTCTGAAAATAATATGTTGAGTTAAATATTCAATGATATGATACAATATGGTTTCTTTATTTTATGAGCAAGTATAATGAACTTATGTCATAGGGCTGGTAAAAGTTTTCTTTTCAATGTTTTTGCTAACACTCCAGCTTAATTGGTAGCTCCGAAAGTTTACCGTCGGAAGTGACGAGGGTTCGGCCGGCAAGTTCTGGGTCATGGAATGGCGCCTCCAATTAACAAAGCGCTGCTCATTCTCATCTACTTTTTGGTTGTAATAAATTCAAATTTAAAAGGTAAACAAATCTGCCAAGAAGCACGTCCGCGTAGCATTTGGAATTAGAGACGAAGTCAAGTATTTTATCGGGCACCTCGCAGCTTGGCTTGGCTTGGTCTAAAAATTAAGAAAAACTGCCAAGCGCAGACATTGAGGCCACTTTCCGCCAGGTGGGACTGGTAGGACAGGTGGGCCAGTTGGGCCAAGTGCAAGACAGGGCCTCAACTATTTAGCTTGCCGCTGTTGACAACATTTGCACTTTATCCTTGTCACTTGTTATCGTTTGTGCTGTTGCGCCATTTTTCGTTCTACGATGACGACGACAAGACATAGGAGAGGCAAGGTAGAGAGACGGGCAACAGGACAGAACCGAAGACAAAGCGTTTCTCTTGAGAAATTGCGGTACAAAAGTCAACGTGTAACGAGAAAATAATAAATGCCATTAATACAAGCGCATCGGGATACGACAGAGTGAAATCAACGCAAGCGACAAAGGACAGACCAGAGCAGAGCACAGGATGTGGTGCTCAAAACGAATGAAGTATGAAATTGAAAACCGCACCACAGGTTAAAAAATGAACCGACAAAAGGCGAGGAACCCCCTCAAAAAAAAGGTGCAAACATCAAATGGTCAAACATTAGTTAAAGCCGAGAATCAGGAGTAGACGGCAGCAAAGTTTTAAACCAAATACAGTATACAAAAGCTGTGATACTCTTCCCGCTACTCCTGCTACTCCTGCTGCTCCTGCTGCTGCTGCTGCTGGGCAACAGGTAAATAATTCAGACACTGACAACGATAAGCATAATAAGTTCTTTAATTAATGGACATGGTTTGAAGTCATTAAGCAAGTGCCAGTTGAATCTGATTATTAAAAGATTAATGTAAAGTACGTCAGTAGACGTACTTTAATTAGTTCCATATAATAGGTTAAATTGTAAACTAGATAACCATATTCAACATGAGAAATTTAATGTCCCTTGTAAATAAATGACATGAAACAGTGTCTCTTCAAAAATATTAAAATAAAATGTGCTTAAAAGCAGCTTTAGTTTTAAGTCAGCTACTATTGCAAATTGGTTGTGGCTATATGACACTTTAAATAGAAAATAATCGTTTGACATGAGTTCAGAGATCAACCTTAAGCACTTTAGAACTTGAAATTAAAGTTAATGAAGAAAATATTTGTGTTTTTGTTTGCTGAGCCAAGGCAATCAATTTTTAAATTCAAGTCAACAGAATATAATAAATATTTTATATGATAAATAAATTATAATATTTTTAGTATTATGAAATTCACCAGCTATACAGCCTAAGCTGCTTTCATTTCAAAGAGGCTTTCAGCTAACACCTCGCTATTGCTTACATTCACAATCAGCTTATTGGTCAGATATATATATGTACAATAAATTATCACTGTCAAAATTGATATTGCAATTTAATATTTAATCACATATGAATTACAAGGAATTTAGTTCAAATGCAATTAACATTTTGGACAGGCCAAACAAGAAGAGCCTATTTTCAATTTTTGTGTTGCTGCAAATTTCACTGAAAATAACTGAGCTGACATAAGCACACATAATACCAATCTAAATGCAGCCAGAAGGAAATCTCAAGATATCTTGGCCATTTTGCATATTCACAGCAAATTCAATAAAGTCCCTTTCACGGAGCCAAAACGAAGGGAAATGCCAAGAACTTGGCACAAACCAAAACAAAAGTGGCCGTTGCAGAGAGCCAAGGCGCATACAAATCAAGGCGACGAGCATTTCCAGCAACGGCGACTACAATCCAGAGACACAGTCACATCTCTGTCGAGTCGAGGGAATTGTGCTGGAGCGAAACAAATGTTGGCAAAGCACGGCCCAGGCAAATGTCAGGCTAGGCTCCAATCCAAGCGAGAAACTGAACTGCAGTCGGGGCAAACACTTTTGCCGGCAAACATTGCAAAAAATAAGGCAGGCTTTTCTACATGTTGTTGTTGTCGTTGTTGTTCACGTTGTTGTTGCCTTCGTTGTTCTCCATGTTAGTTTAAAGCAAGTTGGACTGCTGATCGTGCAATGGCCTTTTGGACGCTGCCCTGTCATGCTGCCCTTTGTTTCCTACTCTACATGCTACATGTGTATATGTGTAGCGAAAGAAGGCAAATGAACCAAGCGCTGTGTCCTGTGTCCTGATGCAGTGTTGGCCATTGTGTACATTTGCACACATTTCTTTATGTATTATTTCTTTTTTTTTTTTTTTGTTTTGCATTGGTTTGTCCAACACGATGGTAACAACAAGAGCAATACCAAATGCAAATGAGTGCAAAGTGTCTGCTGTCCGAAACAGCCAAAGAGTAAGAAGAGGCGAGAATAAACAGTCTGATAGAAGAAAAGAAAAATATGAACTTTAAATGAACGAAAAAGTACAATTTCGTATTATAAACGCAAGAGGCGTGTTGAGTAAATTTAAGTTGCGTTTGTTATATTTTATTTACTAAGTGCAAATGTTATTTGCAGTCATTGAAATTGAAACAAATATACATACACACATGCACACACACATGCAGTGACACACACGTACGCACACACGCATTCGCATAAAAAACCAACAAGCCTAAAGCCATTTGTAGCCCTTTTGTAAGATAGCCCCAACAACAACAAGAAACTTAGCTGCCTCATCATGCCACCATTAATGTGCATCTGTGTGTATATGCGCGTGTGCCTGTGCGTGTGTGCGTGCATGTGTATATGTTTGGGTAAAAGTTATAGTAAAAGCAAGACGCACGTATTTTAATATGTGCCCCCAAAGCAGAAGAAAAATCGCACGTACGTGACTTCATTTGCTGTTGAGCCATTGTTGTTGCCTTTTCCCCCTTTATTCCCCACTCATACATTCCCCCTCTATATTTCAAATATTGTGCCAACCAGTGTTGCCAGCAGCGATAATGATGTAGCCAGAGTTGCCACTTTTGTAGTGCCTGAACTACCAAACCTGAATAACTATTGTCCAATTACATTAAAGCCTACTAAAATGAACACATTTTATTTACATAGCTTCGATTGCTATCCCTGTATCCCAAATATATACAATCTTAAATCTCAAGCATCTTTATTAGTCAAATATAATTTTGTTGTGTACTTTCTTTTGTAGCATAATAAATATACGTGAAACCAAAAAAAAAAAAAAATATATATATATATATAATAAAAATTAAAGAATCGATTATCAATTATCGCCTACATGTATTTATGTGCTTAAGAACATACGCGACTCGGTAGCCGTAATAACCACACAATTCATTTAAGATTGGCATTTTATAGAAGGTGCCTCGCACACCTCATCGGCCCACCTGGCGTATGCGTAATGACAAATCAATAGATTCTCCTCGGCGAGGGTGAGGGTGTCTGTGTGTTTTGGTGTATGTTATTGTGTGTTTGTGCGAAAGACATATGTTTTAATTAATAAATGCCATTGTTAAATCACCAGTCGTTACGAAAGACTGCGCAGACTTGAAAAATAGATATCATAAGTTAGTTGAGGAGGGAACATTTCTGCCTTTAGTCTGCTTCCGTGGAACCGGACCACGCCAAATTAGCGTCATTATGCGAACACAGTTACTCACCCGTCAGTCAGTCGTATATTTATCTTATAACAGAAACAATGGTTATTGCTACAGCCAAACACCCATTCACAGTCCAGTCTGGCTAATGCTGATGATGATGGGCACGCACCGAAAACTAAATTGGTCCTAGCGCCACGGATAAACCCAATTGAGAGCTGTGTGTGGCCGGCAGCTAAACAGCTGACAAGTGGGCAACATTGCCAAATTCTTGACTAACTGCTCGGACCTATACCAAGTTGCCTTATTAGGACTCCTGTACCCATACTCTTCAAGGTCTGTCTATTTGCGTAGCATTTACATGATTCTCTGCTAGACTTTTCCAAACCAGCTAAGGGTTTCGCTCATTAGGGTCATACAAATCAAACGATTCTTTTCTTACATTTATTTATTTGGCGCACCTGCGGTGCCTTGCATAGCAATAAACCAAAGAAGATTATGTGGCACAGAAAAAACAACACAGAGCTAAGGACCATTTCGCTCTCTTAATCAAAGTCTCTAAGATTTTATAACCTACTGCAGGTGTAGACTATAAAGTAACTGTATATAAAAATATATTACTAAGAGCCTGTATTTATGTATAAAATGTAACAACGATTTCTTTTATTTATAACAAAGCTCAAAAGAACATGATTCTCTATTTATATATACATATTTATATATACATATTATATTATATATTATTGTAATTAATTGAATATATATTACGTAAATGTTATATAAGAAGGGCGTGTGGCATACCCAAAAATCAAATTATGTAAGTTGGTACACCCACACATACATACGCATACGTATCTGTAAACAGCCATGTAAACCACAAATATAAAGAGTTGATTGAATGTTTACTCGGCGCAAGCTATGAAATGTATGTCAGTCCAATTAGAGCCGCTGGCTGACAATTCATAAAATGTACAAATAAATAACAAGCGAATAATCGAGTCGAGAATATTCGACAAAAAAATACCCTACAACACACTACGCTCTACATTTTTTGTCAAATCAATTTCTTTGCTTTTCTATGTTTATTTGCAAATATATGTACAATATGTTATGTTTCTTTAATAGATGGCACAGATAAAACATAATTGGTTATTGTTCATTTTAAGTGTAATGTGAATATTCAGCTCTTAAATTTATTTAGTTTTGGGCAATTGCTATAGTGGGCTTGCCAATTCTGTTTCATATCTGTTCTTAACGTTTTGTTGGCTTTTGGCCCTTGTTGCCTTTACCTAAATTACACAAAAGCGTGCGATAAAAATTCAAAGAGCAAATACCAAAGCTGGATAGCTGTAAATGGTGGACAGTTAAACAACCTCTAGTATACTGAGCCCACACCACACGCCCACACTACACGCCCACACCCACACCCAGATCCACACCCCTTCCACTGTACACGCCTTATCACCGCCCGCGCTCTGCATAGTTGTTCAAAGCTGCGCTCGAGTAATGTGGGGCCCATTGTTTGCAGCGTAGTCGATTGTTTGGTTGTTGCTTCTCGGCTCTGCTGCGAGATGACATTTACCAGATATAAAGCTCAACGCATACACATACATCCACCCACACGCACGCTTCCACTCGTACAGCTACAAACACAGACGCGCTAAAAAACCGCTCAAAGAGACGGCGGCGCTTTGGCAAAAACTTTTGCTGGCCGTTTTTTATGCTTCGTTTTTATTTTTATTTTTTTTTTTTTTGTGAGCAAAAAGGACACAAGTAATTGAATTTCAATCGCAAAACTCACACAGGCACAAAGGATTGTTGGTGCGTGTGTATACATATGGGAGTGAATGTATGTGTACACATATGTATGTATGTGTTGCATAAAGTGAAACGACAAACAGTTCGTAATGCGGAATTTTCATATTAAATTCGTTTTACAGCAAACACTCAACATACGCACAAGCACTCACATTATATACAAATGTATTTAGATATATGTGTGTGCGTGTGTGTGTGTGTGTGAGTGTGGGTATGCCTGTGACTGTTTTCGAGTGAGTTCAAAATAATGACGATTTAATTCAGGGTCACTAATTTTTCTGCCACTGCACACATGAAGACGGTGTCGAGCGCGGAGTCAAGGCGGCAATGCTCATACGTCACGTTTACAGTTCAGCTTTTGTGTGTGTGTGTGTGTGTGTGTATTTAGATGTGTCTGTGTATGCTTGGCTTCTTAAGCCATTTAATCTAACGTAGACCCATCGCTGACTTACAAACCATTGCGGCAAATAGCAACCACTTTCAACCACTTTCGAATTTATTTCCTACACTCATCCACTTTTATATGCATACAAATAAGCTGGCTCAAATATATATAATATAAATCAACATACACATATACACACATATATGTGTGTGCGGATGTTTGGTCAATAGCTTCTATATAGTTTCAACAAAATTCGAATGAACTGATAGTTCACCTTTAACCCCACCTGCAATCAAACATAAACCCAAATAAGCAACTTTCAACAATTTCAAATGCTCTACACTCAAAAATAAAGAAATGTATTTTGTTAGTGATTTCATCGTAAACAAATTTCCTTTCTTTTATTTAATTTTAATTTTTAATTATTTAAAAATTATTCAGAGCAGTTAGTTAAATATATTTTATGTGACGAAGTGGATGAGCACTTTGTATGACTCGAAAAGTTTGTTAGTGTATGCCAAAGGGTCGTCGCGCTCGAAGGCTTCTGTCGGTCAGTTAATTTGCGAGAACTGCCCCCGTCCTTTGATTAATATTAATAGAGCATTTTCTTCAGCTATCGAAAAGTCGATTCAGAGTCACTCAGTGGGCTTTCTATACACAGATCCCATTGAAAATGAAATTTGTATTTAGCACTTTGATTTTTAAGTAAGTGGATGGCATAAGGAGATGAGCAGAAATATATGTAAAAATAAATATTGATAATATATATTTGAAGAAAAGAAACTGAACAGTCAGACTATTCAATCACATCTCGTAAGTTGCAAGAGTTTCAAGGTTACTTGGCTTGCCTATGAATGTTTTGAATCTAGAAAAGTATTTGAAACTGTTCACCACGGCACAGATTTCAAGGTATCTTGAAGTCCAGCATTCCCGTGCAGAGCAAAGAGCACTTCAACCAGTTTCCTTTGTGAGATGTGTGCACTTTCGTGTCACTAAGTAAGCTGGGTCTATTTCCGTTCATTTTACAAATAAAACATAAGAGAAAATCTCTTTTATTTTAATTCACAATATATTCTTTGTAAAAGTTATATGTGTCTGTATATCTATATATCAAGTAACCAGTCTGCTTCTAAGTCACATCAGAATTGACAAGCGGAAAAGAAGTTTCTATTTGTTTTTACCTTTTATTGAGCTTTGCGTTGGTTTTTTTGTCTTGTTGACTATGCAGACTAGAGTTCCTGTAAAATTTCATACCCTGAAGTCATTTTAAATGTGAATTATAGGTCTAACGATTTTGCTCAAGCGCATGTGACAGACAGAAGGACGCGCAACAAACGTTATATATATGTGCAGTTGCTGATTGAGCGAAGTCCAGGGTATCTCTCAGCGGGACACGCTCTACTTGAGCTTCATTTCTTGTTTTCATCTCCCGTTTGTATTATAAATACATTAATATGCTACTCATTTACTTCCGGTTTCGGTTGTCAACGACAGCGGAAACGTAATCTGCTTGTCATCAACTCTGCCCGTCTGCCCGTCTGGCCGTTGCTGGAATTATTTTCTTATTCTCTGCTTGCACCGTTTGCCTTATTTGTTGTCCTTGTTGTAGTTGATGTTGTCATCTTGCGTATTTCCGCGGTTCAGTATTCCCTTTCAGTTGCGGTCTGCGTTTGGCTTCCTGTTTGTCTTCCATTTCTCCTTTGTCAGTATTTATAAAATACAATATGTCAAAGTTCAAGGGTCCTCTTATAAGCAATTTTTATGGATGGATCCAAGATGCGGAAAATTGACTACTGATTTTAAGGTTATCGATGAAAACAATCCACATAATTGGTGTGAGATTGATGGAAGTTAATTTAAGTGGAACAAAATGAAAATTAACTTTAACTTCAGTTAATGTGATTAAACAAAATAAAATCAAATTTGATTTGAAATATAGAAATTCTCCAAACTCCACAATTCTAAAAGCAAAACATTACACAGTAATTTTATAAGTTAATCTGAATAAATCATTTCATTAGTCATAATTATTTTAATTATTTTCAATGTATTTAAATGAAATTAATTGTTGCATTAACTGTAATTTTAAATAGTTTATCAGTGCACAAAAGCCTTTTTAAATAGAAAATATTACAAATTTTGATAGAAATTCGCAAAATAAATTCAAAATGCTCAGATTACATATCCATTAAATAGGCTCGCCTATTAGGCAACGTGCAATCAATCCCACTCCAAAACAGACATTTTTAATAATCAACAGTTCGTTTATCGAAATTTATGTAAACGTTTGCAATTTAGAGTTGAATGCAAAGTCAATGCAATTTAACTGATGTGTGAATGTAATAGATATTTAAAATTATGGGGATAATACTCGGATTTTATAATAAAATTCAAATAGAAATGTCCATAAATCGCATTCAAAATATTTAAGTTTTCGTCCCGTTTTTCAATTTCAATATCACTTTAACTGGCTGCAATACTCATTTAAGCACAAATATATATATATATATATATATAAATATTTGGCCTCAACAAATCGCTCACGTGTGCAGCAAAGCTCACTGCCAGCTGGCAACAGCAATTGCAACTCTGCTTGCAATTACATTTACGCTGCCTTGTGTCCTTGCAGCTGCAGTAAGGAGGCTCAGCGAGTCTGCGGCTCAGGCCAACATTAAATTGTATTAGCCTAAAAACATGTTATTGGCCAAACTAAAGCAATCACATTGAAAGAGTAGTACAAGACTCGAGCTGCATCACTCGTTACACGACTCGACTCCCTGCTCACCCTTTCTGGCCAAAGGGCTCTTGTTAGCTGCACGATAATAAAACCAAAATATTATGCAACAAGTAAGCAACGAGTTAGCAAAAGTATATAGAGCTCCTTGTTTGTGCTTTATTAGCTGACCTACTCGAGCCACCATTTCAGTGCGGCCTTAACTTTTCCATATCCCTTCTCTACTCCTTGCCATAATCCCGTGTAAAATTGTTTTTCAACTGCACGATGCTTCTTTCTTTCTGCTGCTGTTGCTGTGGCTGCTCCTGACTGTGTTTTCCGCTTTTTCCCGTGATCCATACAAAGTGTAAGTATTCGAAGAGTATATGAGTACATGTGTATGTGTCTGTTGCTTTGTGTGGAACACAGAAATAATTTCAATCATGCCACTCTAATGCCCCAGCACTCTAAATAAGCCCAAGCTGAAGAGCGAATCTTAGGTAGAAACCGTTACTTAATTGGCAGACTGCGGCAAAAGCAAGCTGATTCAATGCAGAGATGAAATAAGCGCTCCATCTAAAGCTTTGAAAACTACAAGCGTCTGGAATTTTATTAGCAGCACCTCAAAGAAATATGAGGGTACATTTAAATGCATTAAATGCCAGCTGAATTGAATGGCCAGTTGTTGATGAGGACAAACATACAGCAATGGGAAATTTAAAGTCTGATGCACAGCTGTCATAATTAAAGTTCATACAAAATTACGTTATTGTCCCAACTATTTCCGCTTAATAAAATTCCATTTATTATGCACGCTAAATTCACACACAGTTGCTGCGTCAATCAAGGGTAAATGAGGACAGAGAGCAGAGGGCAGAGTACAGAGAGCACCAGCTCAAGAGTTAATCAACCATAAATAATGTTGGGCCACTCAAAGCAAAGGACACCAAAGCCGCAGTAACCACCAAACATTTATTTGCCACAATAGCAAAAACCAAACCATAGCAACAATAACAACAACAACAACAACAACAACAACAATCGATACCCTATAATGAATTTGCGCTTTCTAAAGTTTCTATAGCCCTCTTCCGCCACATAACAATACAAATAATAAAACAAATAAAAATCAATTAAAATTTAATGATTTAGCAGTTTGTATGATATGAAAAAAGCTGACGAAACTTGGCCCAGGAAACCAACTCTTAAAACTCTAGCAAAAGCACTTCAATTAAAGCTTCTGGCTATCACTGATACGCACTCTTTTGCGATTGCATGGAAAACTCTTCAAATTGGCATCCAGCATCTACTCTGCTAAATGTTTATGTTAACTTTATGAGCGACAGGTTTAGTCAGAAAACTCACAAAACTTCAACGAAATTGAAGCAATTTGCAGCGCAGCCAGCGAAGCCAAACAATTTACAAGAGAAATATAACCGCAAGCAAGACATTCGCAATTCGAAGCAACTGGCAAATAAACAAATAAAGAAGCCAACATACATATAGCCAACTAACTGCCTAAAACTATATGCAAGCAAAGCCAACAAGTTTTAAAATAAAAGCCAGAATGTATATACAGCAGCTGATACGCAGTCAAACTGCCTGACTGCTTGGCTGCTTGGCTTGAGAGCGAGGGCCAACAATAAACAGCAAGTGCAGAAAGTATAAAACGGAAATTCTGCATTTGACATAAACGCCATGAGCACGCATCCAGAATCGAGCAGCTCAGCTTACAGTAGACAACAAACAGCGCGAACTGTAATAGAAGCCAGTTGACTGTCATACTTAAATACTGAGGCCAATATACCCTTTCAATACGACACAATAATAATAAATATAATTTTATTTTTTTTGAGTAAATTAAATTCTAATTATATCAAACGGTCAAGTCATGAAGTCTTTCATAAAGTTTCTTTTGTCCGGTATTCCTTCTTATCACAATATCTCTCAGCATTAGCATAAGAGCGTTCTTTCCTTCCCCAACGATATTTTCTATTTAATTTGTAGCTATATTGAAAGTTTCACAATAAAATAAAGTATCAACGTTTCAAAGTTTAGTCAAATTCATCACTCAAATGAAAACAAACATGCCTCCAAGGCGAAACTTACTTTAATGTGTATACCTTCTAACAGATAGGGCATGGCAAGAAAGTGTTGGAAATTTGGTATCAGCAGGCGACTATACAAATGCCAAGTGCTTGGCAATTTCGAGTATGAGAACTGAGAACTGGCTGCTAAAATTTTCAAAGGTTTCACACTGATTTTCATTCGGTTACTTCTGGAAAGCCAACTGAAATAACGCAGCGAGAGCTCAGTTTGCATATTTGCAACAGAGTCTGAAAATGTATCTCTGGACTTTTGTAGCTAACTGCTTGTTGGTTTCATTTTGCATTTGGCAAATTCTTGGATTGACTTTGTGTTTTGCATTTTGGGTTTTGGGCTTTTGGTTTTGCATTCTGACTTTCAATTGCATTGTTTTCGATGCCATTCTGAGTGTGGACTTGTGTGTGTGTGTGTGTGTGTGTGTGTGTGTATGCGTGTGGCTGTGGCTGTGTGTATGCGTGTGGCTGTGGCTGTGGCTGTTGTGTGGCTCTTCAACTCTTGGGCATTCTGCGGCTTAAAATACAAAAAATTGATGACAAGTATAGCTTGATGCTTACCACATACAGCCCCCGATATTGTCATTTCGATTTGTCTTTCTTTTTTTTTCTTTTGCAATGTCTAATGGGTGTCAGCACTTGAATGCAATTTGAAACATATTTTGTGGTCCTCAATGACTCTGTTCTTTCACATCTTGGTATGTAGTTAGTTGGCAATTTAATAGATAAGTGCTGCATCGAACTTGTAACCCAACTCGATAGAATGGAAGACAATTGCAACCACATCTGGTTATCATATGTCAGTCAATAGGCTCGTGATAAATGCGCTCCATAACTGGCAGAGCCGAAATCAATGTCAAGCGACATTTTTCAGACAGAGTCGTAAGTAAAATCGCTGCCAGAGCACAATTGCCTAACAAATGGCATTCAATCAGGTCACGTCTTTGTATTTTCAGAGCATTTTACAGTTTCACGAAAATAACAATAAATATGACTATATGACTGACCGAAAGGTAGCTGCTCATATTGCTTGGCAACCATGTGATGGAGACTTGAGTAAGTAGCACAAATTTCAAGACATGCAATTAAAAGTTAAAGTTTAAGCTTATTTACGTAGCTATATCGCTCGTGCCCGGCATTCTGTCAATTTGTACAAGTCTTATGATAATGAAGGACAAATATTTCAAGAACAAACGGCAAGCGGCAGGCGACAAAGGCAAGAGAAAATTGAATTAAGTAAAATCTGCCCGACTATAAGAAGCTCTTGTCTCAGTTGTCCGCAAAGACTCTTTACGCAGGGAAGCAATTTTGCCTTAAGCTCTCGTACTTGTCCTCAGATGTAAGCATTTCAAATAATATTCCCTAATCCAGCACAAATAAATCATAAGTTTTTATTACATATATTTCTTATTCATGGCATAGGACAGGGTATCTTTAAGACGAGTAGAAGGACACGCTTCGACTCATAAGGACTACAACGTGGCGTTGCTAACAACAGAGCGGAAGCCGGAAATGCCGAGCAGCAGTGCCAAGGCTCACGCAGTCGCCATTGCTAAAGTCCTTTCAATTGTTGGACAATTTGTTAGCTCACTGCAGCCAAGAAAGCAAAAGAAAAAAACTTTACGATGTCAAGCCATTCATGAAGTTGGCAAAATATTTGCAAAAATATAAACTCTTGAGCTAGTTCAAGATAATTTTAATATATATTCTTCTGTTAATTAGAAAGAAATAGTATCGAACAAATTTACGAATTACATAATTAGCATTTCTCTATAATGAGCTTGGTAATTAAATGGTAATTAATGCATTTATATAAATAATATTCTTATTCCGTTGAATAATACGTTCACTCCTATTTCATTTCATTGCTTTAATACGAAATCTATAGTAAGAGCTATCACAGCTAAATGTTGTAATTGAAGTTTGACACTTTTCTCTTTCTCTCTCTCTATCTCTCCCTCTGCCTTGTCTCTCACTCCTCATGCCGCCTAAGTGCGAATTCCTTTGTAAACAATTACAAGAAACATTATATTCGAAGACAAAAGTCAAATATTTATCATCAATTTACCTCAATTGACCTCAATTAAGCTTCATTGCCTTCATTGTCTTCTACCTAACACAAATAAGTAAATTCACATGAAAGGTGAGTCCCTTTCATGTGAATAAACGAGATATTAAATTGAAGCGAGAAGTGGCACAAATGGCATTGCTAACAAAATTACCGTATTTATTCATTTGTTTACAATTAAATCTATGGATATTCATAAGTAACAATGGAATGAAAATGGAGTTGTGGCATTGTATCAAATTCTGATACATGTGAAATAATAAATTTGAATACTTTTACTGTTATACTATCACTCTAATCATTACGTAAGTCTACAATTCTGCAGTAAAGATAAAAAACTTAAAAGCCATGCTTGCAACACTTAATAATAATAATGATAATAATGATAATTATAATAATAATAATAATAATAATAATAATATTAATAATAATAATTTATATGGACTGCATAACATAACACCATGAAATATTTATAACATCAATAAAGTATATAAATACTACAAAAAAATGATAAGAACTAAAGTTATACTCATTCGCCATTGACGAAAACTAAATGTGGAAAAAATGACGTTGCCCGCAAAGGAGGGTAAACCTTTTTTTTATTTACCATATATTTGAATATATATTCATTATAATAAATATATTGATAATTAAAAAACCGAAACAACTAATAGTGATAATGATGCATATACATAGCATATAATTCTATAATATACTGTCATATGATAGAGGGAGCATCTGTCTACAGCTGTGGCATTTACATGTCTGTACTTCAACATTAATATGATCTTGAACTAATTATTTTCTTTTGATATTTTAAATATGCCTATTGAGTAGCTGCACCCAAAGCCTCAATGAAAGTTGATTAGACGCACCGAAAATTCTGTTACGCATACGCATCGTAGACGCTGCGCAATAAACGCATGATTAGCCAGCAGACAGACAGACAGCCACACAGAGACACACACACACTGAGATACAAACGCACATTTGTAACAGTTAATTTACTTTCGGTGTTTTGGGTGACTTTGGTAAATCACACTTTTGAGTCGAGTGAACTTTCGAATGCAGCCAAGCAACACAAAGACGCAGCCATGGCACAAACGAAATGACGACAAGGATGATGATGACGACGACAACGACGAATGCCAAGCAGGGCGTGCCATAAACGTTTGGGGAGACTTTTGCGAATAGAAATGGGATTACAGACGGGCATGAGCACCAGCAGAGGCAAAGATACTGACAGTGGCACAGACCCACTGCCTACGATGACGAGCTTGTCTAAAAGCAAAAACTTGACAAAGTATTCATAGTACCACGCGCGCTCGCGAAAAAAAAAGACATTGAAACTTGTCACTGCAAAGTTGTTAAGTCAGACGCCTGATGACTTTACGGCAGCCTCTACTCGCTGCTCACAACTGTGTGGGCGTGTTACGCTGCGTTAAAACGCTGGGGCGTGGCAGCTGCAAAAAAAATTATATACAAATATATATATATATGTATATAATATTATATCATTATGCCTTGGCCATAATGTGACAAGCAAATTAGTAGCAGATTAGTTTATGCGAAAATGCTAAGGATGAAACCCGCTTTTGAATCGAATTAAGGTAATAGTTATAGCTTTAAACTGAATAGTATGAATGAATGTATGTATGATAATTCCGCTTAGGATAAATAACATTTAAAGCGCACTAGATGTGTTATCTATAGATATAAATGCGGAAAGTTCTTAGTATTTACTTTGACATTAAAACTATTTTAAATAGACTTCTTTAGGAATAAATAATTTTAGTAATAAGCAGTACTAAGTAAACAAAGTAGATTTTAGTTCTCTTTAGAAGAGTGGGATCGAATTAGAAATCATATTGATAAGTATCTCATATTTATAATGAGCTTTATGATACGAACCAACGAAATGACATGTTATTAATTTATCTAAATGTAATTACGCATACGCCTCGTGTGCCGGGCAAATTGTCTGTGATTGTATCGTGTGCCTATTGGCTAGCTGGCTACATGTGAAACGTGTGTGCAATTAATGATATCGCTTAGAGCCGCCGAAAACTATGCATCATTTTTATGTTTTTATGGAGGCAGCGCATCGGGCTTAAGGACGCAATAAACAAGCCGCCAATGGGCGAGTAATGCGCTGTCATTTTCGAGACGACTTGTCACTGCTCATCATAAAATGTTATCTACATTAATTGACAGACTGGCAGCTGGCGTTGCCGTAGCCGAGCGGCTTTGATTTTGGGCCTCACGCGAAAATGCCATTAAATTGATGGGTCGTCCCACATTCAAGAGTGCCACGAAATTCACAGTTGACAAAAACAATTAAAAACGTTGTAAAAATGTTATGTGCACGTCGCTTTCGGGTATGGGCTCTGGCTCTGGCTCTGGCTTGGGCTTGGGCTTGGGCTGAGGCTGAGGCTGAGGCTCTGGCCCCGGCTCTGGCAGTGGCAGTGGCAGTGGCACTGGCTCTGAAGCTATTGAGGCCTCAATTTGGGCTTCGCTTTGCTGCTGTGGTTGTTGTGGACGCTGTTGATAAAAGCAAACGGCACTTAAACGTGTCAACAATGGCCACGACAAGCACAGCCCATGAATTGACGAACCAAACAATGCACGATTGGGCCCTGCAAGGGAGCGGGTTGGCCAGACCCAATGGGCCAGATTTACAGCAATCAGTTTTATGTTGTTCAAGTGGCAAACGCTCATTGTGATTGGCCTCCCGCTATACTCGACCGCCCACTGCCACGGCCGCTGCCCGTTACCCGCGTTCCCCACATACCATACAGTTTTGCAATTAATTTCTAGCCAAACCAGCGAATGGTTTTTTTTTTTTTTTTTTTTTTTGGTTGCCACTACCGTTGCTGTGGTTGCTATAAAAGTTAGATAAATTGTACGAGCATAGACAAAACTTTCGATCACGCAGCTACGCACGCTCTTTATAGTGGGTGGCGCTATAGAATGGGACAGTGTGCGTGATGTGGGAGACTGGCGGGCAACATGAGAGGTGAGAGTCAGCATCGCGGCTCTTGTCAGATTTTGAAGTGGCTACAAGGGCAGGCAACCGAACCGAACCAAGTGGAGCGACTGCCGATTATTTATAGTTGAGAAAGTTTTGTCATTTACGTTTGAAAATTTAAATTTTAATTGAGTTTTCTTGCTGTTGCTGTTGCCTTTGCCATTGCCAGTGCCAGTGCTTCCATCTCACCCACTGTGCACTGTGCATGTTTGTGTGAAAGCTTCTGCTGCTCTATGTGCCCCGGTGTTAGAGGTGGTCGGGCTTCGGGTTAAAATCAAAAAGTCAGAGTACTATGGCGGCCACTGGACCCTCCTTGCTGTATGTGTTACCCACTGAGCCTCACAGCCGCGTTATCCCAGGTGTTTGCTTCAACTTCACTTCATCTGAGCATGATAAAAGCAGAGTTTTCGAAATTGTTTTGCAAACTTTGCTAATACCCTTTAGCTTTCTACTTTGGGCAACTAAACCGGGAACTGGAACGAACTTAACACAATTTAAATTGCACTAAAATCTATATATTTATCAATATTTTGGATCAAATAACTTTAATGTGTATATTCTGATATTAGATAATAGACAACACTATCTAAATAAATATACTTTGAAATAATATATTATACTTTGGATGGGTATTTCATAGTCGGGCAACTCTTTGCTCTGTAAGTTCTATTTTGTTTTTGTTGACCTATTGGTGCCGACTGCATATAACAAATGTTTCGGTTTTTTTTTTTTCTTTCTTTCTTTGTTGTTCTTGTTGTTTTGCAAAGCCACAGCGAAAAATAAAAACAAAACAAATAATAGAAAAAACGCAGAATCAAAGTTCGAGCTGCAAACAAGCAAATTTGTTGTTTGTTATTGTGCCGCAGAGCTCGCATTTTTGTTGTACTATTGATTGCTTTGTTATATTGCCAGCAATAAAATATGCGCGGCGATGGATCATATAGAACCGCATAACCACCACACACATACTCGATGACTAATGAAAACTCTACAAAAAATAAACCACTATAAGACTAGACTGCATCAGCTTTAAGGGGGCGCCTCTTAAAAGGGTGACAACAAAACAAAATGTAAAAAATATAAAAACAGCTAATAGATTTCACATAGCAGCAGCAGGCGCATGCTTGGCTCATTAAATTGATTCGTAGTTCTTTACTCTTGTTGTTGTTGTTGTTGTTGTTGTCGTTGCTCTCAGTTAATGGTAAGCTAAAGAAAATTGCTGATGTGACCAAATATTTCGCTGTAAGCCCCCAAAAACAGCTAAAAAGCAAACGACGGCCATTGACCGTAAGCCATAAAACACACGCGGCTCAATGCCAGCCCCAATGACAAAGTTCATGTATCATTAAGGCATTTTCGGGACGCACTGGACACTAACAATAACAATAATAACAACAGCATTCACAAAAACAGCGGCAGCAGCAGCAATACAACAAGGAAGGGGTCAGAGAGGCCATATTTCAGTAAAAATGTCAAAGTTCGTAAACAAATTAATTGAATTTGGATGAATAAATTCGAAAATTAAAAATGACAAAATTTCACTACTTTTTTGCTAAAGTATTTAGTAATTTATTTGCATTTTATTCAATTTTAGTTTAGTTTCCGATATTAGTTTAGTTTCCATGTGTAGTTTAAGCATTCTAATAAAATATGGCATTAAAACAACAATCAAAAATATACACTGTTTTTGTTTTGTCTTCGATTTTCAAATAATAAATATATTAAAGATATAAAATAATTAATTTTAAATTATAAATTTGTATTGTGTGTTAGAAATTATATTTTTTGCTTCAGGCTTAATGGAATATCGATTTAGACAAATATATCTCATATAAATTGAGAAGGATTATTATATAGTGTAAAGCTCTGTAATATTATTTGTACTTTTATTTTCTTTATATTACTATTAAAAAGTTATCATAATGTAAGCTCCACTGTTTCCATTTGTGGAACGAACAGAAGCTGCGGCATGCAATTGTCAAAACACAGGCGTTAACACGAAGTATCCTGCGGTAATAGCCCTCGTCGCTGTTGTTGAAGTTGATGCTGTTGCTGCTGCTGTCATCAGTCGGAACACATTAGTGAGAAGCAAACAGTTTGGAGTATGTGCAAGTTGCTGTTGCAGCGGCACAATAAAGCCGCAGACACAGCTCAAAATCGCAATATGACACATTAGAACGAGGTTCAACCAAACGGCAAACCAAAACTAAAACCAAAACTCAAAAACTGAGCATTGCAACGGTAAACATGCTAAATGCTGTTGAAAGGTGTGTATGTGTGGATGTGACAGTGTCAGTGTGTGCGGGTGTGTGGGTGTGTGGGTGTGCGGGTGTGTACTTTGTAAATATGTCCTAGCTGCATGTTAACGTACATTTTAACGAATGTTGACAATTACGAAAAATTTGGTTTTTGGTTAAACGAATGTGGAATATGCACAACAACTGGGCGTATGACTGTATGTGTGTGTGTGTGTGTGTGTGTAGATGTGTGTACATGTGTCGAATCTGTGTTGATGTGTGCGTGCTTACTTTTTTCGTATGACCAAAGTTTTGTTTGAAGCACTTGCATGAGCATTTTTTTGGGCTGTGGCTCGCTCACGAGCAGGAGAGCATCCAAACAGAGCAATTGAAGTTGTAATGGAGTCGCTGGATTAACAACTAAAGAGAAAAATTAGCCACAGAGAAACACGCAAATCGAGAGCAAGAAAGACAGAGAGGGACCGAGAGAGCGAGAGAGCAAGAGCGAGAGCGTGGAAGAGAGAGGGATTGACAGCGTAGGGCTTGGCTTAGTGATAAAAATGGGTAAGATTATATGAAAAAGCAGGCAGCACACACTAGCAGCCGGGACCTCCGTCGGCGGCACTCAAAAACAGGGTGAAGACCATTGCGCAGACGCTGCGCAGCATCTGCGCGAAGCTGGCGACAAAACTACAAAGCAGCACGCCAATGGATGCTGGCGCCGCAGTCGCTACGACCGTTTTGCTGAGGCGGCCAAGGAAGGCTACAAAAACAAATCGCACGTCAGTATGAATTCTGTGAATATCTATGCAGGACAGCACGGAGCGAACGGCGTGCCAAAACTAAGCTACAAGTGAAAATTAAAATAATCGAGTTAGTTAAATTGCCAGGCTGTGTATAATAATATAATAAATACATCATTTAATATAATAATACAATATAAAAATATTTATTTTGTGTTTAACTTTTTTAATTAATTATAATTTTTGAAAATTTCACAGTGCCTTTACCAATTTAATTTATTTACACGCACAGTCGGCTCATAGGCAACACCAGCTGCATGGGTGCAGCTCAGAGCTAGGCACCCGAGCTCTGTCCCTGCTCAGCTGCTCTGCCGCTCAGCTGCTGCCGCAGTCGCTGCTTAGGCTGGCATCGCAGTCGCCGACACACTCAGAGCGAGTGCGCCTCATCTGCGTCGGCGCTGGCGTTGCGCAGCTGTGCGTCGAGTGTAGACTTATTGCTTTGGCACTTTTAGCTCAACGCAGGTACTAAAAGCCGAGGCGAACGGGAAAACTCGACACGGAGGCTGCTCTCGCAACTACGTCACGCACACCAGGAGAGACCAGGCAAGACCGAAAGGTAAACAAAAACCTGTGCGCGTGTTTTTAGTATCAATAAAACACCGGCCGAGCGCCTTCAAGGCAACTGTCGCTGTGACGTCATGTGGCGCTGGGCTCGGCCCCGTCTGGCCGTCCTACTGGACATTTGGCGGCACTGCAAGCTGCTCTGCCTACTGTTGGCCTTTCTGTTAGTCTTCTGCGAAACGGTGCAAGCCAATCCGGATGCCAAGCGACTCTACGACGATCTGCTAAGCAACTACAATCGGCTCATACGACCCGTCAGCAACAACACGGACACGGTGCTAGTCAAGCTAGGTCTACGCCTCTCGCAGCTCATCGATTTGGTAAGCCAATAATGTTGGAGCGTACAAGCTCGAAAGCACTCTCCAAATAATTAATGCAATTGCGAAACTTGGACGGAAACACATTAGTGTACGAGCTGAGTGCCCAGCTCTGACACGATTCTTTTTTAATTAAGCGCTTCAATGGAGCACTCAGGCGACGATTCGCTACATTTGCTAGCGTAATTTTATCGAGTATGGCACAAAATGTAAACTGCCCAACTTTCAATCGTAAACATGAAAAAATAAAATAGCAAATGAGACATGCCAAAGTCCATTTGCTCAAAATCCTGTGCTGCGACCAGGGCATGTTTTTTACAGATGTTCTGTTTAGACATTTGCTTAATTAAGTTAATGGGATTAAACAAAATTTAAATAGGCTGATATTCTAATTGGAAAATAATAAGTACTGGGTGCTGCTTTGAAAAGAACGCTTTATAAAAACCTATGCCAAATCTACAATAATATTTAAATTGAAATAACAAAAAATTTATATTTGATTCAGATAGTAGACCTATGAGGAAACATTTCTAAGATATTTTTTCTTTTTATTTTTAAAATTTATAAAACGAGATAGCAGAAACCTTTAACGGCAACATAATCTATGTTGTCTCCGTATTAAATCCAAATTTGTTGCATTTTGCTCAGTGCTTCATGGTTATTACGTCCTCTCATAAAAATCCTGATCAATATTTGGGCTGCCCATCTTTTTTTTTTCTAAGCTCGTTTCTTTGTTGATAATGTGCAAATGTGATGATATTATGCACATTTCTCAGCAGAAGGACACTCAATTTATAAAATATTTCAACAGGAATTCATTTCAGTTTCTCAAAAATAAACTATTGCCGACTTTTCGTAACGCTAGCTTAAAGTTCACGACTGAGCATTTGTCAAATGTGCGAGGCAGCCGGAGCTGCCACAGCACACAATGCAATTACTGCAGAATACTTTACTTGGCCATTGGTAAGGGGCTAGGAGAGCAGGGAGATGGGCGACACAAAGTGCCGCTACCACGAGGCTTAAAAGGTAATAAAACAAGCCAAAAATCCAAAAACCGTAAACTGACAGCAAAAAGCACATTAGCGGCAGGGCAGAGTATACTCTGCCCCATATTAGAGGGAGGGGTAGGGGGGGGGGGGCGCAAGGACAAACGGAGGCAGATAGGGGTAGAACGCGCAAGCAGACAGTCAGCCAAACAAACAGACAAACCCAGGCACATAGCACACAGTACTCGCAGAGGCAGAAACCAAGTGTAAGCGATGTAGGAGGTATCGCAGTAGCAGCTGCAGCAGCAAGGAGTAGAGAAAAAATGCAAATCCTGCTTGATGCATGGTCGTCCTGTGTGTGCTTGTATATCTAAAGCGCCGGCTTTAATTTTCGTTTGCACACAGAACCTCAAAGATCAAATTCTAACGACCAATGTGTGGCTGGAACATGAATGGCAGGATCATAAATTCAAATGGGATCCATCCGAATATGGTGGCGTCACCGAGCTCTATGTACCATCTGAGCATATCTGGTTGCCCGACATTGTGCTGTATAACAAGTGAGTCTATCCACATCCGAAAAGCTAAAGCCAACCTCTGAACTACAGTTTGCATTAAACTGCCGCAGCGCTGATGGTGAGTACGTGGTGACCACCATGACGAAGGCCATTCTACATTACACGGGCAAGGTGGTTTGGACACCGCCGGCCATTTTCAAATCATCCTGCGAGATTGATGTGCGATACTTTCCCTTTGATCAGCAGACGTGCTTCATGAAGTTTGGTTCTTGGACCTACGACGGCGATCAGGTATGTCTACCCATCTCCATATATATGTCTGTGTCTCTGTCTGTGTGTGAACAATGGGGCGTGGCATTGTGGATTTATGGGCAACCATTTATATGAGCGCTGAGCACGCGCTTACAAGCCTAAGATGCTAGGCGAACATCGAAAGGGCGTCGGCAGCGCTGCAGATTAAAATGTGAGAAATTGTAAAAGTGTAATTGAAACTTGTCTAACCGTTACCGTTACGCACACCCCCCTTATCCAAAAGCCAGAAATAGAAATAGAAAAGAAACTCTCATACCGACCCACTCGACTCTCTGTGTCTCTGTCATAAAAATGCGCGGCCATAAATTAAAGCAAAGTGCGACTCCCCACAAACCATTGCCGTTTCCGTTTCCACTGACCGGACGTCGCACAGTGGTTGATATTATCAGAGAGCATTATTTAGTAATAGCATTTGAAAGCGATTTTTACTATAGTGGCTTATATTAATATCTTTTGTTTCGATATTATTTTATATTGTATTTATTTATTAATGAAAACGAAGTAAAATTTAGTACTAAAAGCTCAACTTCATTCAAAGCATTTAAACGCTATTTAATTAATGAAAACCCCATATATAGACCCATTTATAATTACATAAATATCCAGTTAATGGTTTCTTAATTATAGGAGAGTATATTATAAACATTATACTCTACCACTGGCCTCATATAAACCATTTTTAAGTGACGTTAATGATACGTTCTCTCCACTGTGCGACTTAGTCATTGTCAACGCATTTAAATTTGCTACTCTTTTAACGACTGCACTTGAGCCTCAGCTCAGCTCGGGGCAGCTCAAGGCGGTGATGAAGATGTCGCCTCCAGGCGAGTACAACGATGGCGATGTGATGGAGCGAATGAGTTGGACGTGTTCGTCGACGAGCGTCACGCCCGTTGGCTTTAAGTGCCTTTAAGCTTTATGCGTTTTATGGCTCTTTCAACGCCGTTCTTTTTGCAGATCGATTTAAAGCACATCAACCAGAAGAACGATAAGGACAATAAAGTCGAGATTGGCATTGATTTGCGCGAGTATTATCCGAGTGTTGAGTGGGATATTTTAGGAGTACCCGCCGAGCGCCATGAGAAGTATTATCCGTGCTGTGCTGAGCCGTACCCAGGTGAGTTTCGTAGAGTTTAAAGCTCACACTTTGCTCGCCAATATGCGCACGCGAAAGCTCTACCCAAACTCACTACGAACATCTTCATTCCAAACCCGAATCCAAATTTTGTGGAATTCTTCTTCGTGTTCTCTCTCTCTCTCTCTCTCTCTCTCTCTCTCTCTGTCTCTCTCTCTGTTTCTCTCTCTCTCTCTCTCTCTGCTTCTCCTTCTTTTCTTATGCTCATTCATGCTGCTCTCGCTGACTTGGATGTTCAAATGCTCAGACATCTTCTTCAACATAACGCTGAGACGAAAGACACTCTTCTACACGGTCAACCTCATCATCCCATGCGTGGGCATCTCCTACCTCTCAGTGCTGGTCTTTTACCTGCCCGCTGACTCTGGGGAGAAGATTGCGCTTTGCATCAGCATTTTACTCTCACAGACGATGTTCTTCTTGCTTATATCGGAAATTATACCGTCAACGTCGCTGGCTCTACCACTGCTGGGAAAATATCTTCTCTTTACCATGTTGCTGGTGGGGCTGAGCGTTGTCATCACCATCATAATACTCAATATACATTATCGAAAGCCCAGCACACACAAAATGCGGCCCTGGATAAGGGCGTTCTTCATAAAGCGACTGCCCAAGCTGCTTCTAATGCGTGTACCCAAAGATTTGCTGCGTGATTTGGCCGCCAATAAGATCAACTACGGATTGAAGTTTAGCAAAACAAAGTTCGGCCAGGCCCTAATGGACGAGATGCAAATGAACTCCGGCGGTTCCAGTCCTGATTCAATACGTCGTATGCAGGGACGTGTTGGTGTCGGAAGCTGTAATGGCATGCATGTCACCACAGCAACCAATAGGTAAGTTTCTGATACGAGAGTCGCTCAATAATATTGTAAAACATGAAAGGGAACTGTGATAATTAGGGTCGCAAAAATTCATTACATTCCACTACGAATAAAAAATAAGAAGACTTGTGTAAAGGTTTCAGAAAAAATAATACAAATAATAAGAACTCAGAGCAGAAAGGTAAAAATTTTAGTTCCCTAGAAAATAGAAATATTAATAAAAATAAATAAAAAAAAGGACTGCGAGTAGCAAGAGTGCGAAATTAAATGATGATAAACAGGAAGCCATCCCTTTAGTAAACAAGTTGATAAAAAGAAAATATATACGCGTTGTAGCCTGAAATATGAAGGAAGCCAGTAAAACAAAAAAGGAGAATTAAAGCTAATGAAAACAACGCCTTAAAAACAAAACAGGAAAAATGCGTGAGCAAAAACGCAAACCTTTTAAATGTATAGAAGGAAAACTTGATGAAGCAAATGAACTTAAATATGAAAGTCAGACTCTTAATACTCGGCTTGAATAGTCGTCCATTTCTGTGTCCCTTACAATTCCTGAAACGTCCCCACATACTGCGTTTTCGGTTATATAGTCGGGAATTAACTTTCTCTTGCAGATTCAGTGGCTTGGTCGGTGCTCTGGGTGGTGGGCTGAGCACATTGAGCGGCTACAATGGACTGCCATCGGTCCTTTCCGGCCTGGATGACTCCCTGAGTGATGTGGCGGCACGCAAAAAGTATCCGTTTGAGCTGGAGAAGGCAATACATAACGTCATGTTCATACAGCACCACATGCAACGGCAGGATGAGTTCAATGCGGTGAGTTCTGCTGCAGCTGATTGAATTTTTAATTGAAAATTCCGTTTGGCCGGACGATGACGACAACGACAACGACAACGACAACGACAGCCACAGTAACGTACACGACATCGACATCGATGACAGCTACAGCCAATAGCAAGGCAGGAGCTGCTGGTGCCAGTACCAAAACTGAAGCTTGAAGTGGATATGGCTTGACCATAACCAAAGCCATAGTCATAGCCATAGTCAAAAAACCACAGAAAGCGCTTTGAGCGTCTCTTCTTGCCATTTGTAGTGGTTATCGATGTCTGATCAGCTCAACTATTTAACTAGCCCGCCGGCAGTACCGTCGGTGAAAACCCGGATTGACCGCTCACTATCTGTCTATCCCGCTCTCTCTCTCTCTCTCTCTCTCTCTTTCTCTCTCTCTCTTTCTTTCTCTCTCTTCCTATCTGACTGTCTCTGTTTTGGTTTAATTTCTTTGGACTTATTTAAGCTTTGCTATATTTGCACTTTAAGACCACACGAAATCCACTTTTAATTGCTTTTGTTCAATTGACTGGCAATTGGCTAGCAACGATTCCATTCATCGATTCAATCAAATCCAGCAACCGATACTTTGTTCTTCATTCCTGGCGCTTGTTTTTTTTTGAGCCATTTTTATTTGCTTTACTTTTTGCTGTTCCCTTAGTTCGTTTTGCTTTGTTGCTATTGGAAGTTCATTTTGATTGATAACCAACTGGGCGCTGGCCGTAAGCAGATTAAGCGTCAGTGCTTAATGAAAGCAATCGCTCAAAGTGTGGGCTTAAAACGTGCTGTAGTTAGTTTGCCAATATTACTCAATATTGCGACCCTTTGTGCAATTTAACTATTCAACTGATGAGAATACATATAATATTTTATATATATAATCTATATTTAAATATTACGAAATTGCAATATTGATTGGACTCATTTGTGGTAATTCTGTTTTGGTTTATTTTACAACAGGAGGATCAGGACTGGGGCTTTGTGGCTATGGTCATGGATCGCCTGTTCCTCTGGCTTTTCATGATTGCCTCTCTGGTTGGCACTTTTGTCATATTGGGCGAGGCACCTTCATTGTACGATGACACCAAGGCCATTGATGTGCAGCTCTCGGATGTTGCTAAGCAAATCTACAATCTAACCGAGAAGAAGAATTAAATTCAATAATACATTCCAAAAATAGTTAACATTGCGTATTTATATCTAAATGTCATGACATTAAAGCCTGCCTGAATGCAAGCCCTAGATCAAAATGTGTTTTAAAGAAATTAATAAAATAAAAAATAAAAAAAATAAAAAAACAAAAAATAATAAAAATAAAAAACAAAAAGTCAAGCAATATGCTAAAATGCAGCTGTGGCTTTCGGCTATGGGTGAGCAGCTGGTGCACTCTAATGCTGCACCGCAATGTTTTCAGTAATGTAAAAATAAATTTTTCTCTGCAGCTCGCCGCACTTTGCACACACTTACACAGCTGGCAGTATTTCAAAAGTAAAGATTATATCTATAAAAAAAAAAAGGAAAAGTATTCAAGAAAAGCACATTTCGTTGATGAAGTCGCTCCTGTAAGTAAATATTATAAAACCTGCTTAAATTTGCTAAAAGCACTCGAATCAGACTTCACGTTGTCGTTGATTTTGTTGTGTAGATACCAAAGGATTTACCGCGGAATGTGGGTTGCTATGCGCTGCCTTTTTATCAAATCTGCGAAATTAAGCTTTTCGAAAATGCGCAGCAAACGAGACCAACCATGTGGAAATAGCTATTACGGCGACTGGGAAAGCCAAGGACTGAAGCAACAGCAGATCCCAACTTTGACAGTGTCTCAAAAAGTTGAGCACCAACATTTTCAAATGTTACTCATATCAGAATTTATTGCAGTGTGTGCTACTGCATATATTCTTTTGCATATAATATTTTTAGCTATAAATTAAATTTATTTATATTTTATTCATATTATTTATGAATGCATATATGTATATGTGTCTGTATGTATTTGTGATTGTGAAGGCCTATTAGCTAAAATTAAGAAGTTCGAATCGATAACTTTCACATATCCATTCATTTATATAAATTATTTCTACCTTCAACTATAATATTTCTTTGCAATATCTATTCAAACTTTTCTGCTTACACTGTCTAATGTTAGTACTAAAAAAAATCAATGTTAAAGATTTGAAGAGCAAACAGAGCGATGAAACATATTTATAGTATCCATGGAGAGCTGTTGGCAAATTTGCACACGCTGTTGCAATTGCAATGCAACTTGCATTATTGCTGGTTGGCCCCAAGGCGACCCCTTAAAGTATGCGGCAATCAAAAAATATCTGCACAACTATTTGTTAGAACTACAAAACTATTTCTATACAAATGTCACAATTTTTTTTCGTCGTTTTCTATGAATGTCATTCAAATTGATGCACAGCGAGTGGCAGGCCGAGTCGAGTTTTGTTGGGGCAGGCGGCATGCCACCCAATAACTATTTCACAATGCCAGCAGCCGTTGCCTGTCAATGTCAGTTTGCGAACAGCAGTTGCAATTTCTTACAGAGCACAAACCGTGGGACAACAACAAAATGCAAATTGATAAACCAGGGCTATGACTGAGCTCAACAAGTAAATTGTAGAAATGCGAATGCAGAAGCAATATGCAAACATATTTTGCATACTTTTGCCACCATTCGACAATAACTTTACGCACACGCTGACTCTTATTCATTCATTCAAAGACATTTCGACTTGGTTCCGCTCACCCAACATGTCGACAAGTTCAATCTGTTGTGCTTGCCATTACTCCCTCACTTTAATACAACTCCCGACTAGCTGACTGGCTGGCTGACTGACTGACTGACTGACTTTTGTCAGCTTGCCGCATATGTGCGTCATTTTCCCAGTTCAGCGAACAAACAGCACATATTTTTATTTTCATTTCTTGCCTTCAATTTAAATTCATATTATTTCTGTTTCAAATGTGCCGTGCGCGCTTTCACATATGGGCAGAAAACGTTAAGCAAGAAACACAAAAAAAAACCCAAATATGTGGCTTCTTCGCCATAAGGAAACTCTAATGCGCTGCAAACCCAAATAGAATTATGTAAAACTTTTAGTAAAATAGATGAACGTATAAAAGGCATGACATAAAATACAATAATTAATTAATTTATTAAAAAAAAAAAAATAACAATAATAATTATATCATCAGAAATATACAAATATAAATAATTTTCTTAATAAAACATTATTGTCATCTTCTTTTCAATTAGAAGTAAAAACTAAAATTACAAAATTCTTGGTTTTAATCTTTAAATTTAATTAATATTTATCACTTTAAAATAATATTTTAAATTTGTATTATTACATCAAAATATTATTTTAATAATTCAGTGCACAAAGAAACTTTCTATATTCCGATTAAATTTCAAACATATATATTTGATAACTTTAGCGTTCAGTGATTGTGATAGAATTTATTGAAGTGCGCATATTCCTATAAAAAGAAAAAGTTTTTATAAAGTAAGCATTATATACTTTTTGCATCCTTTGTGCATTTCGCACAACAACTTAAGTGACTTACAAAATGTCCATAAAAATCGTGAGATCCCTACGCTGCAGTTCTTTCCCTGCCATGTGCAGTGATATTTTGTAGCTCTTCCCAGTGGTGCATTTCCTGCTTGTCTATATATAAATATAAATATATATATATATATATATATATATATGTATTGTATACATTTCGATTTATTGCTATGCGAGAGTCAAGTTTCTGACTTTCACATTTTTGCGGACATATAATTCATAGCATACTTTCTGGCGTGCAATTTAATTTCCCGCTGACTGCAGAAGTTTTGCAATCTGTTTGATTTACCATTTATTTATGTCGCTCGAAAAATTCAATTTGCTTTCAAAACGGTACATTTTTTATGCCCCATATCAAATGGGTAGCTTTGTGCACTGCATTCAACAGTTTTAATGCAATTTCTGCAACGGTCAACGGTTAGGTTGACAGCCAGCTCTTTGCAATTGGCGACTTCGGGTAGCCTTGATATAATTAACATTGCTTTGCAGCTGATGGCTGACTGGCAGCGTTTTAAATTGCCATTAGCTGGGGCTGGACACGCCTCGCTGGCGAAGCCCACACGATTAGGACGCGCGTGTCAGTTGTCTAATTTTATCGCAAAAACAATTTGTCGCGCAAAGTTTTTGCTGACAGCATTTTCCGTCTTTGTGGCAAATTTTCCAACGATTAATAAAAGCCAAAGAATAGTGCAACAACTGTCAGCACTTACTGCAGCCGTCGCTGTGGCCTAGTTAAAACTTGAACTGAATTCTGGGACATGTCAGAACTTTGTGACTGTCATTTATTTATGAATTGCTCGCTCGTAAAGTTGTTGCCACACACATACAGATCACATCCAATTAGCATATTAAATTAAATAAATATTAAACTAACTGCTGTTGGCCTCCAACCACATATACTCACACCCATTACGTATACGACATGCAGTCCAGCGCTGTCAATACCTAAAGTGATCAACTATACACAGACACGCACACATACACATGGGCAGACTGTCATGCAGTTAGTCATTCACTCATCAAACATCAACCCTACACCACACCACCCAAACGTCTCTATGGATTACTTGCCAGCGGCTTTTACGAGTGCTGGGCCCGGCTCCAACCCCAGACCCAGCCGAAGCCCTGCTCATAATTTATGCCACTTATCTTAATAATTTTGGGCGGAAACTTTACCAACATACATCGACATCGACAGCGACAGTGGCAGCTCAAATATTTTAAACATTTACCTAAGCAGTAGTGAAAGGCGTGGGCCAGGACAAAGCCTGGAATTTCAGGTGTCCTTCGTCTGGTTTATAGTAAAAATATGAAACCTATGAAAATTCTGAAATAATTAAATTAACTAGTTTAATAATTTGATTAAAATTAATCAGATATTATACATTCTGATTATTTTAAAAGTTGAATAACTGATTATACATTCATTCAGGTAATTTTAGCATTTTATTTACTTAAACCGTTTAAAGAACATGTATTTATATATCTTGTTTAGATTTACATACATTTCTACATTATTATGCAATGGGTGCTATTTTTTAATTATGTTTGATTTTTAAATATACATTTTGTCAATACTGCTTAAAGTATCAATAAATTGGTCCTTAGAAGATACTCATACATACTTTGAAGTATAAATTCAAAGAACTGAAGCTACTTCCATTGTCGTGACCCCTGCTCCAGCCAATTGAGCGCATCCCTGGCATTGTTACCTTCGCCTTGGCATTTTACATCAACTTCGTCGTCACACACACACACACACACACACACACACACACACATAGATACACGCAAGCACACATATTTGCATGTACATAGTTGAAACGCCCCATGCGGCGGTTTTGCTGTTTGTTTTAGTGCCAATGTAGCATAGTTTTATGCATATCCTAGTAGTCCTGTGTGCAGCGTCTTTGCCTTGGCATAACTTTCTGCGACATTGCTGTGTATGGCTCCCTCCGTGAGAATGCTGTGGCTTCTAGCTGCTTGATGCTAGCTGCTGGCTGCTCCAAGCAAAATTTACTTTGCTCCACTTGACTTTTTCCCTCCTTTCCGTTTCATTTTCAGGTTTTCTCTTTTTTGTTTCCATTGGTGTTGCTGCCTTGGCACAGCTGAACGCCCTAAAACGGTAAGCATATTTGCGTACAAGGCTCTGTGTGTGTGTGTTTGTGCATGTGTGCGTGTCGGCTACAGGACCAACACTACACTACACATTATTCATTCATGTTGGACATCTACTTGAAAATTGACTTATGTGATGTGCACATACCGACCGACATACACACACACTCACACATACTGCCGAGAATTTTGTGAAGGGAGGCAGAGATATTCTGGCAGATGATGCCTGCTGTTCCTGCTGTGATGACAGCGTTTTGCGGTAATATGCATTAAAAATTACGTATACGATTTGTGTGTTTCGGAATTTTCCAACAATTTTGAGCTCTACGTTTGTCACGTAGCTCAGGTGTTAACGTGGCTACATGAGATTAACGTGAAGTCAGCAAAAATCAACTGTATCGACTATAACTTTAATGCTTATCATATAAAAATCGGCAGTGATTAGAATGAGACTAAGAATGACACTGTAGCCCAAAAAAAAAAAGAGATGTAAATGAAACTTAGATATTTAAAACTATTTTGTTTGTAAAAACAAATTTGCATACGTTTAGAAACTTGTCCTTGTCTTTCCTAATCAATTGCCTAACTCATTAAACGAACATTATTTATGAAAATTCCTTTAGCAATCACTTAACAAATATTTCCCCGCATGCCGCACACTTGTAGCAGATTTGATTTCCCGTTCGTAAGACCCGTCAACTACACGGCAAAACTGGTTCATTCAAAAGGCCGCCAGTGGCTGAAATGTAGCACTTTGGCCAAATCCAATTAACTTGAACCGCAGCTTCCCGAGTCAACTACGCCCACACACACACACACAAATACACAAGCAACAGTAATACGTTGTGGGCGCTTGGGATTTAGTTGCACACAAGGCAACTGCAACAATATGGCAGCGCCTTGAACGGAAATCCATTGGCGCTGCGTTTCGCGCATCAGATATTATAAACATTTTTGCTTCTGCATATTTAAACGCGCCGCTATTACTCAAAGCATGGCCAAATAACTTTGGTGACAGGAGGAAGGCGAGGCGTATAATCTAAAGCCACCGCACAATGGCGCATAACAAATATCCTTTCGCGCAGCAGCTGCTACATAATAAAGCAAACGGCATCCTTCACTCAAAACGCTCGCAGACAAAGCGACCAGGCCTTGTCTGAGAGACTATGAGGCTAAACGAACAGCTGAACGCCTGAACAGCCAGCAAACTGGGTCATGTTTACAATTAACTTTTTGGCTGCACAGCCACAGCCAGAGCCAGAGCCAGAGCCACACAGCCATAGCAACTGCAAGTCCTGTCTTGGTGCCACTTCCTGAACTAAGCTCACCACAACCGCATCGAAACCTCAGAATCATCAGTCTCATCCCGCATGCACAAAGGCGACTCATTATACGCAGCGGGTTAACGTTTTCCATTTGCAACGCTTTAGACGCCTAGACGGACGACAGGGCATATTATACGATTTCCGCATTCACCAGATCACCGCAATATTTTCGGGTTTGTCGGTGGTGCACAGCCGCGAATGCAGCTCGTTGCTCATGCATTCAACAATATTAAGTGCTAATTTTCATTTGTAATGAGCTGCATCTGCTGATCCTTTTAGCCTGCTTCATGCATAATGCAAATGAGTCAAGCAATTGCCCTAATTAATGCGGCCTTGATAGCCCGAGTAATGCATTTGGGGCACCTTCAAACACCCGCCAAACCACAACCACAGAGCTATCAGCGTCAATTTTAATAAGCCTAATTAATAGTACACCAACACAAAGGAGCCTCCATCAGTTCCATAAACAAATTATTATTATTTCAAGCGAAATAAATGAAGTGAATAATTTAGGCAATTGCACTCCACCTGCAGCTAAAGAAGCTCTTCACATAGTTTCAATGGAAATATGTGCACATTAAGTACGTCTTCGTAGCAAATACAAATAATATTATTAAATTTAATTGCGCTTAATAAGTACTTAAATATTTCGAGCAAACAAACTCAAATGAGAAGAAGGTCGTCATCAAAGCAGTTGGCCAATATATTATTTTTACACTCTGTTCGCGATATCAAACGAAGAAAAAATCATACTCACTCGATCTAGCTCTGAGCAAGAGAGTTTGATTCTTTTCAATGGTATTTTCCATTGAGCGCATTGGGTGAAACTATTCGTGAGACGAACATCGTTTAGGGAAAGTTACGATGGACGTTCACACAATGCAAGTGAACAATAATTCAATTCCAATTGATGATCGCATATATACCAATCCATAAACAACATATTTTTGCTTTATTTAATGGAATGGAGACCAGCCAGAGTAACAGAAAACAAATAAAATCGACTGCGAGCTGATCGTGAACGAGCTCGTTGAAGAACCAATGCAATCGGATGCTCTCTGAGTTATTCCCACAGAAAATGGCATTTATTTTATAAATCAATTTTATATTTTTATAAATAAGAAATACAAATAAGTATCATACAAAATTTCGCACTGCTTGCACCATAATTTAAAAAAATAGATTTTTTATATAACAAATTAATTCTCAACTTAAGAAAAATAATGGTAAATTACAAAATTAATTTTATTTAATTTAATAAAAACTAAAGATTATTTAAAGCACAGAATATTAGAGAACCATGTGTAATGCTGCAAGTTTCTAATCTGTCTATATATGCGGACTTCCTTGGTCGAAATTGCTATTCAAATCTTAAATAATAAATTACTTTAAATTTACAGAACGTACACTTTTTTACTTTTATATATACTTATTATAAGCATATGATGCTAAGGCAACAGCTAAAGCTTTTTCAAATTTAACTAAAGCCATTAGTGCAGTATAACTCGCAAGACTCGTCAAATATTTAAACTGCAAAATGGGAACACAATTCAGCTGCAATATCAAAATGCTCACAAACCCTTTAGCGATACAAGCACAATGCACAATTGAAGCGTTTTACACCTTTTGTTTTATTATTTTATTTCTTTATTCTCGAAATTTTTGTGTTTTTGTGTTTTCATTGTGTTTGTTTTGGCTGGTTCTTGGGTTTTTTGGTAACCAAAGCACTCAGCCAGGCTTGAAATTATGCTTCCTGTAATTTGACATGAAGACAAACCCATTTAACACCCCGCTGGTTGCATTGTTTGGTCTATGGTCGTTGTGGGTCTCCCACCCAGCATCTGGGCTCAGTCTTTGGGGCATTTACTCAATCAATGTGTACTTAATGCATATTGTTTGAGAATAAACTCAAATAAACAGCTCAGACACATACCCACAGATATGCAAACAAAAACACAGTCATGTCGATGGCAAGTTCCTTGTTCCTTTTAGCGATAAGCGGCAAATATAACGATTTGTTATTGGTGATTAAAAATCCATTAAGCTTTGCCAATGTTTCAGCACTCTATACTTTGCCCTCCACAATGGCTCAATGATGACTAATTAAATCGTTTAGAGTGCAACTCCAAAATTGGCTATTACCGACCCGATTGATACCCTGCCAAATGCATCAAAAACTAAACTAATATTTCTATATATGATGCACAATGCATCATAGTTCTATATCATATATATGCAACTATATGTATGTATATACACGTTTCCTATGTTAGGGTATCGCAACGGCGAGCAGAATAATATGTTTTAATTTGTTTCGGTTTGTGTTTAATTCCACTCCTCTTGCTTCTCAAAGCGTTCTAATTAACTTTTATTACAGTTTATTGTTGCGTGGCGGAAAAAGCGTTTTCATATTTTAATTATGTTGAAGTGTCATGGTTTTTAATTGTAAATTATGGTGCAACACAAAAATTACATAAACTGCCCGAAACCAAGAAAAACAAGACCAGCAAACTGTAGCAATGAATGCGCCTTAGCTATAGTAACCATCATTTCCAAGGAATGGACCCTCTGCAAGATGGATATAAGGACAAGAAAGAGAGAGAAGAAAGGAGATAGAGTGAGTCGGTAGATAGGAAAATTCAAAGGCGTCGTTCAATAAATAAATCATATCATTCATTTAAGTTATAGTAGAGAACAAATTATTAAGAAATATATTGAAAATATAATATTTTTATAATATATAGAATATATATTACAAATACATATTTACTTGTTTTATTAAAAAAAAAACATATTCATTCAAGCATTCAGTTAAATCAAACAAAATTTCAAATATTATTTCAAGTGACATTTCTTGAACATTTACAACTTTCAGTCCTGTTAATTTATAAATTATCAATTACATTTAAATACGATTTACTTAGTAGCATATCAACTTTATCAACATAGAGTTTATGTAATATTTAATAATGTTAGCTTGAATATTATTTCCTCATTTTATTCGTAAAGTAAAAGGAATAGTAAAATTTGTTGTCACAAAACTTGCAAGTTTCCTTGGAGATTTCCCAAAAATAATTATTCAAATGTTTCACACAATTAGTGTAACAATTTTATTAAACTACGCCACTGGCGATGCAGTGGCAACAACCACATTGCCATAACCAAGCAACCAGACCAGTTCGCCAACTCGTCCGTCCGTCCGCTGTTCACAACATCAGCTCTGTCTCTTCCTTCGGTGGGGCTGGTCGTGCCCGTAGACCAAGCTCTACCCATGCTATAATTATGCGCTTCATGGAACTGAGCTGGCAGCGATGATTACGTAGCTGTCTTTGTTGTTGTTGTTGTTGTTTATTCATTAATGAGTGCAACAAAAAGCGTCGGGCGTTGGGCGTCGGGCGTCGGGCGTCGGTCTGTCTCTCAATGTGAGTACTTGCCACAGCGTACACATACAATTACACATATCATACACATACACATACACATACACACACACCCACACATTCACTCACTCTACAAGCATTTTGCAGTTTCCATGCCCTGTATGCGGGCCTTGTCACTTACACGCAAAATTTAGCAAAGCGCTGCGATAGCGAGGTGTTGTTCTCGCTCCACACCCGCATCTCTGTGACTATCTATGTGTGCACACTCTTTGTTGTACTGAAATTGCATATTTTGCAGCTTGATAGCTCATTAAGCTGGCACTTGATTGTTGCACCAACAAACAACCATTGCCACCAAGTTTCGCAAGTCAACAAGCCCAAACACATTCCATAATTAGGGATGTGAACCCCGTGACATTTATGGCGATTGTCAAAAACTGAAGTACACTTGTCTAGCCTTAATAATTAAAATCAATATAAATATAGATTAATTGTTTTTTTTAGTTATATTAGTCAACGAAATATGCATATTTTTGTTGAGCACTTCAACTTCAACAGACAGAATTATTAATAAATTCATAATATTTTTATTTTATTTATTTACATAACTAAAATTACCCACTTGTAACAAATTTTGAATGAGCTGTTGACTTTTTTTATATGTATAGCAATTGTTAATTATAATTAATTCCATGAGGCCTTTAATGAATTGAATTCTTTTAGGCTTTAACAATAATTTTTATTAATTTCTCTTTTAATCAGTCATCATAATTCGTAAGATTTTTCTGCATTAGATTCTGTATTAAATCGACTTTAACAACAAATTAGTCTTCAAACAAAATCAAATTTAAAATTCTTTTCGTGAGCAGAGCACGAGCTCATCGCCAATCGTTGTCTTTTCTTTACAAAGGCGCTTAAATGTTATTACTGCCCGCACCTACACCCACACACACATAGACAAACACACACCCACAACTGTATAGATAAATATAGAATCTTACCTGGTGGTAGCCGTGACGAGAACCTTTGGCAGCATACTACGCGCATTTCCCTGCATTTTTCCAAACGACATTAAAAATCCATTTAGCATGACGCTCAATGCAGGTACGCCTGGATGCTAGAAGGGAAGGAAGCGGAGGAGTTGGTAGTCAGAGTAGCGCATCATGGGGACTGCAAACAGAGGGTTAGGGAACAAAGGCAACATGGAGCCTGCCACGCCCATAATAGACGCACGCTAATAACCCTTTGAGTGTCTTCAGCTTTTGCCAGTCATTGTCACTCGAGAGGGATGCGTGTTCGATGGTTTGTCGTTTATTGAGTTATTTTTAAATTTTGCCACAGGAATTTGTTGGCCAAAGCACTGAGCGCTAAACAAATTGTGCTTTTAGAGCGAAGTGCACTTTACAAGTGACCAGCTGCGAGCTGAGAGCTGCTGGCTAGCAGCTGACAGTTGCGATTTCATTAGCCAGCTAATTGCAATTGAAATCTGGCATCAGGCACTGAAGTGCATAGTCATCTCTCCAACGGATCGTTGGCAGCCAATAGAAGATTTACACTTTTGACTGGTCAGCGCTTTTGTGTGTCTCTCATATGTAATTAAGCACTAACTGTGTCACACCCACGCCAGCATATGGTCGAGTGATAATGCTATCCCTGATTAAGCGCAATTAACATGCTCGACGCACATCGCTGACGTCGACATCAAAGCCAACAATGCCACGCCCACAACTGCTATTCCCCACAGCCTAAAATGGAGCTTCATATGGATGAGAACCTAATCAAGTGGTTTAATTGGAAAGCAAACTTGGATTTAATGGTCACACCATCGATAACTGTGACTGCGAATGTGTAAGTGTGTGTCTCTGTGTATGTGTGAAAGGATTAGCAGATTGCATCAGCAAATGTTCGACCAGCAAGCAAATGTTTGCAGCATTGAAAAATGTGGAATTTAATTAGAAAACTCTTGACCTTCTGACTTAAGTTTAAATAAAAAATAGCTTTGAGACATTTTGTTTGATTAAATACCAATTTTAGATAGAAATTTCGTTATTTATGAGTTATTTTTCCGTATACTAATCACATGTGTGAGCTCCGTCCACCCACTGCAACTATTTCAATTTGCGTCGATTGAGCTCTAACTTCTACGAATGATTCCCTTTGACTAGAGGTATTTCTGAATACACATATTTAACTACACAATAAGCTCCTTGCTTTTATTTAGAGGAAAACTATTTCTAAATACGAGTGAATGGTATGCTAGAGTATAACTTTCATTTGAAAGTCGATGACCGTTGTGAAAAGGGCCCCAACTGAAATCTAGTTGAAAGGTTTTTAGAGAGTCCTCTCGGACGCTGGAAAGTTATCTCACCTGCTGTGCGCAATCAAATACCATACAAGAACAAAAAGAGAGGCGAGTGGAAATGAAACGAGATGAAACGAAAAACTAGCTGCTGCATTTATTTTGATTTCTAATACAAAAAGTAAGAGAAAAGCGTTAACTTTTAAAACTTAATTTATATGCACGCACACTCAGGCACTGGCAGCAGACAGCAGACAGCAGACAGGAGGCAGCACTAGAGAGACGCAGGCAAACAGGAGCAAAGGATTCAGCTTACATCACAGGACACTTGTACACACATACATACACAAACACAAGCACATTTATATATATATATATATATACATATATATTTCCACAAGGGCATATATATTGCCACAGAGGCAAAGGCGTTCGTTTGAAGCCGAAGAGCGCAAGAGTCCAATTTCGGAGCAGCGTGTAATATTTTCTGCATTTTTATTTATTTCAACTTTTATCTTTCATGCTCCGTTGTTGTTTTTTTTTTTTCAATTTATTTCAATTTTGACGGTTCTATAGTTAGTTTTTTTGTGGCTTTAGTTAAAAATTTACAGTGCGCAAACAAAAACAAATTTATGGCCTGACAACCTAAAGGGTTTCACTGTCTCTGTGAGGTGTCAAATCTAATGTTGGATTATATTCCAAAAAATGAAATCGCTCTAAATCCATTTATTTTCATGATTTCCTTTTTATCTTCTCTCAAATTTTCATAAGGGATACTTTAAAAATTTAAATTCATAATTAAATAAAAATGAAATGTAAATATAAAATAAAGCAATGAATAGATTTGCATTTAAGTCAATTTTATTTTATTTAACGAGTTAAAGATTAACGATTTGGGAATTGAGACCCGGCTCCCAAGACTCTGATAAATTTATGTCGAAAGGCAGCTGCGGGATTAGAAATAGAATTGAGTGGACTACAAAGTGAGTGTTGACTTAACGGACGACGTTGCTTGGCATAATTTGATTCAGGAGGCGCAACTAAATTATTCAGAATCGTGATAATCTCTGTGCACAAGCATAGAGATGGACACGCACACAAACAGACACAACACATAATTAGTGGTAGGCTAAGTGAAATAAATTATCATAATAATGTCAAATATTTGGCCAGGGCAATTGCATTAGATCGACCAGAGTGAGAGGAATCAGTGCGCCGCGCCTGAAAGAATGCAACAATAAATTGCAATTGCGCTGACAGCCGAGCCCAAGAAACGGCAGCCTTGCAAAAAGGCAAACTCATTACAAATGACTGCATTAATTTCAACTCGAGCGAACAAATGAAGTTTCACGGCACCATCAAATGGATACTGGGCATGTCCTTGGGGAGGGCTAAGATGAAGCAGAAGCAGAATACAGAATACAGAATGCAGGCTGTAGCAACAGCCTCTGCAGATGGAGGCTGCTATTAAAGGGCAACAAAGGTAAAAGGCAGACGACAGCCACTTGAGTTTCATTTGTGAGCGCCTGGAAAATGCAATTAAATGGCGCATCAAGTGCACGTTGGCAACGCCTTGAGCAGCAAGCCAGAGCGCACTGCTAGTAATTTAATAAGCACCATGACGACAAGGATTTCACAATACAAAGTGCATAACAAGTAACTTGCTCGCGACTAAAATTAAGTACCAAAAATGTGGCCATGAAATGTAATAAAACCTAACGTTTACTAATTATTTTGGAAATTGTACAAATTTATTTAAAGAAAATGCATGCATCATTATAAATTATATATAAAATAGGTTACGTAAATTTAACGTTAAAGCGTTGATAAATTATATATAAATAGATTTAATTAAAGTGTAAATTTAACTTCATTAATTAATTTGAAGTATACAAATATTCGCTAAAATATTCATTAAAGTTTATGTTAAGTACATTAAATTTTACCAATTTATATATAAAATAAAAATATATGTATGTATAAATCCCAGAATCAATTCAACAATTTTTCTTAGTACACAATGATTAACTTCGTAATTGATTTACAGCAGCGATTGGATTACATTGGAGCTTAAAATCTAACCAGAACTGCTTGATCTCGTAATCTATAAGCTCAGGACTCGTTCAACTGTTTCACTTAGAGCCACCAACACAAACGCCAGGCATAATTTACATGGCCTGTGTATCGAGGGTATACTCGTAAACACGTAAAGCCTTCCAAGGTGGCTGTCTGGCTGGTCGGCTGCAAAAGGGTTAAAGCGACGGACAGCTGTTTTTGCTGATTAATTGCCCAACGCAAGACACGCAAATTAAATTAGCCAATAAACGGCGGGTGGTCCACGCCCAATGCGGGACCCAAAAGCTATAGCCCGTTGTCCGTCGTCTGTGCGTTCTGCGCAGCGTCATCCCAGGGACCGAACCGTGAAAGTGCCAACTTAGAAATTTGGTTTTTATTTTCGCCAAAAGGTTACAACATTAAAAACAAATGAACCCCTAATGGACTACGAATGCACAGGGCCGCAAAGCCTGAACCGAAGCCAGTACCAAAACCAGAGCCAGATCTGCCCAAGGCCATGGCTTGTAGCAAGTTTGGCATGGATCCCGGCACAGCACAAATAATTGGCTTAATTTTTAATTGACGCGAAATTAATAGCCTCTGCCATTGAGGGGAGCTGGCTGGGTGCTGGGTGTTCTTGCCATTGAAAATTAAAGGCAACGAAGGTTCGTCGATGAGGCTCTGTGGCCAATGGCAAATCGAAAATGAAATTAAAAATGAGCATGCTCAATATAATATAAAATAAATGATGTAATATATATATATACATATATACATATATACATATATACATATATACATATATACATATATACATATATATATTAATGAATATATAATACAAATGGCATACAGTTTTGGAATTTCATATTTATTATTTTGTATATATAATTTCTGTTCAATAGAACAGAAATTTGATGTTAGAATAGAAATTGTTGTATATTATTATAAGTTAAGTTAACTATACATTAAATAATTCAGCTAATTATTCTTTCTAAATCATAGTCCTAACTAAATTTTCCTTATAAAGTACTTTGTAGTAGTTGCATACTGTATATTCTTTGTCTTTCTTTTACCGTTAAGACTTCTAGTTGATCTTAATTCATGTACAATAGTACTATACAGCATATAGTACTACGAGCAACCAACATTGCATTACGAAAGTAGTTACATAAATATTAATTGATTATTAAGAAGCAACCGAAGCGGTACAAACTTCATTACGAAGTTATTAGACTCTCGGCTGTCTTTATATAATAAGCCTTAACTATATAAAAATTGAAAAACTTAGATGTGGCCAAGTTGTGCTGCCAGGTCGAAACGAAAGTTCATTCGTGTTTGGCTCATTAGCGTTCTGGTCAAAATTATTAATAGCAATCGCAGACGCTGCAGCGTTTACGTAGCTGGGACCTGGAAACTTGGCCACGCCCACTGCGTGCTTTGGCAAGGCTGCAATTAAGCAGCTGTTAAATTTAATTAAGATTCAGCTTGTCTAAGCCTTTGCCACGTAGCCGTAACCTTCCTTAATCACAGCCCACGCTAATCAGCATGTGTGTGTGTATGTGTGTATGTATGTGTGGGTAAACGGTGCGCCTGTCCAAGTGTCTGGCAGTCTGAGTATACGCAGGTGTGTGAGTATTTACCTGTGTTCGTATCTGTGCATGTGTATGTTTTTTGGCACAAACTTTTCAGCTTTGCGCAGCGCAAATGCTAAGCGTGAAACTTTTTTTCGCCAACAACTTGGAAGTTGGCTCAAAGCTTGCTCAACTTTTCGCATAACGGAAACGGAAATACACGTCAAGTGTGCGGATAGGTGTCTGGCTCCCAGTGTCGAGTGCTTCATTTCTTTGCACAACATAACTAGCAGCAGACAACAGCAATAACAGCAACAACTACAACATTAACAAAAAGAACTTGAAACAACTATTTGTTTAACTGCCAACATTTTGGGCACTCGTCATCAACAGTCATCAGATGATGCGCAACTTTAATTAGTGTCAGGTGTGGATTTTTCACGTTTTCGCCTATTTTATATGCAATAGTGTGGCAGAATATTAACAAACTGAAAAACATATCTGCAAAGAAGTAGAGTGAATATAAAAATACAAAAGCGAAATAATAACTACTTTAAACATTGATAGATATACATTTTACAAGTCCTTTAACTCAATCGGATTTGGTAGATTATTTTAAATAATTTTGAATGAGCTTTGCCCTGATGCATTATATAAATTAAAAGTGATTTTTTGTAATGCATAACAAATAATGAACATAAAAATATACTGAAATAAAAATATATATATTTGAATATTAGAAATTAAAACGAAACTTGAAACTATATTAAATTATTTTAAAGAAATCTGTATAATTTTGTTAAGAAGCTCTACAATAGATAGAATACAATAAAAAGTATAAGTAGCTCGACAATGTTTATTGCTATTTTCGTTTGTACACAATCAATGAATTATATTCAAATAAATAAATAAAACTTTGTTAAGACAGTATGCACACATATCTTTATACCAGTTTATATTTAAGCCCTGTCTTAGCCACATGCAAACGACAATCCAAAGTATATTTATGCAATGCACATTTCAAGAGTAAAAAAAAACTTGTAGAAACTTCAACAAAATGTGTGTGCTGCGAATATAAAATTTACTTGTGAACAACAAGTTAAACTAAAACTATGTTTTATTAAAGTGAATATTCTATTTCCATCTTAGACGATGTAGAGCATCGGCAATTTAATCCATTGTAGTTGAACCAACCCTCGTTCAGCTCATTAGCAACCCTAATCCCGTGGGGTTTTCATCTATCAACGATAAGTATGCTATTTATATGATTATTTACATTTAGTAAAATCACATTCGCCTTCAGGGGGTTCTGACTAATAAAATGTGGCTTATATACACGAAGCTAAACATGCACGATTAGATTACACTCAATGATGTTGTGTTTACCTTTACTCCAGTCACTGACACGCCCCTGGGCAGAGCCCCTCCACACACTCTAATGGGGAAAAGTGCAGTGCTAAAGGCATTTATTCTTGACAAGCGTCGACAAGTAGGAGATACAGCCACTTAAATTCATAGTTGATATATTTAACATACACGAAATTGGTTTTTAACCGAATTTCAGAGGACAAACGGAGCGAGCGCCTTGGACCCAGGGCCAGGGCCTTGCCCAGGACAAAACCAAGACCCACACCCAGAAAACCGACAACAGACCGATTCTTTTGCTGGGCCTCTCGGGAGAGAGAGCTGAGCAATTTCATTTTACAACTGTCGTTGTTTTTGCACTCACATTGCGCCATTTAATGTAAATCGTAAATTTAAAATGTCATGTAAAACGCTGCCAGTATGCTGTGGGAGGTGATGCTCTGTGGGCGTGGCCACTGCTTTGGCCGGGCACTTCACGGTGCGCGCCACTTAAGCAAGCAAAGACAAAAAAACGTACATAAGTAAAAAGGGAAAGAGAAAAAAAACGAAAACAAATAGAAATAAAAAGAGAACCACTGAAAAATGTTATTAAAACCAGTTGGCTGTGATTGTGCAAAAGGACGAAAGACAAAGACGACAGCGATGAGAACAGACAAGCTGCACTGTAATGGAAGGCGGCGCTCTTCAATCATGCCAGACTTTAAGTGCTACCTCATGAAATATCATTCCTACTAACATTATGTGTGAAATAGGCAAGTAAGAGTCCTCGAGCCTGGACTATTGCACTATTGGACTGAAATCCCCTGAACCCTTCAAAGCGCTGATATTCAAAGCATTCAAAGGTTCCATTCTGCATTCATAACATGCCAGGATTTATTATAAGAACTTGAGATTGAGCCAATCCAAAACGATAGACGAACGCGGCTAAATTTACTCAGCTCATCGCTCAGATCAAAAATATATATACTATATGGAGTCTGCCATGCATTCTTTTTCCTGTTACTTATATTAATGTGAGAAAACGAAAAAATAATAAGATTAAAATTTTAAATACTACAAAATGTCTAATAAATATACCTAATGAATGAATGTCACTCACATTTCTTCAATGACAAAACATTTAAACATAATTTCTTAAGTTTAACATACTTAAAAAGTTTCTTCTCCATTGCGTGATGCTCTTAAAGTTTTCTTTTAGCTTTTAAGCATTAAAATAACTTTAAACCAAACTAATAATTATTATTTACATAAGTTCGCTCAATCAAATGCATTTTAAATGCAATTGCATCATTTTATACTTAACATAATATTAATTTTAAGAATTTCATAACACTGTGCAGCTATTGGCATGCTGCATGCAAAGTGGGGTGTGACTTAAGCCACGAGTTTGCTTTTAATAGAATTTTATGAACTTAAGTAAAGTCGTGTCAAAATCCCATGCAGCTTACATACACACACATACACACATTTGCAATACAAGATACACATGGAGAAGACTTTTTGACTTACGCAACAGCAAAAAGCTTTCAAAAAGGCTAAGGCCGCCCATCGGAGCCTGCGAGTGCGAGTGCGTAAAATGGCAGTTAATCGTGACCACGTAGCAGGACTATTAATAAAAGCGTCTTTAGCCTCTACATTTTGTGGACATCTTGTCCTGCGTCGCTGTTGCAGCCCGGAATCCAGCAACAGTAACAAACAAACAAAAAAAAATATATATATACATATATATATAAAGAAACCACGCAGACAACAACAACAACAATAAAAACAAACACAAAACCAAGAAAAGCGGCGCATCATTAATTTCACACAGTCCAACTGTCGAGCCTCAAAGGCACACACACACACATACACATGGTAGCCACCAGTGTGTGCGTGTGTTGCAGAAAAATGGCAAAAGGCAAACTTAATAACAACAAAATGGCTTTTGCGGCCGCCTGGCCAACTCACATTGCCATAGGCAGCTATTTTGTAATTTATCATTGAACAAATACACACACCGAACGCCTAGACAAATACACACACACACACACACACACACACATCGAGGGAGGCACGCCAGCAGTTGTGTGCAGTTGTTGTTGATTTGTTTGTTCTTTTGAAATGAACTTTAGAGCTAAAGCCAACCCGAACTGAGTTAACTACTTAACCTGACCCTGGGACTTCAAACTTAAAAAAAAAAGACTGTAATGACTCAAAACAAAATAGTATATTTTTAAGCAATTTTTCCCACTGGATAAATTAATATTTAATAATTATTTTATTTTATTTGTATTTCTTAAATGACTTCAATTACATTCTATGTAATTTCTCTATTGACTTTTGTCTTATCTAAATTTAATCTGTGGTCATATTGCAAACAGCCAGCACCAGTCGAATCGTGTGGGCGCACATGTGGGTTAACTGACTAAATGAATACAACCGAAAACAGCAACAACTCAAGCATGAAAATATTTTGTAACAAAATCGCCTGCAGCGTGGTACAAAACAGATACAAAGAGCCGCAACAAAAATACAAACAAAACATAGCTTTGAAATTAAATAAATAACTTGCTCAAATGGCCTGGCAGGAGGCCTTTGGAAGTTAGCAGTTGGCCAATGGCTGGGGGAGCGACACGCCAAAGTCAAGTCTTTCTCACTCATGTCGGCACCTCCTGTCAGGCTCTCAGCTTACCCTCAGTTTTATAATGCATTGAAATGGAGTCCCGTCCTAATTGACGTGTCTTTGGTCAAATATAGCAATTTTCGGATCTCTTTCCTGCCAGAGGACATGCGACAGCAGCGCACGGCCGCACTGTGTATGCAATTAAGTACTGTATGTGTGTGTGTGCGTGTGTCTATTTGTGTGTGAGCTTACTGGCCAAACTTTCCCTCGCACGTGCTTTATTTCTCTCGAACGAGCACTTGAATCAACTCAGTCAAATTGACCCGAATCGTACTTGACCAGCTGCACTGCCTCCTCGGCTGATTTGCCTTTGCTGCATTTCCTGGCCAGCAGCCCAAGCATTTCCGTATTTCCTTACTTTTTTTTTTGTAGCTTTTCTATTTTATGGCTTTGATTTCCGCTGCGCTGGTCTGTCGTTGTCTAATTAGCTGTTCAAGACAATTGCTGTAGCTTATAATTGTCGCTCTTGGACGAGTTAAGTCTCTTAAGAGATGCTTAACACAGCTCGGCCAGCTGTCCTCGAGTGGGGCTTATGAAAAACCGCTTAGGCCGACCCGAAAATGGTCTTGTTTCTGGCATTAGCATATTGTTTTGTGTTGACTGAACTTTAACTTGTGCCCAAAGCAAAATGTGTTGCATACTTTGCAATACTTATGCAACTTATGCAAATGCCATTATCGGCCAGCAGGAGGACACGTCCATAGCGCTGAGCGGGATCAGAGCATACGCCATGTTTAGCCACAAATAGAAATAAACATGACAGTCCTCACATTTTTTCAACTTGGCTCAGCTCAGCTCAGCTCTCAGCTTGAAAATGTAGATGGAGTTGAAGAGGAGATAGGGGAACCTGCTGGGAGAGGGACTAGCATCATTTTGGGGCACGCATATGACGCGCTGACACCAAAAACGACAAGGGCAACAAACATGCAGGGCATGTCCTGTAGAAAATATGAAAAATGTAAAACAAAAATCTGGCGAAAACTTTTCTAATTTAAAACTGCCAACAAAAAAAGAGAAGCAAAAGTAAAAATAAAATAAGGACAAAAAAAAAAAAAGACGCAGCAAAGGGCAAAGAAACTGAACGAGGCAGTTATGCAAGACTATAAGCAAATCTTTATAACATTTACTATACCCTGTTCATAATGTGTATACAAAGAATGTCGCTGTTAAGCTTTCGCCTGTTTAAATTAACATTGCAAAGAAGTTGAGTTCCAAAAATAAATGACGATATCAAAAAAAGAAACAAAAATGTGAAGTCCATAAAATATATGATAAAAGACATATTAGCAAAAAAGATCTTAGTATGTATAAGTAATCATTAAAATTATATAGAATTTAAATGTATAGCATTTATATTTACAATGAAACTTAACGCTCGCTTTATAATTGCTGATGATAAATGATGTATGTGATTTATGTATGTGCAAAGAGTATTTAGAGCTCTGGATATATCAATATGCTTGGTTATCAGTGTGGCTGACATCTGGAAGAGTATTCAGTTAAGAAACTCACAAATGATGTCTGTTGACAGTGGAGAAGTGAAAGTCTTTTGTTTTTTTGCTTACGCCATGGGTGGATGGGGTAGCTTACTTGCTGCACATGTTGATGAATGCGAGGCCAAAGAGATTTCAACTTTCTAATTTAATGCGGCAGCCAGACGGATAACTTCAGTGACAGAGACAAAAGCGACTGGCGAATGGTAAACGAAGCGAGAGTTGAATCAACGAGCACACAACCAAAATAAATTATATTGCAAATTATTAAGGCAAGCAACGTGGCGTATGCGTAATATCTGCCTCGCATAAAATTCTTAAAACTTGTACTGTATTGTACCAAATGTTTTATGCCCTGAATATATACTGCAAACTGAGCTTTTAATTGAAAATCAACAGACACGTTGCAGACAATGTTCATATGAATACTTGTGTAATGCGATGTATGCGTGCTAATATTCGATAAGCTAAATAAAACTATAGTTATGTGTTGTAACGAATGAGTAGAATACCAAATAACCTATTCCAATCAACGACGTATTCAATCAACTAAGACAAACCCCTAATCAAGAATTTGCAACATTAATATAATTAAAAAAACTTAATTTTTTATTTTTATTTAATAGATTTCATATTTATTTTTAAAATATTTGCATACAATAAGGATACCCACACCTTAAATTCTTTTTATGAATAAAGTCATTTCTTTCGTTTTAAAAATTCAAATTTTTATTAATATGAATATTTGTGCTATGCTTTCCACTTGACAGATAATTCATTAATTTAATAATTAATTATTAGTTTATTATAGTTATTATAGGTTTATAATATTGCTGGAATACTTGAAAGCCGACATAATTTCAAGAGTTATATGTTAATGATTTTCAATTCAAATGGCTGCAAGACATTTTTGTTATTTTTGACAATATCAAATTTTTTTGTCAAATATGATCCGTGACACGCATCATGATCCCTTTAAAGGTCCTTCCTCACCTAATTAACCACCTGCCTGACAATGTCCGGCGGCAGCATGAAATTGCTTTTACGCAATGGTATCTCACTGTAAAGCCGGTCGACGGGTGTGCGTGTGTCGTAGAGTGAGGGCGACTGGCAGATGATGGCGAAAGTGCCAAACACACAGGAGCACGTAAACAGCCAGAGAAAGAAGCGATCCAATACCATGGAAAAGAATTTCCAGTCCTCGACAATCTGTAAAATTAAATAAATCAATCAACGATTTGCGCAATGGCAGGCACTCAAAACTAGGCCAGAAGTAGAACTGTTATTCGATCAACCAAAAGAATTTTCTTTTTTTTAATAATTTTGGGATTATTTCAGTGCTCGTAAACCATAGACGAGAAGTGCTCGTATTGCGCTGATAAATAAATTGGTTTCAATTGAAGCCATAAAATCTCGTTTGCGTCTGTCTTTCAATAAACTTGAAGTGTAATAAAAATATAAAGTTATGATTTAATATTTTACAATTCCACGTTGCACATTTAACAGCCTTTCCACTTATTCCCAGCCTCATTCCACACTCTACAGTCGATGCTCAAACCAAAGTTTTGAGCAATAAACAATAATGGGAATGAGGGAGAATCGCAAGCGGATAATGTGTACGAAGGAAAGAAAAGTTCTGCCAGACGCCAAAAATATGACAGCCCAGCCTAAACAGTAACAACAATAAAAGCAATAATAATTCGAATTCGAATAGGAAAATGAATACGAATATCAATTCAACACTCGGCTACAATCTGTGGTGGCCCCTGAAGTAGCCAAATAAAAGTGGGCAAGGCTGAGTGGAGCCTTGCCATGCTAGAGTACTCAGTGCACCCGTCTACCCACCTCGTTATCCTTGTCGGCATCCTTGATATGCTGCGCAATAAATCTGACCGCACGAAATGCCTGCAGCACTTCGGGTGTTAAGTTGCGTGGTATCACATTGTCGGAATCTGTCAAGACCCGTGGTGAGCGCATGGAATTGCAAAAAAAAAAAAAAAAATTTGATATAAAATATTGGAATAATAAATAAATGGAGATGCCTCCTGTATGGCCCCCAGGCGGATGGCAACTCCAAATCTGCAATTGAATATATGCATGCGCGTGTGCGTACGACAGCGCCCGTGTGTCATATGTATGTATATGCATAGAAAAATATTATGACCTAAGCGAACAACAAACCCCACAGGCAACTGTAGCACGCGCAACTTTAAGTTGCGACAGCAACAAGAGTCGAACTGAATTATGGCTGCCAGTGTATATTTATTGTCAGCTTCCTCATGGCTGAGCATTCCAGCACCTTAGTGAATCCTGTAACATATTTACTAGCGCCAGCACTCAAATATCCAATTTTAAATTGTCATCAAAAATCCCTTCTTCGCTGATATAAAAGAAAAATTCCTTTAAAAAATTCATGAGTTTTTAAATAAAAAAATTAAATTAAAAATACATGAAAAATAAATAAAAAATGCATAATAATAAATTCAACAAGTTAAAGCTATACTTTATTTATATTAAGAAGAAAATGAAAATAGTAATAATACGAAAGAACTTATTATTATTAATATTAACTAAAGTCTAATTTCTGTACTGAATTTGTAAACTCAAGAAAATGTTTGCTGCAATTCAAACAGTTAATTTTTAAAGACAACATGCATGAACCTTGATTAGTTTTTACTGGGAGATTAGGACATAAGGAATTCGTTCTTTTCGTTAAAGCCGTTTTCACACATGGTTTGTTTTATTACCCCTCCTCACACACACACACACACTCATTCCATCCACATTCATTTTCTCTACGGAACCACATAGGCGTTTTTTTGTTTTTTTATTTATTTTATTTTTCGCCATCAAAACATCACATCATCGTCATCGTCGCAGCCATCAACAGTGTCCGGCGACAGCAAAGCGTCGCTATCAGCCTTGAGAATGCCCAACAGCATATTCGCTTCCATTTTATTGCATTATTTGCTTATTTTTATTTGATTTCAATTTCGACTTTTGGGTCGCGGTTAGCCGCGAGTGTTGCAAAAATATTTGTGTTTTTTATGGGCAGAAGATTCCCCCCAGCTCAGGCTATTGCTGGCTGTGTTTGTCGCTAGCAATCATGCCACAACCTCTACCCCTATCCCCGGCACATCTACTCAAATTCAAACTCACCCACTGAGTGCTGCATGCCATTATCGTAAGCGCCATCCTGGCTGTCTTTAAACTCGCTGGGAAAATCGCTGATGCTGTCGCTGAAAAAAACATATACACAAAGAAGAACAAACAAAAACACAGACGTAGTCATTGCGAAATAAAGATTAATAAAAGGAGACTTGTTCCTAAGGGGCTGGCATCCACCTACCGCACATCGATCTCGTTGGTGTAGCCATTGCTGGGCGTGGAATCGTCGTAGTCGGGCAGAGTGTACTGAGTGCGTCGCATCATCATCAGCTTAGGCATAAGGTGAAGGAACAATTTGCGGCATAGCGGCGACATATTGTGCGTTGAAGGCGACCTGTTGTTAGTTAATTAATTAATTTGTTAATACAGCAAGAGGCAATGACATTAGTAGGGTGAGTAATTTAGCTGCAGATCGTTGAGTCGCAGCACTCACCTGAAGTGTACGTTGAGCACACAGACCGTTGTCCAAACGGACAGCGAGACGAGTATCATGGTAAAGAGCAGATACTTGCCCAGCAGGGGCACCGCCAACGAAGTGGGCGGAATGATTTCGGCCAACAGCAAGAAGAACACGGTCAACGACACGAGTATTGAAATACATAACGTAACCTGTCAACGAAATGTTTACACAGTTTCTCTCTCTCTCACTCTCTCTTTCTCCTCTCTGCCTCTTTTTGGCTCTGAGTGCCACTTGCAAAGTCTTTTTCTTTTGTAACAATAACGACCACAACAATGACAAAATAAGACACAGACGCAAACAAAACGAACACATGGACAAACAGTTTACCAATCATTAAGAGTTGTAGCCAATTACATATCAGTTACGCCATTTGAAACAATAAGACGAGTCCAACATATATATTACTTTCATAATTTCTTGAAGTTAAAACCATAAGAAAATAAATCAAAATAAATGAATAATAACAAAAGTTGTTCAATGACAAACATGAAATCAGACAATGCACTCAACCAAACTCATTTGACTCACACCAACATACTCGCTGGCTTTGCAATCAATGGCTTCACTTCCCATCAAATGAATCATACTGTAAACAATAACAATCAAAATACAACAAACAACAAAGCGGTCTACATATGAGTGTGCCTGAAAGTTCTTCACTGATGTTGTACACTTTTCATTCCTCAATGTTTTTTTTAATAATGAATTTAAAATACTCATCGCGGTTCCTAAAATGATTAAAAATGGTTAAAGCCTCATTTAATCTTTCTAACTGAAGGCAGGAAATTGCATTAGCACATGCAATTACATATAATAAGAATACTGACCTACCTTAACTAGTTGTTGACTTGCGCACAAATGTATTTTTAATCTTTGCCAGTCAGAAATGTCAAGGTATGTACATAAATGTATATGTAAAGTATGTCTAATTGGTGCGCAAGTAAAATATTTCTCGAAGCTCGACTTAACTATCTTTTAAATAATTCGATCAAAGATAATCAATCTTAATGATCTTTGAGGAAATGTATTTGTTACATATTTCGATTACTTATAGCAAATTTCTATCAATACTGGAAGTACACAGCAAAATTGATGTCAACAAATTTATGTCAAAGTCTGACATTTGGAGCCTTGGCAGAAGTTCTCCAATGGGATAATTACTTTTGCCCCACTGATACATTTTTTAGCGCAGACCAATTATTTTCTAATTTTTTTTCCCACAATCTTTTGTGTTTCGTAGCATAAATTCATATTTTAGAACAAATAACGACTTAATTCTAACTATAATTCATTTGGCAGAACTCGTCCAATCAAAGTACCTCGTTTAGAGCATATTTAATATACCTAAAGACATAATACAACTGGTGCTAATTTTGTAATATTTTGATTAAGAAACCTAATTCAAAATTCAAAATTAATAAATAATCTGTTTATTTCATCTTTCACAATGCTCAATGAATGTGTTCGCTGACTTTTGCTTAAATTTCTAAAAATACTTATTGCTAATTTATTACTCCAAGACAAACGAGACAAGTAACAAATATAACAACAACAACAAACATCACTCTTTACTGTGTGTGTGTGTGTGTTTGTTACTATGTGTGTAAGTGTTAGTTTAATGCGTGTTTATGTAGGTGCGTGTAATTAGGTGCGTTTCTCATGTATGTACGTATGTAGGTGTTAAATGTTTGCCGTGTTAGGTATGTAAGGTGTGAGAATTTTAATGCTGCGCTTAAATGCAGATATTCAGGGAAAAACTTTGGAGAGGCGGAAACTTTCGTTTTTAAATTGGATTCAATTTGAGATATCAATTCAATTTAATCATCTTATGTATGCATTCGATGAAATTTACGTTATGAGATTTCACTACTCAAGAACAGCACAAATGATATTCGACGCAAAATGAATGTGAATTAATAGCGCGTGAATATATGTGTGCTGTATGATTGAAGGCTGAATTGGTCAGCTGGGAGTGCCTGAAACTCTGTGACTTGAAGATGGATACAGTACTTAGTAAATGTTTATATTGCAATTGCTATAAGTTATATTCTATAGTAAAGTAGATTGAAATGAAGAGCGATAGCAAAGAAGTAGATAGTTCTGGAGGCAATTATGTAAGTTGAGCTCTTATGGTGTATTTTTTAACTTTTCGTTTCAGAACTTTTCTAACAATAGTTTTCGATTAAAGCCAATTGGTATTAGCGAAATAACTAAAGAGCTCAGCTTTCAATAGTTGAATGTAGCTGAAGTGGAAGTTGAGAAAAAGATAGATTCTTTAAAGTGCATAGAGAAACTTAAGGATACACATTGAGAGATGTCTTAAGTGTTCTTAGTAGATTGTTTGTAGATAGTTGTAAGTGAAATCATATATCTACTAAATAAAACAGACAAACTACTATAATTTCTAACTACAGTAAATACTTAAATATAACAACATGCCACATGCTGGGATATCAATCAAAGGCAAAGGGAGAGGATATATATTTTGCAGTCGTCTCAGTTGCATCCGTGACAGCTTTGCTCTTACCTTTTCGCCCGAATCGCTTGGTAGATAAAAGACCAAAACGGTAAGAAAAGTTAAAGCCACACAGGGCACAATCAAATTCACCGTATAAAACAACGTTTTGCGTCGCATGGTCAACTTGAACGTTATATCTGCAGAAGGCATTAAATTTACATATTACAACAACCAGACTGAAAAAAAACACACACACAAACACAAAAAAAAATGTTGGTTGGCTCACCTGAAAAAGGCTCCAATGTGTCCGGATAGTATTCCTCGTTTTTGGTGGCAGGCACCTCGAGTATGTCCCACTCCACAGACAAGTAGAATTCACTTAAATCGATGCCAACCTGCACTAGATTGCTGCCAGGCACCTGTGCATGAAATGTATACACACATACATATGACTCTTGGCCAGACAGCTGCCCAAGCCAGACTAGGCAATTTGTTACGAAGCATGTATTTCCGCTACCCAACCCCAAGCCCCGACACACCCACTTTGCTTGTGTCCGCATAAATTGCATTTTGTGCATTGAAGCGCAAAGCAAATTTGCATCCTTCGGTTGCAGTCTAATCGAAATGCGGTTTAGCTTACCTGATCCAAATGTTTTAGATCCACTTGGGCGCCGTTGTAGGTCCATGAGCCGAATTTCATGAAGCAAATTTGCTCATCGTAAGGAAAATACTCAACGTTCATTTCACAAGAGGATTTGTAAATAGCTGGCGGCTCCCAAAACACCTCCCCAGTATACTTCAACGTCGCCTTCGTCATGAGAGTGACCTAAAGAGAGAGTTAGATTAAGTCAAGATTAGAATACGAGGTAGTTGAGTGCTGTGGTACTTCATAGTTGCCATCCCAATTATTATAGAGCACAATGTCGGGTACCCATATGTGCTCGGAGGGCACATATAATTGCTCAACGCCGCCGTACTCCTCTGGATCCCAGCGCAGCTTATAATCAAACCATCGCTAAAAGCCATACATTATAATGAGTTTCTTTAAATAGACATTTGATTCAATCTGTACCTACCTGCTTGACCCACAAATTAGTGGTCATCACCTGATTCTTCAGATTGACCTCAATAAGCTGCGACAGCTTGAGTCCCAACCAGACGGTAAGTGTCTCCGTATTATTTACCACCGGCCGTATCAGTCGATTATAATTGCTTAATAAATCATCATAGAGACGTTTCGTGTCCGGGTTCGCCTCGAAGCTAACAGGTGCTGGTTAACAGGAAAATACCCAAACAAACAAAAATCCCAAACATTGTTAGAAATTTCCCAAAACAATGGACTGCGCAGTCGCCGAGCTTTCGCTCTCGCGCGCTCTCTGACTCTGTCGCTGGGCGCAGCCTCTTTGACAGCTGGCCAACTCTGAAGATACAGCATCCGATTCATAAGTAGTATCGGAATTTCCATAGATTTTTCCAAGCCAAACTTTGACCAACTTACGTGTTGTATTTACTAATGGCAGCAGTAAAAAAAATCCCAACCAAAGCCAACGACACATGTTTACACTCCTTTAATTGCAAATCAATCCGGAGAGTATTTCACTATATGTATATACTTTTGTTGTAATTTTAATAGAATATTTTCATTTTAAGATGCGTGTTTTATTAGATGTAAACCTTACGCGTCCAGGGTCCAATCGTAACTGAGCGAAAATCTACCCGAATGCTGCTGCCCAGACGCAGTTGCTGTCAAACAAGTTGTGAACGCAAAAAAGGCGCCAAATTCAATAATTTTAAAACTTACCAAATTTAACTACGTTTAAATTTTAAGCCATTAATAAATAAGTCTTTCATTTATTCACATCGAAAGATGTAAGTAATTTTTTATTATTTTTTTTTTTTATAAATTATTTTTCTTATATAAATATATCATTTTCCTAAATTTTAATAAAGATGGATGGAACAAGTTTTTTGTATTTGTTCTTTCATTTTAATTTATGTAATTAATTTGAATTTTAACCATTTTTTGTTATAATTTTATATATTTTATTCATTTTTTGTTTTTCTTTTATGCACATGTATGATTAATATATAAGATTAATTCAATAGTCGACTTATGTATATAATTCAGTATTAATTTTAATAGACTTATGCACATGTCTATTTAATTGCCTGTACATATGTTTCATATGTACATATATTTCTAAAGCTGTTCGCTACTTTTCAAACTTGTCAAATACATTTGTAATAAATATGTGCTTAGATGTTAACTCTGAAGTCCTAGTAGTAAGCACAGTAGACGTTGAAATCAAAAACAATTTTTTACATATGTACATGATAAATTTTTATTTCGGTATTACATTCTGTAGAACTTAAAACACTGCTGTGACGGTGAGTTGGATTAGATACGAAAGTGTTTTTAGAGTAAAGTGACTAATGAGATAAATGGCATTGACGAGTTATGAGAATAAATGGAATGACGATTAGAGAACTAATGGAAAAGAGAGATGAATCAATAGATCGTATGAATAGCTTTTTATAAGAATTAGTGGTAAAGTGAGATGAGTGAGGTAGATGACTTGTATAAATTTTAATGCATGCAAAAATTGGTTTGATCAGTTATATATAATTCAATTAGTAAAAATATATCTGATATTAAAGTGTGTATTCTAATAAAATGGAAATGAAGAAGTAAATAGAAATGCATAGTTCTTATGAAGTAAATTTAAAGACTCTGATCAAATTCTTTAAAATTGAGTTGCAATCAAATTTGGTTTGTCCTGTGTTACTGGATATTCCAACCCTCAAGAGTTGCTTTATTATTCAAGCCAAATTCTCAACCAGCTGACAGCGTCAACACCGAGAGTTGAGCAAACTGTCAGCAGTTGCCCAGGCAACCACTGACAACAACAAATAAATAACGAAAAGCGAAAGCAATTGAAGCAAACAATTCTAGTCGAAAAATATTATTGGAATTGAGGCAACAATAAAAAAACTTTCTTTTTCAGCTGTCGATGATCAGAAATGGGTTACAAGAAAAATTTTCCGCAGGTAATGCGAGAGGCGGGCTTCAAACTGCGCCAGTATCGAGATGGTCCTCTGGACTGGCGTCAGATGGGTAAATATGGAAAGTTTTGATGCTTTGTAAATGGGAAATATTCACTTTAATGCCCACTAGGTTCCTATGAGACGGAACGGATTCTGCGTGAGCAAAACTTGGAGGTCGTGGACGATGCACTTCAGCACTTATCCGAGGCGCCGTTGGGCACAATGTTGGAAACGCACATACTCGATGGCGGCATAGCCAAGTACTTTATTATGTCCCAATATGCGATCCAGTATCTGCTCTGCTGTCGCACTTACCTGGACGAGAGTGTCGATGAGCTGCGAGAGGCGCACGAAATATCGCAGCAGGAGATTGCAAAGCTGCGCAAATCTCTGAGCGAATCGAACAATGAGGTGGTGCAGCTGCACAAGAAGATCACGCAAATTGAGACCATACGCGAGGTTGTATTTCCCTGTCATCTGTGCACCAAAAATTTCATCAGCAACGAGGCTCTGAATGTGCACATCGGACGCAAGCATCGAATGGGTACACCCTCCTCCAATGTAGCAGGTGGTGCGCCTGTCCGGGACAAGGAAAACGATATGCAGCTCATCAATACCATCAAAATGGAGCTGGAGATCAAGCAGTTGAAGGAGCGCCTCAATGCCGCCGAGCGCAATATAAAGGAGCGCAGTGGTGGCTCCAGGCCTCAGTTACAGCTCCAGGATCAGACAACATCAACGATGAACATGCGCGATGTTGGCATACAAAGCAATTTGGCCGACTACAAGGAAAAGGATGAAGTCAGCAGCGAGGCGACCGAGAGTGAGGCCACCGAACGTAAAGAGCAGCTCCATGGCCTGGCCGAACGGCTCAGCAGCTTTGAAGCTTGGCAGGCACAGCTCAAGCAGAGCAACGAGGACTTCATCCGCGGCATTAACCAAAAGCTAGAAGACCTAACCATAGCTCTGGAGCAGACCAAACGGAACGCAGAGTGCAAGGTTGCTGCTCCAGCAACTGCCGAGGAACGCGTAGCCACGCCTTGCCTTGAGGACTTGGAGCGCATACTCACTGAAAAAGTAGCCGAAATCGGAAAGGTCAGTGCCAATAAGCTGGAGGAGGTAGTGCATCAGCTGGAAACGGGCTACAAAGAAAAACTAGAAGCACTGGAACGAGACCTAAAGCGGCTCAGCCTGCGTAAACAACCCGCTGCAGAAGTACAGCCAGCTGCTTCCACCTCCAAGATACCCAAAGCACTTCCCAAGAAGGAGGAAAACATGGAGCGCATTAAGCGTTTGGTGGAAACTGAGTTCCTGAAGACCAAACGCGATGATGATACCTATTCCATAGAAGATCCTCCGCCAGCTCCAGAAGAGCAAACTCAAAAGCATGTGGTGACCCATGTGCAGGAGCTGGCAAGTGGCAACAGCTCGGGCAGTCATCCCACTTACACAAAGCCAGCGCCTGCACCAACACCTGCCGGAGATGAACTGAAACTTAAAACCACCACAAGCGAACCAGAACAGCCGGAAGCCACGGATATTAGCGAAAGCCTAAGCGGTGAGGAGAGCATCAGTGATGAAGGTAGTGAAGTCTTGACCTCCGAGCCAGAGCGAGAGATATTCAAGTCGCCGAAAATCAAGTCAGCCCTAAAGAATAAGTAAGTAACCACATTACTTTAAGGAGAGTCACCTTAAAAGTTTATAATCTTTTATAGACTCCCACCAAAGCCACTGACTCGCAAGGATGCGCGCAAATTAATCAACCAAAAGCTAAATCCGCATGGCTTCAATATGAAATCGAAGACCATATCCAACACAACCGCCAAACGTGTGAGCGCTGAGTTGGCGCAGCAAAGGGCCAGACTAAAATTGGTAGGGAATATATAATACAATAGGCCCATGGGCAGATTAACATTCATCAAGAATATATCCTGATTTCTATTCCAATTTTGCCTGATTTGTACATTTCTGTTCTTATTCTTTCAGGACTATCCACATTTCTATACAACACGCAATCGCATACGCAAATTTATAGAGAAACTTTGCTCAGCCAAATTGCCAGAACGTGCTCAGATTTTATTGAAAAATAAGACTCCATTGCAACCAATGGAGGTGCCGAAGAGTAGAAACCATTTGCTGACAACCACGGATGATGATGACGATCTTAATGAAGGTAGTGATGTGACATCAGCGTCTCAAGGGGTGGCGGAAGACGAGAAAATTGAAAATGCATCAAGTTCCAAGCGGCAACAGCAAAATTTCAAAGCGCAATTGGAGCAACTACTGGCCAAACCGGCGGCCCATGTTGTTCCTAAGCCAAAGCTGGTGCAAATACAACAAGCAAGGCCTGTGCCGCTGCCGCGTAAGCGTGTTATGTTCAATACGGAGGCCAGCAGAAAAAGTAATGAAGATAGCGCCGAATAAATTAAATACAAATCAAATAAAACGTTACAATTTCTTTAATTAAATTAAATAAAGTTGCCATCCACCCGCAATTCGCGGTGTGGCAACGCGATACAGGTGGCCATCAAACTACTTTACATATATATCGATAGTGGCCACGCAATCGATACGCATTCACGGCGAATTTAGATTGCGATGCGGCGAAGTGTGGTTGCGCGAAAAAATTTCTTGACGTCGCAAAAATCTACAATTGCTTGCAATAAATGCTTTAAAACGCAGTCAAATAATACGCAAACCAGTGACAAACGCTGAACGTACATGGCGTAACAGCTAAAACATTGAAAATCCGCACCAGTAGCTCAACGCAGCGCTGTTAAGAGTATATTACCTGACGACAACTACACAAACACTCCTACACACAGATACATTATACACACACACATACAGAAGTGGACCTCCGCCCCCTGTTGTCCGCGCACACATCGATGAAATAACATACATAACGTATACCGAAAATACATAAGCTTAAGCTAAACTAACGGAGCCAGCAGTAGCAATCAGAGCGGACGCAGGTAAACAGATAAAAAAAACAGACGGAGACACTGAGAAATAGGCGCAGGTGTCAACAGCTACAACATCATCAACAACAACAATATCAGGAGCAGTAACAGAATAAAACATGTCCGACATCATGAATATTGACAGCATTATATCGCGTCTGTTGGAAGGTAAATAAAGTGAATTTATTGTGCACCTCAGATATTCATTATGAAAATTTATTTTCTCCAGTACGTGGTGCCCGCCCAGGCAAAAATGTACAGTTATCGGAGAGCGAAATACGAAGTTTATGCTTGAAGTCGCGCGAAATATTCCTATCGCAACCAATACTATTGGAACTGGAGGCTCCGCTCAAGATATGTGGCGATATACATGGACAATACTACGATCTGTTGCGTCTGTTCGAATACGGTGGTTTCCCGCCAGAATCGAACTATCTATTCCTTGGCGACTATGTGGACCGTGGCAAGCAATCTCTGGAGACGATTTGCCTTCTGTTGGCATACAAAATAAAATATTCCGAGAATTTCTTTTTGCTGCGCGGAAATCACGAATGCGCAAGCATTAATCGCATCTACGGGTAAGTGATGAGCTCTATATATAGTATATATATTTATAAAAACTAGTATCTAGATTATCAATAAAATATATGATTAGTTATATTCACCACTGTAATTCTGATGAATATAGGGTATTGATTTTTGTTATTTGAATGAAAAAGCTAAAATTGCTATCGATTATAGTTATAGGAATTCAAGTGAGAACGTTGTTGACATACGTTTTATTAGTTTGCAAATTACGCACACATATTTACAAAGAATACGCATGTATTATAAAGTTTGTTCTATGTAATTATATATATCTTTTAAATCTACTAAAATTAGAAAATCAAACACCTAGCATAATTTTACTGTATGTATCATATTCTGGATATTCAATTCTCCAATTGGTTATAAGCGACGGCCAGTCTCATGTAGACAGATATGTATATCGTGATATAAGTTAATCGGAAATGGCTTTTCGTGTGAAACGCTCAAGCGTTTATCACGCATTATTTGTTTAAATGTCAAGTCTGTGCCTGTATTATTCATGTATCTCGCCCGTTGACAGGTTCTACGATGAATGCAAGCGACGTTATACCATAAAGCTGTGGAAAACATTCACAGATTGCTTCAACTGTCTGCCCGTGGCTGCAATTGTTGATGAGAAAATTTTTTGCTGTCACGGAGGTCTGAGTCCCGATTTATCCTCGATGGAGCAAATACGACGCATTATGCGACCCACGGATGTGCCCGATCAGGGTCTGTTATGCGATCTCTTGTGGTCGGATCCCGACAAGGATACCATGGGCTGGGGTGAAAATGATCGTGGCGTAAGCTTCACCTTTGGAGCAGAGGTACCATTCAAATCACATATGCGAATTGAGCTGTATACTAATCCACATCTATTTGTGTTAAGGTTGTGGGCAAATTTCTACAGAAGCATGAATTCGACCTTATATGTCGTGCACATCAGGTTGTCGAGGATGGATATGAGTTCTTTGCCAAGCGCCAACTGGTCACACTTTTTTCGGCGCCCAACTATTGCGGTGAATTCGACAATGCGGGTAAGTGATCACGAATCATGTATTTATATACAAAGACAAATACATATGTATGTTCTCTATGTGCATACTCATTGATTCCGGACTTTAAACGACAAGCAACGTGGGTGTTATCTCATTATAAGAGAGAATTGTTAATGCGAGCAAATAGTGTTGTCATATACTGTATAATTTGTGTAGATAATTTGTAGATTAGGAATGATTTTGAAGATAACCTTGCCGGCAGAGCACAACAATTACGAAGTTGCAAGTAAATAAAAAGGCCCATAGTTCATTGTTAAGATAGAGGTAATTTAGTTAGAAGACTCAGCAAATTTTACAATTATAGAAAATGGAAATTGAAATGTAAACAACTCTTGTTCAAAAATTAAAAATACTTGCGAAAATGTTGAAAAAGATCAGATGTCTTATGTTTTGATAAAGCACATAATATGAAATCTGAGCGTTATCACATGCTAGTCTTTTAATTCAATATTAGCCAAAGAGAAAATAAATTCCATGAATAGAATTTCTGAAATTTTAAACTATGAGAAAACGGACTTATTGCATTTGATAGAGCCATCTAACGTAAACATAAAGAGAAATAAAGTGAGAGTCATACACTCAAATATCAGAAAACTATGATGTCGCGATATACTTTTATTTAGACAATTCATTTAAACAGAAAGCAGAAAATGTGATTGACACTATTGATATAAATAGTAAACAGAATGAATGTCGCGACTCTATTACAGTATTTATTAAAAATAATTTGATATTATATTTATATATATTTTTATTTTGTTTACTTCGAAGGTGCCATGATGTCCGTGGATGACACATTAATGTGCTCCTTTCAGATTTTGAAACCCGCCGATAAACGACGATTTGTTTATCCAAACTTTGGTAGCTCAGGGCGTCCGTTAACACCGCCACGCGGCGCAAACAATAAAAATAAGAAAAAATAAGCAACAATAATTTACAACAAAGCACACACAAAATCAATTCAATGCGCAGAAATGTTTGTTTTTAATCGAATATGTGTAATCGAATCGTGAGCAACGTTTTTAAGGATATGAAACTTAGCCTATTATCATTTGAAAAGCGCAAAAGCGAAATACTAAAAGCCAACCCATACATACATACACATACATACATACACATACACATACCCATACACAAATTGAGACACTTTAGTTCAAACTACTTGCAGTGTTAAACACAGCATAAGCAAGAATATCTCTTAATGTATTAATTTTATTTTGTTATAGTTTTTTCCTTTTGCGCAATGCAAGCACAAACACAAACACATACAGACATACACACACACACATATATATATATACAGGCAGAAAGTTAAAGCTAAAATAGGTATGAAAAGTGTACGCACACTCCAATTGTATTTATTGCATTTTCAAATATCGCACAGCATTTGTTTCTTTTTCGGTTCTTTGCATAGCACAAAAACCAGACATAGGATTATCCCCTTTGAGTATATATTAATGTTTTTAATATAGTAAATGGTAAAATGTTATTTTTATAATTATTTGTGAATTTTAATAATTGCTTTTGATATGTGTGTGAGGTGAATGCATATGCACTGCATAAGTATGTGCGTATTCTTAGCGCGATTATATATATATTTTTTTAACTATTATTCATCATTAAAATTCTACTACATGTTTACTTAGTTTTAAAGCAAATGCAAATTTAGCTCGAAAGTACATAAGTTTGAATTGTTTAAACCAAAAATATTGAAATAAACAAAAAAGTTGTGTATATTTTAAAATTGTATGCGTTGACGATTAAATATAGAATATGTGTAACAGATACAAAGCTACACATGATCGAAAATTACAAAAACAAAAACCACAAACAAAGAAAAAAAACAATAAATATAATTCATTCAAAAATGAAATCAATTGCAAACATATTTGTTTAACAATAAAAATATAAACAATGATATGCTTAATAAGGCAAGAAACAAAAACAAAAAAACTAAAACATAAAATTTAAATTGAAATTGTAAGTTCAACAGCGCTATAACAAAAGCAGCATACTTTTGAGTGGCACTGTGTGCCCTCTGCTGATGTCAGCGACGCAGTAGATAAGGTTACAAACAACATCTACAAATTGCAGAAAAACAAAACAATATATACGTATACAAATATATATATATTATATATATATATATATATATATATATATATATATATATATATATATATATATATACATATGATGAAACATGAATTTGTAAAACATCTCACAAAACACAACAAACACACATATATATATATATATATATATATATATATATATATATATATATATATATATATATATATATATATATATATATATATATATATATATATATAATATGTATGTATGTATGTAGGGTGTTCTATTTGTATTTGCGACAAGAATCGGTACATTCAAGTGCAAAAGGCCGCCACATTCAAGTATTATATTTATTATACATGTACGTACGTCCCGACATGAATAGCCCCCAAACAGGTTTCGTTCGTATAATCCCCCCACCCCATAACTAAAATATAGTAAAAGAAAACATTAAAGAGAAAAAAAACCAGCCAGAGTTTTTAACTTGAATGTCCAGCTGCAGCCTAAATTTCCTTGTCGAAACCACTCTAGTAATCTGTTTAATGTTGTATTGAATTCTACGTGCATAATTATATGTAAAAACAAATAAACAAAAGCAAAAACAAACAAAAAATAAACAATTAAAATTATTTAATATTATAGTTGATATTGGCTGTTTTCAAAACAAACAAACAAAAATTTTAAAAAATATATATATTATAATGTAATATCAAAAATTGCGTCAAACAGCTAAAAAAAATAATAATAATAATATATATAAATTTCTTGAAATGAAAAAAGTAATAAATAACTTGTAATTTTTTGAAAATTTGAAAAGACAACTAAGAAAAAACGCATTCAAAGCTAAAAATGGCAAAAACAAAACAAAAATACAAAAACAAAAAATAAAAAATAAAATAAAATCAACATGAAGCATTTGTAACAAAATAGCACTGTTTTATTAATATGAAAAATGAAATACATATTAGCAATAAAAATTATTGGCATCTCGTAGTTTTAACTGAAAATCGAATTTAACTATGGACATATGTACGTATATACTTATATGAGGTAAATGATATGACACTTAACTAATGTTAGGACGTTTGAGTCGATAAGATATTTATTTCTGTATAGAACTGCTCACTAATGGAGATCAGGTTATTTGGAATACTTTAATCGGGTTTCTTATGAGATAGAGAGAGAGAGAGAGAGAGCGAGCTTTTCTTACTATGTAATACTAATTTAGTCCACTCGATTATATTTGAGAGCACAGCTTTTCTCCAAGGGCGCACACATTGCTCCCGAGCCTCGGCCAGTGGCATGCTCCTCGCGTAGTCGCAGCTGAAGCATCTTTTGGCGCAGCACATAGGGCGTCGTACCCGTTGTTGCTGTTGCCATCATTCTCTGCTGCCTGCATTCATTTGCTTTGTTCTTCTCCCGCTTGGCATTTTGGGCCTCGCCCAGTTTGTCATAGGCCTGTTGAAGGCGCAACTCATCCTGCCGCTGAACACTGAAGCAGTCGCTGGCATTGAGCAGGCGAAACTGCTGCAGTTGAATAAGGCGCTGCATTTCTGTATTTCCGCTCATTGTACAGTTGGGCGTTGGCGAGGGAGTGGTTGGGCTACTGCTGTGAACCTGACCCTGACCTTCAGATACCGAGCGGCTGACGGCGCAGGCGCGTTGCTCATAGAGACGTCGATTGTAGGTGTGCTCGCAATGGGTGTTATTGTTGTTGTTACTGCTGCTATTGTTGCCTTGGTGATCTCCAGTATCCCAACTAAGTACCTTGACGCGATTATCGCGCTGCTTTTGTTGTGGAGCACAGCCGCAACTGCTGCACCAACTTGAGCAATGGCTCAACGTAGTTGTAGCCGAATTGCGTCTGCTGAAGTTACGCGAGAGCTCGCTCTTTGAGTGACCCAAGCCCAACTCTACAGTTCTCTTAACGCTGGGGCGCTTTACGAACTGCGTGGGATACACGCTCTGCCTGGACGATGACGTCAGCGATAAGAGATCACTGCGCGGCAGCTGCCGCTCCCGTTGCTTCAGTCTGTCGACGTGGCTCGTCGGCTTTAAGATGCTGCTTCCCCCACTGTAACCACAATAGCATCTCTGCATGACACTGTCGCTCTGTAACACGAATTTGGTAATGATGCCTTGATGGCCAAAAATTGTCTGTGTGCTCAAAGAATGCTCAGCGGCGTTTGATCAGCGTTTGGGGCAACCGGTTTGCACACGAAGCTAACGCCCAGACACCAGCAGCAGCGGTGACGGCGACGACAGCGACAGCGACAACGGCAGCGGCCTGCATTCCCGTTAGCTGGTTAGGCTGCCAGCTCGCTGCGTTTGTTTATGTTTGAACAACAATTGCAACAGTTTCCATAGACACATGCTGGAGGTCCTCGTGCTGTTTTTTCTTTTTTTGGGCTTGAAACGAATGACTTAGGCAACAAACTTCAATTATGTTTTTAGTGGTCTCTTGCATCAGCGATTAGAACTAATTGGTTAAGCTCTATTGCCATGGGAACTGGCTGGCATTTGAAGTGTCGAAATAAAACGGGATATAATTGCTGTAGATTTGCCGCTTAAACTCTATAGTTTTTAAATCAGTTTCTATATAGTTAAAGCAAGCAATATGCTGCGTGTTGTGTCATGGATAATTAGGGTAATAAAGTAATATACATTAAATGTGATTAATGTGGGGATTTTTTTTTTTTTAATGACAATTTAAAGTTATATTATATTCATTTTATTATTCTTAATAGTTTGAAAACTTGAAATTTTAATAAGCTAAATGCACTTTCAACTCGACTAAGGAATGCATAACTTAATATTAAATAAGTCCCTCTTCTGTATTTTTTATGAATTACTTTCGGTTTTCCATAACACAAAGCAAAACACTTTTATTCTTTGAACCCTTCCTTAAGTTCGTATGTAATAAACTTATTATATTCCGATGCCTGTACAGCCTTTAAGCAAACATGTAACCAACTTCTGTTTACTACCGGCTAACCCGTAATAACACCCCAATTAAAATGTAACTCAACTTGTGCGTAGCAAACTACGTATATACACACATATGCATGTGTTTGTATGCATATGGCTAGTTCAATGAACCACCCCACGGCAATGAAAGGGCATCTGAGGGTTGATGTCTAGCCTGACATCGTTCGACACTCGTTTCTACAGTATTTAACTACAACGAGAGCGAAGTCGACTCTGCAACAACTTCACGATCACGAATGGACATGGATATTGGCTGCATTTTCCAAAGCGGTCAGGCGGAAAGCCAAAGTTGCTACACACAACATCTATACATACATGCATAAATACATACATATTAACATATATGCATGTTTATGGGCTAAAGCTCGGCTTCGGCATGATTGTCTTTTCGGTACATGCCGTATGCTCGGTATGGAAGCTTTTATGAGGCCGCGTTACCGAAGCTCAGTATATAACTCGGACGCTTGAAGCATCCCACTTCCATTGCGTTGTGATAAGTCGTCGCGATTAGAGGAGAACCAATCAAAGCATAGCCCGAAAGCCCAGCAGCAGAAGTCGAAACTGTTTTCGTGCGCTTGTGCGTGTCTGTGTTTCAGCTTGTGTGTCCGCATCTGTGTGTGCCAAAATTAAAGACTTCAATTGGGCACAATCCGTATTGGCAATAGATTTCGCATATTGCATCCGATTTCGATCGACATCATGTCAAAACAATCGTCACTTATATTGTTGCTGCTAATCGCTCTGGTTGCGCAGGAGACCGCTAAATGTGTAACGGCCGCGGAAGATTTGCGTAAGTAAATTTAAGTGTCAGCATTCACAACAGCAGCAAGTGCGAATTGCTCGCAGCTTGCGATTTCGTTAGCTTTGTTTTTATTATTATTTACGTTTAGTTTTGGGTATGGCCTCTGGCCCACCAACGCTGTTTATTGCCTAAACGTGATCAATATTGTTTATTGGTGGTATATGCTTTATTTGTGGCAGTATATTTGGCCAACGGCCAGAAGGTCGCTGTAATATTCCCTAATGGCTTGCCATGGGTGGATGACACGCTGCGTTTGCACGAATTGTAGTGCAGTGCAGTTCAGTGCAACTGCATCGATAGGCGCCAATTGAAATGGAATTGTTATGCAATCGAAACTGGTTAGCATAATGATATCGGCAAACGGGTTTGCACTCAGTCAGTGGAGCACTTCCGCTTGCGATGACACATATTTCTCAAACTGATTATGCACGAATGTTAGTGGAGACTGTGGCTGTGTTGCCGTAGGTCATGAGTGGCTTTGTTATTTAGCCACAATCTCGAAGATAAATACATTGGCATGCGCTGCGGCTTGACCTTGAAACCCATGAACAGCAGTCTCATTTATGTTATATTGTTGTTTTGCTTATGGCTTTGTGTGGAACTTGTTTTGTGGCCAACGAACTCTTGCTAAAGTACTTCTCTTCGATTTAAGGCTGCTACAATTACATTTTCAGGCGCAAGGCTTATTCGAGTTGGTTTCAATGTCATGATCATACTTAATAATCTGTGTACATATATATTTTGATTTTAGCCGAAAACTTCCTGAAATGCAAGCGCGATGCTAACTTCGACAAGTGTCTCGTGGATGCTGTGAATCACGCTATTCAAGTGCTGAAAAGTGGTACGTATAACTTCCTAAGAGAAAATACAATGTAATAAGATTATTTGGTGCTACTTGACTAATTAATTAATGTATCGACAGGCAACAAAGAATTCGGCATTCCGCCACTAGAGCCGCTGGCCGTGAAGAAACTTGTTATAGACGCCGGTAACGCACCCATAAATCTTCGTCAAGCCTTGAAAAATGTAAAGGTGCATGATATGATCTCGACGAGCAAGATTCATCGATACAGGTAATTAACAGAATCGCGACAAATTTCAGCCCAATTACGTAATATGTTGTAAATTATATTCTTCTTCCTTTTCCTCTTCTTCATCTACCTCTGTAGAACCGATTTGGATAACCATCTGATAATTTGTGATAGCAAAACAGACCGCATTGAAATGGTAGGCGATTACGAAATGTCTGGTCGCATTTTGTTGCTGCCTATTACAGGGCATGGCAAGGCCAACATAACTCTTGTGAATACAAAGATCGAGCATCGTCTGATTGGAGAACCTTTTGAAAAGAATGGTGTTAAATATATGCGACTTAAGGAGTATCGCGTTGCCATGGATCCCAAACGCGTTTATCTTCAATTTGAGAACCTTTTCAATGATAAGACTCTCTCTGAAGGCATGAATCGTTTTCTAAACGAAAACTGGGAGACGGTGTTTAACGAACTGAAGGTTGGCTACTCCAAAAGCTTTGGGTTGGTATTCAAAGAGCTCTCAAACAAATTATTCGAAAAAGTTCCATTCGATCATATATTTTTAAGTTAATGCTAATATCCGATAATCAAGTACATATGTTAATTATATATTTTATAAATTAGTTAATAAATTATAGCAAACGGTTTATTGATATCGAAAAATTGTATTTGAATTATTGGCGGCAAGTATCGATAGGCTCGTTCTCATTGGACTGCCGGGGACTATCGATAACGAACAAAGTGCAAAAACAATGAATAAATCGAAGAGAGCAAATATTCTCAAAAGTAAATTGAATGATTTCTTTCTCTTATCTACTTATTTTTTAAATAGACTCACCTCAAAATTTCCAAGTTACAAAATTTATTGGCGCTTATTTTTAATCGATATACCAAATCACTGCATTCAGACTAATCGGACGCTTTACCATAACTAATCTTGCAGTTTTGGCACTTTCTAAGCGCAAAAATAGTTCTATTTGTTTAAACTATTAATTTTGTACTTGTGCATAGTGCACAAGTCGGTGGTTCACCTGCCTGCATGGCAGAAAAATTGAGCACCATGGATGCCACAGTGCCGGAGGCCAAGTATCAAAAACTGGCGAGTGAATACTCAAAGGTAACCAGCAACAGTTTACGCCCTATTCGCAAGCACATTAATCTAATTTAATCCACATCCGCCCATGCTCAAAGCTGCGTGCCCAAGCGCAAGTGTTGAAGAAAGCGGTGTTAGACGAGCAGGCCAAGGAAGCAAGTCTGCGTGAACAACTGCAACAGAATGCCACAGCGCTGAGACGAACAGAGCAAGAGGTCGACTCACTAGGCTTTCGCAACAAGCAGTTAGAGTCGCGTGTCTCCCAGTTGCAGCAGGAACTAACGGTGCATGAGCAGGCACGGAAGAAAAAGGAGACAAGCATGCGCGGGCTGTTAGGGGGCAGCAAACAGGAGCCACCTAGTGAAGCACCAAATATAAATGCAGCGCAGGAAGCGCTTATTTTCGAGGAGCTCCAAAAAAAAATAATGGAAAACGCACAGTTGACGTCATTGGTATATGGAGGCAACATAATTGCAATACACATATTCTTATGTTAAAAAAAACATTTTCACTCGCAGATAGATGACAGACAACGCGACTTGTTGCTGCACACAGAACGGATATCGGAACTAGAACAGAAGCTAGAGAAACGAATTGGCGACCAGAACGATTTGGAAAAGCGGTTGCGCAAAGAAGTCGAAGCGCTGCAGCTGAGAAACTGTGAACTCGAAACAAAACTGGTCGATGCCGCGAGCATGGCAAGTGCTCAACAAATAACCTCATAATAAAATATTAACTTTCTAATTGTACCTACAGCTTGGCAGTGAGGATGCTTTAAGCGCCACTGGCAGCGATAGCACGCCGCTACACAATCAACAGCAGCACCAGCTTAACACCAATATAGCCTTAACACTTACTGCCGAAGAACGCATCGCGCTACTAGAAAAGGAGTCGGCGCATTGGCGCGCCCAATATGAGGTGTCTAAACTTTACCAGAGCTTAAACTCCAACTCGAACTCAAATGTGGATCTCAGCAAAACGTTGATTGATGCCAGCAGTATTTGTAGCTGTAGCACAGCTGCAGCGGGCATCTCCGTTAAGCCAAGCTGCCTAGAGAATAAATGCGGACAACGAGCGCGCGATTCGCTGCAAGAACCGCCTGAGCCGCCTACTAAAGAGCAGCTTATATATAGCGCGTTTAGCAAAAAGTATGAAGAACTATTACGACTCAAGGCGCTGGCCGAGTCTCGTCTGCGGTCATTTGAACAAGAGATATTGCATTTGCAAATCTGCCTAGAAAATGCCACACAAGAACTGAAAGCCAAGGACGATCAATTGTCCAGCGTGGGAAGTGCCCTGCAAATGCTCGAGGAAGAGTTGGTAATCCAAATATCAATAAATAAATGTGATAGACAAATTCTAATATTTTATTCTCACAGTCTACGACTCGATATAACTACGAGGAGCAGATCAGCGTGCTGACAGAGCAAGTGATAAGCTTAAGTGAACAGTTGGCTGCGTGCAAATGAACTTCGGCCTTTCACATTGCTTTATATATTTGTAAATTATATAAAAGAGCCCGGCCACTGTCAAGGTAGATACTGGCCCAGCCCTGTTTGTCAGCAGGTTGGATATTGCAGAAACAGACTCATGCAACCAGGAAGCAACATAGTCCGAGTTGATAAGCAGAATTTGACATTAAGATAAAGCCTTTAAAAAGCAATTCATTTCGATAGGTCGAAGACTTACCTAATACGTAAGCTGAATACCCAAATCCCAACTGCTAATGGGGCAGTATACCATATTTTTTTAAATTTACAATCGATGCAGTGTGTATATAGCTGAACAAATAAATTTATATCTGTGTGTTTAAATATTTCACTAAAGTTTAACAATCAAGGTACATTATTTAAATATGAGTTACAATTTAATCGAGAACGAGGAGCCACATGAACAGCCCTGTTCCGCTAACGGGTTGGCAATCATCCGAAATCCAGCTCGAATTAGCTCACTATGGTAGTCCACCGTAGCGCCTGTACAGTAGTCCAGGGAAACTGTGTCAATAACCACCTTAGCGTTGTCTTCGCCAAATTGTAAATCATCTTCGTTAAGCTTGCTGTCCAAGTCGAATTTGTACTGAAATCCAGAACACCCGCCGCCCTCAACTGTGATGCGTAAAAAGCTGCCATCGCTACAGATCTCACGCAAACGTTTTAAACAACTTTCGCTCACCAACAGCTGCTGCTGCTGTTGCGTATTTGTTGCAGAAGCATTTGCAGCGGCGTCTTTGACGGCTAGACGCACTGAAGTTGAACTACCATTCAGTAAAGTTCTGAAAAAATTCATTAATTTATTGTCTTATTATTTTATTATTATTCCTTCGTTACTAAGCCTACCTTAGCAGAACAGGTTTTGCGACATGTCGCAACATGAAAGCCATTTGAGTTATGAGATTTACAAAAGTAAATCAATTTGAATGTCTACAATCTCGTAACCAAAACAAAAGTGACAACAGCTGATATTTCTGTAGATGTATCGATGACACGTCGATATAGTTATCGCAACGGTGGGAAAAATATCGATACGGTCAGATACATCACTGTAATTGCGCTTGCGCTTCTGTTTTGCTCGCTTGTGGAATTTTGTACGTTGGCTTTTGATTTTATAGTCAAAAAGTGTTTTTGTTAAGTGTTAGTAAATGTTTCAAGTATTTAGTACACATTGTATTTGAAAATGGCAATGCAGATGACAGTAAGCGGTAAGCTTGATACAAATTGCAAGCAACGTTATAGATTTACTGATCCCGAACGCGTTAAAAAAGATCTCGAAAACGAGCGTCGCATAACTCGTTTACAACAGGTAAGACGCAGTTGCGTTTCTTCTTTGTATTTACATTATAAAGTTACGAAATTAAAGGTACGCGAGAAATCCAGCACGTTGGCTCGCCACATACGCCAAGAGGTAGCTACGGAGCAAACGCGTCAATTAAGAGCCCTGGAAGAAGTGAAACAGAAAGAGTTAGATACATGGCGGGAGCATGTTGTGGCTAAAAAGTGTCAAGACTACCGTACCTCGATGTTTCAGGTGGGTGCCGCCCATCGAGCCGCCCAGGCTGAAACTGAAATCTCTGAAAAACAAAAGCAACTGCGTGCTGAGAAGATACAACAATGCCGCCGGCTCGGTGCGAAACGTGTAACACAGCACAAACCAACAAATGTTCTGCGTTCGACGGCGACACAGGGCCTTAATGTGGCAGGCCGCGTTACTGCAGGCACACAGACGCCAGTGCATCTTGATAAACAGAGAGAGACGGGCGGCAAGGAGAACAGATTGTGCAATAATCAAGCCTGCAAAGATGGGAAAAAGCATCATTCATGCAAGCACAGGCATGATCATATACGTTCATCAGGTAACGATCGCAATAAGAGCAACGAGGAGGAAGATGTGTTCGAAATAACAACCGACAGCGACACCAGCGAAAGCAGCGATGAGGAGAAATCTCAACCAACTGCTAAAGATGCAAAAAGTGGTTCAACTCAGCTGAAAAAGACGCCGCCTGTCATTTTAGATGTGGATGCTGAAAGCGATGACTCATTGGAGATCTGCACACGCAATGGCATCGAAATTAACGATCTGTATATGCAAAACAATCGTAAGTTTAGTCGCGTTATTCGCCCTAGTCCAAGCAAGAAATCAGGACTGCAGCCACAACCAGTAAGTGCAGCGTTGACCAATGCTACAGTGCCTCCTCGGCCGCGCTTCACACAAATTAGCGACTTGGTGCGACGTACAGATACGAACTTGGAGGGCGCACAGAAAAAGACGGGTGAAGAGAGAGCAGACCGCACAAAAAGTCCTACAAGATCGTTGTCACATTCACCTAGAAAACCAACAAAATCAGTTTCTCAAGTTAGCTCGTCCAACGTGTCCCCTACCCGAACAGTGAAGGAACCAGCTGTGTCTAAATCTAATCATCAAAAACCTCATGTGCTACCACCAGACCATCAGCAGATTCCAAGGCGTTCCTCGCTGCGATCCAATAACAAACAAACCGTTCCTTCAGTTAAAATTATTGATGCAGGCTTAAGACGCGGCGCGGGAACAGTGAATCCAGTAAATACAGCGCCAGCTAATGCTGCCTGCACGGAAAATCAGGGGAAGGAAGCAATGCCCGAGCAACCAATCCGTACAAATCCCATGCAACAAACACCCGTGAATTTGTTTCACATGCAGCACCCACCTTTCGACCCGGTGCAAGTGCAACACCTGAGTGTGCACCCACTGCCACCGTATATCACTCAACCCATGCCTCCGCATCCAATGTATGTACCACAGATGATACCACCCTACAATATGGTACCTTATCCCATGCCCCTATATCCTCCAATGCCAACCATGGGCCATTGTCCCGCAAAATCACAGCCAGTTCCTACTTCGGCCTCCAGCATAAGTGGTGGTACCTCAAAACACCAGAGTTGTGCATCCATTAAGACTGGGCACGTTCAGTTCTACGATCACAATAACAAGTATCAACGTAATTATAAGGCGCCCGAGCAAACCGTGCAAGTAAATCAGGATTGCACCAATATGAATGCCATGGATAATGCACGCGTTGAGAATCATATGCGGCAATTACGCGAACAGGAACTGACTAATCTACGGTAGGATTGAATTATTATTAATACTTGTCAGACAATATAATTTAATGAGATTACTTGTAGCCAAGTCACAGAAGAACGTGGTCAGAAGGCTTTACAACGCGAGCAGGTGCGTCGAGATTGCGCCGAACTGGAGGAGAAATTGGAGGCGTTAGCACAGCAGCAGCCACAACTGTTGCCAAGTGATGTTAGTTATAAGCTTTTTCTACCATAATCAGCTAATGATTTTTAATGACTTTTCCAAATAGGCGAATTTCGTTCCTAGCCATCGTTACGCGGATTTGGCATTGCGACGTGAACAGAAAATGAACGCAGCTATGGAGGAGATGCTTTTGCGCCCGGCGATTGTTACCTGTCCCGAAGTTGGCGTAACCAAGCACGTTTCACCTCGCAAAGGCAAACCGAGCGCACCTGAGGCAATCAATGTAGGTAACCCACCGAGCAAGTTGGATGATGCTGCCAGCACGACCAGCTGCTGCTCCATTTTGTTGGAGTACGTAGATGATCAGAGCAAGCACCTGCGTACAGAGCTCAAGGGAATGCAGAGCAGCTCGTCCAAGTCCATGAAACTAAGGAGTTTGCTGCAGCGCATCGAGAAAATTCGCACGCAACTACTGGCAGAGTTGCAAGTGGGAGACATGACCGATGATAATGCACAGAAGGTGATCGATTCAATACGCAAAGAACGTGCCAAAATACTTACTGGCAGTGCAAGCAATATAAGCCAGCGGGAGATGGAATTGCGGCAGAAGGAGGAGTTGTTGGAGCAACGCATACGGGTTCTTTACAAGCGGCAGAAGCAAAGTGATGGTCAGAAGGAGCGCAAGAAAAAGGATGATGGCCCAGTCGAGATCATAATCAAGGTGACGAGCGATGGCAGTGTCAAGCAATGTATTCCCAAATGTAAATCTCAGGAAAAACTGCAAAGCAAGTCCGATAGCAAGTCAAAGCCAACCACATCTTCAACAACCCAGCCCAGTGAAAAGTCGCCCAGAGTTAAACCTGTGCCGGCCCATCGGCAAAACTCAATAGATTCCACTTCAACTTCGTATCGTGAATTGCCGCCAGTTAGCTATAAAAATACAAATCCTGTAGAAGCAGTTAGTGCCACGCTGCCTGCTGCACCCACCACTGCGCCGCTACATCCAATGATAGTTCATTATGTGGATCGCTTGTTGGGCATGTCGCGCTCCTCTATAGATCAGTTAGGTGTCAGCTGTTCTGAAGTGGCAACTCCCACGGATTCTATAATCAATAATCCCGGCAATATAGCACCTGATTCCTTGGGAGATGACACTTTACTTGACAATCAGCGTGTGGAGCGTGTGCAAGCCTTTATCCAAGACAATCGCTGTTTTGTATCTGAGCTTGAGAACACGCTGCGGAGTCAGCATAGGGAACAGGATAGGACAGAGCAGGAACAGAGACTAAAAATAGATAAGGAACGCAGCATGCGCAACAATGATCAGAATTGGAAGACACGCTTGTCCAGGGGGCAAGAAAACCAGCAGCAACAGCAGGAGCAGCAGCGACAGCTACAGCAGCAACCACAACCACATCAACAGCAGCGACAGCCACAACCACATCATCAGCAGCGACAACCACAGCAGCAGCAGCGACAACCACTGCAGCAGCAGCGACAACCACTGCAGCAGCAACGACAACCACAGCAGCAGCGACAACCACAGCAGCAGCCACAACCTCATCAGGAGCTACAAGCGCAGCAGCAGCTACAACCACAGCAACAGCCTAAACAGCGCAAACAGCAACAAATCGAGAGACCGTCCCGATCAGTGGCAGATGCATTGACTGAAAACGTGACATCTCTTCAGTCAAAACATCAGACAATACAAAATCAAGTGGTTATTGCTGAAACTACTATCGCAACGCGCGTAACCGAACCTTCGCAGAGACCACAAAATACGGAGGCAACCAACACCGAATCTCCGATTTCTCCCGAAAAGTGTGCAGCCCGTCAGATGGAACGATATGCCATGCTCACGGAGAACTGCACGCAGCGTATTGCAGAGTTAACAGAACTAATAACCAAGGTGCGTGAGGAGAAGCAGCGCCTAGTGGAAGTCACGCTAACTTCGGCCAGTGAAGGTGATCGCCACTCCACAGAATACTATGATTTGCCACCGTTACAAGAGCAGCAACGCTCTCGCTCTGCATCGGAGCGCAGCGATAGCCACAATACAACAGCATCCCAGTCTGAAGCTCTACCGTTGCAGAAGAACAAACCAACTGGTGCCAGTCTTGATAGCGGCATTTCTATTTCACGACCTCTAACGGCACTGGGTCTGTTGGAGCTGCCAGAGCCCGAGCCTCAATCATTGCCTCCGTCCACACCGAGCAGTGGAGCGCGTCGTGGCAAAGTGCCACCAGCTACAATACGTCGATATAGCCCACAGTTGACCGCGGAAGAACTGGCGCACGAGCTGTCCACCATTACGGAAGTGGATACACCAGCGCAATCTCATATTATCCCTGCCACACCGGCAGCCATTCCCTTTCCCAGTTTCTATCAGTATGCAAGGGAGCTACAGCTTGACCTGTTGCACCTTGGTTCGGATCAGACCACTCGGCTACAACACGAATTTGAAGAGCTCATTCATGCCATTAAGCAACGTGGCCGTGATGTTGACTATCGCGAGTTTCCCAGTATCAGTGCTTATCTACATAACATAACAGCAACGGCAATCCATGTGAACAACTCAACGATTCAGCAATCCTCGCAAGCAGATGAGCTCCTACAGCCCCTGCGCCTGCACAATATCAGTGTACGTGAATTTCCTAACAGACGCGATTACATAAATCAACTGTTAGAGCGCGAACCCCCAGAACAACGTGATCTTATAGACAGCGCCAGCCTGGATAGTAGCGATTCCTTGAATGTTGAGGCAGAGCTGCGCCACAGGCGCATACTCAAATCCTCTTTTAAGCGCGGTGCACGACCGTGCGAAATGCCTGACTTAGATATAGCCAGCAGCACACGTCGTGAGAGCGTAGCGCCAGAGGCCAGCTCATATTCGCCCAATGAAAGTGGCATAGAACCACTATCCAGGTCACCGTTGACTATCGACGTGCAGGTGGATATAGAGCGCATGGCTGCGCTAACAGTTAGTTCGAATGACCAACCGCGGCATGTAGAGCCAGTGAACAGTAGTGGTGTCAGTGCTACATCAGGGCGCCAACAAAGATGTGATGGTGGGAACGTGGATCAACCCTCATTTAAAGGATCTGCGGCGGACACACCACAGGATGTCAGTCAGATGGGACGTTCACTTAATTTGCGTGAATTTCTCACAAAAGAGCTACTGAAGCACCGCGTGCCAAATAGAGATAGCAACTCCGAGAGCACCGACGAATCGCTAAAAAGTAATTTTCTTCAGTCCGTTATTGATTCTCTATCTCCAAGCTCTGAAAACTCTCCAGTGCACGGGCATGCCACCAATGGCACCAACGATAGACAAAAGACGTCGACACCGGTTGGCTCGTTTCTGTCCACTCAGGAGAAAACTGGGTCGGTGCATAGCGGAGACACACAACTATTCTCAGTCGAGAGTCGCATCTCAGCAGTCAACTACGCCGATGGCACACCGCCGGTGCCTTATGAGCAGCAAACAATGTCTGCGGGGAAAGCTTCAGTGGGGCGCAGCTCAAAGACTACAAGACAATTATCGAAATAATGATGTATAGTGTTTAAATTTGTACAAATAATTCCATTTTACTTGTTTATATAGTTGCTCAATATTTATGATCCTTACTGTGACATTCAACCTGCTATAAACGCCAAAATGCAATTTTCAAGAGAATTATTTATATATATTTTAATAAATTTTATTAAATACCACCGTTTTAAATTATGTTTCAAGTACAAGATCTCACAATGCAGCTGTTTGCTACCTATTGGCCAGATTATATCCACCCTCGACTTATAGGTGGTTTATACTATCATATATATATTATTATTTCTAATATTCTTACTATCAACTAAATTGGACTTTGAATGTATATTTTCTCAAAAATAACGAAAAAAAAGTTGCCAAAGATTTATATAAATACAATACGCGATTTCTTTCTTAAATATTGTATCTCGGCACTAACGTATTTATTTAAAACAACTCTTTAAGTTACTTTTCAAGCGATATGCATTTGTGGCTCACATGAGATTGGAACTCCCACATATGTAACATTTGTATAAGAAAATTTTCACTTAGCCCTCGAATTCTGCATTAGATGCTTACATTTCATATATTGCTAAGTACAAAGCATTTGTTCAGTTAACCTATAAGGCAGTATACTTAGATTTTGTTTTAAGTAATAATAAGGAAAAAATTTACTGACAATCACATAAAAGAAAAAAAATTATTGAAACAATTCTTACAAATGGACGCTGATAAAAAATTAACTAATTTTAGATCAATTTGGTCCGGCTTTTAGCAAGTTTAAATTGAATGTTACTTTTAAGAAGATTGTGATAATAATTATTATTTACGTCATAACGAACGTATTAACTGGGACTGTATTGAAGACCCAAGTCATAGTGGTGTTTTAGTAGCTTAAGTTAATCATTAAGATTGTTGTTAAATGCGAGTCTAATTCTCATGCTGGTCTTCGCTTGATCTTCTCCCTTCGCGCTCCAGCTGCATGCGTTTGAATGAGTTATGGGCCACACTCTTAAGCGTGTCAGCCTCTGCTCCGGTGGCCTCAACCATTTGTCTGAGTATTCCGTGCGATTTTTTTAACAGCAAGTGTGGTACATCAAATTCCACTGCAGAGCCGGCATCCATCACAATAATACGATCCGAATCCATGACTGTATGCAGTCTATGTGCCACAGTCAATACTGTACAGTGCTGGAACTTGACACGAATTGTCCGCTGAATCAGTGAATCCGTTCTATAGAGATAAAAATATAAATGACAGCTGGTTCAATAGTAGCTAAACTGTCTGTCTACTTACTGTGGATCTACATTGGCAGTTGCTTCATCCAGCACTAGTACCTTGTTGTTGCGCAGAATCGCCCGCGCTAAACACAGAAGCTGTCGTTGGCCCACACTGAAATTACTGCCACGCTCAGTGACCAGAAAGTCCAGACCGGGAATGGCAGCTCGTAACTCGACATCTTCGAGAGCACGCCATAGCTCCGCATCGCTGTAGCGTTCAAAGGGATCCAAGTTATAACGGATTGTGGCCGAAAAGAGTACAGGATCTTGTGGTATTATAGAAATACGTGTACGTAGTGTCTCCAGTGAAATGCTGCCCGTCTCAATGTCATCTATGTAAATGCCACCCTCAATATATGCCAGACGAAACAATGCGCCAATAAGCGACGACTTTCCTGCGCCAGTACGACCCACAATTCCCACCTTCCAGCCTGGTTCAATGATGAGGTTGAGATGCTTGAGCACAGCCGAGCCATTGGGATCGTAGCGGCAACTCATGTCACGGAACTCCACCTGACCCAATGTGGGCCACTGTTGAGAAGGCTCCACACCCTTTGTTGTCTCCTCCTGTTCCAGCTCCGTATATTGCAGCACACGCTCTACACTGGTCATCTGCTGCAGGGACTCGGCCACCTGACGGACACCATACTGCACCATGCCAGTTAGGATCATAGCCTGCGATATGGCAAGGCCCACATTGCCGCTATAAATGGCTGTAAGTGATAATTAATCTTAATAATCGGTTGCCTAGTCTTTAATATTACATAACTCACATTCACTTGTGAATATAAAACTGAAAGTCACCGCCGTGAGAAATATGCAACTGACGCAGTCCAACCACAGACCCAAAGCCGTATTGACAGCCATGGTCAACTGCCAGACGCTGCTGTGCACATCTTGTAGCAGATCGAATTCCTTTGCGACAACATCCTGTAGCTGGCGTGAGCGTATGATTGAAAGACCCGTCAATGATGAACTCAGGTGAGAGAACACAGGACTACGACATATGCCTTCCAGGCGCTTTAGGTCTTGAGAGGGGCGCAAGTAGAGCTTTAATATGAGCATATCTATAATAGCCACAACTAGCATTGCAGCCAATAGTACCGGATTCACCACAGCGATCACAATCAATATGCCAAACATGACGAGGGCAATCTGAATGCAGTCCATCATGGCACGCGGCAGTAGCTCATCAATAGCACCCATGTCCTTAGAGAACCGATTGAGTATACGACCAGAGGGATTGGTGTCAAAGAATCGCATGGTCGCATGCAATATCGAGGTGAACATTCGATCGTGGAGCACCTTGGACGCATGCATGCATGTCTTAAAGAACAAAAATCCTCGAAACGTTGACATAATCACGACGCCTATGATAAGAGCACCATAAATATATATACACTCAAAAGTGCTGACGCTTGTAGGTTCGCCCTGTGACCGCCTATGCTCTTCCTGCGTCCAGATGTTGGAAAAGAAATCGGAGCAGCTGCAGACCACCTGCGACATCAACATGACGCACACCATAAAACTAAAGCTCAAGCAGGTGCTGCCCGCATGGAAATATTCATACCAAACACGCGGCGAGATGCTGCCCGAGCCTTGCGTCTCGGCCAACTCTTCTTCGTCTTGATCAACTTCTGTCTGCTCACTGCTGTTCAGCTATAATTGTTAAAAATTGTGTAACGCTTAAATGAAATGAATATTTTGTATTAGATTTTTTCACTCACCGACTTGCTTCCATGTGTGGAGTTGCTTTGTTTTCGCAATGGCTGATAGCCATCACGAACGCCATCAATATAGGGTATATCGTCATCTTCCTCTATATCCTCCTGTCCACTCAAACTTGTCGATGATTCCAAGTTGTTACCAGAATTATCCACTTCCTTCGGACGCTCCAGTAACTTGGCAAAATCTAGGTCACTGTTGACAAGTTCCATATACGTTCCCTGTCTCAAAATGCGGCCCTGATCCACAATAACAATCCAATCGGCTTCTGAGAGAAAGTGCACCTGATGAGTGACTAGCATACGGGTCGCCTTCTGCTGAGCCAGACTGCCATGTGGTCCAATTACCTCATCGAATAGATGTCGTCCAACATGCGCATCAACCGCGCTCAACGGATCATCGAGAAGGTAAATTGATGCTGGTTTGTAAACGGCTCGCGCCAAGCTAATACGGGCACGTTGACCGCCCGATAGGGAAGCTCCACGCTCTCCAACGATTGTCTTGTCACCATTACTGAGCTGTTGAAAATCTGTAGTTAGAGCACAGCATCTAGTTACATCCTGATATCGCTTGCGCTCGTACTGCTCTCCACATAGAATATTATTCCGAACGGTGCCGGTAAAGAGCCATGGCTCCTGTGAGGCATAAGAGAGTTCACCCTGTATAATGACACCACCATCGACTATAGGTAACTCGCCAAGTAGCAGCTGTAGCAGCGAACTCTTTCCGGCTCCAACCGGACCAATGATCGCACAGAGCTGACCCTTTTCTATCTGCAGGTTAAAGCTCTGCAGCGTGCGTTGCGGCCGCTCTTTGTCCCAGGAAGCACTAACGTCCTTCAGGACGATTGCACGTGTCTCGCCGACTTCCTGATGTCGTTTGTGCGTTAATCCATGCGCAATTTCATCACGACCCTCCAGTTGAAGAAATTCCTGAATGCGCCGTAAAGAAACGAAAGCCTCGGCACCGAAGGTTACGGCCAGCGGGTACCAAATGGCTGCCACCAATTGCAGGATGTTATAATAGCTTGCAGCCGAAAATACGAAATCTGCTGTAATTGCACGCCCCATGAGAGCAGCTGCGACCAGGGTAATATACAAAGTGGAACGTTCTGTGAAGACCATGGTGCTGAGGTAAAATCCACGCAGATACGAAGCGTAGCGAATCTGTTTAATCTCGCGACGTCTGGCCTCGGCGACCACCGCTTCGAAGGGTTTCTCCCACGCGTACATCTTGATGACCTGTATACCCTGCACTAGTTCATTCATGATTCCAACGCGCGCATCTGTGCGCTCAGCTATACGCATTCGAAGCACCGAGGTTAGCTTACTCAGTGCGGATTGTATAGGCACTGTCTTTAGTAGTAATCCAATAACGCCCACTAATGCAGGGATACCAATACGAAGCCATATCAAATAACAGGTAAGCACCGCTTGCAGTGGCATTATCCAGATCCAATGCATAAAAATGAAACCGTAATCCAAGCGATTTACATCATTTGAGAGTAGATTGATTAGATAGCCAGCTGGTGTTTGGCCCGCTGTTTTCATAGACAACCGCAAAGTCTTTCGGTAGATCAGAGAGCAACAGGCTATTCGCATTCGAGCGCCCATCAAACGTTGTCGCAGGTCAACATGATGCACCAAGAAACAGCAAAACAGAGTTGAACTAACCAAGACTATTCCAAGACAGTAAATGTCATTCCAAATATAATGAACACCATTCTCAAAAGCATTCATTCGGCTCGCATTGTATCCGGCATCATCGAAATTACTTTTCACGTGCTCTTTGACTGGATCATCGCGGCCCAATGCATTTGGCGAATTGACTGTAAATATAGATGAAAGCTGTTTTACAACATAAATAATGTAATTGTTGGTTTTACTTACTCGTACCATCACCTGATGTAAGCCCGACTGTTGCCACAGCCCGCACTGTGCGATTAAGAGTACTGCTAAAGTTTTGGCCATCGGTTTGAAGCATTGTCGACAAGGGATTAGCTGGAAGCTGGAACTGCAGTAGCAATTGTGCCAGTACGGCTGGTATTAGCGTTCTATAATCACGTTTATTATAATTTGTATTATTGTCTCTAATGATATAGCACTCTCTTACTTCATGATTATATAGATAAGGCATATTATGCCGTTGACTATCGTAGGACCCAGGAAACAGCGAAACAAGGCATTGCGCAACCGCGGCTTCCTAGATTTACGATGAGCGCGCTCTAGTTCTTTGTACCACTCACTGTAAGGAATATTTATTATAAGTTACGATTTCATATTAGAAGTCTATTTACTTACTCCTCCAGCCGGTCCCCCAGTTGCTCCGAATGATCCTCCTTGAGGCATTGCGTCAAATCATCTGTTGTCAAACCCTTTCGTGATCCGCGATATAGCAAAGGCACCGCCCAGGCAAATATCAATTGGGAAAGAAAATTTGCTCCTTGACGGGGATTCTTGCGTTCCGGTTTGGCAGTACTATCCATTCTTTCATAGAAGCGCTGAATGCTACCTTTTGCCGAGCAAAATATGACAATCAAATAAATTTCTCTGTTGATAAGCGTGCCGCACAATCTTTGGGCTCGACATACACCCAGTTGGTCACATACATTCAATCAAGCCCGGTTGTAAACTACAGTAAAATCGTGACTTTACGAAATGGTTCCTTATCTCTTCGCACTATCACATCCATATTCACAGGCACAGCTGACGACCTTGTACCGAATTAACTCTCGCTCTTTGTCTATGTATGGACATACATATGTATGAGCATTCACATCTGTAAGTAGCTCGTCTGCACATTAGTGACTAACTAGAATATCAGACTCTACTCTTATTAATAAGAAATAACATATGAGCAACTAGAGCTTCGACGAAAAACTGGCTATATAAATATACATTCATATTGAGAATGTATTCTTGATAAGTAAATCGTCATGTTTAAATATTGTTGTAGACCATATCCAAATAAGAATCGGGTTTTGCACTACTTAGTATTGAAGGCATAAGGTCTAGAATAATGTTGTATGGCATTTCAAAATATGAAGTTTAGTAATGAAAAGCATACTAAGTATATAGAAGTAAGTATATAATTAAAGAAGGTACAAAAAATAAGTCTGTCGTTTTATTTTCGCATTTCTAGTTGCAGATTGAAAAGATACAAATGACACATCTACCAAACATAATATGAAATATGTATACTTGGCTAGTTATTCCCTATTTGTGACGACTAAGCTCTAAAGTGGCGCCCCCAATATGCATACATATTCGGACGGTATCTACATGAGCGTACATTCTAATTTAGGAATATATAGTTTTGCGAAGTTTACTTCGGGCAAATATTCAAAATTTCAAAGCTATAGGCAGACGGGCATTGCTGTACTCTTCTCACTTGAAGAAGTATAAAGATATATGTATATTTATTGACTTATAGATCATATTACGAATCCATATCTTCAACTATAAAGCTGTTTTATGAGTTTTTATTACGGTCTACTACGAGGTAAATAGATATAAATAATCAAGAGTGAAGTTTCTGAAGTGGATAATGTTTTTATTTACTTAATGCATTGCCATCCACTCGTATCAGTCGTTCACTTTATTTATTTATTTGGCAGGCGTCTGCATTTGATAACATGAGACATTTGTGCGTAAATCAAATTGCATCTGGAGCAACGTTGACAATTTCGCAATTCTTATAACAATAATAATAATTTTTATTAATTGCTCTACATATCAGCCAGACAAAAGGCAAATGTGTGTGACATCTTAGCAGGCGAGATAAGCTACGAACATTTTAAATTTCTTTAAACACAAATGTCTTCGACCTTATTCTTGTAGCATTCAACCAACATTTTTCTACTTTGCAATGGAATGGAATGGACGTCGATTATATGTGTATATATGTATGTATGTATGCATACAAAGATTTTAATAACAGACTGTAAAGTTCTTTAGCTCAGCTAACAACTAAATTACGTGACTCTAGACTGGTCTTTATGTGCATGTCTGCAATAAGCGAGTACAGTTCCTTTATATTAATACATTATATGCATTACATATATAGTATATATAAAGTTTAGGGTGACAGTGTTTCAAGTTTTATTAGAATTCAATGCTGAGTCCAATGATTATATAAACAAATTGTTCACCACAGACCAATCAATTAATAAAAATTTTGTCACGACAAAATTGTAATAATCAACATATACATCTATGTATATATATTTGTATGTATATATAGGTCTGTATATGTCCATACGTCTGACCAAATACAAAAGATATTAAGCATATATATTTACGTTCATTTTTATATCTTATCCAACAGCTTTTAGTTGTTTTCATATAGAAATAGATTATTCAATGTGAATATAATATAATAATAAAAATGTAAAGAAACAGAAAAAATAAAAAATAAAATATTTTGCAATACTTTATATATACAGAGTGTATTTAATATGCTATTCGATAAACTCATCAAATCAACCAATCCATTAATCTAATTAAAATAATTTATGTATACAATATATATACAAACGCATACATTTAATATAAAAAAAAAACTATTTTAATTATAGGAAGTGCTCTCTAAAAACAGGCTAGAGTTATGCCGTCAGGAGTGGCCGACTATAATATACCCTGAGCCCCGCTTAGAGCTGATATTCCAATTATTCCACTCATCTTTTATACATACATATATAACAACTACACATAGCCACAGATCTGCATACGCATACATACGATCACAGTCCATATGGAATTTCTTAATATAACCTTCGGTGCATGCTCATATGTGTATTTCGCATGTCGTCGTCCTGATCAAAACTATACTTTATGGGGTCTGCCACACCATCTGCCTGTCAAATAGTTTCATAAAATCGTCCTACCCTGAACTTTTCAGAGTATTAAAACACAAATTCATAATATTGAGCTCTAAGTTATGCTAAATGGGAATAACTCACCATTCTCTCTTTCTCTATCTGTTTCGTTCTCACTTTCTCCTCTCTCTGTAACTCATTCGCTCTATATCTTGCTCTCTGTCTCTATCTCTCATTTTCGTTCTTGATATCAACAGTTGTTCTAACAATCTTTTTAACTGTTGCTCGAATAATAAATAATTGCAGTGAAATAACAAAAAATATGCCACAGATTGCACAATGTGATTTTTTTTACAAATCGTAAATTACTTTAAGCACATACACAGAAACAAACATTCAAACATTGACTTTAAACCGGCCTATCACTGAAATCAGCCAGACGGATATACATATGTAGGTATGTATGTATATAAACACCCATAAATATACATACATATATATATTAGCAAATGTAATCACAAATAATAATATCGGCATTGTTTAGACGTACAGCAACGAACCGGCAAGTGTCTGCTGGTTTCTGAGCAGCTGCATACTATTGGCAATACAATATCACGCCTCTAAGACAAGGGTAGTTGGCCATTGACCGAATGCAAAGAAGTGCTCAAAAATATCACAACGAATAGGGCAAATGAGTGAATATATTAACGCATCGTGGCGACTAAATTGAATTGGGCACATTTCATGACGTAAAGCGGCAAAACAATCACTCGAAACATGCATATATACACTTGGAATATTACTTGATACGTTCACATACCCTACTTTAGTTATATAAACATATGCTATATATTGCTGTTTATCACAAAATATTGTATTATATTAGTTTCAAATACAATACAAACAAAAAATTATAGTTGTTTTGCTCTGCTTGCAAACTACTTGATGCTTTCGATGTTGTAACACGTGCATAAATTTCACCAACCATTGGCTCCGACAAGTGAACTGGCGAAATAATGAGTTCGCTAATCCGACCAACCGCCAAATTGAGCACCGACGCGAGGCACAGCTCGTTTGTAACTGAGAACGAATAACTGCAACTGAATGAAACAAACCATTCAATGCCCGGTTCTTTCATTTATTCCCCCAGTGAGAGAGAGCGCAAGCGGAAAACAAACCGCTCGGTGAGCAAGAGAGTCTTTTCGTTAAATTATATGAATTTTGAGAGCACACATGACTACAAAAGTGTGTTATGCAAAGTCAGATAACTTATAATTGGAATATATAGTCTTTTTCTTTTAGCTTTATTAAGTTTAAATAAATATTTATTTCGCCTCTCACATTTTTTTACTTTAGATAAATACAATCGATTAAATGTTATATTTTATATAACATATATCATATATAAATATATGATAATGTTTTGAATCTACTTCAATTAATTTAATTATTTTACTCAATCTTGTATGTGTTCTGTTATCAGTACAATTTCTACAGATTTACATTAATTTTGTACTATTGGGTATATACATACATATGTATATATGTATATGTATATATATGTATATTTATGCAAAACCAAAACAATTCAGAAAGAGAACTGAAGATCGCTTTTTGGAGGAACGTGATATTTAAAAGAAGTAGGAAGAAGAGTCAAATCGTATGCTTATAATGTTTGGAACTCTTGAACGAATGCCGAAAACCGAATCTTCGGGCGCTCTGCGCAATTTGCATGGCCAGCAATATCGAAGGCGAACGCATTTTCAGTCCACTCAGCATCTACTTTCGTTGGAGTTTCGTTTATTGGATTTGCGCATACAATTAAGGCACACTGGCCTGAGGGACGGCCAAATAGGCGGCAAGTATCTGTCTGATAATATGGGCAGGTAGTCGAGCAATTTTACCATGCATTACAACCAAGGTGCCGTTGATCTTATCGCGCCTTTGCGTGCTCAAAAACTCTTCGTCTTCGTTTTTGCTCTTCGCATTTTTTCGACCGTTATCGGTTATAAGGCACAAGCCAGGCAGCATGTCGAATCAGTTCTGTGACTGGCCTTGCCCCTGTCGTGCCGCGGTGAGTTGGACTCGACTTTCGTGGGAGAGAATCGTGTAGGCACTTTGAGTATTTCGCTGCCTGTCTGCCTGTCTGCCAACTGGGCGTGACGCAGTGTCCCTTGGCTTTATCTGGTTTACAGGAGATGACCAAGCAGATGCTGTGCCGCAGCGGTCTGCTGCGTTGGGTTGTGCAACTGCTCAGGACGCTGCTGTTGCGTATTATGGCTCACTTTAAAATCGAACTGCAAACCAGCTATTCAAGCCCCAGCCTGCAGATAGTGCCAAAATATGTGCCCATACCACACGTCAAAGGATTACCCGTGGTGGGTACACTGTTCGATTTGATAGCAGCTGGTGGAGCACCGCAGTAAGTGTGAAAATTTCATTGAGCAAAAAAACAGTTATCTGAAAACCTTCTCCATTAAGCCTACACAAATATGTGGATGCCCGACATCGACAATACGGAGCTATCTTCCGCGAAAGACTGGGCGGCAAACAGGATGCAGTGTTCGTATCATCCGCAAATCTAATGCGCAGTCTCTTTTTGCAAGAGGGTCAATATCCACAGCATCCGCTGCCGGATGCCTGGACATTCTATAACAAGCGACATGACTGCCAACGTGGACTCTTCTTTATGTAAGTGGCGCATAAAATGAATTTCAAATCTCACTTAAAATTCGAATCGGGAATTGTAAATTTCCGCAGGGAGGGCGCCGAGTGGCTACACAATAGGCGTATACTTAATCGGCTGCTGCTCAATGGTAATTTGAATTGGATGGACGTGCATATTGAGAGCTGTACGCGCCAATTGGTGAAGAGATGGCAAAGAAACACCGAGCAGGCAGACGCAAATGGAAAACATTACGAGCTGCCAAATCTAGAAAGGCAATTGTATCGTTGGTCTATCGAAGGTGAGACCGTAAAACAAAGCATTCTCAAAGAGCCATCATTAACATAGTTAAATCCTTCAGTGCTTTGCAGCATCATGTTCGGCACTAGAATTTTGATCTGCCCTCAATTGCAATGCGCCCTGGATGAATTTACACAAATTGTCCACAAGGTGTTCGAACACAGCTCGCAGCTGATGAACTTTCCTCCTAGATTGGCACAACTACTACACCTGCGCATCTGGCGAGACTTCGAGAATAATGTAGGAGAGGTCCTGAAACAGGGTGCATCCATTATTGAGCTCTGTATCAGCTTGCAGCAGGAGCAAGCACAGTCCGAGCAGGGAGAGGCATTATATCACAAGCTGCAGGCAGCAGCGGTGCCCAGCGAGATGATCAAACGCATTTTCGTGGATCTGGTCATAGCAGCAGGTGACACGGTCTGCAGCTGAGCAGCTTAGCCCTTCTCTGGTTACAATAATTTCCTATAAATTCCCTACAGACCGCGTTCAGCAGTCAGTGGGCGCTGTATGTACTCTCCTGTGATCAGCTGCTGCAACGTCGCATCGCTCAAGAACGAGCTGCAGCTGAGTCCCAGCTGTTGCATGGCTTGATCAAGGAAACACTTCGACTGTACCCAGTTGCTCCATTTATTGGTCGCTACATGCCGCAGGATACACAAATGGGTGGTCATTACATAGAAAAAGATGTCAGTTACTCGCCCGCACATTATACTCGTCGAATTTTATTAATTTTCGACGTTTCCATTGCAGACCCTTGTGCTTATCTCTCTCTATACGTCTGGCCGGGATCCAGCACATTTTGAGCAACCGCTTAAAGTTCTGCCCGAACGTTGGAGACTCGGACAGAAAGAGCAAGTGCACCAGCCCCATGGCACCCTACCCTTTGCCATTGGTCAGCGCTCCTGCATCGGTCGACGTGTTGCCCTAAAGCAACTGCATATGCTGCTGGGCAAGTGTGCTTCACAGTTCAACATGCAGTGCCTCAATGAACAGCCAGTGGACTGCATCCTACGCATGGTCACCGTGCCCAATCAGACTTTACGTTTGGCCCTAACGCCCACATCGAAAACTACTCCACTTTAATATTTATTTGGAAACATTTATTACAATCTTTATATACAATACACACATTCACGTGAGGGTTATATAACTAAGCTGTTGCCCATATGTAGTTAGCACACATCATTGTAATCTTATATTTAATTTATCTTCACTTAGTAGTAAAGTAAATCTCAAATGTAGACTGGAGATCTCTAAGAAGACACTTGCTTGTCTAGGAGAATTCCTGTAGTTCGCTCCAACAACATGACTAACTGTCTTTCGTCCGTTCTTTTATTGCCATTTGGCTGCAGCATTTCCTGAAATGATTTACTAGCCAATTGCCGCAGTGAATCGGCCTCGCCGCCGGTTGCCTCAATCATCTGCCTCAGTACTCCGTGTGATTTCTGTAGCAGTACATACGGAATATCGAACTCCACTGCATTACCTGCGTCCATTATTACAATACGATCCGAATCCATGACAGTGTGCAATCTGTGTGCGACAGTCAACACTGTACAGCTCTGAAACTTTTCACGAATCGTGCGTTGAATCAGTGCATCGGTGCTAGAAAGGCGATGGATTTCGTAAATATGTAGATGGCATGATTGAAATATAGTTACAGTGGGTCCACATTCGCAGTTGCTTCATCCAGCACAAGAACCTTATTGTTCCGCAGGATCGCCCGCGCTAAGCAAAGGAGTTGTCGTTGACCCACACTAAAATTACTGCCACGCTCGGTTACCATAAAGTCCAGACCGGGAATCTCAGCTCGCAATTCGACATCATCAAGAGCAGACCACAGCTTCCCGTCGCTGTATCGATCAAATGGATCCAGGTTATACCGAATGGTGGCAGAGAAGAGTACAGGATCTTGAGGTATTATGGAAATTCGTGTACGTAGTGTCTCCAACGAAATGCTGCCCGTCTCGATGTCATCTATGTAAATGTCACCCTCAATATATGCAAGACGAAAGAGTGCGCTAATAAGCGAGGACTTTCCTGCTCCAGTGCGACCTACAATTCCCACCTTCCAGCCTGGCTCAATAATTAAATTGAGACGTTTGACCACAGATAATCCGTTGGGATCATAGCGCAAGCTCATGTCCCGAAACTCAATCTTTCCATGCTGCGGCCATTGTTGAGATGGCTCACAGGCCGCCGACTGCTCCTGCTCCAATTCCGTGTACTCCAGTACGCGTTCTACACTAGTCATTTGTTGCAGCGACTCGGCGAACTCCCGGACGCAATACTGAACCATACCAGAGAGAAGAATAGCTTGAGAGATGGCCAAGCCAACATTGCCGCTGGAAGTAACTGAAAATTGGAGCATTCGTTTACGTTATTTCTTGGAGTTTACTACTGAGGCTAATTGTGATACCTCCACTGGAGACAATAAAGCTGAACGTAACTGCTGCAAGAAATACTGAGTTGATTGTATCCACCCACAGTCCAAGCGCCGTGTTTGTAGACTCTGCTAAGTGCCAAACGCCGCTGTGCACATCCTGCAGTAGGTCAAATTCCCTAATAGCTGTGCTCTGCATCTGACGAGAGCGTATGATCGCAATGCCAGACAAAGTTGATGTTAGATGTGAAATCACGGGACTTCGACAAATCCCCTCCATGCGCTTCAGATCCTGCGAGGGTCGCAAATACACTTTCAGTATGAGCATATCCAGTAGAGTTATAACAACCACAGCGGGAAATAACATAGGATTAACAACGACAATTAACGCCAATATGCCAAATATAACCAAGCCATGTTGTATGAACTCAAGCATATGTCGAGGCAGCCATTCGTCCATGGTGCCAATGTCCTTGGAGAAGCGATTGAGTATTCGACCAGAGGTGTTATTGTGAAAGAATTGCATGCTTGCATGCAAAATGCACCTGAACATTCGATCGTGCAAGACTTTCGATGTGTGCATGCATGCCTTGAGAAATAGGAAACCACGGAATGTAGTCATTAAGACCACACCCAGAATAAGACCTCCATAGATGTACATGCACTCATAGGTGGTTAGACTAGTGGGCTCGCTTTGAGATCGAAGATGCTCTTGCTGTGTCCAGAAGTTGGAAAAGTAGTCGGAGCCGCTGAAAACAATTTGTGATAGCAACATAACGCACACCATGAAGCTAAAGCCTAGCAATGAGCTGCCCGCTCGGAAATATTCAAAGCAGACGCGTGCGGATACGCCTCCCGTTGCTTGGCTCTCTGCTAGACCATTATCCTTTACAGGAACTGTAAACTGTTTGGTACTTTCTGCCTACAATGTTTAGCCAATTAATAATTGATCGACTTACACTCGACTTAAAACTCACCAAATGTTTAATATGATTGCTATTACTCCTCCTCCTGCGCTTTCTTAAAGGCACCGAACCTTCGGAAACATCATCAATATCGTCTTCGTCATCATCTTGATCTTCAGTTTCTTTGAGTGACAGAGCTTGCGATTGCATTTCAGCATATATATCTTCAGTTTTTGACGGAGTTTCTAGCAATTTAGCAAAATCCACATCGCTGTTGATGATATCCTGATAAGTTCCCTGGGCAACGATTTGACCTTGTTTCACTATGACAATCCAATCGGCTTCTGAGAGAAAGTGTACCTGATGAGTAACCAGAATACGAGTCGCGTTCTGTTGTGCCAGTCTGCCACGTGGACCAATCACTTCATCGAACAGGTGTCGTCCAACATGCGCATCAACAGAGCTCAACGGATCGTCCAAAAGATAAACGGATGCATGTTTGTAGATGGCACGGGCCAAACTAATGCGAGCTCGCTGGCCTCCAGATAGCGAAGCTCCACGATCTAATAAAACAGTCTGGTCTCCATCACGTAACTGTTGAAAATCTGTGATCAGAGCACAAGCGTTGGTGACATCCAAGTATCGCTTTTGATCATACTGCTCTCCAAAGAGTATATTATTTCGCACCGTTTCACTGAAAAGCCATGGCTCCTGTGATGCATACGAGAGGTCCTCATGCATAATGAGACTACCCTCAGTGATAGGCAACTCTCTAAGCAGCAACTGGAGTAGTGAGCTCTTTCCTGATCCAACGGAACCTATGATGGCACAGAGCTGACCCTTTTTGATGAGTAAATTAACATTCTGAAGCGTGTGTTGTCCTTTTCCCTTGTCCCAGCTTGCAATAATGTTATTTACGACAACGGATTCCGTTTCTGTATCACAATTTTGTCGACTTTGCAAACATTTTTCCCGCTCCTCCTGCATCAAAAATGTCTGGACACGAGCTATAGAGACCAAAGCCTCGGCTCGCAAGTTAATGGCGAGGGGAAAGTAAACGGCAGCCACAAGTTGAAGTGTGTTGTAGTAAATGACCACGGAAAACACAAAATCCGCCGTAATGCTCTGACCCATAAGGACAGCTGTAGCCAGGGTCAGAAACAAAGTTGTGCGTTGTATGAAAAATCTGGTCGTGCGCTGAAATCCATATAGATAGTTGGCATATCCCAGCTGCTGTACCTCACTGCGCCTGGCATTAGAAACCACGGTCTCAAAGGATTTCTCCCAAGCATACATTTTGACCACTTGAATGCCTTGCATGAGCTCGTTCATTAAAGCCACCCGCACATCTGTCCGCTGTGCAATGCGTTTCCTTAGAGCTGCGGTCAACTTGCTCAGCGCCACCTGCACAGGCACGGTTTTCAGCAGCAGTCCCACAACTCCAATTAGTGCAGGCAATCCAACTTTCAGCCAAACAACGTAACAGGTGACCAGAGAGTGAATGGGCAAGATCCAAATGTAATGCACAAAGACCAAAGCATAGTCCAGTCGACTTACATCATTCGAAATGAGATTGATTAAATGCCCAACTGGCGTACCACCCACTGTGCGCATGGACAGACGGAGAGTCTTGCGATAAACCAGCGAACAACACCCAATTCTCATTCGAGCACCCATCAAGCGTTGACGCAAATACAGATGATGCCACAGAATGCAAGAGATGAAATTAATAGCCACCAGTAGAGCACCAAGACTGTAGACATTGTACCAAATGCCATTTGATGTGCTAACTGACTGAGTCTGGATAGAGTTGTTAGCTAATATGATATGAAATATGACAGATAATAGTTATAATATGGGAATACTTTATCTTCTACTTACCATTATTTCCGTTTGCAGGCAAAGTTATATTGAAGCTACCCAATGAATTATTATTGAGCAATTCGGGCAGCTCATTTATTTTATAAATAATAGTTTCTGCAACGGTTTGCTGCAACTGTAGAAGGAGCTGAGCTAGAATCGCAGCAATCAGCATTCTGTATGATGTATATACATGTGTATTCAAACATGATTCAACTTTCAATAAAAATATCATTACTCACTTGAGTGCAATGAATATGACGCACAGAATGCCATTGATTATAAATGGGGTCCAGAAGCATCGCAGCAAAGCATTGCGAAGTTCGGGTTTAATTGACTTTCGTTGGGCAGTCGCTAGTTCCTTAAACCATTCACTGGATGCGAGAATACTTTTTGATGGAAATGTTTCCATTACAATTTCAAATACTCACTGTTCCAATTGATTACCCAGCTGCTCGGAGTGATCTTCCTTCAGACACTCTGTTAGATCGTTGGCATTGAGACCCAGCCGGCATCCACGTAATAACAATGGCACAGCCCAAGCGAATGTTAAACGAGATAGAATACTGGCGTGCTCACATGGATTTTTAAGCTTCGGTTTGGCACTACAATCCATTTCAGCATTGGATCTCGCACTCCGCGTACACGTCCGATCATATAAGTCGCGTTGAAAAAGTGTGCCGCCGTCTCACAAATTATGCGCCCAAAATAATCTTATCGTGAAGCTAAATGTGTAAAATCCACAATCTCTTGACTATAAATGCAATTTATTATAATCTAAATGCTGAACACTTCACGAATTATCAATACTCTACAATTACTGGAGCATTTCCTTCACTTTGCGTAGCAAGCAACTAAGAATGCATATTTCAGCCAGTTATATGGAGGCTAGCCTCAATCCAATGAGATAAGCTTATTCGAATTTAACCTTATATTTATTTTTTATATTTATATACATATAATAACAAGTATGAAAACTTTAGTCGATACTGCTCGAAATACCCTGAGCCCTGCAATAAAATATGATAATCTTCTTATTTACGCACGTATAAGCGAGCGCTCTATATATATACACGGACCTAATAAAAAAAGAATGAAGTCTCTAGCTCTTATAGTTGCTGAGATCGACGCGTTCATACATACGGACGGACGGACAGACAGACGGACAGAGCTCTATCGACTTTTTTCGTCACCCTGATCAAGAATATATATAGTTTGTGGGGTCAGCCACGCCTCTTTCTGCCTGTTACATACATTCAACAAAACCATTATACCCTGATTTCCCATTTTCAATGGGAAGGGTATACAAATATATGAGTATACCGATGAAAAAAAAATAAAAATACTTGCATTGTATAAATATGTATAAATATATTTCGATATATGGAATACTCATACATATGTATGCATACAAATACATATATTAGACGAAAATTAAGTAAACATTTTATGAAGTTATTGGAATTTGGCGAGTGCAAACATTTTATTTTGAAATCTATAAGAAAAGGCGATGCGTGTGATTCAGTATATGCAGGGTAAATTCAAAAGTATGTATATATATATATATATATATATATATATATATATATATATATATTATACTACACTCTCTAATAGAACTATTTACTTTGAATTGTCATTGTCCATTAGCTAATTCAATTATTGATAAAAAGAAATGTTAGCTTCTCATTCCTAATACGTGCTGACCTAGAAAAATACGAAAGTAATCTTTATTTTTAAAATGCGATAAGTCACAGCAAATACTGTGACGTATCAGTAATGATATGATAGATAAGTAGATTTTAATAAGCAAATCATGATTCGTTTTTCTCTGTGTGAGAAAATCGCGAATTTTCGGTTATTCATATTTGAATTATATATATAGATATCAAAGAAACCACATCTTTTAGGATTTATAAAAATATAAATTGTTTAATCAAAAATGTAAATCACTTAAGACAATAATGCCAATAGCGAGCAGTAAGTAAAGAACACTGCGCAGAGGAACAGAATGCCAATCATTGCATCGCTACACCACATATATCCAAAACACAATGCCACTATTATCAGGCAAACTGAGGGTATGGAGCCCAACGGACGTAGATTAACCCGCGGTGGTAACTGCTTTTCGTAAATGTCTACGATGCCATTGCTTTTTTCGAACCACTTTTCCGTCATGGGAGCGCAAAACAATTGACGTGAGAGCTTTCCACAAAAGTCATCGCGTCCGTAAAAAGCTTCTATTCGGCTGCCATACTAAATGGAATTTTACTCAAATTAGCATGAATTGGGCCACACAAAACAAAAAAGATGTTGGTCACTCACTTTATTATTTATGGCTTCTGATATACGGTGCAGAAGTCTTACCAGCAATTTTATCTCATTTGACTTAATTGGCATCAGCGCAGGATCGACAGTCGCCTCCAAGTTAGAGGTATTCAGTGACATTTGATGCGGAGTCAACATTGACGTATCCAACGTATCATTCGAATCAAAAAAGCTGAAATTCTGCAACGAAGGGGAAGCCGGCGGACTCGGCTCTGCTGGTTGTGTTTCATACATAGCCAATGTATCCGAATCCACCTGTTCAAATATAGATATAGATTCACTTAAAGAAACACTTTAAAGTGGAGGGACTTACATTGAACGTGCGACAGAATGCTTCTAAGCAATGTTGCAGTATCTCGGGTATACGACTTAAGTCGCGTAGCATTAACTCATCCTGGGTTGGCTCGCCAAGAAACTTTTTTAGTAGATTTTTCATATAGCCCTCGGAGCGTTGTTTATCTAAAATCTCCCTATGCAGCGCAGTAATTATATTCGCCACAGAATTTCGTGCCATGCTTATGCCAAACAGAAAGCTTTGAATTCTCGAATGCATATGCTCACTAAATAGCATTGGTATATTAGAGCTCACCAATGGATTCCATTGCGCATTGTAGGAATTGTTGTGAGAATTGCTGCAATTGAAATAAATTAAATATGTTTCCCACTGAAGCAAAAGATATTTGTAGATCAAACCTACTTCAACATATTGACCTGACGCTGCGGTGAATCAAAACCATAAGCATTGCTCGAGTGCAGGCGCTCGAAACGCTGCAATCGTTCCACCAAATCCTGCTGCGCGAACGTTTTGGCCAGGCGATGCAGCATGTAAGCATTGCGATAAACCGAATAATCAAGTCGCTCAAATCGAGGCAATAGCTGCATAAAGATGTGCGTATACACGATCAGATTGTCTATAATGAAGCCGTCAAAGTGAGACGTAATAGGTGGCTCATAAGTTATGCCCGGACTGCAAGAGAACAAAAGGGAATATGAAAAGGAATGCAATTGTGAATACTTAAATGCTGTCACTCACCCTCGGTTATTGGCACCTATAGTGTAACGCCATGGCTGAATATAGCTTAGCCAGAGCTCCAAAACGACACTCAACGAGCTGTCTAATGGCCAGCGATCGATCAAACTACAGAGGAAGGCATAGATACGCCCCTTCACCATGTTCAGGGATAATTTTCTCAGCGCGCAGAGGGGGCTGTGATCCATTCGCATTCCATTGGCAAAGTAATGTATCTGCTTGACAAGCGTTCGAACACCTCGCACAAACTCGCTGCTGGGTAGATGGTGTTCTGATTCTATATCGTAACGCAACCAAATGTCAACGAAGAAGTGCACCACAGACTCGGAGCGCCAAGTGTAGATCCGGCTAGCAGTTGCATTGCCATCAGCCGAAGACTGTGACGAGTTAGCCACCCCTACGCCGTCAGCCTCTCCGTTTTCATTACGATACGAGCTGGGCAGCTTAAGATAACGCAGTTGTCGTTGTGGCTGTAGCGACTGAGCCGGCAGCTGTTGCGGCGCCTTGACGCTACTCGCATAATTCGATGGCTCAATGCTGGCATTCGGATACTGTGGCAAGAAGTTATTCAAGTACTCAGCAACCAGCAGCTGATAGACTGTCTTCGCCCTCTCGCTGTGTATCTCCATGGCAATGGGATTGATGGTGTGCAAAGGCTGCAGCGCGTATAGCACAAAGTGCAGCATATAGAAGTCGAAGGCGTTCACGGAGAGCGTGCTCAGTTGATGCTTCAAGGGGTCGATATTTATGAGATCAGAGTAGAACATCGGACCCGCTTGCAACATGTTAATGAATTTACGCTGTGAAGATCGAAGAGACATAATACTTAATAAAATATCTAATATACTATTTAAGGAATAACCAACCGGCAACAAATTGATGTCTATGTCGAATTTTGTTGTTTCGTTTAGCAGCCGATGACAAATGTGCATCCAATTTCCGTTCACAGAGAAGAAACGATGAAGTGCGCTGTAAAAATGCGGCGCATTTTCCAATGTTGTAACCCTTAGTCCCCATCCCAGCGGATTGCCATTAACTCCAAATATCGAGTGAACAATGAGCGGATAAATGTCCTGAATTTGACGAATAGTGCAGCGGTCGAATAGTGTTTCCAATTGTGTCAGTTTATCTGGCAGAGGCAAGCTGAGCACTGACAGTATGTGACTCTATAAATGCATTCTTGATTGTCATAAATAAACCAACATTAAATACATATATAAACTCTTACATTTATATTTTCTGGTGGCATCGGCTGGGACATGCTGTCGGCGTTTTAACTATGACTCTAAAACTATGTTTGTATTAAAAACAAAGCGTTGCCATCTTGTGTTTGTTATCGATAATGCAATTGAATACAAGGTAAACACCGATCTTCAAAGCAGAGAAAATGATAACTATATAAATAAAGTCACAGTCATATGTATAAAAGCAACTGCATTTCATATCCATTTCCTAATTACATGGACCATTATTGTTTATTTTTGAAAATACGTTCTGTAAATTTATTTACCCAGGGCTACATACGATATTTATTTATTTATGTGGTATTTTATCGCTAGCTATATACGGTCATATTGTAGTCAACCGGCATTTGTTTTGGTGCACTTTAACTAAACTGTTTATTTATAGTTTCGTATCATTGATAAGCGTCAAAATGAAGCGCCGCAGTGAAACAAAAACGCAATCGACCATGCATGTCGATAAAAAGTCTAAGGAAAAGATGAGCACACTTACCATGGATCAGTTCAGCTCTGATGTTATTTGGCAGGTGAGTGATCACAAAACCTAAACGTTTACCAATAATAAACCTACTACAATGTTGTTACAGCTGGCATCACAGTACTGGTCACCCGAATCGAAAGAAAAACATTTGCCCTATAATCCTGATATCATTGAACGCATATATGTGGATGAAATTACGAGTGGAAAGGGCAGCGCACGTCGCATTAATATGCTAGAATTTAGCCAGTACCTGGAGCAGTATTTGTGGCCCAACTACAAGCGCGATTCGGCGACACACGCACACTTAATGTCCATCGTCATAATGGCGAATGAAAAGTTTCGGGAGCGCGTCGAAGTTTGGAATGTTTTCGAGCAGCTGCCGGAGGAATATCCGGGATTCTTTCGGCACGTGCTGGAGAGCTGCTTACCCGACCAAGGTACAAAACTAAATAGGAGCACATTGCGCGAACGGACGGCATTGCTTATGTTCTTAAATCACTGCTTCAATAGCATGGAAATCGAACTTTGTCGAGAACAGGCAAAGCGCCTCGTCTCCCTATCCATGTGGCACTGCCTGCAACCGCGTGAGTAGAATAAATCCTCTGAGTGTAAATATATATTTAAATTAATGGATACAATTTGCAGGTCGTCGCGAACAAGAGCTTCGGGACGTGCCCGAATGGCGCAAATACTGGAAACGCCTTCAGAAAAAGGAGAAGGATAATGCCAAGCCGGACGTCATGTGGGAACGTCACTTTATGCAGAATCTAATCATAGACTTTTTGCACATATTGGAGCGTATCCCATTAGAAGGAGAACTCAATAGTAACGTGGTTCATTACTGCGAGCGCTTTTTAGAGTTTATCATAGATTTGGAGGCTTTGTTGCCCACGCGTCGCTTTTTCAATACCGTCCTGGATGACTGTCATCTGATTGTGCGCGCACTGATGAGTCCACTAGTGCAACGGGAAGAGGGAAAACTGTTTGGTCAGGTATGTATCAGACTTTTTTTAATTTCTTCTTTTTTAAATTATCTTTAAGTACAATTCTCAATGTTTAACATTGTTAAACTACAAAAACACTTAGCATAGCTACGAGTAGGTCTTACAACTAGTTGATGTTAGACTAACGCCCAGACTCAACTATTACTTGGCCTTAGAGCTTGGGTGGAGGGCTTTCAATATTCGTTTCCGTTCATATAGTGCATTTCGTCGCCCCAATCATTTGCCGAAGGCGGCTCATTGTAACAGCAAGACTTCTTCAGCAGATAAGTCACATGACGCTGCCTCAACACGCAAATGTAAAGCAGCAGCGGTGCCTGGAATGCATTGACTATGATATGTGCGTAGAGTAGACCATCCAAAGCAAGCCAAGACATGGTCAGAAATAGCCAGGCAAACGACATCACTAGCAACATGAGCGAGAACATGATGAAGCTGCAAGACAATCAGATTAATAAATTCAACATCGATACGGTAGACTGACAAAATTAACTCACTTGGCCTTCAGCTTGTGCGCAATCCGACCATAGACTGTGCGGCGATTGATTAGCTTCCGTGTGGTCACGTAGAAAAAGATATTTACTATAATGGTGCATGCAATGGGTGCGAAGAATATGCAAATTCCGAGCCAGCCAATGGTCTGCTGCTCGCCTCGCATGTTTTCCTTCTTGTAGGAGTCCGCGTCCAAGAAAAAGTGTGCAAAGACAGCTAGCACAGCCATGGTTGCCGTGCAGCCCCAGGCATAGAATGAGTAGTAACAGTATTTACGTCCATCGGTGACACGCAAAAAAACATTCCTCGATCGAAACGTTTTCCATATGTAATAGCCGAAGCTATTCAGCCAAAAGAATGCTGCCAACAGGCTGAAGCACAATATTATGTCAGCCACAATGAAGCTAACATGATTTGTGAAGTCTGTGAAGATGCAGACAAGGTCTGCCGCCTGGCTGACCATCAGACACATGGCTATCGTAGTCACTATATTTCCAACCAGATCTCTGCTAAAAGAAACAAATGCGTAAATAAATAACTTTATATACATAGTACTCCTTAACTAGCAACAGTTCTCACCTAAGCGTGGGCAGTATAAAATAGACAATAGCGATGATCAGCAAGATAATTAGAGATATGCCATGGAATATGGGATTAAGTATTTTGCGCAATAAAAAGTTCGAATCATTCCAATTGTTCTCCTTTCTGGCAAGACAGATGTGCGCAAAAAGGCTATGTTTGTGTTCTGGCGAAATGGCCTGCAAGATACCAATTTTATATATGAAGTAAGAGACGCAATATGATAAATTTATAATACAAACCTTATCGAGGCAGTATTGACCTTGCTCATAGTCGTAGAAACGCGGCTTTTTCGCCTCAGCCAAATCCTCATCATACTCCGTCAGTACACCGCGCTGCTCGTCAGCCTCATCCTCTGTATTCGTATAGTGTCTCAGTTTTCCGTCATCCAGTAGGACCAACTTGTCGTAGCTCTACAAGGGAAAATCATAAGTCACAACAGTTCCATTCGTTAATCCATTTGGCTGTTCTTACGCCCGCATAGTCCAGAACAGGCCACATCTGCTTTGTGCCACAGTTGGGCAGGCCTATAACGAACTTAAAATGGGCCACTGGTCTGTTCTGATCGCCACTGTAGCTGGTGAACATCGGCTCGAAATAGTCTATAAAAAGCCAATAGAGATATACGAATAAGGCATTAGCGACGGATCGCATTAATTGAAGAAAACGAAGAAGAGGAAGCAGAGCGGGGGCACCAATAGAACAATGAGCAGGCACAGGCGAACAAAGCCAATCATAAAGCACTCCATGTCTATAAATATTTACGTGCTCAGAAGCAATACAAATCCAGATTCTCTCGTATATATGTACATATGTACATACAGTCATACACATTAATATATAGCTACATCAACAGCATAAATTGACGTTCAGAGAATATTTCAGTATGCAATATTTTCTGCAAATTGCGTTAATTCCTTTAGCTTTAATTTATATTCTGATCATGTTGAATGATATAGCAGTTGAGCCGAGTGCTGATGAAGATCCTCAAAATTTTCTAGTTAGTCTTAATTGATATGTGACAGTTTCTGCACTCCCATTCAAAACTAATTGTGAAGTTGTCGATCGAACATAAATGATACTAATAGGAAAATAAATGAACATTTAAAAAATTAATTCTCATTTATGTCTATATTTTCAAAATCAAAATTCAACGAAGTTTTGCACTATACGAGATTCACCGAACAAATCATAAATCTTATCAACTCTCTTTATAAAATAAATATAATAAATATGACTTTTGGCTAGCTGCGCCCATTTCGTTGCCCAATTGGTTGCCAGCTAGTGTGGTATTTACGTTAGCCATATGTTGCATGCCAAGAACCAAAAATCCAATAAAGTTGAATGACCAAGCCGGCATGGCAGCCGAGTTGAACTAATTGTGATTGGCGTTACCCTTGACAACGGTCTATTGTTATGGTGTATTCCCAGACAGATCTGTTGAGGCTTTGACAACTTACCCGTCTGGTTGACCTGCTGACACGTATTGTTCACATGGATCTCGAACTTCTCACAACATTTGTTCACCAGAACCAGGTTGGGATCGTGGGCGACAGGCACTGCTGCCTGCATTGAGCTGTTATTGGCCACATGAGCGGAGACGGCAACGGCTAGTAAGGCGGAAAGCAGGGCTAGCAGATTGCAGCTGCCTTTTGCCAGGCAGGGGAGAATTTGCGCGCCAAGCGTAAATACAAACATCATGCACAAATACACGCAGCTACGTCACCTACAGCTACAGGGACAGAGATAGGCACTGACACAGATACACGTATTCGTACTCAGACTCGTAATCAAATGCGTCATCAAAGCTGTGGCTGATGCCGGTTTCGAGCCAAGATCATGACTTGCATGCCAAAAACTCAAGCCTCAGCAGACGAGCGACAGTTTTTTTTCACTCTTAATTCTTTGTAGAGTTGAACATAAATGCGAACACACGTTTAAGGTTTCCGGATAAAAATGCAACTAAAGCCAGAGGCAAACGAATCTGATCGTTTCACATAGTCTGTCGAATCTACACGAGATACTATTGCTTATTCACCAAACAATTTGTGTTTGTATTTTATTAAGGCAAGCGCACAAATTCCCAAAGACAACCAACCGCTGCGAACGACAACTGACTGAGACTGCGACTGAGAATGTGAATATGACTCGAATTCGACTCTCCCTCTCTCCCTATCTCTCTCTTGGTCTCGCACTCTGGCTATGGAACGCGTCGGCTGGCGCTCTTAACTTCTAGTTACTAGCTCAAGCAGATTGAGAGAGCGGCACCAGTTGGCATTGACTGAGTGTAGAGTTTGCTTCCCCTGTGAGTCGTCTCTGCCGCTCACAACATTCCACAACAGCAACCACCAAGCACAACAAAGCGTTGAAGCAGGGCTTTGAGTCAATCTCGCTCTCTCCCTCTAAAACACGAAAACTCAAGCGGTTTTTTCTTTTGCTTTGTTTAAATTGAAGAACGGAAATTATCAATTGGAGCAAAACAGGCGACTCAAAGAACCGGCAATTCCAAATGTGTCTCATACTGTGTGTGTGAATGTGTATGTATGCTGTTGTTTGTTTGCCTGACCGTCTGATGATGTGATAAGACATATAGAGCTCGTATGTATTTAGCTGACGTCTTTGTGCATCCCAACACAATGCAACTAAAATTACAAGAACCACCCCTCATTACAATCGAAAACGCGTGCCTTGTCTCTCACTACATCCCACTTGTCAGCACTTGGGGGAAGAAGGAGAAGCGGGACCCCAATATGTTTGTAGACGTCTCCCCTTTCGTATCACACCTACTACAAACAAATCTACACACATACAACATACGTTTTGAATTATAATAAAAATCTCTGTAGAGAGAAAAGATTTTATTATGAAAAATTGTCACTAATATGTTCGTTTTATTAAATTTGTATATAAATATGAATATCATGAATTAAGTGAAAATCTTGTTCTCCAATAACCATATAAGGACTTCCGTCAGCTTTGGGCAAACAACTTGTTCGTATAATTAGCGTTCTCCACTCTCCCAATGTCAAGTTAAAGTTGACAGTTTGTAGAGTTTACGACTCTCTTAGTATGTTTTCCAAAATGATGACGTAGCAAAATTAAGCGGCTGTTACTGACCGGCTCCGTAGCTCAGTCAGCGCTGTCTCTCTCTCTCTCTCTCTCTCTCGCTCTCTGTCTGGTGTCGAGCTACCTGTACCAGCAACTCCTAAAGAGAATTTCTATATGCTTGTTGTGCGATTCTTGTATGTGAATTTGTAGAGTTCTGAATACAGGTAGTAGCAGTAACACGTTCCATTCAATGCACGCGAGGCATCACAGGAGCGGCTCAGTTAGGGGCGTCTTTATTATATTGATTGAATAAGATGAACATTGGGTTTCATGTTTTAATTTATGATCATGTTTTAAGTTATGATCAATAATGATAATTATTATTAAGAATAATTTTATATTCTTTTCTAATAGCTTACTATTTTAAAATATTCTATATTTTATATAGCTGTTGGATATGCTTAAGTTTTACACCCGTTTCGAAATCAACGATGTGACGGGTAATTCGTTGACTGATCATGATATGACCCAACTGCATTATAAAAAGATCACGTCGCTGCAGCGCGCTGTATTTGCCAAGTTTTCTACGCTGCGAGTGTTTGCATTGTCCAATGTGGCAACAGTAGACACACGTGAATCGCTAGAGAAACATTTTGGTGCATTGGATGCAGATGGGCTAAAGCAAATAGCAACCTTTCTCAATCTTGTTCCTGATGAAGCTGTGGAGCCATTCGATTGGCATCGATTGGATGAAGAGTTTCTGCGAGAATTGCTTATCACGCGACATGAGAAACGATGCTCTCAGCTGGAAGCGCTGAACGAGATGCCACTCTATCCCACAGAGCAAATCATTTGGGATGAAAATGTGGTGCCATCGGAATATTATACGGGTGACACTTGTCTGGCTCTACCCAAGTTAAATCTACAGTTCCTCACACTGCATGATTATCTGCTGCGCAACTTTAATCTGTTTCGTCTAGAGTCCACCTACGAGATTCGACAAGATGTTGAGGATGCTGTAAGTCGCATGTTGCCGTGGCAGTCGGAAGACGGCGATGTTGTCTTTGGTGGATGGGCACGCATGGCGCTGCCTATCGCCAGCTTCGCTGTGGTCGAAGTGGCCAAACCACATCTGGGCGAGAAGAAGCCATCGCGTGTACGTGCTGATGTGGGGGTAACTCTTTCAGTACGTCGTGAGATCAAGGAAGAGTGGGAGAATCTACGGAAGCACGATGTCTGCTTCCTTATTACAGTAAAACCCACGATGCCTTACGGCACCAAGTACAATCCGAGAGAACCCTTCATACCTCAAGTGGGTTTGGTTAGCGTACGTGGCTGCGAGGTGGAGGGCATGCTCGACGCTAATGGACGTGTTATTGAGGACGGGCCAGATCCGCGGCCCATACTGCCGGGCGAGCAGCGCAGCTATCGTGTGTGGCTGGACTCGAATCAGTATCGCATGGATATGGACGACTTGCAAGAAGTAAATTTAAAAATATTTTTAGCTGTTCGCTAAACTTTACTCCTGCCTAATCTTAATTTGTTTTTCTGTATATAGGGTGCTGACGATGTCTATGAGAGCTTCAACATTTTGATGCGTCGCAAACCAAAGGAGAACAATTTTAAGGCCGTGCTGGAAACCATTCGTCATCTCATGAACACAGAGTGCGTGGTTCCTCCGTGGCTACACGATATTCTGCTAGGTTACGGCGATCCAGGTGCAGCACACTACAGCAACATGCCTAATCAGGAACGCACTCTCGACTTCAATGACACTTTTCTTGACTACGAGCATCTAAAAGCCAGTTTCCCCGATTACGAACTCAAGTGCGAAGGGCCCGAAGAGAAAAGGCTTCCGCCGTATCGTCTCACATTTGAAGATGTAGCTGAACAGCGTGACAGTGATACTGAGCAAATGGAAACAGATCAGCCCTCTACCTCTAAATCAATTGTAGTGCAGCCTTATAAATATGAAGCAAGAGGTCCTTACCCCAGCGATAAACCAAAACAGTAAGTGTGTAAAGCAAATATACACGAACAAATGCCTATTTAATTTTACTTCTTTAGGAATTGCATTCGCTTTACGCCTACACAGGTCGAAGCGATACGTGCTGGCATGCAACCGGGTCTTACCTTGGTGGTTGGCCCTCCTGGCACGGGTAAAACGGATGTCGCCGTGCAGATCATCTCAAATATTTACCACAATCAGCCCAATCAGCGTACTCTAATTGTAACACATTCGAATCAGGCGCTGAATCAACTGTTCGAGAAGATTATGGCCCTGGATATTGATGAGCGGCATTTGTTGCGTCTGGGTCATGGGGAGGAGGCATTAGAAACCGAAAAAGACTACAGTCGCTATGGTCGCGTAAACTATGTGCTGGCAAAGCGTATGGATTTACTTAATCAAGTTCAGCGATTGCAGGAGGCGTTGGATGTCAGCGGCGACAATGCCTACACCTGCGAGACGGCAGGCTATTTTTACCTGTACAATGTGATGGCACGTTGGGAGAAGTTTCAAAGCCAAATGCTAGCACATTTTGAGGAAACAGACATAAACAAGCTATGCGCTCTGTTCGAAGCTGATTTCCCTTTTTCCAAATTCTTTGCCGATGCGCCACAGCCACTTTTTAAAGGAAACAGCTTTGATGATCTTATGAGCATAGCACAATCCAACTTTCGCTATATTTCTGATATATTCACGGAGCTGGAGGAGTTCCGTGCTTTTGAGCTATTGCGCACAGGGTTAGATCGCTCCAAGTATTTGCTTGTCAAAGAGGCCAAAATCATTGCAATGACCTGTACGCATGCAGCGCTCAAGCGCAAAGAGCTCGTCAATCTGGGCTTTCGTTACGACAACATTTTAATGGAGGAATCGGCGCAAATTCTGGAGATTGAGACATTTATACCACTATTGCTGCAGAATCCGCTGGATGGCCTTAATCGCCTGAAACGCTGGATTATGATTGGTGATCATCACCAACTGCCACCCGTCATCAAGAACATGGCATTCCAAAAGTACTCGAACATGGAGCAGAGCCTATTCACACGTTTGGTTCGCCTGGGCGTACCAACTGTCGATTTAGATGGCCAGGGACGTGCACGTTCCAGCATTTGCTCACTATATAAATGGCGCTACAAGAAACTGACAGATCTGCAGCACATTTTTGAGCGTGATGAATATAAAAACGCAAATACGGGCTTAGCTTATGATTATCAGCTAATTAATGTGGATGATTTCAAAGGTGTGGGCGAAAGTGAACCGAACCCATATTTCTATCAGGTAAGTCCGAGAATGAGAATGTTCTCAATCAATTTCTAACCAAGATTTCTCCATTAGAATCTTGCTGAAGCGGAGTATATTGTTGCGCTGTACATGTACATGCGTCTGGTTGGCTATCCAGCAGAAAAGATATCAATTCTGACCACCTACAATGGCCAGAAGCATCTCATTCGGGACGTTATAAATGCTCGATGTGGCAACAATCCGCTTATTGGTTGGCCGCACAAGATCACCACTGTGGATAAGTACCAGGGTCAGCAGAATGACTTCATCTTAATTTCCCTAGTACGCACAAAGGCTGTTGGCCATTTGCGAGATGTGCGTCGCTTGGTTGTGGCTATGAGTCGTGCACGTCTCGGATTGTACATCTTTGGACGCGTGTCGTTGTTTAAGAACTGCCTGGAACTGCAGCAGACATTCAAGTTGGTAAGAATGATAACTGAGAAATGTTGGACACCAAAACTAAAAAACGTTTATTATAGCTCATGCAGCGCCCATTAAAATTACACCTAGTGCCAGCAGATGAATATCCAACTAAACGACTTGCCAGCGAAGTGCCCTCCGATGATGATTGTAAACCAATAGAAAATATGTCTGAGATGGCGCAGTTTGTCTATGAGCTTTACTTGACTAAAATGGAGCAACTTAAGGACATTCTGCCCTCAGAAGATGAGATGCAAGCCATGCGTCAGCAGTTGCCAAAGGACGATTTGGATGACTATGATAACGAGATGTCAGCGAACACATCTGCAGCCAATGAAGAGCCACCACAGAAAAAGGTAGCCAAGGATAATACTAAAAATACAGCAGAAGCATTTAAGCCCACCCCAATACTTAACGAGATCAACGTGGAAGAACCTGAAATGGAGCAAAAGCAGGATACGCAAGACCAAGAGGCTGACACTACACAACAGGAAACTGCAGAATCAAAACCGGAATCTTCTTAGCGGCTGCTCAGAACATTTAATTTCAATCATTTTTAACAACTCATTAAATGTGACAAACACGTGCACGCATGTGTCATTTTTACTTCTTCGGTGCTGTAATGCCCTCCAGCTGGGCCTTAAGTTGTGCATTAGTCTTCTTAAGGAATGTGATCTCCTCAGTGAACTTCTTCTCCTCTGAGGCGCGCAGTTCAGCATTGCGACGCTCTGCTTGCTCCTGTTTCATTTTCATATCCGAAATTATTTCCTCCAAAGCTTCCTTATCTGACTCTAAAGTCTTGACACGATCACGGAGCATTTCCTTTTCTTCGTGCGCCTGCAGAGCCTTGCGCATGCCAAACGCCACAGAGCTGCAGTAAAGAGTTTCGTATGCTTCCATAGACATTGCAATCTCGTCACGAATGCGCAACAATAATAAACCGCGCTCCGAACAATTGATGGTTACCTGACGTATAATCTCATCTGTACTGGAAAATGCATTAGTGTATTTATGAGAGTAAATTCAGACAACAGCTCACCAAAGCACTGAGAGTAGAGCTCGCGACGAACAGGACAGATGCCCGTCTCACGGGCCTGTGTTTGCTGCAGGCGAGTGTCGAGCATTTCCTGTAAATTGATAACATCCTGGCGAGTGGCCGGTGTGCTAGACACAGATTGCTGCCACAACTGGCCATCCTCTTCCCAGCAGCGAGGAGGCAATATAGAGTTCAGTATCTCCTCTGTCTCCTTTTTGGTATCTAGCAGGGCACCTGCTGTTTGTGGGCGCTTCATTTCCATCTCCGTTAGCGGTGCGCCCTTCTTATCCGGGTGCTTGACAACAAGCACCGGATTGTTGTAGCGGACCAGGGTCTGAAAGTGGCCCACACTTGCAATTTCCATTTCATCCATCTTGCTGACTATGGTGTTCTTCACCCAATTTCAAATCAAAAAAAGAATAAGGCAATCTATGGAAAATATTTTTGTGTATATTCGTTTCGACGTGTTCAACAATTGTTGTTGATTTAAAAAGTAGAAATGCCTGTATTAGGGAAAATCCGAAAAGGTTTGAGTTTGTTTATTGTTCCTAGCAACTGTAACAGCCGAGCAACGGGAAAAACTTCTGCTTACCAAATATCAACAGGTGGAAGTTAGAGGCTTGCAAAGCCAAAAGGCAGATTTCTTACTAAAACATATTATATTTATTTATTAGATCGTTTATTATATCGTATTTAGACTGTAAATGCAAACAAATGAGTTATGACTCTGTTCTAATGGATTCCATAGAGCAGTTGATGTTGCACAAACGTCTTATATGTATTTATATAGTAATATCTTCAACTAAATGTATTTAACTTATGGGTATGAGCAAGCGCGGCTAATTAAACATTAAACTTAGGAACTAACAGTTAAAGACCGAAAACTAACGTAATACGAATTGGAAGAGCAAATAATTTAGTCTTTTTCTAAATGGTATAACTTAGTAATACATAAAAGTGAGTACGCGTTTAAACTAATATCGCGGCGTTATTCAAGTCGAGTAAACCAATTATATTAACCATAACTAACGCTTACATATTATGCTAGACATCCAAGTATTCATTAGACATATAGATAGATATATAAGTATATGCATGTATATATATATATATATATATATATATATGGTTTTTCATATATATTATTGTCATTATTTATGCAGGAGAAATTCCTCTATGGGGTTTAGTTTGTAGGCGTTTACACAATTTAATACGTTAGTATTGTAAAGTTTCTGTTTCTTGTTTCTTGATTAGTTGAGCTTTAAATATTCGTTAGCATATTATATACCACTACGCTCTATATATGTATGTATATGAATATAATTATGTATATGCTTGTGTCTGTATATGCACTTGTATAAAGTTATATTTACGCAACGACAAACTCGGAAAATGCAAAAATTATATGAATTGAACTAAGTCGTACCTAGGGGTACTCTATATAGTTAGCTACTACAACATTTACAATTTCGATTTTAGCTGCAGGTTGCACTGCTTAAATAAGCTCGGCTACGGCGTCGTCGCCATCTCGTATTGGTGCCTGGAATGTGGAGCCTGTAAACTCATACATCTGCAAAGTGAAATGAAAAAAATTACTTTCACACTATTTTTTTTAGATTGTTCAAAAACTTACAGAAGGAGCTCGATTATTGCGGAGTGTTGCATAATCCGCAAAATCATTGCCATGTGGATCAATACGCGTTAAGAGCAGACCAGCACCACTGATTCCACCGCCACTGGGTGCACCGGCGCTCCGCATTGAAATGGAGCCAGCACCACCGTTGCTGCCAGAGCCAGCGGTCAGACGATTCTGATTGTTGCGTGGCTGAATGGTGGCGTAAGTATTGTCCACCGACTGGCCATGATGCACCTGCTCCAGGGAGCTGCGATGCTCCAAATGACCTGGCGCATCTGAATTAGATATGTGGTCGGGCTCCGAAAATACCTGCATGGTTAACTCTTGTTCTTCATACAACTTGAGTTTTCTAAAAATAAATAGTATACGAAGAGTAAATATATAAATAAATAAAAAAATTAGAATTAGGATTAGCGATGACATACTGTTCAATCCAGAGTGGATTCTCAGTTGTATTCAAGTCCTCAATTATTTGCTTTTTTATCAATGCCTCTTTACGACGCGTCTCTACGGGCACTGAGAGATTCCAATGTTTCAGACAACAGCAGAGCACAATAAAACTAATGACACCCACAAAGAGCACAATGACCAGTGCCACAAGACCTGCCACGGCCAAATCAAACTCATCTTGCACAATTGCTATATAAGCGGGCACAACATTCTCAATGGCAAAACCTGCATAGTAATCCTGGAGAGAGACGCATACAGGTTATTAAAATTTATTATTGAGATTTTAAAATAACTAAAAGTATACCTTAAGATAATCGTAGTTTCTGTCAATATCCTTGAGAATTTCATCGACAGGCGCTATTTGCTGTGACTGTGGATCCACGGCATGGAAATACAAATCACACCAATCCATCCGAATGCGACCTATAGAGTCCAAATGAAAACGTATTTCATCAACAATAATGCGATGCTGTGTAGCATTGCGTAACTCGGCAATAATCTCTTCCTGCTCTTGATACACTTCCTCGGGTGGCCGTGATAGAATCACCCTAACCAGCTGAGTGCCATCAAACACCCAAATCTGAAAAGCATTCATTTTTTTTAGTTCTAATGTCTGATTGTATTTTATTGTCTGTCAACTTACATTAACTTTGGTGTTGGCCGAGCGTTGCGGCTGCTCCAGTTCCCTTGCCACAATCTCCAACTCAAAGCGATCTTGGTTGTACTCCGCCATTATCGTATTAGCTGTGATACGGCCATCCTGCGATATGGCAAACGGACTGGGCACAATGGAGCCCGTGGATTTAGTAGCACCAAATTTGTACAGATTTGAGGCAACAATCATATATTCAATCTTGGCATTTTTACCATGATCCGCATCGGTAGCATTTACTAGCGTGATGGCCGCATTCATTTTGGCATTAGCATTGACACCCGCAAAGTAAACGGATTTCTCAAACACTGGCGCATTATCATTTACATCCAGCACAGTGATGTCTACCTTGGCCACAGTATTATCACGATTCAATGTCTTGATCGAAAACGAAGCGCGCTCCTCTTCAGATATATGCAAATCAGCCTTGATGCTGGCCAATATGTATAGGTTATACGTATCAGTCTCCTCACGATCCAGGCTCTTATTGGTGTAAATATCTCCAGTCAACTTGTCTACATAGAAAGCGCCATCTTCATTACCAAGTAACATATAATAAAATATGTCCCTATTGTGTTTGCTTCGCGAGGCGGCTTGAATGTGGCCAATCTTGACATCACGACCGCTGTTTTCATTTATTGAGACCTTGTAGGGATTAGAGGCATCTGGGAACTCTGGTCGATTCTCATTCGCATCAACTATACTGACGGTTAACAGGCGAAGCGACTCAAATGGGGGATTGCCAGCATCACGTGCCACCAATATAATGTCATAGCTGCAAAGCAAATATTGAGGAAATCTGAATAAGAATAGTCCTTCTGAAATAATACTTTACAGTAACTTACTTCGCCCGATTTTTGCGATTAAGCTGCTGTCTGACGCGTAGCTCTCCGCTAGCCTCATCGATCTTGAACTCAGCCGTCTCCTGCACATTTTGGTTATTTACCTGCAAATGATAGCTGACCTTTCCAATTCCGTCGGTGTCATTGTCTAGCGCCTTGACTGTCAGCAGCAAATAGTCGGGCTGCACGATGTCGCCAGGTATTTCGATTGTGGCATTTGACAGCGCCGGTAGAACAAACTCTGGACGATGACGATTCACACGCAGAACTGTGATTACGGCCTTAGCAGTAGTCTCCATGGTGCCTGAGCCCTGAGTATCGCGAGCTGAGATCAGCAACTCGTACACACCATGCTTACCAGCCAGACTTTGGGCCGGATAAATTATGCCCGACTGTGCATCGAGCTTAAAGAGTGCCAGCTCATTGCCTGCAGTTATTATATACCGCACATCCCCATAAAGTCCTTCATCCAAGTCAATGGCCTGCACCTGCAGTAGTGCAGCGGGCGGCTGATAAGCTGCATTTTCCGACACCGTCGAATTGTAGACGGATCGGGTGAAGACTGGAGCATTGTCATTCACATCCAAAATATTAATGTGTATCTGTAGAAAGAAGATATTATTGGTAATGTATAATACTGCATTTGCTATATCTATCAGAATTTTTACATATAGGTATGTATATCGGCATTTACATATTTATTTATTTATCTATTTTTATATCCATATCCATGTCCAAATGTGTTTCATTAAATACATATTTATATCCTTATGTACACTCACCGTTGCAGTCGCCGATTTCTGTACCGTGGCTGGCGCCTTATCCTGAGCCACAACAGAAAGCGTGAGCTCTTTCAACTGCTCTCGATCCAATATGGATGCATTCGCTACCATCACATTGCCCGTGTAGGCATCGATGGTAAAGTATTTATTATTCTCGCCTATCAGCGTATACGTCAGCTCGCCGAAGGCACCAACATCGCTGTCGTGGGCCTCCACCTTTCCAGCGACTGTTCCACGTGGTGAGTTTTCAGTGATATTGAAATAGTATTCAGAATGGGTGAAGTGTGGTTCGTTGTCATTCAGGTTGATAATGTCGACGACAATGTCCGCCGTTGCTGTCAGTGCCGGCACGCCTGTGTCGCTGACTGTTGCAGTGAATTTTACCTCCTTGACGGTCTCGTAGTCCAAGCGGGCAGTTGTGTAGATGGTGCCTGTAGTGTGATTGATGGCAAAGTAATCATTGGCCGTTATGTTAAACTCGCCAATGCTGGAGTCCTCGTCGCTGGCCTGTAGTGTGGTCAGCACAGTGCCAACTGGCTGCTCCTCAACTATTTGCAGCTTTATCACCGGCTGTTCGAGACTCCAGGGTGCAGTGAATCTCTGTTGGAATAGAAGAAAGTGGAAGTGAGCATGTTGTTCATGAAAATTCAGTCACATATTATTTGGAAATTTAGCTGCTCTCACGCTCACTCAAAATGGTGCAAGATATGTCCTATGGAAAGCTGAAGCTACTCTTTATAAATATCATTTCTGTATTGTATAAGGCAACTTCCTTAAATGTCCACAGATTGCACTTGGATTTGCGTGAAGTCAAAGTGTTGGTCAATGCGGCCAAACAGGAGATCTGGATACAAGAGATTTTTATATTCCTCATATCCGGATTAATTCTGCTGCGCTTCCTAATGTGTTTTGTTGGACTAGCATCAAATATCGTTGCAATGTAAGTTTCCCAGAGAATCACAGATTTCTATATTCTATTTGCAATGGAAGTTATAATGTAGGTACAAGCAATTAAGTAGCTTGCTTTACCTTGATAATAAGTTTTAATTCTCGGCAATGCAGTTATCCAATACTGACAAATTCCCAGCCAGAACTGCTGATGCCTACAATCATTGTGCAGGTCCTTGACAGCGTGGCATTAAACATCTACGAAATTATTTTGGGTTATGCATGTATAAAGTATTTATTCCCACAATCATTCTCGGTTTTTGTGGTATTCTTTGTTAAGATGATCATTAAAACCATCTGCTACATATCGGTGCTGTAAGTGACCTTTGGCTTAATTGTGTTTATTATGATAATGCTAATTCTTTTTAGATTTAGGCATATCGTAATCACCATCAGATCAGTAATGAGTACATATTACACAGCTCACAATTTACTTCTCTTACAGCAACCTTTTCTCGGAAAAGCAGCATGAAATTATGTCACATGTGACCTACGCCGAGAATGGAGCAAATCTTGAGCGCGAAAGCAGCGAAGAGTTTGAAATAGCCCATGTACATTTTCGGCCAATCAATTCATAATAAAGAGTGGGTGTAAATTTTAGAGTGATAAGGAACTAACCGGTGGTATTTTATTCACATCGATGATCTGTATAATGAGCAGGCCGCGTCCTTGCTGAACATTGGGCGCAGTGCTGTCCGTCACGAGTACATTGATGCGCATTACCGCAAACAGGTTGCGATCCAATTGCCGATTGACCAGAACTTTACCATTGCGAGTGATGGCAAAGTACTCCTTAAACTGTTCGCTATGAGGCAGCTCCTTGCCGTCCTTGTCTATTGCCGTAATGTCATCGGTAGCAGCAAACTCGAGGGCATTGTGCGTAGCCACATCAGGATCTAAAGCAATCAGTGTGTAAACCAAGTGGCCAGTGGACGCATCTGCACGCACCTCAGCATGCTGTGTGGCGGGTACGAAGTAGGGATCCTTATCGTTGCTGTTCTGCACTGTGATTGTCAATGTGGCGGTACCCGTGAGACTGGGCGTGCCCAGATCAGCAGCCTGCACCTGTAGGTGGTATGTGTTGCGTCTGTCGTAGTCGAGTTTACGTGAGACAAATACCTCGCCAGTGCGCTCATCTATATCGAAGTCATTGAAGCTGCCCTGTTGTATGCGATAGCGTAGCTCGGCATTCTTTCCCGTGTCCAGATCGGTGGCCTGCAGTTTCTCAACGCTCGTTCCGATCTCTGAGTTTTCCTCGACAACGGCGCTATAGTTTTGCTGTTGGAAGTTGGGCACATGATTATTGACATCGCGTACTGTAATGTTGACGCCGCAGTTTGCCGTAAAAAGTCCATCGTTGGCTTCCACAACAAATATGAGTTGCTCGCTCTTCAGATTTGTTACATCCAGGCTGGCATTGGAGCGTATGCTAATCTGACCGCTTTGCTTGTCAATGTCAAAGATGCTCTCGATCTGCGGAGAGCCAATAATCCTGTAGCTAATGGTGGACATAGTGTCCGCATCGCGCGCCTTAACCACCAATGGTGAATCAAACACCAAGGCGCCTTCATCCACACTTGCCCTATAGAGGGGACTCTCACATACGGGTGGCGAATCGTTGGCATCGCTCACTGATATCCTCAGGGAGACCACAGAGGTCTGACCTTGTCCATTGTCATCGGTGGCCTGCATAGTAATCAAAATAAAAATCAAATTGCGTGAGAAAGATATTGATAAGAGATTTTTGCAGATAACGACAGTCAAATACCCTAAAGACTTTAAGAATTTCAGAGTAGTTTGTTTGGCTGGCAGAGACTGAGTATTTTAATTATATCTATGTATATATTTAGATAAATATAAATAAATAAATATAAATATTCTTTTCTTAGAGAAACATTTAAAAATTCAGATCAAACATAGGTTTTTCAATCATTTTCATTAAACTGATTTTTTTTTTTGACAAAACAAAAATGAAATCAATTTATGACTTGAAGAGAAACCAATTGTGATACATTTGGATATGAATTAGATATTGCTCTCCAATTGCATTCCATAGTTAAGTGATCCCCATAAAAGCCAATGAAAGCCATTGTTTGTCAACCTCTTCCCACACCTACCTTGTATGACAAGAAGTACGTGGTCTCCGTTTCATAGTCCAGACACGTTGCCGGCGCCTTGCTGCTGGCGGCTTTGTCGTCATTAGCAGCTGCCGCTGCTACCGCTGATGTTCCCGCTTTTCCCGCTTCTGCTGATGTTGCTGATGGCTCCGACTGCAACGGCGCCTGCGCTATTAACGTGTACTGCACGGTGGGCTCTGTGTTAATCTGTCGCTGGTCGAGGCTGTGTTCCGCCTCCATGGGAAGCATTTCGAGTGCGTGACCATCGCTGTCATTCTCATGGAGGTCACGTCGCTGGCGCCTGTTGCTATCGCCATGACAATCGCCTAGGGTAATGACGCCCGTTTGCTCATTGACATGAAACAGCTCGGCGCCAGTGCCGGAGAGACTGTAGCGTATCCCCGCATCACCAAAGCTGCTCGAATCCACATCTTTGGCTGTAATCGTAGTTATGTACTGGCCGGGTAAAGCTGCCTCGGAGACTATAGCCGAGTAGCTCTCCTGCTCGAAGCTCGGCTTGTTGTCATTGGCATCTAGCACGCTTACTGTTATGGTGGCTGTCGAAGACAGCTTGGGATTCGTGTCCGTCTCTTCCGCAATTACCAAGACTATGAACTTGCGTTGATTGGGATTCTCGTAGTCCAGTGACCCATTGGCAACACGTATGTTTACCTGCGAGTAGCCTGTGACTAGTTTAGGCTCCACGGCGAACACGCCGGACACATCCTCCAAACGCAGCGCAAACTTCGAGTTGATTCCCACATCTGCATCACTGACACTCATGTCCAGGGCCAGCGGAGTACCCTCTGGCGTGTTTTCGAGCAACGATACCTCGTATTCTTTCTTGTTGAATTTGGGTGGAGAATCATTTACATCGCGTATGGTTACTGTAGCTCTAGCTGTGGCACTTGTCAAGGGGTCATCACTAGGCACATCATTCACCACCTCCCGGGCCCGTACCAACAGCGAAATCAGACCAGTAGAATCTGTCAATGCCTCGCGGTCTAAGGGCTTCGCAGTGCGAAGTTCACCACTGTTTGAATCCAGAAGGAAGTAGTCATTGGGATCTAAATGAATTCGGAAAAACGAAATATAATCATGGAGTAGGAATAATAAAATAACTGTTAAATCCTAAACTTTATTATTTAAGTTAAGTTCTTTTAAAGTTTTTCGGTGTACTCACTGCTCAGCAAATCGTAGACTATTTTCCGCGGTTCTCCCTTATCACCATCACGAGCTTGAACAGTAAGCACCAAAGTGTTAATGGGGCTGTCTTCATCAATGACAGTTGAGAGGGATCTCTGGAATACTGGCGGCTTATCCTGCACATCCTTGACGCGAGCCTCAAAAGTTGTCTGGGTTTTGTGCACGCCATCGCTGGCCTCGATTTGGAAATGATAGATCATTCGTTGGTTGTAGTTCAGTGTGTCGTTGACCACCACAGCTGCCGTTAGGATGGTCGCCTCCCGAGTTAACAATTGCAAATGGAATCTGCAATTAAGAATGTTACAGTTGAGAAAGAAGTTTTCATAAATTTTTGGCTTCGGCTTACTTGCTGCACGCCTCAGGACTTTGTTGCTGTGGCACACATTTGAGATCAAGGCTGTCACCGATTGTGTCGCGATCCTTGACCAATATTTTATCAAATATTGTAGTGCCCACAACTGCGTCTTCATTAACGTCCGCTTCATAAGGAGTCTATTGAGTAGTAAATGAAAAATAATATTAAATCGTTAGATACAGTTCTGTGTGCACTTACATTTTGAAACTCTGGCGGATTATCATTTTCATCAAGTATGATGAATGTAATAGGTTGTTCCACAACATTATCCTGCTCGGATTCACCCCTTGGATCCACGCGATCTCTAATTGAAACCAAAAATGTCAAGCTATCAGTTTCCTCGCGATCCAACGGCTTAATCAGTGTTATATTTCCTGAAATCGGATCTACGCTAAAATGATCAGAGCCGATGGAGCCAAATGTGACATTGCTCTGCTCAGGATCATAGCCTTCTAATCGGAAGACTACTGAGCCCACTGGCTTATTCTCATACAGGACAATATTGTTGAGGGTTTGTGTAAAAACAGGTGGTAAATTCGTTTCACCTGCAGAAATATATAATGGTTTATTATAGCTTAAATTGTAAAAAAAAAAAAGTAAAATAATAATGCTTACAGCTGACTAGGTGCGATGCCAGACAGATTATTAACAGCGTCAGCGTCCACTTCATTTTGTCGACTGAAAATGAAAACAAATGTGTATTTTTTTTTATTTACGAGATAAAATATATAAACAAACTAAGCCAACAGATTTGGCAAATTACAAAATAAGAGAAAGAGAAAAGGAATGCTGTTAACTTGTTTCCACTTTTGGATTTGCATTTTTTCGGCCATTTGTTGAGCAAACAAACAACAAAGATAAATTAAATTTCATGCTGAAAATTCAATTAGCTGACAACACACAAACAACAGGAAGGCGCGCGCTATGCTAAAGTAGGGCGAGAAGAGAAAAGAGTCGAAGGGGATAAGCGAGTGGCGTCAACAACAATGACCATAACAATATAACGATGCTGATGACAAGCAACAAAACAACAACAACAACAACAACAAGCAGAAAGCACAAACCAGCAACATTGTTCCAAATTGTGCACTTTAACTGGAGCTGAAGTCCGGGAGTTCGGGACATGGGCATCGGGCATCTGCCGGTAGTTGTTCGCTTAAAGGAGCCAACGTTTTTAATGTCCCCGGCACGCACGACCGGAGCTTTGTGCATGAGGTCCAGGCTTTAAAACGTATCTTCCAGCAGCAGTAGCCATGACTATCCTGCTGCCTGTAATCTGCCGGTCAGAGCAGAGCAGAGTAGACCCACTGGGAGAATACGACCTGGTCCAGATGCAGGGCCCCCTTCTGAACAGACAGACAGCCAATTAGTTTTGCATAAAAACTCCACTGGAAATGCTACAGTAAAGCCTCGTATTTTGTGTGTTTTATTAGCACAGGCATGGGCCGTGCCGGACTTCAGGCCAAATGTCCGCAGGCTTATGTGGTCCATAAATAACCTATTTACCTGCCCGTTACCATTGACCATAAAGCAAACATTTTAAGGTTTTGCCAAAGCTGCGGATTGCAGTATTAACACAATTCCAATGAGTTAAATGAGCAGCAATGTGAGTTCGGGTTTCAAATTCATCAATTTTAAATTGAAGTTTCATATAATAAATATAATTGACCTTAAGTTAGGGTTTTTATATATATATATTAACGATAACAATAATCTATAATCTAATTGCCAGTTTCATGCAGCATTTGACTCTTTGAAATGTAAATTCTGTGAAAACCATAAATATTTTGTTGGAATGCTATTTATTTCTACACAGAGGAAAATTAAAGCTTTTATGCAACTGGTTGCTTCTATGAATGCTATATTTATATTCATGGTTTTGCTTGTTGTTTCTGCTGCAGTTGCTGTTGCAGTTGCAGTTGCAATTTGCCTACTCCCCATTTATGTCCTGCTAAATGGCATTTTGTGCTGACATGTATGGTTTCGTGTTCTGAGACAGTAGAGTTAATTACAAAAGTAATTTAGGATTATTTGAATTATGTAGCCATATACTGGGCAGACACATGTCTATTGCTTGTAATCTTAGTGATTCAAAGGACTGTTAATGTCACAGAACAGTTTGCCAAATAACAAACACTAATTACTGAATTGTGATTGTTTCAATGTAATTGTCAAAGTTTACATGCAGTCTTGCATTTATTTGAAATAATTATTCATAATTGAGCATGACATCTCTCTTAAAAAACTAAGGTATGAAATAATTGACCAAATATGCAAGTTGAATTGTCTGTCAAATATTTCCTGACTCCTAAATGAAATTCTAATGAATATAAATACCCGAAAGCAAGTTTGTTACTTCTGAATTTTTCAACAAGAAAGTTAACAATTTAATACGCTTTCTGTGATCCGTTATAGCTCATTCTAAGGTACTTACAATTCATGTGCTCAATCTAAATATTCGATCCCATCCATCAAAATCATCAAATTTCAATCATATAGTAAAATTTATGTGGTATATACATACTTATATGTGTGCGAATTTTTTCTTTTCATGTTTGTCAATACTCAAACCTGTTGATGGATATTTGCTTTTGCCTTTGACGTTGCTTTTGCACATTCCCTGAGATTTAAGCCTTCGATGGCAATGTTATACGTTTTATGTTTCTTTCTTTTTTTTTTGCTGGATTTTCTTCATCTTTCTGAGTCATCATCATAAAACGCAAAATCTACCTTAAGTCAAATTTGCTTTATGCAAGGGTAAGGTTGATATAAAAGGTTGGAGATGGGGTGGCAGCTCGGGCAATCTCATGTTCCTATTGCGTATCATCGTCGTCGTCGTCGTTGAGTGCTATGTAAACTTAGCGTTCATGTTCCGTAATCCTTCATGCAGATTGCCCTTCGTATGGCGGCAAGGAGCAAGGCATACCAAACATAATAAATCATATTTATTTAAAATAAATTGTATTTCTTCTGTTCTGCTGCCAGCACAGACAGCCAGGCAGCCAGACAACCTCAGTCAGGCACCGGGCTAGCCAAATCGCTTTTCTTGGGGCTGAAGGCAATAATAATTGAATTATGTGCGCATCAAAAACTTCTTAGCCTCAGAATTGCCGCCAGTTGCGTCTAGCTGCAAATCCATTTTGCGCTTTTGTTGCCCACTTTTTGGAGGCAAGCAGAAGCTAATCCCAAAGCTGAAGCAGCTAGCAGGTTGCAAGTGAAATCTGTATGCACTAATAACTTTTCGCTTCTCCTCACACAGTCACTCCCGAGTTCAGTTACTCTTTCTCTGTGTGCCGCTGGAGGCAACATAATAAAAATGTCAAACTCCTTATGCTGTCGCTTGTAATACATCTTAGTCAAAATATGTTCTTTATGTTTGCAACGTCCTTGCCAAGCTTATTTCCTTACTCTGCTTTTGAGCTTTTTTGATGTCTGGCTGTTTTTTTTTTTTTTTTTGTCTCCATTTTTTTTTGTATTCTGTGCAACATTTGTTATGCATCATGATGATGATGATGGTGATGGTCATGATCATCATAATGATGATGACGTTGATGGCGACGGCGATGGCGATGGCGATGGCGATGACGATGACGATGACGATGATGATATCGTGTCGTGTCGTATGCGAGTTCACAAAGTGCTCCACTTAAATATGCTATGTAAATCACCTGTGTGAGCTACAGCTCTACTCCAATTGCTCATCCAAAGAATTCCATCTCTGCTTTACCCTCAGCCCCCGTTTCCCACTCCAGCATCATTCATATAGCTCTGAACAGCGTACCAGTGCTGACATTTTCTTTATGTCCTGCACTTTGTTTGGCTCGAGGCTGCATCCAGCCATCACCAGATTCTCTTTAAACGGCATTATCTTCAGTTGCTTTCTTATCTTCGCTCTGCTGTCGCCTCCATGCAACGCCCTATGGTTATATCTAATACATGTAATCAATTCTTACTAAGGGGTGTATTGCCAACGGAGGAGACCGTTACCAAATTAATTTATTTTTATGAATTTACTCATATTTTCAATTTCCAACATTAATATATGATTTTAGCAATGAATTGTATTATTTTTGTATTGTTTAAATATTATTAAAGAGATTCGCAAGCTTATATAAAATATCATCTGTACTCATTTTATTCATTTTATAATAATTAACCGTATTTACAGGATATCTGGTACGTTCGTCATACTCATGCCACTCATGAATCGTATTTAAATTGCCTTTTTTATATACGTCGCCTGTTTTATTTTCGAGACGCTTTCGCAGTGCTGCCACATCTACGCGCTTTACCTCTCGTTGGCCCGGTTTGCAAAGCGGCCTTTTCTTAATTTATTCATAAGCCTGGTGGCACCGGCACACATCTTGAGTGGAGGCAACAACATTACTATTACTCATGTGGGTGGCAGCAGCACACTCCACTTAGACACACACACCACTGACAACCCACCTGCATCAACAACAACAAAAACAACAGCAACAGTGACAGCAACAGCAAGCTGTGGCAACCACGTGCGTGCGGCATCGTAATTCAACGCCGCTTGTTTGTTTAGCTCCGGCAAGCCAGTTTGAAGCAATTTCCTTGGCTTGTGCCACCTGCAGCCAACTCCAGCTAGTCAGCCACCCAGTCAGAGCGGTGTTCTCTACCTATTTTTAGCGTCCTCATATAATTATGCTTCGCATGTTGTGAGCCTTGTGCTCATTTCGCATTCACAGCGTTTGTGACAGTTTAACAAATTTGGAATTTAAATTGCACCTTGCATCGCGCATTGAGCCTAGAGCCAGGCTAAGCATGGAGCGTGTCGGGACTTGAGGACCCATTGCCCGCACCTGTTGTTACTCAAGCTGTGCATAAATCTGTGCGAGCGTTAATCGCTATCACAGTGGCTTCATACTCAAACTTGTCTGCCAGTCGCTTACTTAATTTCCAAAATCCACATAATTATGAGTACTACGTGCCGCATCGGTAAAGTTGCTTTCCCGAGGCTTAAGGAAAGCCAAAAAGCAGCGCCAGCGTAAGTCTTATCAAGTTTTCTCTCGCGGCACCATTGTTGCTTTTCCCACGCGTATTTAATCGTAGCCACCTCGAAACGGAAACAGAGCAACCCACAAATCTTCACCCGAGACCTACTCAGGTAAGTTGAGAATGAACTTTAAAATACTGCACAAAAATGAAATTAAAATTGTTGATTTTCGCCTTTTTTTCCTGCTATCATTTTCCGTAGGGTAGTTTGTTGAGTGTCTGCATATTGGGGAACGTTCAACAGCGAAGCCGCGTGTCGATTGTTCACCAGAAGCGTCTCCCTCAAGCTGCAGAAGTTTAAATTGGTTTTATGTTAAAGCCAAATGAGTGACTCGAGTTGTGCCTGGTTTGAGATTTTCTGCTGGGTTGGGTGTCCTGTTGCCAGTTGAGTGCCAGGAAATGAAATTTCTTGCGCATTCCTTTTTTATTTCATGTTTCTTCGCTCCACATTGCACAGCTTAATGGAATGGTAACTGCCATTGGGGCTCCGAGACTGAATCTTGTAACTGTGGAGCCTCTGGGGCACTGTTTGCTCCCGGGACCCCTGTCACTTGACGAGTGGCCGCTTAAGTTTGACTGCTTGTCAAATACAGAAAATGTTTTGAAATATTTCATGTACTTGACAATATGGTAGCCATCTCCTTGAATAGTGACCCGCTGTGCAGCTGATTTGCCCGCACCACTCAGCTCCAGCAACTCCTACAAAGCGTTCAAAATAAATCACAGTAATGTATTGGCTGAGTTTACTTTGACAAAGACATTTCAAGGCTTTAACCTTTAGAACACGCATTCAATACAGAATTTAGCGACAAGCATTGAAAATGAGTTGAATACAATATAAATTTGTAATTAAACCTTGAGGAATGCTAATATCTCGCACAGTATTGGTATAAGAAGTGAAATACATATATGTCTACATATTATCCACCTAATTATCTTTAAGTAGCATTGACGACTGTAGTCTTAAACGAAGAAAACATTATTTCAGTATACTACCCGAATCTGCCTCATAATTCGTTTTATTCATATTTATGATCAAGTGTAACGTAAAACTAACAACCCAAGCACTGCCTTGGTGTTAAATGTTTGTTTATGACGGGCTCTAATGCGACGCAATATATAAAGCTAACCGTTTTTTTTTTTTCCTAATACATATATTTTTTTAGTTCAACGCCTATGAAACAGCAGGAGTTTTTCCGCGCTTATTGTTCTAACGTTGGAGTAACTTTGCTTTTCAGCTGAGTATTTTCGCAGCTGTATTCAAGTTTTGCATGGAGACAAATACCGACTACACTTATCATCGCATGGTCAGAGTCGCAGCCACTGCTGCTACCACTGTCATTAACAGAAATAACAGAGTACAAAACTACGGCAGTATTCACAATAATCATCAGCTTAACTCCAGCCGCTTCAACACTCTTGCTTGTGTATTGCCACCAAGAGAAATGGCAACTGGGTTGGGTGCTTCGTATGCCTAATGCAGTGCTTGGCCTATGGGTGCATACCACACAATGCAATAGCATGTGCACACATGTGTCTAGTTACATTCATATTTGTATTGAACAAAGCTTGTGGGTTACAAGGCCATTATCAGTAGTTTGCAGGCTGCAGAAACAACACGACATTCAGCTAAATACATGTTGCCAAAACTAATTAACATGGGATTTGTTTGTATATAAGTGAGCCAAATTTTAAAGGAAACAGTTCGATATAGATAAAATTCAGATACAAGAGATACAACAATGTAGATGAAATTGTCTAAGTGACATTGAGGCAACTTAATTAAATAGATTTGGTTTTAAACTAACACACAATATGCATAATTATGCACATTTAAATAATCCATTTTATTCATTAAAGTGCCACTAGACATATTTTGTATTTACTTATTTTCTAAAGCTTAAGAGCGCAAGTGACTGATGTTCAAATGCTATTGAAAAGAATTATTTATATTATAATATGGCAAATGCATGAGAATTATGAACAGCAAGAGCAAGAGTAAAAATCGAGCATTCAAGTATCTATGCAATGAATTTGGCCCTACGGCACGCACCTGACATAGAAAATCGAATTGCGATACAATATCCTTTCGATTTGCACTCGGTGTATATATTGCTGTATCTATATCTCAGTAGCAGTATCTGACAGACATATCAGCAGCCAAGCAGGCAGGCAGCTAGCCAGGCAGGAGGCACGTTCCAGGAAGCACTTAAAATATTTGCGTACGCATGACTGATGATGGCTGCGCCCATGCCCACGCAAGCACGTTGCCACATAGAAACACCAACGAACTTCACCTGCACATGTATCAAGAGTATTAACAGCAATATTTCATGCACTTGTTTGCTAGAGGTGTACGCATTCAAAGTACTCCCAGCAATATTATTGAGCCTAAAATATCTTCGCTGTATTCGTCTGTCGTTTTTCCGCTGGTAGATTTATTGATGTTGAGTGCCAAACATGATTACACAAATGACTGAAATAACATGGTAAAAGCTCAAGATTAAATATCTCTAATACAACTTAAATAACAGTGCAAATGAGTATGCAAGTCCGGGCATTAGATACAGTTTGAAATATATGTAACGGGGACATTTCTAGATAATCGGCATTTAAAAACCTGTCGGTGTACTCTTTACAAGATAATTAACTAAATTAAGCAGAAGCAATTGCTCGTAATTTTTTCTAAGCATTCTATGTAGAAGAAGTCTATTGTTCTGAGTATGAATAAATTTATTTAATAATTGTTTTATTTCAAATTTTAAAAAAATTAAAGAATGATTATACAAATATGTTAATTGTGAGTTCTAATTTTAATAAGTAAAAAATATATTTCATTCAGATATTAAATAAAAGCTGACGATCTTTATGCACTCAATATAACAAATAGTCAAATAATTTCTTTTTAAGCTGTAAGCAGTATTTAGTTGAATTTAAAATTAGATTTTCTGATCCTAAAATTCTTCTTCACAAAGATTGGTTCATAAAATATATAAAATAAATGTGAACATCAACTAGTTAGAATAATACCCAAAATATATAACTAAGTTGTGGAAAAATGAGAAAAGAACGCGTAGACTAAAATTATAAATTAGTTTCTTTACTATAGTAAAAAGCAAACTAGCTCTAAACTAAAAAAAGTTCTTAGTAAATGATGAGGCATTAAGTACAAAATACACATATGAATCAGTTTAATGGTTAAGTAAGGCCATATTCATGAAATTCGTGTTGTCTTTATTAAAATCCAAATAACACGTAAATAGTTTTCTTATTTTTTTTTTGTCTTGAATAAGTTTTTTTGATACAGATTATATAGAATAAAAGATGACCATGACACGTTCCCATCTTATGCTGTGATATTAATAAGTGATGATAATTATATTATAATGCAGACTAATATTTCAGTTTGTCGAAAATTATGACTCGTAATTTGTGTGTTTTGCTTATCAGAAAATCAGTTAAGCGCATTTGATGTCACAGAGAAAAAGTGAACGATAAAGAATAATAGAAAATAACAACAATATTATGACAGTAAGAGAATTATATCATGACGGCCACAAAAACAAGTCGAGAAGACAAAAATAACAACTCGTCTGTAAACCAAGTACTCACTTATGTGTATCTCAGAGTTTTAGAGAGTTGATGTGAGCTGAGACTGAGAAGTACGGAACTGGTTTAGATATACATATATATAAAGAAATGAAAGAAATAAGGGCTATTATCGTTATTACGTGAGCGAAATAGCCAACGAAGTCAGCAACAACAAGCTTAAGAACAAGAAGAAGAAGAACATCATGAGGAACAAGTGGAACTATAGCACATATTAACAAACAATAACAACAGCAACAACAACTACCGGAAAACAGAGAGAGAGAGGGGGCGGAGGGAGAGCGAGAGAGAGAGAGAGAGAGAGAGAGAGAGAGAGAGAGAGAGAGAGAGAGAGAGAGAGAGGTGAGAGTCAGAGAGAGGGAGTGAGAGAAAGAGAAAGAGTGAGAGAAAGAGGACAACGATGATGATGACGACAAAGTAGTCGGGAAGGGCACGACGCGCCGTAGCGGAAGTTAAAGGATATGGTGGGAGCAGAAGGAGTAGGAGAAACAGCCTGGAAGTGATTTCAGTAAGCACTTATGACACAAGTACTTTTCTGCTTATACCTTTTATATACATATATATATATATATATATATATATATATATATATATATATATAGTAATATGTGTATGTGTGTAATTACATATGTATATGTGGACGGAAACGTGTTCACGTATTTTACTAACAGGACTTGATGTCCACTTATCCAATATCAAAATTACATACGTTTAATGTGAATGTTTAATAATACAAAAATCTAAATTTTTGCCATACATTAGTTATTTTGAACACAGTAAGACATCAAACAAATTGCATAACTCTGCATATTTGTTCCAACAATTCCAAAATGAATCGTATTAACAATAACAGCAAAACAAATTTGCAGCTAATTGAACCTTTAGATTTGTACTTTACATTCATTGAAGTCCAATTGTTAAAATAGAATTAAATTTAATAAAATGAAATAAATGTAAAATATAAAATACGATATGTAATTTATAATATATAATGTATAATAATATAAAATATGAAGTATAAGTAATAACTGCTCATCTAAATGTTTCCTGGAATTTAAAGAATCATTCATTTTAAAGGGCATATAATGCTTCCATTAAGAGGATTTGAACAAATCGCGAGTATGGCACATGTGAAACACACTTTAATTTTATTTGCTTTGCAAATTCTATTCAAATTACGAGGGATTTGGTGGCATTCAACATATGGTCGTATGCCGTTGGATTGGGTAACGGGCGAAGGGCGGGGCCAATGCCAACGAATTTAAACTGCTTATTCTGGGATTTAGATATAAATTTGCTCAATGGCACAGGCCATTCCAAACAAGCACAACAAAAGTAATCATGTAAAAAAAAAAACATATTTAAATTGAAATTTAATGCAAATGGAAAGGGCGAGAAGCTAAATATGTATTGCATACTTGTGGGCGCACAAAAGAGGTGGCATTTTCGAATAGGCGTGGTATTAGCATTAAATATCACATTTTTCCGCATTTGCAACTGTTTTTATTTTTTTATTTTTTTTTTGTTTTTTTTTTTTTTTAAATTGGATTCAATTTACACATAAAATGTAGGCGGCACACCATCCATTCAATGGATGACATTGCGTTCATGCAATCCTTTAAACATTTCTGTTGTTGATTGTTACACGCTGACACCAAAAAATAAAAATAAAAAAATTAAATAAAATATATATATAAAAAAAATCAAATACATAAATAATAACAACTGCCGTCACTGCCGCCTTGATATAAAAATCGGTTACAATATTGAAATATTTTATGAACGGCGAACAGTCATTGAAATATCCTCACTAAAATCATCTCTCTCCACTTTATTTTCGCAACACATGCCACTCCCTTTCCACATAGTGGGATTGCCGACTGATGCGTGTGTTACGTCCTTTTCCTGTTTTTTTTTTGGCAGCCCGCTTATTGTTTTCGTTTTTTTTTTTTTTGTGTTTCGAGAGGCGTTGCGGCGCTGTCTGCTGTTAACGATTGTGCCGCAAAAAGTCAAAATCTATGCCTGTTTTTTTGTGTGTTTTTATATTTTTCGTGGCAGGCAAGGCATGTTATGCTATAAAATCAATTTACCATCGACTATAAATTGATAAATATAATTAAAAAAAAAAAAAATAAATTAAAGAAAACAAAGTTGTGTTGTTAAAAATATCGATTTAATTTAAGTGTAAAAATCAACATGATCCTAATTACAGCTTCGTGCATTAGTTAATGTAATTTTAAATTAGTTGATATTAAAAGTGTATATACTTTCATTGCATTGTCAATTCAATAAATTGAACTCTTTAACAATCTATTTATTATTTTATTGTTGTTTAGATAGCATATTCACATATATGAACATGAAATTTGGAAATAACTGAATAAATATTAATAACCCGTTCATAACTTAATTAGACATATACCGTTCCAAAATTGTATTTTTAATTGTACAATATAGATCATAGCCTATATGTTTCACCAGTTGTATATATTATCTGGCCTACGTTAGTGTTAGGGTATTTAAAGAGAGCCCTTGGCGGCTAAAGTGTCGTTTAAAACAAATTTATCTGTCATTTTCTTAAACGCCTGTCCAACAAAGGCATCCGCCTACGGCTGAGACTGTCATCTTGACTGCCACAGCTCCATTTTATAGACAATTGCATTTGGGGCCTTAACCCGCTAGGCACTCAAATATTGATTTATTGAGTTGCTCATATGAACGAAAATGTGGCTCGGTGTCCTTGCAGTTGTCGCTGCTGATGCATTTTTTATATTTGGCCACAAAGTGTAGAGCAAATAGTGCATCGAGTCGCAGGGATACGTCTGTTGCCAAGAGACACAGAAGCGGCTGCAGTGGTATGTTTTAAATTACTTTAGGTTAACCTCAAGTTCTCTCTGGCACTTTAACACAGTAAACTTAAAGTTTAATGTCTTTTATGGATACTTGAGAAAGCTTGTGTATATGTGTGTGCCTGTGGGGTGGGATTGTGTTCTGCTTCGATGGAAGCTGTAGAAGCTGCTTAGGAGCTTAGAGCATTGAACTTGACAGCGGCGAGACTGGGGTAAAGAATGTCAGAGCTGATGCAGAAAAGTAGCTGTATGTCTCGTACTATAATAGAGTGTAATCCAGGAGCACAAAAGTCAAAAGCTTATAATGTAAGGACGTATAGAGCAATTTAGTAAGAGATAATATTTAAATGCTTCGTAAATATCATATGGTTTAGTGGATCTTTTTACTGTACAATCTGCTAACGCAGCTTCTTATTCTTCTTTTACTTAAATGAGCAAGTTTTGATTTTGTAATATATTGTTACTTAAATACTATTGCTATTTTGCAACAGTCTATTCACCTAAGACTCTCAATATAATCCTACGTACTCAAACAACTGAAAGTGTTATCGCTCACATAATACAATTCAGAGCTGCCCTGAGGCATTCAAATGCTGCAACCAACCCTCAAAATGACTATTCCCGCTTTTCATGCAGAGCCAAACCAAAGTAAGCCGAACCGAATACACTGATCACCCTTCTAGCATATATCATCTGTGCTTTATAATGTGCTCTATGGCGGTCGGAATTTTCACACAATGGGTGCGGAACTAGCTGTAGCTGCTTGCGGGACGGACCATAAAATTGCCGCAAGGAGTGCGATTACAAATTGTCAAAAGAAGCAAAAGCGGAGAGAAAATCTACTTGATGAGTTTTATAGTCGTATAAGTTCTGAGCGGAAGTTTAATTTAAAACCACTAAGATGGGAATTTATTTTTTACGGCTCTGTGCTCTTAAAGGATTTCATCCGGGCGCCATATATGGGATAGGGGAACCATAAGAATATGCACTCTTAATGTAGTTAAGCAGGTTGTAAATGCCACAGAGAAACAATTGACAGCTTTTAATGAGCGGCAAACACAAATAACGAGCACAGCAGTAGCAGCAGCACGCAGTGAGCAGCCAACAGCCAGCAGAAAGCAAATTGAAATTGCAAGTGCGCGTATTCGACTTTTATTGCATTGCACAGGACAGCCAGGATAATACCAGGCAAAAAGCTGCCAGCTTACTTGCAGAAATTGATGGGCTACAGACTTCGACGCTTAATGGCAAAATGTAAACGAATGCGAATTTCGCTGCCATCGCAAGCTAACACGTTTAATGGCAATCGTAAGCGCAACACATTAGACAGCTGTTTGCCATTACTAACAGAATTTTTAATTAACATTAACATCAGAATCAGTACATATGTAGCGAAAGGTAAAGTTTAATTTCTCAAGTGAACAATTTTAATAAATGCTAAAAGACATTTAAATTAAAATTACATAAACAATAGAATTGATTACTATTATTAAATCTATTCTGCTGGGAACGTATTGATTGAAAGGGTAATAAAAAATGGCTTAAAAGCGAAGCCATAAGAAAATAAATATTACTACAAAATTTATTCTATAAGTTGGTCTAAGGATTGGAAAGAAATCATAATAATAATAATAATTTATGATAATACTCAAATTTATGCCGATGTTACTTCCTTGCAGAATTCACTTGATTAAGTTGACTCTCGAGGCTTCATGATATTAATTGTATTTAAAATCAATATATCCTGATCTTATTAAGCTTGTCACCAAAGCTTAATCTGCTTCCTGCTCTTGTTTTCGTTTTATAAGTTTAAGCTTTGCTTTTTTATTTTGTTTTTTTTTTTTTTTTTTTTTTTTTATTGTTCAATAATGTTGCATTAAAAGTTAACATTAAATATTTCTACAAGCTACACTGATAGGAAACGCAAACATCTGTTGGCAACCTTTTTCATTGTTTGTTGTCCCTTAAGTTAAACTCAATTGCATTTTTTTGGAAAACTTCTACAGCGAATTGTGCGAAAACTGCAGCAAGCTGACAAAAGTGCATAATTCCATAAAAGGCATACAAATTGAAACACAAACAGAAGAGCCCTCATCCTCCTGTCGTCATCCGCTGTGCTTCTTTCTATAATATAATCCAGAATGGGGACTGAGGAGGGAGTGGCACTATGACTGGTACAATGCAGCAGTGGTTGCAAATTTGCGAAGAGAAAAGTTTTTCGGGCGTGGAGAGTTTCTATTAAAAATATTGTCAACTCAATACAATGCTACAGGGCCAACAGGCAAGCAGGAAGGCAGGCAGGCAGCTTGAGGCAGGCATGAGTTGATTGTCGTAAACAAAGTTTTCATAAAGAATTTTTGCAATACCACCAAAAACTGCCAGCTGACAAATTGGCATCCTCGAAAGCAGAAAACAAACTGCAGCTTCTGTGGCTGCCTGCTTATGTTGTTGATGTTTTGTTGCTGTTGTTGTTGTTGAATTTTTTTTTTTCTGAAAAACGAAAATCGCAGTAAATTTCAAGAAGGCATAAAAAATAAATTGACAATTTTGCTGCACGTTTTTGCCAGGCCACAAAGCTCAGAATCACAAACACACACACACGTTTATTTGTGTGAAACCACAGCCAGAGACACTCATTTTTCGTATTCAGGCCTCAAAGCTCCTGCTTTCAGTTTGCTTTCTGCAATTTGAGGAATGCAACGCGGCGGTTTCTCCTCGGGATGCCTTCTGGGTTACCATCAACGATGAATTTTGTGGTTAGTCCCATGCCAGAGCCGAGGTGTTAAGGCTGGCGGATTCTCGTTCTCGTTCTGGTTGTGCTTCTGCTTTTGGCTTCGCTGCTGAACCACAAATTAAAATGTGGCCAAATTTTCACAAAATTTATTGTTTGTCCCAGCTTGGCAAAAGGACAACGACAAGGCTCAACAGAGGCAAATAAGTTAAATGACTTTTACGGCCAAATATTTAAATGCCAAAATAAAATTAAAATAAGAAAATGAAGAACATTGTATACGCTTTAAATTTTTTCAAAGCTAAATGTGTATAAAATTATATGAAAAACCTTCATATATATTTTCAAATAGAAATATTAAAAACATAAATAAATTGATTTTTATAAATAATTGGATTTTGAATATAAAACTAAATATAAAATAAAAAGTTAGGTCTGAATAGACTTTATAAATCATATTATATTGGAAGATTATATGTAAACTTATATTAGTAACTTAAAATATATGTACAAATATATATGTATATTGTTTTTGTTTTTAATACTTGAAGAAAGCTCAATAATGTATTCTATAAGATACATAAGCATTTAGAAAACAATGATCACATATAATTTAGATTTAAGAGAAATGTTTACGAATTGGAAAAAAACTGCAAAAATCTGTGAGCGTGTTTGCAAGTTATATGAGTAAACAAATGAGCTTCATTGTGGATAACCAAAATCAATTCACAGGATAACTTTTCTGTGGCTTAAATAGAAACACAATCAATATATTTTCATTATAACAAATCTGAAACAAATCTTCTTAACTTTGTTGGCCACTTAATAATGTAAATGTAATTTAAGTGCTAGAGTTCATTACATTTGCTTAAGCTTTGTAAAGAAAATCTTTAATATCATTTTCAAAAGTAGTTTTTTAACTTATCATTAATTTGGCCTTGTTGTGCCTTTCTCCAGCTTAAACATTGCACACTTTATTGGAAGTTACGAAAAACTTGGCGAAAGGAATTGAAAGAAGAAACAAATGTCCGTGGATAATGTGCTGCAACGCCGACAACAATAAAAAGGATAATGCGACAAGTTGAAAACCAGCCAAGGCGACCGAATGACCGCCATTTTTGTGCGAGTCCACAAAAGTTCGTGCTATACAAAAATATATAGCAAAAAGTTGGGCACATTTAATGAGTTTATTGAACCAATTGCACAACTTGCGAACTGGCGTCATTTGCCAGCTTTCAGTGAAGTTGGCAACTGTTTGCTTTGGCATTGTCCAGTGCCCATTGGAATGTCCTGTTTATACGCTGGGACACAATGCTCGCGACGACTACCGTTGCACTCGCAACTTGCAAGTGGCAACAGAAAGTAAGTCTGTGTTGCAAGCGGCTGTGACTTTTGGCAATGGGACAGCAGGAAATATTCTTATCTTCTGGCAAGAAGAAAAATGAAATTTTATTTACGACAAAGGATTTAGTGATTTACCCTAATAGTTAATTCAGCCTGTGCTTCAGCTCCAGCTCAAGCTCTAGATTCAGCTTTGCTGTAATTCTTATCCTTTCCGTGGACTTTCTTAGACGTAGCAACAAAATTGCGGCAGACAGAAGTCATTTAAGGAGAATTTATGGGATTTTAACTGACATTTAAACAGTCAGAGCTAGAACCAGAGCCCGGGCACAGCCAGAGCCAGAGTCAGAATCAGAGACGTAAATGCCAAAGGGAGCGAGAAGACCAACTTGTCGGCCAAGATTAGCGACGACTGTGCAACGAAATGTTATGGACAGTCCCAGATAATGGATGCTACTTGGAGAAAAATGAATTGTAATTACATTTGCCAGCTGCAGAAATATTTGCACTAACTGCGGAGTTAATGGCCAGCTTAGTTAGCTGCACTCAAAACTGACGTGTAATTGACTGAAAAAAAAACTACTGAGATTTAAACGAGGATGCAAAAACCAACCTTATACTAATATGTACATTTTAAAATCTTCATTTAATAAACAAGCAGGGTAACAAACATCAAACAGTTTATTAATACGTTAAATATCAGTAGTCACATAATTCTGTCAATTATTTATAATTTAAGTACATACCTTTTAAGCGCATCTTGTTGAACATTTAAAACAGTTTCTGAAAAAAATGCATGAAACACACAAAATAATAATATATTAGTATTAATCTTAAGTTAAATATACATGTATTAAATACATTGAAAGGTAAATGCAAATTATATTGTCTTCTAATTAATGTTTAATGCTATTTGTCACACATTTATATGTTTTCTTTTTTTTAAGCCCCTTTTTTTATAAGCCTTCATAGTTAAAAATTAAGTTAAAAGCACTTTTGTCAGTAGGTTGCCCTATATATTTATAATGTAACTTCGACAAAAGAGAGAAACATTTCAACAAAGTTTTAATCTGTTTAAATAACAAACCAACTCATTAAAAATTGTGAGGAATAGTTAAAAAAATTATTGTTAACCAATATACGGTTGCAAATTAATAATTACTTGCAAATTCCATAATACAGCAGATTATATTTTTATATAACTGGCTTTACCAACAATTAAATTAATGTTTTTTTTTTTTATATTTAATGTAGAATATTTTAAATTGTTAATTATGCTGCAGGTATTGTGAAAAGCTCAAACTTTAAGAAAATATAATTTACTAACTAACAGACCACACATGCCAAACAGCACTAACAAGCCAAGTCAGAAAATTGTGAACATTTTTAGCCTTTGAATTGTTAATCACAGCACTTTACACAATGTCAACACGAGGAGAAGAACTGGCAGTAGAAGTAGAAGCCTCAGAAAACTCTACTGAGCAGCCAATTACAGCACCTTCGATAAGTCAGCCATAACAAAACCAGGTCATGCTGGAGGCTCTTTTCTGATAGCCAATTTTTGTTATTTTTTGCAGTTGGTTGAAACTTTTTCTACTTTGCTTGGCAGGTCTGGAAGCAAATTGCCTGTTGCGATGCAATGCGGCTGGTGTGTCGCTTTTCGCATATTTTCATAATTTTCAAAAGCTTGTTGAAAGTTCATTTAAGCAAAGTCAGCAAACGGCAACACACAATTTGGCACTAGAGTGTATTCATTTTGATTTTCTGTTCTTTTTTTTTCCTTGACTGCTATTTCACATCGATAGCTCCAAACTTTTTCCAAACTGCACTTGTGAGTTGTTGTGAGTGCTCGGCTTGTATTTAGATGTTGCTGTTCGCTGTTCTTGTTGCTGCAACAGTAATCGAAAAGTTAATTCTCCGAAAAACAAGGTAATTAGTGTAGCAGTGCCCATAAAAAGCAAACGAATGTGCAAAAATAACGAGAAAAGTTTGAAAAGTGCACAGTGCGACAAGAGTGAGAAAAGGCAAGAGCAAGAGCAAAAGCAACAGCAACGGGAAAGGCAGAGGCAAAGAGCAACAAGAAGACTGTGTGGCATTGTTGCTTGCAGCACGCTGTAATAAATGGCCAGCCGAGAGAGCTTCATAACAATAACAACAACAACAACATCAACGACAATGGCCGTGCGACTGTGCCACAGGTAAAAAGTACTTGCTACAGAAAAAGAACAAGCCAAAAAATAGTTTCTACTCGAAGCGATGTGCCGCTTGCAGGGTTGCCAGGTGCTGCACAGAAGGCAACGTGTTAATATTGCCAACCAATTTAGTTTTAATATGTATTACATCTAATTTATTATTTCATTACACACTAAGTATAAAAATTAATTATTATGAGTGTAAGGTATAGAAAAAGAAAGAACTTACTGATTCCACTGTTTTAAGCAGTTTTAAGTAAAGAAGAAACGAATGGTAAATAAAATAGAAGAATATTAGAATATATTTGATATGCATGTATTCCTATTTTTATTTTGATGTTGACAACACTAGAGTATGTAGTGTATAGAAGTTAACGCCCCTAGCACAAGCACGAGCCTTCAATTAATTAATAAACAAAACTTTTTGTCGCTCAAGTGGCGTAAACAACTTTGCCGACTGTCATTTGTTACGCCAGCAACTTGAGACCTTTGCCACCATGTGGCTGGCGGTAAATAAGCCGACCTACATATTTATGTGTACATGTGCTAAACAAACCCTTTGCAGGCCAGCTGCCCTTCTCGTCCCTCTTTTGCACATTTTGCTTGTGCCTAATGACAGCATAAAGTTTTTGTCACCACATCAATCAAAAGTTTTTCATCAACGTCATCAGAGTTATCAACATTGCCCGTAGGCGGCTACAAACTACACCAACAGCTAGAAATATATCAACGCCTCAAATTCGTTTCGACACGGCCAGCGTACATTCTCTGGACATGTTGATAGACACCAACAACTGTAGTAACCAGAATAAGAACAACAAAACAACTATAGCACAAGAATCACATGTGTAGCTAAGAGTGTGCTCGCTTCGTATACGTAATATGCCGTTGTCCAGTACAAAGCGACACATAATCAACGTCTGCAACATTCTGACGCAGCTAAATGTCCACATAATTTATGCTTAACAAGAACAGCAGCAATAGAGTTTACGCGTGACCGTAAGACAAACAAATACGTTTGCATCTACCTCACAAAAGAAAAATGACCGCACAAAGCCTTCAAATAATAACAATAACAGCAACAACAATATCTGGCATTTGAAAATGCCATCAACTAAATTGAGGCTCAGCTAAATAACTGAAATGAAATGCGAGAAATGCCTGAAGTGCCTGAAGTGCCGCACAAATCTTTTTAAGCCGAAGCCCCCTGCGTATACGTAATATTGATAAGCCAGCCGCACTTCATCTTCATCATTGGTCCACATAATCAGCATCAGCATCTGTAAATGGTCGACGTAACCAACATTACCACACCTTAGCCACACTTCTACATATATGTACATAAATATATATATATATATATATATATATATATATATATATATATATATATATATATATATATATATATATATATATATATATAAGTAGGAATGTCTATATACAAAGCCATCGTGACACAGCAGGGAACAGCAACCTCCTTACTCAGCCTAAGCATCAGGACAACATCTTCATCTTTGAAATGCGTTTAATTATGTCAAAGCTGTATAGTGGAACCTTTTTAGCTAGGTCCCTTCACTGGCCTCAGGACAGTGACACACAGACAAATGTCACCTCCTAACGAGATGCGAAATGCGATTGGGAAAGGAAGGCAAGAAAATTGAAGTTAGTAGAGGAGAGCACTCAACCTGGCGTACTTATATAACGCGTATTCCTTAAGCCATCACAATTTACATTTGTTGTATTTGCGCGATGTTTCACATTTAACTTAGCAGAGTGGACTTTTATGCATAATCGTGATACTGTTAGCCAGGCTTTCGCTAGCGTCTGCACTCTCCGCTCAACCCTCTCTATTCCCATTGCCAATCCGGGAACGTGCTGCCACACACCTCAGCTCTGGCTTTGACTGCGATGTCTGAATGGACGCTGTGACTAAGAATATAAGCTAGCAATTACCAAAGTGTTTTACTCTTAAGCTGCAACAGCAGTAATTCAGTTGTCCCTGTAGATGGACCTTGGCATGAGTTAAAAGAATATCAAGTGCAAATTAACTTAATTAGAATGAAAATGAATGAAATCTTTGACTAAAAATAAGGTAGCCATAATTAGGTTAGCGCTCTCATTTGAAAATGCGGGCTTAATGATGCACATCACATCAACCTTCTGATCATCTACTGCCCTACTTTAATCAAGCAGAAAAAAGAGAAACTACTTCCGTCACTACGAACTCAATTTCTACCTCGCTATCGTAGTCATTTAAGTATGTACATATGTTGATATAGGTAGCTGTCAAAATCAAATCAAAAAATCGTAATTACGGTAGAGAAGAAAACAAAACATATAGTGTATTCGACAAAAAGATCTTTCTTCTTTATTGTAACAGAAATGTGAATATTAATGATTCAGAATATAATTATACTTAAATTATGAGCTTTAGATATTTTCAATCATGCTATACCTTTCGTCAGACAGAGGTCAAAATGCGAAGAGCTCGCTTTGTGGAAGTGCCCCTCGTCTGACATGCTCGCTTTATACATGTGCAGATCATTCGAAAAAAATACCACAGACATCGCAGTAAATTCAATTGGACTATTCAAGCTCAAAGCACAAGCCGTGCTCATCTTATTAGCATTTCAGATTTAATTTCGTCAAAGTGGAGAAGTCAACAGCAGAGGTCGACCAACGACAGCGCACATATGGGCGGACAACTCCAACAACCCCGCCTCCTTGGTCCACCAATAGAGGGCGCGTCAGCACCCACATGTGACCCACGTATGTCAAAGCCATGAGTATTCGACACATATAGAACGGAATGCTAATGGCATTTGCTATCTTTACATCGACCTGTCCCTTTAGTCGGCTTTGGCTGCGTCAAAGGGTTCGAAGCACGGCTGGCAGGTAGGTTCATTGCTATTTCAGTTAGTTAACCGTACTCGACACGTTCCGCTTGGCTGGGTCAATATGCGAGTTGTTGCCGTCTGTCTATTCAGCGTTTTAGTCTGTAATTAAACATTTTTTGTACGCCTCTGGAATCTGTGGGGGCAAAGGTGAAGGCGAAGATTTCTATCTGTGTAACCATCTGTCGCCCAACATGGCTCGGTCTCTGTGGTGCCTGTGCCTAACTGTTGCCCTGTTAGCTGGCAAATTAATGACTGTCGTCCGTTGCCTGGAGCCAGTTCATTCACCATCCACCAGCCAAGCTTTACTATTACTGTATAAGCCCCAATTAGTCCTAACGCTAGTTTACAGACCCAGTTCTCTGGCCCATCGCCTAATCGCAAATTCGAATTTAATTGGCAACTCTTAGCAACATAGAAATTGATGAGTTAAGTCCGCTCAAGAACTTTGGCTTGTTACCGCTCTTCTCGTAGCTTAAGAAAATATATAAATAAAACCAAATGGTCTTAATTGAATTAATAAAATCAAAAGTGTATTGCATAAACTATAGAAAATAAATAAATAATATCAATTTTAAAGCATAAATAAGCTGAATACAATATTCTGGCAAACAAGAAATAGAAAATCCTTAATCAAATTGCTGGAATTTCAGTATGTTGTTGCATTACTGAGAATTTTGCAGTTCATCAAGGAATAACGGATTCATTTTTTTTTTTTTTGTTCAATTTTTTCGGTCCAATAAGCCATAAAGTGAAAATTGCATTACCAAGCAAGCACAAGTACTCGAGTCTCGTGTGTGTAACACATAAAATTCATAAATACAATTTGAAGAGCATATCACTCAGGCAGAGTCCAGCATAGGGGCTGATGGTCCATCACGTTGCGTTGCTGTTGGCACTGTGAAAAATCGTTGCTGGATTTATGCAACACAATGAATTTATATAACACACTCATTCTGTATCAGACTTTTTGTGCATCAGAACCGAAAGAGACAAGATGTCAACGTCAACGTCATTCACTTTTTCGTGTCTGGCCAAGAGCGTTCTGTATGTGATATAGTGAATTTTGAATATTTATTATGGACCCTCAGCACTCATATCATGCGGCTGACCAACTCGTTGTATAGATATACAAATAAAACTATGCCCTTCTGCAGCTTGTATTCTGGGCCTAAACATCTACCACAGCTCACCATTACATTATAAAATAGTTGAATCGAATGCAAATAATTATTCGACATAATACCAGCCGGTTGTTGGTTTAGGAATATCATGATATCATTGGCCTACCCCACTGAACTAATTGCATGAATGCGAAATTAACAAATTACTCATACGCCCAACACACACACATAAACGTTTTACACATACCCTCTTCGGCCTGTGCACACTGAGCCAGCCTGTTTGAACAAACATATATCTGTTAGTCCGTTGTTCTTTGTGAGGAAGGAGAGATGTTTTAAATAATTACTGCCTAACTGCAGGCCATTGAAATTGCATTTTACATTCATTCTAGCCTTTGTTGTCCGTGATACCAACTGCATCTGCTAAAATTAATTTTTGACCTGATCGATTCATTAGAAAATCATTCGCTATGGCAAAAGCAGGTTCGTCTGGACATGACTAATTAGATTATTGCTTCATGGACGGCTATAAACAAAGAGTATTAAAGTATAGTTGATTTCACAGCAAATAGAACAAATAATCGCTCTTACACTAGAATAAACAGTATTGATATTGTCAATGAAAAGGTTATAATCTGCTTAATTGTTTATATATGATTAAATATAAGTACACAGAAAAGATACAAAATTAAATACTACATATTTTTTTTTTTTTATTATCAAACTTAAATCAGACTTAATAGAATAAAAGCAACACGATTTTGCCGTTGGACAGTCAGTCAATCAGACTTAAGCAAATATGAACGAAGGGATTCATCAGAATGCAATAGGCATGGAAAACGTAGGTATTGGGTCAATAAAAACCCATATGATATTGGTGCGTATTTTTATTATTGAACAAAAGATTTATGCCCACTACCAATATGCATTTGACAGTGCTCAACTGAACCAACTGAAGTATGATACTATTGTGTAACCCATAACGACTATATATATATATATATATATATATATATATTTGTATGTATATATATATAAATCAGAGCACTTCACTTCATATGCCAAACAGAAAACGACAAACTAATTCAATCTCTGGCGTTTGTGCACTCTTTTATCACTGGACGGCCAGCCAATTCCCAACCAATTCTCCCCAACTCGACGCTTTACGGGCCTAAACAAAAAGTCCATTCGTGTGAACTGCATTTTCATTTGTATAGAATTTTCATTGCCAGTCCGAGTGTTACTCTTCGCTTTTGGCTTTCACACATGTCCCCACGGTCGCCAGGGCGACTTGAACATGGGGTCGGGCATGGGGAACAGGTCCATGTCTCGTGTTGCTTTGACAGTTTTTTGGCAAACTGCCAGACGGCCAGGGGCAACAATGCCACTGCCACTGCCACTGCCAGTGGCACTACCATGATGCTCGAAATGGAGTGAAGACTCCCTCGCCAGACCATCGAGGAATGCGTGTGGAAAATTTAGCACGTTCTACGTGCCATGGCGGCAAATAAAAAATTGAAGTAAATTTGGCAACTGCCTGACTGCAGTCGTTAGGATACCAGATCCATGGCATCAGCATTTGGTGTCGTCAAGGTTTTTCAAATAAAATTAAAAAACGAAAGACGACGTAAATGCAGCAATGCGACATTGCACTCACACAGACAGACATAGACGAGCACACATACAAAAAAAAAACAAGTAAGAAGGCTCTAGTCGAGACGGCTCGACTACGAGATACCCTGAACCCTGCAAAAAAAAAATCAATATTCTTCTTCTTTACGGACGTATAGCGCGCGCTCTGCTAACCGCGCAGTTGCTGCCGGCGGTTGGGGGTGGGATGGGCTGTACTTTGAACGCTTATAACTCCGTTTCTAGATGGACTATCTTCATGAAACTTTCAGAATATATTAATAGCATTAAAATTTATCCATTTGCCAAATTTCAAGTCTCTAGTATTTAAAATACGCTTTTTTCAAATTGGGGGCGAAGGGGGCGTGGCATCTAAAATCTGAAAATTACAAAATCTGCGTATTCATAATATCTATATAAATATATAAATTTGAAGTCTCTAGCTAAAACGGTGTAGAAGTTATGCTCGAAAAACTTAAAAAACGTAAACGAATTTTCGATTTTTTATCGAAAATTAAGGAATGGGATGAGTTATCGAAAAAACAAAATAAACTTGTACTGCGTAACTAAGATACGAGTGTTCGTGTAAAATTTCAGCTCTCTAGCTTTTGTAGTTTCCGAAATCTCGACGTTCATACGGACGGACGGACGGACGGACGGACGGACGGACGGACAGACGGACAGGGCTATATCAACTTATTTTTTTGTGCTGATCAAGAATATATATACTTTATGGGGTCTGCGACGTCTCCTTCTGCCTGTTACATACATTTTCACAAAAACATTATACCCTGAATTCCCATTTTCAATGGGTTCAGGGTATAAAAAGGGCCAGAGTAACAGAAAGAGTCCATCAGACAGACAGCCAGACAATACATCGGCTGGCAGCAGACATGGCCGTAAAATAAGTGTTGAGTTGTTCAACTCAATCTTGATCGCTTTTTAAGTATTCTAGCAAATAGATTTAGTTTAATAATAATTCAAATAACTGATTGCTAGCAATAAATAATGTGTCTATTTCAACACTATACGCCTGTATAGTATTATCAATGTTAGAAACAGAGCCACTTTAATCTCGTAATACCTTTTAAAAATCTATTTTATTTTCATAAGTAGAGTGCAATAATATATAAATTAAAACATAATAGTATATAATAAAATAATAATTTCAGACATTAATTATTGCTTTTGCTCTCCTTTTAGCTTGTTCTATGTTCTTTCCTAATAATGTTCGATTTAAGTTAGTTTATTAAGCTCGAAAGCTCGGTACTTCAATTACTTAAAATTGAATGTGTTTTGCATGACTTTAAAGGCATTCGCGAGTACGTGACGTATACGCAATATGCACAATCGCCTTAGCCTTGCTTCCTCGCGGCTTGTTTTTACTAACTCGGCTTGGTTGATCTGGTCGGTCTCGGCGTTGTTAGGACTAGAAACGGGCACTGAGTAATATTTATTATGGCAGCCGCGTCAACCACCCCACTTATTAATATTCAGAGCAGTCAGGCAGGTGTCTTTGCTGCCGTTTTATGCCACAATTTGAGCCACGTGGCGTTTCTACCATCGCTGTTGCTGCTGACAAGGCTTTAATAATATGCCTATAATCGTTGGCACAGATTTCACCAGCTGTAACTCAAAATTAACAATATCTAGGCAACATTTAGACAGGCCTGGAACTCAATTTTGGCTAAGTTGAGTTGAGTTATTGGCATCAGGTTGAACGGACGAACAGCAAAGTGCACACATTACAGTCCTGCAGCACTGTTGTACTGTTGACAAACAACTACTGTATCGTGCATGGCAAGCAATTTTATTAGCGTGCGACAAACTCATGCACACACCCACACATAGATATTCATGAACTGAGATTACCGTTACCCACATGAACTGTTCATCAGCAGCTTGTTAACTGCTCGTTGTCAAGCTTTCAATGTGGCAATAGTGGACAAGGCAACTGGAAGGTAAAAACAACAGCAACTGTGGGGCTATTCCCCTAGTCCAGTACCTACTTGACCGCAACCCGCATCATCGGGCAGATAAGGGCTCAGTAAAATTGTATACAAGCAGGCAACATGTTCTAGTTCCAGACGAAGCATTCGACAGCAATCCCTGATTCTTCACAGAGCCAGCACATAGACGATACTTCAATTAAGAAGTAAGCATGTTGTTTTCGCATTTAACTGATTGAAGGTCCCTGTTTGACGGTACATCCATTCGTCCACTTAAGCCAAGTCCTTGTTAAGTTTTCATACGCTTGAAGCACTGCAATGGCAGCTGCAGATTTATTCAATTACTACTCTAATTCATCACTTCAACTGTTTGCTGAGTTTGTCAATCTGAAATGGTTCTGAGAACGACTTTCTATTGTAGCTTGATGATGTTCTTTTCAACTGATTTGACTATTCAAAGCAAATATTTAAGCTCAAATAGAAGTCTGTAGTTTGTCAGCAGGCAGCTAACTTAAACTTGTATATAAAAATGCTACACTTGTAACTTTCTTTGGCATTGACAAGACATTACAACAGTAGCCATCAATTTCGATTTGTTATTTACTTTCGTGTGCAGTCAAGTGTCAACTGATTTTGCCACAAATTGAAATGTTTGAAAATGCATAAGCTCTAATTAGTTAAGTTTTTCAATTCAATCGCTTTTTGTTTTCAGTGAAACAAGTTATTAATACTGTTTAAAAAGCATAAACTATAACACTCAAAAAAAATTTGTTGACTAATTTGACTACATAATAATAATAATAATAAAAATGAATACATTTCCAAACTTATAATTAATATTACAATATATTGTCGATTTATGATATTCAATATATAATATAAATAGTAATATATTACTAACTATATTTTTATAATAAACTTTGAACAAATTTAAAAATAGTTGTATTATAGGTACAACAATATTATTTATTTATTTTTTGTGAATGTTTCGAATGTTACGAATGTTTCACAAGTAGGTATTATTTCTCAAGTCTCAGCTATTTATACCCCGTACTGAAAATATGAGTGCACGGTTCATTTACTTGTGCATGTTTGCGGAGTATACATATGAGAGCAGATTTTTTTTCATTTGTTTTTTTGACTACAGGGTATCATCTATTTCGGTTGCATATTTTCGCTGTTGATTTTCTTAATTTTACGCATACAAATCGGTTTTTACCCCACTTTTTGCTGCATCCAATGTAAAACATATGCATATATTAATATCATTACGAGCATTGCAAACATTACAATATTGCATTTGCAGAAAAAAACTGACAGTTTCTCTTTTTTTCTCCCAGTATGTATGTGTGTCTTCCGTTACACGAATACGAGGAGTCCTGTGTAGCTTGCTGGTGCTTTCTTGCCGCATACCTTCGTTAGCTTTGAGAGCTGCGGGTTTCATTTTTGGCGAATTTGAGCATCAGTTTGGTCTTTGGCTACGGTTTGACATCGTTTACACTGCTGTCTGTATAGCTGTGTGGTAGTCTTCCAGCTCTACCTACATCTCCACCTCAACCTCCACCTACACCTGACAGCTGCTCCTGTTTCTCTTGCTGTTGCTTGGCTCTCACATAAAAGCTGCTCCAATTACTGTTTGCATAGTTGAGTGTCGTCGGCGGAAATTTGTTTATTTTACGCGCGTTGCGTTTTGTCTTGCTTTTGGCTCGTTGCTTTTTTTATTGGCAACCGTGCAACAGCAGCCCGACAAGGAGAACTAAGGAAGGAGTATCAGAAGAAGGGCACAAAAAGGATAGACTTGCATATCCTTTGCTGCCGCTCCTAAAACAAACTGACAGCTAAATGCGTCACAGTCATCGCAGATTTCATTTGTGCAAATGTTGCGATGTGTTTTGTATTTCGTAGCGTTGACATTTCGCCCCAGGAAAACGCCTCACCCACCTGACACCACACCTTTGCACTTGCCATCTACGTTCAATGAAACTATTTTTACATTTAGCTGGCTTTCAGTTGACTTTCGCTGGCAGTAAAACAAGCAAGGCACTTGACAAAATGTCTTTCCTAAGATATAATACAGCGTAAACAATTCAAGAAATGCTTTTGTGAGAATCAAATCAAAAACAGCGCACACAAAATCTGCAACTTAATTGTTATTATTTACTACTTATTTGTATATAATACTTTGAAGAAGTTATGTGGTTAATTTCACTATTAATTAGTTCTGGCGTTCAATATAAAAAAATAGCATGGAAAGGATGCCCAATGAATATTAACATAGAATTGAAATGACGAGTACGACAAGCAAGTGTCAGAGTGTATGCCAAATGTTTAATTAAAATTGCATGTTAGTGAAATATGTTTGTGTTGTCATGTAGTAATTGCTTCTAACAGTTCCATTATCCAAAATCATAATGAAGCCAGACAACGCAAGTAATTTATGCATGGTGTTGTGCTGCAAGTAAGTCAGTTACCCCCACGCCCATTTTCCTAGATAGTTGGCGTGATTAGCCACATCCACAAAAACGCATAACGCCCGCCCCAAAGCTAAGCATGGACAAATATAATTTAATTAAAATGAAATCTCGCACGGGCGCTGAACTGTTAAATGCGAATGCAAATTATTATTAATTACAACAGACCGACGACAGCGGAGCAACAAACGACGACAAATGTTTATATGAGACACATGTGCATATGTATGAATGTACAAACATATATAAGTGTATATGTGACATTGTGTGCATGTGTACGGGTTTATTGTGTGGCAACCCGGAGGCATAACGTCGCCACAATTGTCGCCATATCATTGCAACAAAGCAAATTTCCAGGTGATATGACCATTTGTAGTTCTTGTTGTTGTCTATTGTCGGTTGTCCTTGTTTCCTTGGTTGTCTGTTTGTCCCTGTGCAACTAGTAAATTAAATTAATAGAACTTCAAGTATATTTCATGACATTCCCCCCCCCCCTGAAACCCTGCCACACCATTAAGCATTTGCTGTTTGGTTGTTGTCTATTGGTATTGTGTCAGTTACCAGATAAACCTTTACCTCTCCATCTGCGTCATTTGTATAGCACGCAGTGTGTTACTAACTAAACTAAAGCTAAAACTAATAATAGTTATTATTTGAATGTTAATCATCAAGATTAAAGTACTTGAAAATATACTAATGATTTCAGCTGTTGAGTCTTTTCAGAAAAATATTTAAAATATTGAGTTAATACATCTCCCTCATTCAGTCTGACTTTTCCTCACTCTCGCTATGAAAATATATGAAGAGTGAAGTTTAATTCTCAAAACTTTACGCGATACTTCAAAATTAAATTAGTTAAAATAAACATATAGCCTAATTACTAGAGACTAAAAGAAAACAAATATATATATATTTTATTAATATATATTAATATATATATAAATATATATTTTATTAATAGCATTTTTTTTTTATTTTGACGAACACTGCATCGATGAACGGGACGTTAACTATAATGAAAGTCATTTTGCACTGCAAAGCAGCACAATAAACTGAGCCCAGCAAATTATACTGAGTGCTTTTGACCCGAACTTGCCGTAAATCAAGTCACTTTAATTCAATAACAACTTGGTTCACGAATCTCAACAAAGTTTGTCCAACAGCAATGCCAAGATGTTGTCATTTGGCCAAGTTAAGTTCTACTTGGGTCCTATAGTAGCGAGATGGATGCCGCTCAACACAGGCATTGATTATGTTTATCTGCGATAGCAAATTATTCATTGGTCCGCAGCCCAACAATAGCGATAATAGCAATGTTTCAGTGTGTCCGTAATTTGACCATTTCATGTTGGGACAGCAGCAACTTCGATTACACTAACACACAGTGCACCAAGTCTGGAGCTTACTCAATAGACTTGAGCTAAGCTCTGAGGCAGTGACTATGACTCCTCCATTGATGTTTAAATGTTTATTTGCACCAATTGCCTTCTACTATTTTATTTTCATCTAAAGTGCCACAGCCACAATAATCACAAAACGTAGTCAACCTTGAACATTTATATATATGCATACAATACAATAAATAAATATATATATATATATATATATATATATATATATATATATATATATATATATATATATATATATATATATATATATATATATTTATATGGAAAAAGCAAAGTTGCTCTGCCAAAGTTTGAAGTTTGGCAAATGCCAAATTTATGTTTGAATTGTAATTTCATTTTTGTTCTTGTTTTTCTTTTTTTTTTCAACTTCATCTTGTTCTCTTGTTATGGAAATCGACAAACACAATTAATGACAATTACGGTCCATTGATGATGTAGAAAATTGTCATTTGAAATTTGCTTTTACAAATTCTTATTGGCAATGCTGAAAGATTTATATTTATGTATTTATTTCCCTCGTACTTGGACTATTACTTATTGAAATTTATGCGGGAAGTTATGTCGGGTCAACAGATGCATAAATTAAATAAATCAAAAGTTTACGAATGCATAAATTATAGGCGTAAGCGACAATTAGACGATGAAAACTTCCTCCTTAAGTTTTCTGTCCGTCTCCGAACAATTATTCATAATTACTTAAATCCAATTTAACATTACACAACAACAAAGTCATATTTATTGAACTACAGGAGTCATTTGTTAACCTATTGTCAATAGCAACATGAATTTACGATGCTGATTTAATAGCCTTTTATTTTGAGAGAAATCAAATATTTTGACATAAGCTAGTAAATTTCATTTAATTTCTTATATTCGCTACTCACTCAATTTAAAGAACCTGCTGCAGAATGCTTTTTCTCTACAAGTTTTGACTCACGTTTCATAACACATCTTTGATCCAACTCATTTACTCTACAATTGTAATTATTCTCATTTCAAAACTGTGATATAAAAGGTAGATTTTATTAGCATGCATTGGCACTAAAATGGTTGCCTAGCAGCAACACAAGAGCTAAATGCAATTGGTTTCCCAATTTTGCCCACCATGCACACATAACCAAATATCAACCATGCACACACAGTCACAAGTAAGCAAACAATTCCAATATATTTATATGCAAATTTATAAAGCAGATGCTGGCAAGCAGCATTTCAAATGGTCGACTAAATGCTACCCAACTCAATTACAAATTTAACGTTTTCATATATACAAATTTAACGTTTTCATATATTTTAAGATTACTTCCTAGCTCTCCAACTAATTTAGTTTATGTTAAAATTTAGCAATATAATAATTGATGTTCTTTAGACAGAGGACCATAAGGGTTCATGCCCAATTACTCTTGAGAATATTTTTTTTCTGGCAAGATCTGTTGTATTTATTACTCAACATAATTTAAAAAAAAAAACAGCTTTCTTTAATAATTAAGTTGCATCAATCTTTATAACACAGGTGTATCTACGGGGTATAACAATCAATTGGAAATGAATTGGAAAACCTGTGAGCATATGTCCATGCTGCGTGTTGCTTTGCCTCATCCATCTCTAAACATTATGTTTGATTGCCATATAATACTTTGGGGCAAATAGTCAAAGTGTGGTTTTTTCACAGTTAGCAACACTTTCTTTGAATCTAGTTAGGTAATGATAATTGATTAATTGACAATGTGGTTAATCGAAGACTATCAAAGGAGGGCAATTAAATGTAAGAACATTTTGGATATACTATTAAAATTACATGAATTTAAAAATGTTTTTCGAAAAATAGGTGATCTTTAAAATCTTGAAATTTGTCAGGCATCAAATTAAATCTTGACATTACTCACAGGCTAATGTGTTGATTTAGTATTAATTGCACCTGCTTTTATTAATAAAATAATTTCAATACCATTCTGAATTAAATAATACAAATACATTTTAAAAATAGTTTTTATCCATTGGAATGAATTTCCTTTTACACGCCGATTTATTCATCAAATAAGTTTCATAGACAGACATAGACCAGATGCAGTGCAAGCAAGACAGCAAGGCGCATATGTTGGTTGTTATACATGCAGAAACGAATCGTAGAAGTCTTGTTATATAAGTTCTTCAAATGGGTCAGGGCATCTCATAGGACAGTCTTGGTTGCAACTTTTTTACTTATTTTCTTTATTTATTGGAAAAAAAAATTGTAATTAACTTTAAATTATCATTGACGATTCAGAGAATGTGTTATGTTTTGTATTCCCAAGCATTCAATTCAATTCTCTTCGGTTTTATCAATAATCTATTCGAATTGGGTATGGGCAAAAGCCAAACGAAATTTTTGCAATGTAAATTAACACGGAAAAAGCCAAACTATGCAATAGCAATAACAACAACAAACATCCAATAACAAACAACCATAACACACAAAAAAAGCATGGCACACATAATACATACATATAATACAATACAAACACTCACACACAGTCATCGACTTGCAAACACACATTTATTTTTTCTAGAGCCAAGCGTAAAATTCTTCTATGAAATAATCCGCAACGACAAATATGCGCGATTTTTCCACCTCTCTATCTCTTGCTCTCTTACTGGCTCCCCCAATGTGTCCATGTTTATTTGTGTGGCTTGGCCAGTTGGTTAGCCAAGCCTCGCACAAAGTACTTTTAAGCACACCAAAATACACACACATACATATTGCATATATGTACGTATGGGTGTACGAATATTTTGGTGGAGCCAGTTACCAGACGCCAGTGAGCAGCAACAATAGCAACAACTCGAAAACCACCACATACATAAACCGGTTCAACGAAATTCCTATCAAACCAGTAAAAGCCAACCGACAACAGCCGAGCCAAGTGAGACTCGAAGCCTTCTATGTCGAAGATTCGGCCTGAAGTGGCAAAAGCGGGAACAACAATGGCAACAGCAGCAGCAACAGCCGGCACTAAATGTCAAGCGAGTGAACGGTTTCTGAAGAGGGAGGTGGGTTCGTTGGCTCAGTGACTTGGTAATGGTAGATGACCGCACACCAAGTACAACGGTGCAAAAAAAAAATATAAAAAAAATAAAGAAATCTGCAAGCTTAGAGACTAGAAGCAATAAGAGATGTAAAACTAGAGCTGATTCAACCAACTCTGATTGGAGATGACAGCGTGATGGCAAGCTCAAGAAAAGGAAGACAGCAAAAAGAGATAACAAGAATAGTAAGTAGATTAGAACAAATACACGTATCAGTTGGATTTAAAAAGAACCGTGATGAACAAGAATTGGGGTTACATGGCAAATTCTAAGCCATCAAAACGGTATTGCTAAGAATTTGATATTCTTCAATCTAATTCTATTGTTTTCAGATTTTGCATATCAAATTGTATTATTTTTAGTATTAAGTTTTTATTCTTTTTCACTACAACCAGTTGAAACTTATTTCCAATAATAATAGTTACTTGACAGTGACAAGGCAACGGAAGGAAAGATATTAGACTCTGTTGTTGAATATAATTCTAGCTAGTAAATATTTATTTTTAATGTAATGTTTAGCCAAGGCTAAATATGCTGCACCTAAAACGGTATGTCAGTTTCCCATCAACTATGACGTAATCTCTGCAATCCAAAAAGTAAATAAATAAAATATCGGTTACGTGTTGCATGAGTTTCCACTTAAGCTTCATCTCTAGCTCCTGCAATGACTACAACGAAGACGACGACTTCAACGACAAAACGGCGACGGAAAATTTGTTGTAATCAATATGAACTGGCGACTGGCGGCTGCCGTAGATATCTGCACACACAGGCTATATATCTTCACTGTGTGCGAGCTTGTGCGCGTGTGTGTGTGCGAAACAGATTTGTGAAAAATGCGGAAAATGGCAAAAATGAATTCGATGAATTCACGGCAGACATTGCGTACACGCCGAATAAGAGTATTGCGAAACACATAGCAAATGTACATTGGGATGCTAGCAATAGCTGCGAATCGGATGATTATTGGAATGACAAGCTCCTATCTATGAGGTCCTCTGGGAAGGGGGTCCAAAACCCCTCTCCATGGCTGTCTCTTAGTCTACCATTATGATAAATCGCACCTTTTATTGCAGCATCAGCTCATGGGTAACTGATTTATAAACGTCCCACCCTGTACCGCCTCCCATTGACAGCTGGGTTAAAGAAATAGACAAAAAAGATGGTAACATAGAGCAGGGAGCTTAAGAGAGAGAAAAAAAGCATTAAGTAAACATGACATCATTCGACAGCTACGACAACGATGCCAACATTGTCGCTTTTCCTCAGACTGCGTTTGGCTGTGACGAAAAAAAAAAAAAAGAAAAAATCTGAAAAAACTTACTTTTTCCAACCGCCCAATTTGACATCTCCCAACCATTAACGTGCGCTAAATGAAGTTCGCAATTGCACAGCATAGTCTGCAGATGAGAGTGGGGCATGTGGACATGCTGCAATTATGAGCGCATATTTGCGATGGACTCGCTGAATATTTCGTATATACGAGTCTGGGTCTGTCGGATGTGAATTCGTAAAAGCAGTAATCAACATACGAGAATATGCATTTTTAAGTACCGCAAAAATTTTACGGTTTTTTATTTTCTTGCTCAAAAACGTCAGAGCTAATGATCGTATTGTTCGAAATTCTGGTATATTTAACGCAACTTTTTCTTAAGTGCTCAAAAAAATAAACAACAAATGTGAAGTGCGCTCTTTAGATCTATTAAACAAATGAACAATTTTTAAGATATGTAAATTGATATTTGGAAATTTTCTCAAGAGACACTTGAAAACCAAAAGACACTTTAAAAACTATTAAATAATAATCCAAATGAGTTAGATAAATAAAATTAAATGAAAAACAAAAAAGACAACTGGCTATATGAAATAGTAATTGTTAGATATAGAAAGATAAATTATTACAAATGACTACGAAATTCTAAAATGTGTTGGCATCACAAACACTCATACAACACCAATCCTTTATTGTATGTAGCTCGATAGCCACTACTCGCAAACATTTATATCGGAGCATATATTCATGCCACCATTGGCCCACTTAACATTCATAATTTTTGGTGGTCATTCATCAATGCGTGCAAACGCTAGCGCTACCAACAAAAACCAGCTTTGCTAGCATATATATTTAGTATTGCATTAATTTGAATCAGCAATCAACAATGTATTTGTAATTTATCAATTACCTATTAGCACATAAACTTTGTTTGATAACAATGTTGCAATGTTAAAAATATAGTTGTAATAAATAAATAAAGTAAAATACAGTATCCCTCTCCCTCCTTATTTCTCTATTTGTTGACACAAGCATTTATGACGTATGTGACACTATATATTTGCCGTTTGAGTGTTAAAGAGACGAGTTGAAATATTTCAGATACATTTGAGCTTAGGCAATGGTGAAAGAAAAAAAGAAAAACTCCAATGGCAGCTAAAGGAAATGCAATGAATGTGTTAAAGGCAAAATGTGAAATAGGAATTGGAAATATGTATGCGTGTTGATAGACTCTTCGTTTGACCAACATCGAAAATGAAATGTTAAAGAATATTGAGACACCTGCAAATAAGGTCAATTGAAACGAAAGAAACATAAAAAAGAAGACCAAAAGATAACAACTGATGGCCCAATGCCTGTCAACAGTTTATTTGCCTTTGTGGTTAGCAGAAGACACAGCAGCAGTGGCAATAATCAAACAGCTCTTCTACTTCGTTCTCTGACGTTTACTCATTATCATACAATAAGAAAGCGTGTGTGCAAGAGCAAGATGAGCGAATAAAAAGCTGAGACAGAGATTTCGATTGAGTGTGATCTGCTGACTGGCCACCAGAGTCACGAAACCGGTTACTCCAGCGATGCTAATGCAGAACAAGAACAGCTAAGCAGTATTCATTGGGACATGCAGCGAAAGTGGTGCTATAGAAAGTTTACGCAAATGAGCCTGGCATGAGGTCTGACTCTCAGGTGTTTGCTACTTTGATGTCCACTTGTACATGTTGATAAAAGTTTTAATTAGACCCCAAACTGCAACAGTCAACTGTAGTCTGAAAGCGCTTTGACCATTATGTCATTAAAGCATTAGCCCCTTTACTTTTAATGGGGCAAAGTAAAAATGCCCATTTTATACAAAATAAAGACCACAACACTTTTCGCAAATACCTTGTGTAAATGGGAAAGACGATTCATTAAGTTGTTCAAACATTTAAAAACAAACAAAATATAAAGACAGTTAATTTCAAAACGAATAATAATATATACATTTTCTAAAATTTAAACTAATAATAAGATAAATATTTAATGAAGAAACAACAAATTTTAGTTCTATTGTTTATTAATTCCTAGAAGTTATTATACTATTTAAAAGCTAATTCCATTTTCTTTTTATTTTTCTCTTTTGCTCGCCATTATTTTTTTCTTTTCATAAAATATAAAAATATATAAAATATATAAATATATTCATTGAGAAAATTCTCTCGAGTTCTTTTTGAAGCGCACGTCAAATTCGACATGCTAAGAATATCCGGGATCTGAGAGTTTTTATGTTATCAGGTTACTGGTAACTAGAGCATCTCGACGACTAAAAAGTGCCTGTCAGGAAAATCTTGTCAAGATGAAAAAAAAACTAAAATACACAGAAAATACAAAGTGCAAAGCTGAGCAAAAAAAAGTTTAGCAATATTATGCTGAGCAAGCGGCAAGAAGATGAAAAAAGGACACAGCAAATTTTGAAGCGGAATAGTGATGGACACGTCAAAGGGGAGAGGCTGCCTGCTATCCTTCAGCATTGCTGAGTAAATGGTTAGCTGAGTGAATAGGATCAAACAATTTGTTAGTTTACACCTTGGACGCTTTTAATTATACACATTGTGCCAGGACGCCGACGCGCCGGCCTCATTAGTGGCCTCCGCTAGAGACTGGAGTGCACACCCGAACTCTCCTGCCAGACAGGAAGCTTCAACAGCATAAACAAAATCAACAAGCACAAGTTGATGTCTGTTGCGAAAACTTGGGAAATTCCTTGAACGAGTGACCTATAAGTTGGTTACAAGCATAATAGCAAAAGCAACAGCAACAAAACCAGCAAGTTAAGAAATGCCCACGCAGGATATGCCGGTGCGTTTATGTTTGCTTGTTTATATATCTGTCTATGTGTGTATATGCCGCTTGCCTAATGAATATGCTGCCCCAGGGGAACGTCCCGGGCGCAATGGCATTTACTTAACAAACTTGATGTTGTTGTCGTGAGTTTTGTTGGTGTTGGTGTTGGTATGTTCACGGATCTAATTGCTTTGTTAGGCACCGTCGCGACGGTCCAAATTATGATGGTGTCGAGTCGGTGATGCAATCGTTTAGAATCTATGGTCATACTAAAACCAAAAAGTTAGTTCACAATTTCTGAGCTTCAAACTTCAAACTTCTGTTCATTAAAGACCTTATTAGCCAATGGTTGACTAACATGGAATGATAGTAAATAAATGTTATTTAGTTTTTAAATATAATATATTACAGATCCTAAAGTTGGCTTCAACAATGCATTAATCAGCTGTTGAAGAGATTATGTAATTTCTGAGTTCCCGCAGTCGACCCAATTTCTTGGCATGATCCCGCGGCTAAACTAGTGATATTCAGGTGATCTACTCTGGAGAGCTTAAAACTATTATCAAATTAAATTTTCCCAAAATATGTAAGCTTTTGTTTTTGTTGCCAAAGGTGAACAGTTTTTACTGTCGACCAACTTTGTGGCCAATTAATTTATTTGTTTTAATAAAAGTTTGTTTAGAAAACAACTCACTTTTCCCCATTCATAATTTAACTGAAAAAACGATTTTTTTATTTAGCTCATTTAGTATTTATAAACTCATAACAACTTTTCACTATGACTGAAAGTTTTATTATTAGTGTTTTTAATTTATTTATAACTTAAAATAATCAATATTCACTAGCACATCATTTTGCTAAAATTTTCTAATCTTTTCTACCATCTTTTCAAACGCTGCAAACTTACTTTCTAAACATTGGCCAGTCCCACACCTGGGGACGTAAACCCTCGGGTTTAGGTGTACCACCGGCGTGCAATTATATATAAAAACAATTTGTTTAGAATTTACTAAGAAAACTTCACCGAGTATTTGACTTATCTCCATATACTCGACCATGAAGAGAGATAGAGAGAGAGAGAGAGAGAGAGAGAGAGAGAGAGAGAGAGACGGAGAGAGAATCAGAGATACGCCCTAGGCGTATTGTTTGTACACGGGCTATGTCATAGCCTTGTTGCAAGCAATCTAACTTCAAAAGCGACTTCATTTGACAAGTTTAATACAGTTAAACAACAATTTTAAAATATGAAAAAGTTGTTTATTGCATTACTGGTGCTCGCCGACTAAAGTTTTCAACTTTTTAACAGAAGCCAGCGGTCAGTTACCAGCCAAGCCCAATCCAACTTCCGTTTATCCGCGCACCCGCTGTCACTCATAAATATAAAGCAAATCGCCAAACCAAGCGACTATATGTATTATTGTTTAAGCTTTTACACATTCACAAAACGAGCTATATAAACTTTGTAATAATATTAGCTGACTTTCATCTAAGTTATGATAATATTGTTATATTATTCCATGCTAAATTAATATTGCGCTAGTTTATGCAGTTTTAATTTATAACTTGTATCCATTAGTTTATTACGATTACAGCACGTTGCACAGGTAACTGTGTTCCCATTCTGTAAGGGCATATTTACTTCAATAGGTTTCTAGCTTTGTGGGATTTTAATTTGTCAACTGAAAATTAAGTTAAAAACTTATTCCCATATGGATGGGAGTGTGTAGCTCCCTACTGATGCGACATGTTGGCATACCACTAAGTGAAATTAGTGGTTGTTACTAATGAAAAGTGGTTTTAGTACGCCAACGAACTTTTGCAATTTTCGGGTATAAGCACGACGATAATGGAGCGCTTTACACTTACCCTTTGCTCCAGTGGAAACTTCATTGTGAATAACCAGCGACAAACAAATTCGACGTTTTTATAAAAAAGGAAACGAACCAAACCCAAAATGTTTAAAAGCAAAAACATTTTCAAAGCAGCACATTCAATATATTTTAGATTGGGGTTACTGTTAGCTAAGCTTGAATATGTAAATAGTTGTAACATATAAACATGTGAATATGTACTTAATATAATATTTAAATTTCTTTTTTCTACAATGCGTAAACATGAAAAAATACTTTAAAAGAGATATTCAAGATTGTAAATATTTAGTTTAATACGTTCTTTATGGTTTAACAACAAATGCCAGAGCTATTTACAGGGTATTTCCCATTAAAGTTTTATACTGCGCTCTAGCTAATTCTATTTTTTATTGTTTGAAAGTTTACAATGTTTCGATTAACTTTTCTTCTTTTTTTTTTACTCAAAGCAACCCGAATGCATCGTCCTTCGAAAAACTTTCATAATGATAATTGGCATTGCCTTTTCGACTAGAATGTGATGGCAATAATCACATTATTGTTGTTGGCACCCAGCTTTCCGCACGTTATGCGCATAATTAAAAATTACTTGAGCACAATCTCTCCCTTGGGCTGACCATGTTTCCTAGCTGGGTCCTCTTAAAAAGACAACGCACTGCTCCTTCAGCTGTACACCCACGTTTCGTCTTTCTTCTTGCAGCTTCTTCGACGAGAAGTGAAATTAATGGCTTTTCTATTATTTTGCGCAAAGTTTCGAAGCGCATTTGACGTTGATTGCATTTTTTGCGCTCGCAGCAACAACAGCAGTAGCAGCGGCAACAAAGACTCCACGAACGGATTCACAGCTGCTTGCTGGATACGGATACAGATACGGGCTAGATGCTTGATTAAAAATTTAGTGTGTGCAGCTGATGCGCTGTCGGCCATTTGCGCCGCGCACCTCTAGACCAGCTACTCCCACACCACTCGGACTATCATTTTGCCATTAAACAGTTGATACAGACGTATCGCACTGCATGGTACCTATATTTCAAAACAATTTCCAAATTGTACAAAATTACAAAAAAAAATCCCACACACTAAACTGAATTTTGTATGTATAGTTTAGATGATGTGTGTGCCATGAGTGCTTTCAATAGATGCCATAGACAGGCTGAAAATGATACACATGCTTAATGTAGATCGCAATTTATAATTCCTTGAAACACAAACTCTAATTTAATAAAGTAATTGAGAAATAAATATTTTAATAAATATTTCAATACAATTCTGTGAGAAATAGTTTGTGGCCGATATTTTGTTTATTAGGAAAAACGTTTGAAGAAACAACTACAAAGGCTAAATAGCTTGCACCGAATCTATGTTACCATATTTAATAGGCTCACATTTTGGTACATAATTGAGTTTGTGAAACCCTAAATAGAACTACGAATATGTGAGGTCTACAATAAAAAAATATATTTTAAACAGAAATTAAATTTTATTTAATATAAACCATGATATTAAATAAAATTGAATAGCTGCTAATTGCATAAACAAAAGCACAGGCTCGACTTTTGTGTGTACTTACAATAGAAAACCTGTTTATGGATATTTCAGCAACTATCCAAAGACAAAATCGCTATTCAATTCAAGCAGTTAGCCTCGCTCCAAATCTATTTTTCTTGTACCCGATTACTGGCGCGTTTTCATTTTGGGGTATGGGGCCAGACACACGCCTGGCGCAAAGAAAAGCGTTAAGTTGTACAAAATCAACTTCCTTCCTCGCTTTCTTCCTGCCATGGTTGCCTGGCTGGCTGGCTGGCTGGCTGGCTGGCTGAGTCGGTGGCTGACTCGATGGCAGACTGACTGTGTGGCTTCTGGCAGCCCAATGTAATCCAGCGTGGCCGCCCAGCTTGGGCCAGAACTTTGAGGCAATCCCAGACGGGGAGCCGAAAACTTTTAAACGTATTTTGGGCCTGTAACATAAAGTTGTCTGTGCGGCGCCATCGAACAATACAAAATGAGTGGCGACTAAAATGGATGAGACGCTGGTACGGAGACTGCAAAGACTCCACATGCACAAGCACCAGCAACAGCAGCAGGATCACAAGCAAAACAACCAGTTAATTTCCAAACTGTGCAAAAGTAGCCCCGAAAAGTGCGACTAGCTGTGCAAAGGGAATGGGGCTGTGTGCCTGCTAGGGTCGTTTCGTGGTCAGACTTGATTTGATACACCGCAACTAGTTCAAAACTACAGTAGGGGCCAGCGCATAAAATGTACTGGGGTATTGGCTGGGCGTGTGAGACTGGAACTTAGACTGGACTGGTTTTTAGCAGGGCGCAATTTAGGCCCGTCCCGGTAAAAGAACTACAATAACAGCTGTGCAGAGCTCGATGGACTGGCTGGTCAGCGTCAGCGTAAAAACTATAAAACTTGTTTGTGTCCAAACGCAGAGGCACTGTCCAGCTCTCTCGGCCTCAGCTACATATACATATATGTGTCCATATATATGTATATATAAAAGCCCGCCTCGCTGCAAGCCAGTCTCAAATATCTTCCGGCAAGCAACAGCAACAACAACCAATGTTGCGCACGCCATTTGGACGCAGTTCCGTCGACGACGTTCAGAGATTTTTCTATTGTTAAGAAGGCGGTTCCCAAAAAGCCACCGCCGCCGTCGTATGTTTTGGTCTCTTCTTGTTTTTTATCTTTCTTTTTTTTTCTGTGTTTCACGCCGTTCGCATTTTTCCCATTGTTTGTTGTGATTCGGAAAATTACGAAATTCTCTAGTGAACGAGGCTGAACCCAGTGAGTAGGGTAAGAGTACGAGATATGCATCTATTGTAGTTTTGCAATAAATTTGATCAAAATAGATGTTTTCGTGCTTTTATAACTGAACATTTCGATCGAATGGCCACATAAACTAAGAATAAGAAAAGCAAAGATAACTTCGAAGAGACAATCAATATTTTGTGCTACAACTACAATTAAATGCTAAATATGTACTAACAAAACAACTCGTCTTTGACGTTCTGCGTCAAGTAAAATTAATTAGTGAGTTTAGTAATTTTATTAAATTTACACTTAAAAAGAATATATTAAATAAACTACGCTTAGATTAATCAACTTATCTGTACATATATTTCTATATAAAACTTAGCTATTTTCCAAAGTAAATGTTATGATATCTATCTTCAGTCCATCGATCAATTATAATAAGTTTCATTAATAATACCTGTTCACAATTCCCACAATTAAATGCTTCCATTCAATTACAAAACAATATTATTATATGTGTTTCTCTCTCATCATTGTGGCAGCAATAAACTTACGAAATGATTGAAAGGTCAACACAGTGACGGAGTTCAATGCCATAGATCATACTCTTCTATCTCTCTTATTTTTTCGTCCTCTCCTTCTATCTTGCTCTGTCTCTCTATTTCAATATTGTCTTGTTAATTGAGTATTAAAAGATCATCAGAAATAAAAATAAAAATTAATTAACTGCGCGCTTAAATTGGAAATAATTGAAAATAAAATGGCCTTGGTTCAATTTTGAACTGATTTCACACTTAACAATAACAAAAATAATAATGGTAAAAAAAAATAACAAAATCTTACACGGCATATAAGTGCAAATACAGTACTCATATATGTATATATGGATTTCGATTTGTGTCATATGATTAAATATGTCAAAAAGTGATTCAATTTAGTATTGGTAGCATGAAAGTACTCTTAAAATCAACCCAGTAAAAAGCTATTTGCATTCGCTCACTTCATATTCCATTTGCACCTCATGTGCAAATTGCCTTAGCAACAACAAAAATTAGCTACCAGTTCACGTACCCCCAAAAATCCCATAACCCCAAAGCCCATTTACTTCACAAAACACTGTCTACAAATTACATTAGCGGCAATAGCGATTCTTAATTATCATTAAGTCTGTTGGGTGGCGCTTTTTTTTTTTTTTTTTGCTGTTTCTTTGATGAATCTGAAACTGACGTCCTATTGGAAGATTCGCCTCTTAAGGGAAAGTAGGAGAAGACGATCCATAAACAACAAACGGAAAACCCTAAAACTGCTTAGGGAAACATTTGAGACTAACAGATACCCAGTTTTACAGCGTTAACCTGACTTAAACTGTATTCAATTTTAATTTATTTTATATTCAAACATTTTTTATTGATAATACATCCAGAGGAGGATGTAGAATAGAATAGAATATAAATTTACCTGTGTATTGTGTTCTTATTTGTATTTTTTATAAAAGTACACATACTTATGTAATTTACCTCGACATATAATTAATGCAAACAGGGTATGCAATAAGAAACATAAAAATCAAAAGCATGGGAACGACGTGAATATGAAACAATATATAATTTCTACGCAAAAATCTCTTTACATCGGCCGACGGCAGGCGTAACAACATCAACAGAAATAGTAACACGAAAGAATGAAACGCGAAGGGAAGGGCGAATAACTCACAAGAAGAAGACGTGGCAGCAGCAGAAAATTGACGTTGACTTACCCACTGAAGCTGATGCTGCAGCTGTTGTGCGAGTGAGACAGCCAATGGGCGGCTGACCTGAGCTTTGGGGGCCGCTCGCAATCGCTTGGAATGTGCCTCTGTTGTTTTTTTTTTCAAGCCAATGCCGGCGTCAATTGTTGTATCTGTTTTGCTGGCAAAAAAGTTGACGGCACTCGTTCGCTGTCTCTGCGCCCTCCCTACATTCGTTTAACTCTTTCTTTTGCTGCAATAAACTACCGTTACTTTAACTGAAGGGCAAATACACACAAACATATACATAGATGTATGTACATATGACAGACACGAAAACACAGAAACCACACCGCAAATATTTCAAACAATTACACTTTGTATATTTTTGTACATTTATTCGCATAAAACCGGTTTTATTCCAAATTATTATTATTAAAAAAAGAAAAAATTTAAATTAAGAAAAAAAATTAATAAAACTGAATATATATTATATTATAAAAATAAATAATTTGTTATGTGATAAATCGCGTATACAAGAACAATACAAAAGGCACGCGACGCACGTATTGCTGCAAGCAGTAAGCAGCAACTAGCAACGGGCAGCGACGCGTTGGCCTCTGCTACCTCAATGTCAACGTCGACGTCGCGACGCGTCGACAACCGCACATTGGCTAAATTGAATTTCTGGCCTGCAATTTGCGCATTTAATTGAATCATTAAAAAGAGGGCAAAAAGATTATGATTACGCCATTTATGCTCCTAAGTATAGCCCCTCCACTCAGACGCTCCTCTTCCCAACATCTTTGTTGTAATAGTTGCGATTTTTTGTTTGTTATGTATGTACATATGTATGTGTTTCTATATGTTGTTGCGTACATGTTTGCTCGCTTGTATTTGCTTATCTTTTGACTATTTGTTTATTTAATGCCAATTACATTGGCAACTGAAATATTTAATTACAGCCCCAGGCGCAAATGCAATTTAAAGCAAATTACATATTTGTAATTGCTTGTAATTGAACTGTTTTAGTTCACAATTAAATTGTTGCTGCACACACAAATCCACTAAAACACACACATGCAAACGGATACACAGCCTCATATACAAACAGAAACAAAAACCAGACAGACAACTATTTTTACAGCCTACGCCGCCGCCTGCTGCGCTTCTGCTGCGGCTGCTGCTGCTGTTATTGCCATGATCGTCACAGAACTCTTTTACTTGCTAACTTCTTTTTCTTAAAAAATCATTTTTTCACGTTTTCTTATATTTTTGCTCTTTCTCGATGTTCTCAATATTCATAAGCTACCACTTGGCGGCATTTCGAAACTCACAAATAAACAACGCGCTGGAGAACTTTAACACAAACACATACGCGCGAGCGTTTCTTGGTGAACTGATTTTATAAACAATGCCGCCGACGCAATTTAAATCGACGGCCGCGACACACCCGCACGCGACCAAAGAAGAAGACAAACTAATAACAGGTGTTCAACAGGTGACCAAGCTGCCAACTGAACAAAAATGTAAGTGGCAATGCCAACCTCTTTTCTTAACAGTGCATTTTGAGCTTAACATCAAACAAATCAGCTGATTTGGTAAATTTAAATAACATAGAAATACTATGTTATAAAAAATTTGAAATTCAACATTGCCCAAAATACTATATTCATATTAATTTAATAAATCAACACACGCTGAACATAAGAACATATAAGATTCCAAAGTTCATAATTCACTATCTGTTGTGTATATTATTTCACACACAGGATGTAAAATTCGATGTGCTACTGTTAAATGTGACAGATGATGTTCTTCACTAACCATACAACATAGTGTGCTTATCTTATACAACCATTTCACAGTATAGGAAATTGCTGAATAGCTAAGACAAGTTCCAAACCAAAAACTTTTGCTAAAACGAATATTATTCGGAGTACTCGTGAAATAAGTATCTAAAAATACTAAAAATAGTGATCCAAAATATATCAGTAAACATCAACTGTAGACGGAGCAATGTCATGTGCGGATATTAGCGAAGTTTCAATCCAAAAGAATATACTTGTCATGTCAACTATAGAGAGCGCTAAGCCATAAAATCAGTTTAGCAATAGCTTACATTTTAGCTTACATTTTAGCTGTAGATGGCGCAAAGCTTGTACTCTTCTTAGTATTAAAACTGTGACTTACTGAGTCAAGAAATCAACCGTTTTTTAACTCTTATATCAAACTGTAGATGGCGCAACGTAACAGCTTCAACTTAGCAAGAAAAACAATTTCATTTTGGGGCTACAAATATCAAAATAATTTCAGAAATGTTATTATAACTGGATCTCCCATAACAGCCCAAAAAATTAAAGACTATAATTTTTTTAAAACAAATTCTTTATATCTGCTTATATGTTTTTCAATTATTTTTTTAATTTTAATTTTTTTTTTTTTTTATTTTTTTTTGTAAAACTTTGTTTTATGATGTTTTTTGTTTATCGTTCTGTTTTGTTTGCATTTGTATATAAATAATAATACTTATGGCTATAATATAGTAAACGTTTTTCGATTTTGTTTGTTGTTGTTTTTCTTGTTCTTGTCACCAAATTTTACTTGCTGTTTTTCTTCAAAATTCATATTCTTCCAATTTCAGTATGAGTGAGTGAGTGAGTGAGTGTGTGTGTGAGTGTATAATCGAAAAACTGCAACAATTGCAACTAACAAAGCTAAAGTTACATGTCATACGCGCTAATATAGATATATTTATCATATATATACTATATATGTTTTTGCTTTTAACTTAGATACTAGAAGTTGTTCTTTTCATTATATTTGACATTTACAATATATACACTTAAAAAATTTGCTAATAGTTTTCATTTGTCATATCATTTTCTTAGTTTTCTTCTTTTTTTCTCAATTTCAATACAATTGCAATTACCTGCTAGCGCCCCCTGGCGGCGATTGCTTTTTGGTTGGGCTTGGTAAATTGAGATTGGGCCGCTTTAGTTGGGGGTGGTCGAATAGTGGGAAATAAGGTTAGGGACGGGGCAACATGCACGTTCACAACCTGAGCATAATTCGAAATTACGTTTAGAGTGTTTCTGTTTCATTTCCTTGCTACAACAATTACACATATTGAATACTGCTTTGAATTTAGCTGTGGCGCCATCTGGACAGGCGTGACCCGCACGCTAAGCCCAACGGCTGCCACAGCCAATGTCTCCGGCGCAATCGAACATCTACAACTGATACTAACTGCCGACCATAATGTGAGCAGGCTGTTCCAGCTCATTTGAGCTGGCCACGGTGGCGCTTAGGCCACTTTTGAATAGATCGTCGGAGCTGAGCTTGCAGCTGGGCACCAGCTCGGTGAACTCCGATCCCAGTCCGAACTCCATGTCCAGGAATCCATACTCCCACGTATTCGCACCCGCCGATACATTCGAACTGATGCTGCTCACATAGGAGGACGTCAGCGAATGCGTCGCGGACGAAATAGTCGACAGAGTTGTGAACGTGGCCGTCGTGGACGAGGAAGAGGAGTGATTGCTGCTTTGGCTGGCACTCGCCTGTACCGTGGTGAAACTACCGCTGAAGGCTAGAGTGGATCCGCTGCTCGCTATGCATACGGGCACCGCTGTTGGCGTGGCGGCCGCTGGGAGTATGGTGAACAGATCGTTGTTGTTGAGCGGATCAAGCGCCGACTGCGAGCTGAGGCTGAGCACCGAACTCCAGTTAATGGAGCGCGTCGAATCGTCGTCCGCATAGCCCGAGTCACTCGAGTCACAGGCGCTGACCGAGCTCGCCGACGAGCTGCTGGGATGGCTGTTGTTGTTGCTGCTGGTGGAGGTGGAGCTGGTGCAAACTATGGCCTGTCCAGTTGTAGCTGAGGCAGCCACGCTGCTGCTGCTGTTGTTGCTGCTGCTGCTGGAGGTGACGATGGCAGGGATTACGCTTGAACTGCTCACCGCATTGGCCGTGGGCGATGCAGCGACGGCTGCTGTGGCTGTCACTGCCACTGCCGTCGCTGTCGTCTGACAGGTGGGGAAGGGCGTGGCACGACCCGATTGTGATTCCCGGAAGGGATAGTGATCGTAGGGATGCAACGTGGTGCTGCAGGACGTATCACAATTGCTGGTCGCCGATGCGGCCGTCACATGTCCGGGCTGTGCCACCGGAAAGCCACTGGGAGCAACTGCAGCCGTTGCAGCTCGGTAAGGCGGCGGCGGCGCTTCCAATCGCTCGTGATAGCCAATCGGTGCTTGCGGCTGGAAGCTGGGCGCCTGCGCCAGCTGCTGATAGTGATCCATGTTGGCCAGTCGAGCGCAATTAAGCACAGGCGCATAGTCCTGATGGTGCAGAGGGGCTGGAGGGGATTGCTGCTGTTGTTGCTGCTGCTGTTGTTGCTGCTGTTGCTGTTGCTGCTGCTGTTGTTGCTGCTGATAGGCCGGATGATATTGCGCTGCTTGTGCGGCGGCAGCGGCTGCTGCAGCTGCTGCCTGCTGATGATGCTGCTGAGCCGCGTGATGCAACTCCTTGGCCTCCGCCTCGATCTCTCGATCGATCCGTTTCAGCGTATTGCAGATGAGCACCGAGCGATAGAGTGACTGCTCCGACACCTGGCGAAAGCGTGATAGCTTGAACATGGACAGATTGCGAATCTTCAGTCGCGTGTCCTTGTAGCAACTGCGATTGGCGCTGCACCAGCCGCCACGTCCGTCGCAACAGCGCTTCAGCGGCAGCCCGTGCAGCGGCAGCGGCAGGCCACTTGGCACAAACGGCGCCGGAGCGGCGACTCCATTGCTGGTGGGCAGCGCACTCGTTGGCGTCGTCGTTGCTGCACTGCTGCAGCCTAAATCCAAGTAGGATTTGCCATTCTCGGCACAACGTATAGTTTGCTGTGGCGCTGGCTGTGCATACACAACACCAACGCCGCCACCATTTTCATAGAACTGCTGCTGCTGCTGTGCTGAGCTTGGCGTGGCCGCTGCACTGCTTGGCGCACCGGCAGAGCCTGCGCCAGCTGTAGCACCTGTCGTAGTCCACTGAGGTGGCGCAAATCCTCGCGGCGTCATATGCTGCGGACTGCCGGTGCGCGAACAATTCTGCTGCGGGAACGGCTCCGAATAGTAGGAGGGCCGGCTGCCATAGCCGGGAGGATAGCTGCGTTGCTGCTGCGCTGCCGCTGCCGCGGCTGCAGCCGCCTGTTGCTGCTGCTGCTGTTGCTGCTGTTGTTGCTGCTGCTGTTGTTGCTGTTGTTGTTGCTGCTGCTGTTGCTGCTGTTGTTGTTGCTGTTGCTGCTGTTGCTGTTGCTGGGCAAAAGGATGATAGCGAATAGGACAGTACGTGGGTATGATGCTCTCCTCCTCCTCGTAATCGTCTTCGAAGTCATCATCATCGTCGTCCAACTCGTCCGCGCTCAGCAGCGTGGTGGCGAGCGTCGAACGCGTGGCTATGCTGCCCCAGGGATCGCTGGGAACGGCCACAGCCTGCAGCTTTGATATGCAGTCCACGGGCTCGCTATTGACCGCCGCCACGGGTGATGCCGCCGTTGACCAGGGCTCGCAGGGCACTGCAGCAACCACCTCCAGCTTTGCAATGTTGTCCTCGGGTATTGCAGCACTCGCTGTTGGTGGCAGCGGCACCTCCGCGGGACTCTTCACGTTGCTACTGCTGTTGGTGGTGGCATTGCTGCTGCCGTTGTTGCTAGTAACTTCATCACCATTGCTAATAATACTCTGCGCAGGCTTTATAGGCTCCACATTATTGTTGTTGGATTCCGTTAGCTGTTCCGTGGGAGTCTTTTGCTGCTGTTGCTGCTCCTCGAGCGATTCCAGGTAGTTGTTGTTGCTTATAGACCATTTGTTGGCCTTCACCGGGGGCGGCGCACAGTTGCCCGTGTAGGTGGTATTTGCATCCTTGCTGTCAAAGGTCAACTCATGCTTCCGCTTGGTAGCGGCTGTTGCTTGAAGACCCATTGCTGAATTAACCTGCAAGCAGAACAGAAAAATGAAATTGTCTCGATTAAAGTTTGCCGCCAAAAAGTGGATCTCGAAATACCCTGTAATGTGGGCGACTATACTTATATTAATATGCAGACAGCAAACAGATAATTCATTATATTAATTCTGATATGATTTAACCAATATATACATATTTAAAAATAACTCCCGTACTTGCAGTCTAACATGGCTCATTGCACGCGGAGCATAGCGCATAACAAGCATCTGAATGCTGTCTCATAAATTGCGATCCACTGCACAGCACAGAAGCAGCAGCAGCCAATGAGTAAACCATCCAAACCCACTCTAAGTCGATAGCCACCCATAGCCACCCAGTTCTTGCTTTGGACTCTCAGCCAATGTCAGGCGCCTGTCTACGTGCCCAGAGCTCAGGACAACGACAAAGGGCACAAAAAACTTATCAAGAAAATGGAAGTCAGGCGGCAGCCGAACGAACGACAACAACAAGCAGAACTCACACCCAAACACCCAACAAGCTCAGTCAAGCTCATCGCAGCCACCACCAGCACCACCAACACTGCACCATAATGAAAATGGAGAGACAAACAGGCAGCCAGCCAGCCAGCCAGCCAGCCAGCCAGCCAGCCAGCCAGTCATCCACCCTCGCCACTAACTGGCTGGCATTGCTCATCAGTGCTGCTGCTGCTCGAAATCTTCTTAAAATAAAACAAGGCAACAGCGAGGGGGAACGCTGCAGGGTCACAGGCAGCAGCGTGGGACTGAGACTGGGACTGGCAACCGCTGAGGCTGACGGCTTCAATGTCTTCGCCTTTAGCTACGTCGTCGTCGTCTCTTTGCACTGCGTTCATTACTTCCGCCTTTTGCGTGAGTTTCTTGAAACTATTTTTGGGGGCCGCGTTTTCATGATTTTGGAAATCCACAATGAACAACAATGGCACTGCGGCCAGCATTCGTTCCATTTCGTTTCATTTCAAATTTACGTTCCATTTGTGAACAGGCTTTTGGATCATTGGGAAGAATTATGAAGTTTTTTGAGTACTAGACTGATGCCTTATCAATTAGATTAGTTCTGATTCGCGATCAACTGCATATGAGAATGGCTTCTGAATAAAAATCAAAATAAATCTTAAGTATTATATATAAAAGAAATATATCTAATTAAATATACATATATTTTAATATATGTAAATATAAACAAACTTGATATAAGTTTTGAACTCGACAGATCATAAAAATAGTAACTATAAATTAAATCTAATATTTTTCCTATAATACATATTTTGTCTATTATCTCTATATTGCAGAACTATATCTTTTTCAATTTAAATATTTTGTCAGTGTTGCCACCCTATATACATTTTTGAATACTATCCCCTTGGTATAGCAACTCAACAGCTCTGTCAGCCGTGCTGCACATGAAATTTGCTAACAGCACAGATGTGTGAACGTTTCATGCCGTGAACGGGTCTTTGTCATGCTTATAAGGGTTGCCATATGCTCGTATATTTCTGCATTCAGAGGGGGAATACGAGCCTGAGCCGCAGTCGTAGCAGCAGCCGCAACAAAACGCATCGGGGTGAGTTTTCGTTTCGTTTCGTTTTCATTTGCAGTTTCTTGTTTTTGTATGTGTGTATATATGAAATTTTATATATATATATATATATATATATATATATATATATATATATATATGTGTGTATTTTTTGTTATCGTCATCGAGGTCGTCGTCGCATGTGTTTCACATTTTCCTTGCCCTTTTTTCCAGCCCCGATTGGCCGCTGTCTGCTGTTGTTGTTTGCCTGCCGTCTGCGAGCTCGCTCTTTGCATTTGGGTCTGCATTTGGCTGCTTCTCGACGTCGGCCGCATCATCGTCGCATTTCATCCCTCGCGCGCTGTCTGCAGCTGTATTTGCGGCATAGGGGCTCTGCCGGTCTAGACTTATGACTAACTGCGTCGAGCAGCTTGCGTCAACTATGGCACATCTTAAGGCGAACTCGCAAATGCCGAGCTGATCACAGTTCCTCATATAATCTTTGTCATCGATTCGCTGTTCGCTGTACGTTGTTCGTTCTTTGTCAGCTGTGTATGCGTGAGTGTGTTTGTATGTGTGAGTCACTGTTTGTGCTTATCTACATCGCTTATTGCTCATTGCTCATTGTTTGCTATTGTCGCTGACCACACGGCGTATGCTGAATGCTTTTGAAAAGTGCATTGCGCATACGCCTCGTGCGCAAGCCGAGTTGAACGGTTTTCAAAAGCTATTACAGCTGCTGCTGCTACTGCTACTGCTACTGCTGCTCTCACATTAAAAGCTCAGCAGCAAAGCTTGCAAACGGAAATCAAAATCCCAAAAACAACAAACAAAAATAACTTTCTACGCTAATTTGCCTTCGAAAAAAGTTGTTACAACAGCGTGTGGAGAAATTGTTGTTGCCGCAGTTGGTGTGAGTTAAAAAGTGTTGCTATCATTATAAGCAACAACAACAACAATGATGACGACAACAACAACATCGCTGGCCAACAATCAACGGCCGAAAGTCATCTTCAAAACAGCCAAGAGAGCAGCAACATGATTTGAGCTGCGTTCGCTGAGATTGCAACTGCGACTGTTGGCAGTTGAGTTTTATTGCCACACCAGCATCAGCATCAGCATCAGTCAGTTAGCCAGTCAGCCAACCAGCCAGTCGGTCCGTCAGACAGTTCCAAGCAGATATACTTACAGCTACAGCAACAGCAAAAGCAAAAGCAAAAGCAACAACGGGGCACTCAGAAAAGCCAGTCAGGCAGCCCCGTCAAGCGTTCGTTGCTTTTTTACGCTTCGCCAGCAACTCGTTTCAGCTGGCGACGACGACGATGATGACGACGATGGTGATGCCGGAGACGGAGACGGAGACGGGGACGGCAACTGGCTCCAAATTGACGGCTGAGGCTGACTCGAAAGCTCGCACGCAGCAGTGCAGTTGTTACTGCTGCTGCTGCTGCTGCAACGACAACAGCTAGCACACCAACAACAACATCGTCGTTGTCGCTGTCCGTCGCTACCTTCAAATTCCACAATATTCAAGTTTCAGGTTATGAGCCAACCATGCGGCCGTACAAACGAACCAAATGAACGACCAAGCGACCGACCCAACGACCGTCCAACCAACCAACCTGAGAGCCAGTCATCGTCAGCAACAGCGACAGCAACAACAACAACAACAACAACAACAACAGCAATCGCAACAGCAACACGAAATGTTTGCCCGAAAGCCACAGCCAAGCCGAGAGTCGCAGAGTCTCGGAGCCAGGCCAACAGTTGAAACGTCGCAACGTCCGCTTCACTGCACAGTGGTGCAAAAACATAAAAACAGAATATGCAAACAATAAAGTATACATATTTTATATATATATAATATAATATCATTTATTATGGAGTTCTGATTATTTGGTATTTCAAATAAACTTTAATTTATTTAATTTAATTTAATTTTTACAATCATGATGTAAATCATTTTCTATTAACCTAGGTGTAAGGTAAAATTTGAATGTTGCTCAAATTTGGTTCCACTGTGCCGGCCTTGCTTGGCACAACTCAAAAGTCGACTTCAGCAATAAAGTCGGTCGCTGGCTCGGCTGCCTGCCTGTTCAGGGGTCTGGGCCTAGCTCACAACTCTGGCTCTGGGTCTGTTTTTGTTTCTGTCTCTATCTCTGTCTTTTTCTCTCTCTCGTTCTTTCTCTTTCACTCTCCGTCTCTGTCTCTGTCTGCGGCGCTGTGTTTTGTGGCCACTTTGAATTCTTTAGTTGAAACAACGTGCGATAGCAGCAAATACGAAACGAAACGAAACGCAACAACAACAAGAGCGACTGAAAAAAAAAAACCCAAGTTTCAGCTTTCGACAAAGCCAAACTGCGGGCCAGCTCTCGACTCTGAGCCGCCGATCTCCCAAGCAATTTAAATATACAAAGCGCAAAGAGGAAGAAGAAACTTTATAAACATAAAAAGAGCGATGATGAAGAAGAAGAAGCAGAAACCTAAAGAAAAAGACAACTAAGAAGAAGCAACAACAACATCGGAGCAACATAATAAAAACCAGCTCCAACTTTTCGAGACCGAGACCCGAGTTCAACTTGGAACAGCGAATGGCGGCTGCTCATCATAATAAAAATGAATTGAATTGAAGACTGCTAGCAGAGATGGTCTCCATGGTGGATGGTCTCTGGGCGAGGGCGTAGCGCTCAAGATGACGGCGCTGATATGTGCGACGATTGCTCGTTGCTGTAGATGTTGTTGTTGCTGATGTTTCCCATGCTGGTTGTTGGCATCGGATTTGGACGAAAACTTTGCTGTGCACCCACAACGAACTACGATAGATCAGGGGACCAGTGGGGAGTCTGGGTACGCAGTTATTTGCTTATAGCGGCACATGACGTTGTGGGAAAGCAAAGGGTTTGTTTTTTCCGCCTTTTTTGTAGTTTCGAATGGAACTAGCCTAAATACGAAAACAATCGCAGTCGCAGTCGCAGTCGCTGTTGTCGTCACCGTCGCAGTCTTGATGATGTTTTTGTTGATGATGAAGATGATGATGATGTTGATGAGTCTGTTGCAAGGTTAATACGCTTGCAAGGCGGGTGGAACGGTAGCAGGCATTTGGGTAGTTTGTTATATGCGCATATTTTGCGTCGGCCATTTCATGTTGCCGCACGAAGTGCGCCACACGACTGCGAGAGTCCGATGTGGATGCTCGATGGCGGAGTCGCCGTCGCCGTCGCCGTCGCCGTCGACGTCGACGTCGATTGGCTATGCAGGAAGCGCCGCACAAAAGCGAAATCAGCTGTTTTTGGCGAATTTAGAGCAATTTTCAATGCGGCCTCTTTGGTGGTTTTGGTTTTTCGATATGTATATGTGTGTTTGTATGTGTTTGCGTGTGTGTGTGTGCGAGGGGGACTTTTTTGTTGTTTTTTTTTCTGTACCGTGTCGAAGATTTATAAGCAGCGACAGCGGCAGAGAAGTTGGCGTCGCGCAATTGGTGACATTGAAAATTTGCAAGGCTCGGCTGATGGACGGAGCGTAGGACGGGTTACGGACTGCGGGTTACCCTGTCAGTATGTCCATACACGTACATATGTTTGACAGTCAGCTGTGGCCACTCACACACACGCACTCACACAAAGCACGCGTTGGTGGCTGCTGTATAAGAATGGCGCCCCAGTCACGGCTTTTGGTCAATGAACCGACGTTGCTCCTTTTTTTGCATATGTATAAACAAAGGAACGCGCGCCGGAAATTGAAAACGAAATCAGCTGTTTGACCGAATTCTTGGCAAGGACATATGAGTACTTCTTGAAAAATGAGCTGAGCATTCGACAATCCTGCGACCCACTGACTAAGCCCTGCAACAGTCGCATCTACCTAAGGTCGGGCACTAATCCCTACAAAGGATGCAGCGCATTAGCCACGCAGTAACGTCGGGGTTCAGGGTTCAGCAGCTCTGCTGCGTTCCCAATCGGGCTCTACCTGCGAGTGATCGATCAAAATTGCAAGTAACGGACACTTTTACCGAGAGTTTAGAATAAAGATATATAAATGAATCAGTTGCTTTAGGGGCAACGGGGCATCAAATCAATTTGAACCTGTAGAGGGCACCTAATAAGAAACGGATTAGAGTTTATGAGAAAAATTATCTATTTATACGAATTTAGTAGAAAGTCTAGATATTGTTCTGCAATAATGTAAAATGATTTTGTAAACATGCTTATTAATATACATATTTAAGAATGCCTGTTAAGAATGTAGGTATCTCTTCAATATTGAACCTTTTATTAAATACAAATATACACTACATATTCAAAAACCTTGTATACGTGTGTTATTCCCATTTTGGAAGTATTGAGCGATAACGTTCATGTTCTATCCTTTCCCATTGACAACTGGTTATCTATCGACAAGAACAACAACATCTTACGTCATTGCTCTGCTAATTTTCCCCAGCCCTGAGGACTTTACTAACTGATTGAAGGACTGATTGCTTGACTACCTAACTGATAGCTCAACAGCTAAGCGCAATGATCACCGTATCAGTACATCAGCATGCAAATTGGTGTGAACGTGAAAAGCTAACGGCAATTGTTGTTGTTGTTGCTGCTGCTGCTGTCGCTTATCACGAGCAGCTGATAAGAGAAATGCGAATCAACATCGAGCAGCGGCAAGTGCGCGATTTGCTGTGAACCAGGGCTGGCCGAAAAAACAGCACGGCACACCGAAAGAAAAAAACGACAATTGCCGTTAACAATCGTCATCGTCATTTTCGTACACTGCGCAAATTGCACAGCGGCTATGAAACGCGGCCGTGCCAGTGCCACAAACAACAACAGTAACAGCAACAGCAACAGCCAAAGCTATCAAGGCGTACGTTCACCAAGCCGCTCGCAGCGGCCCGCTTGGTAAACACAAAAATACAACAAATACTATTGAAAAAATGTCTGTAAATATGTATGCGTGTGTGTGTATATCTGTATGTGTACACACAGAAATATACAGCCAGGCCCGGCCAGTCAGCTAACAACGGCAGCAACAACAACGTTGACGTCGCTCTACACACAATTTCCACATCGCAGCCGGGCCGCGCAATGCTGACTCGGCGTCAGTGTGGAATGAGAGAATGCCATATAAAAATACACACAAACACACATACATGCGCAACCATACAGCGAGAGCGAACGAGCGAGTACAGTCGCACAGTTAAAAATAAAGTGTGGGTCGAAACGGAGAGCGGGAAGAGCTGCCGAGCAACAGAAGAAGAGTGAGCGTGTATGCGTGCGTGTGCGAGTTTCTGTATGCGAGTGAGTGAGGGTAAAAACAACAAAGCAACGACAGCGACGCTGCTGCTGCTGCTGCTGCTGCTGGTAAATAATGATGATGGAACAACAGCACAACGTTGTGTTCGTGTCTGTTGTATGTGTGCTCTTGTATGTGTTACGTGTGTATATACTGCTGCTATTGCTGTTGATAGCGAGGGACGTAATATCGCAACGTTGCCCGTTCAAACGAACGAACGAACGTTCGTTCCGAGACTCGAGTTTAATTTTGTAGTACGTAGCAGAAAAAGAGGCAACAACAACGACAACGACGAAAAATAAATGATGGCGGCAACGACAACGACAACAGCAACGGCGACTGACTTGGCAGTGCTGCGTTCCGATTTTTGTTTCAAATTGTCGTTGTTGCTGCTTTTGGGTTTCGAAAACACTTTAAAGCGCAAGAAGAAGAAGCACCAACAGTAGCAGCAGCAGCAGCAAAAACCGTTTTCTAGTGCATTTCGCTTAGAATGGCAAAATCGGTCGGTCAGACTTTTCTTGGAGGGTGCTTTACTGTGAATGCTGCTCCTCGCTCGCATCTCTGGTGAGCTCGACTACTCGCATTGGCATTCGTAATCATGCATACGTATATGTACATATATATTTATATCTATGTGTCTGTATACGCTCATGTTATTTGTTTGTATGAATGTATGCATGTGCATACGTATGTCGTATGCTGGCCTCGCATGTTTGCTGATTTGCGAAAGGTTGCCTCTGTGGTGGATTATTATTGAGGAGCAGCGCGCGTAAATTGACTTATTTTTGAATGAGCATAACTAACTTAATGTTATTTGCTCTATACATGATGCCGCAAGATTTTTATATTGGAAAATCTGCGAGTCAAAGCGATCCTATTATATGTTTAACTATCTACATACATATATGTACATACATATGCATTTTTTAAAGCATATTTTGCAGATATGCTGTGATTGCACTATCTATCGTTGTGATCAAATCATACAATCGGAATTATCTAAAAATTACTATTGTTATCAATACTAAAAATATTTACATTATATATTATCATAGATATACCAATATGATAGAATTATACTTTTTTTACGGTTTACCCGTACACCCAATAAATATATCTCGATCCTCGGCACAAAATGCTCGAAACTTTGTCAGACAACCTTTCAATCGTTCTGTCCTGAAATCGGCATATCATCGGCAACGTGACGGTTACCAATGCTTTAACGGTTCTACACTACAGTACAGACCGTGAGTAGAATTTCCCCCTGTTCGGATCCGCATTCAATAAAGTAAAGCACAGCAACAAAAACAACAACTGTCGCTTTAACCATAGCCGCCCACTAGGAGGGTGCCCAGCCATGACTATGACGACGACTTTGACTCCCGCTTCACCAAAAGCTGTCCATATACACACAAACACACACACTGCTCAGACCAGCTATCAAGAGCGAGTGCAAAGGGGCGAGAAGGATAGAGATAGACAGCCCCCAACACTCCGAACTGTTTATAAAATAACCTTATTTCGCACATACAACATGTACAAATGTATATATATATATTTACATATATTTATACATATATATATATATATATATATATATATATATATATATATATATATATATATATATATATATATATATATATATATATATATACATATATATATATATGTGTGTGTGTGTACGGGTGTGTGTTAGCCGCCAGAGCACTAACGCCCACGGGTTTGCCACGACCCCCTTCACTCCTTGACCCCCGCTTGCCGTATCCTGTTTGTCCTCTACGTCTCTTACTCTCGTACTTTATGCCTGACATTATAATAATATTATATTCCTTATAATATAATGGGTTGGCAGCCAAAAACCACCTACACATCGAAAACTCAACCACCCAACCACCCACATTTCTATGTGGGTGTATATGATTCTTTTCATGTGTCTGTGTGTGTGTGTGTGTCTCGACCCTGCGCACTAGAATCGAGCGAGCGAGTCGAACCGGCTTTTACAACCGAACTCAAGCCCGAACACTGACATCCACAACCGACCCCGAGTCCGAGCCTTTGCCGAAACGAAACGAAACAAATCGTAAGCTCTGGGCTGGGGTGGTGCGATGTTGGATTCTATGCAAGTGTGTGTGGTGAAATATGCCATGACGTATAAAAGCTAAAAACGTTGGCAAATATAATGAAATTGGGTGAAATGCGCTCTCGCCCTCTCGTTGGGCTGACATAATAAAGCCTACCACCAGCCCGCCTGGCTGGCACGGACTATGGCGCGGTCTTCGGCTCTGGCTCTGGCTTTGGCAATGGCTCCCGCTGGCTCTGACTCTGGTGCTGACTCGGGCTCTTACCATGGGTGGGTGATTGGGCTGTTCGTGGCGGCGGCGATGTGGTGGTGGTGGTTTTTGGGCTATGAAAACCACTTTTCGAATTGCACGTTGTACGTGGGCAGAGCGAGAGACGTCCTCGTTGATTGTCAAACGTGGCGCAGGCGGTTGGCGGCGATGGGCGAAACGTAACGCAACGCAACGTAACGCATGAGAAATGAAAATGGAAGAGCTTTGTAACAGCTACGAGAGTGGGCTGTTATGAAGGGGCGGCGGGTTTGAGGGGTGGTGCGAAGACAGGGCTGTTAGTCTTCGTGTTACTGCGCTGCCGCCGTACGATAACTTTAATTTAGTCTAATGGAAATTTTAGCTGCGGAACGATTCAGTTGATTGTTGTTGTAGTTGTTGCTGGTTGTTATCCTTCGGCGCACTAAACACAGCGTCCGAGTGTCCGAGCGGCGAGCACGCTTAGTAGGTGACGCAACCGCAAATTTGCGGCAAGCGATTTAATAATGTTAATTGTGTGCGTGCATCTGTAGCCAAAGCCATAAATGTATCTGAATCTCTATATGTAACTGATGCTGGTAGTTGCTGTTGTTGTTGCTGTTGCATCTGCGCGTCACGTCATCGTTGCCGTCATCATCAGCAATGCCGCACCATTTACGTCGCCGGTAAATCCCCCCACTATCCCCGACAAGCTGTTAGCTTTCAGCTCCCGGCGTGTTACTTAGCTAGTGCAAACAAGTGCAAGTGATGCGCACTCATTGATAAGATTTTGTGCAACACTCGAGCTGCAGCTACAGCTGTTTGTTGTTGTAGCTGTTGCGCGCTTTGGGCATATATTAGCCGCAACTCGACTCTCCACTCTCGCCTCTCGACTATGGGCAGTCTCGCATAGTAAATCCACCATATATAAGCATGTGGCACGGGCACGTTTCGAGTTTGTAAATCTGTTAAGCAGCCCAGTCAATCGGTCAAGCGAGCCTCTGTTTCTGCCACCGCTGTCCGTGCCACAAAGCGATGGTCAATGTCTTGCGCTTGTCAATTTGTCAGCTGGTTTTGAATGGTTTGACAAATTTGTCGAGTCAATAGTTGGACACCAGACAAGGACGCCAAAACACTCGAGCAAGCAGATACATTTGAACTGAAGAGTTAAGCTAACAAATTATTTCCCATGGGATAGTGGCATTTGAAATATAAGATATAAAATAACTAGTTACACGATTAAATACGAGTAAACGGATTGCTAAACTATATAGATATGCCTTGCATTTCGAGCTTAATATAAATAATTTTTTATATTGCTTTCCATATACGAGACGTCGGAGTAGGTGCTATTTTTTTCTTCAACATATCATATCAACACACTATCCTATATCATCTCATAGAACCATTGATTTTATTACTTATTACTATCATTTCTCAAAGGGGTCTCACATACATGATTTTTGATATGTAAATAAATATGTAACTAATTAATAGTAAGTATATAGAATACCAAATTGAGTATTGGGTCTTATATGTAAATATGTAAGTATTATGAATTCATATTAAAATAGGTTGAACAATTCTATTGGATGATCTCTTTGCCATTAAAAGCTTCGAACACGAAGTTGTTTTTCCGTTTAAAGTCGTGACTTTAGTCGATTACTCATGCGCGACAAGTTGGGCGCCCTCTGTTGCTTACCTACTGATGGCTACCTGTGCATACCTCTCTCTGTGGGTGTATTTTTGTGAGTGTGTCAGTTTCCCAAATGGCCATGCGGCATTTTGTTTACATTTTTGCTTCAAGGCTGTACAAGAGAACAGACTTTTACGTGAAGGACAAAAGGAGCAGACAGCGCGTCGAAAGGCTGGGGATGGGCCGCATGGGTGCAACCCTTAAACGGCTGCTTCCCTTCATACTTTTTATTATTATTTAAACTTTATCATCGAGAGGTTTTCGCTTTCCGTGGTGCACTTGACCGTCAAGCAACAAGTATAAGAAGCAAGCAAAATTAAAAAAGCCAGCAGCCAGCCCAAATGGGTCGCAAAGGATAATAATGCCATTAATGGAATGGAACACACACACACACAAATACACAAAAGCAACACACATGTATAGGGAGGACGAGGACGAGGACAATGACGATGACGACGACAACGTCGACGCGTCGCAAGTCGGGCCCCCAAAGGCATTTTTATAGCAGCAGACATGTACAAGTGTACAAGTGTATATATATAAATATATATATATATATATATATATATATATATATATATATATATATATATGTGTGTGTGTGTGTGTCCTGCCAACCACATGCATGCAAATAAAGCAATGCAACCAAAGCAAGTAAACCACAACGAACGAACGACCAAGTCGCGTTGCGCCTTCGCGTTTTCATTCATAAAATCGAAGAGCAAAGAAAATGGAACAGGAGGCTGCATACAGCCTGCCTCTGTCTCTGCCGTTACCTCTGCATCCGCGGCTGCCTCTGCTGATGCCCCTAGCTCTGGCGCGGCAAAACCATGCCTCTCGTTCGGCTTTGCCTCCTGCATTGTGGGCTGTGCCACCAGCTACCAATAACTCAAAAGGCGTACGCATGCAGCGCACTTGCGTTAATGTATCTGAAAATGAAATCAAATGTCCAATAGTAGCAATAATAACAATAAGAGAAGGCCAAACTAGAGGCGATGCCAATTCCGGATCTGGAGCCGGAGCCGGGTCTGGGTCTGAGCCCATGCCGTACCGACGCCAGTTTTAAACTGTTTGTGCCGTAACAACAGTAACAACGATATTAACGTCAGCATCGGCGTCGATGCTCTCAGCGCGCTGTCAACGTCGCCGTCGCTGTCTGCGTCGCTGTAACCGCTGCTATAGCATAGCAGTCGCCGTCGCCGTCGCTGTCCCTGTCGCTGCTTGCTCAATTAAGCGAATTAAGTCTCGTGTCGGAATTTGCACCACCCTAAAAAAACAATAACAACTCGCACACACATATATACACCATGTGAGCTATAAAGAACAATTAAAACTGAGGCACAGGGCAAATAATGAGAGCACATTTTTGCGAAAATGTATGCACATGTGAGCCGAAGCTAAGATGCCCTTCAAAACGAAAAGTTCCCGGCAATAACTATTTAATAAAGTACATATGCATATTAGTAGTATTTACAAGCGTATATATAAATCTATATTATCTAACTATGCAAATACATATGATTTGCAGTTAAATGAAAAATAAAACAACTTAAAATATTTTAGATTCAAGAAAACAATATTGTACTCCTACCGGAGATATTAATAATAAAATTATATAAAAACATAAGTAAATCGAATATATATTTTGTTTATACCATAAAGAGTTACTCATTTTATTTTATTGTAAATTACTTCTTATAGCAAATGCCCAAACGGCTGCCACATCGGAACTAAAAAATTAATACAATTCTGATGTCGACTGCGACAGAGACGTCGACTGCGATGCTTGAGTTTTACAACACGCTACTTTAGCCGCTAACGAAAGAGAAAACTTAATGGGCAGCGACGTTGGCAGAGAATGAGACTGCGGCGACGTCCACTAAAAGTTTGTTTCTGTTTTTCTTATTATTCTTCTTTATTTATTTATTTACTTTTTTTACTGTTTCTTTTTTTTTGTGTTTTATGTGCCGAGTACTGTTGAGTGGCTGTAATTAATTAAACGGCCGCAAAGTCAGCTGTCTGCGACGCGGCAGCGACGTCGCGACGTCAGCGTCCAAACAATTGTTGCATTAGACAATGACGACGTCAACGCCAGCTTAGCCGGCAGCAGCGTCAGCAGCTATTTAGCATATTGCGTTAACGCAAATGTGTGCCAATAGATGGCGCTGCGTGATGGAAGCGCTAGCACGTGCAACTTTTTGCACTGTTTACATGACAAGGGAGCACAAAAGTTATTTTTACTGTTGTTGTGCTTGCTGTGATAAGCGCTGTAGGAGTACCTGTGCCTATGTCATTGTCTATGTGCCAGTGCCGTGTATGTGCTTTCGCCCGTTATTATCCTGCATGCAACAAAGGCCAAGTTGCACACATTCATATGCATATGTGAATGTGTTTGAAATGTATACGCAGACACTCATGGAGCAACGCAGATCCAAAGCAAACCAACCAACCACCACCCACCCACGCACTAGCAAGCAACATCCACTGGCAATGGCAATAAGTGTAGGCGGCACTGAAAATTCCGTATTGAAACCACATGTTGAAGCTTCATTCAGCCTTTACGCGCATTTCTAAGTAAAAGGTGCAACACACAGCGCACACAAAAAATATGAAAGCTACCCACAGTGTATGAGAGAGGGCGACAGAGGGGCGTTTGAATGATTCACCGAAAAATGTACAATGCTTATGAATGGAAACGTCAGCTGCGAATTGTATAGTCGGGCAGCCGGAGAAACACAATCTGTTATCAGCAGAGACTGAACTTGAGACAAGTTCATGTTGCACTGATAAGCCAGGCCAGTGACTTGATAAAACTAATTGCAAGCCTCAACATAAATAGATAAAATGTGGCTAGCTTGAAAACTCGCGATTGGTGAGGATCGATGATCTTTAAAGCTCATATGTCATATGTGAAAAAGCGTATTATATTTGTTAATATCCGTTGATTCTATAACATGACGCTTTGTTCAGTAAACTGTAGTATCAGAATACTCATAGTTAAAAAACATTATTATTGTAAATAAGATGCTCTAATAATTATTAAAATCAATTTAGAGTTTTTTATTTTGTATACAAAATTACTACCTAGTAAAATAAAATCATTTCTGAAGACTCTGAATATTTAAAAAGTACCAAAACGGAGTATATATTTAAAATAAATATACTTCAGTTTTGATCAATTGGGCCAATGGAAACCCTTTGTGTGAGAGCCTAGTGGCAGGTAGTTTTCAGGTGCAATTATTCGATAAATGAATCCCGCCAAATTACAACTCCAATTGACACTGTCAGTATTGCGAAATTTTTGAATAGTTTTTGATAACTGATATTGATATATACATTTATACATAGGTAAGTCAACAAATTGTGGCTGATCAATGATCCATGAAGACTCACCTCTGTGCACATTTTCGGCTGAGCCGTTTCGAGAGATGTGGGATTACTGCGTTTATCCAATTTTTCAAAATAGCCAATGGCCGTAACAGTAAAATAACTAAAATATAGGTGCAACAACTGTCACCTGGCAATTGGTTGTGTTGGCACTGTTACCAGTTTATTTGTATTATTTTCCCCGTTAGATTTAAGTCACTAGATATAATATCTTCAGCGGAAATTCACTCGGCAGCCAGCAGTAGATGCATGGAGCCTGCCGCATGGTCCACCACATCACAAGGAACAAATGACATTTTGGTGGCACTACTAGTACGTAGAACTTCTTATTGTTTTCTCTGTGATTCACTTTTGAGTTGAAATATATATATTTATATATAAATTTATTAATATATATATTTTTTTATTTTTGTATTGCCAATTGAATTATGTAGTTTGGTAATAACTGTATGCACACACTTTTTAAATTGCAATGTTTTTTGTATGAATATTAATTGTAGTTTGTTTTGATAACTTTGAATTACGCGCGCTGCTGCAACTACGGGACCAGAAATTTACGTCGAATTTTGTTCGTATCGGTTTGCGTTCGACACGATTGCAAGAGCGACGTGTACCTCAGTCTGCCATGCTAAAATCACAAATAAACTGGCCAGCGCACAAGAAGCAGGCAGCAGGCAGCAAAACCAGCAACGACGCACACACAGATACAAGCAAACACATACACGAGCGCTCGTACACAAACGCTAGCTACAGATACTTTTAGTAAATGCACCCCTGTACAGGGTACACTCACACAACGGCATTAACAGCCGAGCGAACGAGCAATCGAGCGAGCGAACGAACGAGCGAGCACGACAGCCGCTCTGCTCGCACCAGGGCAAGCCAACGACGCGCACTTATGTAAAAAGCATTGAAATTGAACGAGTTTGTCGGTTGTCAGCGAACGGGGAGGGTAGCGACAGCAACACTTTAGCTGATGGCATTGCCAGCTGCATGGGAAATGTACAGCATTGCCAGCATCATAATTTCAGTGAAATAAAGACAACCAACAACAAACAGCAGTAGCTACGAACTCAAAGCCAAAGCGATATCGCAGCGAACGTTGTGCAAACGGCCCCGGCTGCCGGCCGTAGGAGTGGCAGTGGCATCAGCAGTGGCTGTTATTTAAACGCGACCAGCGTTGCCAGATCTAGCATGCCACTGAAGTGAAATATTTGAAAGTATTTCGATTGGATTGTATAACTAGCTGGCAAAACTGCTAAAACCCATTCGATATGGTATAAAATTTTAGCTGGCTTGGCAAACTTATGATATAAAAAGTAATTTTATGTTCCAAATACAAATTATTTTTTAGATCAGAGCGGATATATGTAATTCTAAAGTCACTATTATATTGTGATGATATGTTTAGGTATATAGTTGTTTTAACTTTAGTGATGTGTCAAATATGAAAATAGTATATAAATATAAAAATTATTATTATTTATTAAATCCCATTCAGCTTTAAATAAATATACATATAAATATAATATAAACATATGAAATATTAAACATATTTGACAACTGAATATCCTTTTAGCCTAATTCAACATTTGGCATAGCTACAGTTTCTATTTAAAGTCGATTAGGCATTTAGCAACAAAAATAACTTGAAAATATTCAATCCTATTGTCTTGCTTTCGATTCCCATGGTTTGACGATTCACAACAGTATGGCAACTCTACTCAGTGCTGAGTAACTGTCTACACACACAAACGCACACTCATACAATATATAAATTTATATATATATGTATATATAAATGTGTGTATATGTATTCGGGTATGCGTGTGTATATAAGCATGTATATTGCGTTTGTGTGTTGGCAGTCTTGTCAGTTGGGATTTCGTGTAGTGTTGTGCTGGGTCGTCGTTTATATAAAGGTACATTTCCACAGTGCGCGCATACATACACACACACACACAGGGGAGAGACTGACGCATGCATGTGTGTGTGTCTGTGTTTGTGTGCATGAGTTTCGCTGTGGTATGTGCGAAGGCAACGCAAAGTGGAAAAGCAAAACTGAAAACTGCCGCCGCAGTTGCCGTTGCCGTCGCAGCGAAAACTTAAACTGAACTCAAGCTGTGGCTGTGGCTGTTGGGCGGACGATGGTGCTGCTACTGAGGCCATCGTTGCCGTTGCTGTTGCTGTTTCTGTTGCTGTTGCCGTCGCTGCTTTGTTCAACATTTTTGTTTATTTCAGAGCTGTAGCTGTATCTCTCTGTTCGCTGCATTTGTATCTGTATCTGCGAGTGCTTGGGCATTTGGGCACGTCGTTGTCAAAGTCGTTGTTGTAGTTGTAGCTGTAGCCGTGCCAGGTACTTTTTGGTTGTTGTTTTTAGCTCGTCGCCCGCTTCGTGTGCGCTCTGTGCTATTTTATGCGACGAACTGACTGACTGACTAGTTGGCTGTCTGACTGGCTGGCAGGCGAATGGTGTGTGTTGTTGTTTTTGTTACCCATGACGCAGCAGCAGTGCCAACGGCAGCGACGCTATCGCTGTGCGAATTTTGCCTTGAAACATTTTTGCCGTTCGCTGTGCTACAGCAACGGCTGTTGCTGTATGAGCTATGCTCTATGCTAGCTGATATTTGCTTGCTTCTTCTTGTTGTTTGGCCAGTTTATCTTTTGGCCCTACCAAAAAATTGCATTTATCCAATCGGAAAGCAAATCGCGCGCCAATTCTAATTCGCTTGCCGAATTTTAATTGAAGGTCAGCGCAAGCGGCGCTAGCAGCGACGCCAGCGTTCGACTCTCAGTCTGACATCGACAGCGATATCGCCGTCGCCATCACTATCGCCATCGACTTTGACTTCTTCTGCAGGCTGTGGACAAACGACGACTGACTGCGCGGACTCTAAACGGGGTGCCGCCTGTGTCTGAACCTGAACCAATTTCTCGGCATTTGTTTTTCGTTTTTGTTTTTATTGCCCCATTGTATCAGCCTTTGCCTTTGCTGCTGCTGCTGCTGCTGCTGCTGCTGCGGCATTGATGCGTGCACCGTTGTCGCCCGTTGGCTCACATGATGTCATTATATTTGGCAAGTCAAAAAAATCAAAAGCAAACGAGGCTCTCGCAGCCTTCCTGCCAAAGTACCCTATGACACAGAGCGACAAGTGAATGTTGACCTCTGACTTAATATAACAAATAGGACTCTGATGTGAATATATACGTGTGTACGTATCACGATCCTTCTATGAGACAACCTATTGGATACTGGCAAGGAGAACTTGCCGAAATGCTCCAATACGATCTTTTACAATAAGAGGATGTTCGTTTATAATGACTATTATGGAAATTATCGCAAAGGTATAAATTAATAAGTATTTGCTTCCAATAGCGCGCTAAAAACACTCAAACATTCGACAAGAACAGTATACAAATGAAATATATACTTATTCAATCAAGCGGTTTCTTCTTACCAACATATTTATGTACATATGTAATTCCTTAGACTATTGTATAAACATAACTAATACAAAAATAAAATGTAGCATCAACAATGAAAGAATTACAGTTATTACATAATTGAAAAATAACAATATATTTATGTGCCCTCTTCGTAGCTTCAGCAGTACTTTGCTAGGTATTTGGCAGTCGGGCATGCAACCTTGTTTCTTACTATTTCTTTTTTTTTTCGTCTATGTCGGGTTGTTGTTTTATTGTTTAATTCGTGACGGCGTCGTCAGCAAACTTTTCACGTGAGAGTAAAAGCCGCGTCGCCTGGCGCTCTAAACATTGTCGTCGGCGTCGGTTGGCTAGATGCTGCGCGTTGCAGCAGCCGCTGTCGACGTCGCCGTCGCTGTTGGCGTCAACGGCGCTGGCGATTTGAATATGTTATGATGTTGCATGTTACTAACTGGTTTAGTTTATACTCGCGTATTATTCTCTACTGCGTTTACTTCCGAGTTCAATGCAAGTGGCGTTGGCGTCGACGTCGGCGCGGACGTTGCCGTTGCCGTTGCCGCTTGACGGTGGCAGCTGCGTTGTGCAACCGCCCACACGCGTATTCACCAAAAGCCTCCTGTTGTGTGTATGTGTGTGTGCGTGCAAATATTTTTACTTTGCCAGCACTTGCACTCACTTAGAAGCAATCGCAACCCCATCGAAAAGCCTCTCGCCCCCATCTACTCGGTGCCCGCTGCGATTTGCCCACATCTGTCTCCATTGAGTGCTAACCGCTTTGCCAGCACTCTCAGACGCACACACATGTTGCATTGCTTTTAGATTTAGACGGGTTTTCAGCCAAAACAACAACAACTACCACAATTGTAGTAAAACTTGGGCATAAAAAGCGTGATCGTGTTGCAAAACAGGTGGCAAAAGGTAGCGTCCAGCCAGGAACCATCTTGCATATTATTTATATTATTATTAATTTATTTATGTATTTCTTATTTTTTGCTCACCTCACGACTTGTACAAGTTGCGACTAAAAATCTATATAAAGCAGATAGACATTGTTAGGTTTTTGTTGACTATTTTAGAACTCTAAAAATGCAACATGGCATATTTTGGAAATCTAGTTCACATGTATTTATGACAATCGATACGATATGATTAAACATATCCAAAGACTTCAATCACTTGCACAAATTAAAAAGGAAAATATTGTAATAGTGTGCTCAAGATTAAACATAATTATGAGGATCGATTGCAACTGCATTTCAATTTCATTTTAATTTTTAATTTTCCATACTTCTTTATGAATAAACTGCTATTTTAATACAATTTAAAATATTTTCAAAATATATTTATATTATTTGTTACTGCATTCAATCGTTTTATGTCATCTTTACCAATATTTCAAGACTAAATAAAACGACAATCTAGAATTATTGATAAAGCAATTCAGCTTCACGTGATCAGTAAATTAGTAAATTTCATCTATATTCATATATATATAGATTTACATGTGGATTTATATGTATTATATAGATATATGTATATATTTTATTCGATCCTAATTTATTCTTGTTTTTTTTACGATAATTCCTCAATCCATTTTATTTTTTCATTCTAATCTCTAAGCTCACATATACATATGCACGAAATATAATATAGTTGAATGTATATTTAGTCTTTTATTTTTATATAAAAGTCATTCATCTGATTATAAAAGTAGGTCTCATTATCTAAAATTTTGCAAGAATTTCGTAAGTCTAACCACAATGTGGAATATATGAATAACGCTCATATTATTGATAAGACAGTACGTGTTTTAAACCAAATGAATTTGACAATAACACAATGTGAATATACAAATTAGCAACCTTTCTAACCCATTAAAATTCCTTTTACACAGTTAAAAATATTAGGCTGCAATATGTTTAGCGTTTCGTAATACATATTACCTTTATGCATGTTATGTCTTTTGAACTTTCCCCAATTACAACATAACAATGCGACCCATCAACCTGTTGAGGAGGCAGCTCTGATCTGACCAGCTAAACAAAGCACTACAAACTGAGACTCTGATAAGAGGAACATTCAGAGTCAAACAGGAAGCTATTGCGGTTGACGTCGCACACAGAGATAGAGAGAGGAGCCAGGAACAATCAGCGAGAGAAGGAAAACAAACATTGGCACGGCTTGAGCGGCAATCGAACCCATAGAGAACACGTTCCAAGCAACTGCTGCACTTGTTTGAGAGCGAACCAGTCGATCTCAAAATCTCAATCGATCGCCTTCCCGTTCATTTCCGCTTTGCTAGATTGTTTTTCGTAGCAGCAGCAACAGCAAGCGGCAACAATAACAGAGAGATACTCGTAAACATCGCCATTTGAACAAAGATAAAAGGCGCTCAATTGGAACCGAGACGCAAGCACACAGCGATCATCGGAGCAAAATGAAAAAATATTACACCTGATTGCCTTGAAAAACCAAAATCAAAACAAAGCAAAATCAAATGCACGGCGAAAAACGAACACACATACATGTGATATACGTATTTGCGGCGACGGCGAGGCAGTCAAACATAAAACCGATCAGCCAACATGTTCTAACTGCGTCGCTAACATCGCTGGTAAATAAATGCTTCTCGCCTGCTCGCCTGCTCGCTGCCGCAACATACGGTATCCATCCACTTCCTACTTCGAATAGAAAAAGCTGCGCTCAGCTGTGCCAAAGACGACAGCAAGTTTTCAAAGCTCAATTGCTGTGTTGTGTGTGGCAGCGGCACACAAAATTGCAGAGAAATTCCTTTGGCTTAATTAGCCTCTTTCGTTCGAGGCGAAAATATTTTCAACTGAGCAACGCAAGAAAGCGGCACAGCGAGCAAAGCAGCGACAGCCAAACAACAACAAAAACAGCTACAATAACTACAACAATACAACAGCGGACAGTGGGCAGGAGGGTAAAAACAACTCAGAGCTCAGCTCAGTGCGGCTCAGCGCTGCAGCGCACAAATGAAACCAGTTTAGTTCATTTCGTTTCGTTTCGTTCATTAATTCAAAATTTCCATTTGAAACTTTTTTGTGTTTGTGTGTGTGTGAGTGTGTGTTCCGACTCTGGCTTTGGCTCTGGCACTGGCTCCGCTCTGCCGCAGTCGTTGCTGCCAATGCTCATGCTCTCTACCCTCTTTCCTCTTGCCTCTTCTTGCTCAACGTCATCGTCATAATCAGAGTTTTAACATTTTATGTACAGTGAGCTACAGTCAGCACTCGACTTCGTGTGCACAACGTACACAAAATGCTGATATAACACATAGCAGCGTTTTCAGGCAGCTCTCACTGTATATACATAGGCTTCATACCCTCGCACAGATATTCACACACACAAACACATGTACGCGTATATACAGAGAGCCGGAGCCAGAGCTCGTTTCGTTGGAACGATGTCGACGTTCAGTCGTTCGTTCATTCGTTCGCTCGGCTGCCTCTCCCACAATCGCAACGCAATTGACTCACACTGCTGCTTTTGTTATATACACATAACCTACAAAAATATATATGTAGCTACAGCTCTGGCTTTGGCTCTGGCTCTGGTGCGAGTGCCGAGTAAATGCGATACGATATTTGTATGGCGCATCGTGTGCGCTGTCAGGCGGTTCGCCGTTGTGAAGGGAGATTTAAGTGCACAGGAAGGGGAAGGGGAAGGGAAGAGGCAGGGGCAAGGGCCGGGGCTGGCAGGCTGGCTGGCAGACAGGCGGCATAACATCAGCAGCAGCAGCAGCAGCAGCAGCACGGCACAGCAATATAAGTATATAGGGTTGTCAAGCACTTATAATGCCTTCGGCGTTGAATTCACATTGTAAGCGTAGATATTATTTCGTCAATTTTGTAAATTTCACATTTACCATAAGATATATTTCCTTTTATGACTAAATGTGTATTGTCTAACATTTGATTACTATATTAAAAAATATAATATATAATATATATATATATATATATATATATATATATATATTAATATATTAAGCAATAATATATTTTGTATTAATTATGATATATGTATGTGAATAATAGCATAGCATATCGACCTATGAAATATTTGAAAACATGTTTTTTTTTTATTATTTCCACTTTAAACAATATTTCTTTGACTCAGCAAAACAATTGACAACCCTGTTGCTGTCGAGTTTTGTATGTCTGTACATGAGCTGACGCTGTCACGGCCTCTGCCTCCGCCTCCGCCACCGCTTCGCTTCCCTTCTGCTTATGTTCCTACCACTACCACTACCTCGAACTCTGCCTGTGCGCTGTGCTGTGCTGTGCTGTGCTCTGCCTTTGCCATTGCCTCATGCTTTGCCGTTGCTTGCCTGACTGACTGACGCTTGCCTCGGCGCGTATGTGGGAACGAAATAATACCTATAAAAATTCTTTTTTCTCTCGGTTTTTTGCTGCTGCTGCTTGTGCTGCTACGACAACGAAAAAGAGAAAGACTTGTGGGTAGAAAACCAACAAAGTAAGACTATAAAGTACGGAGCACAGCGCACGCCGACGAGGGTTTGGACAGACTGCGGGGGTGTTATCCGAAGGGGTAGATGAGAGGGGTTGGCGACGGCAACAGCAAACAAAAATTTAAGATACTTTTTTGTTTGAATGGATGTGCAGCAGCAGCATCAGCAGCAATGGCTCTGGATGCGAGATCTGTTAGCTCTTAGCCCTGGCTGCTACAAACATCTTGAAATGAAATTGGTGAACGATGGCGGCGGCGACGACGATGACGACAACGTCGACGGCGTTGCTGGCCGAGTGCCGGTTCGGTTAATGGGCTTCTGCCACGGGGGTGGCGGCCAAGTATTTGGCAGCATTTCGCTATTACATTTTGCTACTTGAATATGAGTATGTGTGTATGTGTGCTGCTGATGTTGTTGCTCGACGTCGCATCCGAAAATCTTTGAACATGTTCGGCTGCTGCTGTGTGCTAGTTACTCGAAAATATCACTAAAATGTTGCAGGTCCGTCGCAGATGAATGTGGAACGGAACGCCAGCCGCCAACAGTCGCGGACGACCCGAGGCCCGAGACAAGAAACCGAAAAACCAGAGACCAGACCGGACAGAGCGACCAGCTGTTGGCCTTGTGCTGTTAATGCTTTGCAGTTGCTCTATAGCTATAACTATAGAGCTGTAGATGCCTTTGTATCTGGCATTATTTTTGGAGATGTCGGCGTCGTCGTCGGCGGCGGCGATGTCTGTTGTTGTCGTTGTTTCTGCCCCTCTGATGGATGAGTCGACATAACGCTTGACTCGGCGCGCCTCGCCTTGCCACAATTCGACTCGACTCGACACTCGAGTTAAAATTTATCAAAACAACAAAATGTGTATATACGACTGGCTATTTTCGCTCTGCTCTTTTGGATTATTCAGACTGTTGAAACGATCGTACGTTTGTTTGTCTGCTATAGCATTCCAGTTGGAGGTGGCAACACAGATCGCTGATGAATGCAATCAGGTGCGCAAATATATCTAATTGAGAGTTTGGACTAAAATATTATATTGATCTAGTCACGTTAGGCTTATAGGTTAGGGCTCTTCAATCTATTATTACCTATATGTCGTATAGTTTTGATTTTGATGGGAATGTTATAAATACGTTAAATTTGTAATGAGCCAAATTAAGAAAGCAAAAAATTGACGTAAAGATAATTTGGGAGCGATTCTAAATGCGATTAATCTTGTAATACAGTCGAATATACATAAAGAGTTTATTATGAAAATTATTATGAAAATTATGGAAAATCAAGATATAATGTTCTTTTCTTATATTGATTTAGATGTATTCATATTTTTCCTGACTCAATTTAATTAAGCATTAAGAATTCTCATATACATATGTAATTACAATCTCGTGAAGCTATTGATAACGTTTTTAGCCTCCCCGCATTTAAAGCTCTAAGTGGAGCACGAAGGTCCTTTTGCTCTCTTGGTTTGAGCCATGATTTTAATTTCCAATATTCAACCCAGCTACTGTTCTATTCCCATTCTGATTGCCTGTCCTGCATATCCCAAGCGGATTAGAGTTGGCCAACAGCAAAAGCTTGTGACCAGCAACAACTTCATTCTGCAGTTGTGAACAGCAGCAGCAGCAGCAGCAGCTGCAAGTAGCTTTGATGATTTTACAGTTGCCATTCCAGTTGCCAATTACGCTCTTTTGATGCACTCATACACACATCACCACCCACTCTAGCTGCTCTCTCACACACACACACACACACACACACACACATATATATACACACGCTGTCTCTCTCTCTCTCCTCTATTTCTCTTGCTCTGACCGTGGTTTATGTCCGCAAGCAACAGCAGCAACAGCAGCGTATAATGTTGCGCTTCACTCGAAGGAAGAAATGCGATTGCCGATTGAGGTTATAATGGATTTCGACAGTCCAAGTTGTGCCAGTAACGGCGACGGCGGCGTCGCTGCCTCCGTCGCTGCAGCTGGTAATGCACTGCCGTTTCTTGCATTTTACTTTATGATTACGTTCGTTGTTCCTTTTGCGCTTATTAGTTTAATTTGTTTACTCCGCTGTCGCTGTCGCTGTCGCTGCGTGCAACGGGATGTGTATGCTGGCAGAGAGCTTCATTCTGCTTGTTGCTGTTGTTTTTCTTAACTCCTTATTGCATGCAACATGCTGTCGAGTTTTGTTGCTGTTGTTGCGGCGAACTCACGAGTGCGCGAGTGCTTTTGTCGCGCTCGCCTTGCATCTCGCTTTTTGGGCCAAAAAATACTTCAAACAAGTTCGAATTCGCGACGTTGTCGTCGTCGTCGCCAGCATCGTGCAAGGTGCATTACCAATCCGATTATGTTTGTGTGTGCCTCTATGAGCGTGTGTGTGTGTGTTTGCACATTGGCATTTGCATATGCAAAATATTTAGCATGGCAGCAGGGACGCCGATGCACACGTTGACGCTGACGCAGACGACGACGGCGACTGCGAAGTCGCGCAGCATCAGCCGAAAAATCTCAGACAGAGTCACATGTTGCATTCGACTTTAATTTATGCTGATTGCTCCGCACTTGCACATGGCGCTCTCCCTCTAACTCTCCCGCTCGCATTCGCACTCACATTTTTGCTAGACCTTTTTTATTGCTTTTGTATAAGTTTACAGTTGAAGCTATCAATGTCAGCAGGCAGAGACGCTAACGACGACGGCGACGCAAGCATTGACGTTGACAGACAGGTAGCCATCGTCATCAGCTCAGCAGGGGTAGGAAGTTGAAGGTCGTTCGTTCTCAGACAAACATACATACATAGGCACACATATACACCAACAAACAAAACATGCTCACACTCATATTTATTTATTACTTTTTATGTTGTTTTAATGATGACGACGGCGACGTCAACCGCGGCGTCCGTCTCTGCTCTACTTCTCGTTTACTCTACGCATATGTGCATCTCTGTCTAGCACATGCGTGCCTGTCTGTGCTCCTCTGAGCATTGGCTGCGATTATTTCGGGTTATTAAACCACAACAGCAGCAACAACAACTACAACAACAACAACAAAATCATTAACAACAACAAAAACGACAGCCACTTGCAGTTTTTGAATTGCTGATTAATTTTATTGCCTTTGCCTTGTTGTAATTGTAATGATAAATTCGTTTTTTTCGGCTTTTGTTTTGATCACTGGTTTCGCGTGCCGCCACTACAGCATTGCTTCTCCTCTGCTCGCGCCCCTTCGCCAACACTCGCTGTCTCTCTTACTCTTGCGCTACACGTGACGCTATGTTGGGTGGCTGGTTGTGCTTGTGCTTGTGCTTTGCTTTGCCTTTTGGACAATATCTGCCAACGCCGTCTATAATTTATTAATTGTGCTCAGAACAGCGACAGCGACGGCGACGGCGACGGTGACTGCGGCTGCGGCTGCGGCTGCGACGTCGTTACCGATGCTGCTGCTGCTGTCGTTGCCTTTTTTGTTTTGATACGCGATTTCGTGCGCCACAGCGTATGAATGGCAAGTGGTTAAGGAGGTGGACGTGGGCCTCGAAACGAGTTGCAGTTGCAGTTGCGGTGCCGCCTCTTAATAGCTAGCTCCTTGCACGGGCATCATGTACGGACACAACAACAACTGCAACAGCAACACAATGGAACAGCTGTTTAGTATCGACTTGCTACAACTTGAAGGCTTGCAAATGAGGTTATGTTTGCATCGCAGCCAAATCATGATAAATGCAACATGCAAAAACAGTGGCAGCTGAGGTTGGGAATTACGTAGACCTTAGCTTTAAGCTTACTATGTCAAAAACTCTATTGACCTCAGCAGCAACCAGACTCAGATATTTCAATTTCAAGGTTTAAGATCTTATTGGTTCCCTAAACTTATCTCTATTCGCAAATCAAATCATGCATATGCATATAGTGTTTTTCCTATTGATAGTGATATATAGTATTGATAGTTTAAAGAGGTCTCAAAAGTTATGATTACGATTCTGCAACGAGGTTTGCCTGATAAAAGATATTCAAGTGTAAAATAATTATATAATAGAAATAAATTATTATTGATGGCCGTGGTCTTTCCAAGTCAATCACTTTTGAGCTGTTCGTATCGAGTCAATAACTTGGCTGGTTTGATTTGTCATTTAATAGAGAAACAAAATTACGTATGTATGTGCCGCCGGTTTTGTTAGGTTTGGTTTCGTTTGACAATTTGAATGGTTTTTCTCACGCTAAGCAGCGCGGTTGGCGTTGACAGCGACTGAGACAGCGTTGGCGACAGCAACGTTTGCTGCGACGTCGACGACGGCGTCTGTGGCGCCGGCTTGTCTTTTATTCATTCATGCCTCGGCCTCTCGTTGTTTGTTTTGTTTTGTTTTTTTTTTTTTTTTTCATTCATATTTATTTATTTAGCTAATAATATAAGTCAAATCGAAATTATTTATGATACCGGCATCGCTATCGACGTCGACGCCGACGTCGTCGTTAGCGTCAGCGACCCGGTCATGGAACAGGGGCCCAGCTGAATGTGCTTTTTATTTTTTGTTTAAATATTTTTATTATTGTTATTATTTTTTCTGTTTTGATCGTTATGTAAATGGCTGTGAGATGATTTTGATTGTTTTATTGCTCTTGGTATTTAGCTGAGCAGCTCTCTATTGTTGTCGTCGACGTAGTCGTAGTATTAGTAGTCAGCTATGAGGGCATATCTCATTGACTGCGACGGCGACGGCAATGGCGATGGCGATGGCGATGGCGATGGCGATGGCGATGGTGACTGTGGAATACGATCAATCGCCAATTGCTGATTGGGGGACATTCATTCAATGAGTGTGTAGAGAAAAATTGATCATATGAGGTCGAAGTTTTCTCGTTTACAATTGCAGGTAAATAGTTATTTTTAGCTAACATTTCTATTTAAATCGTCCATTCAGATTGTATTCAAAATAGCTTAATTTGGGTAAGATCAGCACTCAACATTCAATTATTGCGGATTTTAATCGGTCCAACTAAATAGCAGAGCATCTCTTTCAATAGCATTTCTGATTTCTTTAAAATAAAAAGGATTAGGGCGTAAGCAATCAAAGGTCAGTGAATCCTTTTTAGCTGCTATGAATTGTGTGTATATAACACATGCACATACATATACACATGCATAGCAAAGTACGGATATATGTACATATGTATGTATATTTGAGCGCGTGGCAAATGCCAAAAGAATTTGCGAGGGCCAAAGCGGCCTGACAACAAAGTCATTCAGAGACATTCAGTCAGTCAGTCAGCTTGCCGTCGCTGTCGTCGTCACAGTCACAGTCGCAGTCGCAGTCGCAGTCTCAGTCGCAGTCGCAATCGCAGTCACTGTTGCCGTCGCCGCAACGGCAATTTTGCTTTTATGTATTTTCTCTTGATTAGAAACTGCAAAGCAAAACAAAAAACCGGAAAAAGGGTTATTTTTTATTGCTTACTTTGGCCTCCATCGTTCGACTCTGCCGTCACCATGTCTCCCACTGTGTGTTTGTGTGTGTGCGTCTGTATGTGTGCTGTATTTTCTTCTTAACTTTTGGCGATTCGCCTTTTTTTATTATTGTCGTCGACTGCGCCGAAGCCGACTGCGCTGCCGGCGTCGCTGTTGAGCTTTTAGCATTTTAAATTGACGTTTATTATGCGCATTTATTGTTGTTGTTGTTTCTTTTGCCGCTGCCCGTTTTTTTTTTTTTTTTGGTGTACTCAACATGTTGTGCGAGTATCTCTCCTTGTTGTTGTCATCGTCTCGCGTGGCACTGTCGGCGGTGCTGTCGACGACGACGGCGACGACGACGTAGCAGCTCGTTTCTTTAGTTTGTTTTGGTTTTTAATTTAATCGTTTTTGTGCCCCCCGCACCGCGTACAGCTGCTGACGCTATCGCTTTTGCTCTTGTTATTGTTGTTGCTGTCGCTGTTGTAGTTGTCGTTCAATGTGTTTAGCACGTGCTGCCTGACCGGCCTCTCTAGTCTCAGCTGTTGCCGTTGTTGTTATTGCTGTCGCTGTGGTTGTTCGTTTTGCTTTTGCCCTTTTGTGTCTGCTCTTGATGCTTATTAGCGAGTGCCATTCAATTCTCACTCCTCACTCCGTCTACTCACTTGCTCATTCATAGTACTACTATACATATATACATACGTGTGCCTCTCTGTATATGAGTGTGTGTGTGTGTGTGTGTGTGTGCGTTTCTGTTGCTGTTGCGGCAGGTTGCTACGCCTGACTCTGTCGCTGCTTAGAAACAAGTGGCCAATAAATTATGGCCAGCCGCAAAGAGCAGCCCCCCATTATTATTGCCCATTGAAAGCCTAATGGTAAATACACATAAAACCGTTAAATGCTTTTATATGTATGTATATGTATGTATGTACGTGTATATTTTTATGTGCGTATTTGTGTGGGGGCTAAAAAAAGGGTTCTGCTACGGCTGCAGCTGTTTGGTTTTTTATGGCACGGAAACTGACCTAAGCTATGCAAAATCGGGAGGCATTTGCATGAGCGACCCGGCCACAGGCACCGATAATGAAATGTGCTCCATCTTCATTGGGGTGTGAGAACTGACGGCGCGTCGTCTCCCGCTGTCGGCGTCGCAGTCGCCGCTGTTGTTGCCATTGCCGTTGCCGCCGCAGTCGAAGTCGAAATCGCTGTTGCCGTTGCTGTTCAATGCCCAAGCGCAAGTCATGCTTGTTACAATATACATACATACATATGTACATACATATTTAAGCGAGCATATATATGTGTTTATATGAGTGTGTGCACTTTGTTGTGGTTGCCTGTCACTGTGTCAAGGACAAGTGGCATCTTTGTTTATGACCACTTTAGAAATCAGCCAAGCCAACTTCCCTAATCAGCTTTGTTCGCTTTTATTCCAGCTGAAGTTCATTCAACTCATGGCATATGTTTCAAGATACTTTCATATATAAATATGTATGTCGATAAGCGTGTATGTATGTATGTTATATTTTTATAAACAAAAGTACCTTATTTTTTTATTTGATTTGAATCAAGATAAGCATAATTGGAATCAAATCTATAACAGATATGCCGTTATCATTTACCTTTCAACGAAATTATAGAGCTTAATTACATCAGTCAAATATAGGAAAAAGGCTTATCCTTTACAGTGTAGCTCATGTATGCAGGTATTATGCATACGTGCACTTAATTAACAATATTTATATCCAGATTCGTGGTTCAGTATTCAGTGTTTAGTTATTTATTTATTTTTTTTCAGTTTCATTCAAATAAGAACTTAAAAACAATTTTTTCACGATCAATGAGGTAGATATTGTATGGTGTGATAGTGTGTAAGATGGAAAATGATTAAGTGAAATCCTTATCCTTAAAATAAATAAATAAATATTTACATGTGTACACTTCGTAAAATAGTAAATTTATTTTCCGAAATATATTATATACATATACTACATATGTACACATATTCGACTTCACAAATCTTTTGTTTATAATATTTGTGTATGTGAATCTTAAGTTAATAATATAAGGCTTTTCATATACTACTAATAATATGCATGCATTTGCCCATATGTTTTTTGGTCCTATTCAAAGAATGTCCAGTAAACCTAGTAAACGTATATAGAAAAGTAGAACCATAATCAAATCACTATCGGCATGTGGAGAATTGTTGACCCGAAAGGAAGCATTGGTTAAATTAAATGTTGCTCCTAACTTATTGAACGACTATCAAATAGATGTTCCTAATAATACTTATACATATATTATAACCAAGATATAATGCTGCCTATGGAAAAGTTACAGATGCTGACATTTAAATGCCAATGCATGTGTGGCATACGTGTGAGTATGCATGTGTGTAGCTAGCGCCTACACCCCCTGACCCCGACCCGAATCAAAGCCAACCCACACATTCACCATCCTCCATTCACCAGCCTACACATCGCACCGCATTGTGTGCTGCAGTGCACAGCACGCACACAATGGCCGATGTATGACATTTTTGCAGTTTTTGTTTTGCTCGCCGGCTTCTGCAATGTGGTGCCACCCCCAGTTGGCGGTGGTCCGGTGGCCCCGCACAGCCCCTGACAACATTCCATGGTCGCACCTCATCGAAAACTTTCATTTAATTGCTGAGAAGAACAAGCAAAAACAAGTCGAAAGAAAAGAAAAAATATTTGCCGTTGGCTTTTGTTTACATTGCTTCGATTGTGCCTCGACATGGGAATGAAGAAGCATGGGTAAATGGTGAATGGCGAACGAATGGTGGAATGAGCATGCGAATTGATAGTGATGTTGACTGCGACGGCGACGGCTGCGGCGGCGGCAACTGCGACGCATGATATGCGTGTCTGCTTGCTGTGTGGCTACGTGATGCGTGCCAACGTCTCACCCCCACCCCTGGCCAAGCAGCTGTGCCCATTGGCATTCCCCAAATGGCTTTTCAATTGCCTCGACCGGTAAACGCACACCAACGAAGAAGCGCAGACAAAGCGTAATTGCTGCTGAAGCTCAATAATCAAAACAAAAGAACTAAACTATCGCATCATTATCATCAGCCAGGCAAAAGCTCCAAAGCGAAACAGCCGAAATGCCTTCTAGGGTCAGGGTGTGTGTGAGCGTGTATGTGTGATCAGTGATTAAGGATCAGGTTACTCACGTTGCTCGCTTCGGTCCACATTTTTATTGTTTTCATTGCACGTAATCGGGGAAATTCCTTGCTTTTAATAGCTCTTTTGATTTTTGGCGCCTTTTTTGTTGCTGCTTCTTTTGTTGTTGTTGTTGGTAGACTGACTGATTGCGGGTGCAGCAGATCCTTCTAATGTGGTCTCTGCTGCTGCAGTTGGTAGTAAGAGCTCCACATTTTGCATACACAACTAAGTGAACAACGATCGAAATGAAAAGTGTTCTAAGAAATGTTGCACCGGGCGCGTAATTTAAATTTTATTATTTCGCTTATGCTTTGGCGCTTTATCAGAATTTTACGTATTTTTTTGTCGTTAGCCGCGCTTTAGTCGTCGTCGTAGTTGTCGTTGTCGCTGTGTTGTCTTGTTGTGCGAAGTGCAGAGTTCGTACTGAATAGCTTTGGACCAGGCCAACCAGCAGTCAGGCAAAGCAGGCAAGTCAGCCAGCCAACTAGTCAACCAGTGTTGCCCTCGTGCTGAGCCGAATCAAATAGCGAGCGGCGAGCGACGAACCTCAAACTCGTCGGCAACCCTGTCACATGCGCACATTAGTTGTTGCTGCTGCTGTAGCTGTGATTATTGTTGTTGCCTTCTTCGCCTGTGAGTTTTCCGATTCGCCTTTTCAGTTGCTCCGTGGAAAGCTGCCAGGCGGGCCACGCCAGCTGCCAGGGAGCGTGCGTGCGGCAACGTAGCCACTAAACCCCAACACAATCCCAAACTCAAACCCGAAACATCGCATGGAGCATGGAGCATGGAGCGCAGAGCAGGCATGGCTCTGGCTTTGGCTCGTACATTATGAGTCGATAGGACCACCCCTTTCCCGCTTATCCCTTTACATTGATTTAACTATTTCAGTGCATGGCAAACAAAGGCGGCGTAAGCATGGTTATGTTGTTTGCTCGTTCCATAAAGTCGATAATTGTGATTGCGGTGCGACATACTCGTCACCCATATCAAAGTTATCGATAAACATATCGAGATTTGTCATTGCTCGATCATCAGAAGTTATTTTTTTTATTTTAATTTAAAGTATTAAATGTAAATGGCAGGTTTCTCTAGATCTGTTGCTCTATCGTGATTGGGGGAATCATTAAGGGCACAATAAGATTATTTATAATAGGAACTCGAAAGTTAAATTAACGATATATCTGAAATGAATGTATACTTACGAGATCCTAGGTATAGGAGACTATTTCCAAAATAAAATTCTAAAATACTTTAAATATTTTGAATTTTCTTGAATCGAAAAATACAATATTTAGAAAAAGATCCATTATCACAATATTATTTGCAGTTCGAATAATTGCGAAATATAAGCTAAGTAATTGGCTTATATAATTGTTAGAAAAATTTAATTGATAAATATTAATTATTCTTAATAATATAATTTGTAAATATTTGGGAAAATAATTTATTTTTGGTTTCAGGCATAGTAAAAGTGTATCTCAATATGATGACACAAACATATAAAGAATCTAATCAAACTATTAAATTATTAATAATTAGAGTATTAGTAAAAACGGTACATAGGAAATATATAGTTTTCTATATAAAAATATATTCAATTTCTTATTCGAATAAAGCTCTAAGTTGTTGCTCGCATAATCGGAAAAGTGATCGTTTCACATGCTTAGAGCTGTGCCAACTGATCTTGCAAACAGCAATTGCATGTCAGGTGCTCCATCGCTTCATTATCATCATCATCAACGCGACAAGCATTATCATCTTTCATACCATCATCAATTGTGCTGGTGATGCACAGCAGAGTCGACCACATAGCCGAACGACCTTTTGCTGACTGATAAAAGTGGGTGGTTGCCGACGTTGGTTTGGGGGTCCCTGCGGCTGCTAGCTGGCAGCGGCTTAGCTACACACACTCGCATAAATCTTTATACATATACATATTTATATACATATATATATTTTATATATATAAACTCATGCACAACAACAGCAATTCCCCATTCCCTGACCCGACTGACTGCTGATTGCTTTGCTTGCTTGGTTGCTTGGCTGACGTGATGGCATTGCACAGAGACACACACATAGAAACATAGACACACACACACATACACAAATGTATATGTGTAGACACACACGCACACATCATCATATATATATATACATAGTGAGTGAGAGCAGCCACATGCATAGACAGAGAGGGAGATTGCTGTTGCTGTTGTTGTTATTATTGCTGCTGTTGCTGGTAACTGGGTGGCTCTTTGTTTTGCACACGCTCCACGTCCCCCAAAAATGGAGCTCGTGCTTTAGCCGAGCAACTGTCGAGCGCATTCGTGCGATTCGCCTCGTTCGCTTTAATATAAATGGAGAATTGATGTTGTTGTTGCTGCTGCTTCTGCTGCTGCTGCTGCTGCTGCTGCTATCGTTGCTGTTCGTGTTGTTGCTGTTGCTATAGCTGCTGCTGCTGTGGCTGCTGTGTTATTTGCAGTTAGCGCATAACGAACGCCAAGCCAAGGCAGAGTTGTAGCTAGCAGGCCGAGCCAGACCTGGTCCAAGCCAGCCAAACAACCGTCGACGGATGACGACGTTTTCCGACTAACAACGGACGCGCATTTTCCACCGTTTCGAGGCGAGCGCATTGAAAATGTGCGACGCAGCGCAGCGTCAATGGTTGGGCACCATCGACCATAGATAGAAGCAGAGCAGGACTGGGCAAGGCAGGGAATGTAGGGGGTCGGGGCAATGCTATGTAGCTATGGGGGAATTTAGGGTAGCTGCTGGTTTAAGCCCTAACGATGTTGGCTCTCTGGCATTGTTCGCCTTCGAGCTCTGAAAATGCCATTTGTTGTTGCTGTTGCTTCGTTGTTGCTGATGCTGATGCTGATGCTGCTGTTGCTGTTGCTGTTGCTATTGCTGCTGTCGCATTTTTATTTCATACACTTTGCGTATCCTTTCACACACACGTGCATCTGTGTGTGTGTTCGTTGCTGATTTGTGCGCAAAACTTTTACAACATCGCCGCAGTGAACCGAGAGTAGCATCAGCAGCAATAGCAACAACGGTATCAGCAACATTAACGAGAAAAAGCTGCAACAGCAACAGCAACAGCAACAGCATCAGCAGCAGCAGCATCATCATCGTGCTTGTTGTTGCCAGTTTGGACTCTGGCTTGCCTATGAAAGGTTGAAGCCGGAGTCTGTGGTCTGCTCTCCGTTTCTATTCCAGTTTCCATTCATACATCTAAGCGAGGCTAAGCCGTCGTTTCGCAAATAGTTCAAATGTACGATATTTCGAGTTTTTTGGGCGGGAACATTTTGAACTGAGCGCATGTAGCGAATTCTGTGATGCCGCTCTTGGGGATTGTCATTGTAGCGAGCGACACCTGCTTGTTTCTGTCTGGGCAGAGGGGTAATGCTTCGGGCAATTTATATGATAGATTTTAAGATGAGGTATAATAGCTATATCTCCGCATTCAGAAATTAACTATTTTTCTTAATAAAATGGAGCATTGAGAGTTTTTTTTTTAGAATATAGAAAAATAATTCGATATATTCTGAATGATAAAATACATTATTTTTTTGTGAGTCTTAAGTCTCTAAGTCTTAAATGTTTATAAATAAATATAAAAGCTATATTAAACAACGTTTTATACTAAAATTATTTCAATAACATCTTTAGTACTTTACTTAAATCATTTTCATTATTTCATTATAATAGTTTCATTATTATATTTTCCATTAGTATGTTTATTTTTGATTTCTGGGCTAACTCTTACCTGTGGACAGAAATATTTACAATTTATTGATATTTTACTCTGCCGCAGGCCTTCTATGCGCTTCTCATTCCACACTGAGCTTGACGTGTTGGACATTTACTCGGTTTGGGTATTCGCTTTGATAATTTCGATTTGAAGGCTTATCAACCCCACAATCACAGTGAACTCTCCCTCATAGAGTTTGCCATTATATGATATCTCTCACTGCTAACGGCATGAAACCAATTTCAGTTTTTCCAGTCAGGTGTACGATCAACAGTCGGCTAGAAGGATTTCAACATAACAATATGGCTGACTTTAATGAGAGCTTTCACTGTATATACACTATATGATATACTCAAGTACATGCACATTTATATGAACACTCGCATACACGCGCACACACACAGACACAATCACCACATACAAACACATACATCTATAAGTAAGCATATGAAAGCAAACAAAACTGAAAATGCGGTAAGGCATGGGCGTAGTAAAAGCTGAAAGGGATTAATTATGTTGTGAATAATCGGAGATTCTTCTGGTATTTATTTTGATTTTGTATTTTATAAAATATGTATAATTTATAATGTATAAAAAAGGAATTTTAATAAAATTTTGAATACATAATCATATATTTAATTGTATAAATAATTGAACTTGAAATAAAATTGTGGACATTTTATAATTATTTTATTTTATTTAAAAAATTTCATCTATATATGTGCATATCAGCAACTTTATTTGCATTATATATTATATACACTATATATTTACATATATAAACTTTTGCTTCATTAAGTAATTAAGGCATACGGATATTTTTTAAAATTTATTTAGACAATTAGTAGACTTAAATTTATTATGTAATATTTAAACATTAGATTTTTGTAAATCTATAAAATATATTTAATGACGTGGCATTCGAGTTAAAAAATATTTATGATTAATATTAATTATTTTTTTATTAAAAATTAATATTAAATTATTATCTATTTATTTAGTATCTATATATATTTCTATTGACCCCCTATTGTGTGATCTCTGCCTCTGCTGCTGCTATTGCTGCTGTGATGCGTTGGTTGTCTGTTGTTGTATTTTGCCGCAGCAACAACAGCAGCAACAACAAGGCGTATTCGTTCGTTAGATGACTGGCTCTGTGTATCTTGTGTGTATGTGTATACAGTCCTACATTTCCATCGATTTAATCTATCTGACTACGACATCACACACACACATACATATACACACGTATATATATATTTATATATGTATATATAAATATATATATACAGCAGCTACAACATAAAAACCCACCCCACAATACGTTCAGTAGAGGCAACTGTCTGACAGTTGGGCAGTCGGTTTGTCGGTTCGTCGGCTGTCGGTTTGCCGCTCCGTTCGCTGTTTCGACGGTTCGGCAACATCGGTCCATACAAATAACGAAATGGCAATGGGGTGTACGATGGGCTGCTTTGACTGGGTGGTTTCTGCTCGGTGGCATGATGCTCGCTGTGGAAGTGGCTCTCGCTCTCGCTCTGGCCATGGCTCTGTCGCTGGCTCTTGCTTTGGGCCTGGTTGGTTTTAGTTCACATTGCTTTTGGCCCCGGCTTGGTTTGAGTTTTGGGTTTGGGTTCGAGTTTGGGCTGGGTTCAGTTTGTGCCGTGTGGACTGGCGTTTTTGGGTTGAGTTGGAGCCGCATAAATTTCTCGTCTCGTCTCGTTCGTCTAGTTTAAATGCCTGTGTGTGCCCTGCTGTGCTGTGTGTGTGTGTGTGCGTTGTGTGAGTGCGCCCGGCGACGTCAACGGCGCCACAATTGAACTGTCAGTAATCTGGGAGCTGGGGGACCAGGATAGGGATCGGGTACGGGACTGGCAATAGAAACGAGGTAGTCCCATTGTAACCCATGCTACGTAATAAGTATTCGAATAGTGTTGGAAAATGACAGGGAATATGTGTGGAATAAAGAGCTTAAGGTGCTACTCTAAAGGTATAGTGTTAGATGTTAGTTCTCGGAACTCTTTGACGTTGAACAACACTTAATATTTATGAAAGCTTTTATAGCACAGAACAACAGAACCTTTTTTGAATCTTAATTTGTAGTCCTAGCTTACGTAAGCTCCATGACTTTAATCCAATTTTCTATTGATTGTAGAGCAGAGCACTCCGTAGAGTCTTAGCTATAATTCTAGCTATTGTACTTGGAAATATACCTTACAATGAGTTAAAGCCCAGTAATTCCTATTCGAGTTTAAATAATTCATAAAAATAAAACAGAGATATGCACATTAAATTAAAATGAAAGAAAGTTAACCTTATAGGCTTGTGGTATCTACTTAACGTTGTTGAGAAATTGCTATATATAGTATATACATATATAATTAAAAGCTACATCTTCATTTTTCGATTGTTAGCTTTGTAGCTTACTAAGAGTGTTTTCTAAGGACTCCAAGAACTAACAGCGATGATATTATTATAGTTCAAGAGGTAATAGTGCTAAGTAACTAAAAAGTCAGTAACACATCGTAGATTTCTATGAAGCATATTTATTGAAATCCTCTTCTGAATGCAGTCTTCTCTTCTCATCTGGAAAGGACAATGAATTAGCAATAAAGCACTTCAGTGATATTACATTACATATGCCAAGCCTGCTGGCAGTTTTGAGTTATCTAGATAATTTAAAATCCAGATGAAGCAGAGTCTCAGATTCGACTGCCAGCTAGTGTCAAGGCGCTGGTCAACACTGATTGGCGGACCGTTGAGTTGAGAAATGGAGGGCACTACGACGAAAATCAACTACATTGCCATTGCCGTCGCCGTCGCTGTCGTCGTTCGTCGTCTGTGCTTTGAACTCCGCTCGGCGCCAACTAAGTAGAATGCCATGTGTTGGTCAGTTGTGAAAAGGGGCAAGTGCAGCAGAATTTCGTTGCTAGCTGGGGTAAGTTGGTGTGGGGCATGAGCGTGGGGCAGAGCGGAATCTAAACCAATGAGGTCCAGCAGTCGTTGTGGCGGCTCTCGATGAAACTAAATAGTTGCATGTTACGTATACGTAGCGTAGTATTACGGCTAGCACTAGCACGTGGACACACATACATACGTATACACACACACATACAGCAAAGATCTAGTTATGAACATGCGTATGGACATGTGCATATGAAATATTGACCGCTGCATGGCGTTGCATTGGAGAATTTAGAGCCCAGTTTGTGGTGTCGCACCCAACTAAACAGAGTTTCAGGTGACTTACGAATATAAGTAGATATGGTTAGATGGCTGTCAATCTTTCAGTGGCCTGAGAACAAAGCTTGTTGCACTTACAACATAAGCAACCAAACTTAGACTAGCTTGAATGTTTCTGAAAGGTATGCTAACGGACGCAAACATAGATTTGTTTCTGATTGACATTTACAGTTTGAGAAGAAGAAAGCTCTCAACTTTTTGTTAATTTCATTCAATAAGTTTTTACTTTTTTTTAAAAGAGTAGGATGGGTACGTGTTTGTTTAATTAATTCTTAAATTAATCATAGACATATCATTATGGTTTAAAAACATAAATTATGATAATAGTTTCCTATAATACTGTTTAGCTTAATATATTAGATATAAAGCTATGAGCCTTTCAGAGTGAATTTTGTGAACATATAAGAACTTGAAGCAGTTAATGTTTATTACCATTATAAATATGACATCTTAAAATTTGAAAGAAATAAATTTGGTAAAATATGCTACTATTACTCACTAATAAAATATAACATTAAATGTTATTAAATAAAAACTAAATATTTGATAAACAATTATGTAAATAATTTTAAACACGTAAGAAGGCTCTAGTTGAGACTGCTCGACTACGAGATACCCTGAATCCTGCAAAAAAAAAAAAACAATTATATTCTTCTTTACGCACGTATAAGAGCGCGCTCTGCCAACTGCGCAGTTGCTGCCCTGGCTTGGGGGTGGGCTGGGTTATACTTTGGACGCATATTTGCCAAATTGCAATTCTCTAGTATTTGAAATGCTGTATCAAAAATCTAAACATTACAGAATCTGTGTCCCTAGCTCAAACGGTGTGGAATCAACGTTAAAACACGTAAAAAAGTAAACGAATTTTCCAAAAAACAAAATAAACTCGTGCTACATAACTAACATACAAGTATTCATATACAATTTCAGGTCTCTAGCTTTAGTAGTTTACTAAATTTCTGTGTTCATACGGATGGACAGACGAACAGACGAACAGGGCTATATGAACTTATTTTTTCGCGCTGATCAATAATATATTTACTTTATGGGGTCTGCGTCGTCTCTTTCTGTCTGTTAGATATATTTTCACAAAACCATTATACCCTGAATTCCTATTTTCAGTGGGACCAGGGTATAAAAATAATTGCTAAATACTAAATTGAATAATCAATGTCGATAAACCGAAGGTACAACACCTCCTGCCAGACAAATACAATAACACACAAAATTGAATAATATGATATAACTTAATAGTAATTAATATGGCAGTGTTTGTGTGTAAATAAAAAGAAAAGATAATTAATTGGTAATTGATAATGGTTGCATCATGCACTGCAGCTGCTGCATAACATTCTGGAAGTCTAAAATGTTTCAGCCACATCCGATGAAGTGATGTACCTGCTGACAATCCAAATATCAATGCAGAACAAATCCATCGAAGGACGTCGCCACTCACAACTGTCGACTAGCTTTTGACAATCGGACTTAAGATACACTCTCGTAGCAATATTCATTCAACAAGTTGCTAGCTATAAGGCTGCCCGCGATGTTTCTGCTCCTGCTCTTTGTGATTTAATCTTTCACTTCTCCAGCACATAAAACTGACCTTCGTTGTCGCCATGCTCCTCTCACTCATTAGCGTATCTACTCATAACTTCATTCAGTTTCATTCACACATATACATAAACGTACACGCACACGCACACCTACAACAATCACTTGGGGCAGCAGCAACGTTCATTGAGAGTTTTTCACGCCTAATTAAAAGAACAGCCCAACAACGGCAATAAAAACGACAGTTCCCAAACAGCTGTGAACTGATTTTTTTCTTTCCTCCTTTTTCTTTTCATTTGAATGTTGGCATTGTTGTAATGTATAAACAGATTAACCGCAAGTGGGCAGAGCTTGTGTAATGAGGTTGCGGTGGTTAGGGAGAAAGGATCGGGCTTTCCAAAAAGAGGGAGAACCACTTGTTACCAAGTGGTGACTCTTTTGGGATAGCGCCAACGCCAAAGCGACGTCGCGACGGGAGCATTGAACGTAACACTTTCGCTGGCGACTGCGGGCGATGACGACGACGGAGACGACGGCGTTGGGCAGAGCAGCATTGACTAATGATAGATGGATTGTTGTATTGCTGTATTGGTATGTGGCTGACTGACTGCTTTTCGGTGGAAGCTTCATGTTGTTGATGGCTTTGAATGGCAGGTTACCGGCTCTCTGGGTGCCTGTCTGCCTGACTGGCTGCCTGGCTGCCTGGCATGCATATATTACAAGGGTCCACAAGCGCCAGTGCCAGCAGCAACAGCAAAATACCATAAATAAATAAAAAGCAGTTAACAACAACAGCAACAACAACAACAACAGCAGAAACAGCAACGGCAAAGGCAACAACAATAAATTGTTCAAGGTCGCCGCTTGTCTGCTGCCTTCGCTGGCAGCATGAAAAATGCAAAACAAACGTCGACTGTGACTGCGACGTCTGCGTGAGCGTCAGCATTCGCGGTTACTGCGGCCCCAACAAAGTTCTGTCATAATTCACATGCGAAGCGAATTCACAGCGCCACAGATGCGAGCGGGAAGTTGTGTGGGGTGTCTAGTCGGGGGCGCAGCTGTGGAAATTTCAGTTTAGCAGCTGGCAAAAATGTATTAAAAGCAAACGCACGAAGCAACAGACGACGCAGTAGCAGCAGCAGTAGCAACAGCAGCAGCCAGACATATAGTCACTCAGCCAGCACAGGCTTTCAACCCTCCCACGCTTAACTACCACCCTTGTGCAGCTGCACGCTCCGCATCCCTCTAAACACAATCCACTGCGGGGTGCATTGGCATTGGGCTCTGTCTACGGCTCCTGCTATGAATGCGACTGCGGCTCCGGCTCTGGCTCTGGCTCTGGCTTCATGTGTGTGGCACGTCTCTTGCTCTGTGCATACAAAACCATAAATTGAAAATACGAAGCCGATGCCAACGACGACGCTAACGTTGACAGCGACCGCGGCATCAGCGCTGACGTTGCGCCGCTGCCGACGTTGACGACAGAGATGCCATCAGCGCTGTTTGCGTCGCAGTCGAAGGGGTTGCAAAGTTTTTCACTTTTCATGGAGAGCAACACAAAAAACCCCCCACACACACACTCACAACATAAAATCAAATTTGCTGGCAAAGAAAAACTTTCGCTTCGCGGCAACGTTGCTCTGACGTCCTGAAGGATTCACGCCTTGCTGCCCAGTTGCCTTTGTGCTTATTAAGCGTCCCCACCAGCAGTTGCCATACACACACACACACAGTCTGTGGGCTGCATTGGTGAGTGCGGTTTCATTGTCAGACGCGACACTCCAGACAACAATAGCAACATCAGCACACAGCACCGGCAGCAAAAGCAACAATAACAACGACACCTATCCTGTTGCCTACGCCTGTTAGTTCTCCGACAGCTCTCACATTTGCATAACTCCTGCACGCACTTTGACATGTGGCTGTTGATATTTGGAGCCGAGTGTTTTGGTTTGTCTGAATGAACAGACCCATTCAATGTGCGAGTGTGTGAGTGTGTGTGTGTGTATTTGGGTCACACACGCAGTCTCTTCTGCGCCAGACTTCGACATCTACAAGTCCCGCATCCCCAACTCTATCTCCGTCCCCCTCTCTATTTCCATATCCATATCCATCTTCATCTCCATCTGTATTTCCACATCCTCATAGCGGCCACTTACCAAAATTGGCGCACACGGCCTGCGGTTATCCATGCTGACCTTATACAGCGGGCAGTGCCTATGGGCCATAGCGCTGCAAGGGATCCGGACTATAAGGTTGAGGTGTCGTCCCATCACTTGCTCTGCTGTGCAATGCATAACCAATTAGTGGGTCAGGTTACGTACTTCAGCAACAAAGCGGGTATCGATAATGAGAATTACGAATGGGCGGGAAGGATACTGATTAAAGCAGAGATTTGTCATACAAAGCTTAGTTATTGCATTACAAATTTATTTTATTATTATTATTATTATTTTTTTTTTTTTTGAGTATATATAATAATAAATAGCTAACGATGGTCTTCGCTGCAAGATGAAAAGTTTAATATAGTTGAAAAATATGAGTTAAAGCAAAAGGCGAATTTCTAATATATTCTTCCCACCAATGTGAGTCTATACTTTATTACCACTTTACGATTTATAAACTAAATCTATTTCCTCCGAACCAAAGCTTAATAAATTAATATGGATCAATTTTGTAGACAAAGACCAGCTTAGATCAATTTGGACAATTCAAAGAAAATTTTGCAATATTTAATTATTAATTATTTTGTTAATACTAAATATTTAGATTAGATGACATTCATTTTCCACAAAATACTTTATAAGTTGTATAATATCTTTCCATACACTCTTAGTTATATGCTTGAAATGGTGATTATTAATCAAATTCTCAGATAAAGTCCAAGTTTGCTAATGCTCAACAATTTATGCACACTTCAATTATTTTAAGCAATTTTCTGTTCATTCTTGGCTGACTCAATTGTGTATGAATATGTTTAATTATTATAAAATATATTCCGAAATTTTACTGAACTAATTTCATAGAAACAACTTCTAATTAGACGTCATGTTATGGTGCTAACGTGTAGCAGCTCTATCGAATTAGCTTTGTTTTAATTGCAACTCACAGATTACACGACATGATTTAAATTTGAGCTAGCTCAAAGGACATTTGCCTGCCAGGCGTTATGGTATAACAATACGAAGGCATTCAATAATTAATGCCAAAACATTTTTAATTGTGATGCTACTTTAAGCTGGCGAACTGGAATCCTTTTGTCTTTTCTAATTTCAACTCAACACATCTTAAGGCTTAAATGCAAGAAATTTAATAAGCATTTCTAGTGGAATACATTTTCGGGTTCTTTGGTTCTGCGTTAGCCCGCAATTCGCCTCCCCCAATTCCATTCAATCTAATGTCGAACTGAAGTCAGCCCAGTCCGGCCCACTTCCACAAGCCGAGCCAAGGCTCAAGCAGTCTTTCAGCTATTCGTGCACAGAGTCTTGACTAGGAGCTGCTGCTGCTGCTGCTCTGCTGTTCTGCTGGTCCTTCATTGCTGTTTGTAGAAAAACAAGGCGGAAAGGCAGTGCTTGGTAGGGAGAATCACATTACAACAGCAACAGCAACGGCAACAGCAACAGCAAGACCAACAGCAAGAGCAAGAGCAGGAGCAAGAGCAGGAGCAATGGCAGCAGCAATAGCAACGGCAGTGGCAATAGCAACAAGAACAACGTTGTACATTCTTGGCATGTTAGACTTTTTGCAGCAACAAAAACAATAATAATAGCAACAACAATAGCAACAACAACAACAAATATAGCATTTTCATATGGAAACGAACGAAGCAAGCAAACGCTTTTTGCTCGATTCACATTCGCATTCGCCTGTTTGGATAGCTCTAGCTGCCTGACTTCAGCTTCTATCTGCGCATCTCTGTAATCATCATCAACACCACGAGTCAGCCAGGCAGCCATCCTGTCCTCGTGCGCAATATCCTTGTCGGAGACGGTCCTTTCAGCCCCAAACAGCATGCTGCCTTCGTCTCTGCTGCTGCTTGTCCCGCCTGTTATCCTGCCCATCCACAGCCAAACACATTTTCCATTTTCGTTTTCATTTTGGCCCAGAGACCGGGCCAGAGACAGAGACAGAGCCAGAGCCAGAGCCAGAGCCAAGCTAAAGCCAAAGCCAAGTCGACTGCTTGCCAGCTATCCTGGCTGCCTTGCTCGACTCCAGTCGAGTCGAGTCCTTGCTGCTTCATTATTTCAGCATGCTGCTCGATGCCTTTTCTATCTGATGGATACGTATACGTACCGTGTGCTCCGTTGTTGCTGTCGTTTTTGTTATTGCTGTTGTTGTTATTTTTGTTGTTGCCGTGAATTTGCAGCATTTTATCCTTCGCTCGAGCATGGAGACAACATGGAGCGTATGTGTGTATGTGTGCGTGTGTCTGTTTGTGCTGACAATAAAAGTTTCCTACATATACACAAACACACGCGCATGAAAGCTTAATGCTTTCAGTGTGTATATATATATATATATACATATAAATGTATGTATATGTATGTATGTATGTATATGGATGTTTGTATGTGCGAGTTTACTATAGCTGTATGTATAGTCCATCGTATTTCAGAGCAAGTTTTTTACCCTATATCCATGAAGCGAGTAAAACGGTCATAGACGAATTGTCTTGCTATTTGCAGCATTTTGCATTCAATATAAATGCAATTAATTTGCACCTATATACTGATTTTAATTTTAATTTTATATTTTAATGTTGAAAATAATAATAAATAAATAAATACCAAACTATAAAGTCATTTAGCGTTTGTCTAATTGGGATTCACCTAGGATATTTATTATTATTATTTTTATTTATTTTTTTAGTTATGGGTGGGTGTATATGTGTTGTTAAACATTTTGTAATTGTGTATATATGTTTTTAAAAACTTTTAATTAGCACGGAAAATTTTAGAATGAAAATCTTTATTAAATAAGTTTTTACTTAAATAATAAATACAGCAGTCTTACTTGTACGGCTATTCCCAATCAATTTCAGGGTATCTCTGAGTCTGCTGCTTTCTACTGCAGCAGTCTGTTTTTTTTTTCTGTTTGCCGACGCGGACAACGTTGCTGGATGGCTGGTTGGTTGGCATATCGTGCGGTGGGTGGCTGGGTGGTTGGTTGGTTGGGTGTTTGGGTGGTAACTGGCTTGGCTGGCAGACATTTGGGTTCCACGATGAGCTGGGGCGGTGGTGTCTGTGGGTCGCATAACGGTTACAGTGAAACTTTTGCCCTATTGTGACAAACAAACGACAACGACAACGACAGCGACGGCGAGGACGAGGACGAATGACTGGGTGGGTGGATTGGTTGCTGCCAGAGTGGGTGGTTGCTGGCTGACAGGCAAACGGTAGAGCGGGCGCACAAGCGGTTGGGAGTGCGGCATTCACCCTAAACGAATGTAACCCGCGCTAGCGTTCGCTTCGTGCTTCACGTTGGGTTCGTTGAATAGCAAAGTGAGCGGCCGTCTGACCGAGGCACCGGCTGACAGGCGAGCATAGCCTGAAATGTGTGCCGTTTTAGAGGGTGTTCCGTTGCAGCGCCAGCATAGTGGACAGCTCCACGTTAGCTGGGACACCCTTTATGCGGCTGTCGCTTCCCTTGGATTTTTATGCATTGGGCCATGAGTTGAGGCTGCCTAACAGCCAGGACAGCCGGTAAAGAGTGCCCTCCCCTCTTGAAACAAACTATTGTTGCTGTCGCTCTGCGAAAACTAAATGAATGAGGTTTTAGCATGTGTGGGTGTGCGACGGTGTATGTGTGTGCACTTCTCTCAGAGTGCGTCGAATTGGCAAACATAGCTGCAGGCGCAAATGGCTAGAAATCATGCCCAGCTGTTCGCTCTGACTCTAGCTGAAGGATAGCTGCGGCGCGTTGGTTCTGTTAGAGTTCGCCAGGCGAGACATATTACCAAACCCGTTGCAAACTGTATCCTTGAAATGTGGCGGTGCTTTCAAAACGAGCTGCTGGCAGCGTTGCTTTGAGCGCTATCGATAACTTTTTGCCCACGCCATTTTTCGCAAAAAACCAAACAAACAAAAATATAAAATACAATCAGCACAAGTTCAGTTTTTGGGGGCGCATGACGCATTTGGTTTTCAGGTTTTATCAGTTGTTTCTCATTCGCCGCTGCTGTTTGTTTTGATGACACACAGCGAATAAAGCTGAAGCTGAAGTCGCTGTAAGGTCCCAAATTGCTGTGCGCCATTGACTTGGCATTGTTTCAACAGAAATCGAGGCAGCACCATTTAACCAAACAGCTAAATGGGACGCACGTATGCCTGCAGATCTCTCAAAATTGTGGGAATCAAATGTCCTATATCCATAATATAACAATATTAAATATAGGAAGAATCGCTAATTAATATGGATTGGAAGGTTACATTATTTGAATTATATAATATGCATTGGCATAAATTTTATATGTATATCATATCAACTAAGATTTAGTTTTAGTTAAGACTTACTCGTCTGTTTTGATTTTATTATGATAGGTAACTATCATAGTTATAAACCTCAATTCAGTTTGTACAATTTAAAGAAATATATAAAAAATTTAAAAATAATTTTTTTAAGCTAAATTGAGAAAGGATCTTTTTTTTTATATTATTATTAAAGAAACTATCGTTAATGAAACCCAATAACCATTATTATTTAAATTGAAGTTTATTAACAAAAATTATTTTGTACATTTTTTTTTTTAATTATTATTAGTAGTTAATTTTATAGCTAAATCTAGTTAAGTTCCTAACCTGATCAACAGTCAAATATGCATAGGTAAATCATTTATATACATTTACCTCTATTTGTATCATTTGAAAGCTTTCAATAATATTATATATTTGTACTTATACCCTTCATGTGCTCTAGATATATATATGTTTACCCCAAATATGCTAATTATTTCCCACCCATCAAAATAAGAGTAGGGCTCTTACTATTTTTATACACACACATCGATCGATGTTGCTGTTGGGCTTTCTTTATTCTTATTATTTTTTTGTTGGTGGCGTTGCGCAAATGGCAACTGCTCGTCGTCTCGTCGTCGGCATCTACGTCGTTGTTGTTGCTGTTAGCCATGTGCTTGCTTGAGAACCAGAACCAACCAACCAGACAGCAGTCGACGGCACTGCTCGATAGCTTTGGACCAAGGCAGAGCTAGAGACAGAACCAGAGCCAGAGTTAGAGTTTGAGTCAGAGCAAATGCCCTTCGTTTCAGTATTTCAGAGCATAGGCAAAAGCAGTAGCAACATTTTCAAGCATCGGAGCCAGAGGCTAGAGTTGTTAGCTGGGACGGTGCCGGCGGAGCTGATGTTGGTTGTGCTGGTGCCAGTGTTGCCTCAGTTTTAAAGCACATGAAGCAGCAATCGAATGAATAAGAGCGGACCGACAATCCACATTGTTGTTGTTGCTGTTGTCGACTGCAGGTTCTGACTCAGGGCTCCAAAACAGTGCGCTCCACTCTGTGGTATGCGACCATGTGCGTCGCTTAGAACGAAAACAACAACGGCAACGACAACGACAACGGCAACGGCAACGGCAACAGCAACGAAGACGACGACGTCGACGTCGATGAGGACCGAGCGCCGAGCACCGAGGACGACTATTCAGGCTACGGCATGCCCTGGCTTTGGGCTCTAGCAAATGTATTGTCACAGTGGTGTGGCATTTCCTTTATCGTACTGAAATGTGGTGTGAGGTGCTCTGGGGAGAGCTGGCGGGAATATTTTAGGCCTCGCACTCAGCTCCTGGTAGCCAAAACCTGCACTAGTGTTCCAACACTTAGACTGCCGCCCACTCCTTGGCGTTTTCATCGTCGCCGTCGTCGTCGACGTCATCGACGTCGTTGTTGTTGTTGTCGACAGTGCTGCGTTCGTTGGGTTTGCTCGTTCGTCTTGACATTTGCGTTTTGCCCTGCCGCTTAGTAAGGTTGAATGATTGGAGTGAACAGTGGCACTACGTGATCGGAATGGAGCGAATGACGATAGCCATCCACAACGTATGTGTATGTGCTCAAATTAAATGTAAATTAAATATATATCCGATATTTCTTATATTTGGCAGGTCTGTAACAACTTTAAGCTTGGAATTCTAATTTCATCATAAATCATAGCTTAAGCTACACTATTTACCTAATAAAACTGTACTATGACCCACTAATAAGAAAAATAAAAAAAAAACACGGTTATAGTGTACAATCTTTCTTTATTTCGATTTATCTAAGTGTATCAGATCTAAATATGGGCAATAATACTAATTTTAAACTCATCTTGTATGTAGAATATTATATATTTATTTCTTTTGTCTTTGTTAAGACAAATATTTGTTAAATAATTTATATATGAAAGATCGAATGTCTAAAGGAAAGTTATTGGTCGTTTGTTAATCCAAATTGGTCCCTGTTATTGCAGCATTTCGCACCAATGTGCAGAGCTTAAGCGAATATTCGTTTATTCTGATTACAAAAGGAGGGCATGGGAGACTAAGGCAGAACGGGGGGCCCAGGCACAAATTCCAACTTTACTTCAACTTTAATGTTCGGTCACTGTCGGTGCTCTGTTCTCAACTCAGAGCTCGCAGTGACGATGACGATGATGGCAATGGCGGCGGCGACGACGAAGACGAAGACGACGATGAATTTTAGTACGAACACGACGACTTTAACTCTAACGATGTTCGCTCTTTCATTTTGTATACTCTTACGGCAGAGTCTACTCAATAATGTAATTGATATGACTTCAATATAGTAACTGGTATCAAAATATTGGATTTGATGAGATTTCTCTTAAACTAATAATTCAACAAATATATTGTATACTTATAAGATATAGTATAACAAAAATATTAAATTTTAAATCAGGAAGGTTTTCATATATAAAAGCACGAAATTGCCAAAAAATAACCTAAATAAATTATAATTTAATTTTCAATTCAAGAAAAGACCTCAGAAAAAATTATTAAACATTATTAAAAATTATTAAAAATGATAAAAGTCTGCAATATTTTGAATCTAATATAAACTAATTAATAATTTATAAAATTAAACTATATGTATTTTTTCAACTACATTGACTAGGACTACGACTCTTTGGAAAGGCAGCCAAAGTTGTGCTGCTTGTTGGATAGTTGACGGGCTGGTTGGCCTGGCACTGTTCAGAGTTGCAAGCAACGCCATCGTTGTTGCCTTCAACGTTTGCCGCTGTCGTTGTCGTTGTTGTTGCTGCTGCTGCTTTTATTATAAATTTTTGCTGGCACTGTTCGTTGGTTGCTGGGTTTTTTCATCGCTGTCGTCGTTTTCGCCTCAGTCTTGCCTGACGTTATAGCAGCGAACGCCATCGCCATCGCATGCTTCACCTTCGCCCCACCGCACACACACACATATATACACTCACACTCACAGAGGCAGTCAAACAGTCACACACTTTGTGTGGCTGCTTTTCCCTCTCCCACTCTTCCCTTGCTCTTCATCACGCTCTCACTGTGTCCCTCTCTCTCTCTCTCTCTTTCTCTCTTTCTCTCTCTCTCTCTCTCTTTGCCATGTGGACGCCCTGCTCCCCACATTCGTTGCTACTGCGATGAAGTTTCTTGTTTTCTTTCAACGTTGTTGCCGCTGCTACCCCCCCCCCCCCACACGTTGTCTCTTTGCTAGTCGTAATTTTACTTGATTTTTTCTCTTTTTTTTTTGTTTTTTATTATTGTTGTTGCTGTGTGCTGCTTTCTGTGCGCTCGTTCGCTGTTCGTTGGCGTTTTTCATTTGCGTTGCTGTTGGGGCTTTTTTTGCTGCCGTTCCATTGCTGCTGCTGCTGCTGGCTCTGTTGCTGCTGCTGCCAGTGAGTTGGTTTCGAAATAAACTTTAATGCGAGCATTCGTTTGGTTCAGTTTCAGTTTCTGTTTCTGTTTCTCTGTTAAATTTTGGTAAAATTGTGCGCAGTCAGCTTCAGATGCAAATGCAGGCACAAATGTTTTTGATTTTATATTGTATGTATAGAATATGGAATCTAAAGGTTTTATGCTGGGCGATTATTGTTAGGAATGTTCCTATGTAGATAGGCTAAGGGTTTTTTTCATACGCAACAATTACTTTTTAAGTTCTGTTATGCTGAAAGTCTGGCAAGCGAGCAAGTACTGATTTGCTTTAAATGGGTTCCTGAGGCTAATGTTACCCAATTGCAGTAACAGCTGCGCGCGTTTTTCAAAAACCTTCGCGCAGGCGAAGGCAGCCAACCAACGAACGAACCAAGCCGTAATAGCAACAACATTTAAGCTGCCAGTTGCCAGTTGGAATGTTGCTGCGGCTGCTGCTGTTGCTGTACATTAAGCTTAAGCTGCGCTGAGTTGAGTTTCACTATAAAATGAATATGAGTTTTCGCTGCTTTTGCACGCAAACGCGCAAACGAAGCAACATACGAAACGAAATGCTACGAAACGATACGAAATAAACGAACGGACGTCCTCGAGAAGCCCAGCCAGCAGCAACCACTTCAGCAACAGCAACAGCAACAGCAACAGCAACAGCAACCAACAACCAGCAGCCAGCCAGCTCCCTCTTCAAGCGCCGTGCCATACCATTCGCTATACAAACTGAAAATATACATAAAGCAACAACAGCAGCAAACGCAAAAGCAACAACAGCAACAGCAACAGCAACGTCGACATTTGGGACGTTCGTTCGTTAGTATCGCAACAGCGAACAGCCGGAGCCATAGCCATAGCCATGCCATAGCTGCCGTAGCCTCATATACACAGCAGATACAGATACGCAACCCACACAGTTACAAAAACACACACATATATACACACACATTCACTCATACATATATGCCCAGCTACACGCGCGCTGGAAACAACGCCAGCCGACGAAGGCGAAGAGAGATGAAACGAAACGTTGAAAAGGGAAGAGTGGAGAGGCGAGGTGATGCGAGTCGAAGCGACCGACCGACGACGACGATGGCAGCACTCGAAAACGACAGCATGAATAATGTCTTAGATTGGGGCTACACTGGGGATAGCTATGCGCTACATTATATAGGAAGAAATGAGAAAAACATTTTATATAATATATATATATATAAATATATATATATATATATATATATATATATATATATATATATATATATATATAAGAGAGAGAGACGGATCTATAAACTAAATATTGTTAATAGATCATTCAGTTAGTTATATCAACCAATTATTATAAACATATATAATAAATTCAACATAGTTACATTATTCACAGAGATTTGGTACATATAACTAAATATCTATTGGCTTTATACTACATATAATTTCAAATTAGTGAAGTCAATCGTTTGACTTCAAATTATCGATTATTAATACATCTAAAATTGTAAATAATTATATTTTAAGGACGATCATATTCAATATTTTTAATCATATATCTGAGAACTTCGAACACATGATTCACATGACCTATTTAAAAAGTAAAATTTTAAACATTTCTAACACCAAAACTCATCTGGACTAAAGTCCGTTTTCGGACGGACTATATACAGCTGTCGCTGCACCCTACGAAGCGGCTGTTCTGACGCACAAGTGAAATAGCTTCAAGACTCATGCTGAGACTCGGGTTGGCAATATTCTCTGGGTAGCAGGCCAGCACCAGTGCCAACACCAACGCCGACGCCGATATCGACATCAACATCAACTTTGCCGCCTGCCCATCTGCATGCCCGCCCGACCGCCTTTATCGGTTGGCTGTCGTCATCGCCTGAATTTGAATGCAAAGTCGAAGAGTTGTTCGTTTTGTTGTTGTTGCTTAGGTTGTTGTTATTGCTATTACTATTGCTGCAACAGAGAACAAGACAAACGAAACGAAAATATATAAAAGTAGCGAATTTGTTTTACCGTTTTGTTTCACATTTACCTCAGCTGGATGCAATGCCTTGAATTGCTTAGTGGAAATCAATGCCAACATCCCGTGGACCTTGGCGGCTAATCCACTGTTCCAAAAACCAAATGGACCTCAAAATGGCGCCACGTAAAAGAAGCTTCGGCAATAATACGAAGTCAATCGGCGATCGTACATCCTGTTCAGCAATTCTTCGCTTTGCATTTACTGATGTTCATAAATGGACAAAAGAATTTAACTCTTTAAATTTATATTTAATCCACTAAAAATGTTTAAAACAAAATATATTTTTCATTGTTTATTTTTATTAACTCCTCCCATTATTAAATTATCGATTGTTTGAACTCTGTGTCGTTTGCTAGATAAACAATTGGCCAAATGGAAAATTAATAGACTTAATAAAGCAGATTTATCCAGGCTATGCATTTTGGCGACATTAGTGCTTAAGTGTTTGAAGAAGATCTTATTGCAGCTGATGTCTTTGATTTGAGGCAGAAAAACGAACAATCAACTTGTTAAAAAATTTGAATAATTAAAGCGCCTTTGGCGGCAGTTAACTGTACTAATACATAAATTACACATACATATATAGCTTTGCTTACAATACATGGCTAATTTGCAAAAATCCAACAGAGTGTGCTTTAATTTCGTAGACAAGAAAAGTACCAATTCTTAAGTGTTGTAGCATTTAGCTGCGTATAGCGAGTGAAAGTAGTTCCCAAAATATCCGATAGAGTAAATACACATTCCAATCAGCGTATACTCAAATTCAAACCTAGCCAATTCGAATAATGATGGCAAAAATATTGTGGTATGTTGACTAAATTTGTCAAATACCTATTTTAGCAGAATACTGATTATTATTGCACAATAGTTTTTCAGATGAAATTCTGTCATGTAAAACAGTTTAATATTTTGGTTGCAGTTAATATTGTAATATATACATATTTAAATTATAAACAAAAATATACTAAAAACTATCGTGCATAGCTGCTATTGGTTTTTCAAAAAACATATCGATTACTCGATATGTTGGGTAATTGTCCAACAGAGTGCGCCACAAGCAAGATTAATTTATGTTAAGTTGGCCGCGTTGGGTTTAAACAGCTGATCACCAAAATTAAAACGCATTGCCGGCAAATAAGACGCGCATAAAAATGATGCAACAAGCTAGACACATTGTAAGTTTAACGTTTGAAGACGTCAAATAAATAATGTACTTGTACTGTTATACATTTTCGCATTTACAGCTTAAACCAGTGCTAAATGGTCTTTTTACTTTGCCGGCACGAGGTGTCACAAGCACGACTGCCCCGGCGCCCGCCAAAATTGAAAAAAGCGAGTAAAAAATAGATTTTAGATCTGTAATACTCTATTAACAATTGAAATTATTATTTTCAAATATAGCTGTCAACACGGTAACTATATTAGGGCGTGTGGGTGCAGATCCACAACTGCGTGGTTCACAGGAGCATCCGGTGGTTACCTTCTCCGTGGCTACTCACACTAATTACAAGTGAGTGTAAAATATCTGTCAAATTGCGAACTATAACTGTAACTGTAACACATATATTTCTATCTCCAGGTATGAGAATGGGGACTGGGCGCAGCGTACCGACTGGCATCGAGTGGTTGTCTTCAAGCCCAATTTGCGTGACACTGTGCTGGAGTACCTAAAGAAGGGTCAACGAACCATGGTGCAGGGCAAGATCACATATGGCGAGATAACCGACCAGCAGGGAAACCAAAAGACAAGCACTAGCATTATAGCCGATGATGTCCTCTTCTTCCGTGACTCGAACTGAGCAAGCCAAATATCTTCATTATCTTCGTAATGTTAAGAATAAAGTTTAACTTGAATGCATTTTGTTGCCTACATATTCATACATATGTATCATATAAATCGTTATATTAAATATTAATTTTCAAATACATAATAATTAAGCTGTGGTTGATCGGACTCAGTTTATGCGTTTTTATCATTGATTATCTTGCCAATGTGGCAGGTGCACTCCTTATTCAAGCTCTGGATCAGTATGTTTTTGCTTATTTTATAGTAGTTTTTGGCCACCTGATCGGCTAAGTTTTGCAGCTTGTCCAGCTTTTGTTCCAGTCCAACTATTGCTTGTAAATGGTAGTCCATAATCCTAGTGATCTATGGAAATACATTAATCTTGTGTAGTGAGTGCGGATTGTCTATACTAACCAAATTAGGTGAATCTAAACGCTCGATGGCTTCTTCATTATAAACAGTAAGCTCCTCTTTCAAATTGTTACATTGTGCAGTCGATTGGTCGGCTGATATAAGTAGCTTTAGGAATACACGATAACTATTAGGTTTTAGTAGTATCGGCTCTGGGCCCTTTGAGAAGTCGATGTAATTGGCCTGATATCGTGCAAGAAGTTTATCCATTTCCGCAAACTTAACTTCGTTTTCCTGTAATTCAAGCTCCGTCTGAAAGATACATTCCTTCATTTTGTTTATGAGAAGATCTATGGAAATGAGCTGAAGCAAATTGATTATAGCCGAAATTCTGATGATGATAGTATTTGCATCAGTTTCAATATCTCACTTGCTTTCCATTCTTCAAGCAATTGCATTCTTGTGCACGTATAAATTCCATCTTAAGATCAAATTCCCTAACCGCTTCTTCAGTTTCTTCTAATAAAACTTTGGAAAGCATGTCTAAATACAAAAAGGACATTGGGTCAGATATCGATGGGTTACTCATTGTAAAAAATTAACACTTTAAAATTTTTAAAATAAAAAAAAATGAATAAAGGTTTTTTTTTTTTAAGATATAATACATATGTATGAAACTAAAAAACGATAATAAGCTTGCTTTGGGAAGTGATCCACAATAAGTTCTGATGAAAAGGTTGCTGAGAAATAAATCTAAAAATGAGAAAATTACATTTTTAAATGTATGAATTAGATTTAGTATGAAATCATTGCCTATATATTATTTTACTAAACATATTTTTTTATGTTAACTCAGCTCGATTAAATCGTTAAGGCTCTTTACACGTAGATTTATAAAATCCCTATATGCCTTACATAAAAATAACATTTATATATTTATTTAAAGATATATATTGAAAATAATATATAATAATAGAAAATTAATAAAATATAATATATATAATAATAATATATATAAATATTGATATTTTCTATTTTTCCTCCAACAGAAAAGACTGTAAAACAGTTGCATGAAATGATAATCAATGTACATTAATTCATATCGAATGAGCATTTAGACGAGCCTTCAAGCTTTGATTCCAAGCTTCAGTTACATCTAATCTTATGTGCCCACACCTTGCTTGGAAACACATGATGCTGATTTATAACACACATTCACACACGCTCTTTCTTTCTCTCTCTCTCTCTCTCTCTCTCTTTATCTGTTGATTGTAAGCTTATCGATCTAGAATTATGTCACAGAATTGAATAGCAACAACAAAGACGGCCACAACAAATTTAGGAAACACTCAAACGCCGCGATCCACTCTCAATCGTTGAGCTCTTCCACACATATCAGCGGGAGCGATTCGTTATCTGTATGTGTGTGCGAGTATTTGTTTGGTTTATATGATATGTTTATGTGTATGTATGTGAGTGTTATTCAGTCACGACTCGAAACTCATTTCGCGTACTCAAAGTACATTCAGTTCGCATTTAGCTTTTTGCCAGCACGGCGGCGCTTGCCAATCTCCAGCGCACGTTACAAACGGCTTGGAGTCTCAGTCCCGCATCTCGTGGCACCGATAATCCAAATCCGTACTTACGTCAAGTGTATAACATTCAAATATAAGCTAGCAGAAGATGCAAATTGTTAGCTATTGATAAGCAGCTGAATTAACAGGGAAGGTATTTCTCACCTGGAGCAATATACATTGTTTGTCAAGTATAACCATTTAATAAGTAAAAATGGCTGTGGATTACGTTTTAGAGGACTTAATGGGCAAGCTGGGTGAGTAGATAGGTCAAGCACTTCGCCAACGTTACCAGGCGTGTGGCTGTCCTTATCATTGGCGCATATCAGCAATGCGTGCGCTTATCATGTGCCCGCCATGGCGACTGCGTCGTTTCCGTTTATCCAAGTTGAAAATGCATTAACTTTATGTTAGATTCAGTTATCCAGCTGTCACTTTTAATTATCAGATGCGAGATATTGTTATCTCTTTGATATATGTCCGCATTTTACTTGGCCCTTTGATTTCGTATATGAATGCGCTTGTGTACATATACATTTATAATTTTTATTATCATCGCCGGCCAGTCAAGTTTAATACAATTTTAATTGCCGCTGGTTGCTAATTTAATAAGTATCTCAAGGTTAAGAGTCGTGTATGAATGACTGACAGTTTGTTACAATTTCCAACATAGAGAACTGGGCTTGAGCTGAGTTTCAGGAAAAATCGTCGATCGTTAGTGATTGATCGCTTCTAGTCGAACATACATACATATATGAAAAATACTTTCAGAAATGTGTCTTTGGGAACGTTCTCACTCATAAACCACATCGTCACGCGGTTGCAGATGAGCTGCTTGTTAAGTTTTAGAATAGGATTGCGGTTTATTCAGGTAATTTACACGTTTATAGCTAAATGCGAGCAACTGGAAACCCATTTTAGATATTGCATTGTAAGCTAATGCAAATATGTATATTAAGATTTATTTATGGATCCGCGCGAATTGCTCTCTAACTCTACTCTAAACTTACATAAGTTTTAATTAATGTCAGATTTCAATCAGTTTTATTTTATTTTTTTGCTGAATTTATTTATTAATTGGATAGCTACATTTTGTAAATTGCATTTGTGCAAACTTTTCAAATCGAATTATATGAACTTTGAGGGGCCCACGCAGGCTTGTGAAAACAAGTTTTTAATATTCGATACCAACCGGTAAGAGACTAATGACCGCATTAGCCACTTTTTCCTCAGCGTAGCGACAGTCCAAAGTATATGTTAATATTTTGTATCTAAATCGCAAGTACGTATGACAACAGAAATTCGAAAGTCCAAAAACTGGTTATACAATCGTTTGTTTCTTCTTATATTTATACTTTTCTTTATTTACTTATTATTATTTAATTTTTTGTTCTGCTCTGTCTCTTAGTGAAGGTGAGATCTCAAGTGTTAATTCGTTCCGTGACTTTCTAGTTCTTCTTTTAGCTCTGTCATTCAAAACATGACTCAAGCATAGTGAAATTTATATACAAAAATTATATTTACCAAAATTTGTTGGGCAATGCTGAATGGCCTTCACTTTTAGTAACAAAAAAAAATATATTAAATATATATATATGTATATGTATACACATATATGTGTGCCGATAAGAGTTCTATTGGACTCTGGAGGGGCAAAGGTCTCTATGTTTAGTGTAGAATTTATTTATATTTAACATATATGTATATATATTTCGTGAAAGTGTGCTGCATCAGCACGTGTGCGTATATATTTATATAGCTGTTGACCCCAACTATTCTATAATGGAAATTAATAGTAATGGGTATAATACAGTTATGATAATGCAGTGCAACCTGTTGCAATTTACATGCTCTCCATGTCCAAATAGATGCAGGGCGCAGTCTAGGTCAAGGTAACATACATTGCCTACACATATATTGAATTTATAAATACATTGAATCGTTTTTGTTTATATTTACATTTATTTTGAATCGCTTCGTTCGGTAATGTGGCTACTGACCTAGAGCAAATATGTGTACCAAACACAAATTATTCTACTTACTCGCCGTAACTCATTCGCAATTATTAAACAAACTTTTAAATATACATATGAATGAGGAAACTCATATGAAACTAAAAACTGAATACCACATACAATCCATACCAACCGCACATTGCAGTGGGGCCAACCACAGTTGATGCACTCGATTCGTTTGTGAAACATTTGGCATTGTTCATTTTGTGGCTCAGAGTTGTGCAATAGCTTAGTAATAGTGTGTGTAATTAAAAGCCTAATAATGCACAGAGATTGCAAATATAAGTTCTAAACCAATGTCAAAAATGAATATTTCAAATGGCCCCGGGCAAGCAGAGAATGAAACCAAAATGCAGAATGGCTTTGATTATTGATAGTTTATTGATACCAGCAAGCACAAAGAATAACTAAACTTTAATTTAAACTTTTATAGTTAAATATAATATTTCTTTATATAGCATAGTTAATATCGATCTTTATTCATAAAAATGTTAATATATCAATATTTTTTAAGATTTTAATTCATTGAATAATATGATAGTTTATTTTTTTATTTTTTTGATTGAGAGTCAAAGAGCAATATATAATAATCCACTTTTATCTATTCAATAACTCTCTATTTATTATGACAGTATATTGCATGTTTTATGTCATGTTTGATTACCAAAATAAACAATTCCGATTGTACGTTGTTGTGTCCAAGGGCTGCTCTGCAATCAACTGGGCCAAGCATCTAGCAAAGTGAATCCCACAATGAAGCCATAAACTGATTTAGTACTGTACATGCGTTTCTTTTAATATCGTTACGTATCAATCGGTCTGCTGACTGATTTTTTTTCTTTTGATTATGCAATTGAATTTAATTAAAGATTGCCGGAATGTCGAATTGGTATTAATTAAAAACTACTTTTTTGTGCGAGAGATCTGTGACATAATTTCACACTTATAGTGCGGCCAGTCGAGCAATTTTACAAATTCTTAGACAATAGTATCACGTCTGGGAATCGTCTGTAACTTTTCTGACATTCTGCTGATGTTTTTCTTTTTCTACTCAACTAGTTGAACACATCAATATTGATATTGCTAGAGTAGTTGGTACTGCAAATCAATTGTAATTGTCGATTGAACATTGGACTGATCAAGTGACAAATATCTAGGTTACGTCCAAAGAAATTTACAAAGTGCCTGCCCTCGAGAAGTCAGATCACAGATCAATACAGCACAGAACAGTGCATGCAAAAAAAAAAAAAATATATATATATATATATATATATATGTATCTATGTATATAACAACGCTAATAGTTCACATAAAACATAAAAGAGAATAGTAAACAGAGAAAAGCAAAACCAACTGTTGGCAAACAGTTTACCGCGCATTTATATGCCATTCAATTGAAATCGAATTGAATAAATTCCACTTGATTTAATTGCAAAGTCTGCCGAGTGACGACAATTCTATCGGCGCCGTTAAACGCGTTGAGTTACGCCCAACAAAAATATCTGATAACCCATTTTGACAACAAAAACAACTCTGTTGCCATAACTGATTATATCATATAGATTGGCACGACATGGGAAAGTGGATAATCCAATCATTTTAATAGCATTAATATTAAAGAAAAAAATATATATGTATGAAATGCCAATTATATATTAATTTGCAATTGTTATCAATATTGAATCAGCATTCAATAAAACCAAATAACTTATCATAGCTCACTCATTTGATATTTATATGTAACATTGTTGCAATCACTTTAATTAAATACAGTAAACACAAGTGCTTTCTATTAACAGTTTAACAGTTAACGACCGAAAGATTTATATTTTTATGAAATATTCGAACTTAAGCTACATTTTAAGTTCTATGATCAGGTATCCCAGTCGAACTCATAATTTTCCAAAACATATTGTCCGACTCTTGGCAATTTTTTCAAAATTCGTTCGTTTTTGTTATTATTATGATAACTGGAGTCCATTGTGGCCAAGTTAATACGTCAACAAAACAAACAGTTCAGGTTTCGATAAGTTTTTCAAATCTATTCATTTTCACTCTGATAAATACTGCTGTGATAAGGCATTCGGAAGAATGGTATTGAAATATCGACTTCCGCCCTAGACTGTACTTTATCATTTATTTAATTAAAATTAAGCTTATTTACTGATAACATTTTTTCTTTAAGGCGAATTCGGCAAATATCAATTCGCCCAATTTTTCCTGCAAGTGCTGTCAGCCCTAACAGCGGGCATGCACATGCTGTCCCTTGTGACAGTTGCATCTGTACCCGAGCATCGGTGCTTTATAGATGGCGTGGATAATAGTACTCTTTCCCAACTGCCATGGAACTCCAGCGCCATCTTAGAAGCCATTCCATTAAAGCCATCCGGCGAACTGGACTCGTGCCATATGTTCAATGCGACCGCTGGGGATCAGAGCCAGATACCCTGTGAAAAGTATGTGTATGATACAACGTATTATAAAACATCCCGCACCATAGACTGGGACTTCGTTTGCGATCGTCGCTGGATGGGCGCCATCATTCAAACTGTCTTTATGTTGGGTACCTTCACTGGCGCGGTTACATTGGGTGGCTTGGCGGATAAGGTCGGTCGCAAGACCGTCTTCTGTTGGTCGGCGCTGCTGCAGCTATTTGTCGGTGTAGGCGTGGCTTTCATTCCGGAATACTTTTCGGTTATGGTGGCTCGTTTTATCCTGGGCATCGTAGGCTCCGCTGGTGCCTATATATGTGGTTTTGTATTGACCATGGAGCTGGTGGGCGCCACCAAACGGACAGTATGCGGCATTACCTTCCAGGTAAGCACAAAGTATATAAAAGAGATTAATCAGAAAATTCCGAATCTAAAAACCAGTTTTTCTCAATCAAGTCTCAGCATTAAGTAATATGGGTCACGGTCTTTTTAAAAAAATATTTGAATCGTGTCGAAAGCTTCTAATTAAATTAATGCTTGGACCGTAAACTATACTCATATATATGTATTATAAAGCCAATTCAAAAGATTCGGAATCGCATCACTCAGCATCAAATGAGTTTAATTGTGTCGAACCCTGAGCATTTATGAATTGAATTTACTTTTGCAGGCTGTGTTTGCTGGTGGGATAATGCTCGTTGCCGGCTGGGGTGCCATTATCAAGGATCGTCAAATGCTGCAAGTGGTGTATGGCTTGCACGGATGCCTGTTTCTAGCCCACTGGTGGCTGATGGATGAGTCGCCGCGTTGGCTGTGGATGCAGGGACGTGCAGCCGAAGCGGTGGATATTGTGGCCAAGGGACTGCGTATCAATGGCTCGGGCATTCCCATAGACAAGGACTACTATGTGCAAAAGGCCAAGCAACAAGCTGCTGTTGAGGAGAAGTCGAGTGCTGGTCTCAGCGATCTCTTCCGCACGCCCAATTTGCGGATGAAGACGCTGAACGTGTGCCTTTGTTGGTTCGCCAACTCAATTGTCTACTACGGTCTATCCCTGAGTGCTGGCAAGCTTTATGGCAATCCTTATCTCATATTGTTCCTCATGGGTCTCGTGGAATTCCCCAGTTATATCACCATTGTTTTTGTCTTGGATCGCCTGGGACGACGCTCCATCACCTCCACTCTCATGTTAAGTGGCGGCCTCTGTTGCATTGTGGCCGCCTTTATAGCTCAGGGCACCACTTTGTCCACGAGTATTGTGATGCTGGGCAAGCTGCTTATCGCTGGATCCTTTGCTGTCATCTATAACTACTCGGCGGAGCTGTTTCCCACAGTGGTGCGCAACTCAGCCATGGGATTGGGCTCAATGTGTGCCCGTCTCTCTGGGGCTCTGACACCCTTGATTACTCTGCTCGGCGATTCATTTGACCCCAAGATTCCAGCTGTACTATTCGGTGTGGTTGCCTTGGTTTCGGGATTCTGGGTTATGTTCCTGCCAGAAACAATGAACAAGCCCATGCCAGAGTCTATTGAAGATGGCGAAAACTTTGGCAAAGGAGACACCTGGTTTAGTCAATGCGCCGGCCGCAAGCCGCGCCAGGACAGTATTTACCCCGACGATCCTGAGCAAATGGTACCGCTCAAAACCATTGAAAGTAAATAAGAAATACCAAAGTTTTTTGTTTTGTTTTTTGCATAAGACACATCTATATACACACACACACAGACACTTTTTAAGATCTGCTTTTGCAGTGTGACTTTAGTTAGGTTTCATAACGTTAATAAATTGAGAAGTTCATCTTTGTGGAACTGCGAACCACTGGCATACAGTAAAATGATGCACTGAGGTCACGGTATCTCATTTTTGTTATTAAAAAAATGTGTTTTAAAATAAGATGATCCCAAGTACAATATTTTCGAGGAGAACTGAAGTTCTAAATACCTAGCTAGCGAATACTGTAACCATCACTACAAACGGGAAAAGCTTAAAAGTATGCCACTTATTTTTTCTTCTGGTAGCTGTTCTTATACTCATTTGTAATAAAAATTCTTAGAATATTTCTAGACGATATTTAAAGAAGTTACCTGTTTTGATTGCAGCATTTTTACCGTCACCTTTAAAAGTGAGGAAGATATAGCGATTTCCGATTTTTAATAATTTAAAAATTCAATGTAAATATTCTCCAATTGAACACAAATAAGTTTAAAAATTCAATGAAAATATTCTCCAATTGAACACAAATAAGTTAAAAATTTCAATGAACATATTCTCCAATTGAACACAAATAAGTTTTAAAAAATTTACTTTGTAGATCAACATTTTGCTTAGATATTGAGTATATGAAGCTGAATATGAAATATGCATCAGAAAGATAAGTGTTAGTGAATCGTATATTAACCAACAGTCATTATTTTGGGCTACAGTCCATTTAATTACTAATGATTTGATGAAAACAGTAACAGCTGGACTTTAGTTAAGAATCAATTTTGTATTCTGTTGCAAATTAAATGATATTTCGCTGAATTTATATGCAGTAATAGCTCTTTTGCAAACGCACAAAAAGTAATGAGGGCCTTGAATGGTGTTCACAAATTCCAGGTAATTGCTGCTAAACTGGAAAATAAATGGTGACCGCTTTGCAAACGAGTCTTTCACACGTCAATTAAAGGACTTTAGTATTGTTTTTTTTTTTTGTTTAAAATAGTTTTTGTTGTTTGGTTTTAGGTACAATTGAAAACATTCATTATGAATTTGAATATAATTTCATTTTTCATTTACTTGTTTTTTAATTGTAGCTAACGTGTATTTCAATATCAGATATATGTAGTTATCTGAGTTCTCTCTGGCTTACAATTAGAATAACATTTACATATACACAGCTATATAAGGGAACATATACATATACTCATATCCGAATTTCCATTTGCGATTTCTTCGTTATCTTGATTGCAGGACCACTTTTGCAGCTACTTGCAAACATATTTTGTTATATTTTATGTTTTAGAATAAAGGTACATTTAGATATTGTGTGGATAGCCACATCGATACATATAGAAACAGACACCAAGAGAGAGACAACGCGATTTCGTATGCAAACAACAAACACATCTAGAATCAATTGGAATTAACAGCTCCACTTGGCATACATTAATATAAGCTAATGTCTGTAAATGCTCGACGGCAACGTTCGAGATAAATCATAAGAGAACGGGAAACCGAATCTTGAAACGTTCCAAACGTGAGTGTACAAGTACTTAATATAAAACATAGCTACGTGTAAATTAATCACAATCGAATTTTGTTTTTAATAAATTATTTACAAAAAACCTCTCAACCGCCAGGCTGCCCACACTGCTGCCCATTTACGATTGCCAAATGTCCATTCATATGGCTTGCCATAGTTCTCGTTTACTCTATATATATGCTCAGTGTTGGATGTGGTATGCCAGCGCTGGCTCTTGCATTTGCCGCCAAACATTCTGTTTTAAGCTCTTAGTTTGGCGCTTATGTGCGCTCCGGACATTTGGTTTGTATAATCGCTGCTTTGGGTTGGAGTGCAGTGCCTACGCTCCCAGCATCAGGTAGTACAGCGGTGTGCACAATAATTGCTGGCTGATCCTCGCTCTGTGGATGCAGCTCGTGGGACTCGCCGGGCGTCAAGCTAGCCAATGCAGCGAGCAGATCGTGGTTGACCAACGGCTCCCCCTCCTCGCGCGGCTCCCAGCCGGCCGGTGGTGAGGCGGGCGGAGAGATAAGGAACTGTTTGACCGGCGCTGGTGGCTGTAGATTCTTGTTGTTAACAGGTGTCACCGGCTGAGCAAAGTAGCAGGTGATAACCGTCTTTTTGTTAAACTCGTATTGGTGCAGTTTGATGCGCGCATTAGCCGCTGCAACGGCATTGTCATAATTCACCCGCAGCCTGCGAAAGCTACGTAGCCACTGGAAAGTGGCTGACTCGCTGAAGGTACGAAATAACTCCTCCATGGCGTGCTTAAGCTCGGGATTGGCGAACACCTCCGAATGTATGTTGGTCACTATGATCGAAGTGGGTAGATCGTCAAATGAGTCGGGATCCACCTCCGGCTCCGTATCGGTGTCCACGTCAGCCTCAGGCGGCAGCGTCGGATGCTGACTGGGCAGACCGTCGGCGGCGTTTATATAAATATCCTGATCCGGTGACAGTTTGTCTATGCTTCCGCCGCCGCTGCTGTTCTGCGTTGATTTCAATTTGCTGCTGTTGTTGTTATTGTGGTTGCTACGTGGCATTGTCGTCGTCGGTGTGACAACGCCGGCATCCCCATCAGCGTTTGCCGAGCTGCCTGCGTTGTTATTCGACTTGGCCGTGTCGGACATGGCTGCTCTGTAATATATATAGATAGTGAGAGCGCAAATTAAATAAGCGTGAGTATTTTAACTATTTGTAAAGCTAGTGCGCATACGAGTGGTAAAAGTATGGAGCATGATGTTTCAACAAACTATGTTCAACCATGTGTGATAAGGGAAGGGCAGCTCACTTGCTCAAGGCCAGAGTAAAAAGGAAGTCTGTATGCTAAGACAAGTGAAAATAAAGCGCAAAATACTCCGGACTGCGCTACTAAATTATTGCAAGAAGGCTTTGCCTTTGGGTTTTACAATTATACATTCTGTATGCCAAGCCATGGGACAACAGGTTAACTTAAATTAATCAAGAAACCAGACTTTCTTAGCCAGTCAGTGTAATTAAAGACATCCATTAGCACCCCTTTCATCATTGCTTAACTAATTCCTGCATAATAAAGGTTTCTGTGACTCATAATCAAAAGAGACTGTAAGCACCTTTATTTTATAATTTCGAAATAACGTTAATTTATCTACTGTTATATTTTTTCATTGCGCGTGGCTACAAAAAAATATCAAAAAATTACCCTAAAGAACAAAACAGATCATTTAAACTAACGTGTTAACAACCACATTTGCCTATTTTTTACTACTAAGACTCATTGACGTAACACATTTGGAGCAAGTCTCAAATAGAAATTGTGGCCCGAACTTTTACGACCACAAACTACAGACGTGTCTGCAGATATTTAGAATAGAAATAGAAATAAAAATAGTGAAAAAATAAATGGAATGGAAGAAATGGAGATAGGGGCACTGAAGTAAACTTAAGTATCGCCACGTGAAGGCAATCAATAGCGACTGCTGGGTACTCGGCTCTACTTTGGTGACGCACTGTTGATTCACAACTGCTCTTGATTGTATTGTTATGCTTAGCTATATATGAACATACATACATATCATATAGGCGCTATATACCCTAAATATAGTTTAAATGAGGGGCTGGGTGATTAATAGCATTGGCGAATTTTTGTGAATGAATGAAAATGAGCAAAGTTGGCGCGACAATGCTACGGCATGAGGACAATGACGTCCTCGTTGACGTCGCCTTTGACGTTGCCCTTGCTGTAGCCGTTGTTGTAATTGGTGTTGTTGTTGTTCTTTACGGCAGCACCTGTGACTGGGTTCAATTTGCCGACAAGAAACTTTGGCCAATTTTATTATGATGATTACTATTTTAGGCCAAGCATAGTATTAGATTAGTGCTCAATTGTATGCTATAAAATGCTTACTTCCTTTCAGACTGAGCGCCCATCTATTAATATACTGTCTAGCAACAGTGAACACATAAGTGACTGAACAGTGGCTTGATTATATATTTGGTTAATATAAGCTCACAACAGATGAGTATTATTTTATTGTTTTCTTCAAAACAACGTGGTCACAGTGATTTTCCTGAAAACTGATATTCATGAAAAATTACTATGAAATCGATATATTGAGATTGAATGTCAAGAAAAATTTAACATATTAACACTACAAAGAAAAAACAAACAATACCTCTAGCTTATGTAGCTTACGAAATCTCAACATTCATATGGACAGGGCTATATAAACTCGGGTCTTCGCGCTGATCAAGAATATATATACTTTATGGGGTCTAGCACGTCTCCTTCTGCCTGTTATATACACTCGCACAAAAAATTATGCCCTGATTTCCCATAATCAATGGGTTCAGGGTATAAAAAAAAAGCTTAATACTGATACCTATCTTATGCCTTACACAATTTTAAACTATTTGAATTACATAGCAAACTCTCAAATATATTTTCGCAAAACCATTAAGTTCTGAATTTCGATTTTCAATGGGTTTGAAAATAATACAATATCAAAAAGGTCAAATGTATAGATTTACTTGAATTCAAGAGAATTTCGGCAAGTACTTCAATTGTATAAAAATTGTATTCAATTGCAATTATAAAAGAAAATATCATCACTCTCAGCCACACTCTGAATAAAGCAAAGCTTTAAAGGTTATCACAAATAAAATATCGAATCGCAAACGAGCTATCTATCACATCATATCCAGCAACTATAGTTAAAAATTTTTAATACTGCTTGCACAATGTTGGTTGAACGTCATCAATCAATCAGGTGAGGGAGAAAATAGTACTATATAAATATTCGCTGATAATTGGATTTCATTCCCTTCCTTTTATGAATAAGTTTAACTCTTATATCTGCTGCTTCTAATTTGGTTTAAAGGCTGCGTAATGCATGGAGCTGAAATTACTTATTTAAGACTAATTTCCCATTAACATATCTAAGCTGTCCATTCACTCATTCTTTACAATTGCAAATGGATAATTTAATTGAAAATGTACTGAAGAGTGGCACTTTTGTGGTTTGTTTTTCATTAAATTTAAATGCAATTACGAACATGGGCGATGAGCTATCTAGCTATTGACAGGGCTATTATGCCAAATTGACACATTCTCGTGGTTGAGGGCGAAGGCAACTGTCAAGCGCAGACTTTAAAGTGCGCGACTTGGGGCTCTAGGACGCTCAACGGACTAATATCCTTGTCACTGGACAAGACACGGCGACCGCCCGTAGTGAAAAGCTCTGGTTGTTGTTTTCGCGTTTTGTTTTGTTTTGGTTTTTATTGTTGCCACGTTTCGTTGGCTTAGCGTGGCGCACAGATGCAAAGTACGCGCGCGATAGGAAGTACAATAAAAACAATGGCCAAATTCAAACAGTGGCTCCAAATGACGACAGCGACGCAACAGACCTGAACGTGTCCACAAGAACAAGGACAACGTCGATGGCACCGGCTACTGCGCCGATTTGATCTATTTCTGGATGATTGATTTGCTTAAAAAACATATATACACACACACACACACACAAAAAACATACACATATACATTTGTTACACGTGCGGAAGTTAAGCTCCGTGTTTGCATGACGTATGCATTATTACGTTGAAATTTTCTTTATTGAATGGAATGGAAATACGTTTCAGCTATAGTCTGAAGGTAAGCGCACTGTTAGGTAAATGAAAATCAAAAACTGCAAGTAAGTGGAAGGTGATGGTAGGGCTCCATTGTAAACGAGCGGCTTGCATGCAAATTGTGTGGCTGACTGATGACGTCATCATTTGTTTGCATGCCAAAATAATAGCAATGTTTCTGTTATGAGGGCGGCATACTCACAAAAAGCGAAATATGGGAAACCCGGTTTAAAATATCCATACAAAATATATACGAATGAAGACCAAACAACGTCCAGCTTGGCTCAACATAATGATGAATGAATGCCCGACGCTCGTTACCCTGCGACCTTCACTCATTTATAATTGCTGTCATCATTATATTAAGTGGACTACTAGCAAATTGTATGAATCCTCCGCCAAGTTAACATAGAGAGCGTTAAGCAAGCTAAACAAATGCTGGCACACAAATACGTAGAATTTCTGTAAAATAATATATATATATTCATAAATAGATCAGAGATAGTTTCTAGCCTGAGAAGCCATGTGGACCATGCAACAGCAGGTGAAAGTTCACGGAGCTACGCAATACACTTTCGAACTTGACCTTTGAATTTTATCAACTCTAAAAACATTTTTGCCCACGCTTTAAGTATAACTTCATTATTTTTTGCTCATAAGTTCATAAACTATGGCAAATACATACAACTTTAGACTTTAAACTATTTTAATTGAATTTCACTTGAAAATATAATCAAGTCCTGATGAGAGCGTGTCTGCTAACAGTTAATCAGAGAGAATGCAACTGCAACTGAAAGTGCAACTCTACACAGCAGTCTGTCATTTCCGTCGACCTTCGCATGACCTTCAGGAGAAAAATCAAACAGAACATGTTTCATTTCCAATGTGTGGTATAATCTAATTTTATTTTACCAACCAATTTGAAACTGATCCTGCACTCAGTATTCATATGTGCATGCCACGTACTCATATGCTTGCCACGCACATTAATTTGATATGTAATGCATGTGTGAGCTTGTTTTTCCAATTGAAGCATGTACAGTTCAATATTTAATTAAAAGTTGCTGAAAACGGATTATGCCGCACTCATTTTGCCCCAATTGCATTTCATATTGGGTTTGTCCCTCCATTTCTCAGATTTCCATTAAACGTGTTGCACAGTATTTACTTCTGCCAACAATTATTTGTAATACATAATGCATTATCTATTGTAGTTGATGTACATGCACCTCTGGCTAGTTATATCTAAATTAAATAAATTTTCAGGATTTATAAAATGCCCATTAAAATTATGTTCACATTCAATCTTGTATGTTTCTGTTGAACTGGTCTTTTTATTATTATTTATATAGATACAAGATAGCAGTATAGTTTTATTAAGAACAGTCTCATCCGGCGTATGCATAAATAATGTAAATAAAGCCGTAAGCTCTTTAAAAGCAAAAGCAAACAACATCCACAACTCGAGCTATTTATGTATCTAGTCTGCGAAACGCCCACCTAAAAGTCTGCAACGCTTTTTATAACACTCTATATATAATTTAATTGAGCATCATGTGACGCCTGCAGAGCACCAGGCAACCAACCAGCTGGTTGCAAGTGTTAGTGGCAGCCGGTGTGGTAATTGTCCGTAAAGGTGAACCAAACACTGTGTCATAATGCAGTATGTATACAATAAGTAAAAAAAAAAAATATGTGCTACCACATAGTCATGTGTGTACGCATGTAATGTTTTCTTTATATATAACCTTGCTGCAATAGAGTGGAAGCCCTTCGCCTGTGGAGCGTTGCGTGGGCATGTCGCATGCAACAAATGCCACAGATTCGTTATCTGTAGAATGCCTGCACTATATTCAAGCTTCAAGCTGAATTGGCAAGCGCTGTTTAAACCCAACCCCGTTATCAATTTATTTAAATATATTTCCCGTTTTTTGTTTACACTTATTCGTATTTGTTTGACTAATTAAAGGTAATCCCTTAATCCATTTGACAGGTGTGTCAAACCAATGTACCAAAATATATGTATTTGTATATATGCACATATATATTTATATTTTAACAGTCATTCCTAAATAACTATGCTTGGATCTCTGTTGCCCGCATGCGAGAAAATCGAACGTGTGTGAGTGGGTGGTTCAGTGTGTAATAGAATAGCTATGGATTGTTGCGGCATTGTGACCTTTAACATTGATGGCGTATTGCTACTATGCTGTCGCAGCTTCAAAGCTGCCTCAGAATCGCACAGCTTCAATTTCTGCTGGCTCAATGCTTTTGCCCGTCATGACAATGGCAGCTTTTGTAATTACCCGACACATTCAGGCACAAGCTGTTAATAAAATCGTTTACACGCCGATAAGCAGGCAACCCAACTTAAATTACATGCATTCCATGCATTCAAATAGATGAATACTATTCAAATTAATTACCTTATAATATGTAATTACGATTTAACAATCTAAACATCAACTATTAATAGATAATTCTAATATAATATATATTTATGTAGATAACGTTATTTAAATCCAAAAACATGATAGCTTGATATTTTTTTGCTGTTTCAAAATCTGCAATTTAATTTTTTATAAATTTTAATTTAATTTAGTATTTTATATACGGTCATTTTTAAAATTTTTTAAAAATGCCATTAAGTGATTGGATTCATAAAAGTTGATTTGATAAATGATCTATTTATTTGCTGGCTCGAATATTTTAGCGCAAAGCTTAATTAGGCACAACCTGTGGAGTAAAATCCGTTGAGCAACCTTTGAATTGAGTATGTGACATTTGACAGTTATGAGAGCTTTTCCTGGAGCACACAGTAGCAATCTGGGATTCAGCTTGTTGGTAAATAAAAGGCAACTACATTATATATATTTATGTCATCTGAACGGTGTATCCAAAGCAGCGACTGTGGACAGCAATACATGCTACATGGCTAAGCTATTATTATAAAAGTATATTTAAAATGTTCTGAATACCTTAAAGAAAACCAGCAAAGGATAGGCAATCACTGTAGTTAGACTTTCTGAGAAACAAGGGAATTGACAGCTGTGATGCCAAGGAACTGACAAGGAAGACTATACAAAATAACTATTTTATTTTCTATTTTCAAGCATGAAAGCTTTCCTCTGCGAGCTCCTAAGGATTATAAAGCACTGTTTGTATCAAAGCATTTTTAAAGCTGAATTCAAGGTGAGCTTTAGTGTTTTATAAAAAAAATGCGAATGAGACCCGTGCAGATTTTCTTTGGATAAAATGAGAAGTTTCTTCTATGGAATGTAAAGCGTTCCCCGACTAAGTTTACTCTGAAAGTCCTTTTAAGGTTGATTTCAGCATAGAATAATTAAATAGAAAATTCTGAAGATGCTTTGAAAAATTATAAATAGAATTTACATAAATACGTCATTTCTCTATTCAATATCTTTAACGTGAAAAGAAACACTTGTTGAGAAATTGAATTTTTATATGACATTGAGTGTTGCAATGTCAGGCAGCCACATTTCGGGACCCACTCGAATGACAACCGTCCACCCACTACCCTAACTAACAACTAGATATGCTCACAAGCTTCGATGGTTATCGAGCATAGCCTTGGGTTTCTGACACATTTTTGCAGACAGGCCCTTTTGTTGCTGGCTGTCAGTAACAACTGATAGCATGCCAAAGCTGACGCTAAAATAGTTTCATCAACTTATGCAGAATGTAGCCAAATGAGACATGTGTTGCCAAAATCAACTTGGGACCTTAGCCGCTAGATGAATTATTTATATGGAGTACAAAGAATTTGTCCAATTATTTAATATAAATAGTTCTTCCAGCAATGCACGATAATAATAGTGTAATTAGATCAAAATCATCTGTTTCTTTATATAGGTATCTATTCGAATAACATTTACTTTCCATTTTATGCTATCAGTTTTTTTTAAACATTGTCATAAAATGTTTTAAAGATAAGTAGTATAAAATGTATTCAATTTTCATACGATGGAATAATTGCTATAATAGGAACTGGATATATATATATGCAGACAAAAGTATCCTTTAACTATTATTTATATATAAATCATGTGTTTAAGAACATAATTTTAGCCTTTCTTAAAGGGTATTAGTGTAGGGGTTAATTTGGAGATCGCTTGTGAAGCACGCTCTGTTCTTTTAAATCATAATTCATTGTCATGGTGATCGTCATAGCCAGGCGCTTATCATTGATAGGCCGGCGTTGACGCACCAAATGAACCCGGTTGCAGCCGATGTCGACAAGTTGTCCCCAGTTACTGACTATACTGATAACAATTAACAGTTGTTATTATCGTTAATTGAGACGTACATACATAAAGAGGCATTGTATTGCCAGTATTTATGCCCCAACTAGGTATGCTTCAACTCAAGTCAAGGCGTCGACAATGCCAATCAGTACACTGATTCCATTGTGCTCAGCGAGCTATTCCACTCGCTCTGACGTCTGTTCAATTGCAGCGCAATCACCCAGTCTTAGTCTCGAAACTAACCGATTGACGAAAGAGCCGGCCCATGCTCAGTTCGTCAAGTGCCAAGAGCAGCGTATGGATAAAGGCTCTATTTGTGAATGAGTGACTAACAGATATCCTATATTGGGCATTCATCTTATTAAAACTGGAATTAATATCTTTAAAATATATTCTGTTAACTATTTATTTGTTTGGCTCTAGAGAATTTAAATACTTATTATTAAGAAATCCAAATAAATTTTAAGCATAAAAGTATTCAAAGTAAAACATTTTGCTAATATTCTTTTAATAAAGCCTCAATTTAATTTAATTAACTGTTCCCTTTAAAATAATAATTATTACAGGGTATGCAAATAAATATAAAACAAAACAAAAGGGAACACAATATAAAAATAGCGCAAGACGCGTCCAAGTGCCCAACTGATGAAAACAAGAACAATGAGTTGATTTATTTTAAAACTCTTCATATTTTTTTGCGTCAGCATCGACGTAAACTATGCAAATACTACGTAGGCATGTGTATATACGAATCCATATGGAGACACGCCTATTGATCGCCTTTATCTAAATACTAAAGTCTTTGATGGCTCATTCAATTTCCATTTTGCATTATTGATATTACAAAAAACTGTCTGATGACAGATATTATCTGTGTCATTCGGTATGAATATATCTGAATCGTAGCCAAGATAATGACCAAACATATATAAGTAAAATGTAGAAAGCGAAAAATTAAATCTATGAGTAATATAAACTATATTTGAAAATAAACGGAAGAATCTGAATTAGTTAAACTGACTAAAAGTCTAAATTGAAAATTAAATGACTGCGTTAACTGTTAAGCTTCTTCAACTACCTTTTTTCTTAGTTAATAAAGCAAGTCAGGAATTTTTTTTTTTAATATTTGCTTTGACCCGCAAAATACTAATAGAAACTACTGATTTTTAATTATGAAAGGAATATGCAGTTTGGTCAGAGCTTTTTATATATTTTGTTCATTTTCATGCTGGCCAAGACAAGTTGTTAAGGCGATGTCTGGGAGTCAAATCAGTGACAGTCAAAGGCTTCCAAACGGGCACTGTCCCGTGGCCAGACAAAGGTCGCTATAGAAACCAAGGTCGAGCTTTGCAAGATGTGCTGCTAGAGTGCGTGTGTGATGTCGGTGTGTGCGTCTGCTTGGAGGCTATGTCTACGGCAACGCCCACAACAACCGCGAAGGAGAGCAAAAGAGAGATACAGAGAGCGAGAGCAACAAAGAGAGAAAGGCAGCAAAAAATATAAAAATATTTGCACAAGAGCCGATTTTTATTTGCATTTGAGAATTTATTGCTTTTGGCTTCTCTGCTTTCGGACAGTTTCGACTCAGCAATTTTCCATTTTCTGATTCTTGTGCTGCTAAGGGAATTTGTTACTGTTTGGTAAAAAGTGCGAGGACCGAAAGGCAAAGACGCTCTACGCGTTGCCCAAAGCAATTAAAATTTTCAAGCAACAGAAGCAGTAGAAGCAACACAACAGCAATAACAATTACAACTACAGCTGAACCACATCTCCAGACAAGGACGCCTTTGTATTTAGAATTCACGAGGCAGCACAAAGGGCGGCAATTGTGATAGGTGTTTGGGGTTTCAGGCTGCCAGTCACGGTCACGGCTGAAGGAACCCCTTCATTAATATAAAGATACGAGATGCAAGATGGACACGCCACCTGATGGCTAGCAGACATGAGCAGGAAATTCAATAAAGCAAACAAATTTACATATGTGCACAAACAACTAACAACAAAATCAATCATATTATTAGGTATCATCTATAAAATAAAATGCTGATATATGCATATATATACATTTCTAAAAATAGTAATAGAATATATTTTTTTTATTATCTATCATGGATTCCGTACCTAAGTATATATACTCAGTTATCGTGTAGGGAAACTTTCAATTTTATAGTTTTATTTTTTCAAAATTTTATAATTTTAATATATTTTATTATATACAACAGTAACGCAGTATGTAACAGGCGAGTTAACATATTTAGACATTATACCTCTCAATATCAATATATATATACCTCGTAATGCAATTTAAGTTGGTTAGGGTATTTGAAATGTATTCGCACCCACGCAAATAAGGCACAGCAGAATTTCCCATACACTTTCTATAATAACAACAATTATGGAGATATTTATCAATATATTATGTAGAACACAGCGTGAATAATATATGTTTCTAGTACAAATAACATATAGCGCTCGACTATATGAAAAATGTTACAAATTTTAAATACCTTTTTAAATAACGGATCTAAAAAATGTTAGTTCCTAAAAAATATATGTTTACCAAAATACATTACAAAGCGAATCTCCTCTACGGATGGCTAAATCGAAAGACTACTACAGTCTTTGTAGTGCACTGTACACTGCTGCTATGTACAAATCGCTTACAAAAAACGCGCAATTTATCAGAAGCGTCACAACAAATTTACTCTGCCATTCGAAGTGTGCCAGTTTTAATAGGGGCGAGAATTTGTGGCAAGTGGCAAGTTGGAAATAGCGAATATGTGGCCAAGGGGAAAGCTCCTATCGGTTTAATTACGTTGCAGTGAAAATGCTACGCGCATGCTGAAATACGAATAAATTGAATTTGCAACAGTGCGGCAATGGCCGACAGTTTCGATGTTTATAAACAAAACGTGAGCAAACAAAAGCGAAAGCAAAACACTCTTATACACACGCATGTACGTATACACATTAATGAACATACATAGTACATATAAGAACATAAAAACTTGCATCTTTAGACGCCGCCATTAGCTATGACATACGTATGTATTACATAAGCCAATTGGAATTGTGATCTTCACAAACTTATTGATGCCCGTAATTAAAAAATAAAAAAATAAACTACTTACCGTTTACAATCTACTTCAGAAAATTGACGCCGAAAACGCCGACAAATCTTGTTTATGTTATATTTTCAGCGACGTTTGGGAACGACACGAATAACTAGTGTGTTTTTACTGTTTATTCTGATGGTGGCCGAGATTATGTAGTCTATAATATACAACAGCTGAAATGCTTAGCTTTTTGGCATCTGGTTAACAAAATGTTGACTTTGCGACAAACGCGACGCGACACAACCGTCCCCCACAATCTTTGCTTCAATAATATTTGTGTAATTTCCAGTGTAGCCAAAAATTCTACGACCTCAAAATACTAATAATTAATGTAAAATATGGTACTACTTTTTTAAAATACCAAATTGTCTTGACCGCATTTATACAGCTGACGGATTGCAGCCAACTTCATTACGCAGAATATGCTAGCGATGAGCCAAATAGTTATTTACTTAAAATTATGTATTAATATATATTAATATAAGCATATTAATTATTCAAATAAATTTTAATTTTAGATTTTAAAAAATTTTTGTGTTATTGAATCATGTAACAAAACTCTTTTGTGGAATAAATAGTTGTCAGGTAACCGTTACTTGACAACAGTTACATAGAATATCTCATCACTAGTTGTTATTATTCGGTGGTGCGTTCAATGCAGTCCTTTTCAGTTGTCGCGTTTAAAAGTAGTTCAATTAAAATATAAATAAAATACAGCATGGCCAATGTTGAGTCGATGATTGTGGAGGAAAAGACGCAGGTTAAGCAAATCGATCGCGAGAAGGTTTGTCTCAACTATCATCTGGTATACCAATGCCGGCTATTTTGGTTAATCTGCTTCCTCTTCTTGCTGCCATTATAGACCTGTCCGCTGTTGCTGCGCGTATTCTGTTCCACAGGCCGGCATCATTCTGTCTCCGAGTATATGTATGGCAACGTGCCCACAAACGAGCTGCAAATCTACACCTGGCAGGATGCAACGCTGCATGAACTCACCTCGCTTGTGCGTGACGTGAATCCAGATACACGGAAAAAGGGCACCTACTTTGACTTCGCTATAGTGTTCCCTAATTATCGCAACAATCACTTTCAAATGCGCGAAATTGGTGTAACCTGTACGGGCCAGAAGGGTATCGACGACAATAAGACGCTTGCTCAGGCAAAGTTCAGTATTGGTGACTTCCTGGATATATCTATAACACCTCCAAATCGCATGCCGCCCACGCGACGTCAGCGCCCGTATTAAGTTGACCAATTTTACAGGCTATTCATATAATTTCTCACTTTAAACTTTACACACAATAATAATAAAGTACAGACGTAATTACAGATTAGTACAATTAAGGCGACGACTTAAGAACTCTGACTTAAACAGCTAACTGGAGTTTGGGTATGTGAGTGCGCTTAGTTCCTGTAGATACTGTTGGGACGCTTGGACTTCTTCTTTCCCAGTTGCGTCATGTCAATCTCCAAACCGTTGGGTAAGACAGCGCGATTTTCCTCATAGTTGATGAAGCCATTCTCCTGTAAATCGTCCTCATTATTGCGCGCATTGGGATCGCATTTGATTCCCGTCTCATAGTTGTACTCGCGTTTGTTGCCATCGGGATCAATGTAGCCATAGGTGCCCCTGTAATATAGGAATTGGGATTTATATATAGGAATTCTTTTATCTTTTAAGTGATCACTCACTTGGTTATGCAGTCGGTGCCAATGAGTTCTTCTTTAAAGGAGCCGTCGTCGTTCTCATAGCCCCAGGTGATGGACCCATCCTCATTCTCGTCGCGCCACTTGCGTATTGTTTGGGCGACGGGACGTTGACGACGCTGCTGTTGTGTGTTTTGCTCATCTTGAAGCTGATTCTGATCGATGTGAGGACGTGGCTGAATTGGCTTGGGTCTAGGGCGTTGTACAGCGACTGGTGCTGGTGGCTCTGGACGAACTGCAGCCGCGGGTCTCGTGCGTATGACGGCGACACGTTGTGGCTGAGGTGGTGACGCTGCAGCTGCCGGTGTTGGACGTGACAGATCAAAACGCTGAGAGTTTTCAAAGCGACCGATGCCGAAATCATTGAAGGATGGCCGGCTAATGGGTGTGGCTACAGCGGGACGCTCCGAGAAGCGTGGCGCTGGCAATATTGCTGTTGGCTGGCTGTCCTCATGTTGGAGCAACTGCTGCACAGGAGTGGCTGTCTCAACGGGCTGTTGGCCATTCAGAAAGGCTGCGGCTGCTTGTTGGAACTGTGATTGTTGGGCCTGAGCTAGTTGCTGCTCCCGCAATAGACTGGGCAGAAATGCATCTGGCTGCTCATCCTCAGCGGGCTCGGTTACAGGTCGCTCCTCCAGTGCAATCCGCTGCGTGACAGCTGGCAGGTGCAGTTGCTGCTGCTGTTGCTGACGCAGCGGCGCACCGGGTCGACGCACACGCAGCACTTGCTGGCGTTGAGGTAGTGGTGCTGGCACGGCGACTGCCCCCGGAATGCTCAGCCGAGGCGGATAGTTTTGGGCTTGGGCCAAGACAACGACGCTGCACAACAGCTGCAAATCGTAAGAGTTTATTATTGGTTTTAAGGCAGGGCTATAAAAGGCCAGGTCTGTTCCAACTGTTGCGGTTGCTCAACCTAGCGTGGCCAACTTTTGATCTCTTTTGGCCACACTTCTAATTAGCTGTGCGTACTTAATTAGCATCGGGTATTTTTATGAACGGTTGTTCCACATACGTTCCACAAATGTTCAAAGTGTAAAATTTGACTTTGCGCTTGTCGTGCACTTTTTAAGCAGCTGTCGCTATAAACAAACTGGTTTACATTTATATGCGGCTTAAGTGTTACAACAACAATTTGTAATTGTAACGCTGTGGCGGCAACAACAATAGCAACAACAGGAGTTGGTAACTGCAATAGCAATAAATGTGGAACATAAAGCAAATCGCAGAAATTGCTCGCCCGCCTCGCTGGTTCGATCGATCATAACAACAACCATCAGCAGCACCACCAACCACCGTCACCAACAACAACAGCAAATATCGGTTGCTGCTGTTGTTATCGCCGTCTCAGGCTGGATTGCGTAATTTGCATGCCTCAGCAGTTGGTGGCAACCTAAAGTGGCACAAGCTGGCAAGAGAAAAACTCCATTCAGTTAGTTATGCGAATTTTTCCGTGGCATGTGGAAACTATTTTAGCTCAAGCACACCGAGTTTCCGGTACACAGAAAAATGAAAAGAAGTCAGTGTCTAGGACAAGTGGTCGCCAAGCCAATGGAAGTCGTCAATTGCGACGTCGCATACTTTCGAAAATACCAGTCGCTGAATCAATGCTTTGATTTAATTTTTATTTTTAATTAGGTGCCGCTGCGTTCGAGATCAGTGAAACGGGGTATGGACAGTGCCCTAGGTTAACAAAACTGGCAATAGCTGCAGCAGCAGTTTTGCTTTCCATTGGAATTTCTGTGCCACATTTCTATACTGTGGGTAAACACAAGTCCTAAGGGGCATATCAAACAAGTGAAAGACTGACTTCTTTATATGTGCATATAATGACAGTTTAGAAGATCTCGAATGCGTTTTTAGATACATAACGTAGCTATAAAGTTAGATTTTTAATATATGTTTTTTAGCATTTTAGCCATAGTTTTGTATTATTTATTAGGTATTTGACTTTGAATGAACATTTTAACACGGACTCTTAGAACTGGTTTGGCTTTAGATAACTTGTTTTAATTGAATGTGTTTGAGATGAATTACATTGTAAATAATATTTGAAATATTTTAAAAATATATGTATAGGACTTCATTCTAAGTAAATAATGTACTATCGTTATATTACAATGTCCTTCAAGTAAGTTTTTATTTGCCCATGTTTTGATTGATATATTATTTAATATTTAAATATATTTTTACGTTCATATTAAAAGATATTAATTTAATTTAATTTTAATTTTAGGCGTGTGAATGAATAAAGAAAATATTTCAGACATAAATAAATTGTTAAATATATATAAAATATATATATATTTTGTTGTAATTTTCCACTCAATTAAATACTTTGCGACTTCAGCTTATGCAAATTTGTATTATGCATTCACGCCACAAATATTGTTGTATAAATGAGTAGTTTTTATTTTGTTTTTCTTAGCTCGATTTGTATTGCTTTCTTGCCGGTAAGGTGTTCCTTGGCGTTGTTTTGTGGTCATTCAAGCCAAGCATTCCAATGGCCAACTGCAGCTTGGCTGGCTGCCCAACTCTACCTGGTCAAGTGAACTATTTGGCAAGCCGTTAAAATATGAACAAAAGTAAAAAGAAAGAAAGAGATAGAATATCGAGCATGCTTTACACGCTTTTGCAAACACTTGCAACTATGCGAGTATTTACTTTATTTTTGCTGTTTGGGAACTTGATTTAATTTAATTAGTTTTTATGGCTGCACCTTAACGACGTGGTTCAAGGAAACCGAAAACAAAATATTTCTTTATTTATTATTTATTTTTTTTTTTTCATTTTAAGCCAAACCCTAGCTAAAGTCATGTGGGCGTGTCTGTGCTCGTATTCGAGTGCGATGACAGAGGAAAACAATGTTGATTGGATGATGGTTCATTAGCAACAATAGCAACCTGGCAAAGGACACTTGGCCTTGATTCCAACTGGTCGGGTTATTGCCCGAAAGGGAACGAAAACCCGAAAACGAAAAACTTTATTGCACTCAACAGAGATTTCTTGAACGTATTCCTCACTCGACTGGAAATAGTTGTCAGTGCACTTTCAGAGCTCACATATGTAACGCTTTATTTAAGTTTATACATATATCTATATATACATACATATATATATGTCTTATGTATTTATAACTATGATTGTGCAGCGTACTCAAGCATTACGTAACACACTACGCCCAATTGCGTTTTGGAGCAGACTATCTGCAAAGCATTTCAAGTTGTGTTGGAGTAGCTGCGTTAACACTGTGTGTGTGTGTGTGTTTGTGTGCGTGCGGACAATTTGCATTAAAAGTGTAACTGAATATGTGTAACTTGAGAGTTGAGTGCGTTAAGTTGAATCTCAAATAACTTGGTCAGTGGCTCGTGGACTCTGCCAATGCAAGTGAGCCGGGCCAGAGCGACCTTGATACACATAATCTAAGCTACCATAAAACATGCCGTGACCAATTTTCTGTTGATTCATATAAAACTGCTCTTAAAACGATCAAACAAACAACAATTTGCCGAAAATTATTCCTCTGATTTTTACTATTATTAAGTTGTTTATATATTTGAAAACTCATTAGTCCATAGGCTATGGCAAAATTGTTGGACAGGCCCACAAGTCAACCAATCAATCAGTAAAACTAAAATCCTATTAGAAATGGGTATTTATGCGTTTAAAAAGGTTTCTCAATGTAATTATTTTTATATTATTAATTTTAAATGCTGATTGGTAATATTTGAATACAAGTTTACTTTACTTATCTTATAAAATGGAATATTATTGAAATTTTTTTTATTTCAAATATTTTAATATATATATAATATTTTCATATTTTTAAGTCTCCTACTTTTTCCAACAGGTTTCATGGTAATATATATTTATAAATCATTAAATATTTATTTCTAAGCACTTTATCTGTACTGAGTCTCAGTAGCTGGTTGCAAAGATAATGCCGAGCGAGCTTATAACTACTCAACAATATTGGTTTACTTTTAAAATTGTTGGCACACTGCCGACATTCAGTGGGGCGGAGACAAAGCCGAAAAAAACTCGTTAAATCTCTGACCCGAGGGCTTGGTTAACCAATTTTTCAATTGAAATTCTTTGGTACCCATAAAGACAGACAATTGTTAATGATTGAATCGCATATTTATGATATCAGGGATTTGTGTTGCGTTTGCTGCTTGACTTTTTATGATCGGCAAATGAAATGTCATATTTAATTGCTAATTGCGTTGCATTGAGCTACATGTACACTCATAGACTTTCTATTAAATGCAAATAAAAAAGTCAATGTCTCAATCGGCGCTCAGATATGGATATCGAGATCTTAAGCTTAAACCACCGACCTTGAGTGTTCTATTGCACGCATTCAGCCGGACAATTGCAGTTTTTGAGTAATTGAGTTAGTTTATCAAATTGAATATTTATTAAAATATTTCATTTCTCAGTTTACTGGTTGCTTCATATTTTTCAAACTTACCGCGACTAGTTGCAATTTCATTTTGTAGTCGTTTTTATAACACTTCCGTAATGCTCCAACCTTACTTTTGGTATAGAAAAACTTAAACTGTTTTATTTATTTTAAGACCGTCGTCGCTAGGTAGATACTTTTGGCCAGCCGATAAACGTTAAAATGCTGGGCGCCCGAGTTGCCGAGTCGGTTTTATAGCCACATCGCAGCTTTTTGTCTCTCATGTCCGGCACACACACCTGGAAATTTATGTGAGGCGTGTTGTGGCTGCCATGTGAACGTTTAAACAGTTAAAGCCGTTAACGCATCTTGAAATGAAAGTGAACGCAATGATGTTTGCAAATTTCCGATGGTTTTCGGATACATACTGTTTGTGTTGAGAATTGTATGTGTGCTCTGGGAACGTGCTTAAATTTTTAAAATACTTTTACCGTGACTCTCGTCTAAAAATACAAACATGTGGCAACGCTATCCATTGAGCTTTGACAGCTTTTGAAAGTTTTATTTGAAAGTGCAAAGCATAAGTTGTGCTTTAACCACAATAGTACACACTTGGTTGTAGTATTGGCTACATAGCAAATAATATTTGGCACATATAACTTAAGAAATGTAAACTATTTCAGCACTTGCTTAAAATTGATTTTATTGAAAGTACTTAGAATTAGTTATATATGAAACTAAAATTTAATTTTATAAAATTATTGGGAAAAGTTATCATATTGTTATATATTCTCAATAGCTAATAACTTTTATTATATATATAATAAACAAATTTCTCAAGCACTCGATTCAGTATGCTTATTTCTTAAATCATTTACAAAAAAAAAATATATATATGAAACAAAAAACCAATAGAAATATAAACGAAATGTGGGAAGACAGACAGATGCAAATATGCTATTGATTCGCGAGCTATGTATGTTGATGATAATGATCAAGACAATTTTTCTTAATTGTTAAATGTAATGTACATAAATCAAAAATATCCGAGTCTGTAGAAATACAATCAATTAACAAAAATCTTGAATAAAACAATGATATATAAATATTTAAAAAGCAGAGAATGATAGGCAAAGGCTGAGAATAATGATTTTGTGAAGGCCCATTGACCGATATTTCCAATATATCACAGTTAGAAATGTACATAAGACAAATATATATACGAAGAGATAAAAACTATTCGACGTCCTTCATCAAAATTATAGCAACAGCGCCCACCAAACCACAAACTCCCATTATATTCAGAGGAAGTAGAGCGTCATAGTGCTCCTAGATATTTGAGAAAAACAAAATTCATTTGTTGCAAGAGTAACAAAAGTAGCATTTCAGCAACTTACCAACTGCCACAAGGAGGGTACCAGAATGAGGGCTATGCCTGATGCTAGGTTTCCCATTCCAACGCCAAAGTTACGGACAATTGTCGGATACTGCATAGCTGTGTAGGTGGGTATAATGGCATTATTGGCGCCTATTAAGCACTTGGCTGGAAAACAGTTGAGATTACATATAAAAATACAAATATATATGCAGGTCATTATTAGGACACTCACCTATGGTGGCTAGAGCAATGATGCCTGTCTGGTTATCTTTGCCTTGGGGCACCAAGTTGGTGGCCAGACAACAAAGGCCAGGCAGCAACATGTAGCCCAGCAGGCAGCGCCTTATACCGGCCTTGATGACTATGAAAATACTGATGCATATGGATATGGACTCTACACAACCGGCGACAGCACTATTTATGTAGACATTGCCTCCCAAGTTGCTCAGATGCAGTGTCAGGCCAAAATAGATTATAATTAGGGTGAACCAAATTATCAGAGTGAGCATAGTGGTGCGCCAGTACTTGCTGCTAAAGACAACAAACAGCGGATTTACATGCACATTCAAGTTATGTACATCCGATGGTATCTTGCTCTCTTCAACGGCTGTGTTGACTGCTTCTGCTTGGGATGTGTCCTGCTGCAAAGCCAATGGCACGGCGGCCTCCAGCATCTTTTGGTAGTTGTTGGGCAGAATGGTGCCGTTTATCTTGGCGGCGCCCTCAATCAAACGACTCAGCTCCTCGAGGCGACCCTGGGCCAGAAGCCAGCGTGGGGATTCCGGCAGCCAGTACCTGTTGAAGAAAATAGAAAATCAATGCCATGTCTTTGTATTTATTGCTTAACCAATGGCACTTTGGAATTTTTCATTTTCTTTCGATTTCGACCAAGTCAAACACAATGCCAATGCTTAGCTACTGAAAAGGCGGCTAAGCTGAGCGATTCGCTCTGAGTATCTGGGATAAACACCGAGGAATGTGTGGAACTCTGTCTTTGTCCGTTCGAAATCTAATTGATACCAGGCAACAAAATGTTGTCAATCGTTGGTCAGTGGCTGTCAGGAATTTATTACACATTTCGTTTTCACTTTGATGTTAAATGCGAACGTGAAAATAACAATAAAATGATTACCTACAACTTTTTGTTAGTTTTTGTTACTTTTTTTTTACCCAACGCATTAAATGTGGTTTCAAGTCACATACTCGTAAATAATTCTAAAAGCTCGGATTTAAAACGATAAATTCAACGAATACAGACTATATAGCTAAACAAAAAATTCGGTCGGGAATACACGACTAGTAGATATCCTCCAAAATTAATGTAATTAGGTTAATTTTATTAAAAAATTTTTGTTTTCTTTACAAAATAAAATTAAATCTTGTTTTTATACCCTTAGCCCATTGAAAATGGGAAATAAGGGTATAATGGTTTAGTTATTTTTTTAAATTTTATTTTAATGAAACTAATTTCATTCTTTGAACATAGAGTATACACAAAGAAGCATTTTAAATAAATATTTCATACACTTCTAGGTTATCGTAATATATTACATTTAGTTCAATCTGTATCACACATTTACCTAAAATTTTAATTTTGGATGCAGTTACACAAATTTATCCAAAATTTCGATAGCCTATTTATACCTTTTTAACACGTGCTATACGTAGTTACAGAATACGTTTACTTAAGTGGGTTTCTAACAATTTATTTTAGTCGTAATAATTACCCTCAGATAATTTTAATTTTTAAGTACTTAATATTACTTTAAGATCAGCACATGACAGTGAAAATATCATCACTAGAGCTCGACAAGTGAGTTGAGAAAATTAATATAAATAATTTGTTATTTCCAAAATAAATTTTCATAAATTTGTTTATTTTATTTGTATATTGATAACGCACATTTAGCTTCCGAATCTCGTAATAATAATACTTATGCATACAATGGCAAGTAGAAGAAAAAAAATTATCTGAATACATTAGAAGTCGAATGAGTTTTAAAATGAATAATTTACGATATGTAGATCCGTTCAATCGATCACTGAGACCTTTTTTTATTTTTTATTATTCTTAAATAATTATTATATTGGATGAAATGTTTGAAGAAATAAAAAAATTATTTTTTAGATGACTAATTGATAGGGGCACCAAGGGAGAGCTGCTTAAATACTTATAACACATAGAAGTCAAGTACACATGATAGCTATTATTAGCTTTCTTGATAATCTCTTAATATTATTTTAGCAATATTCATATCAAAGTAAAAGCGAACAGTGGCCGCAAGAAGATTTTCAAGCTGATTGAATTCTGCAGAAATTGCGTTATAAAGTTAAGTGCGCTGTTTTCAGTATTTATTAATAGGGCAACAGCTCAAAGCTGAAGCAGAAATGTTGTTAGCTTTGACATTCGAAATGAACAAGCAAAAACTTAAAAAAATATTTCGTTTGAGTAAGAAATCCTGTAAAGCGTGCTATAAAAATTAAAAACAAATATATCATTTGGTATAAAAAATGATATTATCTTTATACAGAAATGTATAAATTAAGCTTAATCATAAATAATGCAAGGTGTAAACACATTTTTGAGTCGAGATTAAAACGTTTAAGATGTTAGTAAGATTTACTAATTGCTCATTTAACAATTAGCCAAAGCTGCGAACAATGTAATCAACACAATACAGCATTCATATGATTTATATCATTTTGTATAAAAGCAGTTATATTGTGTGTAGGTAATGGACTTTCAGAGAAACTACGAGTGCCTACACATGCAGTAGTTTATAAGATATTGTAAGTACGAATTTATTATATTATATTGAAATTAGGTGTAGGATATACATCTTTTATTTAATTTTCTTGAATAATTTGAAGCTAATTAAATTTAGCTAACTTGCTGGATCCATTTTTTTTTAAATTAAGTCGGTTTTCTTTAACTTAATTGAGTTATTAAAATTTAAATATTTCATAAAATCATTATTGTTACTTACCAAATGGATAACAAGACTAGCCATGGCCAGGATATGACTAGCTGCAGTGTCCGCCAGTCTCGGATGAGATAGGCAATGCCAGAGGACAATACGTAGGAGACGGCTACTGGTAAAATGTTTAATATGCCGATTATTGTGCGCCATTTGCCGGATACCAGCTCGACGACTAACACGAAGCTAACAACAGTCACGGTCATTGATGCGAATCCAATTATAACACGTAGCGACATGAACATGGCCACCGAAGTCGAGAAGGCCAAAATACCACCTGTGCCACAGTGGGATAGATACAGAGCGAAAACACGTGAGACAGAGAGTGAGAGTGGGCAGGAGAGAGACAGGTGGGATTGCCATTTGCAAGGCCAGCCACGCAAATAAGAATGTAAAGTCAATTAAAATCTCTGCTGCGGACAAATGCAAATGCATGTGTTATGTGCCCTTACCGCCCTGTACATATATCCACACTCACACACGGTTCAAAAAGTTTAATTTAAATGACATTTAGAATACAGACGCCTGCGGCTGGACCCTCACATGCAATTTGCTTCGTAATTGCTTTATCAACTATTTATAGGGACTTACCGAAAATGGTTTGTATTAGCACAAAGCTCATCAATGTGTGTCGCCGACCAAAGCGGTCTGAGATCCAACCGGACAGGACGGCTCCAGCTGCAGCGCCCATCAGAAAACACATTTCCACATAATTTGTAATGTTGTTGCCACAAACCAAGCCGAAATCCTGCACTAGGGTCTTGGCATCACCATCGATATCGGAGAACTCAAAATGCTGACACTTTCTGTAGCCTATAGCGGAGGTATTGCTGGGCCAATTGATCAGTTGTCCATTGTCCAAGTTCACCTGACTATAGTCAATGTCAAGTAGTTGACAGCCATTGGGTGTCTGACTGAGATTCCGCCATTCCGTGATACTAAGGTTCTGAAGGTTTGCTGGTCTGGCACACCAATAATCCTTTGGAGCGGTCTTCAATATTGAATTAAATAAAATATATGTTTAACAGCTTTCTAAACGCTATCAATTCTTTTTTTTATTTTTTTTTTTATCTAATATACATTTCCAATGGTCATTTAGTTATTTATAAAAATGTTCGGCATTAGGCAGAATAAAATAAACTGGTTTAATTTTTTTATTTTATTTATTTCGATTGCCGGTTGGATATCATCGAAATTAGCTTTTAGATAATTAACATTAGATTATGCATTCAAAAACACAAAAATTTTTGTTTATTTATTTATTTTCATTTAATGATATCATTTAAAAATCTTTTGTCTTTTTATGTGGACTAATTGAAAACATTGGACTTGAAGATACTCTTCGCTTTGGCTAATTTACATATTTGCTTAACATTTTTATTTTCTTTTCTTTTATAATTATGACTAAGAGAGTATTTATATGATAGTTTTTCTCAAACTAATTAATAATATTAATAAAAGTTATGCACAAATTTGACTTAGTTGTTAATTTTCATTTTAAGATAGTTGATTTTTCTAATGCAACATTTTAAATTATTTCGAATGTATGAGCTATATTGGAGAGCTTACTTGTCATAGAAAATATTGTAAGCTTTTTTCCAATTAAAAAAAAAAAACACACAAATACAATAATTATTTTTGTAATATAATTGCAAATAAATAACAAACGGTATATTTTCGGTCATTCAGTGATACAGAAAACTCAGTTAACAGCAATAATTTAAAATATCATTATTTCGAAATTGAATTTTGTTTTCATGTGTTTAGATTTTTAATAGAATAACAACGAATAGCTATAATTATAATCTATAAAATCTCAAGTAGAATTCCGTCGTTATATATTTCTGTCTTTCAAAGGCAAGTATATGTTAAAAATGCTTTCTTATTTAAGTATGTATTTAGGCAATACTTGGATCGCATGAGGTTTGATTTTTATTAAAATAGAAATAATTATAAATGCGCATATATGAATTATTTGAAAAAAATCTAATTAAAAACATTTATTATGACCGAATCAATTCTAAATTCAAACCCACAAAAACTTTTAGTATTTTAAAATTGTTGGGTTCTTATTGGTTAGATATATATATTACTGCTTTGTATTCAGTCAATGTGTCGGTGTTAGGCTATAATTACATTAGCTAATTAGCTAATAGCGACTGGCGTTTATGATGGCACTTGGAAATTGATTAATTATCGCTGCATGCATTTGTGTTTCGCTCTGGTCAATGGCAAAGTTGATGTAGCTGTCGGCAGTAAATGTATGTAAAAATAATAAAATGCAGGCCAATGACTCCTCGTGAGTATTGGACATTACAGCAGACGGAAATTTGGTAATCACACGGCTGCCTGGTTGATTGGGATCGCCAGCTAGGCTGATTGATGTTGATGTGGTGCCTTCAATGTTGAGCAGGCAGTCATCAATATCATGACATAGGAAGGCATGGAAACAGGGGTAGATGCGAGGTTATTCACCAGGCTTGAGTGCTCGCTCTCGACCTACGGCGCATGGAGCGTATACGTTATGCGGTTGTTCAACAGGTTGATTCGACTCCGTTTCGTACGTGCTTCCATTAGGAGCTGCTGTTGCTGCTTTTGTGTGTGAGCAAATGGTTTCAAGTTCAAGTTGAAGTTCGTACTAAAACAACACAAAAACATTAACAACAACAGCAACAAGGCCAATGGGGACGCACGTGGAAAGTGAATTAGTTGATTCAATGAGAGCGAGCACAAGTAAAAGATAATGCTCTGCGGAGCTAACGACTGTTCTCTTTCCTTGATTAACGATATATATGTGCACAAATAACATGACTGTTATCTATACGTCTATGCCGTGCTCTCACGCCATAAACCATAGACTGTGCGTCCGTATGTCCGTTTGTTCATGGTTTGGACTGTTGCGGCACATACTTGTCACGTTTCAGGCATTTGCATACAGAACACACAGTAGAATTTTATAGCGTGGGCTCAGCCGCATGATCTACACCAGCCTGCAACCACCGAACCACACCACCCCACTGCATCACCGCTTATAAGTTGTGTCGTTTTGATGAATGGGTTTGCAGATACATTGCACGAGCTAGAGCCGATTGTTGTCTGTGACTCTTTCTTTTTTGTTTTATTTGCATTTTTTTCCACCTGGCTGCAATTTAATATAATGACGACATCAGCCACACTGGACCGCAGTCAGACGATGTCGGATTTAAGTTTGTCCAACTGTTTAAAGCCTTTGTTAGGAATAAACAATTCATTGATTCCAATTAGACTTGAAATTCCAACGGACACTGCGTCTTGATATGAATTATCAAGCGAAAAGTGTGAAAAGCCATGAAATGTATTCAGATTTTCCAAAAGTTAGAGTAATTTTATTTTCTGGTTATATAATATAATTAATTTATTTATTACTTTGGAATCCGGAGAATTTGTCGAATTTGATAAAGATAGGGTTAATGAAATAATATTTTTAGAGGCAAATACTGCAAGATAATTGCCTCAAAATCCCCCAGCACCGTCTAATAGATATTTGTAAACTGATGCTTTTATGCATTTTATAGCCTATTATTAATTGTACTTAATTGTGTAGGGTCATTGCTTGATAACTAACCTAATGTGTTAATATATACTTATAGATCAAATATATTCTGATCTACGTGAATACAGCTTGCATGGAATAAGTGTAAATTTCCCAAGAGAAGTGTAACCAGTGTATCTATCTAGTTGGCAGACAGAGTGGCCCAGAATTATTTGCGTATTTTTATTATTGTTGGTTAATTAATATAGTTAGACACTTTTGGTTGTTGCTATTGGCTCGCGGCACGAGAGTAACCTTTCGAAGTTAACCTTGGCTAACGCAACCTTCAGCCTGCACCAGATATAGATCTGTGGGTGTGGAAATTAATTGAAAACTTTTGCAGTCGCAACAACTCTAAGGCAAGTTTATGATGCTTGAAAATGGGCAAATCAGGTAAGGTGAGTTAGTTATCAATATATGTTAAATATCAGGCATTTCAGAACTTTGTCCGTTCAGGTCAGTTCAATTGATTCAGCTGGTTTAACCAGACTTGAATGAAATTGCTCAAATTTTTTGCGTATTTAAGCAAACGTGTTTCTTTTTAAGAGCTGAATATAAAATTTAATAAATTAATTATCTCTATTCAAATGCGCTTTTGTCTATATTTAGAAAATCACCTATTCTGAACCGTATATACAAATTTTGTTTACCCAAAAAGTGTTTTATACTGTTTTGCAACAACATTTCATTTACTACATGTAGAGTTGTTATCAGAACGAGCATTTACTATCAGAAGACAAGGCGCAATTTAAGCAGAATGCCATAATTAAACTTTTTATGTGATTGTTCGCAACACATCAAAGCAGGTTAGAAGTGGTTGGAGCATGTTCGTGCTCTATTGAGGCGTTGAAGTGAAACGACGCTCACTGCAACTGCGATTGCGACTGCGACTGCGACTGTGATAGCGACGGCGACCGCGACGGCGACGATGACTGCAGTTGAGTAACTTATATGGCCAGTGTAAGGTCTTGGCTCTGGGGATCACTCACCTGAAACACATAGACGAATATGTGGAACGTACAAATTGCCTGGTGTATCGATAGCAGAGCGCACCACATTCCCTGCCAGCGGCTCACCGAACCCAACAGTCGTTGCAACGTCTTTAATTGGAGAAGTTCCAACTCCTCGTCGCTGACTATGGGTGTGGTTAGCAGCATGGGCGACGATTCGCCAACTGTATTTGTTTCAACCGTTTGCATTTTGTGAGCGCTCGATTTGAATCGGATTCGAAAAAAGTCAACCGACTGCGGCTTGAGACGCAAATAAACTGATTTAGAATGTTTTCGATTATTTATGTCTTTAGTTGATGAACGCACACACAGTAGCAAATGAGCATATAAGCATAAGCAAAGTTCAATTTTTATGCGTATCTAATGATTTACATGTGTGATTGCTGAGAGTTTCGGCCATACAGTGGACCACAAGCGCGCTCTTAACTCTTACAACTGAGTTGTTAGACAGGCAGGTGTTGAAATCGAAGTGGCAGTCGCTGTTGCACAGGTGCGCCACCACACAAGATTTTGGAAGGGGCATTCAGATAAAGTTCAACAAAGCCGGAATGACGATCAAAAGAGCTGTGCTTAACTGATGAACCGAGCTTTACCATAAATTAGCCCAGTTGAGCGTGGAATTTAGTTAAGCTCTCAAGTCATTGATCTCGAACCTCTTTATATAAAAGAGGGATTGGAGCAGAAAAAAGAAGGAATTCTCACTTGCTTACTGAGTATTTGAAAGCTTCAATATTTCCATTTTTAATCGAATTCTTTTTTATAATATTTTTTTATATATACAAAATTTATGTACTTGTTTAACTTTCCAGTTAGAATATTTTTAAGCTTTCAACATCTTCACTGTCAACTCAGCTTAAAAAACTTGACTAAAATATTACAAAATCACATATTTTATCAGAGCTAATTTTTAAATTTTAGCAGTATTTGGGATGGGCAGGGTTAGGTAACGGTCAGATATAACAATAACAAAAATTATGCCAATCCCAAAATCGTGTTAACAAAAGTTCTAGGGATAACAGTGATGGATATAAAATTTGTACTAAAATGTAAACGAAATATAAAATATTTTTAAAAACTTTTCAGATAAATTGAAATAATAATAGTAAATTTTATTTTATATAATTTTAAAATTCCAACTTACAATTATGTATCGATTATATTACGTAAAATTTCCTTCACTTGTTGTATGCGGAGTTTCTTATGATTGCAATTTGTATAATATTACATCATATGCAACCGATTAATTAGTTAAGCATTGTTAATACTAGCTGCTCGTTAGTTAGCCAATTTTATTTCCGCGCATATAAGAATGGCGTCTTGATTGGGGGTTACGAACATGAAATTATTGAATGGTTAGTAGCCGTACTAAGGTATATCTTAAGTTCTTGACTTCTTGATGCTGCAATACTGTTTCGTATTTACTAAGCTCCATCGTAAACTGTATAAGAGTCAAGGTACAGTGTGGTTTGATTTTTTAGATATTTATTCTTGGTTACCTATCCAAATGCACATTAGTACTAGTCGATTATGGTTATTATTGTACCCCGAATCAAACAATCGAAGTGCTTAAATCGGCGTCCGCAATTGACTTGCACGCAAATCTATCTAAGTTTCTGACAGATATTCGCTGTGACAAATGATGGCAGATTACAAGCTTGAGAGGTGTGTATGGACCCAGCGTATAAACGCGGGCAATGCAAATTGCTCGAAGGTCGAGCGGATTTCAAGGCACACGCAACGTCGACAATACCTTAAAGGCATGAAATATTAAAAAATTAGAGATATTTTATGTATATATGCAGATTATACAAAATGTACATATATATATTGCACGCTGTTATTATTATTATTCGCACTCTCATTGATACTTTTTAATTTCGACGAACTGCTGACAGATTATGAACAAGAACATAGTCAAGTGGTGGCGGGTCTCATACTTATGATGCCCGGGGCTTTTCGGTTATCGCATGTTTTCAATTTCATCAAGATAACATGCTACTAGCAGGCATTGAGTGTCAGATTTGATAGTATTTATAGTTCGTTTTGCAGTTCAAAGAGTTTTACGTCGTATACGTAAGCATTTATTGATTTATTAGGCAATCCCACAATAAAGGTATAGTGAAATGAATCAATCAATCGATTAATCAGCATAAGTAAGACTTTCTCTTTTCATCACTGAATCAATTCAATTATTAAAATCTCTCCATGCCATAATTGCCGTCGATCAGTTTGCCACATAAAACACTCAACAACAAAATATTGTAGGCAATTTATAGTTTGGCTTTGAGTGTGCGACGCAATCAACTGTGCAAATATTTGCTAGTCCACAAACTGAAACTCACCTGAAACACAAACATAAACAAATGAAATGTGGTAGGTAACTGGCACAGGCACAGCAGAAATGTCCACATAAAACTCCATTTGCGATAATGACCCAGAAAATTGGATAGAACATCGCTATCAACATCCTGGCTAAGATCCTTGACAGGGCTAGCAATTGGCCCAGCGACAGCCATGAGGCCGACCTTCTTTAGGTCATCGGAGTGGCGACGAAAGTCCATTGCAATCACATTTATTTCCGGTGTGCCTGGTGCTGGCTTCGTTTCACGGTAACCGCCATAAAGGTTTGAATCAAGGCTGCCCCGTGAGCTGCCCACGCAATCAAAATTCAGGGAACCGCGACGCAAAACGCCACTCATAGCGCAGAGAAGGGAAAATGGAAACAGTCTTATTGTAACACTTATTTCAAATATTTCCGTTTATATATATTTTTTCCTTTTTTTTGCTGATCAATTGTATTGTTCGAAGTCGCGCCGTTGATTGTTTGCTTTGCTTTTCGCGACGATCTAAATCCGTTAAAAGTTCGGCGAAGCTATTATAAATGACAAAAAGCTCAAAAGCTCTAAATGGCGGCATTGCCAGCAACGTGAAATCTAAGCGCTAAACTTCGCCTAAGTCAACGACTCAAAAGTTGTCGTAGGTTGTAAAGCTTTCGGCCTAGAGATAAATGTTGCTTACGGTAGACGTTTTCACATATTGTTTATTTATTTATTATTTTAAGCATATTTGTTTTGACACTAATTGATTTACGTTGCTTTGGTAATTTTGATTTACAACAAATTCATATATGTATATGTTATAATTAACATTATTATTTTCTTCATTGCTAAAATCCACTTGCGTATTGATCATTTAACATCAGTTTTGAAAGATTAAGATGGAATATCAAAGAGTTAACATAGATTCATGTTCTCTTTCCATTAGCATTTTAAAACGTAACTTTATAGCTCTCGCGTTATCCATACTTTAACATTACAAATTCATCTTTTATATATATATTTTTTTCAATCTTAAACTTAGATGTATTTTTTTTTAATATACAAATTGCATTTTTAGATAAGCAGTATTTGCTTGAAAGAAGTATATTATAAGGTTTCTACTTAGCTCATAAGTACAATTCAAAATAAATCATAAAAGAAAAACACAAAAGCCTACAGCTAAGAACAATAATATTATAATATCGTTTGTAAGTACAACAAGCATTTTGACGGCTTCATATAGCAACAAATTTGTAGTTGTTAACTTTTAATTTTCATTTTCTAGCGAATTGATTACGCACTTTATTTATTAATAATCAACTACATACATTCATATATTTAAATGCATTATTGTGGGAAATTTGTAAATTATTGCTGATGATATTTCGTTATAAACAGATTTTCAATATGATGTGTGTGAACAATCAACAAGCAGCATTTCTTGCTCTCCATATACATGTACGTGCCTATATACAATTACATATTCATCTAAATATATAAATATGTATATATTATTAATATGTATATAATATGCATAATTGACCGATATTTATTTAAGCGAATAATTGACTACATTTATCAGAGATAACATTTCTCCCTTCAATTTAATAATTATTTTAATTTGATTTGCATGTTTATGTATATTTACTTATATATAATTAATTTTGGTAATAGACGAGCACAACGAAGACGGCAATAATGACGAGATTATGTGTATTGACAAGACATATTGACAAGAATTTTTTGACTTAAATATATTTGGCTGTTCATTCCGTTGCTGATAGAGTAAATAATTGAGCAATACTTTTATATATTCATTTCTAGTTATTCATTTAGCCTACAAAATTCATATAGAAATATTAACGGGATGCAAGCATAATGTTATCGAAGAATTTAATTAATGTAATTTTATTATTCTTAAAAATTTTTTAGAAGGGGGAAAATAGAAAGTAATTAATATTGACTATTTTGAAATAATTTAATATGGATACTATTTCTTTTAAATAAAGATACTCTGTTAAATTATATTAAATTAGTTATGTAAAACGTTTCAATTATAGCTTCAAAATCAGAATTCAATTTGAGAAATAATTTTAAATTGCTCATTAAAATTCCCGTTGTATTATATTTATTATGTGAAATTTGTAATTCTTCGATGATACCGAAGGTATTTTCGTACTCCGAGTTGTGACATTGTTAACAATATGTATTCCTTTATTCTTACACTACTATAAGCTAAAAGCCATTGTTACATTTCGAATAATTTTTTAAATATAGTATTTAATTTTTAAATACTCACTACTTGCTACGCAAATAAGGTCCTGCCTGACTCTTAGACTTATGGCATTCCTTGGACATTTGATTTATTGCGCTATTTACTTGAGTTCTTGGTTAGTAGAAGGTGGCGGTTGCTGAGGCGGTGGATATGTCAAATCGGGGCTGGGCAACGATTCAAGTGGGTATTGCTTGATACCATTAAGTAGTTCTCTGGTAGCCTGTGTGCTCATTTACATACTTTGGTCCAGCCAAAATATTTCTTAGGTGACAAGATTATTGGGCGAGTAGGGAGGCGTATGAAAGCAACGTCTCTGTAATTTATTACACCTGCTTAGCTGCATTTTGCCGACTTGCTGCGGAAGGTGCATTTTTTCGCACCGCTGTCTCCGGCAGGAAGAGCACCACAAAACCGCCAAAAATGCTCCATGCGGTGAGTAGGGTCATCAACAGGTGGCCTTCAATTTTGTTCTGTGTATAAGAGAATATAAAAATTATGAGAATATATTGTGATGTTATTGCCCAGCTGCAATTCATACCAGAAGCGACAAATAGGGCGTCAAGATGAGCGCCAATCCGGCGGCAACGTTGCAAGCCCCCACGCCCACATTGCGTATGGCCGTGGGATATAGTTCGGCCGTATAAACGGGCATAATGGTGTTGCCAGCGCTGATTGTAAACTTGCCCATCATCAGGAATGTGATCTTTAGCCAGAGCATATCTTCGCGTCCCTCTGTGAGCGCAGCACAACAACAGGCAACGCCGGCACAGAACAAGGTGGCACAAAATAGCCATTTTTTGCCCACCTTGGTGATAATGTACATGGCCACCGCAATGGCAGGTATTTCGACTAGGCCAGCTAGCGCCTGCAAGAAAAGTCAGAGACAGACAGAAAGACACGAAACATGACATTAGAGGAAGACATCTACTCGAATGTCGGCGGACCTCACTAAATCAAAGCGGCATCAAAGGTGCGATATGCCATGTCAAAATAAATTATCCAATAAATTTTGTACGGGAAAAAATACTTTGGATATTATATTTTGGCATGTGATGCTCATTTGGCGTGATATTAGCTAAATTGTATTTTACTTCAAAGCACTTAAATTTCAGATATATATTTTATTTAAAAAAATAACAATATATATATATATATATATATAAGGAAGGCAAACCAACAGAATGTTGTAATATTTAAATCTTTTTACTTTGAAAATTCGAATAACATATTTTTGGTGCATAAAAAATATATCATAAGTTATGTACCTGACAAGAAGTCTGAGTTATAAAAGTAGGAATGTTTAAAATTTAGTAATAATCTCGTTTAATGCTTTTTTCATTTGGTATAAAATAATAATTTTGAAATATTCAAATTTATTATATTTTATAGAATATTCTAAATTATAATTTATTAATTTCAAAAGCAGCAGACAGCTTTAAAAGTTTTGTTTAAGTTTTCAAAAATGTTTTTCATGCAACATTTGCCATTGGCGCCATGCCAAATTCCGCACATGATTCTTAACAGTTGTTAAGATTGGAAAGAGAGGGGGCAGCAGGGTCGGAAGGTGATTTGAGCAACAGAGTCAGCAACACCCCCAAGCAGCATTTATTTGGAGCTCTTGTAAGCAACATCATAATTTGATAGTAAACACATTTGCCTGTCCTTTTGACCGACTATCTGCCTTGGTCGTCGCTCGTTGACATGGCACTCAAACACACACAGGCATAGTAAATAGACTGACAGATCCAATTAGCGGACAGATATGGACTGGGCGGGCACTTAGCACTTGTTAGATGTTAAATGTGTTCGCAACGCACTTGTCACTAGAAAATTGAGACTTGATGTTTGATGGAATCAATTTGAATTAAGTAAGTTACAGAGGAAATTTTGGGTCTAGGGCAGAAATTCTTAATGCGCTTAAATCAAGTGAAATCAAGCGGCGCCTGATGCCTAAATTATTACTTAGAGTTCATGTAAAATGTTGTCGACTTACCGAATTCAAGTAGACATTGCCACCGAACGAGCTCATATTCAAGATAATGCCGTAGTAGACCAGGTTCATGGTGAACCAAATGCACAGAAAACAGATGGAGATGCGCCTCAAGTAGCTGGACCGGAACAGATACGTCACGTCTTGTGAGCTGCTCTCCTGCGTGGGCGGCGTCAGCTGATAGTCCGGAGGCAGCTGCCGTCCATTGAAAACGGCCGCTGCTTCAATGATGCGCCTTACTTCCTCAATGCGACCCTTGACCAGTAGCCAACGCGGTGATTCCGGGACCACAAACCTGCCAAAATGAAATAAACCAGGCATAGTTTCAGTCACACTCATAAATTAGACACCTCCTCGTCTGGTCGGAGACGTTTCGAATGTATACACATGTGCGATGTTTATAATTTGGACACCCACGCGTAGTTCCTTCTTTATTTGCTATTTATTGCTCTGCCTAGTCAATGATCAATGCGCTACACACACATACGCAGGCATAATATTTTATTTATTGTTTGTGTGTACACGATATTTTATTGGCAATTTACACCTTTCACGCGCCAACGATTGTTTACCTTTCTGAACAGCTTTTGATTCATCTAGAACTATGATGAAATTAATTGACCTTACCAAAGAAAACAGAGGAAAATGCCCGGAATACCGATGCACAGCTGCAGACGTTGATAATCTTGCGTCAAATAGGCCAATCCAGAGATGATCATATACGATATTGGCAGTGGGAACAGGTTGTACATGCCAGCTATAGTCCGCCACTTGCCATCCACATACTCGATCGCCAAAATGAGCCCCGAATAGGTCACAGAGACAGAGACGAGTCCCAATAAGGCTCGTAGCGTTAAATATAGCTCAAAGGAACTGCAGAAATATAGCCAAAGACCTAAAGTATAAGGGGACAAGGTAAAACATTAGAAATTTTATCATTGAATTTATACATATTTTATTTTAAATTAATTTCGATGTGAGATAATGGCTTTTAAAATCGAACAATAATACTAAAAGCCTTAAAAACTGACAAACGGTAAGTATATAAAACTAAACTATTTTAAACAGATTTAAAAACCTCAAAAAATTAATGAAAAAGTGCAGACAATACATTGTGAGGTTGCACGTTGCTATCCAACTCTTGTCGATAGGTTATTAGGACTGTCCTTTTGTATGCAAATTCCAATTACATTGAACGTGATTTAATCAACAAGGTCAACACAGCAGGAAAATGCCACAGATGCTAACGTTGCAGCTGTAGCACTCACTTAACGTTGACCCCGTTGCCAATGCCAAGTTCAAAGTCAAAAGGGGACACTGGCGGCATTTGCCAATGTCACTTCCGTGTGTATGTATGTATCTGAATGGGTTTGGGTGTGTTTGTGGGTATGGGTGTTAGTGCATGGAGAGCTGGCAGTAAAGGTCACTGCGGCAGGATAAATTTGTGACAGCGCAAACGATGATGATGATGATGATAGTGTAGGGCTGTGGGTGTTATGTGGCCACTTACCAAATATGGTCTGCAGCACGGCCGATATGAAGAGCATAGTTTTGCGACCAAACTTGTCAGAGAGGTAGCCGGAAATAATGCCACCTGTTGCAACACCCAGTAGAAAGAACATCTCGGCCACATTTTTTAAATGCTCCTTGTCGCACACCAGATCCCACTGCGAGGTCCAAGTGTTGCCGACATTGTCGTTTGTCGCATACTCCCAGCTGTTGCAGGCAATCAGTTTCCTGTCGTTGGCAGCCCCAGGTGCTGCCGCTGCCGCCGCCGCCGCCTGTTGCTGCAGTACGCGATAAACACGTTAGTTACCCATGGCTGGTTGAGGATTTAAATGGGATTTTATGCATGGCCACCCATTGCTTACCTCCATTTGTGAGGGCAACGTTTCGTTGCTCAGCTGGCTCCAATCGATGCCAGCGCGCATATGACAATTGTCCTGGGAGTTGCTCAGATTCCGCCAAGCATCCACAGACAATTGCTGCAGATGTGGTGGACGCTGACACCAGAACTCCTTGTTGGCCGCCTGATAAACGGACGAGGATATGTGAAAGGTATTTGGCACCTGGAAAAGCGAAAGCAGCACTGTCATTAACAGCTGCCATTTGCCGTAGTGACCCATTAGATCGCCAATCACATCGGTCTCATCCTCGTCGTCTACTGGCCCGTTACCGGGCTCCGTCGCTGCCATCGGCGACTGTGTAGGTGTGGTTATGGGGGACGGTTTGCCGGCTGTGTCGTGCATGACGCACAAAGGAACTGCAAAGTTGGCAAAAAAGAATATTTGTTTTATGACTTGTGATAGATGTGCCCATCGCATTTTTATTATTAGTATATTGTGCATGGAACTCCTTAAGCTTAATCTTAAACTGACATTACACTAACATTGTTATATATTTTAATTTTTTGCCTAACAAAATATTGATAAAATCATATTAATTTATTCTTAGTAAAATATACTAAAAAACTTTAATGTGAAATTTGTCAATCTTTAAAGTTTTTACATTTTTTTACAAGTATGAATTGCTATACGCTTTAGCTCAAAATGTAGATATTTGAGTATTCAAATCACTTTGAAATCATATAAATTACTTGTTCATCTTTGCTATCTCTGATAGATAGTAGAAACTAATGGTTTCAGTGTTTACCTCAGAGCCTGACAAGCTACACGCACATTTTGATTATGCTTAATGGAAAAGAGCATTCATATTAATTTTATAGCGCGTGTCAGCCGCACACAAAGACGCAATTAGTTAAGTGGCCAGTGGTCAGTGCCTAGTACTGGCTATAAACCAAGTCAGCCTCTCAGAAACAGGCGAGCGGGCAGGCTGAGACCGAATGCAGCCAAGTCAACCAGCAAAGAAGACTCTATTTCATTTATTACGCGAATCCGCAACCGTCTCCCACGATTGGTCCAAGTTTCCACCCCTTGGCCTTTGCTCGTAACCTGCGTTCGATGGAATTCAATCACATCGTGGGCGATTAACCACAGCCGGGCAAAGTCCTATCCGAGCCACAAGAGAAAGTTGTGTGGGCACACACAAATACAAAGTAAAAGAACAAGAATAATAGCTAAGATTTAATGTAATTGCATTGGGTGGGGTACGAATGGCTGGCCGGTTGCTATGTTTGAGTCCTTTTCTCAGTTGGCTAGTTCAACATTGTTTTTATACCCTGAACCCATTGAAAATGGGAATTCAGGGTATAATGTTTTTGTGAAAATGTATGTAACAGGCAGAAGGAGACGTCGCAGACCCCATAAAGTATATATATTCTTGATCAGCACAAAAAAATAAGTTGATATAGCCCTGTCCGTCTGTCCGTCCGTCCGTCCGTCCGTCCGTCCGTCCGTCCGTCCGTCCGTCCGTCCGTCCGTCCGTCCGTCCGTCCGTATGAACGTCGAGATTTCGGAAACTACAAAAGCTAAAGAGCTGAAATTTTACATGAACACTCGTATCTTAGTTACGCAGTACAAGTTTATTTTGTTTTTTCGATATCTCATCCCGTTCCTTAATTATCGATAAAAAATCGAAAATTCGTTTACGTTTTTTACGTTTTTCGAGCATAACTTCTACATCGTTTTAGCTAGAGACTTCAAATTGTATATTTAGATAGATATTATGGATACGCAGATTTTGTAATTTTCAGATTTTGGATGCCACGCCCCCTTCGCCCCCAATTTGAAAAAGACGTATTTCAAATACTAGAGACTTGTAATTTGGCAAATGGACAAATTTGAATGCTATTAATATATTCTGAAAGTTTCATGAAGATAGTCTATCTAGAAACGGAGTTATAAGCGTTCAAAGTACAGCCCATCCCACCCCCAACCGTCGGCAGCAACTGCGCGGTTAGCAGAGCGCTCGCTTATACGTGCGTAAAGAAGAAGAATATTCATTTTTTTTTTTCAGGGTTCAGGGTATCTCGTAGTCGAGCCGTCTCGACTAGAGCCTTCTTACTTGTTTTGTATTCTGTTAGTGGCTTTTTCTTTCACTGCGGTCAGCGCATTGGCTTTGTTAGGGATTTGCCAGCTCAGCCAGTGACTGACTAGCACCATAAAGCCAGAGGTAACAATATCCACGCCAACTAACTAATACAATACAAAGAAATAAAGTTTGATTTAAATCTCACTGAGCTGCCTTCTTTTAGCAGCTCTAATCCTTTGCCAACTTTCCTTCGAGCCTCTCTGTCTGCCCGGCTGCCTGACTTATAATTAAACACTTTGCTCACGTCAAATGAAATCAATTTCACATTTCCTCAATATCATTAAGTATTTACTTGGGCGTCGTTATTGAAATAGGAAAGGCATGTAACCAAATGCTTGCACAGACATATTCAATCTTATGGATATGTTAATTAAAGCTATTAGAACAGCAGCAATTAGATTGGGTCAATAATGTCTGATTTAGATTTCTGCTGACTATTGCGAAATAGTCACATATGACTGTTGAAACTTGTTAAGCATTGCTTACCCGGATCCCAAGTAATGCTCGTACTTGTAATGAACTATTAAATGAAACGTAATAATTATCTAATATGAAGAGTGCTGTGTTTGCTTCTGTCAAGTACAATAAGTAGTATTTTATACTACTTACCATATTTTTAAGCATTTATGTACCTTAGGTTCGATTGAGACTTCATAGACACCACATAGACAGTAAAAGCTGCTTTGATTTTTAAACAATTTTAAAAACATTTTAAAGTTACAATAAGAATTAAAATTGGAAAACTATCCAGATGCTCACTTCTGAAATGATTCTGTACATAATACCGCATAATTCAAGCGAAAATGCATATTACTTTTCCTGCTGCATTCAACACGGCTTAAATTAGCATTTTGCAGATGTATGCCGCAGCTTTGTGGGTGTTTGTCTCTCTCTCACTCTTTCGCTCTCTCTTCCTCTGTCCCTGCTTTTCCATGTGTGGCTAGTGGCCGCATGCCATATGCCGCATGCCGCATGCCGCACGTGATAGGCAGTTAAGCGCAAATTTTCACGCTCTTGTAAACACAATAAGCGAAGCGTATACGTGAAAAGCCGCCAGCCAGGGCTGCCTGGTAAGGATTGAGGTTGGTCCGGTAACTGTGTAGGGCTGCATAAACTGGCCGGATAATTAATTATCAATTTCATAGACACCATGCGTTGCAGCTGCAACTTAAACATGCACAGAAAAATAAAATAGCTGCCTATGCCTGCAGTGCGTTGCTTTTTCGGGCAATGGAGTCGCGTGGAGAAAGGGAAGATCAACAACAAGTAGTAAATGTATGTTCGTCGGCATTGCCGTTGACAACATTGTTAGCACCCGTGGACAGGCACTGTCTGAAGGTCGTCGCACGTAGCAGTCTAGCTCGGGAGGTGTGGGATGGGAGCTGAAGAGCAAGCGTGTGTCGACGACTCAGTGTCAAGCTATAAACTACGTCGTAGCCATTACAATTTTACCTTCAACACATTCACATCAGGCGGGAGACGCAATCATACGCCACGCTGAAAATAACACTAATTGCATTTTGCACCTGTCGCCCAACTAACTGACCAAGCAACCTAATAGATCAACCAGTGCTAGGCCCGCCTCCATTTTCATCAACACAATGCTCGTGTTTATGCTAAATATGATCTACAGGTTGATCTTAAAAACTAGCATATTTTAACATTTTTATTCAGAAAAAAAAAAATCAATTCAAGTTAAATGATTCAATGGTCGAAGCTGAAATACTCTTTAATATTCAGTTTAAAGTTTTTTCTGTAATTATTTGAAAATATATAAATCAAGCATAAACCTGATTTGCCTATTATTATATAACATTAAAATATAAAAGATATATAATAAATTCACAAATATATGAGTAAAGTAATATATGAGTAGCCCATGTAGAGATTTATATTTATATCACCTCATAGATGTATACAGCCATATTGGATTGCTAGATGTTTTTTTCAATGGAATTATTTCAATAAATTTCAATTACCATTACCAAACGGTACAGGGCATTAAATTAACATTTTTCATAAATTCTACGATGGAATTGATTCCAGTTGTTTGTTTTTTATTATTCTATTGTATAAAGACAAATTGTTGATTGTAGCCATTACCCATATTTAAGAAATACAACATTTATTTTTATTATTTACTAAGTCGTAAGCATCTGAAACATCTTATGAACTTTTAGCAAATAGCAAAGTATATTTAGCGTTGGCGCTCTGACGTATTTGCATTAATCGGACGATCTGGTTTTTGCTGCCAATTTGTTAGCTGATTGCCCCTAAAGATTTTCTTTACAAACTGTGCATGCATTTTCGTATACAAGCTGCTATATGTTTCACTCTATAGAAATACAGCTGCAATGGACCATGTCAATTTTCAAATTACTATCGCATAGTAAAATTAATATATGCATATTTACTGCATATATTTACTGAAAGCATTGAAAGTGAGTTCAGTCGATGGCTAGCTCTATGATAGCTATATGATATCTGATACGGATGCATTTGGGTGCGATCTTTTGACACGCTCCAACAGTAAGCGTTCGCTGACTTTACTCATCGCTCATCGCTCGGTTAATTGAAAAAGATATATACGTTGCTCAAATAATGATTTGTTTCAATTGAAAAGTCAATGCCAGCACTCAAAGCCCATGTCCAAGCCAATCCAACGGCGCCGTCCGCAACATCATCGTCTAGGTTTATTCATATGTATAATTAATTAAAAGCTGAAACAACGCCCGTCTCTAATTAATTGGGCGCTGAGAAAGCTCTCACAGTAAACAATATTAAAACTAAGCTCAAATTTACATAGTTCAATTATGAATTATAATTTTTCATACATATCAATCCGATATATTCAGAGCTATTTTTCATTGTATTGGAATTAAATACTTCATATTTTAAATAGTATTGAATAGAAAGGAGATTAGTGCTCTAACTCATTTAATTAAATTTGTTAATCCGAAATAAATATCATACTTATGGTAAAAACCTGAGCGTATCCAAATATAAATATTACATTAAATATTGCGGACTAATCAAATCAAACAGATTGCTCGATAAGACAATATTTATAAGCTATACATATAAACTATATATATAAATAATAAAATAAAATAAAAGGCATCCAACAATTAGTAAGCCAAGTAAATTTGCATATTGCTAAAATATTAGAAAAAATTCCAAAAGTTCTCTAATTTGTCGCATTCAGCCTTATACCAGTAGCAAAATGATCGAATTCAAGCAGTTTAATGCTAACCCAAATTTGCAGGCTCTTTTTTAAACAATTGCAATTAGCTGCAATTATATGCAATGCCTCAACCAAAAGTGACACAAACAGCCAGAGTAAATTAAAAAAAAAAAAAATAAAATAATAATAATAGAAATTATAAGCGCCACAATTACTGAGAAATGTTCTAAAAAATGTACAAAAGAAATCGTTTAGCTCTGGGGAAACGTGGCGACAATCGCAGCAGAGGAGGCTGCCTGAAAGACTGAGAGATAGACAAGCTGTCGCTGTAATTAGCAACCATGCATATAAAAGTGCATTCACTTTCATCCTATGAGATGTTGATGATAATGATAATGGCTATGCTAATGATGACGTTGACAATGTACACTGCTGATGATGATGTTAAAGAGATGCTTAATGACGCTGCCAGACAATTTTCACATTTAAAGAATTTATTAATTATGCATTGCCATTGCAGAAGCTTCAGCGTCTGCTAGGCCAGGCCTCTGCATTTATTTAAGTAGTTTGTAAAAGTACATAGCTGAAATCGTAATCATCTCATACGTGCATGTCCGTTTATATGTTACTAGCTCTTCTGCTCGTGCAGCTTCCGCTGCGTGCACAGTACGAATAAGATGCTTACGTTTAGCCGGATGATAGCTCATCTCTGTGCAGTGGTCAATCTGTCGTCTGGGCTGTCTGGCTCGTCACTTCGCTGTCTAATTGCAACAACAACAAAATCCGTAAATGTCGCGACGTGACAGGTTGGATAAAAATTAATTTTTGCGGCCTATGAGTAATATAGGAATATTCATTCAACAAATGAGCTACACGGCTCTGGTTCTGGCTTTGCCTTTGGCTTTTACTTCGTCTCGTTGAAAGCATTTGCAAATACCATACATTCATTTACAATTCTTTTTCGTAATATTTTTGTAATTTACAGTCTTTGCTAAATGCATTTATATAGGCTAAGGCTTTAATGCGCTATAAATTAAAACAATTAACTTTTTATCCAAGCAATGTACGTGCTGGATTTAAAATTTCACGTTTAGTAATTATTGTTATTGATTTTGGCATTCGGACACATAAATACACACAAATAAAACAAACATAACCCCAACATACAGTAGCTGTGCAGTGCTATATGGGCTAGCTATAAATATCCAAGATTTATGGCTAACTATTGCGACTAATCGTTCAGTAAATCTGTACGTAAATGATTCAGTTTTATAATGCGCAAAATATTAACTGCGAGTTATTCGGCGATTTAATGAATCTGTGTTGAAATTTACGCAGTTCAAAGGGGAAATCAAACAACAGATTTTAATTCCTTACGTTAAGACTTAATTACTTTAAGAAATTCCCATCCTCAGAATAAATCCCCAAAAAACACACAAATATTTTAGTTTTTGCGTATGATAGATAAATGTGATCTAGAATTCCTCGAAAACTGAGTAAAAATATCCAGAACTTACTCCAACTTATATATGTCCAATATATAAATTTAAATTATATTAAATTTGTTACACAATATATCTAATCATAATAAGCAATTTATAAACAGAATTATAAATAGATTTATGAAAGATTTATTTGATTGGCCCTTACGTCTTCACAATGTTGCTCATATTTCTCAGAAAATACTATTTTAGTTGTCAAATCCCCTCGTATGTAAAGCTCGAACGTGTACTAATGTTGGGACAACACAAATATCAAATTTCCATCGGCCCATTTGCAATTGGGTGTAACTGATTTTATGAGCCACACATTTAATGGAAGGACTCACTTTCGTCTTTGATGGCCACAAATTGAAATCGGCTTAGCAATTTCGTCAACAACTCTCATAAAATAAGTACGAGAGATATGTACAATGCCAAATGATTGAATAGAAAGTCACACACCCAAATACACTCACATACTCGAAAATCAAATGAAATCAAATCAATTGTGAGGCATTTACAAAGATTTACATTTTCGCAGAATTAATGAGGTGGGCGTATTTGCGTTTGTGTGTGTAACCTTTTGGCAGTAAACTGCAAAATATGTTGATATATTATGCAAATGTTTCCATTGTGTTTCTTTACCTGCTGGCAACGTTTGCAAAAAAAATTTAATTTCCACAATAACAACAAAACATAAAATGTATCTGAGTGTACATTGCAATATTGGCAGATCCGTTTTGGCCACAGCTCGAACTAGTTCGCTGCCATTGTCGAGCTACATTGAAGAGGCCTTACAGACTGCCTTCTATCTTCTACTGGCCGACCAGCTGCCGGATGGACTGGCTTCATGGTATTCACATTTGTTGTAAACAGACATACAGATATGTCGTTCCCTTGTGCCTGGCAAAAATGTATACATATTCTATTTTATTTTAGCTGGGCTAACAAAATGTAGGTCATCAGTCCTGTAGAGTATCCACCAACATCCATATTATCGTATTTTTATTATTATTTTTTTAATATATAGGAACGTCCATTGTTGTGAACATGAATTGCACATCTATTTCCATTTCGATTTATTTGGGTGCTGCTGCCCTTGCTACCCTTACCCAGCTGTTGTATTCTTAATCGAATAGCAAACCGTTTAGCAATTTCAAATTTAGTCCGCTAAGCAGCGATAGTACGCCAACATACAAGCACAGACATCCCCATGTCCCCATTACCTCCTCGCCTTTGGATTCATGCCCATGCTCCATTCCCCATGCCATATTGTGAGCGCCTTTTGATTACAATTTCAATTTCAAAGTGCGCACTGATTTGCTACTTTCATGTGCTTCCAATCAGTCCTTGTCGAGGCACAGCTTCCGCCATTAGCATAACCCAACATCGATGACTGAATGACTGAATGGATGAATCGTTGGCTAGAGGCGGCGACAACCGGCGCCAGGTGATTGCCAGCAATGTTTGTGTCTCTGTTTGATTCATTTTTCTGTTTTTTTTTTTTTGCATGCATTGTTAAGATTCGGATTCCAATTCCAATTGGCTGCGTGCATAAAAGAGGACTTCGGCATTTATTCAGTTGCCCTTGGCGCTTGTGGCGCTTTATGACGCTTTGTGGTGGGCAAGTAAGCCTTTAATATTTGCTGACTAGCAGATAACATTTTATGACATGTTGGTTACTCTAGAGTATATTAGGGTTAACTTTTACTGGTAAAGAAAATAAGTTAGGCAAATCTTTTATTATCTGTTGGCAGTAGATATGCTTGTATATCCATAATGAATTTCATAATTTGATTTCTTGAATTTTCAATGAATTCTTTTTATTAACTGAACATCCAATCAAAAAAAAAAAAATCTACAAATTATAAATATATTGTTCCCACATCCTAATCTATTATATCAAATAAGTGTTAGCTAATTTATAGTAAAATACCACATATAAAATAATTTGAATACTAACACATTTTTCTTTTCGAATAATTTTCTATATGCTAAATTAATAGCCCAGTTGCACAAGATTACATAAACATAAACAAAAACCCAACATAAATAAGATTTAATGATAAGCTCAGCAATAGCTTGATATTGTTGATAGTAAGTGTGTGTGTAAAGTTTATATTATATTTTTTATGATTTATCTGTGTTAATGCGATGCCGACACATAATTGAACGCAGCGCTTATCTATGAGGGAGCCTTATCATAGTGACACGAAATTCGTTATTCGATGCGTTAATGACATGACCACAAAAATGAGGCATAATATCACTTAATACAATAATTTAATATTCAACTTTTTTGTTTTAAAGTCTTCATAAATACTTTTATATTAATGGGTTGTCATAGAATAGACAACGGCTAAAAACCAAATCGTTTCAGAGCACGTCTTCGAGCTCATTGAGTTAAAGACTTGTGATTGCAAGTAGCCGTAACATTTCTTATATTTATATGCCGTTCAAAGTGTATATATGATATAATAGAAAATATATAAAAGTGTTTGTATACATGTGAACACAAAGTTCAGCTGCTCTGCAATCTGTCAAGATAAAGTCATTGTTGTTGTTTGTTGTCGTTGTTATCCTTATTGTTGTTCCTGTTGTTATTTTTTCTGGCGCTATTTGCTCTAATTCATACACACATACTAGCATATTTACACCCACACATGCACACAGAACCCAAATAAAATAGAAAAACAGACGGACAGACAAACAGGCAAATAAATAAACAAAAGCAAAGCAAACACCGCTGGCGGCATATCCGCGGGCCATGCAAGCATCAGTAGCTGCTCTAAGGACAAGGGGCAAGGCACATCCAGAACACAATGCTGTGTACTGCTGCTGCTGCTGTTGCTGTTGTCAACATAGCGATGTTGGCAGTGTCTCGTAATGAGCTTACCTTATTGCTCTTGCTGTTGCTGCTCCTAGACTTGGGCTAATCCAGAAACGCGTTCTGCTGCACAATTGGCACTAAAGCAACGCTGCGCTACTGCCGTTGCCTGCGTGCCCGATTTCCTTACCCCGCTTCCTGTTGTTGTTTCGATGCCTTGGCGCGGAAATCCGTTGCTCGCTTTGTCGCGTTTCACTGCTCGCTGCGTTTTTGATCAATTTTTAAAAGCGCACCAAACGGAAACAGAAACATAGAGCTTACTATTCCGTATTTTACTTGTTAATTTTGTATAATATGCCTTTGGCGACTTAAGCGTTTTGCATCGTTCATGATATTACGCATACGAGGCGTATGGCGATATAAAAAATGTTTTTATATATTTAGTGTTGTATTCTGCGTGTTGCACTCACAATGCGCTTGAATCGTAAATACAACTGTAATTTGTAATTGCGGATTTTATTAATGAATGCTTGTGAGCGGACAATTTCAATTTTGCATTTGTTACTCATACGCCGCGTGGTGTGACAAACGAAATATTTGCGCGCGCTTCGCTTAAACGACAGCAAATTGCAGTTTGGAAAACAAATGTAAGCCAGACAACAATAAAATAAAAATAAAACTATCAAAACAACTACAACAACAGCAAGCAATTTAAGACTAAAACAATTTGTTTCTGCCAGTAGTAAAGTTAATAAAGGGAATAATATATATCTAAAAAAATTATTAACTTATGGCTCTTGACCAGAAACAAGAAATATTTTCTTCTATAATTGTTGTTGATATTGTTGTTGTGTGGGTGTGATATGTCTACTATGCTCTATTTAACAGCAAGTCTCGTCATAGTTGTCCAAACCGGGTCGTCTTCAGTCTATTACTTATAACAAATTCAACAAATACTATAAGTATTAGTATTTCTATATTGGCACATACTTGTATATATATATATATATATATATATATATATATACACGTATATGTAAGCCTGAATGTTTGTGTGTATATGCATATAATAATATTGTGGCAGAGCTCGCATTTGTTGTTATTGTCGCAACTGCTGTTGCCGCTGTTGTTTAATTTATTTATTTAATTTTATACTATGCGCACTCACGCACCCACAAAACGTTTTGTCTTTGGCTGCTCACACGAAAAAACTCTTCCTGCTGTTGCTTCTTATGATTCTGATTCTCTATGCGACGTCGATGTCGATGGCGATGGCGACAACGATGGCGACAATGTCGTCTCTGTCCACTGCTGTTGTTCTTGTCGTTGTCGTCGTCGTTGCTGTTGCTGATGTTGCTGCTGCTGATGATGCTGCGGCACAAGTTCACACAACCACAACGAATGACCGAGAGCAACTGAGCGCTCGTGCGAATTGCGAAGAACTTTTATAACTTTTGCTCCTGCACGCAACGACTACGTACTGTGGTCTATCGCGCAATTCTGTTTGTTTAAATCTTCCAATATTATCTTTTCATTATGTCAAGTAAATATTTTAAACGTTTTAATTTCTTTTCAAAACATTTAAACGAACGGTTTTTGGAGCTTTACTGATTTGATACGGAAAGCTACTTTTTCCATAATTCCTAATATCGATTTAAGTAATATATGGAAATAAATGTAAGTTTTACAGCACATCATTCGCACATCTTAAAAATGTAAAAAAAAAAATAAATCATTATATCAGAAATTGTATTATGCTATTGGAAATATGAATTTGGCCCACTGTGCAACGCCAACGGCGCTGGTGGCTACGTTAATGCCGTCGATAGCGAAAGCGCCAATTGCTGTGGGGGCTGCTGTGGACTGATACTGCTAAGACCATTCTTTGGCAGTCGACGTCGACGTCGGCGTTCTATCTAACAGCTGCTGCTACTACTGCTGTTACTGCACCAGCTGAGTGCTCTCTTTTCACCTTTCGTTCTCTTTAATTGTTCTCTCTCTTAGCTCGCCTCGCTTGGCGCGAAAAACTGTTGCTGTTGTTACTTAATCGCCGGCATCGTTTTACTCAACCTATACACTACAGTTTCCTTACAGCTTGCAAACTATAGCATTTAACTCACTCATGTATACATACATATTTATATTCTATATTTGCTAAACAATTGGCACATTTTGAAAATTCAATACAATTATAGTAGGAAAATCAGTTATTTCTTTTATGAATAAATAAAATAATAATATGAATTAGTTAATAAATAAATTTTTAAAATATAATTTTTGATAGCAGTTTGACTGATCTATAACAAAAATAGTATATACTCTTCTATCAAAAACACACGATTTCATTTGATATATTCTGAACTAAAAATAAATCAAAATGCATATAAGGTACATCTCCGGCTACTCTGCAACAGATGTAGCTCCAGATGTATGTAGTTAAAATTTAAAATAATCAATTCTATGATAATCTCGCCCTCTCTCTCTCTCTCTCTTTTCTCTATAATTATGGTAACAGTCTATTTATCATTAGCCAGCACGTGGCCAGCACTGATCGGTGGGCAACGGCACTCAGTGACAATTTGCTTGATAGAGATCATCAACAAAATGCTGACAATTTGTTGACATTTTTATACCCTGAGCCCATTTAAAATGTGAAATCGGGGTATAATGGTTTTGTTAAAAGTATGTAATAGGCAGAAGGAGGTGTGGCAGACCTCATAAAGTATATTATTGATCAAGGTGACGAGAAAAGTTTATATAGCCGTGTCCGTCTGCCCCTATGTTTGAACGCGTCGATTTCCGAAGATATAAGAGCAAGAGAGTTCATTCTTTTTGTTAGGTTTGTATATTGCAAGCGCAGTACGAGATTGTTTCAGAAATTCGATAACTTGTATCGTTCCAGAGCTATCGATAAAAACATATATCGAAAATTACATCTCTCTCATCTTTAGAGTTAGAGTGTCCAAGTCTTCTGCATATATAGATATTAATATAATACAATTTCGAATTCAGATTTTGGATGTCCCGAATTCACTCCATACGCAAAATGTGTAAGAAATCTATTTCAAATACTAGACACATACAGTTTGGTTTGGCATATAGATATGAATTTCATGATCATAATCTGAAAGTTTGATAACGATTATTAATCATTCATAATTAATTATTAATTCTTGGAATATTATTCGTTCGAAGAAGGCTTCAGGGGATCTCGTAGTCGAGCAGTCTCGACTATAGCTTTCTTACTTGTTTTGTATTGTCATTTGTTTCGGGTATTCCGCATGTTTCTTTTTTATTGTTTTGGTGAGTGATCTTGATGATGACTATGATGATTGTTTAATGGGAATTTTCATTTGCTATGCTAAAACTGTTGCAAAAGGCGGAAACGCTGAAATATAAATGTGATCAAACATAATAAATTTGATTACATTGAACTGAGTAATAGTCTCATTGTTAATATATGCTGAGTACTTCTTTTTCGTATAAAGCACAAATAAAAAAAAAACTTTAATAAACAAAATTATCATTGGGCAATTCTAAGATAGATTAATAAATATTGTAATGTTTCATAGTATTTATCATATAATCATTTTAGCGGTACAGTAAACACTTGTAGAGCGTGGAGTATAATAAAAATAATATTTACGTGGAACAAAATAGCAAGGCACCTTTGTAAGTAGAGCTATTATTTATTTATCATTATACACACAATTCAAAAACAAAAGAGAAACATTGTACACCTGCTTTAAGTGTTGCTAATTGAGTAAAATATTTCAAAAGCGAATATTGTATTGTGATAATGATGTTAATACGGGTTTCAAATGTTGATAGTATTTATTAAGTTGGTCAACAATAAAAGCCAGTTACTAAATGATAATCTATATAGATACAGTACATACTTGTCGGTGCACAATGAATTTGACTATTCGTTAAATACCAAAATAGGCATTGATACTTTGATCGATAAACAATTGTTAGTCATCTGACAGCCTGCTGTGCGCACTGAATTGGTTAATAAGACAAAAATATATATATAGTATTTCTGTTATGGGGAATGAACAAATGAATCATGAATTATATTTTCAAAACAAATAATATATGAATTGAAAATAAAGTTTGACAAATATTGCCAGAATTACCAACTACTTACAGATAACTTATGTTGTTATCTAAGGTTGGGCGCAATATTTATCGCATGCGATAAAAAGTTGCATGCGATAACATGTGTCTCTACTTTTTGCCTTTGGGGCGTTTTTTTTTTTATAGAATAATTTAGAATAAGCTTTGATATGGTTGTTGCAGATCGAATGTGAACCGTAATTTGCTTATTAATGATTAACACTTAAATAAATAACAATTTGCTTGTTGATTTAACATATTGTTTTTTTTTTTTATTATCAATGAAAAGAATGCGCAGCTGGAGATGGAGTGTATATATTCTAATTAGCTTTCTGGACACTACTCGAATTTCATAAATTAAATGGCAAATATTTCGTATTCGCATTTGATTATAAAAAGCGAGCCGCTTGCAGCACAGTTAAGCTACATAAACGGGCACCACTTGCAGTGTGCAAATGTCACTGATTTATGGCTAAGACCGGTGTGTGTATGTGTATGTATGAGTATGTAAGTATTTGGGTGTGTGCCAGTTGGTTTTATTTGACCAACTTAACTGGTTTAATAGCCCGGTGCCTAGGTAATGGGGTGTGTGTGATACTCACTTTTGGCCTGCTCCTTCAACGACAGCAGCGGCCGCTCCAGCTCCAGTTCCAATTCTAGTTCAAGTTCCCGTTCCATGCCAGCTGCGATGTCAGGGGTTAAGCAAGCAGCACTGTGACGTCTTGGCATTGTTCGCCCACTTTGTTATAGTTGTTTATAAATCAAAATGTAGATGGGCATTAACTAATTATTATTATTTATATTATGCGCAGAATGCTTAATTTAAGCTTTGATTTTAGTTTATTTTTACGACTTGGCGCCCCCGTCTTATCAGCAGCGTGCACGCTTATCACCGGCACTTGACCATGCGACTAGCTTGCTACTGGCAAGTAGGCGACTAACAAGTTGCTCTATATTTAAAGCCCTCTACATACACATACGTCACGGCTCTTAATCGGAAGCACTTTGCTAAAAGTTGTTGTAGTTAGGATTGCGCACTTGTCCCGCATATATCACGTTTCAATTGCCCACACTGCATATTCCAAATTGGGCAAACGTGTTGGCATTTGTTGGGATTTACTTTATTAGTTTTTGCAAAAATGAATCGATTGGGGCGTTGCTTACACTTATTTGTTTTTATTATTTTTCGGTCTGCCACAGTGTGAATATTTTTAGCCTTTTATTTACGAGAATTGTCACCGTCTTAGTTTTTTTTGCGCAACGTGCGAACTGTGCAACGGACAGCGGCCAACTGACTTACTAAACGCTGCTCTGGCCAGCCTTAAAGTCGCTTCACTTCTCTTCACCTCCGTTCAGTTCCGTCTCTGGCTGTTGAGAATCGATCAGCCAAAAAAGAAAAAGAAAAAATAGCTAAAACAAAATATAATGATAAATTCGCAGTGTGCTGCCGGTTTTTGTTGTGTTTGTTTTGGTCTGATATTATAATTGCGAGTGGGCAGCGGCAAGAGCTCTTCGAATCGAAATCGAATGAGATGGAATGGGATGGCAGTTGATGTTGTGGGATTGGCGCATTAAAATGTATTTACACGTTCATTGAATATATTTAAGCGACTCACATTTATTTACCAGAAAAATCAAAACAAAGCACTTGCTATGGAACACGGTCACGAATTTAATTGACAGCTGAATAACATAGTCTGACAACGTGTTGAACTTAAATAACCCCGATGGTATGGATCGTATTAGTTAATACCCACTTATCCAAATAACCTGTAAGTTATTAGCGAAAGATTAACAATGTTAAAGATGAAGTCATTATGTACGCAATTACCAAACAAATTTAAGATAAACATTCAATTACTGTTCAAATAAAACCATAAAATGAAGTAATGGAAACTGCGGAGAAAACAGCCAAAATGTAGATAATTACTTAACTTTATTGACTTTTCATTATTAAATATCTGCATTAATTACAGTAGATAAGACGGATTTCAACAACAAAAATCTTATACAACTCAAGCAGTTAAATACATATATATTTAATGCATGGTCAGCTTGGTAAGAAACTTTCCACTTTAAATATATCATATATTGAATATATCAGCGAATATTATAATATTATTAAATAGATATAATACAGCGTGTGTGTTTGTTGGTCGCCATTTGTTATATTGAAAAGTAGAAGATTAGATTGCAAAGAATTAAACAGTAGTAAATAAGCTGTTGAAATTGTGCCGCCTAAAACTTTTCCCCAAAAGCGCACCTAAAAAGCGAAACTCAGATGGGTTTCAAACCGAAAAGCACGATAGACGAAGCTTTTGGAATATCCTCGGTGAAATTCACCACACGTCGACACTGTTTACTTTTCCCAGGATATTGCTCAACCTTAACCGCATAATAGAGCAGAGATTTAGCACGCATTAAACAACATCAAAATAAACAAACAATTTCGCAGACAATTGCTTCAAGCAGTTCAAACAGCCACAACGAATTGCGTTTGACGGTTGAGGGAGGGGTTTGCGTTTAGTCCTGAGGACTAGGGGTGGGGTGGGATTATCCTGCAGAAAAGTGTTCGTTCCTTGCTGGTCGTGTGGCGGCGTACAAATTTACTGACAAATTTTCTCTGGTCTTGTTCTGGTGTGGAAGCAAAACGCTAATCGATATGTTCCAGACGCAAGTCCTTGATCCACCCAACCAGTCGAAGGCCAGCATAACAGTTAGGGATGCCATGGAGTGTGTGCGTATAAGAGTGTGTTTGATGGCTGCTGCTCCAGTTGAGTGCACCATAAAAACCTTTTGACACTATCAATCTGGTTTTTGTTGTTATTTTTGGCTGGCTGCAAGTCAACCCTTAAATTGAGCTATATGAACACGACTTTAAGCAATTTGATTAAATAACAATTATGCAGTGCCTCAGTAAGGTACTATACACTTCTTATAACCTGAAAATTTTAAATTATAATGAGTATCAGCATTTCTTACTTAAAAGGCAATTGGGAATAAATATTCATGAGTATATACGGTTTATCTTTAAATTATGTTCTACTCTAATAAATTGATAAATTAATATTTTCTGCACTCTTCTTCTTCTAACTTTACCTAATTCCATAGAAAGTATTGTTTAATCATTTTCTAAATAAATAAATAACTGTATATAGCCAATTATTTGGTGTGACAGGCGACAAGTACGATAATATGCAAAGCATATGAGAGTTTATTTTTATTTCCGTTCTTTCCCACAGTCGGGTCAAGTCCAAGTGGAAGTGTGCATTGGCGATAATCGCCTTGCTCGGGCGCACTCGTTTGAAATGCGATAATTTAATTGTGGTCCAATGACATATCCGCCGCATAGAAACAACAACAACTACAACAACAACAACATAACGGGAAAAATAACAATAGTAGGTGAACGATATTCATTCGAGGGTAGCTAGAGCAATTGCTAAAGTTAAATTAACAATCGTGTTTACATTGGTTTGTAACAAGATTTCACTTAAGGATGTCAGCTTTGGGCCTGCACCGGTATCCAGGATACTTACCCTGCATCAAAACTGATTACTGTCATCAGCTCTTCGTGCCGCGGAGTGTGCGCCGGCGCGTGTATGCCAAACCAATTTGACTGGTAATGAAAAGGTTTGCGCATCCGCATACGCCCTGACATATTGTTTGTTCATTGTTCGACTTTGCCTCGCGCTGGTTTTTCGCGCCTCGGGGTTAACGCACGTGACCTGGTCGTTTGCCAGGGCGGGGCGAGAGCTCTGACGTAGCTAATTTGTGCGTAAACCAAAACATCAAATAAACATAATTCAATTTCAACAATTGCTCTGACTGTCTGCGGTTTCAAGTGGTGCCTGAGGAATACATCTACAGATATATAGCTGCATATTTTTCCCTATAAATGGACTCAGATAGTGCGGCATTCGTTTAATGGACTGTAAACTGTAACGGACTGCTCTACGATGTGATCTAATTGTTGCAAGTTCTCGCACAATTTGTCATCTCGTGGGAATCTCACTCTTTCGAGTAACCCTACAACTCGACGCCTAAAATTTCAACAGGTTGAGTTCCGATCAGCTTTCGAAAAAGCGGCGCCATCATGTTGATCTCACATTACTAACAGCCTAGCAGAGAGCTTTAACGCACATTTGACAGCAATTTTAGATTGTTATTAGGGTAAATTAAGAGAAGCAAGTCCCTCATCGCAGGGTATTTGCTTCTGGCCGTACTCATCCCACGCTGGCTACAAAGGAAAAACATGGCGGCCGCCTGCTGTGAGCGATATAATGGCAAAATGTCAAAAACAGGTGAAGTATACAAAAAACTGCAAAGTTTACTTTCAGTTATAAAGACTAAAATATGCACTACATCAAATTAAAAAAAACTTTTGAAATATATGTATAAATATGCTACAAATCATATATTTGAGGTTTCATACAATAGTCATTAAAGCTGAGACCTAAATTAATTTCCTTAATTCTAACCTAATTTAATTCATTTCTAACCGTAATGTATAGAACGTAAATTACACAAGCGACAGCCGTTTTAAAATAGCATGTATTACATGATTTTTTTTCTTATAGAAGTTTTTAGAAACTAATTAAAGTAAAATAAAATTAATAAAATTTATAATTATAATTATATAATAATTTAAATATTCTTTTGATTTATTTATTATCACATTTTGAAGTTTTCCTGTCTATCTTTCAAATTATAAATTTGAGTACAACTATTTATCTCATTAAACAAATATGCCTTGATATTTTCTCACAGCTTCCAGCAAACAATCGCCTTGTGCTAAAACACCCTGTAGTACTTGACAAGCTCCGCCCCTCAGAATCCAGACGAATAGTTGCAAGGACATTTAGGGGTTGATGAGTACACGCATGTAAACATGCACATAGACGGAGTAGCAAAGCTGAGGCATTTCCAATTGGATCTGCGATGCTATAAAAGGCTCTGAATTCCCAGGAGATGTTCTCATTACACATTTTAACTTATTGGACATCGCCCGCATATTTATTAAATATTTTAAAGTAGACTATTGTATAAGTTTTTACTAATAAGTTTATTAACTAAATTAAGAAGTTAACCAAAATGTCGCGAAATCAATTGCCAGATTCATCCTCATCTCCGCCCATAAGGTGAGCGGCTGTAAAAGCATAAGCAATATATAAACAATATTTCGGAGATTGTTATAAAATGACAAAAAAATACAAATATAAGACAAATATTGACTAGTACATTTCAATGAAAAAATATTTACATGTGTTTTCCGGCGGCAATTAAAATTTATTTTAAAATCATAATTTTTACTAACAGCCATTTACCATATCACAATTTTGATGATGATTTAATAAATGAACTACCATCTTGCATCTATGCGGGTCAACATCAGAGTGGTGTCGGTGCAAGTAGCGGTGGCATCTCATCCGGAGGCTCCGGTTTACGTCTTAACTCTAACAATTTAAGGCACATTCAACAGCATTATTTGCATCAGGGTAATGGTAAGTAAATTTAAATATTTTCAAGATAATAAATTCGAATTCATATTTATATAGTTTATTAATATATCTAACAAATTTGATTTAACTCGCATGATCAATACTTAAAAATTTATTCTATCACAAAAGCATAAACTGTAATATTTCTATTTCTATTAGTTATTTGTTATTTGAAAAGAATTATTTTAATTAATTTCGTATCAAAATTTGGAAAGAAATTAATCTAAAGTATGCTAAATAAAAATGTGGAAAATGATTAAATTCATGCCGAAAGAGGTTCTTCCCAAGAGTTCATTAAAGTTGCACATTAATTTTATTTTATTGTACACAAGTATATAATAAATAATATAAGATGCTATTGAGGTCGAAACTCAAATTCAACAAATAAATCGTTTCGGAATCATATATGTAGACATATGGCAAAAACCTTGTTGTACTGTGTAATAAACAGTTTTTAAATTTATTTTATTTCAGAAAACATACTCGATTCATCTACAAATTCAAATAATTTGGTGTCTCTTAATTCTAATAATGCCACACCCATGTTATGCAATAGTCCAACGGCGACCAGTAGCGTTGGTGGTGGTGGTGGAGGTGGAGGCGCAGCCGGAGGCGGAGGTAGTGGTTCAGGCCCTAACTCGGCAGGAGGACCCTCGAGTGGAAGCTATGGCGCAGCGGCTGCATCCAGTTACAAAATCCAACGGCAACAAGCAAATGTGCGGGAAAGGAAACGCATCCAGAGGTCCGCACCAACTGGGTACACTAAATGGTCTTTTCCATTGCACACTTAGCTATGCCCTGTATTCCCTGCAGCATTCCACTAATGAGCATTTCTTCCTCTCTCTTTCAACCTATATTTCTCTTGCGCTCTGCAGTAGTATCAATTCTGCGTTTGATGAGTTGCGAGTCCATGTGCCCACATTTCCATACGAAAAGCGTCTGAGCAAAATCGATACGTTGCGCCTGGCCATTGCGTACATTTCACTTCTGCGTGAGGTGCTTCAAACGGATTATGATCCGCTTACCTATGTGGAGAAGTGTCTACGCGGCGAGATCAAAGCTGATCGAGCGAATTGGAATACAAGTGATCTAACAGCACGTCTTTCCTGGATCAATTGGGAAAATCTGGGTGTCCACCCAGGACGACGCACTCTTCTCACATCGCTAGCATTATCCTCGGAGCCAATGTGCGGTGCACATTGTGGTATGCCATAAGCTAACAAGCGATTTGTTTTAAACCAAAAAATTTTGTTATTCAAGGAATATTGTAAATATTCCAATTTTCATTCGAATAGTAGGAATTATTTCAATGATTTTTAACTTACTTAAAACTATAAATTTAATAATAATTAATTTTAAAACAAACATGTTTTAGGCAGTCAAAAGCAATATATTAATCGAAGCATCAATAAATAATTCGACACAAGAAGCCCAATGAGATTATGTGTTAAAATAATTAGCTCCGAAAAGTAGGCTATTCATATAGATACGCATAGTAAATAAGATATACAAACTATGTCTTCCCTGGAATATAAATTACTAATAAAAAGACGATCTCATTATCTAACAAATAGCAGTAATATTTATTTAAAAAGCATATTAGTTGCACTAATCAAACGACACTTTATATCATTTAAAGTTTACATTTGTTCGCTGGTTCGTAGAGTTTGGCCTAAAAGGCAAGTGTTAACAAATCAATTCCTCAAATTATATTTCAGGATATACATATAAATATATATATAGTATCAGCGTAGACAGTGAGTATTGCAATGTGCTCATTGGCAAACTATAAATACAAATGTCATAGTAAATAGCTAGTTAGGTATTTGTATTTGTCTTTTTGTACATAGCAATCAACTAACAGGCTTTCGCAAGTATGCAATGATATAAAAGCAGTTTATAAAATAGATTCATATATAATTTAGAAATTTTCTACAAAACACAGCGTTATGTAAAGTATGTATTACTATATGCTATAAAATAAATACTTTTTCATCAACAAAGAAAATAAGAGCACACCAAAATAATAAAACGTTTTACATTACACATTTACAAATACTTTTATATGCTGTATATAGGCGATCTATGCATGTCTTCCGCTTACTTTTTGGCAACGACTACAACTACAATTAACACACACACAGACGCATATATATATATATATATATATATATATATATATATATATATATATATATATATATATATATATATATATATATATATTGTGCATATATGTATATGTAATTAAATTAGCTAATTTATCGAATTGGAATTTAACTTTGGTATATTAAGTGTTGTTTCGAATAATACTCTAAATACATTGGCTACAATGATAATATACATAAATACACGTAATATGTATATAAATTGGACACATTTAAGCTACATCTCTAATAATTGAATTTTACGATTGCTTTCTTTTGTTTCCATATTAGTTTTTGGTGAGGGTCTTTTCTTCTTTTTTGTTCTATTTTGATTAACTGCTTAGTTTCCATTTAACACTGCTACTTTGCGCAAGCTCTCAAGCTCGTTGCGTTTCAAACGCAAGGAAAACATGGCTTCTATAAACCTATGACAATCGGTGACTATGTTATCCTGTATCATATGATCGCGAAACATAGTGGCCAGTGCTGCAATATCGTCACATCCCAATATATCATTCTTATGTGTAATAAACATGGCCAAAGCTGCGCGAAATACAATCTGCAAATACATATGTAATTAGTATCCATTATTTTTATATATTTTCCATGACTTGCCTTATATCCTTCAGCAAAAACACAATCCCATATTCGTAGTACAGTTTCCACAGGCAAAACTTCGGCAAATATGCAAATGAACCATTTGCTAGCTATCACCGCATAGGGCAAATCTGTTTGATGAATGGAAAATAAGAAAAGATGAATATGATGTTGTTTAAGAGAACCCGTTTAATTACTCATGTCTTCGACGTGTCGGTTAACAGATGGCACACGCCTTATGACCAGCTCTCTGAATACAGCCAAGTCACGCAACAGATTGGCCATGTTGTGTGAATGATACTGTGGCACAATATTCTCAACGATATGCTTCAGTAGCCAGAAGGACTTCTCCTCATCATCTGTGACAATGAGTAGCAGACCGGCTATATAGTTGAGACCCTGGCAGTAGCCAACATCACGATTATGGTGCGCATAAGCGCAGAGTATGTTAAAGAGGCGTTCCTTCTTGGCATCGAAGTGGATATTGTCGGGAAACGTACGAGGTAGATCGATTGATATGGAATCGCAGATTTCTTTGTTGAAATGTTCGATATTTAATAAACTACGATAAAGGTTGGGATTTCGTTGTTTTGCCTCATCGGCTCCACTGATTTTCATCCAAACATCCGCACGATATGGACCTGGTATGCCCTTGCGTATATACCGTTTTAGTTTCGGACTGATCAATCTGAGATCTGGATTCTGCTGAAGCAAACTCTCCCATTTAATGCGCCGGCGCGTTAATATCTTTAAGTAACCATCCATAAACTTCTCATAGAACTTGTAGTCGAACTTATCACCACGCTTAAATCCGTACTCGTCCACATCGCTGAAATATATTAATATTAAAACATTTCAAATACAAACTATAATTTATAGGGGCATAGCACTTACCTAAACTTGGAACTTGCGGTCGCTTCCATATGAATTATGACTAGTTTTTATTGCTCAGTTGGTAATATTAAATTGTAATCTTTTTTTTTTTTTTTTGTTTTGTATTATTTCCTTTTGTCCGTTAGTCAGTAGTGCTTGTTGTTGCTGCAGTTTGTCAGTTGTTCTTTTTGGTTCATGGCCCCCATTAATTGCTTTTTGGAATTGTGTGCACGTTCAACGCTTCCGTAGCTGCCACTGGTGCAACTTCAACTGCATAAATAATAGAAAAAATTAAATTTAATAGATATTCTTATTTATTTTGTTTTTTCGACTACTATTTACATCGAATGTCCTTCGGAATTTCCAAAACAGTCGCTGTTACTTCAATTGTTGTTTTTGTAGGCGTTTTAGCGCGCCTCGAGCACTGATAACATTACAAACAGCAGCAGCAGTGGGTGGTAGGTAGGTAAGAAAATTTTTATCACACGCTTAACGTCTTTACTTTCACTCTTGACAAACTGCGGTATTCAGGGTGGGATTATACTACTTGATTAATTACTAATGGTTTTCTGCTTATTAATTCCGACAGTGGATTTATCTTTTTTATTTTGCTTTCAGTCCGTTTTTTATTTTCGATCAAACACAAGTGTTAGGCGTTATGTTAAGAAATGTCAATGAAAATTTTGCAAATTTTTAATGAATATGGTGGTAGCACTCACCTGTTGACGTCACATTAATAGCATCCTGGAATTTGCTGCTGTATTTAAAAGTTATCATCTGCAAATTATTTCATCTTATCTCAATTTTACTTTTTCTCGCGAGTTGCGAGTCGCGAGACCCAGGTAGCAGCACAACAATGTCTGCTTCTTCCATCATTCGATGGTCACCCTAATGATAACAGCAATGTAAACGCCACTACAGTAACATTTGCTGTTATTAGCAGTGAGTATTTTATACTATCTGTAATAGTATCAGGTTTGTATACAATGAATAATGATTAAAATGAATGAATTATAATACCTAATGAATGATTTTAAGACCAAAATATAACATTACATGTATGTAATGTAATATAATTTTGGGAGCTTATGGCAATGAATTTGACACCCATAAATAAATGATTAAATTTCATTTGAATAAAACTGGTTTTAGACGCGTTGCCAGATGTAGTCAAATATTGAACAGCTGTGTTTTTGCTGAAATGCTGATATTGTCAAGCAATCGCAACGTGCCTGTGACACATTACGCAATGTATGAAACAATCTAAGGTAAAAGGCAAAACAAATTTTGACAAGCTAAAAATTCATGTTACAAATAACGTTAAATTTGCAGACGCTTCACCAAGATCAGACTCAGGCTATCAACAAATAAAACAATGCTGCGTAAAGCGTCGATGTTAGCTGCAGCCGTAGCCGTAACGTCCACCGGAGGTAATCCACCAGCGAAAGAATCGCTCGTGTGTAAACCAAGTGATTTGCCTATCTACGGTTCCTTGCGCCCAGCAGAGTAAGTGCATCAATTGATGTCTGGTACCACACATAGGTTTACAATTGCATAAACTTGCAGGCCACAGAAGTACCCTGAGCACAAGCGGACAGTTTCGCCGTTGCAGAATACTCTAGAGGATGGCGTCCGTTTTGTTCGTCTTGAAGTCCGAAAGGGGTGCAAGGTTTTAGGCGAACAGACAGCCGTTGTTAGCGAATATTATAACACGGCAAAAGATCACACGCAACGTTCCATTGATTTTCTGAATGAGCCTCAGAATTCGATGCACCGCAGTGGTGCCATTGTGATGGGTGGTCTGGCTGGTTTTATATTTGCAGCTCGTGGCGGATTCTTTAAGAAAGTGCTATACACAACAATCGGTGCTGGCACTGTTGCGTCACTCTGTTATCCACGCCAGGCGGAGGAGAATGTGCGCATTGTATTGTACGAGGGACGCAAGATATTTGCAGTTGCATATAACTTTATCAAAGGCGTAAAGCCCGGCGAGGAGGTCTCCATCGAGCCAATTCAGAAGTTTCCCACAACTCTGAAGGATCTCAAGTTCTTGGCAGTAGATTTGATCGACGAGGCTAAGGAAACCATCTTCCCAAAGAAGAAGTAAACACCAGCAACATGCAAGAAATACGATCTAGCAACCATACTGAGCTATGCTACGACTTTAATCAACTTTTATAATATCAGTCGAAAAGAATTCCGATCATTCATATAATCATGTATGAGCAGCTTACTTTACTCTCTGTTGACTCTGTTGGCACACTGTGCCACCGGCAATAAACTCAAGTTGAGCATCAATTTGTTTTTTGAATGGACACCGACAGAATTTCGCTTATATTGTTTGGCCATTGATTGATTATTCAAACTGGTGTCAAATGTCGTCGGCTAAAAAAGTGAAATTTTTGCCGTGCTGTGAACTGGCGAAGTCTTCAATTGAACTCGTACTCGTACTCATACCTCATTGCGATTGTGCCAATCATTCCCACTCGATGACTGAAAAGTTAATGAATGGATCGAAATTGAGGCTGCCGTTAACTGCAATTGTTGTTCATCATTTACGCACTTGACCATTGCGGGAAGCTGAAGAAGTAACTCAATTCAAGATTGTAATAATGATAATGCATAATTGCTGTATGCTATGTACGGTGTATTAATGTAATTGGCGCAGCGAGGGTAGATTGATCAGTAATAGGTCTAGTCTAGACACATTTAATTTGATATGGATAATGATTAGTGTATAGCTATAAAACGGAAGGAATATATAGTTTTTCATCACTTATAATGGATCATTTCTTTTTTTTTTTTTTTTATTTATTTCACCTTTAAGGAATATATAGTATTTAGGCACTCTAAAATTATCTATTCAATGAAAATTTTTCTTCTTCACAATTTAATAATATATTGTCAATAGATTTATTTGAGCTCATCTTTATAAATAAACTTGTTCTTTGGGCAAGATACAACATTATGATGTTTGTATGCGATTTGTTTTATAAATTATGTAGATTAATTATTAATGTCTAGACTAAAATACCAACAACGTTACAACGAAAATGACTTTTGTTCTTTTGTTCATTTCTGTTTTTCTTTTTTTTTTTATGTTTTATATACACAAATATTGATGAAATTATATCATTTATATATATCCATATGTCAGACAACTTAAAAACAATTTTCGCTAGACTAACTTAGTGAGCTTGACTAAGTGTGTGCGGTCAATGCAAATTGTTAAATTGAAGCTAACTAAGCTTAAGATTCATTTAAATTAAAATCACACAAACTTAAAACATACATTTAATAAATTAAAACAATAACAAGAGTTGAGCATATCGACAATGCAGACACAGCTTATCATCTCACATGCTCCAGTATCCAGGGCACGAATTTTGAGATGCGCGTGCAAACGCCTGGCAAATTGGCCTCGGCACAGCCAATTCCCCAGGATATGATGCCGGCTAGAAAGAAGCGTCCGTCCTGTGACTTGGCCTGCAGAAATCAAATTAGAAATTGCAGCTAAGCATTATTTTGTGATTGAATAGTATAGTGGGACTTGGCTCACCTGCAGTGGACCACCTGAGTCACCTTGGCACGAGTCCTGGCCGCCTGTTTCGTAGCCAGCGCATAAGAAGATATCTGGTATGAATTCCTGGCGGCCGGCGCGCAGAAACATGGACTTGCAATTATCGTTGCTCACAATGGGCACTGAGACCTGCATTGAATGCAATGAGTGAGAAAATACGACAAGCGAATTTAGCGTGCTGGCTTACCTCCTGCAGCACCGAGGGCAGTGTGCCGCCCTCGCTGAGTCGACCCCAGCCAGTGACCGTGGCATTCATGCCAATCAGCAGACTCTCCGTTTCGGGCAAGCAAATGGGACTGACATGCGGCGCAAATTCTAGAGGCTGCTCTAGCTTCACCAATGCCAGATCGTATTCATATGTAAAGAAATTGTATTTGGGATGCACCACCTTCTTCGACACGGCGCGCTCAATGTATGGCAGCTGCTCCTGCACATGTGAGAAGTCATACTCGCCCACGCGTATGCGAATCTGTGAGATGAGCAGACTACAAATGTGGAGTGCGAGAGAGGAAGAGAGATAGAGAGTAAATAAAGAGAAGCACAGTATGTTTGATAGTGTGATTTATGTGTGTGTGTGGTGCAGTTGGTAGTTGTTACTCACTCGTCTACACAGTGCCCTGCCGTGGCTATCCAGTTCTCGTTGATCAAAGCTCCACCGCAGCGATGTGTGCTAGAGAAGCCAAAGAACGAGGTGCGTCGCACAGACACCTGCCAGGGCCAACGACCGAATGCCGCGCTCTTGCCGCCCACAATCCGAGTCTCTGGACGCGTCAGCATCGGCACTCCACATTCTGAACACAAACATACATACACACATAGAAACATATATATTTATGAACAATTTGATTGTGTCAAATACATTAGGCGTGGCTGTTCGTGGACTTACCGCTGCGTGCCGCTGAGATGGTCTTCACCTGGCCAAGTATGCCGGCCTCATCTGTGGAGGAGTCCGTTATCTCATTGGATTCAATGCCAGCCGTGGGCTGCTGAGATGTTGGACTCGGACGTGGTCTGTAGGTTGATACAGACGCAGCTGCTCCCGCCGTTGTGGACATGGATGAGGATGTGGAACCTGTTGTAGTGCTTGTTGTGGTGGGTCGCTGGTAGGGCTTAGTAGGCTTCCGAGTGGTTGTTGTTGTGGTGCTGGTTGTTGCTTTCGTTGTCGTTGTTGTTGTTGTGCCCTTTGTCGTTGTTGAGGTTGTTGTTGTTGTTGCTGCTGATGTTGATGAGGACGACGCGACTAATGATGTGCCCGGCAACAGCTGGAAGGTAGCCAAAAGTGGTAAACATTATGCTAATAGTTACCCAAGGAGCTCAACATATTTCACATGCAAAGAATCAATTTTTCATTCCACTGCTAAGTTTTTGCGGAGGCCAAATGAAGCGCCTATGCCATGACCAACGTCCATATACCCTTACGAAATACTAATAATCGAGAACATTGAAAACAAGATCTATGCATAGCATTGCCAAATATCAAAAGGTAATTTACCAAAAGAATTTACATTTAATTTAACATACTTTTGGTTTAGTTTTTGATGAGTCAAATTAACAAATTTATAAATCAAAATATTTATATATTAAAGAAAGAAATATATACCTAATATGTTTAAAAATATAAATATATTTTAATATGTATATAATTCCAATAAAGAAATATATACATATAATTTAATAAAGAATTTCTATAAAAGTCTAGCCAAATTAAGTTATATAATGTATAATACAAAATATATTCTCACATTTTTAAATACTTTAAGATTTTGTAACAAAGCTGGAAGAAGTTTTCAATTGAATTAGTTTGCTTGAATACTTTCATGATACCCTAATCCTTGCCAGCAAGTGCAGAACAACACACCCCAGAGACAAACCTCTTGACTACGTCAGCATCATCGTAAGACAAATCTTATATCAGCTTTGGGTCTGGCTTTGTGCAAACAATAAAATGTCCCCCAAGGCTGTGGCCTCAGCCAGAGCATCCCAGTCTGATCGAGGAGTAAATGACCTCGTCGCTCGTTTGTTTCGCTTTCGACATCAATGCATCACACACACACACAGAGCGTGTGGAGCAGGATGAGGAATTGTGGCAGGCAGACAGAGAGATGAAGACGCGTATTTACATACCTGAGGCCTGGTCGGTATGGGTTTGGGTTTGGGCTTCGGTCTCGTCTGCATCATTGTCGTCGTCGTTGTCGTTGGCAGCGGCGTTGGCGGCCGCTCATAGACAATCGGCTTCTTTGTGGGCTTTGCCGGCTTGGAGGGACGCATAGTTGCTGGCAAATTGACGATGCCGGGCTTGGTCCAGCCGGTGGGTCGCGGCTTGGTAATAAAGCTTGGCTCGGTGGTCATGTGCCAATGGTGGTGCTGTGGCTGCTGCTGCTGCTGCTGCGGCGGCGACTGCTGGTGCGTTGATGTATGCCAAATACTATCTGTTGGTGTAATTGTTAGTTGTTTGTTTGTTGTTTGTGAGTCCATAAGTCTGTCTTCCATAACAATGCATCAGGCGCCACACTCAATACTCACTCGAAGTGCTCGTCGCCTGGCTGGCTGCACTCTGCAAATCGGGCGGTGTCGTTGGCTTCGGATGTGGCCTGGATAAAGTGCCCTGATGCACCGGACCGGAAGGACGAATGACCAAAGTACCAGCTCCATGTGGACGTTCAATAGTTGTCATACCGCTGCATAAATAAAATTATTACAAATTTAGTTAGCTTTTTAATATATATACTTATAGAAAATTATGTAAACTATTTATTTTAAATATCACGGAGTTTACTTTAAGTAGCCATAGTTCATCTAATTGTTAATAGTAATCTGCATCTAATTTAACAACTCAACGATCTATAAAACAAGAACGTTAAAGGAAACAAATTCTCTCATGCAAACACAGATTTAGTATTAATAATAGCTATAGAGCTCATCTTTCTTTTTATTAATAAGGTTATGAAGAGTTTTTTGACTTGTAATAAAAAATAACTAAAATTTAAAAAAAATAATAATATTATATATGTATACAACATATTTTTCAGACTGTAAACTTAATAAATATTTACTTAGGTTATATTTTAAGACATTTTAAATTGACAGTCTAAATTTCTTAAGAATCAAGCTCAAATGAATTTTCATTATTAACTACTTGTCGCACTTCGAATTCAATTACTGGCCAATGCTATATTTTAATTTTGTAGAAATAATTGGATTTATTAAACACGCTCCACTTTCGCCAGTTAAAAATAAAAAAAAATAAAAATAATGAGAGAATTTGTTTGCAGGGAAATTAATTTGGAAAATTCTTTTATCAATAGTATACACAATCGAAAGAAATGGATTAGAGCCGCCTTTATTTACCCACCTGATTAGCGGCTTGTGTGGCTGCGGTGGCGGTCGAGGCCTCAGCGACAGGGGCTTGGTGGGTCGCGTGTATGAGAAGCCCGTGTGGGGCAGCACAATGTTTTCGGTGTAGTTGTGGGCACAGCATGAACCAAACATGAACGAGTCAACGCACATGCCCACGTGCTGGCCCTCAGACTTGATGCACTCCCAAACAAACATGCAGGTGCCCTCGATGCGGCCAAAGGAGCACGGTTTGGGGCTTATCTTAAAATTGTGGCTGCGCTGCAGATCAGCGGGTGTGTAGTAGCCATCCAGGCTATGTGGACTGCGATAAAAGCTGGGCAAGGATGTGCTGTCATCCTCGTTTGTGGAATCGTAATCAAAGCTGTTGCTGCTGCTGCTGCTACCGCTCCCGCTGCCACTGTGCTGTGGTGTGATAAGTGCCGCCGTCGCTGCGGCTACACAATTGACTAAGATAAAGGCTACTAATACTGCTACTATTTGGTGTCCGCTGCTCTCTGGTATCGCTGCAGTTGCTCTGTTGACTAGCCAACGCTGTTTGGGCCACATCTTCGGGTCTGTGCTGCTGCCAAAAAACAGTAAAAACCAAAACGAAAAGATAAATGAAAAAGTGTGCTGGGGGTAATTTAGCATTAGACATGTTACCTGCCGGAACACTGGTCATGTTCCAGATGCCCCCATACCCTGCACATCGCTTTACCTTCTGATCCCTACTAATTAAGTGCACTTGTCGCATGTTGGGTACTCTAAGCAACTGCACAACAACAATAACATCAGCGACAGCTAAAAAACGGGCATGTAGCTTCAACGATTTCTACTCTTTATGATTGCCAGCTGTTTGCTGTTGCTGTTGTTATTATTGCAGTCACAGTTGTTGCAGTTTTTTGTTTGACTGCAAGCAGCCAGTGACTGGTTTAATTACAACTTTTCACTTTTGCCTCATAATCAGTTTTTGTTTTTTTTTCGTTTTAGCGCACTATAATAGAAAAAATTTATTGTGATCGCACGAATATGTTTTACAACCGACGACACATGCTACAATTAATAATATTGTATTGTGGCAAGAAAAAATAGCGTCCCAAGTCAGAAATCTTGGCCGGGCCGGGCCAAGAGCTCATCAAAGCGGAATCATTTTGAAGTTTAATTAAAAGTTTACTCAATCCCAACGCAGAGCACACGCCATCAAAGTGGATGTTTGCGTTTCAGCTGATGCCATACAGTGCAACCAGCCACAAGTACGGGTACAGTAATCATATTAGCCTCCTACAAGCCAAATTGGTAGCCCCTACCCCTGCCCCTGGTTGACAACTTACCTGTGTCTGTGTCTGATTAAAGTTGCTTGCTTCATCGGTAACGTGCCAGGCGCATGTCTGCAGTCATGGAGTAGAAGAAGCGAAAGGTTTGTTATTAGTTTTTGTAGTTTTTTTTTTTATATATATATTTGCTCGAGAGTGGAATATAGCAGGGCTATAATTAGTGGCTAACTATAAGTATATACTTATATTATATGATTGGTCATGCATGCGGTGCAAGAGCTACACACGCCCACCCACCAATAAAAGCCTTTCATAGCGATCCATGTATTCGCATATCTTTATCGTATATAGACTAAGGCAATATTGCAGATTATAATCGATGGCGACTACAATTGTGCATCATATACGTAGAGAATATGAATATCTTATGTTAAAATTGTTTAAAATTATGTAATTTTAAGAATGTTAAAAATATTTGTTTAAAAATATATAAATAGAAAAAAAAAGTCCACACAATTGTTTCTTTTTTTTTTAATAATCAAACAGGGAATTATTATACATATTACAATTTTGTGTAAGACCATAATAATAAAAAATATATAAAATGACCAATAAAAGACGTATTGAAATTCACTACTTTATGAAGAATATTGTGACATTGAAAGAAAGAGTAAAAAGCAAGCGAAAGGGAAAGTATGAAACGAATATAAGCTTCGCATGTAATGATGATTTGCTCTTAAATACATTATTATAAACATTTACTCGAATGGACCTTTAGAAATGGATAAAAAAAAAAAAAAAAAAATTATACTTAATAAAAAGTCGGAGAAAAATTTTAAATTTATTTTAAAAGTATTTTTTATTTATAATATATTTAACCTTTGAAGATTTTTAATGTCCTGCTTAACAATAAATACATTCTCTTGATATGTCCCATGTTGTATCAATCACAGCCGTTTTGATAACAATTAGCGTAAATTATTAACACAATTGAAAATGATTGAATTAATGGTAACGTTTATCGTAAATATTCCCAAGCTGTGTTTATCGCTCCATCTCATCAATTATAATTACAAATCACTTAAACTGGAACCGAAATATTTCTGCACGTCATGCGCCAACAGCTGACGATTGAAATTGAAATTGAGATCGAATGACTTTAATTTCAGTCTATTTTTCGAGCGTTTCCGACCTCTATTACAACTACTCAATTTATAATAGTTGACGCCAAATGTAATTTTCACTCTAATAACTTTATTTCAGTTTGAAATGAAGATAGGCACCAGGTCGATCCACCGATCGATGAGAACTGGGAGCTGCCACACGCCATTTATGAGCTATTGAGCGCCTGAACCGTTGCAAATTAATTTCGTTACGTTTTCATTTCCTCAACAAAACGATCTGTTTAACTGCATTATTTTTAACTCGCATTTTTGTTATATTAGCTTCTTTTAGTTTTATTTTAGAGACCCGTAAGGTAATTACCCCGCTTAACCGCCCTGCAAAGCAGAAGAGGCAGCCATACCAAAAGTAATCTTTTGAGCTAATGACTATCTTTTAGAGAACCCACGACCAACAACAAAAAACTAAACAAAACAAAAAAAAAAAAAAAAAAAACTTAAAAGACAAGTAGCCACAGACTGACAAACGATTAGACAGAACCAGACCCCAACCCCGGCGTTGGCCATGCCAAAGGCCAAATAATTTTGTAGCAAAATCTTTTTTGTTCAACTAAGTATTAGAAAAATGCAGCAGCTGACAGGCAAACTGACAAACGCGGCACAGCGCAACAGAGGTATACTGCTGCTACGTGTGGATCACAGACCGAGCTTCAGCCGATGCTACAACTGGCAGCTAGTTGCACAGTAATTGTAATAAGAATTGCGCAATTTGCGTCAGTCACTTAACTCTAAAGGCGAAGGTGAACGCGATGGCGAGAGCTACCGACACCAGCTACCAGCTTTCGGTTGCACTAGCAGTTGCAGGTTCGATCTGCTTTAAAGTGTGGAAAAGTCACAGCCTGCCTAGTAAGTGGTGGGCTGGCAGGCGAACCTGCCCGGTAGGCGTTTTGTCAATCGACAGACGATCGACAGACGATCGACAGGCGACGGCATAGATGACAAGCCGCCCAGGCTAATGAAAAAGATAAACAACTGGATCACACGACTACAGACCAGACACGCAGCTGGGCCTCAACTAAAGTCCGGCTTCTATCTCATACATTAGATAACACATGTCCATCTACAGCTCGACGTCGACGTCGACATCGGCATCTTTTGAGCCGCTCTCTTGTTATAATCACAGCGCGTAACGTAAACACAATTTTTGAGTGGCTTCTCCATGTGAACACACACATTGCCAGAGGCTTGATACGACGACGACATCGTAGACGATGATCAAAACAGTGAGAAATAGAAGTCATTGTACCTATAAATAAATATCCCTAGTTCTTGTTAGTGTTATAAATATTGTCTATGTAAATAATGCATAAGCTTAAAAGCTTCATAGTCAATCTCATATTTGTATTACTACAATTATATATATTATAATAAATAAAGAAATAATTAAAAACAGTATTCATTTATTTAAATAGTTTATTTACCTATGCTAAACTCAGCAAATTAAGCGATATATTAATGAATTCAACTATTAATACTTTAAATAAATTATAACTTAGAAATAAACCACTTTATTGATCAGGTACAAGCTAAAGATAGATTGTACATTTCACATTACAAAATAAAAGTTAAGCTTTTCATATGATTTGGTATGAGTGATGGTATTATGTAATAAATATTCGAAATATATATGTATAATATTTATAATTAATATAATTTTCTAAATGGAGGCAAATTATCATAGGCATTCTAAACAATATGTAACTTGAACGAACTCTTGTAGTTAAAGTGTTTGCCTTTTACAAATGTCTATTCAAATTTGATATTCTATTTACTCAGATGTCCATTAACTGACGACTATCACTGTTTAGCTATCACCTGGCGCCTGTTTGTTGAGCTGCAACTATTAACGCGGCACATTAATCAATTATATGCGTCAACATCAACAGACATCACACATACGCAAGGTGAGCCCATCAAGGAACAGAACGAACTCGACTCTGCATCGTTTGCATGCGCTTTCCACTCAGCAGAGCGAACTAAAATAAAAACAACACGCTGCCGAGCTGTTAGGTGTCATAGACTGGGCCACAAACATAAATCACTCGGCTGGCGAGTGTCTCTAGTTTATTAACCTGCCTCAGCTAATGCCCGGCCCCGTGCTATGCAACCTGACGGCTTAGCTGCACTTGAACCTTTGACTGCACCACTCTTAAGTCTTTCAGACCCAATGGCCAATGCCCAGAGCACAGTTATTTGTTGTGGTTGTTGTTGGTTCTTCTTTTGTTTGTCTGTCTATTTGTTTATGTTTGGTTTTCAGCGTTTTTCCTCATTTAGAGCGACCCCGGCGGAACCTTTTGCCTTGTTCCCATTGTCCAAATATTTACTTTTTTCTATGCCCCGTGCAGAGCAGCATGACGCTGCTGGTTTTAAGGTCGAGTTCTGCGGCTTCTTATAATTTCATTTCATTTTACCCCCAAGCCGAAAGCAACATAATTAATATGGATTTAGTTGTCTAGTTGGTTTGTTCTTGGACTTGCAGCAGTCTTCCCAGCTTGATTGGCCCAACCAAGCTGTTTATTCATGGCAATCTATTCTAAATAAGTTACTTTATTTTCAATATCATAACGGTCGCACCTGTTTCAATGGAGTGAAAATTAAAGACCCTTAAATGAAAGGGCCCCACTACAATGAGAAGTATAAATCTAACTCAATATCAATCATGATCATGGGCTGCGGAAGTGAGCAACACCAACACGTGCGCCCAAGGCATTCACAAACTAACAAAAAAAAAGTTTATATACATATGTATATATATGTATGTATGTATATATTTATATATATATATACGCAGTAACCATCTCCATCGTCATCGTAACTTTTGTCAAGATCTGACATGCCGGCCACTTGGCATTTAAAAACGTTAAAAGTTAAGTAAAATAAAATCGTGCGGCAATCACTTTTCATTATTGAATGCTCCACAAAAAGATCGAACAATGAGCCTCAAGTCTCCATTCGTGAGTGTGACAATTTGACAGATTGAAAGTGAAAATCTTCAAAATAAACGTCTTTAAATGCCTGTAATGAACAGACCCGGCCAGGGCAGCCATACCCAGCCAGGGAGAGGTAATTTGCATGAAATGCACGTTGCTGCCGTGCCCACAGCCAATGCTCAAGCACGCCCCGAGCATTCGTTTACCCATTACCCATTATCAATCCGCTACCCAGCTCCAGACTCAGTGGGTCAATCAGCATTCACTTGTCTCATTTTCAGACTTTAAATTGAATAGGGCCCAGGGCACAGACAACCAATTTAAGCGAATAGCCAGCTTAGTTGTCTAGATGTTGGCTTATTTATGCACATTATTGCATCGAGCTAAAACAATATGATTTCTTTGTGGTCCCAACGATCTGGAGTGCAAAATGTGAATTTGGACTATGTCAAGCAATTTCGCAGGTGTCATAATAAACAGCTCGTCAATTGAATGCAAATAATTATTGGTTTACTGCAAAATGTTGGCCATTGATAATCACGATTAGACAGACAGTCGTATGTAAATAAACGAGTAGTCCGCATTCATTCATACATTCATTCAACAAAACAGGTAATTGTCGGTTTGCTGTGCGGTCATATTAATTATAGTTTGTAGTTTATATAGCCGAGTACGAGTGCGGGTACTACTGTGATGTCATTGCATGTCAATGGCCTAGCCTTTGTGATGACACAGCAGCGACAATAACAACAACGACAACAACATCAACAAAAACATTAACAACAACAAAAGAAAGTTATTATTAATGTATTTTATTTATAATTCGCACAGAGACACACACTCCTGGAATTGCTTTCTATATTACTGATATGTGACTGACCTGTCTAAAATGCATGAGACTTAATACAAATGAAATTAGTATGAAGTGAATATGGTAATAAATTAAATTATGAAGTCTTTATCTTAATGTCCACTACACACCTACATTTTATCATTGACAATATCTTTTATTAATATTTAACGCCCCAGAAAGGCTTTAAGTATACCATATAGTAAAAGCTATTATTCTTAAAATTTTCCAGTCTTTAAAAAAACAAAATATATTCTGATTGAGGCTTTCGAAAGATTCTTAAATTTGTTTTAATGTATAAAGTTCTAAAACTAGAATATTCATATGTCACAGCAACATATTTCTTAAAATCTTGTATATAAAATAAAAGAAACATTAGAAAATATTAACATTTTGAAATGGTATATAATATTAATAAATTAAATATATATATAGAATATTTACATTTTCATATGAAAATTAAAAATGGTTGTATTTATCATTTGAATTACAGAACTAGTTTATTAAAAGAATTATCAAAATTTTACTCATATCTCTAATCATTTATTCCCATTTAAAAATTTCAAAATTCAAGGGAAGCCGATTAAAAGAAGATATTTAATAGCAACCTTCATTTTGTTGTACTATCTCAATGTTAGCATTCTATCAGTTTTATCACGGTCAGAAAAGAATTATTAATGGGTATTCAGAAACAGTTGCATTCATTAGCATATTATTATAATGAGATTTTGGACCACACTCATTCTTAGAGGTTCACACCTGTTCACGGTGGTAGCACAATAACATCTCTATGATATAACTGTGCATGTTTATAGCCAAGGTTGTTTGCGGCTGAGGCAAAAGTAATTTCATAATTTTCTCGAGGAAAATGTTAACGCATTTAGCCAATTTTGGTACAGGGGTATGGCAAACATATTTTGACAAATGAAATAATGAGTTCAAAAATTATATAATAATCCTAAGTTGGTCACAGTTGTTGGTTGAGCTGCAATAAGATTCGCCAAAAGCAAACAACACTCTCACGAATTTACACACACACACGCACACTCGAATTTGCCGTCTGAATAAGAGAAAAAAATTTGTTTTACGCGCAAGTGAATTGGAATTGTGTTTTACGAGCGCGCGCCTTGATTGCAATCGTCGTGGGGGAGAACGGTAATCGTAATGGCAAGGGGCAGAGTTTCGGGAGCCACATTGCAACAATTATTCTGCTCGATGACTTTCGCTAATAAAACGACATGCTGCCAGGCAGTGAGTGACAGAGCCTGCCTGTAACTGGTAAATGGCACTGACTCAATGCGAAAGATGGCTTCAGGTTTTATTATCGTAATACCCAGATAATCGCCGCATATGCCTGACTCTTTCATTGCGCACACATATACGCTTATGCTGATGTATGTGCAATAGTTTATAAACAATTTTATTGCAAAACATCGATGCACTCATCGTTTGAAAGCTCACACAAAGTCATTTGCAAATTAGAATGTCCCATTGCGCATACGCCATGTTATCTCACTTTATTACGACTTAGTGAAGCAATCAAATTAAATTTAAGCAGCAATTTTTGTTTAGAATTCGAAATCAATTAAAAAGCATGAGCGAATAAATAATTAAAAACAAGTTCATGTTCATATCAGTTATACAAGAAAACAAGAAATATGCCCAGTGAGGCTCAGGCTTACAAATTATTGTCAAACAAATTGGAATTATCATTCGAATTCGTTAAGCTCATAGCTAAGAGAAACTTATATTGTCTTATACTATTTTCAAAAAATAATAATCAAGAGCTTACTGATAATAAAAAAGATATTTTATAACAGATCTCACAAATTGAAATATCACACTTTTCTATTTGAAAACTTCAATTATAAAGATGAGAATGCCAGCTACTAAGTTTGAATTTTAATGAGGAGAAATACAATAAAATTGTAAATTGGATTTTTATTTCTACTTACTAGGCTTTTCAATTAAGTGTTAAGCTCCCAGACATAAATGGCTGTATTTGGATCGTTGCACAGAAATAATAGTTGAATGTCTTTGAAGGCTTGTGGGCTACTTAAATACGATCTGATTTTCACTAGTCGAAAAGAACAATGACCTGTTGCTGTAGCTTATCAAATTTGATTTTCACTGGCTGCCATTTTGGCCACTGGAATTTTGATTCGGTTTACACGCACTCGCACTTTTCTGTGCCGCTCTCCACAGATTTCGTTAATTATTTTGTTGGACCGGCACACTTTCCAACGTTTTCATGGTTAGTGGAACAGCAAGTCGGTCGATAACTGCGTGTATGATCCAGTAATGGTAATCAAATTTTTTGTTTAATTGATTTTCACTCTTTTCTTTTCGAATGCAATAAACTTTAGTAAATATTTGTGGGCGAGTTTATGGGCCAATAACTTCACAATCACGCCAACACTACCAATAAAAACTAAATCACCACAGCTTCTTTTCGACTTGGTCTTAATTAAATTGGGTTTCAAACTTTAGGTTTATTCTCTTTTATTTTCCTTTCTTTTTTGTTGCGTTTATCTGTAAAGGCGATATTTGTTTTTATTTTATTGCACAATTTTTATTTCCGATATAAGTTTTCCTTTTATTTGTGATTTATTATTTTTCACTTATCCAGCAAAGGTCGGCTTGAATGTTGGCTGTTTCGCCTTTCTCTGTCCGATTTCTACAAAATAAAACATAATTACATACGTTATAAGGAATTCAGCGAGCAAAATCAAATAAAACGCTTGGGAATTTACGCAAAAATATGTCGATAAACTTTGAGATAAGTTGCAGCCCAAACAAAAAACACATTCTGTGACCCTATTTGGACCTGACATATTTGCATTTGATGTGCTACTAAATACTAAATGGAATGGCCAAAAAAAAAAAAAAAACTAGCGGCAACAGAAATTCAAATGAGCCAACGAACTAGTTAGTGCAGGTAGCTGTTTAAATAGAGACGAACGCTGCGATGTATCAGGTGGGCAGAACTAGATGCTAATCTTGTCATGTGAAACACCTATGGGATTTGGAAATCAAATACAAATTTAACGTTTCTCCAAATAATATTTAACCGACAGCATCTTCACAGCGTTTTATGTAATTTTTTATATTAATGAAAATGGCTTCAAAATATGAAATTTATTAATGCAAAATACCCCGAGTTTTTCTTTTCTATTTGCTAATCTGTCAACTGTAACTGTAAGTTAGCTATTTGGATTGTTTTTTGCGCCGCCTGAATTTGTTTTCTCTTTGTCATTAATTCAACTTTGAATTTTCTCTTATCTGCGCAACTTGCCAGCCAAGCAAATCATTCCCTTGCACTTACTGTCACAACCAACAACAGCAGCATTGTCGTAGTCACCAGCTTCCCTTCTCGGTTGCAATGCATGAGGCGACCACAAACACCGCAGATACCACAGTTGCTGCTCATTAAACGTACATTTGCACTTCTTTTCGTTTTGCATTCAACGAGAACTTGTCAACAATTAACAATTAACTGGCTCAAATGCCGCTACTACTCTCTGGCTGCTGCTGCTGCGATTGCTATTATTGCAGCAAGTTCGCTTCGTAAGGCTTTTGTTTGTCGTATGTGCCAAAGTGCTGCCAATTTTTATTGCCAACTTATCGCTTCATCCTGTCTACAGCTCTCAGCATCTGTCGCGGCCCCACTGTGGTGTCGTGTGTGGTGGTTGTTCCCACTAAAAGTGCTGCTATTCAAATGCTGTCGCCGTTGTACTTCACTTAATGAGAACCGTTAGCCAGGCCCCAAGTTGATTTTCGCAACGCATTTGAAGAACAAACATCAAACTGTTAGTGGTTGCTACTACTACTTTTCTTCTTCTATAGGCCTTAGCCTCGACTTAAGTCAGAGTTTTAGTTACTGCCTTTGTTTTGCTTTTTGGTATCAAAACTAATTTATATGCAAATGCAGTTCAAGTAGCAGCAACAAAAAACTTCGTCGTCGAGTGCAACGTGAAAACTCACAGTAACTATTCAATAAACAGACTCAAAGAGAGATTGCAACTGAGAAGAACTCGGGACGTTGCATGGGGCAGCTTCTAAGTGGCATTCTTATTCTCTGTCTAGCAAAATCTCTCAAACGGTACGACTTCTGCTTCTGGCCAAGGCAACACCAGCAGAAACAGCAGCAGCAGCAGCAACAGCAACAGCAAAAGCAACAGCAGCACCAACACCAATGTGGCATGATTTACCGTAGAGAACAACAAAGAAATTAATTAACTGCACCTGTATGGGTGTGAGCAGTGTGTGTGTGTGCGTGTGTGTTAGTGTGTATTAGTTCATGTCTTTGTGAGTGCATTAGCTTTGCAGTTAAATGCTTTACGAGTAACTCGCCAGCATCTGACCGCAACAGCAACAGCAGCAACACCAACACCAATGCCCAGTGCAAGCCAGCGTTTACATTTGACAGTCAGGAGCAGGCCTACTGGCCAGCACAACTTGCAACACAGCTGAAAAACTGGCTGACTGGGCAGCTAGCTAGCTGCCTGGCTGACTGCAGCGAGCACCACAATACGAGTATTAACTCACTTTTGCCTGCGTTTTTGTTATTTTACTTATTTTTTTCTATTTATTATACTAGCAAAGGCGACAGCAACTGCTGCAGACGGCGTCGCCCAATGTTAACAAGTGCCAAGTCGAGTGCTGTATGTGCAGCTGTATGCCACAAATGTGAACTAATTAGTGTGCATGTCGCTGACAGAGTTATCGGCATGCAAAATGCAACAAAACTTGTGCACAGGTCATTCGCCTGGCTAGCCGGACAGCTGGAGAGACCTGCACTTGCTTTGCTGTTATCCTTTTTGTCAGCTTTCACGCACAACGCGTCCGCTGATAAATTTTATTTCTTAATTAGCAGTTGCTCCAGTTGCCAAGCCAATACAGCATCGGGCCATTGAGTGTTAATTTCAAAATTTCAACGCGTGCTGCTGTTGAGGCTGCTGGGGCTGCTGTGCCTGCTGTGGCTGACGCTGCCACAACGTACCATGTTGCAATGCGTTGACAGCGAATGCAATTTGAACTTGATGGTCGGCAACGTGACACGCATATTAAGCAGCCAAAGAGGCAGACGGGGCCAGATACCCAGAGCTGGGCTCCGGTTTTGTAATATAGGCGGCACTTTAAATACGCATAAAGCGGCCGCGCATGCGCAATTAGTCGTGATTGAGTCGCAAGTTTATTTAACCGACGAAAAGCAAAAGGTAAAAATAAAAAAAAATAAAAAAAAGAAGGCAACAGATAACAGCAAAATTACCTAAAAACCGTGGAAAACTCTCACTTTTAACTGACTGATTTCGACGAGTGTTTTTTTTTCTTCTTTATTTTTTTTGCTGTACATTAATATTGGTTATGTTCAATCGATGTTCGCGAATGGCATTAGCTTTGTCGATCGATTTCATTTCAGAAATTTTCTGAAATTTATGCGTCTTTTTGATTGATTGTGTCTTACGACTTTGGCTATGTCTGTTGCCGTAGGCAACTTTTTATAAGTGTTATAAAACTTAGGCACCTTTTAGAAATCAATAACCAGAAAGCCGGTGGCAATAAAATTGCGTTCCAATATGACACTGAACAGCTGCGACTTCTGCTGGCTCGGTAAAATTGGCGACGCGTCGACAATTCAAAATATGCAGGCTCGCAAACGCAACGGTAATCAAAATCCAGTCCGTAGCCGTATCCGAACCCGATCCGCACTCGTGCGCTTTGTAAACCAAACTGCGGCCGGCAAAGCAGCAGCCAGCGCATAAAACTGCGCCACTTGCGCCGCTAACCGCCTTACCAGATGCCCAAAGAGAGTTGTAGTCACAGAGCGGCTTACCAGAGAGGAACAAATGAAAGAGCGAGAGAGAGAGAGAGAGAGAGAGAATGCGAGAGACGAGAGCGAACGTGCGAGCGCGATTGGCCAAAGAGAGATTTATGACGGACAAGTTTGTGCCTTAAGTCTTTTGTTGAACAGCTGATTGGAAGCCCCCAAGCCACTAGCAGGAGAAACAACAACATCGAAACTCTTAACTTGCATATTGATAAGTGAACGACGAGTGTTGCGAGAGTACCAGTGTACGAGTATATATAAATGTTTACGGTTTGGCGACCTCGACCCCCCAGGCGTGTGATATCTATGTATATAAATTTTAACAACTTTTCTTTTGGTTTGACCGCAATCCCAGTGTTGTTGTCACTGTTGGTCACTTGCCAGTTATTTTGCAATCCCGCCTCGTGGGGGTGATTCATGATTCAGAGGCTGGGGCTGCGACTGAGACCGATGCTGAGACTGCGTCTACGTCTGTGTCTAAAGACTGAGACACAAATTGAAGCCTGAGTCGTACGATTATTTAATCTCCATATTAACGCAAGCCGTATTTGGTCTGTGTGCGGTTTCTTTATTGACTCACTATATTTTGAAAGTGGGTCAGTGTTAAAGATTTTTATGTGCTTTTTTCGGGGGCTTTCTTATGAGTTATCAGTGTAACGGTTATATAATATTGGTTTGTGCTGAGTGCAGGCTATTGTACTGCAATGAATCACAAATTGGTGGTTGACACCCACGGATTATGGGTGCACAAACTGCATTGTTATATGGAAGAAATTATGTGATAGACTCATATTTTTCTGAGTGTATAATAAGCTTAGCATTCTAAATACGAATACGAAAGTGATCGCACCTCCTACAGGTCTAAGCTCTTTTGATAAATGATCACTGATCTCTGACAATTGATAGTTCGAAAAGTTAATGTGACATGAGTAAAGTTAGCCGCTGCGATCAAATGACGATCTCAATCTCCAAATCGATTTGTCAATATAGAGAGTCTCAAGTTAACCATTCTATCCTTTTATAAAATGAATAGACGAACACTTGTAAATCATTCAACGAGAAATGCAGTTCAATGAACTGAACTGGAGAGCTGCGCTTAGGCACAACCACAAACACAGTTGGTGACAATGAATGTGAGACTGGTAAGGTAAGATATTACTTCATGGCTGACTGCTCCAACAAAAAGATGGCATTCCAGATCAGATCTGGCCGAGCCATTTAATGACAGAATACTTAACACCGATTGCTGATAACTTCTGTGTTACTTGGGAATTAGCTCGGCGTCATCAATCAATCCGAATTAAATTTTAATTAAGTTGAATATCAAAAAACAAATTTGAATGAATTTACGGTATCAATTCAATTGGAATGAATTTACGTAAAATATATTTAAAATAGCCTTCATTCAAGGGGTCAATCTCTAAGAATCATATCTTAAGTTTGTAAAGTATGAACTATAAGTCTGTAAATCAGAAAACACCAACCAACGTTCACTTATCGACTGGAGGGCACGTGCACGAATTTTGCATTTCAATTGTCCATATAATTTCGAGAGGCGTTTACCTTGTCAAGTGATTGAAGCTGTTAGCAAACTATCGCCACTGAAAAGAAAATGAAAGTGAGCGTAAGACTCTAGGCAAACTTGGGTCTTTTTTTTTTTTTTGTCAAGTACTAAATCGTTTATCCTATTGCCTCATTTATAGTCAATTATAAGAGTTTTGCTTTTGTATACGAACTGAATATGGGAATATTATTAATTATTAACTTTGACCTGTAAAAATATTTCCATACAATAAATCATCGAGATTTTCTTTTCTTAGTTCACTAAACCAAACTGAAAATCCTGAGTACATATTGTTATGAGCTTTATTATTACAATATTAAGCTATTAACACTTTAAAAACCCCATAAATATGTTTATTTAACGCTCGGCATGAGATTTGTCTTTATATTCGCACCAATCAATTTGGCATAAACTCTCAAAGAAAAATTAAACGACTATCTTAGCCCGAAAAATACCACCTTACTGACCCATTTAGCTTCGGCATAAAGCTCCGGGCTGAGACAAACGCAGCGCGCCTGGCCAAAAAACTAAAGAATGGGCCAGCAGCGCTGGACCAGCCCCAGTCTGAGTCGCAATCGTTGCTTGAGACTTGATTAATCGTTTACACGTGAATGAAATCGAAGAAAAGACGTTAATTCAAATGGCCAGCATACATTAGAAAAAGTCTAAACCGCTGTTGCCGTGGCAGTTGCCGCAGATGCCAATATATATTGGCAATTATGCTGCGGCTGATTAAGCATGGCCCATGGCATTAACTGGGCCCGATCCTGCTGTCAATGTCAACTGTACGCAGCTGATTGACATTTGCATAATATAGTGGAGGGGCAGCGCCCGGGCTTAGAAGATGTTCGGGCCTGGCCAAAGTGAAAGTCCATGCGAGATTAATAGGTCGCAATTTGTCATGCGGCTCTACAGAGATGTCTTCTTGGCCTGGTCTGCTCACTTGGCGTGCACATCATGTCATTTTCATTCATTGTAATCGTATGCTGTCAGCAGTGCCACAAAAGCGCGTCAAATGACATGTGCGAACTCAATCGATTACCATTCGAGTAGGAAGTGTGCGAACTTGTGATGGGTGAAAATCGAGTTTGTGTCTTAAGTCTTTCGTATTTGGTTCCGCTTTTAGCGCACACAAGCGGAAATCTGACAGCCAGCACACGCAGACAGCCATAATCACACACAAACACACACACACATATCAAGATACATATATGGACACACAAGTTAGCAGCAAAATAGCTAAAACCTATGGAATGTGGTAATTAATTAAGCCAGGGAAAAGCGCAGAAAAGTGGCTGCAACCGTCAACAGCAGCTGTCGAAGAATTTTTTCATTTGTTCCATGTTAACTTGAAGGTTACCGCACACAGTAGCAGTTGAAACTAGAAAGCCCATAGTTATAGTTCTAGCTGCGGGGTTAGGGTGGGGGCGGCCAGTGAGATTCACTGGAATCCAAACATTGCATGCATGAAATGAGCGTAATTATTAAGTAGCAAGCGAAGATACTAAGCTGGGGCACAGGCCGCAGCCTGCGACGAGCCAAGGCATTGGCATGTCTTTATTTAATAGTTGTGTAAGTATTTTTCACAGCAATATTGAATTTTCCACACACATATGACATGGGTCAGTAACCTAGAAATGAAAATAACACCTAACCGCTGCCAACTGCCGTAAATGCGGACGGAATGGAGCAAACGATCAGCCATGCCAAGCCAGAAAGTAACCCGACCAAGCGACCAAGCGACCAGGCGACCAACCAACCGTCGACCATCGGCCAACCAACCGACCCCCCTGTGTTTGCTAACGCTTCAAGTCCATATCTATATCTAAGCATGTGTATGAGTCGACGTCAACATCAACAAGACGAGAGAACCTGTATGAACTACAAGACTATGCACAGATCACTAGAAAATTTGTTAAACCGCAAAAGAAAATGTTGAAAACACGAAGCCCAAACCGCAAAATGTGGCGAAAAATGAACTCGTACTGTAACACTGCCCAGAATATAAATTAAAATAACGCTTTAATAACTAAATAACCTCCTAACATCTCTTAATGGGCGAGCCCCAGTCCGAGTTTCAAGTTTGACTACCAAAAATGAGCCAACACAATGAGGGGGGCATCGACACCCGGTCCAATTGTTATTGTCCAGCCGCAAGACGGTCACAGTCACTTAACAGCTGGCATTATGATATAATAAACAATGCTGCCGAAAAGTCAGAGTAGAACTGAAGCAGAGCACTACAGACCAAAGCAGACCAGACTGCCAGCCAGTCATAAGATCAAATGCGGTCAGAAGCCTTAGCTTGGCATGCGTGTTACGAAATGGCGAATGATGATCTTTAAAAAATCGCCCAGCACCAGCCTCAAGTCGTTCGTAGATTAATTTGGAGTGACAAATTATACATGAAACATAACGGCAGTCCAATATTTATGTGAAGATTCCCACTACCTGTGCTACAGACGCAACCGCCACACCATCAGACGCATGCGTGGCGATCAGTTTAGGACTGGTTGGCTCTTCGCATGAGGCTGTTGTCTTAACCAAAGCTCCCGACCAGTGTTGTGCAGTTGACAGCTAAAATTGAGATTAATTGTGCTAAATTAAGTAAGTGAGAAATTACAAAATTATTGCAGCGTTGCAGTTAGAAACTGCAATCAGTTGCATCAGCCGCAGACGCAGACGCTGCCGCAACCTTTGCCGTAAAATGCAACCTCAACAGTTCCTTCCTGGATCTGAGCTGTCGTTGTTTAAACTTGAAGGTTCCAACAAATTGTGCTGGGATGTTTTGGCAGCTAATGCTCGTTTTGTTGCTAGCGAAAATTACAGGTGTATGTGACTGAAGGCTGCAAAAGATGCATAGGTGTGATACCATTGCCACAGCACATAAATTGCTGAAAGCTGTTGATTTGCTAAAGTGCACTTACCCCACCATACACAATCAGATAAGCTGCTAGAGTTCCACACTAGAAGCGTATATGTGTGTCATTAATTAATATATTTTCATGAGAAAGCTGCACGTTTCTATGGAAAAAAAAGAATGATGCTTGCTACGCGTGACAAAAGGTAAGGGCTAAATTATTTATTTTTTAATGAAAATGTAATTTAAATATTATCTATATCCGTATATTATTATATGTTACAGCCCCCGATTCTGCAGATAACAAATATATAATTATCAAAGAGCTATTTATAATTGTGAATACCACAATTCATGAAGCAAACTTCTCTACTAACATGAGGCTCATAATAGAGAAAACTTTCGAAATATATAGTAATCATAATTAAATTAATATTATTAAACAGAATATTTATATAAACCTTGACCCCAAATTAAAACAGTTGTACACAAACTTCTCACAGATAAAAGCCATACTAACTAATTGAATAACCACTCTAACACGAGAATTCGTCAGCACAAATTGTTAGCCTCTAATTTGCGAAGCTCTGCAACGGCTTTTAGGCTCAATCAAGATATAGTTAACCTCTGCTACAATTTGCTGCTACACCAGCATAACACTTTAGCCACAGTTTGAAGAGCACACACCCACAAGCCCAGAGGTGACACATCAAAACGGAGCCACATACCAGCAGCAAGACTCTTAGAGTCAAGCATATGAATAGGCGTTGCCAAATTGTAACTGGGAATAGCACTGGCACTGGCAGTGGCAGTGGCAACTTGCAACTTTGGCCACGGGCCGCACGCCAGTAAACTACAAGAACGTCAAAAGCTGTTACAAATTGTGCAATTGGTTTGGGCTAATACAGAGCAGCACAAAACTTTTTTCTCTCTCTTTCTCTCTCTCTCTCTCTCTCTCTCTCTCTCTTTCTCTCTCTTTTTCTCTCTTGCTATTTGAGTTTCTAGACCTCTAACAGTGTGAAACTGTGCTTATACATATATAAATATGTGTGTATATGTTTGTGTGCTCATCAAGCAGCCACCGGCATCGCAGATGTGCCAAAGAGGAAGCACAACAAACTAAAATGGTATACGACCACTGCAACCTGTTTAAGCCAAGGCAACAACGTTGCCCAACCCCGATCCCAGCACCAGCCCCAGCCCCATCCGCGGCCCCGGCCCCGGCCCCGGCCCAATCCGTAGCTCTAGCTTCAGCTTCAGCCACACTTTACAGTTTGATTTCTCACGAGGCAGCCGCAGCAGCCGCAGATGCTGCCGCAGGACCGTTACTTACTTACATCTGGTTCCGCACTTCAAGTTCAAGTCAGACATGTGGCTTGCTCGGGCAAGGAATGGCACCAGTCCCAGTTGCAGTGCCAGTGCCAGTGGTAGAGCCTCTGCCAGTACAGCTTACAAATTTGAATAGGGATTTTGTTTTCACTTCTGTCTGGGTTACCTTCAAGTGGCACAAGGTCAGTGGTGTCACGGACTGGGCCACTGATTAAGCTGTGCTGTGTCCAGCTGCGCACTAGGCCTCCGAAAGCGAGTTATGTAATAAAATCTAACAAGTATACTGAATAAACAGTTGTAATTCAAAACCAGCTATTCATAAGTAGACGTAATCGTATCTTGACTTTAGATTTCCTTATTTCAATGCTTTGAACGGTTTAGTTTATTTGCAGAAGGAAAGGCGCTGCCAACCAGTTTCAGAATAGACACAATATTCTGTAGAGAAAAATGCGGCATATCAAAATATTTGTAAATAATTCACTAATGCGAAACTCATAGTAGATGATAATAATAATGATGATGATGATGACGATAATGATGACACAATAATGAGTTCTAGTTCCAGCTGAAGTCGGCAGATATCGCAACGCATGTAATTGTCGGCATTGCATTTGTCAAACGCTTTTTTCCGTCCTGAATAGCTGACGCAGTGCAGCAATTAAAAAGAGAGTCTCGTGTCCAGGGCCACGCACCGGGCTTGAACTGGGAATACAGCTTGGGGGACTGGGATTGATGCTGTGATTGAACTGCACTTTGCGACCAGTCAACCAACCGAGAACCGAGTGGCCAAGCGACCGACCGCAGTGCGTGGAACCTGTTTAGTTGTCTATATTAGATATGAAGCAACGATAAGTGGAGCGCTCTGATGCCTTTAGAGAGCTGTGCGAAGATTTGCAGCGGCATCACTGCCAGCAGCATCAGCATCAACAGCAGCAACAGCTTCCAGCTTTCAGCTACAGCAGCTGAGATCGTCAATACAAACATGGCAAAGATATCAGCGACAAGCTGACATTCTCTAATAATTGGCAAGTGACATTCCTTCGCGCTTTGAATTTACAGAATTTATGGTCAAAGGCACTCCACTGAGTGTACACCCTGCCTCCACACTCTATACAAGCCAACGCTCACCCAATTCTGGGCAAGAGAGCGTGGTATGATGTACATCCGCCAGCACATTGACTGAGCTCCTTCAAGTCCATTACTCCAAATTATGTGGCTAGCTGTATGCAAGTTTACAGCTTCGTCTGCCATTAGCTACCCAACTCCCAGGCCTTCAAGTCTCCCCAGAGCGGGGCAGCTGAAATGTATGTGCATGTGTGTGTGCGTTTTATGTGGCGCCGCCAGCATGAACATCTATATAAAATATATAACCATGTTAGTCTCATCGACAGCAATTAGCCGAGTGAAATTCAACACTAGCTTGTGAGTCCATTGTCCAAATGGAGCACTCTACGTCGGCATCGTAAATGCCCAATTGGTCAATTGCTGAATATCTATAGAAAAAGTTTATATCCACTTCTGTACGCTCTCCAAGGAGTATCAAGATCATTATTAAAGATCGTCCGTTAATTGCATACCAATTTAGTTGTGCAAATTAAAGAAAAAAGTTTCCCCTTCGACAACTCATCTATCTCGACAGCTTTCGAATATAAATGTTTATAAACGCTTTAGATATAGGTTTGATTCATTTATCAACAACAGATAAACAATACCATTAAATAAAAAAATTAAAAAAATAAATAAATAAATTTCAAATAAATTATAAAAACTAAGTTGCTTTCATAATATTATTTAAATCTTTCAGCAACCATAGATTGTATCAAACTGAAGACCTTTGCCGCTCTGGATATACATATTATTACGATTGCGGTAAAATTGTTTTGAATTAACAAATAGATAATTGTAACAATTATCAAATAAATGGGTTTTTATTCAGTTTACAGCTAACTGTAGTAGTAGCACATTAATTTCTTTGTCTTGTAAACAAAAATAATTTGATATAAGTGATATATGGGTGTGCAAATATACGTTTTTGATCGGGTACAGGGTAGCATTTAGTCGACTAGAATTACCTAAGTTCCCTGCTTACTTTATTATCACGTATATTATGAAAGGCAATTTTGGGAATTTCATCAAAATGAGCCAAAAATTATTTTCTTCATTGTTTCGGGAAATGCGTGGAGAGCAAACAAACGAATAGTATTAAAAATAATCTCTTAACACGTTCGCAAAGCAGAAGCAGAATCAAATTAAATGCTTAGTCTAGCAATTAAAGTTCACTTGCAGCTTCATCTATTTTTATTAAAAGAGCCGTTTGCCCAAGGGCAGTGCAAAACAAAAAAAAAATAAAATAAAATCACAACAAAAAACACCGTAGCCTCATGTATAATGTGGTATGAAGAGCAAGTATTTCATATCTGTCTATCTGCTATTTGCTTGGTAACAATCTTAACAAGCACCTGTCTTGGCAGCCGCCTGGCAACGACCATCCACAAACACCTTTATTTAAATAAGCCGCGGCATTAGGATCTGTCTGGTGCGTGGTCCCATTTCGCGCGCTCAAAATCTAACAGCTTCAGTTGACCCAATGCTAAGCAGCTATAAGTTGGACAATGGCCCAAAGCAGTTTAACGGACGTATAGTCGACGTTCACGTGCTATTGTTGTTGTTGCTGTTGTTGTTGTTGCTGTCGCGTTGTCGTCTTAGCTGAGCTAGAAAAAAAGGGTGGAACAAGTCTTGAGACATGTTACTCCATACTATGCCAGGCAGTCAGCAAAGAAGTGAGGCAAAATGTGCTGCGCTGCCTGCTGCCCATGTCCAAGTCCAAGTCCAAGTCCGAGTTCGAGCTGAAGTTGGAGTTGGAGTTAGAGTCCAGCACCTGAACTTTTTCCACAAAACGTGTTTGGTATTTGCCTCCGAAAATACAGAAGAAAAAAAATAACACAACCAAACGCGAACATCAATTTTTACCATGCCTTGCGACTGGTTGCGACCAGGTGAACAGGCGACCTGAGAGAAGCGGCCGCGGTTCTCCATGTACTTCCCAAACGTTTGCGAATATGATTACCGGAGACACACATACGGGCCGACACGCTGGCCCAGAGCCAACAATCGAGTGCCATAACCAGCCCCCAAGTGTGGCCACAAATCGAATTGTAGTTAATTAATAACATTGGGAACAACTTTGTCTCGTCTCAAGCATGCAACAGGTGCGCCTAATTTGGGTGGCGCCCCACGTTCACGCCCTTTTTCGCAGCTGTAAATGAATCCTTGGTTGTGCACCTGTCCAGACTTGAGCTCAAAGTGCAGTTAGACTCAGGAAGAGATATATAAAAGAGCTCTCTGTCTACTCTCTTCGCTCGCCAGTCTCTGTAGATCTTTGCATAATTTTAATTTGTGGCATAACTCGTTTCGTAATTGAGAATTACATTAATTTTCGTGGCAAGTGCGTGCGTGCAGAACTAGTTCGCCACCATAGCACACTCATCGTAAGGCTATTGAGTCATTTGGGGAAAAGCGGCAATAAATTGGCCAAGATAAGCGAACGTATGCCAATATTTATACCACTTCGTGCTCGCATCGAACGTTGTTGGCCGTCGTCTGCCGCCTGTCGAATATTTCTCTAATGATCAACCGTTGATAGCTACCCGCAAACATATCTATCTTTTATTGCACGCAATTTCCTTCCAGCGCAATTCGTTCTGCAAATCATTTCGCATTGCGCATAGACAAACATTTTTAGTAGATGCTGGCGGCGCAGTCGCCACGCTCTTGAAGATAATCAGTGGGTAGTCAGTTGGCCAGTAGCTGCAATGGATGCAGCAGTCGCAGTAGCATTAGCAGTAGCAGTAGCAGCAGTTACCACAATTGCAAAATTTAGACGCGCCACTTGCCAAAGCTTTGCATCCACCTCTATATCTGCCGGCATTAGCATAAGTAATCAGAGTTTGTAAATTGCCTCTAATTATTGTGATCGAACCTGGCCGTGTATATCATCAAAATCAAACGTATCTTTAACCGACTGTTCATCTCCAACTTCAAAAAAGGCAGTTATATTCCAATCAATATCTAAACAGCTGATTGATTGCCCTTGGCCTTAATAAGTATATGAAACATGATTAAGTGATTTGCATTAGCTTAAATCTAAACTCATTAAAAACAATTTCTTCAATTGTATTTCTAAATATTTTTCAGTAACAAGCGAAACTTTGTCTTGTTTGAATTTATTTACGCATTTCACTTTTATAAAAATGCGGAGTTTTCAGAGACGGTTCATTATTAATTAAAAGCCCTCTGCTTTTTCTGACAAATTAAAGTTGATCACTTAATACCGAATAAGAACCAATACAGCATCAAGTCATCTAGTTGGCAATATAAATATATGTATTGAAGTCAAGCTGATTAGTTGGAAAAACACAGAGATCGTAACTTGTTGAACTTCCTGTGAAGTGTGTGGTTACTGCGAAGAGCCACACACATACACACAGTCAGACACACACAGAAACAATACTCATCTACACCTATTTCGATATGGGCCAATTGATTTCATTGCTAATGATTGTTAACGGTTTCTCAGACACTTGCAGCATCTGCTGCGGAAATCAGTGGTTACCAGGCAACGCCCGATTCTCTACAGCACCACAGAAATTGCGAGCTCTATCATACCTCGACTAACTCTATTTAGTAGACGCACCGAGCTGGACAGGCTGACTGCCGGAATGGGTGAGTGGCTGGTTGGCTAGCTGGCTGGTTGGCTGGCTGGCTGGTTGGTCAGTGGATTGGATGACCGGTTAGATCCATGTGGTTGGTTGGGTTGGTTTATCTGTGCAACGATTTGGCGCACGTTTTTGTGTGTGGTTCTCGTACGATGGTTGTCTTCTGATTGATTGTGCATTTCGTTTATTGTCAGTGGCTGGCTTATCACATCAATTGCAATTTGTTAGCCACTTGCGCTTCGGGCTATACGTCCGCGACTCCATGTAGCAGGCTAACTTGTGTACTTATAATGTCCATGCTTAGGTCTATGTAGTTTTTCCGGTCTGGCTTGGACCGGCAATTTAATAACCCGCGTGCCTTAATTAAGCCTTAAAGTAAAGCACTTTGATTGATTTACATACACGCCACATGATGCATTCGCCTCAGGTTTTATGTGTATTTTGCAATTAAGAGGTGCATGGCAAAGTTTAAGACCCAGCAAGAGACAGCGAGCCGGTGACGATTCCTGACTACTGCATAATTACCCTATAAGACTCAATTAACTGTAAATTAAAGAAAATGCTCGATTACATTATGGCTGCACTTAATGTCGCGTGTGATAATGGACCAAGCCTACAGAGCTCCAACTGAGACTGAGACTGAGACTGCGACGCCCAAGCAGAGGCAGTCAACCAAAGACTGCAAAGGCAGACGAAGTCGAGTTGGTTGGAGACGAACACGACAAGATCAGCACTGGGGTAAAAGCATCTTATTTTTTCTTTTAACAGCAAGTCGAATTAGAGCGGGAAAATGTACGAAAAAGATAAAAGCAGAGAATTAAATAACAAGGCACTTAACGTTTACACTTAACAAGGCGACGCTGTCGAGATGGCCATAAACTGGGAACAGGGAACTGGGAACTGAGCCTAGAGACTTGTAGCTAAAATGCCATTAAGTGTCATTGCTCATTCCTGCGAAAGATTGATATCAAACTTTAAATATGCGTACCAGCGAATGGAGCAACAACAAATAGCACACAGAACAAAAAAGCAAAGAGAAAATAAAACGGACAAACCGAGTCCCGAATCCCGAATCCCGAAACTTGAATCCCGATCAGCGCTTTATGTACATACCACAAACTGATGATGTTCGTGAACGTGGAGCTGCGACTCAATGTTGCTATCGGTGCAGGTGCGGTCAGTTTGTTAGTTAATCACATTACGAAGAGCACATACTTCCGTTACCGCAACCGTTACCGTTACACACTTTATACTCTAATGCTATAGCACTATGAAAGGGCACACAGAATCCTTTTGGATCCTTTTGGTATGCGATGTTCTGTTGTTCAATTGTTGTTCTCGGATCTGCCACTGGCCGGTCGCACTTGGCCTAGACGAGATCTTGACAAAACTAACTCGATCAGCATTGATCAAACACATTTCAACTGAAAATCAGCCGACGCCATCGGACCAGCAGCAGCAGCGATCCGCATTGCATCCACAACTCACTTACTCACAATCTTCGAATGTGAGCAGTGTGCAAAAAAATTATGGCCCAGTTGGCTGCATCGCGCTATACGCTACAAGGTGGATTGCGGCATAATACCTCGATCTATTAATGAATAGAAAGCCACAGTTTGACTCCCAAACGGCCTGATAACAAATGGACTAAGTGCTTTTGGCCACAGATCAATCAGTAATGGCAAAAGAAAGTCACGCAGGTTTGGCACCCAGAGCTTTTGACTCTCAACCAAAAATGAACGTGAGAAAATATTACGTGATACTGAGTGTTCAAAATAAATTTTTCATTTTCTTCTGAATGGAATATAATTAACATAAAAATATGTTAAATACATATATACAAAAGAATACAAATAAAATATACAACAAAGGTAGCCTATATAAACATTATGTCCAAATAAAAACAAAAAAAACAGATATAAAATATTAAAAAAAAAACAATATCGAAATGTTGAATACTTCATTATTAATTGAACCTAAAATTAATTAGTCAAAATACTGAAGAGCTGTAATTAAAAATAATTAAGATCAATAAATGTGAACAGGTTATTAATTAGTATATATTCTTGTATTTCAGTATACCATATTAAATTCGCTGTCTCTATAGCCTACATATTAATCAAGTAGCGCATTAGAAATGCGAAAAATTTTTTTACAGCAGCGTCGTCAATGCTGGCATCGACGCCGACGTCGGCGTTGATGTTGACGTCGACGTTCTGCTCGTTTTGCTGCTTCTCATTTTGTGCTTGGTTGGAGCAACAGTACAATCAAGTTTCCACCAATGTGAATTAAATAGTTATCCAAAAGAGAGGCGACAGAGACCTGGCTAAAGCAGCAGCAGCAGCAGCAGCAGCCGCAGCCACTGAACGCAGAACGCAAGAAATCCCAGACGTGGACCACAAAGTAATGGAAATATTGAGAATTCCTTGGCATTTGTGGCACTGGCTCTTTTGACTGCAGCTGTGACTTTGACTGGGACTGGGATTGGGATTGGGATTGGGTCTGGGCATTGGCGCACTTACTCAAAACGACCATTAGAAACTAACATTAGCGGAAAGAGCACCAGCAACAGCGACGCCAATAAAGAACGACAATAAGAATTTTTAGTCTGAAGGGACCGGCTTACAAATACCCTTACTAGGATAACTACTATTTAAAGTATATATATTAAATCTTAAAAAATACTACTATTTTTTATTTATTTATTTATTTATTTTGTTTATTTAATCTCGTATTTTTACATTGTTTTTACAAGCTTTTCTGGCATATTTATAATATATTTATTAAATTTGGTCTATATACTCATTCAATGTGAATCAAGTAATACATTATTATTATGATATTTAGGCTGGCATGCCTTTATTCATATCTTCTTTCATTTTCCAGTTACGTACGCTTGCCTGTAATCATAATACCCATTTTAAATACTCTTCATAGGTTCGAGGTATAAAAAAAACTAACGAACCTTGACAATTAAGTTTGCGCCACACTGCCAAACCCAATTGGAATTCAATGTGCATGCAACGCCGGCAGCAGCCGCAAATGACGTTTGATGATGATGATGCTACTCTTGCTCCAGCCCCAGACCTCAGGCCCCAGCTTCACTCTCATCATTAGTTAGTAATACGAATAATGAAGTTGGTTAAGATATTGCTATACACGGACTCACACACAAACACCATTTTGTGTGTTTGGAGACTCGTCTCTAGCTGCTGTCGCTTGCTAATTCTCCAACAAATGTTTGTTTATTGTTGTAGTTGTTGTTGCTGTTGGAGTTGCAGCATCTACATGTGTTGGTACAAATCGATGTGACGCCAACATTGGCTCGCAGCTCGCTGCCTTCTCGTAGCGCGCTCAATAGTCGCGTGTTGATGCGCCAAGTGGAAAAATCTCGTTAAAGGTCGTGTCACAAATTCTACCGCAGCAACAAAGCCTCAATATGCCAGCAGGCGCAAAGTGCCGAAGAAAAAACTCAATAAACAAGTAAGAGTGATGTAGTCAAAATGGCAATGACTAGGGTATACCCTAAGCTCTATATTAATTTACTAATATGAATATTTGACATGAAAGAATCCTATTTTTTTAAAACAGATATCATTTAGGCAGTCAGACGAGTAAACGGAGAGACTGTTCATTTTGATCAAGAATTTATGTATATTCTCAAGGGAATTGGCTATGCTATCCTGTCTGTTACTTACATATCAACAAACACACTATTCCCCGAAGGCTCATACTCAACGGGTTTAGGGTATAAAACAAAAAGCAAACTCGTGCCACCGCTAACACAATAAATTTTCTATATCTGGCCGCAATGGCAACAATCTGACTATAAACTTGGCCCATGGCCAACCATCGGAGCTGCGTAGTTGGGTGGGCAACCAGCATTTGGTTCGCACAAGTGTATTTGCAGTTTTGTTGCAACCAAATGGTAGCTGCTGCAATCAAAATACATTTGTCGCATGCTGTATTCACTGGATTGCGATTAGGTTTCCCGATCCACATGATTTATGCACTCGACATTTTGATGGAGGTGAAAGGCGGAATTCTGCTGTTCGCAGTGATTACTCAGCGCAGCAAATCGAGCAATTAAATTTGAGAACGATGCAAACATTGTAGCATGTTTGCATTCCAGAACTTACATAATTAATTTATATTGTTTTATAATGAAACAATTCACAAATTATGGTTGTTAATTGAAGAATCCTCTAATATGCTGTTATCTATGCTTGTAGTCAGCCTTTAGTAAATATTTATTTAATTTCGATTTGGAAGGTAATACATTTATTGAATGAAAGCTCAATAATTTGTCATTTAATATGTATGCCACTAATTATGTATGTAAAATCAATCTGAGGGTGTATCGTGTCGCATCTGTTATCTTGGTCATTGTCATGTTTCCGCCCATCAGCCGGCGGCCTTTCGACACGCCGGCATGCGTGACCCCAATTTGGGAGAGGAGTATAAAGAAAAGTAGCACAGGTTACTAAAAGGGCAAACTGCGAGGAATGAGGATTTGTGGGCTGCGATAAGCGATCTCAAAATGAGGGATAACTGGTCAGTTAATGGATGGGTTCGCAATAATTGGTGCCACATTAAATTGAGCAAATGCAGCGGCCAGAAAGAAAGTGCAGAAGGGACGGCAATGGATGATGCTGATGCTGATGCTGATGGTCATGCAGCTACAGTTTCTGTTGCTGTTTATGTTGATGTTGCTGTTGCTGTTGGTGATACTCAAATCTGAAGTGATATTTCACATCAACCTTTCTCCTGAGCCTTAAAAGCAAACCCGCCAGCCAAACCAAAGGCGGTATGTACGTACGTACGTATGTATGAGCATATGTACATACGTATGTATAGACCATACATACATTAAATTCCAATGCGAACGTGGCTGCAGCCACGGCCTTTTAATCAAGCACATTTCGAGCAAGTGATTTTATTTCATTTGTTTGCTGTTGTTGTTGTTGCTGCTGCTGCCTTTTGTGCATTTTTGCTCACTGACCAATTTAACCGCTTGAGCACAAAATTTCACCGCAAGATCATCGCACTTTGCACGCAACCCAAACAGTCAAAAAAAAAATTTACTTTAAAGTCGAAACTATAATAAAAAAAAAGCTAAAACAGTAAATGCCAAAACAAAAGATGTTCCTGAGCTACGTCCCAAAGTTGGACATGGGGCATGTTTATGTATGAGTTTGCTCACATTTTGGGGCAAAAACTAAAAGAAAAAAATAAACAAGAAGACAACAAACAGTTAGCTAACAGGAAGGCGGACTTGCAGCATGCATCATGCAGCATACAGCGAGGTGCAGTGTGCATTTAGAAATTGGTGCAACGCTGCGATGCACCTCTGAGTGGCACTCGCATGCTCCAATTATTTGGGCAGTCCTGTCATTGGTTATATCACTGCCCGAGCTGGGTTGAATGCACCCCAGAGCGTTGCATTTGGAAAAGCGCTTTTCATTAGCCTCTGACTCTGACGCTGATAAATTCGTAAAACGTAGAAATCAACTACAATACACTCAGACTCACACACATACACAAATTGAAATGATTGAACGATTGTATGAGCATAAGGCACACTCCAAATGAATCAACAGCCAAATGAATATACGTCCACATTCACATCGATAGCCATGCACCTGAGCATTCATTTGCTGCATGAATTTGCGCAAAAGCCTTAAAAATTAATTAAAAACAATTATTTTAAAATAAAATTTAATTAATTGCAATGTTGCATGAGTAGACACCTCAGCGATTGTTGTTATTGTTGTTGTAGTTGTTTTGGCTGCTGTTATTGTAACGGTGGCAGTGGCCTCTTCACGGGGCATCCACACTTCTGCTTCGACTGCAACTCACGGGTGGTAAAGCTGCATCGTATGCATATTTTCTGTCCATTGTCTCTATGTCCGACAACATTGATGGTGCTGCTGTTGTTACTGTTGGCTCTGAAATTCAATACGATGTGGCCTATATACAGGTGCATGGGAATATGGAATCATTGATGGCCATGAGAGGTGCTCGTGGCATGCTTCGTTTGCCACATGCCGCATGCATGCAGCTCGTAGTAAGTGTTTTTATTAATGTTGGATTAGTGCATTATTAACTAATTAAATTGACTGTGCGCTATGAGCTGCCAGTTTATCTTTCTAATTTGATTTTAATCCCTCAACTAGAAGTATTAAGACTATAAAGATATATTTTGATTTACGTGAATTTTTATTAAATAAAATCAATAAATGTAGTTTTACTTCTATTAATGTTTCTGTTAAAATTTAATATTAAACCTAGGCTATCATGCTAGACCAAATATCTAATATCAATTTCAATTGCTGCAAGAAAAAACATTTCATGCATCTTTATACTTAATCCAGAATAATGATTTTCATATAATTTAATTATAAGAATATAATGAAATGCCTTACCTATTTAAATAAATATTTCATACATAAGTGAGAAATAAGAATACTTTCATAAAACTAGAAATATAGCTTTTTAAATAGGTTAAAAACGTGCCCAAAAAATGAGTACATTTTTCGCATTAAAGCAACAGGAATGCAGTGACGTCTTAAAAATAAATTCAAAATTTACATATATCTGTTCAACATGTTCGCAATAAAGAAATTAACATGTTGCCGCAAACTGCAGTTATGTTTGCCCCAAAACAAGCAACAAGCGAGCGAACAGGTAAAAGAAGAGCGAAAAAAGTCGGTGGGCAAGACACATTTAAGAAATGCGCCCAAAATATGCCGAGAACAAGGAAATGTTTACTTTGGGCAGTTAAAATGCCAGGTCCGAGTGACCGGGTCCAATAATTGCGGCCCAGAGAGAAGGTCCAGTTTGCAGTTGGCAGTTGGCAGTTGGCTGTACGCATAAATTTAGCCTTAATTGGCTTTAATATTATGTTGTCAGTAAAAAGGAAATCAGCAAACGCCAATCAAAAGCAACAACAACGTCGCCGACGATGAGGACAATCAGGATGGGAATCTGAAGCTGTACAAAGGGCCACGGACAGAGAGAGGCTTAGCAAGTTGCCAAATGTGGCACGTTTTTGAATGCTGCGGTGTTGGGCTTAATCAGCAGCTTCCACGCAATTACCAAAAAAAAAAAAAAAAAAAAAAAAAAAAAAAAAAAAAAAAACACAAAAGAAATAAAAAAAACACAGGGCAGAAAATATGTGAAAGCAAAGAATTGGCCCTTCCATGCCAAGGCATGGTCACTCAGCGAAGTCCAGCAATCCAGCAACTATGTCAATGCGCCGGCCCAGCTTTTGGGGCTTTTTGGCGCATTAACGGCTAGGGTGAGAGCCACGAACCTGGGTTGAAATTCAGCTTCGCGGTTCAATGCCACCCAAAGCGAAGTGCAATAAAAACAAACTACCAAATTTACAACAGCAACAAAAAATGAAAAAAAAAAACGTTTATAAAGCAATTACCAACACTGCTCGTGTTTCAAACCATATGCAAGCTGTCCACCTACCTATGTGTGTGAGTGTGAATATATAGCTCATGCTAGAGATGTTTACGTGATATTTCAATTATACATATATGAAACATTTACGTGCAATTTTTTCTGACAATAAATAAATGTCTTCATAAAATGTGTATTTAATTTTTTGATCAAAATGTTAGTTTTAGTTCAAAAATACAATTTTCAAAATAAAAATATTTTTATTATTTTTAAATTTATTTAACAATAATTGTTATTGTTTTATGTCAATTGTCAGACCACCTTTATTATTTTATATTATATTATATTATATATAATTTATAATTATAAATCTGAACTTATGATGCGATTAAAATATGTATAAATATATATTTAAAATATATAAATTAAAAAATAAAAATAAAATAAAAAATAGCAAAATAATAAAAGCGTATCAATTTTTACCTTGGTCCACATTTTAAACTTAATCAGTTGTTTAACAACAAAAACAAAATATTATAAATCTAATAATTTTAATGAAATAAATAAAGATTACTAAAAGTTTATGCCAACTGGGAAACTTACATTTAAGGACATTTTAAATATAAAATAAAAAAAAAAATAAAAAAAAAAAAAAACATTCACAAAAATCCTATTTATCATTATGCAAAAAACTATTAATATTGTTACTAAATTGCTGTATAGGGACACAGAATGCAAATAAAATAAATATTGATGTTAACCGTATATTTTGCTCACGCACGAAGCTCTCATCTCTGATGCCGCATGGAGACTGTGCGGTCTATTGCTGTTGATGTTGTTGCTGGTGCTGTTGTTATTGCTGCTCACAAATGAGCTATATGTATGGCCATGACTGTGGATAGGCCTAGTCTGACCATGTGGCTATAACAGCATCAAAAGTTCATTATACGCGCCCGCGAATCGTGACATTGCATAATGGACCGCTGCAAGTGGCCGAGCGGACATGCAAGGCGCCGCCTTCGTCGCCGGGCCCCTGTCTTGGAGGCAGTCAAAGGTGGGGTATGTATGTATATATGTATGTATGTACATACATGTTACGACAGTGCCACACCTACATGAACAGCGAGTATAACGTCGACAAGGTAAGCTGCAGGAAAATTGATTCTTTAACTAACGGAGCGCTGTCTGGCGCAACTCATCAGCATCGTCAGCAAACATCCAGGCGACTACAGCTACCTCATTTATTGGCCATGGTCACGGTCACATATGCCTTCCAGTTGCCCAAATCCGTCACAGACAGCTTCATGTCTTAACGCTGTCCAGTCTGCAATTAGAAACCTGGCAAATGTTTTCCCTCTGCCCCCCGCCCCAACGACTTTTTAAGGTGTGTTCTCTGTGGCATAGACTCGGACTACATCAAAACCTCCCAACCCATTCCATTCCATTACAAAGCAACACAGCGCCTTGTCGGCCAAATGTTTTAGTTACCACAAAAAAATAAGATGAGGAAGAGAAAAAATGTGTTTGAGCATTTTTCTTTTTTAGGTTATCGCATGGGGCATAGACTCGTCTAGCTGCATATAACTCCCACATGCTTCTCTTTTTGTCATACTTATAATAAAGGCGTTCCTTTCTGTGCTCAGAAAATGTCCAGCGTCTCTATTTGGCTAGTTATTGCATTTGCCGCTGTTGTTGTTGTTGTTGTTGTTGTTCTTGGCGCATTGTGCTGCAAGTTGGTCAGCAGTGTCGGCCCAAATGTGAATAGAACTACGAGCTGTTGCAATGTTGACCCGTTTTCCGAACTGGACCACAGTCACATGAGACTCATGGGGCAGGGGGCAATCGGTCTGCCCAGTCACAAGTGGCGTTGACATGTGCAGCCGAGCTTATCCGCCAGTTGTTAACCACATTCATATCCCCAACAACATATTCACATTTGTGGTCAAAGTTGAAAATGTTCGCCCATGCAAAGTGAATGCTTTAGATAATCAAATGCTGCTACTGAACAAAAAATGCATAAACTTTATTATAATAAAGAAATCAATTGCCTGCGATCAGCTACTCGAAAGTGCCATAAAATGGAAAAGAAAGCTGAAATGGGTTAGTTGGATAAGATATGGCAATGCAAATAAAGAGCGCAGAAAACTGTACTGAAAATGTACATGTATCTGATATTATATAAAAATAAGGAAAACAATATTTTCAATAAATTTTAGATGACAAAGACAAATGCATGAATTTTTGTCATAGTATATTTAATATGACCAACTTAGTGTAAATAGCTCTATGGAGACACTCAAGAGCTGGATGCAGGATACTACGCATTCAGCCAATTCAAACGCATAACTTTCCCCACAGCCCATGGAAACAGTTTGGAGCACGTTTGTCTTTGAAGTTCCCATTGATTGGCAATTGGCGGCGTCGAACAGCTCAATCAACATCATGTTTTAACCTTAAAAGCCATAAACAAAATTGCAGCGAAATCTGCCAACAACTAAATACCTCGGAAAACAAATAATAATTGTCTGATCCAAGTCAACAAATCTCAGTACACCGAAAAGGAGTAACGCAGCAATCACAGACAACAATGCAACAACGTTTAGACGATGACGATCCACAAAGCAGCAACCGCAGCAAAAGCAGCAGCAGCAGCACCACCACCACTACCATCAGCAATAGCAGCCAAAGCAGCAGGGTACGCAGCGATCAATCAATCAATCATTTTCACTCAAATGCCGCTGTCGATGTCTTGCCCTATAGATTTCATTATGGTCATAACCATAACCACTAACCCATAAACACTGAGACCCCAGCCAAAGACTGAGAGACATATCTTTATATATCAGCTGTTCCACACATGCACGCAGAAAAATAACAAACTAATAAAGTAAATTAATGAAAAAATATTCGAATAAAAATATAAAAATATGTACAAAATTTAGACAATTTAGAAGTAAACACTTCTTTATGATGGGCAACAATTAATTTGTTAACTGAACCTCAATTAATGACTTTTGTAAATTTATGTAAACAATTTTGTTATTTCAAATTTTTTTTTAAAATTCGGTACAAAATCGTATCTGATATATACTAGTTTTTTCTAAGTGTAGTTATGAACTCTCCCTCTCTGTCTGGCTGCTGTGCAATTAAATAAACGAAAGTTTTCATTAATTTCGATTGCAGCGACTGCATGAGACGACACTAAGGCCAAAGCTGAGGCTAGAGGATGGAGCTGATGCTGCAGTTGCCCCTCGCCGCGCTCTTTAAACAATTCCAATTCATTAGCGACGCTTTTGGGCCTGGTTGTCAAACATGCCTCATGTGCTCCCAAGCCCGTTGCTGGGTATCTAGTCGTAGCCAGACTCAACAGCAACAGTTCAAGACTGGCTCTGGGCTGGAGTCTGGGGCGTGCTCTCGTGCTGCTCATAATGTCTGATGGATGTGACGTGCTTTGATGTATTTCACTTTTTAGTCTGCCAACGGTTTGGTAGGCAGGAGCGGCCGCTCGAGCTGTTAACTGCCAGCACAGCTCAGCACAACGCAGCATATACGAGCACAAGTTTCTACTGCCCAGTCGCAGTTCCACTGCTGCTGTAGATGATGCTGCTGTTGTGCTGACCATTTTCTAGTTTGAAGACATTTTCACATCGCTATAAAGCAAACAGCTTGAACAAGAGGTGAAAATAGAAAAATCGCTTCGCAAATGAAAAGCGCGAAAAACGCATTACAAACACAGAAAACGAGATGCGGTTACCCATATCCCATCCCCATCATATCACCGCCTAACCAAACCTTAAATCTTTGCTAGTAATACACTTGATGAAGGGTATAATAACTGGCAGATAAGTTCAGAAATATTTTAAAACCAACAAAAATAATATTTGCAGTACTGTAAAAGTAGCTAAGTTTAAGTACTTATATTATTTATATTATAAAAAAGTGTTTTAAAAAACTTTATGCCAGCATAAAAATTTCTTAAGAGTATTAATTCTTAGGCTTGATGCTATTCCGTTTGTCAAAACCGTTTCATTTGTTGCCATCCGTCATAATCGCTGCAGCATCAAAAGGGAAAGCACTAATCGCACTTTTCCAAGAGTGCCTTTCAAAGGGCCTGGCCTGGCCTGGGCTGGGCTTGGCAGCTGAAGGATGCACTGCGTTCGGCTAAAGCCCAAGCGCCAGTTCAATTAACTCTAAATGCGAATACCTTGTAAAAGTCTTACTATATACATTGATTTACTTTCGCTTTCATTATGCTCACTTTTAATTTTTGTTTTGTTATTTTTCTAGGTGCAAGTGTTAAAAATTAATAGCTTCATGTCACAGATTATATATCCGCCTGCCATTGCGACACACATTCTGTCTCTATCTGTATACACATTTGCAATTATAGATGTGTATGTGCTTGTGTGTGTTTATACACACACCGCTGTTTGCACGTTTGGGGAAAGCGACGGCGGCGGCTCTGTGGCCTCCAAGATTGTGTTGCAATTAATCATCACACAAAACGCATTGTTCGCGGACGCACACACTCGTATAAGGCGCTCTACGCATTCACCCGCCCGCCCTCTTCGAGCGTGCTCCCGAATATTTAAGTAGGTCAAGTTGTTGCATTTTCTGGGCTCGGACAGCGCATGCAATACACTCATAGTTCACTCGACCCAATTTGCAATACATCTTGATGAAGTTGTCGAAGATATGAATTGTAGTTTCTTTTTTTTTTTTTGCATCTCTGCCATTAACTGGATAGATGTGGCTATTAATTCAGTAGATTGGGCTATGACAATATTTAGCTATCCGACGCTCACTTCCAAGTACATGCTTCAAATTTGTTAAGGATTTATTAGTAGACTTCATAAATAATTTAAATAATTTCCCTAAGTTTGATTCCAAGATTGCTTGTATTTTTAAAAATGTTTCTATATTAAAAATATTAAAAAAACAGAAAACAAATCTCTCAACGACTTTTGTTTTTTTTTTTTCTATCAAATATCTGTTATATGTAAATTTTATTTATGCATTTAAATTATAATTGTTTTTCATATGATTACATATGTACATACACATGTATATGGTATATGTATTTATATAAATATATATAAATGAGTGTGTGTGTTTTCATTATGTATGCATGTTGCTATGCGTAAGCGCGTATAAATTAATCATACTAATGTAGATGGTATATTATCTACAAGTTCCTGTTCAGTTGTTTCTTTTGTTTTATAAACGCATATATTTTATATTTATTTTGTTTACTTTATATAATACAGCTTGGTGTAATTATCAAAACTGTACGAAATTTCCAATGTTTCGTTTATCAAAAATTACATCTAATCATGTTTATTATTATTTCTTTTTTTGGGCTTTCAATTTTTTTCTCATTTGGATTTCATAATAAAAAATTTACACGAACTGACAAGAGGTTAAGTCAAGTTTCAAACCATTTGGTAGAACACATTGCAGTTAGCAGTACTTGTATAAAAGTTCCAAATCAAATTTGATATACAACTGATCGAAAACAGAACACATATTATTTTCTCTACTTTTTCTCTATTCTTGTGTGGGATGACAAATGGAAATACCTTATTAGTAGTCACCGTGAACATTGTTAGAATAGTTCAGTTTCGTGGTATAGGGGAGACTTTCATCTAGAGGGGTCGACGATATAGTAATGCACCTATGTATATATGCTAAATGATTTCGACTTCTCAATATTTTGCTACGTGATTTATATTTTTAAATATATGTGTGTACATATATATATATATATATATATATATATATATATATATATATATATATATATATAAAAAAAAAAGCTTGCCGTTTCGTTTTGATGTTGGCATTGGCAGATTTCAGTTGATTGTTTGGTCAGCTATTTATTCTTTATTTATTTGCATTTTCAGTTGTTTGCTTGAGGAAATATATATATGTATATATATACATATTTGTTGCTGTAGAAATCGTTGTTGTCGTTTCTAATAAGCTTTGCTTATGAAAAGTTTAACTATAAGCTGCATATTGGATTTATTATGTATTCTCTATCCTGATATTAGCTACCTATTATTTTTATGTATGCAGTAAATACTATTCGATTCTCGATTTTATTCAATTCGATTTTTCAACTGTTCGCCTCAAGCAATGCTATTTAAGCGATGCGCATTAAATAATATCGGTCCATACTTTGAATTATATGATCTATAACTTTTTGACGTATACATTAATATGATCCGATCCAACTATAGTTTAGCTCCTAGTACTTTTTCAGTAGGTATTCAATTACTCGATTCAAATTAATACATATTTTATAAGCTAAATTCTAACTCACCTGTCGGATCTGTTCAATTTATTAGACGTTTTTATGATTTTTTTTAAACGCTTCGCCGGTTCTTTGGCATATTATTTCTAGATTAGTTTACTTTTGCAAGCAGTTATCGTTTTCGTTTTTATTTAAGAAAATAGGTTTCATTTAAATCTTATTTCTGATGTTCTTTATATTTCAATTGATAAGTTCTTGTTTATTAATATTTTCATTGAATATAGAGATTATATTTTTATTGTAGATAGTGTATTTAGCTGTAATGCCCGAACATGATTTGCTTTAGTTTTACTTTTTATTTACAACTTTAATTCAATAGTTTTATGCTTTTATAAAAAAATATCAAATTTATTTATTTTGTTTTGGTTTAATTTAAATATTGATTATGTTGTGGCCTCATCTGATAGGTATACACAACATTTAATGCTTAATTCTGTTTTATCAACTCTGAAAGGCCAAACTCTTTATGACAAACACTTTTTTTCAAATTAAAAAAATGGAAATTTTGGTTTTTTTACTTTCTTTTTACATTTTGGTTTAAAAATGGATTTAGTTGTATATAAATATGTACAAATATTTATGTAAAAAAGCATATGCAATATATAAATTTTTCTTTAAAATAATTTTCTTAAATGTTATTGGCGCTCATGCAGTTGAAATATTGATTTACGCTTTTAATTTATAGCTTTTAGTTGACGTTTTTATTGTTGTGTTCAGCTGATCTATAAAGCTGATCACATCAGAGGCAACTTTACCATTAAATATAACTCGTAATTGTTTTTGTTTTTTGCTTCTTTGGAGTATAATTAATGTTTGTTGTATGTCTAGTGTTTGCCGTGTGTGCTAATGTGGGTGTGTGTATTTCGATATCTTGCTGCACAATTATATAAACTCTTGTTTACTTATTTGCTAGTAGTGTAGTGTATTTTGTGTATTAATCTGCTGTTGTTTTTTCATATTGTTTTTTTTTTTTCTCTTTCGCTGGATAAATGTTATACTTGCATTTAAAAATTAACTAATCACTTTAAACGTTATGTTTAAAATGTTACATTTAGATGTATATAAGTATATAAGTATAATTATATGCTGTAAACTATATTTTTTTTTCTTTTCTTTATATATCGCGCTCAACGTTCTTATCTCCACATGCTTTTGTTTCAGCTGTTGTTATTGAAGGTAAGAAAAATAAGTTACTATCATTCATTTGTTGTTATTGGTGTATAAACTTAGCGGTACAAATTTATTTCAGTTTTGCTCGCAATATTACCCAGTTCTATATAACTAAGTATATTATGGGTGATCATAGGTGATGAAGCAGAACATGATGTGTTTATATTATGTATTTATGTGTGTGTTTGTTAAACTTGTTCTATTGCATCGATGTGAGACTTGTGGAAGTACTTATGTGCGACGAGGTGCCCAATGTGTTGGCCATATCTCCTTGATAGCTAAACTGTAATTTGAAGATAAAAAATTATTAACTACCTATTTCAGAAATTATGCAAAGTTTAATGTACCTGCGGGAAAAGCGGCTCTTCGGCTATAGAGCCTAATGGGCCCGTGGGATCCGGCGGCGTTAATTCAACACTCTCGCCTGTAAACTCCTCGTCGAAATATCGAGTGTCTGTATCTGATGTAACTTGAGGCTTGAAAGGCGGCGTTATCTATTTAAAATACAATTGTTATTAAATTTTATTTGTAGCGTGTTACGAAGGGTTTTCGTACCTTCTTTTGCACCAAATCTGTCCAATTAATACTCGCAAAGAAAGGATGTGCTTGTATCTCTTTAACATCATCCTGCCCTCCGCCTAAACGATTTCTGGGATCCTTGGCTAAAAGACCTGATAATAGACTTTTTGCTTCATCTGTTATATTTCGTGGAAATTTCACATCTTCTAACAATATCAGCGTGAAGAGCACATCATGATCACGATTATAGAATGGCAGTCGACCACAGATCTGAAAATTTAAAAAATATACATTTTTATATTTATTTAAAACTCTATATAGTCGTTTGCTTACCATCTCATACATAACCACTCCGGTGCCCCACCAATCCACCGCGCGCCCATAATCATTATCATCTAATACTTCAGGCGCTAAATATTCCGGTGTGCCACAAAACGTTTTCGTTGTACGACCGTAAGTGATGTCCTCCTTGCATAGCCCAAAGTCCGCTACCTTAATGTGGCCATCTTTGTCCAGCAAAAGATTCTCCAACTTTAAGTCACGATAAATTATGCCCTGCGAATGCAAATATCCCAGCGCCGATATTATTTCGGCGCCATAAAAACGTGTTCGCTCCTCTGTAAAGATGCGCTCATGACTCAAATGCCAAAACAGCTCGCCACCATTCACATATTGCATGACAAAACATAGACGATCATTGGTTTGAAATGAATATTTCAATGACTACAAAAAAGAAAAGAATAGAACATTTTTATTAGATTCATTTATTAATGATTAAGTTGAATCTTAAAATGATGCATACCTAAAATACAAGTATTTTCTAGACTACGTTTAGGCAGGTACTTGCAATTTAAAAATATACATATACATATATATATATATATATGGAAAATAATTACAAATTTAAATTTATATTTGTTTGATAAAAGATTTAAAACTCTAGTATGTTTGTATCATAAAAAATGATTTAAATTGTAACTTATATTATTGTGTAAATAAAAAGCATTGTACATTGTACATTATCACATATATTACCTTAATTATCTATCCACTGATTATATTAACTAGTAGACCAAATTCGAAATTGTTTTATTATAGAAAGTACAACTATCTAAATCGAAGGAGAACGAGAAGCCCAGCATATAATGTAATTATGAATCTACCTATTATGTTTTCGTTTCTTGAAATAATTTTCCATGAAATACACATCATTATATACATAACCAAAAAAAAGAAAACTAAGTTTAATAGGAAACAGTAAAATTATAATTCATATTCGGATGCCAAAGAAAAGGCAAACAAATCCAAACAGAGAATGTTGAGAGGTTTCAGATATCGACTTTACGTTATCTTAAAATAATTCGCTACTTACAATCAGGAACGGGTGATTTGTTGACTTCAGCACACGACTTTCGGTTAGCGTGTGTGCGACCTCATCCTTTTGTATGATCACCTCCTTTTTGAGAATTTTGATTGCGTACAACTTGGCTGTAGCCTTCTCACGGCAGAGAATTACCTTGCCAAAGGTGCCTTTGCCGAGCACCTTGAGGAATTCAAAGTTCTCAAGTGTCTAAACAAAATGCGAGTTAATAGATATATGGATAAGGTTAGGAATTTGTTTCCTATTTACATACCACTTTCTTAACGCCGCTGCTGTTTCGTATGGTGCCTTGCACTGAGAACTGTTCGGACAGTTCTACCTCGGCAATACCGGCCATATCCACATCGCCCATATCTGTTTGGGCCGATGGCGACATGGCCGTCTCACCCAACTCGCACAGCCTGCTCGCCACATTACGTATAGCTTCTGTCCAGCTCTGTCGTTCCTGTTCCGATTCGACGGCAAAGGTGCGCTCAATTACCGACGTCCACTGCAGGCCGCGTATGATGAATGTGAAGGGCTTCGGCCGATCCACGGCCATAATTTGGCATCCGCGCACTGTAAAATTATTGAGCACATGCTCCGTCTGTGTATAGTCAGTGGGCTTACTACGATAGCCAATCAGAGAGCCATCGTGGTGCAGCACAAAATACCGATTGCGCCAAGTCTTGATATGCTCGCCGCGCTTCTGCAGCCAACCCTCTTTCACGATCTGTGGGAGAGCCGTCACAAAGGGCTCAATGGGGCTGGTGGGCGATGTGCCCGTTGCTGTCAAGGACATAATGGCTTCTGTTGCCGTTACTATTGGATACTGAGCGCCGTGTCCTTCGTTGTTTAGCAATACGTCACCCAGTTCCAAAACGTTGCAATCGTTGACGTTGTTGCTGTTGTTGTTGCTGGCGTTGCTGTTGTTGATGTTGCTTTTGTTGAAATTGAAGCCCAAACGACCGCCAGTGTTCGTTAGCGTGGTTGGTGTGGGCGTTATTGAGGCAGATCTAGTTGCGGCGCTGGCAACCACAGTCGATCTCCTCTGCAGAGCAAATGGTAAGTAATTCGTGTTGAGGCTGTTCCCAGTTCCGGGTGCACCAATCTAACCAATTCCGCACGCCCCAGTACCAATTCTACAATGAAGGCATTTGTTAAAAACAAAACACTGCTATAAATAGTAGACAAAAATATTAATATCTCTTAGCATTTTTGGCGAGTGCATAAGATACAACTATCTCCGTGTACTTTCGAGATGGGCGCGTGCTGAAACTCAGAAAGCCCTATTTCAATAAAATATTGATTGTACAAACATACTAGATTTTAATTTTAACAAAATTTTAAATGATAAACCTTTCCTTCTACCAATTTCAATTTCAAATTGTTTTTCGTGTCATACAATGGCTGCTGCACGCACCCATCTCTAATATGCATATACATACATATGTATTACATACACATGTACACATGTATATTTATATGCATATGCATATATTGTTATTGTCATTTGGCGTGTTCATGGCAAATTGCACAGCCCTTTATTGTTGTTGTTGTCGTTCGCGTAGTTGTTGTTGTTGGCGCTTGCGTCACCAGCTGCAGTAGAAGCAGCTGCAAAACTGTTTAAAATAGGATCGATCTTTAAAAAAAAAAAAAATGAAAAAAAAAAAAGAAGTGCGCTAATGGAGACTTATCGACTAGGCGATTCCCTAAAGCCCTCAAAGAACTTATATTCCAAGAATTCTACGTTTCTTTCTGCATGAATAAAAAGAACACAAGCACACACACACTCATATATGTACGTATATACGCAATACACATTTGGAGGATGGGATGAATTTGGAGACGGTATCCGAAATGTAACAAAAATTAAAATTGTACTAAATTTTTATATATATATAATAACAAACATGATTTGCGTTAGCAGTATATGTCCAAGTCTCTAGCTCTTATAGTTTCTGAGATCGACGCGTGCACATGCGGACAGACGGACAGGGCTAAATCAATTCTCTTTACTGTTACATATATTTAATAAATCCATTATACCCTAATTTCCCATTTTCAATGGATTCAGCGTATAAAAACAAAATCGAGCATTTACGGTATTTCCGTTTGCAGAAGGGCTGTCGCGAAGACGACGATGACGGCGGCGACCGCCCTCTCTTTCTTTTACTTAGTCATTGCGCGTCCCACATGTAGAGGCGCCAGCATATTGGCAGTGTGGCTGTCGCAATTGTTCTTGCTGTCGCTGTTGCTTTTGCCGTTTTAGATTCAAACAGAATTCCCCGCCAAGCGCGGTCAGCAGCAACGATACGAGCGCAATTGTTCGCGATTGCATTTACCGCGAAATTAAATCAAAACAAGTCGACGGATCACTGTTGTTCATGAACTTACGCGCATACATACACACCTACATAGGGATGTATGTATGCGAATATACATATGCACATATTTACATACGTACATGCAAGTTTGCATATGTCTAGAGTTTATATGTATTCATGTACATATATATGTATGTATGTATATGCATGCATGCCGCGCTCACTGCGAATGTGTTGTTGAGATCGCTGCGAGCGATAAAGGTGCGAGGGGCACATGTGTACGTATGTGTGTGCGTCAGAGAGTGCGGCAATGATCGCAGCTGAAAAAAGCATATTCATTTGCAATTTGCGAAAATGTCAACTCCGTGCCTTGGCGGTCGCTGCCGGCTGTACAAATTTCGCTATCTAAAACTGTAAACAAATGTACATAAAATAAAATCGACAAAATAAAAGCACACACACACACGTTTGTTTGTCTGCCTGCAATGCAAAGTGCGAGGCCGCGACCAAAGGAAAGTGTGTGGGCCGTGCCGGCCGAGGGAAGTCGACGGGCGAGACGCGAACATGTCTCGACAGACAATATGTACACAGTAATGTTTCTTGCTGGTATGTATGAGTGAGCGCGTGTAGGTCGGCACATCAAGTGATCAGTATGCAAAAAAAGAAAATGCACACAGGTTCGGAAAAGATTCACTCACTGAACCGAACCAGCTGCAATCCAGTTCACTCAAACACATACAGATAAATATTTGCGTGTGTATGGTTTGCGCAGACATATTTACGATTTAATAACAATTTTTTACATTAGTTATGATTGCCTTTTCTTATTATTGTAGTTCTATCAAAAAATTAGCCTGCGCACGAGCCCAAATAATTCGAACCGGCAAACCATCGCAGCAAAAGTTTTCGAGTTTGCAGCCTTGTCAGCAAAAACATGTCTAGACACTAACACAGTTATGAAATGTACACATATACACACACGCATGCACGTACACATTCGTTTATTTATATGTGCATACACATACATAGAAATATACACACAGCCGCACAAAGATAGATTACCATCGGGGACAGACAACACCGTTGACGTCGACGTCGGCATCGGCGTTGACGACGGCGACTATGACTACGACGACGACGACGACGAAAAATCTGTACGCGAGCGAGCGAGCAACAATAACAAAGGCCATGGCTGTATGAGAAATTTGGCATAAAACACTTGCATTTGAAATGCTACTACAAATTTTGAACCCACCTAATCGTTCAAAAGAACCGACTTTTGCATTTGAATTTACTTTTCCTCACAAATGTAAAAGGCAGACTCTGCTGCTGAATGGTGACGGTGACGGCAGCGACACTCACGTATGTTGTTTTTGTTTCTGTTGTGTATTAACGAGTAAGTGTGTTGCGAGAGCTTGTGTGTGTGTGGGTTCGGGCACACATACAGTTCGATACGGATTCGCCACACAATTGTTGAACTGATCTAAAGTTTTCATTTGTCCCTAATATATGTATGTTGAAAATTTATTTTTTCATCAACACACGCACTCACACTTAATTTTCAATGTAGATGCACCGTTTGGTTTTTACGCTTCACTTTTTTATTCGTGCGATATACCAATTCTAAATTGTGGTGGTCCGTCGAAACACCATGGCGGTCGGCTGATGAATCATTCACAGCAACACTTAGTTCGCTTTGCATGCTATGCCATGATGACAATTAAGTGAAACAGCCATCAAGTCTATTTAGACAAATATATACATACATATGTATATATGTATATATCTTTGAGGGATTCAAAATTTAATTTGATTTTGCAGCATGGACTCAAGTAAGAATAATTCTAGTGGACCGTCCAAGAAGCAAAATAATTTCGCTCATCTAGAAACAGTTGCAGAGATTCAAATGGTTTCAAAAGATCCGAATTATACAAGCATTCAAAAACCTGTTAGCCCATCACATTTTCTCGAGAAGCGTTTGCAAAGAAAGCCAAAGTTTTTCGATTCCGGAGATTATCAGATGGCCAAACAAAATGCCAACAGTTCGAAAAACCTATTCGAATTCGTGGGGGTAGTCATTCCAACTCCAGACACAGTTTCGATACGTAAGTCTCATACGATCGAGAGTAAAACTCCTTGGAAGGAACCTAACAGTAATACCAGCAAACCCAAATAAGCTTAAAACATAAAATAAACTACGTACCACTATAATAGTAAGTTTACGGATCGAAAATACTGTTAAAAAAATTAAATAAATCGGATTTTATGTAAATGATAATAAAATGATGTTTAAATTTAAATCATCAAAATTATATCGAATATATTTTCAGGGGCGATTTACAACACTGCCACGATATTTTTGTTTTGCTGTGCAGTTTTGTATACATTGGCACAAAAGCTAGTATCGATAAATATGTGTAGTTGTCGGTCCACCACTAAGCAGTAGTTGTGTGCACACTGGCCGATCGGTCGTCGTTGTCGGTACGGTGAAATTTTGTAGTTATTAGAATTTAAATAGAAAGGCATTTGTTTACTCTAAACGCGTAATTGTGCGCATTGGTTAAATAGCAAAAAGGTAAAATAAAAAACCGTAATGTTTATTCAGGACAAAACATTGTGTAAATGTATATATGCATGTGTGAGTGTCTGTGTACTTGGCTTATCAAAAGAGACAGAAAACTGCAAAAACAAAGGTGTTATTGACTTCGCTAGTGGCAGGCAGCTTTCTTTTTTGCTTCTGGCTCGTAGCGCATTCCAGTTCCACCCTCTGTCTATTGGATTTTGCTGAATGGCCACAAATTGTATTGTATAAATAATTAGACTCAAGCTGAGGCAATTGGCCATAAAATGAAGCAACATAAAACAGCTAAATATGAAATGCAATCGAGTCTGGGGCAATCAATACAAACACAAACACAAATACAAACTCAATTGCAAATACAACTGCAATAACAACGGGCCCCTTGACTGTCAAATGTGAACGTCTGTGTTTGTGTGTGTGAGGTGCGTGAAAACAAAACAAAAATTGTATACAATATGGAAAAAGAAAGCGCATAATTGAATAAATAATAACAAATGGAGGCGAGTCTCAATGACAAAAAGCCACCGTTGGCATCAAAGCGAAATGCAAGATTAACAAAAATATGCATGCCTGACGCATTGTTTACGTGATTTTGTCATTCCATGCAAACGCAAACTCACACACACTTATACACATACACTCGCGTGCAGACGTGCAAAAACAGTTAACTATTGTGGTTGTGTGCGGGTGTATTGGTCTCAGGGTTTCTTTTGCAACGAACGAAAAACAAAGAAAAAGGGAAAGAGAGTAACCAAGAAAAATGCGAAACTAACCGCAATGCAAGGGGCCTTGGCTTGTCAGAGCAGGACAGGGTAGGGCAAATCAAATTAGCAGCAGAGAACAAAAATGTGCAAATCGCTTGGGCACGCCCTTGAACTTGCGACATTCGCCTCTCTGTCCCACTCTGCCCGATTGGCACTTAACTGTTAACCGGCTCAGGACTTCGCTAGTGCTTAAAAATATATTGTTATTGAAGTATCGTCTCTTCCTTATTTCTATTTTGTATCTATTCGTCTTGTTATCTTATCATCAATTTGTATAAATTGATTTAAAGTTTCACTGGCTTATCACATATTGTTGCAGTGCGAACTCGCTATTCTTATCATCTGTATATATATTTACATTATGTATAAATTTTAATATATATATTTATCCATTATTGCAGTTGAAATATGCATTTATTTTAAAAATTATTATTTTTCAAATAATTGTTATAAAATATTACTGTTTTATAAAAAAAGAGAACACTTACAATATTACAATATTTTTTCAAAATATTAAAATTTAATTATACACCAGTGGGTTTTTTATACAAATCTTGCATTTCCTAAAAAGAAATAACTCTTTTCCTTGTCTGATTACAGTTAGATCCCTAAGAACACACACACACGAACAGATAAAAATGTTCAACTTTATGAAGAAGAGCGCCGGCGATGAAGAAAAGGAACGTCGCAAGCGCGAAAAAAAATTGCGGAAAGAGGCTAAAGGCGGCAGCGGGGGTGGGGTAACTGGCAGCATGAGCACCGATGAGCTGCTGCGTCTGGAGGAAGTGCGTCGATCGCTGAAGATACGTGGGCGCCGCAAGGAGAAAGAAAAACTGCCAAGTGGCATTACAGCCGACTACAGTGCAGATTTCTTTGCGGCTCTCAATGCCGATGCAGCAAGTGGCAACGGGAATGGGAATGGCAATGGAAATGGAAATGGCGGACCCGAGCAGGATCGTGGCAATGAGGAAATTGTAGCATCTGTGATGACACACATCGAGAGTCGAAGCGCAGCCAATGAAGCTGGCATGGCTCTAATCTTGAACTATGGCGAGGTTACACATTCCCTGCTCCCGGGCGGCCTAAAGGTGAGCATTTTTAGTTGGAGTTGATACTTCTGACATGTAATTACTATTATGCTGACAGAATCGATTTTTGCCGCCGGTGCCGCCGAAGCCGCCCAAGCGTGGCATTTTAAAGGGTTCGCGCAGCAACATGAGCAACGTCCACGAGGAGATTGTCTTCACCGGTGGTGGCACACCCGAAATGTTGATGCGCAACACTATGCAAAATGAGCAGCTGTTTGAGGGCAACCGTGGCGGCGGCAGCGGTGGCTCCAATTCCAGCCAACATGGCACATCGTTCACCTCCGTGGAAAGCCTGCGCAGCGATGGTGATCATCCGCCACAGCAGCGTGCCATGACACTGCCGGCGAACGCGCGTTATGGCGCACCACAGACGCCCACGCAGGCTGCCCATTTGCATGTGTTGACATCACCGTCGCCTAGTGCGGACAGTCTCACAGATACCACAAACTCCTCTTTTGCCACGCCTCCATTCTCGCTGAGTCCAGTGGGCGAATCGCAGGGCATCGATCGCTGGGCACGTGTGCACGCCTTTGAGGATGTGCAACTGCCGTTGCCTCCAGTCCAGCTGGTGCAGCTGCCGCCGCCCAGGCAGCTGATCATAAAACGTCAGAAATCACCGCGACATGACTTCGGGTTCAGTCTGCGGAAGGCCATATGCCTGGACCGCACCGAATCGTTGACGTCGCCTATCTTTCGACCGGTCATCTTTGCGGAACCTGGTGCTGGAGGTGGCGCCACGGGCCTGTTGCCTGGCGATCGTTTGATCAAGGTGAACGGCACGCCTGTGGGTGATTTATCACGCGAGATCATTATCGAAATGATACGCAACAGTGGTGATGCTGTCACCGTCGAGGTGTGTACAACGCTTGTCAATCTCTTATCATCCATACTCAAACGCCTCTCTCCTTGTCTTTTCCATATCTAGGTGCAACCCGTTGCTGAGCTAGTGGAGCTGAGCAAGCGTTGCATGGCGCCCAGTACAGCCACCATTGAAGAGATCGATCATTCCATTAACAACGGCAACTGCAACACTCTCCGTCGCAGTGCCAGCAAACGCTTCAAGCGTCAGGTAAGACCACAACTCAGATTCCAATCTCAATCGATTAGCAGCGCAATGATTAATGAAATTTGTTACCTGTAACAGACACTAAATCATAATCATTCGTAATTGTTCATTAATCACGTAATTTCGATAGACTTAATTCTGTAAATGAGCAAATAGCGCACATGGAAATGCTGTTCAAGGTTGGTTCAGTAATGTAAAAATGATTCCTTCAGTAATATACTTAAGTGATTTAACTTATCTAGGTATAAATTGTACAAAAACATTATAAGATTATTTGAAGCTGGGTCAATGAACCAACAATAGGCATATATAAATACATTGTTCTTAATTTGATAACACGAATTGATAAGTCGATTCTTATTGAGGCCGGTCAGGAATCAGTATTATCTCAATAGTTCAGCAACAGCTGATAGAAATATACTCGTTAACTTTTTATAAGCTTATACGTTTATAGGACATAAATTGTGCAACAACCAAGCAAATAAAAATAGTGAGGATCTCTACATAAAATATTGTACTTCACGCTCCTTAGGAATTAATTTTTAAATTAATTAATTTTCTTTTTAAATTTGAATTAAAGATAGGTTCTTTACACTCTATATATGAGTCGGTGCGATCTAAAACTGAGATGATTTTAAATATGTTGCTAACTACATAACTTTTAACAGTCAACATAGAGAAAGGGGGAGGTTGAAAAGTTGACCTTTTACTAAGAATGTCATAAATTGGTCATACTAATACTGGGTATTCTATTATCAGACATCTAAAGAGACAACTAAATTTTCGACTATTGTTTTTAGAGGTAAATCACTAATTAACTAAGTTTGCTCAATGAGGTTCCCATATTGACGTGGTCAAAGTGTCTAAAATAAGAGCATGTCAATATGTGTTTAAAAAAATAAACAATTGCTGTTAGTTTAGAGGGGGTCTTAGGAGTTCTGATGATGATGATGGTAGCTAAGAAACGCAAGCAAACAAATATTATTTTATTATCATAAAATATATATACATAGATCAGCTATATTTAGTTGATCTCTTTCTTGGAAAAATACGATCTGTCTCTTCATAGAGGGTAACTAGCTGTTGAGCAATTGCAACTTTAATTGCAGTTCAAATTCTTATTAGCCTGTTGACTTTAGCCGCAACTAGAAACGTGTTTGACATTTTTCACTATGTTTATCTCTTGCAAATGTGTTGTAAAAATGTAAATGTGTGTGTAAAAATTGTCAGCACCTGAACGATCGAGCGAAATTCCAGGCCCAGCCCGTTCCAGCTATATATCTCTCAGTTCCATTCCAATTGGAACATAGTAGTTGTTGCTATTGTTGTTGTCGTCTGGCTAAGTTCATAAAGGCGGCGACATATTCGAGCGCCTTACTCACTTCATTCAGCAGACGAAAATAAAACGATTTGGCAACACTGTTGAGAAAAAAAACTTGAGCTGCATTTTAGTAAACATCATTAACAACGTGCTGCACAACTCCCCTTCCCCACTCTGCAACACGAACAGCCGTAGACAAGCAGCGAACATGGACGAAGACGTTGACGTTGACGTCGACGTCAACATCAACATCAACATCAACATCGGCAGTAACAGCAGCAGCCGCAGCTACAACACAAGCAGCAACACAGGCAGCAGCAGCTGCAGCTGTGTGCATTTCTCTACACCCACTTCGGACTTCGTCGGCTGCCTACACAAATAGCTGACGTCGCGGTTGCCGTCGTTGTCGACGTCGGTTGCGCTGCGCTGCTTGCGTTTGGTTGCTTTTGTTTTTGTCGAGTTGTTGTTGTTGTTGCTCGCTTCGTTGTCGCTGTCGTTGGAGCTGGGCCGTCAGTACGCTGCAAACTCTGCCCAAGTTCGGTACGGAAATCGAAACGCGAGACACCCACTGTGAAATTTCTATGCGGGATTATAGTAACAACATAATTAACAACAATAACAACTTAAAAAATTCTTGTCATTCAAGCTGGCTTTAATAGTTAATTCATAACTCGCATTTGATTCGCGTTCGTGACTCGAGTCTTGCATTTCAATCAATCAATCAAACGGCGATCGCATGATGATTGGCCATTTTCAGCCAGTTCAATTGTCTCTAATGTCAAAGCGTTAAGTGCCTGAACTCACAAGGCATACACAAACACACATACACAGAAAGAGGCACAACAAGATTGTTGAGTCTGTGGTGCGACTAACGTTTTCAAGGTTTTGGGCGCGCTCCAGTTTCGCACTTACTTCCCGTTTCACGTCTGTGCGTCTGTGGCCTGGTCTGTGTGGCTCTGGTCATGCTCCAAGCACTGCTGGCTGCTGGCCATGACAATTGTTTGCATTTGGCTTACGATCTAAGTACCAAGTGATCACATAACTCGCACACACACACACACACATACATATATACACACAGACGGACAATAAACTCGCGCGCACATTTTAATCATGTTTCTCAAACCGAAAAACTTTGAGCAAACATTGCGCGGCGGCATTGTGCCTGCAGTGCCCGCTGCTCCGGGTTCTGGCTTAAATCCATCCTTCCATCGTGGGTGCACAGGCAAGGCACACGCCTGCGGCACCAACAAGGCGCAAAAAACAACGGGAGTGCCCACTAAGACAAAAGCTACGCCAAAGGCGCAGCGTAAGAATAGTATTAGCTCGGAGACGATCAGTGAAAGCGGCTCAGAGAACTCCAGCAGCTGGCCGTCCACATCATTGGCCAGTGTTCCGCCCACTCCACCGCCACCCAAGCCGCCACGATTGGCTGCTAACAGGCAAGGAGCCAAGGAAATATTTTCCACAGCTGCTGCTGGCGCTGCAACGGCCAGCATCGAGCGCAATTCGATTCGCACGCGCAGCTTTCGCCAGAATGGCAAGATCAACACAACGCCAAACACAACAGGAGCAATAAACACAGCAGGAACAACAATATCAACAACAACAACATCTGCTAATGCTGCAGCAGCACCATTGATACGTCCGCCGTGGAACAGCTCCGCGATAGCTGCATCCAAATATGTAGCAGCAGCAGCAGCAGCCGCAGCGCCACCTTCGCCAGTACCCCACTTACGCAGTTCTTATCGACGGCGACGTGATGCCCAAAACGCTGCCCAGCAGTGGCCACTCATCTGGGCCAACTCGCTGGCCTGCAACTACAAAAACTATGATGCAAGCGTTAAGCAAAAGGTGCGCATAATATAATTACACTCGGCTACAAAACCAGAATCGAAATTCCCATGCGAAATGAAGTTGCGATCAATTTGATATAAAAAAAAAAGATGAAAACAATCTAAACATTTGATAATGAAGACAGAAAAGTTGGTTTAAGAGTTTCTTTGTTGTATACTGGAATATATATTTTTTACAAAATAAGTTATTACAATAACAAAAAATTCTGCCATGTTAATTTTTATATTAATCTGCGTGCAAAGTCACAGTTTTCTTACTTTTAGGTCAAAATAAGCTATATAGAAAAGACATAGTCTGATAGTGCTCGTTATCTTGACTGTCATAATATAAAAAACTACTGTTCTTCAAATTAATATTATTATTATTAATATTAATTATATTTTCAAAACTGGTGGAGATTAACCAAAATCCTTGATTTGAGTTGAAATAAGAATCTTTTTTATCAATAACTTACTGAAATTGCATAAAATATTTGAGAATCATGCATATAACTTAAGAAATGTATATTTGTTTATTTAAAATTTTGGAATTCTTGAACAAAATTACTTACCCACATAATGCATACTTTATTTTTGCCCGCTTTGCATACTGCCCATATGCTATTCTCTGTTATTAAAATTTCTCTGGAAATGGTGTGACCTAAAATATTTTGCTTAGTTATATTTATGGAAGGTGACTAAATATATTCGCGAATTGGCGAATTTGTCATCTTTAGGTGTGCATGTGTTTGCTGAAACTGAAAGGTTAGATTAATAGGAGAACTTAAGAATTATTATCGGCTCATAACTATTTGCTCACATATTTATATAGTATCGGGAGCTATTGTTGCTGCTGATCTTGTACTTAAATCTAATTGTTTCCGCTCAGTAAAAAGATGTTTAAATATAAAACTTTATTTCCCATCTTTGTCGTTTAGTGTTAAAAAAAAAAAAAAACTCTCTAGCCCTTTATGACTCGATCGATGAATGGATCGATAGATCGTCGAACCGTGACCCAATGTACGATTTAGCTGTTAGTTATTTTATTATGCTCAGACTGTTGGGTAGGCATACGGCGACTGGGTTACGAATGGGAAAAGCATTGGAGATTGGGGATTGGGACGGTGCGTGGGCAAATGGTCGGCTCATAATTTACGATATGGTCGTCTTGTCGCTGCATTTATGGTTTTATGGCTCACTACGTCGACAGCGTCGAGCGATGGACGCGGTGCACTGTCGAGCGGAAGTATTCATTTACGTCGCCCGCTTTGTTGTTCGTGTCTCTCCGTTGGCTTCAGCTTGGGCAGTTGCATGCCACAATATAAGCAATAGTTTTTAGATATCAAATCTTAAAATAAAGTTTCATTCGGTAAACCTTAGTCTGAGCTTAATTGACAGCTAGCACTATGTTCTAATTGCCTTCCTTCTCTCTCTCTCTCTCTCTCTCTTTTTTTTGCTGCTCTTTGTCGTATAGCTCGCCATGCCCTATACATGTTAATTAGTTAGGTCTGTCTGCACATTCCTTGTCTAATTTGTCTATCTCATCAACTTAAACGGTGGCGAGTTCATTGAACCACAGCTGCCACACCATTCGAGGCTATTGATTGACAGTGGACAGACGTTTGTCAGTTCATTTGTTTATAAACCTATATATATTTATATGTACATATGTATGTGAATAGAAGTGTATACAAATGTGGGTGGTGTTTGTGATTAGCTAAACAAAAAATGATTATTAGATAAGGTTTTTGAAAAAGTTTAGCTCACACTGGAGTTTTTATTTGATAATACATTTTAAAATTGGCAATTCCATTTGAAGTTTCTACCACTGTGTGATCTTTTTTTTTTTTTATTGAAGATAAGCACATTCCATATACAGTTTTTAAAGAGGTTATTGGAATACTGATTGATCAGTGGGTTCAAGGTATTTTTCGCTTGGGTTTAAATAATATAAACCAATAAAGATTCCAATAAATCTATTGCATAACAATAATATTGCATGCTACTTACATATATTCATATTAATATATTTCGTTTTGTAATAGTTAGTAACAATTAAAAATATTGAATATAAAGTCTTTATTAAACATTTCATCAATTGTAACACCCTAAACAGTTTGAATTCTAAGTATGAATGAGTCGCAACATGTATTTCCTGTTTAAAATATTTTGAAATCGGTATATTCAGCTAGTGGGTATACAAATTCTCGATCTATTAACAGCGCATAACCGAAAATGACTCCAATTACGGGCTATTGAACCTAGCACAATATTTTCATAATTACGCCACAAAGTACGATTGCAGCAGCAACTACAAGTTAATGCAAAGTTGTGCAGATGTAGAGGGGAGCGGGTTGTGTGTGCTGAGGAGATGCGGCAGATGCATAGATAGCAGCATACAAAAAGTAAACTGCGTCGGCCGCAACGAGTAAATGCCATTTATAGCTCCAAATGTGAACTGAACGTGTTGGCACCGCCAACGAAACGCTGCTAGCGACGTTGGCGAGTTGCATAACGCAGCCGCACATCCACAGCCATAGCTAAGTAATATCGGCATCAGCAGCAACATCTACATCTATAGCTACAGAGTATGTCTAGCCCACTAGCATTTGCATGGGAATGGGACTCGAGTGGAGGGGAAATGGGAAAACGGGGCGGGCACTGGGTCTGGGCCTCGCTCTATGGACTGTTAGTCTGGGCAACTAATTAGGATTTAGAAACAACATCAAATTTAGAAATGCACCGAAATAAAACGAAATAACGAAAAACTGACGTTGCGCTTAGGTGAACTGAATCCAACGGAGCTGAAGTACCATAATAAATGGAATAAATGCGTGAAAATGCGTGTGCCCAAAAATAGACCGAAATAGTATACAAAACATCACTTGAAGTTGCGCCGCACCAAATTGTTGACCCCGATTCTTTGATATCCAGTAAATATATGCTCATATTTTGCAGAGTCGGCACGAGAACGGTACGAACGGCCTTATTGGCAAGAGCGATAGCGATGTGGACGCTGTCGACGACGCCTCACAGCCGGAACGTGTGTGGCTGGTGCATCGCGGTGGCTTTACTGCAGCGCTCCGGCTGCCGCCCGGCGACACGGCGTATGAGGAGCACAAGCTGAATGTGCGATTGCTGCATAATGGCGAACAGTTGACCGTGGATGAGGATGACATCGAAAAGCAGAACAGCCCCGCATTGGACTTGGCCGAGGACATCTGTGAGCTGAAGTATTTGAACGAGGCGTCTGTGCTGCACTGCCTCCGACAGCGATATGCGAGCAATTTGATACACACTAAGGCGGGGCCCACGCTGCTCGTGGTCAATCCAATGGCACCACTGTCGCTCTACTCTGAGAAGGTGAGACTGGACTGGTTGTTGGCCTGTACTGGTTTGATTTGATTTGTTCGGCTTATTTATCTTGCTGTGTCTTTCTTGTTTGGTTGTTTGCTTGTAGGTTGTATCCATGTTTCGCGGCTGCAAAACGGAGGACATGCCGCCCCACGTCTACTCGCTAGCCCAGACCGCCTACAGGAGTTTGGTTGAAACGCGACGCGATCAAAGTCTAATATTCATGGGCCGTTCTGGTTCTGGCAAGACCACAAGCTTTAAGCATGCGCTCAACTACTTGGCGTTGGCTGCTGGTATGTCTAGACATTGTTGTTGTAGTTGTTACTGTTGCTATTGCTGATGCTGATGTTGGTGTTTATAGCTGCTGCAGTTATTGTGGCTGTTGGCTGGCCCCATTTGGGCCACACCAAAAATCCAATCTGGCGTTCGATTAGCTCATTTGCATTTTGTCTAAATGCGCAGCTGCAATTTGTCAAAACATTTCTCATTGTTCTATCATTGTAAAATGGTATAATTTCAATTTTTTATGACGTAGGTTAGACCATATACGGCAAATCCTAAACACAACTCTTATCGAACTGATCTTAAGTTGTATGGTCTGCTACATTTGTAATCCATTTATCTTATTGTCGCCCATTTGTAGGCGAAAAGAACAAATAAATCTTTCGCATTATTTGTCTGTGACTTTTATTTATATTCATGAAATAAATATAATTTGATTGTATAATTACAGTTGGGCAAAAAAATGCAGATCTTGTTAAGCTAGTATGTCAAGAAACTCAATGAAGTATTCAAATTAAGTTAAATGCAGTTAAATTTAATATAGATAAAATTAAAAGAAATATTAATATATTTTAATTATAATTTTCATAATAATGTTCATTCAAGTTCTAAGTTGATTCTCTAATAAAATTTCTTGTGTAGGTGCTTACAATAATTTTATTAATGCGGAAAAAGTGGGTGCGTTGTGCACAATTTTGGAAGCCTTTGGTAATACAAGAACATGTCTGAATTCGAATGCGACGCGTATGACGCAGCTGCTCAGTTTGGATTTCGATCAAACCGGACAAATAGCATCAGCCTCTTTGCAGGTAAGCTGAATGTGGATATCAAATTTCAATTGATTGTCTTACTAAATCCTTTTGTTTGGTTGTAGGTTCTGCTACCGGAGCGACAACGTGCGGGTCGTAGACTATCGCACGAGCACAGCTTCCACATTATGACCCGCCTGTTAGCTGGCGCCGCAGGTCTTCTGCAGAAAGAACTGCATTTAGAGAACATCTCGTCTGAAGACAGTCATCCGTTTATATCGCTTTCGCAGCGATTGGAAGATCGTCATCGGGCAGCGAATGACTTTTTGCGTACCGTGCAAGCATTTGAGACACTCAACATTGATGCCAAGGCTGTGCGGGGAATCTGGAGTATACTAGCGGCTATTTATCATCTTGGCATTGCGGGTATTACTCGAATGGGCACCGGGTCGACGGCTCGAACGCAGTTTGCCAATCCGACAGCAGCTCGAAAGGCGGCCAGCCTATTGGGCGTCAATCTTGAGGATTTATCGTCAGCTGCGTTTGGTCTCACTCAGCCCAATGCTACAGGCGCCAGTTTGAGTCCTTCTAAGTCGCCCACCTCGGATGGGGGTCAAGAGTGGGCTTGGGAATGCCTCGAAGCGCTGGTCATTGGTCTCTATTCGGAGGCTCTGGCCGCTGTGGTGGCTCTAATAAATCGACAGATCTGCACTTCTGCTCATACCATTGCTTCAATAATGCTGATCGATACACCAGGCTTCCAAAATCCAGCCAGCTGTGGCCAACAAGTGGGTGCCACACTGGCGGATCTGCGTCACAATTATCTGCAGGAGCGACTACAAATGCTGTTTCATCACACAACATTGGTTGCACCACGGGATCGCTATGCCCAGGAGCTGGTGGAAATCGAAATGGATCATGCTTCCGAATGTCATCCGGGTCCGCTGATATCGCTGATTGACAAGGCTCCCCAGAATCATGTGGTGCGATCTTCACAACGCGATCTTCGCGAGCATGATCGTCGCGGCCTACTCTGGTAAGTATTAAAAAAATATTTGGATTTTACAATAATCTATATAAATGCCCAACTTGCAGGCTATTGGATGAGGAGGCCATCTATCCGAACTCAAACGACGACACATTCCTAGAGCGTTTATTCTCGCATTACGGTGATCGTGAGCATCACACGTTGTTACGTAAATGCGCCGGACAGCGTCAGTTTGTACTGCATCATCTGCAAGGCACCAACCCGGTGCTCTATGCCGTCGATGGCTGGGTGCGAAACAGTCGCGAGCATCCTGGCATACGAAACGCAGTGTCGCTGCTGCAGGACAGCAGTCGCGAAGAGATAAATCGTCTTTATATTGGCTCACTGACGCGGGGCTCTGGCGCCATGGTGTTCTGCGGCTCCTTTGCAGGACTGGAGGGCACACAGTCATTGCGCCGCGTTTCCAGCATACGGCGTTCCTTCACTACTGCGGGCGTCAAACGTAACTCGATTATGCTGCAGGTGAAGTTCACCGTGGATGGCATAATTGATACATTGCGCCGCACGGGCACCCACTTTGTGCACTGCTATTTGCTGCAACACAACGCGGGAAAACATACTAAGTTTACGGCGAATGGATCGCCCAGCGCGGCGCTAGTTCAGGGCGCTACCGAGGAGGAACTAGTAAACGTGCCACTGTTAAGGAGTCAGGTAGGTTAACGAGACTAACGCACTACAGCGTTTCTACTAATGTGTTTCTGTTTTTAGCTACGTGGCTCACAAGTTTTAGAAGCGGCTCGTCTGCATCGGTTGGGCTTTCCAGAATCTGTGCCATTGATGGAGTTTGTGCGTCGTTTCGGTCTGCTAGCAGGTGATGTTGCAAGCAATAAAGATATTACCGTGGAACAAATACTCGCTGCAAATGAACTGGACGTTGCCAGTTATCGCATAGGACCAAGTCAAGTAAGTTCAATAAATATTATCTGCTTAATTAAATTTTTTTTATCATAGTGCATAAGATTTTTGTTTTAGTTGTTTCAACTCACAGTTCGATTAAAATAGCTGTGCAATTTAGAACTTTTGTTTATTAAAAAGTTCAACATATAATATTGTTTATTGAATAGTTTTTCTGTAATGAAGAGATTATTTTTACACAATTGGTTCTATTTTGTTTGTTGGTCAATTTTATACAGAAAAAGTCCTAAGTCAAAAATCTAATCTCTATTCATTAATGCAATAAGAGTTTTTATAAAGCAGTAAGTTCTATTTATGTAAGAGCTCATTCCTTAAATAACTTTTCATAGTAAATTTGTACACTTAATTTATTTATGTGATAAGTAAGTTAATTTAATTACTCTCTAGTTGTCACTTGCTTCTTAATCGTATATAAAACATAAAATTTGTCTTTCAAACACTATGAAATATCTATTTAAAATGTGGCGTACCGACAAAAGAACAGAATCTCTTTTTTTCGATTATTCTTGTAATTACGTTAAATTGCATAATGTTGAGAGTGCGAAACACTGATTTAGAAGTTTTATATTAAATATGCAGTCTAAGTTTCTTATAAATAGACTTTCTTGAATTGTACTTATTTAGCCTGCCTTTCGAAATATGATAGATGTCCATCTAGTCCTATGTCTCACTTTTTGGTCAGTCGCTTCTGTTATTGGACTTGCATTTATATAAATGTTCGTCTCGTATCCAGAAAAGTTGGTCTTTTAGGTGGTTGCATGTGAACTAGACCGTCGGCGGTGCCATACGGTGGTTGCTGTAGAGTACTGACGTAAAAGACTCCCTTTTTGGGCATAGCCGGCTCGCCACCCATGAATGAATCAGCGGGACATTTGGTAGATTTGCCGACGTTGTTACAGCCACAAGTGAATTTTCGTACGCTCTTTAGGGAGCTGCAGCGCACCGCGCCAAACATCTTTGGCCGACGCACAGACTCCACAAAGTAAAAAAGGGAAGCAAAGTGATCGCAGCTAAAATCAAATTCAGTGGCAGTTGCATTCGGGCAGTGTGGCTGTCCAAGGCCCCAGTTGGGGAATATTGCTGCCTGGCTGAGTCGAGTGCCTTCAGGATTGCCGAGAAGCTTCAAATCAGTGTGTATGGACTCCACATAGATGGCATCAGTGGGTGCCAGGCGCTCAGTGGGTCCCATGCCGAGCTGTGAGAGACCCGCTGGATCGAGCGCAAAGATGGCGCCCAGACGAGCAGGACTCAGATACTTGCCCGTTAATCCGGCTATATGGCTGCCCGCACTGTGGCCCACCAAATATATTTGCTCGTATTGAACGCTCGCATAGTCGTGCAGAAAGTGTAGAAATTTCGCAAGACTGGCAGCAATCGAACGGAATTGCTTGGACACCCGCGAGTAGTTAATATCCATGGACTGCCGGCTCCAGTCCATGATGATGACATTGTAGTCGCCACGCGACAAATACGCATCCTTCACGGCTGCATTGTAGCAGGTTGTGCTCTTGCCTGTCCAGCCGTGTATAATGACTCTGCATTCATTTGCAAAGGCCAAATATTATAACTGCTTAATAATATGTACACGCAACTCTACCTGACTGGCCATTTGCCATTGAAATTAGATTTCCTTAGCAACTGCACATTCCCCGGATGAAGCAGTTGACGCTGTTGTGGATTGCGGGGCGTATAGAGGTCGTACTGTAACAAGCTGGCCTGGCTAACGAGTCTTGACGGACTTGTCAAACGTTTTAAGCTCATATTAATCAAGCCCTCCAAGGCATCGCTTATTGCAATTTCGCACTTGCCGCGCTCGTAAGCAAACAAACGTTGGCCATCGGCAACATCTATAAAAAATACCACAGATTATGGATAAACATCTCATAAACAATTGTAATTAAAATTTCAAAATCTCTGCCCGACTCACTTCCAGCTGGCAGCAGCAGCAGCAACAGTAGCATTAACTTAACACTGCACAACAACTGCATTACGAAATTTAATAGAAGCGAAATAAAATAAAATCAAATTTAATTTAATTTAATTAAAATACCGAATCAAGTTTAACACAAACGCGCCAATTAATCAATAAATTCGGCTCGGCTCACTAAAAATTTCACAGCGAATATTTCTGAGCGACGGCAACACCTCCGACACGTTATAAGTTCTGAGCAAAATTCTAAATGACGCGGAGTTAAATACATTATGTAGTATAAAGTTAAGCTCACAGCGAGCTGAGGATCGCTGGATGCCGATCGCGAAAGCTGGACAAGGGCGCCGGCCGGCCAGTCTGTTGAAAATTGTAGCTTCAGCACGGTCACTGTCATGACAAGCGCTCATTTAAGTTGCAAACTTGTTGAGCTTTGAGAAGTTGCTATTGTTGTTGCTGCAACAGTAGCAACAATTGCAGATGCAACTAAGTGCAAGTAAATACTGAAGTACTTGGCAATATGCATTGGGCTCTGATGCTCAATTAACTTGCCAGCCACTTCCGTTCTCGAGCCCAACTTATTTAAAACGACTGCTCATTCTAACTGGAGACATCTGTCGAACTAAGCAGATCGTATTGCACAATGGGTCAATAGGCTTTCACTGTCCACGGTCGAGGGAAAAAGTTAGTTCATTAGCCTCGCTAACGTATTCATTAATGCGTGTTATAATGATGTATATTAACATATGCATATACATATATATGTATATTTATAGATAAAGATAAACGCATATATTTGAATTTAAAAACGTTTTTTTCAGGTTTTTTCTTCTTCTATTTACAGTTAATAATTTAAAATTTTCTTTTGTGAAGTAACTAATTTTAAGTGGGCAATTATCCAAAAACAGAAGTGTTAAGCAATCCGAATATGCATAAAACTTAACCAATCGCATTAGTATAATTAGAGATTGAAAATGTAGTGATTGTATATATTTTATTAATATACTCTAGATACTTTAATAAAATAATAATCAATAGATTAATAAATTGACGCAATAATACTTACTTGAAATTTACCTGCTTTCAAGTTTTCTATATACGTATGTACGTTCTGTAGAACATTTAAAATTCGACCAAACCACCTATAATTTTTGTGTGCCATTTTTCATGCTCCGATTCTATCGAAGAAGCTTTGTTAACTGGCCAAACTAAGTAATTATGCATACAAATCAAAAATTCGTGAGTGGAGTCATTGATCTTATGTTACAAAATGCTACTAACTTTTGCCACAGGGTTGCCTTTCTCAACGAAGCCAAAAAGTAGATATTTATTTATATATATTGTGAGTATTTGTAGATTGTTCGTCTGAGCACATGTACCTTCAGACGTATTCAGGGTTCAGGTTCAACAATAACTAAAAAATGTGTGTTTTCTAAACCATTTAGCAGGTCTTTCGTGTCGTAGCATAATAGTGCGACTTGGTTTTATGACTTGGCATGCGACATTTGAACGTTTGACTTCAACTTTTGAAACTCCTCCTCTTTAGTATTGCCGTTGACACTTTTATTGTTATTTTGTCACGAACGTCTTGGTCGCAACTTTAATTAAAGTTGTATTTAATATCAAAAGTTTTTATTCGTTTGGCTATAAAAATACATTGTCCATAAAGAAAAACTCTGCTGGTATTTTATTTTTTGCTTATTATATTAATTTTATGTTATAAAAATAAGCTTGATATTTTAGCAAGTGTGTTAAAAGCCAGCGAAACATTTTTTATCTGATGCTCAGTTAGGTCGATACTCGAATTTTCCGACTGTGAATATGTATGTATGTTTATTCATATCCTTATGTGAATAAAGACTTGTAATGATTCTTTTAACAGATATTTAAGTAGCCTTTTCCCTGTAATTTATTAGCTGTGCAGCATAAAGAAGTATAATTAAGCCGACAAGTATTGATTCAAATCAATTTGATACTGTAAACACAGCTCGTTTCATGCAATCAAGTTCTGTTTACTTTTGATTAAGACTCGGCTCTCTTTATTGTTCTACTCCCGAAATGTCATACAAGTGAAATAACAAAATATATTGGACTTGAAAGACCAGTTGTGGTATTAGTCAAAAGCTATGACATCGAATTAGAAAGGCTAATTTCTGGAAGAGTAGAAACAGCCATACAGTATCTCAACACCATAATATGTTTGATTAATGTTTATTACAATTTAGTTTGCAAGCAAGCATTTTTAACTGGTCGCATGATATATTTACGATGTTGTTTCTTTCACTTTCATCTTTTTTCAAAAATAAAATATTTGAAGAACTAATGAAAACTGAAACTAAAAGAATAATCTAAAAGCATATGAGTGTTTAGTATAATTAAAAAATATGAATTCTAGACTGATTAGCACATTTAATTTATTTATAAGCTTACACTTCCTACTGTGAGTTTCGACAACTCATGCTACATGTTTATAAAACCATAATTTTCACTTTCTATAAACTTTTACTTTTTCGCAAGTTTAGTTTTAATTTGCAGCAATTACGATGTTTTTTGTTCAATTGATTCGGTTATTTGATTTGTTGACTTCGATACGATTTATAATTTTCACAAACTGATTCTATACAGCTGGACTTGGGTATAGCCCCGAGTTGCTTTATACATGTATAACTTACTAGGGCTGGTTGGCTGGTTTCGATTTCCTGTTCTCATGCTACAACTGTGAATCCCTACTTAGTGCCCGCATTCGCTCACAAAAACTTTTGACGTCACTTGTTGCAAGTCCACATTTTTTCTTCGGATTCTCAGCTTGGCTGCGATGACGCTGACAACTTTCACGGTCAAGTTCATCTGTGGAAGCTCTCGCTTCCATTGTGATATAGAATTCCGAGCTCTTGTTGAGTTTTGTTGTTGCTTCTGTAATGAGCTTTACGAGCTCTGGGTACAGCCTCTTGCTCTGATTCTGTCTGTTTGCTCAGTTGGTTTTTACAAATGGAGAACGTCGCAGTTAAGCAGACAAATTATTTGATAGCCACATCAACGCAAACGAAATGTTGCTGGACAAATCCAATGTGTGTCTATTGACTGCCAATGAGAGTGGCAGATCAAACAGCTGGTTGGGAGACAGCAACAGCAATATCCACAGTGATTATTGGCTAACCATCTTCGTGCAGCTTTGCGGGCAGCGGCATGTGGGACACGATATTTTGCGTTTATTATTGCTAATCTATGGAATTGGCAGCAGTTTGTGGCTGATCAGACGCAGCGCACGCAGTGTACGTACCACACCATACCATACCGAATCCACAAAAATAAAATTTAATTCCAAATCCAAGTCCGAAACCGAAACCAAGCCCAACCCAATCCAACCGCAGAGCGACGCATGCGTCGTTGACTTTCACCAAAAAATGACGTTGCGTTTGTCGAGCTGCGACCCGCTGCAACCTGCAGACAACAGCAACAGCAGCAGCAACAACAACAACGACAGCAACAACCACATTTGTCCAATGCACATTAACATTTTTTCCATGCAAACATTTAAAGTGAAATTTCCCAACGTTCGCTTTCATTAGAAATGAATCGCAGTCGCCGCTCTGAGCGGCTTATAACTTGCATAATATATTGAAGCGGGTTCTGTCAATCGCTTGGAAACCCAATGAACAAAGTTTTGAAATTGGCTGAGTCGAACAAGACACGAAAACTTCATTAGCGATTTGACATGCAAGCGGCGTCTGCCCAAAGGAGGCGTAGCCTTAATTAATTTACGCATTAATCTCAAAGCAGCCAATTGACCCTTTAGGCTAACTCTATGTAAACTAGTTTTCGATGAATTATGAAATAACAATGAGCAGGAAGCTGCCTACATGCAATGTTCCATGCCACCTGAAATGCAGTTAATTAGTTACGAGTCGTTTTTCTTTCAGTAACTAATTGGAAATTATAACAGACTCTCTTGTTAAGGGACTTTAAGCTCTTCCTCCTGTTCTACGAGGTGTTTGTATTGTGATAACTGTCTGTAACGAGCGATTTTAATTTGAGTAATTAATAATTGGCTCGAGATTTCGAGCATTGACAGCGGACTGTAATAAGGAAGACCAGCAGGTTCTATAATTCATCGACTTGAAATTGAATACGTCTCAGATACAACGTAATGATAGCATCACATTTATAACCACCAATCTAAAGTGATTGATCGGCAATCGAATGGGCTGATTTATAACGAAAGCAAAGGATTCCAATTATTATTATAATATAATTAAGACTTTTATATAAAAATGTGTTTGGTTTCATTCTACAAAGGACCAATTTTGGAATCAGTTGGAGTATATCCATGAAGAACTCTTGCTATGTGATAATTTCTAACAATATACATGTGATAATAATATGAACAATCTACCAAAACCAAAATGATTTGTGATTGACCAACTGTACATATTTAAGCGTTATTGAGATCAGTATATTTTAATTATATAATACTCTCGAAATATTTTTCTTTACCCAAACAAAAGGCAACATTCTTGGGTAAGTGTTGTCTGAGTTTCCACTTGGTGGTTGTGCATGCTCTTGTCCTAGGGCAGTGCAATAACCTTATCAACTAGGTCCAGCCACAGCATATTGTATAGAGCATGTATATATATCAATATTTGTCATTGTCATAAGTTGCGCAGAGTGTTGCTCTATGTGGACTTTAATGCTCTCTGAAGTCCAATTGCTGACAATGAAAAGTTCAAGTCGAAACATAAGTGAGAAAAGCGACGACAACCAATCATTTTTGTTATATTTCACTTTTCTTTATGTATGTATACATAATGCTAATGATGTTTAAGCTGACGATGATGATGGTGATGATGTATGTGTGTGTGTGTGTGCGTCTGTGATTGCTGTAATGTCGCTAATGAGGCGAGCCAACTATAAATCGAGCATTTGAAGACTGAATGAAAAGTGATTTGTTGGTGCTGGTAATTAGCATCGAACCTGCAGCTGCAACACGTTGCATAGAGCTGGGCTTGCCCCTTGGCTATCGCGACGTGCCCCCTTTCGCTGTGTATGGCTAACCATGACCGCCGCCAATTACGGTAAGCCGCGACCATGTCCACGGCTCTGTTTGTTGATAAGCCACTTTCGAATGCACAGCGCACTTGGCTGTTGACTGTTTTGCTGCTGCTATTGCTGCTGCTGTTGCTGCTGTTTGCTGGCTGGTTGGCTGGCTGTTTGGCTTCGTCTGGTGCGGCAAGAAATTCAGTTGCGCCGTTGAGCTCAAAGAGAAAACAACACACGAATTACGCGCCAAGCGCCCAGCAGCTGTGAAAGTGTTGGCTGAGCTGGTGGTCAAGTGGCCGAACCGACGACCGCCGATTGAAAGGAAATTTCGCAACAACAAAAGTTATATGCACTTTTACTTGTTGCCAGTCTTTACATCATCATCATCATTATCACCATCAAAATCACAACTATTATCATCATAAATAACTTACAATAAATCATAACTGTCATGTATAAACACACGGTCAAATCAAAACTGTCTCAGGCACGCAGTACGCCACCTGTGTCAACTGCCACGCCTCAAAAACAGGCGCATGGCCTGGGGGCTGGTAAGAAATTCTTCTCGAGCATACGCCACAAAATCGAGGATAATCTAACGCCCAAACTGAGCGGTAAGCTCTACTACAAGGGCAGCAAGCATACGCGTTCGATGAGCGCGCTCAGTCTGGTGGACAGCGGCGGCTGTGTTGGCGGCAAGTATACGCCGAAGGCGATAGTGACACCTTCGGAGTCTCCAGCCAGCAGCCCATTGATGACACTGAGCAGCAATAGCGTTTGCAGCTATGTGGACAGCGACGAGGAGAGCCAGATGAGCTTGAGTTTGAATCTCACGCAACAATCACTTGAAGATGAGATCTTTGCAGAGCTTGAGAAAGTCGCGCATGATGAGAGCAAACTGAATGAGGTACTGCAGAGTTTCGATCAAATATTGCAGGAGTATCCGCCGGTGGAAGAGGAGTCAGAGGTGCAGTTCGAGCAAGTACAGCCCGTAACAGTGCCGCTTCCGCTGCCTCCACCGCCCGCCCAGTTCTGCGATCGGCAGCTGCTATCGAAATCGCACAGCACATTAAGTATGGCCTCGAGCAGGAGACAAATTTATCAGACGCCTGAATTGGCCAATTCGATGCTGTTACGCCGCAGCGACTCCAGCTCGAATCAGCGTTACAATTCGCTTTGCGACATTAGCCAACTGAGTGGCACTCGCATTCCCATATCCAAGCACTCAAGCCTGCGCTGCTTGGAGAAGAGCAGCCAGACCAGCAGCAAACTGCAGCAGGCGCCGCAACAACGACAGAAGCAGCAGCGCACCAGGTCTATGCTGACGCTGAACAGTCGGAGCTGCAGCAGAGCCAACTCGACGGCAGTTAAAGTTAAGCCACAGTCGATGCCACTGCCTGTTGTGCCACCCAAGCGTGCCAACTCATCGCTGGAGCGTCGCCAGTTAGTGGCTAAGCCGCCGAGGCGTGCTAACTCGACGCTGAAAGCTGTGGCCAACCGATCGCCTAATGCGCACACCGATGAACTCCTGGTCAAGTGCCTGGCCAAGGGTCATGACCTGCTGCGTCAGGTGGAGAGTATAAGTGCTGGGAAACAACGGCCCAGTCGCGGCGTTAACAAGGAACACACTCAGCTAATGCGGCTCAAAAAGAAACAGCAACTGCACTACGCCAACGAAGAGAAAGTGGGCAAGCCCAAGCTAGAATCGTGCAAGATAATACCGCCTAAGCTGGGCGAGACGTCGGACAAAAATCACGAACTGCTGGTTAAAGTGGTGCAACAGCAGCCGCCGAAGTCCACAAAAACTGTCGAACACAACTCCAATTCCGACTCGGATGACTCTGGCCACATTAGCAACACGGTGCTGTCATCAGCATCCAATTCCACGAGCAATTCGACTGGAAGCTTGTGCGAATCCGAGGGCGATGACGAAGACGTTGCAGCAGACCCAGTGCAGACCTGCTGTAGGCCCAACAAAATAGCTCAGTTACTGCAAAAATTTGAGGCCAAATCGCAATGCCAAACGGACAGCGGTCCTAATATGATCACGACGACAACGACGACGACGAAGGTGGCACAGGTGCGGGCGGTGCGCTGCATACAAACACAGGTGGAGATCTATCCCACCTATATGAAAGAGGTAACTATGCAGCTGCACTAGCCAGCGAGTCCCCAGCAATAATGGTGTCCCACCATATTTAAAATTAAATTATCTATTAGAACTATTTCTTAACTATTAACTGGAATAAATAATGTTTAAAAACAAAAACCTCTACCGCTTATCTTCTGTTCTATATTCAAGTTTAACACCTGGTTTCGGTTACTTTGTTGCCTTTGTTTTTCGTACTTCTGTAGCTCGTCTCACCTCAACCCCCAACACCTCATCTCGATCGTAAAACCCGCATATACAAACACACACAAATACACACACCCATTTTCCCGGGTAGTCGCAATTTCACATTGGTTTACTTTCATTTTTGATCTACGTGCGCTGCATAATTAAAAATTTCGAAATAGTTTCTCGAAAAACGTCGCAAATTCAGAGACACATAGTTGACACACCTTGCCAAGGTGCGTCCGATTCCAAACACAAACCCAAGCCAAAGGCATTTCGCTTACTAATTTGTAGTCGCAATGGAAGTTCGCGACTTTGTCTCAGCTGCATTTGTTTATGAGCTCCGGCTGCCTAATGGAATTGACGCATTGGTTTATTTACAATTTTCTATTTTGTGTTGGCTTTTCATACCCTGAATCCATTAAATAGTTTTGAAAAGGGGTTTAATGAAAAAGTCGATCGAAAGTTGTAATATGGATATTTGTAAATGTATTTATTACTATTATTTACTTTAAATGTATTAGCTTTTCGCTATCTCATCAATTTGCATAACACTCATGGAGTATTCATTTTGAAAGAAGAATATGAATGAACGTATTTACATTCGAAATAAATATTTAAGGGTATTACCCAGTCGATCAGTATTAAGTTGAGCACTCTTGATTTCTTTCACTTTTATTTTTCGTGCCTTGTTGCACAGGTGTGCAAATTGCTGTGCACTGCTCTTGTCCAGCTCTTTGACTCTGCTGCTGTGTCAGCCACCTTGACCTTCACTTCCTTGATTTGATTACATTTGCTTTGTCTTCTCTCTTTGGAATCGCAGCTGCTATTATAATGCACATACAACATTTTGATAGTACTGAGATCTCGAGTTTTTTTAAAAGAGCATTTATTATATGTGTCGTATTGTTGCTTCACTCTCGGCTGCAATCATTGTGATATTATTTTCTAAACTCAAAGCAGAAACGAAAAAGAAACAGCCAAAGAACTGATCAATTGCCAAATCGGATAATAAGCTCTTGCATTTCGCATTAATATCACGTTCTGCAGATTTGCCAGCTGCTAATGTCAATGTTAGAAGCAGCTCGAATTCTTAAATAAAAATAATTTAACTTTAATTGTTTATAAAATTATAGCAAATTACCCTACTTGTGGATATTTAATATTGAGATTTGTTTGCAAAACACGATCATTTGCAGGAATATTTATACATTTTTTTTTTTCAAATCAATTGAAAGATAATATACTATACTTTTAAGTTCGGATATGACTTCTGTGAAACTAATAATATTTTTGATTAAGTAAGGATATCAAGTATAAGGCTCTGAAACTTAAAAAAAATAAATAAATAAATACATATAAAATAAATAAATAAACTTTGTTATTTATTTTAAAAAAATCATTTTTGCAGATACTCTTCCGATCAGGTGTGCTCAATGAGCTGGAAGCTAAGCGAGATGTGTTACTGTCGGATCGCATAATACAGCTTCAGGCATTGTGTCGTGGGTATTTGGCACGCAAAAAGATGTCGCAGCGCCGTGTGCAGGTGAGTGCAGTCTCCAGTAGATGCCTTCGGAGCCTTGACTAAATCTTTGTCTTGCAGGAGCTGGCAGTGCGTTGTATTCAGCGTAATGTTAAAGCCTTTCTGGCCGTGCGGGATTGGCCTTGGTGGCGTCTACTGGTGCGTGTGACCCCGCTGCTTAATGTACACCGCACTGAGGAGCAGTTGAAGATCGCTAATGAGGAGCTGATCATGCTTCGCGCCAAGCTGGAGAAAATCGAGTACGATCGCAGCGAAGTGAAGAACGAAAATCAGAAATTGGAAGCCAAGGTAAGCGCACTTTCTATCCTTTGATCGCTCAGGGTAATTCTTCACATTAGCATTTAATTAAATTTGCGCAGTCACAAATAACATGACATGTGGCTGCTGCGGCCCACGTTAGCTGAGATGACAACTATCTGGGGCGCCAAGATTTGGTTAGACAAGTGGTACAAACGTTATGCAGAATGATGCTTTATGTTATGCTCAGTGCTTCTATGAATGATGTCTGCATATATGTATGTTTGTATTTTCTTTCACTGCACAGTAGATCGCAAACTGATTTTCTTATTAATGAAGCAAACATAAATTAATTTAATTTGTGGCCCTTTAGAATTAAATCTTGAATTTACTATTTATTTATTTATTTATATTTTTTTCAATTAAAATGAAATTTTTACAATTAAAATTTGAAAACAGTATAAATGGACGATTTACTTTAAACTTCGTAATATAGTGGAATATCGGAATAAAGAAGCATATTCTAATAGTGAAATTGGTTTAATTATATGAGCTATTAAACTCCAATGACCAAATTAGATATTAGTAAATATATCAAGCCGTAATGCCATTGAAAACTTCTAAACGTCTAAAATATATTTGGCTAATAGCAAATTCGCAATGAGTGCATTCGGTGATAGATACGAATGAGTTGCGACTGCGATCTGGCGATATTTCCGCCTCTTGTTTGGTTTATTGTAAAATATAAATAGCTTCTGGGCAATGCGTGAGTCCATTGAACACTGACTGGGTATACGTATATTTATGTACAAACTCACATCTTTATATACACTCTAAATATGTTTATATATATATAAATATATATGTGTGTCTATGCACTTAAGAACTGTGTGTTGTATGTATTTTTAAATGCTCTAAAAGATCATTAATAATACTTTATAGCGCTACTGTACTCATGTTGCAACTTCGATCTACCATATGTTGGTCATTCATTTGTTTAAACGTTGAGCAAATCAACAGTTGTCTTTGCTTATTACATACAGTTTGTAGATATATGTATTTTCTAGATTATGTCAATATTAAGGTGATGTTGCAATTCTCACAGAAGCTCGCCAGCTCTCATACTTTTTTCCCAGTCTCTCTCTCTCTTCTCTCGTGGCATCTAATCTATCTGCGAGAGGAAGAGCTCCCTGGCTACTGAATATTTTGGCAAAAAGCGGCTACCCCGGTGAGCTTTTCACGCATCGCAATTGGCCGCCGTTCCCAAAGAGATTCGGTTAGTTGCTGAGCAAACGTTGTGTCGCGAACGCCGGAGGCGCCCAACACCGAGCCGTGCCGCGAGATCCGTATCCGAATTCGTATGCAAATCAGAATCCGAATCCGATACGTTTGCGTGCGTGTGTGCTATAGGAAATCGGTGCCAAGAAAAAATAAAAACATTAGGAAAACAGAAAGAAAAAAAAAAAGGAAAAATAGAAAATAAGCAACATATTGGCAATTTGATGCTTAAGCCAAAATAAATAGGACTTTTGCGATAAAATTAAATATTTGCCAGCGAGCGATCTCAAGTTTTTGACAGCACGTAAAATCTCACAAAGTTACCCCCGAACCATACCAAACGATCCATAATAAAAACGAATTCAAAACGAAATTTACGAATTGGCTTTATCAGATTTGCATACAACCAAAACGAAAACCACCTACACAAAGCCTACTAACCCATTTCGTACTACCGCCTGATTAACACGCATCCAAACCCCATTGTTGACCCCGCCTCAATGGCACCGCTGGCGCCTGTTGATTCAGCCCTTCCTGACAGTGCTGATATTGCAACGTCGCCAGCAGCCAATGATGTTTTTAAACGTCAATTAGAGTCTCAGCCGGAGCAGGATCAGGACACGTTTATGGCCCGCGTCTTAGCCGCCATGAATGGAATATCGAGAAATAACAACAACAGCAGTGGCAGCGGCAGTGGCTCCTCGCTGGGCACACTAAAGCCACCCAAGCCCCCAAGTAGCCAGGCACGCAAGCAGATCCGCCTGCTGCCTAAACAACGCGAGCAGAGTCCTGTCCAAGCTCTGAGCAATGGGCACGGCAACACCTTAGCACGCAACACACACCACAACACCAACAGCTACACGCCACGTACCACAAACTACAGCAGCAACAGCAGCACCTCGCAGTCGATTTCAACGTCTGGACTGGGTAATGGCCAGCAGCAGACTATTGAAAACCACTACGAGGTTTCGCTGACACTGCCTCTCTCAACAGGCACAGGCACGGGTACGGGCACGGGTACTGGCATAGGTACGGGTCCTGGCTCAACTGCATCGGCGTCCGATGCTGCCGCAGATCGATTGCGTCTGCTGACGCGCTCGCCCAGTCCCGCATATTCGATGTCTTCGCGCTGCTCCACGCAGTCCAGCGTGTCACGCACTTCGCGTCTGGAGACGCCGCCGCGTCGCGTTTTTCCACAGACCTATACAAGGGGCAGTGGCCTGGATCCGTATGAGATGCGTCAGCTGGAGAGTTCGCCGGTGGTCTTTGATGCAAATCTGTCGTTTGTTTTGGGCTGCCAAAGACAACCGGTGCATCAAACTCTTCGACCGACTCCCTCGTTCGAGGATCCGCGCACCTCGTCCGCCTACCTTAGCGAAAAGATACAAAACTTTCTCAAGCGTACCGATCACGTACAGGAGGAATGGACAGCCATGGGACGGCGTACGCGACGCCACAACAACAGCAGCAATAGCAGCCTAAATGGAGTTGGGGGAGGCTACAGCAGTCGTTGCAGCACGCCCAGTGGCAGCTCGGCCTACTACGATGATTACGATACAATCTCGCTGATTGAGCGACAGCGTGAGCGCAACAGCATGGAGCGCTGCGGCTCTGTAGGACGCACACGCTCCACTCAAAACATACTGACCAAGGCGTTCCAGCTGTCCAAGCAGCTGCCCCACACGCCAACGTCGCGTGGAAACTCCATGGCCAGAGAATCATCCGTAGCCACCTCAGTAATGTCCAATGCAGTCAATGGCGATGATGATGACGATCGCACCATACGTGAGGAGGATGACAATGAGTTGGATGAGGTAGTTTCTGCTGCTGATGTTAACCTTGAGCTTGTCGCTCATTTGATTTGTGATTTTTCAATGTGTGTGGGCAGTTGACATAATTTCGAATGATGGCTCCGATCTGCCCAGGTTTCGTCTGTCTTGAGCACATAAATATAAATGATTCTTAAGTAAACATATGGTTGAAAAATTCCAATTCCATGCAAAAGCGCTGCGCCGCTGACATTGACAGCGGCATCCTCCGACGTCGACGTCGACGCCAACATCGAGGCGTTGCTAAAGTTAGCGGTTCACTTCAGATGCTCAAATCTTTCTATTTTTGGAGCAAAACAAAATAATGCGTGAATCACACAGCATGAATTCTTTAGTGCTGTAGAACTTGAGAAAATATTCCATAGATATATTTGTTGTTTTTAATGATTTAATGATATTTTATTGGTACTTATGAATCTTTTTTTCAATGCCAGGTACAAGGTGCGCATAGAAACTGAACTTAATTCAAATAGGTCTTACATGTCCCTTATCACTTGTTACCTATGCTTTTGAATTTCACTAAATACAATGACATTTTGTTATATATATAAATTTCATTATAAATATGCAACAAAATATAGATATTTAAAATTTTAAATATTCATATAAATATGTATACTATGAATTTCTGAATATTTTCACAAATATAATATATAACAATTATCATTACGGCATTCGCGCAACTGACAAGGCGCTAAGAAGTTCATGTCATTTGGAATTGGAACCATTATCGTTCAATATATAGCCCATATTTTAATAAGAACTTTGTTAATAAATAGTTTCTGGGTTGAGGTCAATTGTGCAGCGGTCTCAAAACTTAGCATGCCGATAGGATAAATAAATTAAAATGTGTTTCGACTGTTTACAAATACGCCAAATGGAAACAATAAAAAACACGTAAAGAAAAGATTTTATATGCAAATTTCTGACGATCTGAAAATTCTTTTTTTCAATTCTAAATTATTCAATACATTACTATGCCACACAATTGACTTTACTCCTCTTCATCTGTTCATCGCAGTTATCCGAACTGACTGTTGATCTGGCGGAGGAGCGCTCCACGGCTCACATTGCCACCGAGCGCTTGGAAGCGGAAACTGCCGAGCGCCTGAAGCTCGAAAAAGAGCTCGGGGAAAATCAAACGAAAGTAAAGAGTCTACAAGAGATGACTGAGAAATTGGAAATGGAGCTGATATGCGCCAAGTCCGACTTGAATGGCATCTCCGAAGACGAAGATGCCGAGCACGAAGAGGGTGCCGGTGGAGTTTACAAGCTAAAATACGAGCGCGTGGCCAGAGAACTCGAGTTCACGAAGCGACGACTGCAGACACAACATGAGCACGATCTGGAACAGCTGGTCGGGCTCAAGAAGCAATTGGAGAAGAAGGTTGGCTCCCCGTTTTTAGGCTCTGGGTAATACAAACTAAACGTTTCTATGACACTTTCAGCTTTCCGATGCCTACGAAGAAGTTGAGGAACAACGTCAGGTTGTGGGCCAATGGAAGCGCAAGGCTCAGAAGATGACCAACGAGATGAATGATTTGCGCATGCTGCTCGAGGAGCAAAATGCACGCAACAATTTGCTGGAGAAGAAGCAGCGCAAATTCGATGCCGAGTGTCAAGCCCTACAGGATGCAGCGCGCCAGGAGCGCCAGGCCAAGGAACGGTACGGACGTGAGAAAGATGTACTTCAAGCCGAGAAATTCACGCTTGAACAAACTCTATCGGTGAGTAAAGTGATAAGGATACATATATTTATACATATATTTTAATAAGAGCTGATGTAGTACGCACTCAACAATTTCGTGCGTGATAAGTAAAGCAAAATGTGTCGAATTAACCCGTTTCCATCTCTAGTTGCGTAAACATAAATGTTGCCAACAAATGTTGCTAAACATCTAAGAATGTTGCGTAGCGCTTAGCACTATTCTAGCTAAAGAAAATCATCTAAAGAAGGTAATACTTAAAAAGTAGGAAACATTCGGTATTCGGGAGCAAGACAGCATTAAAAAGCAGGCAGGCAAGCATACAAATCAGTTTTAAAATCAGATCTGGCAACAACAAGTGGCACTGCCAGTTGTGCCAGTGGCACATTCAACATTTTGCGGCAGATACAGATATATGTGCGCACATACATATATATGCTGTATCTGAAGACCTGCCTCTTTGAAAACTCGTTAGGCTTGTTTACCCACGCCACCGGCTGACTAACTGTCTGCTTGACTGCCTGACCGACTGACAGACAGTCTGCCCGTAAAATACGTGTATACAATGGCAATTCTCAACTACCTGCCCACACCATATGCATGCAACATGTTACACGCTTCACGCTATACACACCCTGTCGCATGCTCTTTCTGGTGCATTCTAAGAAGGTTTTTTCCTCCGTTTAATGCATTCTGAAGACCATTTTTGCTATATAACGAGCAGCGCATGAAAGGGAGGCATATCTTCGATACGAGTAAAGTTACACACATATGCTCGATCTTTAACTGAACTTTGCTATCGCAAATTGGAAAATATTTTCGAATGACTTATAGTGTGAGAGTGTTAGAACTTCGACTCGGTTTCATTTCTGCTTTGTTTGTTTTGGGTTCTCATGTTTTTATCGGCCTGTACTGGAGGCAGAGTTTGCGTCACACGTTTCTGCCTCTGTGCTTTGTGGCTTTCTTCAGCGACGATCGACGATAGCTGGCGATGACTGTGACCGGGCCAGTGGCTGCATGAACGTCGACATCGGCGCGCGATAACTGGAGTACGCGCATACAGAAAAACGTACATCAATTACAAACCGACCAGTTCCACGAAAAAAAAAGAAATTAAAAACAACAATAATAATAATAATCATAATAAGAAGAAGAGTTTTGACTGGGGCCGCGTGATAACTGGCCGGACAGAGCTTTACCCCGCTTTTAGTTATTTTTATTTTATACATTTTTTGTTTGTATAGAACCATTTTCATTTCCATATCCGAACGCATATGTGATTCTATTAAGTGTTCAGTACTGCCATGAGTATCAGCGCCACATGTGCAACGCGGCTGATTCAAGTATGAGAATTGTGAAAATGGGGCAAATATAGCGTGACTCTTTGTATATATAGAAATATTACATTGTTGATTCATTCTTAGGATACGCGTCTGGATCTGGAGCTGAAGGAAGAGAAATTGGCGTCGTTACAGCGTGAACTAGAGGAGATGACCTTTGGTGGCGGCACCGAGGAGGAGTTTGCTCAACTCCGACGCTCTAAGAACGAAACGGAGCGTCGTGCTAAGGAGCAAGAGGAAGAACTGGACGAAATGGCTGGGCAAATACAGCTGCTGGAACAGGCCAAGCTGCGTCTAGAAATGACCCTGGAGACCATGCGGAAGGAGGCTCGTCGTGAATCGCAGCAACGCGACGAGGAACTAGAGGAGGTGCGTGGTAACGGCTACAAGAAGATAAAGGCGCTTGAGTGCCAATTAGAAACGGAGCACGAAGAGCGCACGTTGCTGCTGCGTGAAAAACACGAACTAGAGCGACGACTGGCTTCAATGGAAGATCGCGATCGTGTTGATCGTGATGCTGAGGAGGCACTTAATCAGAAATTGCGCCGCGACTTGCGTAAGTATAAGGCATTACTGAAGGATGCCCAGACTCAGTTGGAGCGACAGAAGGCGGATACCCCGGGCAAGACGCTTATCCGGCAGCTGCGTAATCAGCTGGAGGACGCGGAATCGGCTCGCACACTTGCCATGAAGGCGCGCCAGACGGCCGAAGCGGAATTGGCCGAGGTGCAGGCCATGTTCGAGGAGTCCCATAGAGCTCGCAACGATGCGGAGGAGCGCGCGAATGCAGCACATCGTGATCGTGCTGAACTGCAAGCGCAGATCGAAGAGAACGAGGAGGAACTGAGCGAGCTAATGAAGAAGTACAGCGCCACTGTCAAGCAGCTCAACGCGGAGCAAGTCAACGTATCCGAATCGGAGTTTAAGCTCACTGAACTCGAAGCAGAGCGCAACAATCTGAAAGAACAAGTGGCTGAATTGCAGCATAGATTGGACAATGTGGAAAATTTGGGTGATCCCACCATAGCTGTCATGTCCAAGCGGTCAGTATGATAACATTTGTAATTCCCAAAATAATAGCTAAAATTAAATTTGTCTTGCAGTTTGGAAATGCGCACCAAGGAGCTGGAGTCACGCCTCGAACTGGAGCAGGCGACTCGCGCGCGTCTTGAAGTGCAAGTGAGCCGACATAAGGAGGCGTTGGAAAAGCTGCAGAATGAAGTAACTCAGTCAAAGATGCGTGAAATGCAATCACAGGATATGCTCAAAAAATCTCAAAAGAGTTTGCGCGACATGCGCGAGGAATACCACGCGCTGTCCAGCCGTGAGCAGGAGTCGCTGACGCGACGCAAGGATTTGGAAAAGAAAATGGAAGTCATGGAATCCGAGGGCTTGGCGCTAAAGAACGATTTACGCCTGGCGTTGCAACGCATCGCGGATCTGCAGCAGGCCATGGAGGAGGAAGGTGAGGAGGAGTTAAGCGAGAGGTAAGTAAAGATTACGATTTGTGAAATAGGATGATCAATTAATCGCGTGTGTGTATTTGCAGCGAGGATAGTATGAGCTCCGTGGGCTCGGTGAGCGACTTGGAGGAGCGACTGCGACCCGTGCATGTAAAGCGGAGCTCACAGCAGTCGTTAAACGGCCCCATTATCCCACCAAGCACCACACGCACGCTGATCTGCGAAAAGGACGACAACAGCCCTAGGTACGCTGATAACGAAGTCAACTCAAACAGCAGGCAGCACAAGCACTAAGCACCGTAGTCGCATTAGCTCGATAATACTTATGCATATGTATAACTATCACTAGTTAGTTAGCTAGCTAGCTAGCTACTTAGCTTGTAAGGTCTGTTGCTATTTGCCGGCTTATCTAATTAACATAATTACTTCATACATGCAAACTACAAACTACAAACCATGCCAACCACATCCAAAACTGACCCAAAAACAACAAAACAAACAAACGCCGCCTCCCGCCATCTATGCGATTAAAACAAAACAAAATCATAAAAAAAACATACACACAAAAATCCAAAAACAAAAAAATCATAAACCGAAATGCTTTTGTAAATATTTTTATGCAAAACACATCCCGCCTTCCAAAACGTCCATCCAAAACCAAAACAAAACTACGCCCTCCCTCTCTTGGTGTGCGTGCGTATGCGTGTGTGTGTGCGTGTAAACCATTAGCTTTTTCTTATTATAGAATAACAGTGACGTCGCCATCGTCGCCACATATACACAAACTGGCACTGGCGGCTAAAGCCATACCGGACCAAAAACCGGACACGAAATCTTCAGCATCCGCAGATAAGATTGCAACAGCTACAACTGCAGCACCAACAACAGCAAAGATCCTGCAAAATGGACTCGAAAGCGCCGGCTGAATAATACCCTAGAAACAACTCTATGCGTAGCAGTTGCAATTATTCGTGTTTTTTCTTTTCTCTCCCTCTCTGTAATATTAATTAGTTTTGTTTTTTTTTATTATTATTTGATTACTGTTTAGTTCAATATGTTTAACTATTTATTATCGAAATATAGCTACATATAAATATAATAAACACAATATGTATCGCAGTTTCCATTTGAATGGAATCGTAGTTAATTTAATTTGCGCGGCAGTCCCTATAAACAAACAAAAAAGTGATTAATAATTTTATCCTTCCTCGAAAAGAAAAAAAAATAAAACTAACGTTTGATATATATTTAAAGAACAATAAAAACCTATAGCATGTAATCCATTTTCCTATAGCCAACTTAAATGAAATTAGTTAAACGCGTTTCAAAATCATAGACAAGTTTGCATAATAAGCGAAATAACTTTTTACTAAACTAAATTCTATTAAACTAAATTTGCAATACATACTCATAACTCAATCAAGAGACATATGGTAAATATTTAACATATGGCCTATAGCATCCGATATTCAAGCAACATTAGCAACATTCATAATATAACTATAAATGGTAAAGAAACCAGAATAACATATATATTGGAATACGAAAATTTTGCAAAATAAAAATCCATATAAAAACTAAAAAATAAATAAAAACCGAAAATGACATAAATATATTGTTATAAAATCCATGTTATGTGCTTACATTGGGAAATGGGTTCAAGAATCACGAAAATCTTAACTATTCATCTTGATATGTTTTAAATTATCCGATGCCTATATTTTAATGGAACTATCAAATTTCGGAGTATTGACTGAGATGTTTGAAAAAGATGACATAATCGATCTATCTATTATTATTTTTATTTATTTACTATTTAAATCAGCTATGCTTTATGTATAATATATCACCGAGGGCGTAAAGTAGTCAAGGCTTCAATTAATTCGGCACGCAGTTCAAACTATTTTGTTAGCCAATTTTAAGTTTACTAAAATCATTGGGCTTTATAAAAAGGATTCGTATGTGTCGATAATCTGACTAGTTGTACCAGGTACCAGACTTCAGGCTCAAATCGACTGCAATTGCTTGACCTAAAAAGTTAGATTTACTCGTCAAACGCCACCAGCACTATAAATGGCACACATTGAACTCGAAATTTAGTTAAATTCAGCCACCTGCACCACGTTGCCATTGATTTATTCGCCTAGGCACGCACGTCTCTAGGTCGAGGCCAATGATTGACAAGTTGAAGAAACGTTAAGACATACCCATGCTCTACTGCCCAGGCTAAGGAGTTGAGTGTCGCACCCATAACCGATGGCCCATTAAATGGCACCGTTTGTCAGCCGCCAACGACTTTGAAAGTTTCAACAACGCCAGTGCCAACGCCTGAAAATGTGTGGCAAGCACGCAACTGTCGACGTCACGGCTGCAGAGGGTCGAAACTACTTGAAAACACTTGTTGTATAGTACGTCAAGGCAAAAGAAAACATGGTTAACATCAATCTGAACAAAACAAGCACATGTCAGCTATAAATTCGCCTAATAATAAAAACATAAACAAATGCTACGGCTTTCCAATCAAAACAAAAACATTTGCCGGCATGCAACAGGTGTTGCCCGTGGCTACCGGACTTCCCACTTGGTTGTCGACTACACCCTGGCGTGTCAGTCATGCTGAACTCAAAACAACCCGTCAACTAGGCGACTGTCAAATGCGCCACATGTCCATAATCCGTAATATCGACCAAACAGCGGCAAGCAATATAATGTGAACTTTAGACAACTTTCTGGGTCTCCATTTGGTGCAGACATAGATTGGATTTCAACCTAAGCGGAACGTCCTAGAAATAGCTGCTCCGGCAGCACACAATTACAATAAATTTGATCAAATAATATCCTAATCATGGATGATCGCACTATAGACTCGATATTCTTGGGCTCTCTCGAGTCCCTACCGCCTGTTAGTTCGAAAATTGTGCGTATTTTTACCAGCTCTACGTTTACGGGTGTGTTACAAACGCAATGTTCTTCATCATGTGTGTGGGTCCTTATGTAATCACGCGTGTTTTGTTTGCAGATACTACGATGGAACGAAATACGTTAATGGCCAAGTGCTATCCAAGAATCAAGGATTATTGTCGAGAAAAACATGGGCTCGAATTTCAAGTGGTGGACATGCGTTGGGGTGTTCGAGATGAGGCCACTGATGATCACATGACCACAGAGCTCTGCATGCGTGAGATCAAAAATTGTCAGCGCCTATCGATGGGACCCAATTTTATTGTGTTTTTGGGTCAAAAGTATGGCTATCGGCCAATACCCACATACATAGTCTCTTCAGAGCTGCAACTGATATGTGATGAACTGACCTCAATGGGTGTGGATCGTGCTCTGCTCGATCTATGGTACAAGAAGGATAGCAATGCAGTGCCGCCTATTTCAGTTTTACAGCCCATATCATCGATTCTAATTAATTTCAACAACAAGGTAATTTTTAAGTTCTATTGAGGGAATCGCCAATTCGACTAACTGACATGCAACTCTTATTCAGCGCGTGCCCAAGCTTCAGGCGGAGGACCAAGCTGTCTGGTGGGATACCTTGAACAAGATGCAAAAGCTGCTACGCAAGGCAGCCGCCTCGCTGGGTGCTAGCAACAAGATGTCAAAGGACGATGTCCACAATTATTTCATGTCTGGTAAGTGAAAACTAACTATATCAAATGAATTATGCGCTTATCAATTATGCCCTTAGTCACGGAACGTGAAGTAATCAATGGGGTTTTGAATGTGAAGAATACAAAGAATCATTGTCTGGCCTATGTGCGCTACATAAACAACATCAATCTGCAAAACTTAAAAAAGGCCTCGCTCTTTGTGGACATTATCAATCGTAGCTTGGACACTGAGTCTGCTAAATTGTTGAGCGACTTAAGGGACACGCGTCTGCCCGCTAAGATCGAGTCAAGCAATGCTCAAAAGTAAATATATGTTACGCAATTAAATTACAATTATAACATTTCCGACTTTCAGATATACTGTGGAGTGGATTGGTCGTGAGGGCCTGGACATTGAGACACATGAGGAGTATTTGAATCATTTCATATCGCACTTCTATAAGAATGTTGTTAAGCTCGTGGATAGGGCCATGCGCAAGGAAGACTCCAGTGCACAGGGGCAGATAGTAACTGAGATCCTTCAGCATTTGCATGCTTGTAACAATTCGGTGAAAATCTTTTACGGTCGCGAAGAAAGTTGCGAGCGTATCAAGCGCTATATGCTGGGGGATTCAGATAAGCCACTTGTCCTTTTTGGCGACGGAGGTTGTGGGAAAACTTCATTGCTGGCCAAGAGCGCCTCCCTAGTAGCCAGTGAATGGTTCGCCGATAAACGACCCATCAATATCATCCGGTTCCTGGGCACGACTCCGGACTCTAGCGCCTTGACGGCCACCCTCATATCAATATGTCAGCAGGTGATATCAATCCATTATTTGCAGCTAACAAACTTATTCATATCGTGTTTCTATCCAAAAACTATTATATGTATACACACATATGTATATATGAACAATGCAGATATCGTACAACTATATGCTACCCTTTGAGAATATACCAGATGATCTTGTACCCCTAACAGCACATTTTAAGCAATTACTAACTTACGCTAGTCCCAATCAGCCGTTAACTATATACTTAGATTCAGTTGATCAATTGACGGGCACCCAAGACTCAAATAAGGTATCCTGGATACCAACACGTCTGCCAGCCCACTGTAAGGTGAGTGCGAGGATTTAATCAACGAGGGTTAACCGTTGTTCTCCCAACTGAATATATGTTTCCAGTGCATGATCCTTATTATATACTATATACCGTAATGTGCATGCCCTTCTGTAAATACAAACATTCTTTTAAATATTATCTATCTCACATTTTACACGGATGAAAAATTGGATTGTTTAATTTTGATTACAGCTAAATTTTTACAACATTCAAAATCAAATTAATTGTAATTAATTTTCAGACTCAATTTTTTAACAATTAGATATTCTATATAAAAACTTAATTCCATATAATTCATACATAATTTGAAAAGAGATTCTTCAAATTTTAGGGTAATTCTTAAAGTTCATAATATTCTTTGACCATTCAACAACGTTGTCTAAAATATTTTACCGTGTACATTTGCATGCCGACAAGCCACTTTTTAAATATTCCTGCACAGATAATTAAAAATTAACAAAAATGTACAGAAATACTTATTATATAGGTGTTCGATCTCTTAGGCCTCTTGTTAGGAAATGCTTAGTATGCACTGCATGAAACGATAAAAATCAAAAACATTTTTATTATAGATTTCTTCCTGTTTTAAGTTTTCGATATTGCATGCTGCCCGTACCAAGGTATATGTATACACTCTATAGATTAAGAAACCTATCATTGTTTTGTGAAACGCTGTAAGTTTTTTGAATTGCTTGACATGTGCGTGCTAAACAATATCACTCGCAAATAAATTACTTTTGGCACCCTCACCCAAAACCATTTCTCCCAACGAAATGTCGTTCTGCATGAGGCATATCTGAGGTATCATATATACCGTCCCCTAACTGCACCGATATATGTAAATGCCATATGCCATTGGGATTGCTATTACAGATTATTATATCGTGTGCGAATGAGCCGGCAAATCCGACTGTTTCCCACGAATATCATGTGTTGTGCAAGATGATTGATGTGGAGGAGAACTTCATAGAGGTGACTGCGCTGGGCGAAGACCTGGCCATGAACGTGATTAAAATGTGGATGAAAACTGCATGTCGCGATCTTAACAACTACCAGTGGCGTTTGGTGGCCAATGCGATTAGTAAATGCTCCTTGCCTATATTTGTGAAGCTGGTTTTTGCCGAGATTTGCCGATGGCGCAGTTATACGCGTCCGCAGGAGACCCATCTGGCCAATACGGTGATGGACTCAATCATGTTGCTCTTTGAGCGCGTGGAAAAGCAGCATGGTCGCATCCTGGTCTTTCATGCCCTGGCCTATATCACCGCCTCCAAGTCGGGTCTGTCCGAAAGCGAACTTGAGGACTTAATCTCTTTAGATGACAAAGTCTTGGACGATGTCTACCAATATCACATGCCGCCAGTGCGCCGCATACCCCCGCTTCTGTGGACGCGCATCAGAAACGATTTACCAAACTACTTGAGTGAACGGGAAGCAGATGGCGTCAATGTTATGAACTGGTACTGCTGATCGTGGCTTGAAAATGGCTTAATTATATCAATTTAATCATATGTAATTCTCACAGGTACCACAGACAATTCAAGGACACAGCCAAGGAGCGATACTTTAAGAACATGAATATGGCCATATATTTTCATTCCATGATTGCAGATTATTATTTGGGAATTTGGGGTGGCGGCATACCGAAACCGTTCAAGTTTACAGAGATACAGAGACATCGTTTTGGCTTAGCTGACAAGGAGGGGTCCGCTGACCGCAAAGTACCCATACAACCACTGGTCTTCACCAGCAAGGATGGTCTCTCGAAGCGTTACAATTTGCGCAAGGTAAGTTCAAAAGGTGCCCATCTTAATGACGATCCGTACTCAACGCAGATTGAATTGCTTGCAGTTTGGTGAACTTCCTTTTCATTTTGTGCGCTCGCGGAGATTTAAGGATCTGTTTGAGCACGTGCTCTTCAACTATGAATGGCTGCATGCCAAGCTGTCGAGCTGTCCCTTGCAAGCGGTGCTGGCTGACTTTGAAGATGCTTCGAGCAACACAGACGACAAGGAGTCGAAACGTGAGCTTATGTTGGTGGCGGACGCTTTGCGCTTGGGTGGTGCCATCCTGGCCATATATCCCAATATGCTGGCGCCGCAGTTAATTGGACGGCTGCTTCCCGAGATTGGCGGTAATCCAAATATCAAAATGTTGCTAAGAGCCTGCGATCGTTGTGGACCCAAGGACTGTGCCTTAATACCGGTCAACCATTGCCTGCACACACCCGGCGGACCACTCAAGGTAAGCGCAGCACAGCGTATTCCTTCTGAGTATCGCTCATTTTAGTTTCTTTGGCAGTACTCGCTAGAAGGTCATCAGTTTGCCGTGTTTGCCTTTTGTTTGACAAGCGATATGCGTTACATGGTCTCTATATCAACGCACTTCATCACCTTCGATTTGTCCACATCGGATCTGACGCGTGATGTGAATCCCGGCATTGAAGGCATCATGCAGCAGCTGGTCCTCAGCCCGGACAACAAGTGGGCAGCTGCCTACTCTAACAACAACCAAACGGTGCTGCTGAACATGTTATCCAGCGAGTTCGTGGTGATCGACAGTCCATTCGAGGATGACGACGGACCAGTCAGTGGCTTGTACCTGCTTAATCAGAAGTAGGTCCTTGGAATATGGACTTGGAATGTAGACTTCTAAATTAATTGATTTTCAGTTTATTCATTATTTGCAAGCTTCGCTGGGCGAAATTTGACATGCGTGGTAATTTGGTTGAAATCTTTGAAGCACAGGGCCAGAATACGGACTGGGAGATATTGTGTAATGAGCTCTTTCTGCTCCTGTTTAGACATTGAATATATACCTAATCTCTTTATTGCAGCAATGGAATTCTTCAGTCCGCTCGATTATAATGTCGTCTTTTGGTCGGGATCGATAAATGAAATTCGTTTGCGCTTGGACTCATGTCGCGCATCCAATTACTCCAATTCAGTGCACTTCTTCAGCGCTTTGGTCATGAACAAGGGACGTACGCGCGCCTATGGGTGTGCCAACAAAGATAATTTCCAAGTATCAGCTTACGACTTCATTGAGAATCAGGAAACAGGTGAGATACACTGGACTTTTGTTGAGCACCTGCCGCGCTATGAGAACGACGAGAAGGAAATGCTGCTGCAGCTGCGCTTGGATCAGCATCAGCAGGATCGCATGTTGCTCGGCACCGCTGGCTTGGGCTTTGTCATCTGGGATTTTGGCCGCAATGAAAAGGACTGTGAACGACCACCAATTTCAGAGGGCGCAATGTATTTGGCTCTACCGCATGGTGTACGGAACATCACGACTCGCATTATGCAATCGAATTCAATAATGGTCAGCTCCAAGCTAGATTATGCGGTGGCGGGGGTACGTAAGAACCTCTACGTTTGGTATCTCCACAACGGACAGCTGGCCAAAGTCTTGGATGCTCATTTTGGACGAATTATACAACTAGAGCCGCTAACCATTGGTAATTGGAATAATCTGGTGACATCCTCCATAGATCGTTCAGTCAAGGTGTGGAACATCAACAATATATTTGAAAAAGTTCACGTCATTGATCGTCATGAGCTGCAAATAGATGACATCAGTCTCTCTGAGGTGGACATTGCTGTCACGGTCACTCGAAGCTGTGTTGGTGTGTGGGAGACACGCTCTGGTCGATTGCTCGCTAAGCTGGCGGACAGTCCCTTAGGCGCCATTGTAACACATGCTGAGATCACTCCAGACGGACGATATATCATTTCTTCCGAAACAGGAAAGTTTTTGATCTGGAACCGCGTCTCTGAGCAGGTCGTTTATCGCGATGATCAGCCTGGCATTCAGCAGATAACACTTATGGATTATGGCTACAAGGTGCTCACCGTCTCGGTACCCAATATTAACCAAAGAGACATTCTAGGAGGATCAGATGAGACGAATCGCCTGACTGCCATAACAACGGTTCGATCGATTCCAGGTGAGAGTGGCTATGTGATTGGAAAATAATAACTAAAAAATCTTATTTTTATCCTCCAGAGGGGACAATTTTGTTTCGCTTTGATTTTTATATTCGCATGGTAACGGGCATGCCTTTTCGCCAATCAGTAATCACCGCAGACAAGGCATATATCATCGTGGTTACTTTGGACAAATCTAACAAAGATTGCTTGGGCGTTTATAGCGCAACAAATGGCGCATTTGTATCCAAAATATTGCTCAAAGGCTGCGCCATTAAGGTGATTATATAATCTGCTTATCTACCTCTATGATAATACTTCAATAATTATTGCTTTTACAGGAGGTGTTTTCGTTGGTGCCCATGCCTCACAAGGCTAACCAAGTGGCTGTGATCAGCAGCGAGAAGGGCAGCATTATGGACATCAAGAGCAAAAAGCATGTGCGCTCGATTGCCAAGTGGGGTGGCAGCCTCACTCGTGATGGCAAATGCGGGCTGTACGCGCCAACAAGGGGAGGCTTGGAGATGTTGGAGCTGCGCAAAGGCACCACCGTGAAGACCTTCATACCAAAGGTGGCTGAGGGTGTCTTCTCAGTAATTTGCATATTCACCGAGAATGACGAATATGTGGCGTACTATCACAGCGGCAGGAAGACAATTCGCGTATTTCGCACCGTCGACACTGAGATGATCGCCAACTACAGGTTGCAAGCTGAACTAACGGCAATCAAGAGCAGCAAGGATGGGCGAGCTATTGTTCTGGGCACTGTTGATGGCTGCATGTCGGTGCTGGCCATAGTAGATTCCAAAAACGAGGAAATGATTGAGTACTTAAATGCGTTGCCATCACGTGACGAAAACTGGAAGGCCAAATTGGCTAAGATGAAGGCACGAGTAGGCTTCAAGGCGGCCATACGAGTGGCTACGATTTCCTCGCGATATGCGAAGCCGAAAAATGACGACGGTGAGGGAGAGGAAGAGGAGTTAACTGAAATTACGGAGGACATCGTGGCGGATTAGATGAAGTATAAATATAACATTTATTGTTGGTTTGCATAAATAATGGGCATGTTACAAAAATTCGTGAATATGTAAGTGTGTGTGAGGGTGTGTATGTTAAACAGAACAAAGCTTAAGCTAAATAATTATTAAGTCAAAACAACTGCAACATAGTAGTAGATTATTTGTTATCCAATTACAAGCTTCGTGTAGTGTTTCCAATGTTTAAAAATAGTTTTGCTCGCACTGAGCGCTTCTGCCTTTTGCTTGGCCAATTTTAGCTGCGATCAGTATAACAAGGTTTATACATAATATGATTTGGGGAAAATTACAGTATTTTTTTTATTAATACATAACATGTGGTAATTGATTTAACTTTAAATTTTAACGCATTTTTATAGAATGATCGTAAAATATGCAAGGAACTAACTTATCGAACGACAAATGGAACATACTAAAATTGTAATCTCAACTCAGGCAATCGAAATTCGAAAACACATATCAAATACATATATAACTCAGTGCTAATACATAGACAATTTGCTTTTGCAGAAAATGTTAGTACTAAATAATTGTAGTAGGCTTAGTGTAGTATGCTCTTGTTATTGTTATTGTAGTAGTTGTTGTTAACCTGACTTAAGTTTTGCTTCAACTTGTTACTAAACTATACGAATATACCGAGAATCTATAAGCATACATATTTATGTTAAATAATAAATTGTTAATGTGGTGAATGCTGACACCCTACGTGCTAAACAGCTTATCTCGTTGCTGGTCGGCAATAATATGTAATATAAATATATATAATCCACAGCAGAACAGCTTATAAACTGCTAACTAAATAGTATAACGGTTCTCGTTTACACTTATTGGGCGTGATTCTCCTTTTTAATCTGCGCCAGTTTGGCCTGTATGTGCTGAAGGCGATTGGGCGACAATTCAGGTTTCTGGCGAAGAGAATTAATTATATATACGGCATATTATTTAATTAACATTGATTTCAACTCAAAATTAAAAGTTAATTGTTAAGAAATTCTGGCTACACCCACCTCATGTCTTATGAGTGACACTTTCTGTGAGTTCATCGAGTTCAAGCAGAGATTCTCATCGGCTACCCGATTGTCAAGCATATTGGAGCCATTATCTCCGGTTTGACGCGTGGACATCAAGTTTTGCAAACGGGCCATCCAATAGTCCGGATCATGTGCTGTATTCTGATAGTTGACATCTGTGAGATAAGAACGTGTGGCAGCTGCCGATTGATCCAATTCATTTATGTTAGTAGAGGTGCACATGGTTAATATATGGATTTCGTGTGTTAGTTTCGGATTTTAACTCACCTGTACGATTATCGGGTGTCTGTGTAGGTCCAGCATTTTGATTTCGTTCGATTTCAGCAAGTCCTTCTTCAATGTATCTGTGGAAAGTGGCGCTAGCTCCTTGCAAAAAAGTGCTCAGATCAATGTCAGGATTTTGCTGCTGCAGTGTTCAAAGTAAAGTTAGTATTAATTTTGGCCAATGTGGTATCTGAACGTACCTTAAAGTCATAAAGCTTCTGTAGTCCTTGTTGTTTGGTATCCTTGTCTGAGATTAGCTTGAAGATTTGAGATACTGTATCGTGTGTCTGATGGGATATACGCTTTCCGTCAATATCCTTAGAATGGTATTGTTGACGCTGTGGCGAAACACCAGCACCACCCGACACTGTGCCATCTTTTTGGAAATTCTATATAACAAATTTGTTAGTATTTTTACTGTGTATAGATATAAATTTTATTTTTTACCTTCAATATACGGATCAAGTACGTGTGCAACTCTGAATGTGTGGGTATCTGATTGAGATGCTGTAATATGGCGTTACCCTTCACCTTGGCCATGTTGTGTATGATCGTTTTAACGGTGCGCAGCGGTGTATCCGATGGACGATTTTGCCACCAGGTGCTGGGCAGTGCCAGCATAAATTCGTGTACTTCCAAGATAACCGCATCATAGTTGAGCTCATTGGTTCGTTCCGGTAGCATTTTAATATTACGCCAGATGCATTTCATTAGTAAATCGGTAAACTTAGGCAAACCAGCGACAGGGCAGGTCTCTCTCAACAAACGAATTAAGGCGCTGCAAACAGTAAAGGCCGAAGGTTTTAATTTGCATTATTTTTGTGTCAATTTTACATACCAGTATATATTTGTAAAGTTGACTTTGTCTAGCACTTTAAGGCAAATGCCATTGATGACTTTGTTGTATTGGCAATCATCTCCGCTGTTTAGTTTTTGATCAGCCAGCAGATGGAGTAGTGCAGACATCAGATTCTTAATACAGGCAATGCTGAGTGTTTTGCCGAGAATATTGGCATTGAAAAATGTGTATAATATGGATAGCAACGGTTGATAAACAACCTGAGCCTGTACTATGGGCAGTTGCGAGAGATTCTATAGAAATAAGAAAGCATGATAAAATTTCGATTACATTAGTCAAACACAAAAATCTTACCTTCAACTGTGCCAGCACATTTTGTATAAATATTTCCTCGTAATCGCGCAATACGGCCTGCTTTTCGGGAGCTTCAATAATCTCAGTTAGCTCATTTATGGCTGCACGAGCTTCAAGCGTATCTGTGCTACTGACTGCTTTGATAATTTTCACTAGCTTCGGATCATGCTTGGGCAGCATTTCGGCTAGGCTGTATGGAGCAATATATTGATGAGGATTCGTTAAGGAAATTTATTTTAAGCTTACTTGGGAATATTGCTTTCCAAATGGGTTTGGTTTGTTAGGTGTTGCTGCATTCGTAGAGGACTTCGATAGGGCGAAATGCCACTAGCCATAGAAGGATTTGACTGTGGCGATGTGGTTAAATTTTGTTGTATGTGACGCGAGCGCGCAATGAGTCGATCGAATTTATCCTGTGGATATTGGAAGCCGTCGCGTGTGGGTATAACTTTAATGGGCTCGTAAAGCAGTGATATATCCACTGTTGGTAGCTCCTTGAATACCATTTGATCAACGCGCACCCAATCCTTCTCGATTTCAGCCATCACCTGAGGATCCAAGCCGAATGGACCACTTGTTCTCTGTTGTGCAACCTGCTGCTGATGTAGTTGTAACTGCTGCTGCAACTGTAGCACCTGCGCAGACGGTGCCTGATCAAATGTACTGTGTAAAGTAAAAAATAATTTAGATTTAGCTTTAGATTTGTCGGACATTTATCTGCCCAGCACAGACATTACTTGAACAGATATAAAATATATGATTGCAAATGGAATACTTTTTTGAAATATCGATGCAACAAAAGAAAATTTAACTGAGCAAAATGTAGCAATGAACAGAGCACAAGCAACAGTATAAATGACAACACAATAAACAAAACAACATGTAAAGCAAAACAAATTGTGAATTTATATATATAGACATATAGAAAGGAACACCACTTTACGCCTGTCGATTCAGCGAATGTAAGATAGTTTTAGCGCTTGTGGCATTCCGCTCCGCCAACCTGTTGCTTTGGCCACACTCATTAAACTCTGGCTGTTGGCAGCTAGATCACAAAATTAATGGAAAAGAAAATAAGCAAAATCATACAAATAAAAACAAGTGATTGATAATAAAAAATAATAATCAGGAATGGAAATTACAAATTATCGAACGAAACAAAATTGACTAATTCAAAATTTAATACAAATTTTTTGTTTGCCATATATGGATTTTTCTAAGCAATGAAAAATATGTAATTACATCCTACATTTTCCATTCATAGTCAATAAATAACTTGTAAATTAAAAGAAATGTTTATATGAATATTAATTCAATATTCAGGGAAATAATTTAACTCCTCTCAAGTCTTTATTAATTTGAAATATCACTTAAAAAGATCCAGAATTTATTTAGCTTTCATAAAACTTTTCGCTATTTATTTCTGTGGTTAACTCTTCTTTACTCATTGAATAGAGGTAAGAAGTTCTTGATAGATACGCTTTATTAGCGAAAATAATGTTGACATACTCCGATTTAGAATTCCCATTCCTAGAAAACTGTAAATAATATGTACTCAAGTTCTAGCTGCGTTTTATTAAAGTGCTTGATTGTTGTTTCTTTTTCCATTTTAATATGGTGACTTACCCCTCCTCTTCGGGTGGCGGCAACTCGTCACAACCATTGCCCACAGCATCCTCAATCTCTATACTATCTTGCTGCGCCACCTGTGCTGGTGGCTTCAGACCCGACGGCATCTCTGCTGGTACAACTTGCTTCCTTGTCTTTTTGGCTCGCTTGATACGCTCGTCGAGCATGGAGAGATCTTTCTCACTAAGCTGACCAATCAATTTGTAAATCTTTTCGCCCGCTAGGAAATACGCCATTACAATGCAGTTAAGTGCCGCATTGCGCACTGAGTTGTCACGATCGGAAATTTGACGAGCTATTTCCTTGAGTGCCACCTGCTGCGACGGCTGACAAATGCCTAGTCCATAATTTTCGATTAGAAAGGTTAACTCGTCAAGGCATTCGGTGCGCTGACGTGCATTTTTCGATTTAAGTCCATCCATCACATACGAGAAGACCTTGGTGAAGGGGTATAGTAGGTTTATTTGTCGTAGCACACGACGTACACCATTTCGAACAGCATCTTTTGGGTCACCAATCTGTTAAGATACATGCAAGATTACGTTATAAATGCTGTCATACTATAATATATAAATTCGCTCACCTTCAACAGTAGATGAGGCACAAAACTGCTGCCCTCATTTTCGGCCATCATATACTCCATTTCGACCAGCATCTGGAACACTTGTGCTAGATAGTCAAGACCCTTAATGAGTACAGAAGGGTTCGTATCATAGAAGCGCAGTGTTAGCCACTTGAGTATTAAATCAAGATTACAAATTAGCGCTTTTCTGTTATTTGGCAAATCCTCGCTCAACTGTTCAATGACTTTCAAATGATAACTGGAATGAACACAAGATTTTCAATTAGTAATAAAAAATATTTTAAAACAATTATTTGAGATTAATTCAAAGTATTAAGTTTAAAATATCAATATATTATGGCATTATTATTATTCATGTTGTCATATACAATAATATTTAGTATCAGAAGAAATATTTTTAAAATTTTACAATTTAAAAAATAATTCCTTATTTTTCCGACACTATAGTCAACAACTGCAGACATCAATAAATGGTGGATTTTCTCTTGACTGCGGAGTTTCTGGTAGGACAGAAACTGGGAAATATGATCGTGTGTCGGTTTACATACCGAAAGTCGTCGTGAAACATGTTAGCCATCAGTGCCTTGTTCACATTCGCTGTAGTCATCTGATCGCGAAGCAGATCCGTAAATTCTTCGCGCGGTGTAGTAAATGTCCATTTAAGAACACGCATTTTCTGCTCATCGATGAGCCGCTGGTTTTTGATGTTGTTCACTGCCAGCAGCGGCGACGTATCCACATCCTCCTCCTTTTTGCGAGAAGCTGCGGTTGTTGCTTTATCGCCAGCGGCACTGGCTGCTTTGGTGGCAATTTGTTTTTGGGCAGCGGCAGCCCCGCCACCACTGCGCACTACTTTCTTTGTTTCTTCTGGTATTGGCGCCTGCTGTTTGCCTTTGGGGAGTGGCTTAACTGGTAAATTTGGTCGAGCTTTCTCCAATGCAGCCATGATGTCTTTCTTTGATGCCGGTTTCTGTTTGTCCAGTGCGCGTGCCATTGCTTCATAGCCCAGATGAATCATGATGGCTAGCACAGCTTCGTTTGCGTTCTTGCGCACTTCCGCATTGCGATCACATATGTGTGCATACAAATGTGGCACCATTGAGGTCAGCTCTTCCTTGGATATTGATTTGGGCGGCAAAAGTGGCATCTTTTCTGCCAGCCATGACCATAACTCGGCCTTTAGCAACGGCGAACCACTTTTAAGGGCATCGGCAATCATTTCGTTTTCGAAGAACTCCTTGTAGCCGCCCTGTTCACCAAAGCTGTTCATACAATTAAGGCCTGCTGCACGAACAAAACTCTTGTTGTCGCCTAGCGCATGCAAAAAGCCAGGAAAGAGGACGCGCACGTGACTACGACAGCCAGCCCCCATCGCTGTTGAAAGCTGCTCGCAGATGGAGAGCGCCGTTTGAGCTATTTTTGCATTTGAGTCAAGAAGGCGATGTGCGAGTGCTGGAGCCAAATCCCCAATGGTTGGCTTAATCAGCTTGGCCTCACTTATGATTGCCTGCAACTTAGTGAGACCTTCATTTCGCGTTTTCCAATCTTTGTCGGACATTTCCTTTAGAAGAGATTCTGTAATTTGGCTCGAAATATCCACACGTGGCAAGAGATCCGCTAAATTCATAGGTTCCGGCGACGCTCCGCCGTTGCCATCCTCATAATCATCAGCATCGTCCAAATTGGTGCTATTGCATACACCACGCACAGGCCTGGGCGGCTTTTCACCCAGATTTTTGCTGAATTCGGCTTGAATTTGAGATTTAAGCGCTGGCTTCTCGCCGTCAAAGAAAACCATTAATGCGTTGCCCATGTACATTGTCATGGTGCCCACCAGCTGGATAGCGGCGCCGCGAACTGTTGGATTCGTGCTCTGTACACCCTTGCGCACATCTTCGATAAGTATTTTGGGCTGTAGCTTGAAGCCAAATTCCACAATAGCCTTATTAATCCAGTTAAAAGCCTCAGCCTGTACTTTAGGTGACTTTTGGTCAAGGGAAAAGTTCAGCACTTTGCTAACGACATGCTCCAATTTGGTTGCTTCAGATAAAGCACTAAGAGCTTCGGAGGCGGCACCACCGTTCTTTGCATCAGCCAGTTTCTCTGTTATTTCATTAACCACATGGTCCACTGTAACAGTTGTTAGCGGAAAGTTTTCGGCCACACTACGTATTGCGTCCAACTTCAGCTTGAGGACTTGGAAGTTCATCTCCTTGAGCCCAGGTTTGCGTCCGCTAATAGTTCGCACCAAAGTTTGTGATAAGCCCGACTGCTGGGCATCAAAACTGGGAATTTGCGATATTAGCTGTTCCATGGCCGCTAAGCGATTTTTCCAGTTGCTGTCGACCAAACCATTCAGAATATCAGCTGACAGAAGCGCATCTGCTTTTTCCTGTATTTCTTCAGGCGTCAATTCACGTTCTGATATTGTGGCTTTGCTGCTGGCCGTTTTAGCTGTAGCGGGTGCAGCAGATGTCGCTCCGGTTCCCGGTTTTTTTAGTGTCTTTCGAACACCGGATGTGGCGGGCCGCGTAACTGGTTTTGGTTCTGTGGTACCGCCGGTCGGCTTGGCTACAACGGCTGCTGCTTTTGTGGTGGGCGCAGTGGCCGGTCGAGCTTCTTTTTTGGGTGCGGCTACTTTAATTTTTATCTCTGCTTTGTCGTGGCACTCCTTGATTTTAACCATCTTGAGCGCATCCACATCGAGAAGCAGTGGCGCAACCGCCTTCTCGCTCATCAATTTCATTAGAGTACCTAGTGCCTCAGCGCTGCTATCACGCACCGTGGGGTCAGATTCGTTCAACGTTTTAACCAGAGAAGTAGTTAGCAGCTTGACAAGCTTCTTGTTTAATGCCGTCGGCTGGGTACGACAAAATGCACGTGCCAAGAATAATGCCGTCTCGGACTTGACGCTGGGATTCTTGTTGTTTAACGCTTCCACGATATGCTCTTGTTGTGCCTCAAGCGTTGTCGATGAATAAATTGCATCCATTGCATCACGCAATGCGCTAACCACATTAGGTTTCTTCTCCTTAAACTTCTCCAAGAGCGCTGGCACGCAAGCCTAAACAAAATAAATAAATGTGGAGTATAGCAAACAGGTGAGTTATAACAATTGATTTTACTTACCGTTGCATAGGTGGAAAAACGCTTGGAGAGACCTTTAGCCAGCATGGCTAGACATTTGCCAGCTAGGGCCACCAGTACCACGTTTGAATCCTTAGAAATAACTTTTTTCAATGCGCTGACCAGGGCGCCATATTCACCAGCTTCCAACTTTGGATTTTCAGTTAGTAGCTTTTCCAACGCATCCAAAGATTCTTTTCGCAAAGTCCATTTCTTCTCGTCGAGCTTGTCGTAAAAATCTTTTGGCATTTTTGACAATATATCAACAGGATCGATCAGATCCATTGGATCCACATCCTCTGCGCCAGGTTCGCCATCTTCATCTGCACAAAAAATAGGTGAACAATTAAATATGCTGATATATAATATAAGGAGAACGATGGTAGTCTGAGATGCGTAGTAAACTAAGCAATATAAAATACTTTATATATATTAACTTATAAATTATTCATCCATCATTTTATTCTATTTTCGTAGTAGAAAATAAAGTAAGATTTCACTGACTAGATCGTGTAGATTGTAATCAAGTTTATTGTTTTTCTTTTTTTCATGTGTGTCAATACAAATTGGCTTTACAAAGGTTTAAATTTTCTAAATAAAATGTTTTGTGCGATAAGGCAGAATCAAAATAATTTCAATCAGTTCCAATATTTTCATTGTATTTTAAGATATTTTGTTTTTAAATGTACAATGCAGTATATAAATCTGTTTGTAAATAATAATAATACCTTTGTAAATAAATCATCATAAATAATATTAAGGTTATAATTAAAAAGCAAATCAAAATTAAAAGTAAATAAGGTTCCTGTTTTGAATAAAAAAAAAACAGCAAATATGATTACTTAGCGACCTACGATGAGCATTGTGAATAGGGAAATATACCTAATGGAGAATACTTCGGCGAGCAAAAAATTGACTTTTCTTTGATTACTTGCTTTCGATAGTTCTTGATTGATTTTCGTCTGGGAGGTGATATATTTTCTGTTTATAGGTCATTATAGTAAACTTAAATAAAAAATAAATACTCTAAGCTGCATTTTTACCATCGTATGCATCCTCGGCGCCGCCAGCGGCTTCGTCAGCGATCTTTGCCTGTTTTTCCTGTTGCGATTTAAGGTATCTGTGAAGAAATATCATTTAATTCAGGATAACTGATTGTTTAAAAGATTTTTTACCTGATTGGCTCTGCGCGATCACCCTTAACTTTATCGAACTCGTCCTCCAGTTCCTTAACGGTTACTTGTGGCAATGAAGCAATATGTGTCTTCATGACGGCACCAATCCAGCGATAGCTTTCAATGGCTAATTGTTTAGTTTCATCGCGCACTGCTTTGTCGCGATCGGCCATGAGGGGAGCTAATTTCTTGATGAATTGTTTAATGCTGATTACCTTTGAGCCGAATTCGCGCATCGCTTGTGTTGTCGCTGCTACGCAGGCGGCCACAATTTTAGGATTCTTATGGTCCATGCCCTTTACGAGTTCCTCTACGACTGCCTCGTGCTTCTCGATCTCCACATACATAAGTGTGACCTGTACAGAGAGTTCCTTGGTCTTGGTCTTAGGTGCGGCAATACATTTCTGAACAATTCCTGACATCACATCGCCCACAGTGCGACCAGCCAGGCTGCTGTTCTCAACAAATATGAGAGCTGCCTCTAAACCCTTCTCCTGGGCAAGAGCGTTGGAGTCAACAACCATTTTTTTGATGAGACCCGCATATTTAGCCCATTCCGGAGACTTCTCGTCGTCCAGTTCACGAAAAACTTTTGCAGCTTCCTCGTAACCATCGACACGCGCCTTCCAAAGCTTATGTACGCATCTCTCCTCAATGGGAAGTTTTTTGTATTCGGTATCCTCGGCCATTTAAATCTATTTGTCTATGTACGGTTGCAATCCGCAATTTTGTTATGGGTTTAGCCCAACGAACAAGCAACTAGCTGAAAGCGAAATAATCAATTGATATTAAAATACTGTTGGAAACTATGTTGATGTATGAAATTGAAAATCAAAGCAAAACTAACTCAATCGAGCAGAACTCTCTGACGATGATGGAAATCACTGTTAATGCTTTAAAATTGCGCTTAATTGTGGATGAAATGTTTAGCCAGGAACGCAGCCGATACGCTTGAAAGGCACCACTTGGAGAAGCGACAAATTTAAATAGGTCGCATGGCCATATTTAGATTTTGACTTCATTAATGCTAAATGCTATTCTTATGGCATAAACTCATTTATTTTTAAAAATCGCAAGGATTGAGCACTGAGTACGCGCCCATGATGAACTCATACACTCACTCACGAGAAAACAGCAACACGACATTTCATAAATCACACATGTAAATAACCGTTTCTTCCCTTCATAAATAAAACCTTTCGATGCACAGACACGCAACTATAGATACCGTAGAGTATCTAAGAGTTGTGAATGTCGTTTACTTAGTGTTGGCGAGCGCAGTCCAGTCGACTCTTCTCTCGTTTCGTACTCTGTTCTTACGAAGATTGTGTTAGTGAGCATAACGCTCTCTTATTCCCTCGCTTTTTCGAATTAACGGATAAATCATATGTTTCTTAAAAAACGTAATGTGTCAACTAAACGCCGTTGTCTATTGTATTACCCTTCAGATAATTAAATTTTAGTTTATTAATTTTATGTACATATATTTAATGTTTAACTAAGGATAGTGCATTTCCACATCTAAAAACACTACTTTTACATACAACAAAAATGTACATAGTACATGTATTGATGCTATTGCCATATTTAGAATATTTCTTTTTTTTTTATTAATTCATACTATCCCTTTTTTATTCAACAATAAGGATTGAGCGCTGAGAGGAACGGTAGTTTATGTCAATTACCCCTTTCGGTGAGCGCAGCCCTGCCGTGTGTTTCTTTCGTTCTGCAGTCAGCTCTTATTGAAATCATGTTAGTGAGTGCGACGCTTGGTTAGGCTCTCGCGTTTTCGAATTAACGGATCAATCATAACAGCAAATGTTTCTCAAAAAGCGTCGTGCGTCAACAAAATGCCGTCGTTTACCGTTTCTTCGCAGAGCTAATTAAATTTAGTTTTATTAATTTAAAGTAGCTACCATCGTATTACCCTGCATAGCAAGCGACAATTGACGCCCACAGCCGCAACAGCAACAAACATTCTTTGATATGCGTCTTATTGAATTCCATAGCAGCACTTACCATTAAAATAAAACAAAATCCCATAGGGCGCACACAGCTGGCGCAACGTAATGCAATAACTTCGATTTTTCACAGGCGCATACAAGGCAAGCCAATACTCATGCAAACCCACACACACGCACACAAAAACAGCCACTGACACTGACACACGGCTTTGTACGACACTAAGCGAAAACTAAATTCCAAGCTGGTGCGGTAACAACAATACTTTATACTAACAAACCTTTTTGCGCTTTACGCTACTATTTTACTAAATAATATAATTAATTTTACTTCTTGAAAATAAATAAAAACTGTGCACGACTTTTAAACGGCGGCAGCGACGCTCGCTGTCTGTGAAATACTAGTGGATATTCCAGTGTGAATGGCAGTGCCACAATTACTCACAACAGCGCTCTGCTAAAATGAGGAGCAGCTCTGTTAAGTGAATAACTGTAATGAACACTATGAAAAAAATCTAGCTCATTCTCTGGGTTTACTTGTTTATTTATTACTTCGGATTATTTAGCGTTACTTCCAGCAAATGTATCGTGTGCCCGCCCATAAACTCAAGCAAATCCACACCGGACTGCTTGCCAATCTCATCCATATTGATACTCGATGCATGCAACTTCCATTTCTTGAGCAATGCCTCGATGCACCAATCCGCGCTTCTCTCTTGATAGGTGAATATGAACTTAGCGCCACGATTTCGCTCCAACAGGAACGCCACCGTAACAATTATGTCCTCAAAGACGCAGGGATCATAGAAGCAATCCGCAGCTATGATCAAGTCTAAAACAGGCAGCCGAAATACGCTGTTCAGTAACAGCCCCCAACTCAGACCAACGACATCGATGTCCACGCCTGGTTGTAGCTGATTGGCCAGGCAGGACTTTTGTATGTGTGCTAGGGATTTGGGAAGTATGCAATTGTCGCTGAGTACCACTTGGGCGCCACACTTTGCGGCCACTATACCGGGTAGTGCAGTTCCAGCGCCAAGTTCGAGAACCCGCTTACAGACAAGAGTTTGTCGTCGTTCCCACAAAAAATGGGCGAGAATTGGAGCACAAGGCCAGGTATAGAATGAGTAGGCGCCCTGTAGAATCTAAATTTATACAATGGTTTAATTGAACAGTTGTTATCATCACTGTAAGTAATTTGTTTTTGTATTTACCTCAGGTATTTTGATTTCCAAGCGATCAGTGCTTGCATCGGTGCCGCCTCCAAATACAAACTTGCGAATGTGCTCAGCACTGGCTGCTGCAGTCACAATATCATTCTCGTCGCTGCTTCCGTTCATGTGAAAACGCATTTTTACACAAACACGCTCTTTAATGAGTAGCTTTTAATCATAAATTACAATTTAAAAAACATCAAATGTTTGTTGTTTACAACCTGTTGTTCGCCTGCTTTTTAGAGATGAGCAATTACTCTCGAATGAATAATCGTGTCTGAGTGGCGACATTTGTTGCTAGTTAGACAAATATTACATTATGTTATTTATTAAAAAAAAGTATTATATGGTAAAAGTCTGCCAATTTTCCTGTATCATTATTAAATTTCTATTACAGAATAAATAGTAAATAAATATAATTTTTATATTGTTATGAATTTTATTTTAGACATTTGATCTAATCGTTATTTGAGTCATCAACACTGTAGCACTTCAATATTGAGTATCGCTCCTCTCTAGATGAATCGATGACAGCGTATTGTTTAGAATATTAGTGTAATTGCGGCATCTATCGATCTTGGTGTGTAGCGGAGAGTCTGTCGCTATTAATACATTTTTCGGAAAAATCATACGATTTTGAACAAATTTTATATACAAAATAACAGCATGCCTGCCAACTCGTTGCGTGTTGGTGACTGGGAACTAAGGGGACATCTGGGCCAAGGCGGCTTTGGCGAAGTGAAGCATTGGAAAAACCGCAAAACAGACCAGGAAATAGGTAAGCAATGTATATATGAGTACGTGCTTCGTAAAATATTTATATAGTATACTTTTGTATACATACATTTCTATCTATATATGCTGCTCTAACACACATATCCAACACACGCATGCATGGAGCGCAACCATATTCCTAGAATTTGCTGATTCAAAAGTTTGTTTGTTTACTTTGAATTGTCTGTGTGTGTGTGAGCTGATAACTAATGAAAATGTTACCCGAAGCGCTATGAATGAATAAAAAAGGGAACGGCTTAGCTTTGAGTGATCTAAGAATTGTTTGTTTATCTTCAAACAGCCACCAAGCACATCAAGAATGACATTCAGGATAAAATAAGCATTGATCAAAAGGAAACGATGAAAAATCGCTGGCTACAGGAGTTTGAATGGTCGCGCAAATTCAAAGAGGCATTCATTGTAACTGGCATTAAACTGGACAATGATTCCAAGGAATTTATGGAGTTCTTAAATCGAAGTCACATCTGGAAGTTGCCCGTAATAATTCTTGAGTATTGCAATGGAGGAGATGTTCGAAAACTTTTGGAAAAACCACAAAATGCAAACGGTGAGCAGGGAAGGCAGTGAAAACGAATTATTCAAGTTAACTACATTACATTACTCGACACTTAGTGGACTTTAAATGACACAAAACATTTATTATTCTTAATTAGGAAGCTTATAACGGTGGGTGTCAGAAACTTGTTTTAACAAGTTTGTAATACAGTATAAAATAATGTAATATCAGATAAAACGTTTCTTAAAAATCATGTTCGGTTCAACCAATTTTTTACAATTGTAATTTATGGACTACGACTGTAATAAATGGATTTTATAACCGATATCATTTTATTATGTACTAATATTGTTTTGTTCTTTTTAGGTCTGTTGGAGTTTGAAGTGCGCGAGATTTTATTTGCTCTTCGACAAGCGATTGACTTCTTGCACACCAACTGCAAAATTTGCCATCGCGATCTAAAGCCGGATAACATTGTAATACATCGAACGGGCAACGGTCGCAAGATATTCAAATTAACTGATTTTGGTCTGGCACGCGATTCACCAGAGAAAACAATTCAGCAAAGCGTCGTGGGCACTAGACACTATTATGCACCAGAGGTGGTGGACACCGGCAAGTACAAGGAGACGGTGGATTACTGGTCAATGGGCGTGATCGCCTACGAGGTGGCAACAGGTGTATTGCCTTTTATTCCCCATCAGACTGTCGTCAATATTCATATCAATATTGTGAACAAGAATCGGGATTGTATTGCCATAACAGAGGATTTTAAGAATCCGAACCGTTTCTTGTTTCATAATGATATACCAATTGGCCATCATTTGAGCCGTCCTTGGTTGGCGAAATTTATTAAGTGGTTACGCCTAGCATTCGACAATGATCATTCAAGGCGTGGCGGGTTTGCGGCAACTGATGAAGTACAAGATGAAGTTTCAGGACCTGCTATTTTTACTCAGGTTGATCGAATGTTGCAGATGAAGGTGTTGACTGTGTTTGCTGCGAGCATCTATAAGCTTCTGGAATACGAATTAACGCCTGACATGACAATGCAGCAATTGGTAAAACTAATTGAACGCGACACAAAATTAGAAATAAATACATTTTACTTTGTGCTACCTACGGGTCATCCACACAAACGATTGACAGCACAAACCAGACCCATTGATCTCTATGTAGACGATTGGCGAGATACTAGCGAGGAATCGCGGAATCCACCTGTTATGCTCTACATCTTTAATGTAATGGAAAAGTTCACATTTCAGAAACCTATTCCAAATATTCCCGATGTGCTACAGCATTTCCTTAGCAAACGTGATATTAAATTAGAAAAGTGGATGGCTCGACGTATTATATTGGATATGCATTATGTGCTTAGTACCGAGCAAGCACTCGCTAAAATGCTGCTTTTTGGATTTAGAGAGTATGCACTCTCTCTTGAGGATGAAATTCTCGAGCGTCAACCAAATATTAAACTTTTAGAAAAACAAAAGGATAAGTGCTGTGGTGTCGTAGAGCAATTCCATGTACTGATGGCGGCTGCAAAAGAAGAGAACAAATTTCATTTGGTAAAAAGCTGACTATTTATTTTTAAATCATTTAAAATAATTAATGTTACTCTTGAAGGACAATAACCAAGATTGGCAATCGAAATTGACGACTGTTGTTCGAAAACATGGTCAAATCGTCAATTCTATTGAAAGCATCGTCCATCATTATGAATCCATATTGCGTATCGTACAGAAAGATGCGATTGAGGCTAGTGAAGAGATCTATGAGATGTTTAAAAGTGATATTTACAAAATGTACGTATAAAGTAATTTTTAATAATTAATTTAATTTAAAAGTTCATTATCTTTGCAGTAAGAACTTTCAAAGAATTTATTTACGAGCTGATGAGATTACGTCCGCAGAACTGCAAAATATTGGTATTGAATTTGCTCAAGCTCGTGAAGCCTTTCTCATGAATGAAAACATCGAAAAAGTATTCATGACCATAAATAGGACTCATTTTCGCTTCACAAAAATTACAAATGTGCAAAACGCTATGGAGAATCTAAATATAATTAAAAAGGAGTTGTTGCAACTGCAATTGGAAATGTTGTTTCCGATACCGCCGACGCCCATATTTCAACTAAATAAAGCGATGGACAGGATGAACACTGATGTTCAAGCACCAACTAGTTCGGATCCTTTCAACAGTTTATCTACCGATAGCATTATCTCACAGGCAATGAGCATCAGTCAATTGTATGTATATTTGAACACTGTTTTTTAAATTTTCCACCGACTAATTTATTGAACGTATTTTTTCAGAATGGAGCAGGAAATGGATTACGAACACAATTAGATGACAATAATTTAAATACATTTTTGATTACTGCTTGATATTTCGCGAATATATAAATATTTTATTTTATCTTTTATTCAAGCTGAAATAGCTTTAACACACATCATAAATTTTTATATTATAATTTTATTGTTATTGCTTTCGTAAAGCAACGTTAAATTTGTTTTTTATTATGTTACTATGTGCCTTATGATTGAATTTTTTTTTTAATAATTGCATTATGCATTGACTTAAACATCATATTTTTCCATGATAGTTGTAATAATATACAATAAATGTATATATATATTTACCCCATTCGCTCTTTCTTTGTTTTATTTTCTATGCAATATAATATTCTCAAATTAATTATATATATCCCTTGGCGCACAGAAATTTCTGTAAACTAATAAGCTGAAAGTCTGTTTTGATTTGTATATATCGGAAGTTTCCCAGAAAAGAGCTTTTTGTTTATCCACGTAAATATATTTATAACATCTGGTGTATATATCCATGATATCTATGGAAATTGAGGAAATAAATATTGCTAAATATTTTATTGTTGTATATTATCTTTTATATTAGCATATATACATACTTCTGTTTTATTTTTATAGAAGCTGCTGGTAAATAATTCAAAGCTAAGCATTATTCATAAATACATAAGTGCAGCTCAATTGGAAAACATCTGTGTTGGTGCGGCTTTGCAAATTTGCTTAGGATTGCAATGTCACGGAAAATTGCAGTCTGGCAGAATTGAATGCGTCAGCTTATGGCCAGTTGTTCTCAGTTATAAAAGCAGTGAAGCAGTGGCTGAAAACCCACAGAACGCGCTCGACACTAGTGAGAGGTACACATAGAGGAATCATTGCAGTCGATAAATGGAAAGGAAAATATTCATCACCCTATTGATGGTGGGCCTAGCGATGCAGACGCTGGCTAAGCCTCTGGGAAAGTCGAGTAAATTGCGTAAGTTTCTAGTATTTATACGTATTGCTGACGGAGTGATTAAAGCCAAATGCAGCGGAATTTCTCAAGGTTTGCTATCGCGACTCACCGGACTTAAATACATGTGCTCGTGAGTCCTTTGAATCACTGGAGACGCGACTAATGGACGGCATACCCGAGCTATATATACCGCCCATGGAGCCACTGCGTGTTCCCGAAATTAAAATGGATCAGGATTCCGGCGCAATTTATTTGCATTCAGTGTACAAGAATGTTAAGATATCCGGCATATCGAAGCATACGCTCCACAATCTGACCATCGATCCCAGCAAATTGAAGTTCGCTCTAGGGATTACATTCCCTTCACTAAAGTTGGAATCAGAATATAACATAAAAGGCAAGATCATGATGATGCCAATGCTCGGAGATGGAAAATGCAAAGTTGAGCTGAGTATGTTAGAGCAAGCAATGGTAATGTGAACTGCTTTTAATCTATTTGAATTTACCAGCGAATATTACCATGGCCACGGAGTTGATTGGCGAGGAGTATAAGAAGAACGGTGCTACCCATTTGAAGATCAAAGACATTAACGTCAAATACGAACTCGCCAATGTGCACATGCAGCTGGACAATCTCTTCAACGGCGATAAGGCCCTTGGCCAACGAATGAACGATTTTCTCAATGAGAACTGGCGATCGCTGTCGGAAGAAGTGCGTCCCCTGATGATCAAAGCATTGGTGGATATCCTACGCGCATCCGTAGACAAATTGTTCGATGCTTTTAGCTACGATGAATTGCTGCCCTCCATGAAAATGTAAATGGCTCAATTGATATTTAAATAAAGTATAGATTTAATCATAGGTAGGTAGAGAAAACATATATAACTACAAACAATAACAAAAATGAATGCAAAAATAAATTATATATATTATTTTAATACAATATATTTATTTAAATATAATTATTTAAATATATATATTGTATTTGTAACACAATCTGTGTAACTCATTTCACGTCAACTGCTCTCAGAGCAGCCACAGTTTGGTGGGCATCTTTGAAAATACATTGTTCCACAGTCCATGGAAAATATCGGCTAATCCCAGCTCCAGATCAGGACGAAGTTCTGCTATTACTTCGTTGCCGTTTTGGTTGAGGAATGCATTAATGGAAGCGGCCAAAATCTCATTTCCATTGAATAGATTCTTTAGGTGAATACGCATGGCGCCCACCTGAAAGCTGACTTTCATCTCATCAATGTGTATTATCTCATCGCCAGTCTGGGTTTCATTGCGCAGCGATATTTTCGTGTGTACGGCTGTCCGCACATTTTTTAAAGCCATGGCCACATCACCGTTGCCAACCAGCGGCAGCAATAGTATGTTGCCCTTCAGATTATATTTGGCTCTAATTCGCAGCCGTGGCAGTTCCAACTCAAAATTCAATTGACGCCGATTCAGATCCAAGCTAATCAACATAAGCATTAGATATACATTAAATAATATTTATTATAGTAATATCACTTTTAATTTAGTTACCTGGCACTGCGCACTGTCGCATTAGAGGGTCCGCGCACAACTAGATTCTGAAAGCCGCCGGATAGCACTAGATTTCCACTGCCTTTCGAAACAGATACCTGGTCAATATTTAGTGGTTCAAAACTCTTCACTCCAATCTCTGGTATTCCGGCTGCCAAAGCCGGAAAGCAGCCCTCGAAAAGTTGGCGGAAACATTTGTTTTCATTGGGACTGGATCGCTTACACGTTAGTAGCCAAGGCGCTATGTAAAGTAATATAAAAATCCACAGTCAGTTTATTTAAATTATAATAAGTTAGTAGTGTTAGCATATTTCTACACTGTTTATTTGGAACAATATCACTCACTTGGTTTACATTTTATTTATTTTAATAAGTTGATATCATTTTTTATCTTATTCTCCTAATAATAATTCAAATTTCATAAAATATATTTATTCATTTTAATGACATACAAATTGTAGGAATATTTATGCGCAGTTTGTACATAATTTAAAAATGCATGTATAGAAAATATTTAAGTTGTTAAAATCATTTTATAATTTTATTGCATTTTCGCAATACTTACGTCTTTCCTGCAGTGGCGGTTTATCATTGAATATTTCCCTTGTGTAGGCACTTGTACTTGGTATTAGATAAATGATAACACATAAGCTCCAACTTGTTGTGTAAAAAAACATGTTTATCCACTAAATATCCTTGTTTGGATAGTTTCCTTTATTGGGGAGTTCGCGTAATCGAGATTTGTCAAACTTGTCCGTTGTGCGCGTCCGTTGTCGACGACGTTTCAAACCGAATTGCTGCGGCAGCCACGTGAAATGTTGTACGAAACCATGACATTAGTTTTCAGTGTGTGTGCGCGCGACCACTTTTCGTATACTTTTTGTTTACATTTGCACTTGTCCTAAAGATGCCGCAACCCGTTGCCGCAGCAGCCGACCAAAGTGGTAACCAAAACTTGAAACCGCACTCCAGCTACAAGACACACCCGTTTATAACCGCTTGCACCCGCGTACAACCGCTTGCACCCGTTTACACCCACTTTCCAACGGCTGACTGACAATGAAGACAATGGCAAGAAATGTCGCTAGATTACTGTAATACCCTGCAGTTGGTTGACTGGTTTTAAAGGCATGGACAGGAAAGAATTATAGTATTTTAACACCGATTGATGTAATATTAATAAATTAAATACATTAAGTTATATTAGTTTAATTTTATACATACATTTTAAACAAATATATTTATGTGTCACAAAACTCTGCAAATGCAAGTATACGGCAGTCGAGTTAAGTCTCGGCCAGATTTGAGTTTAATCAACCGTTTGTCGCTTTGAATTTGGATTTTTATTTTGTTTTGGATCGCACTTTCGTTCATTGCGTATACGCCACCAACTTGTTTTTTCTTTCTGCCCATTGCGCCACAGTTCGCCGCTCGTCCGTCCGCTGCTCATTCCCCCCTCGGGGCCATGGGGCAGCTTCACTGAAGTTGTTCACCTGTTGACTACTTCTGGTATTACGCATACAGCGCCGCATAGGGGCTTCACTGTCATGGCTGTTGGCTTGGCTTGGTTGCGATTTAGCTCGCTTGATCGTCTGTGCTTCATTGCGTCTGCGGCTGGTTGCAAGTCTTTTGTTATGCAGTCATTTACATTAGCATTGCCCATATTGTGCCCGATCATTTCGGTTCATCTTATCCGATGTTAAAGATAAAAGTTGGTGTTTAAAAAAAAAGGCAACATTAATATGCCTATACTGTGTGTGTAAGTATGTGTGTGACTTTTACGCTCATTATATTGTTGCATGTGCAGACCCAGACCCCCTGGCAAGGTTGTGATTGCGACAATAGAGAGGCCAGTTTGTATATATTTTTTCTTTCTTTCCCAAACATTCACCATTATATCAGCATCTCTTCTTTGCTCTTCAAATGCTTCATCGCGTGCGGAAATTACCAAATTAGCCGACTCTTGAAACAAAAACAAAAATTATTATATATTAATTTTGTTTTCATTTTTTGTGCCCAGCCTTCGTTGAGTTATCGCTGATAGCGCTGCACCCGCTTCCTTATTGAGTGCCCCATCGAATATGGCATTAAATTCACGGATACTGACCGAATTATGCTTATAATATTATTTATTATATAATTTATATATATATATATATATAGATTTTTAATTGACTTCATTGAAATCTTATATTTTTATATAGTAAAATGTTTTGTTTGAAATTTTGTTAAACATTTTTCTGTTTCTACTATTTCTATTATAGTGCAGTTAACAGCTGCATAGATATTCACGTAACTCTTCGACTTATTCCCTTTTTTTGCAATACCGAATTGACCTACTATATACTATAACTACATACAATTTGAGACGAACCAATAAAGGTTTAAGTAAACCCAAACAAACCCAAATACATTTAGTCAAAACACATGTTTGTTTCAATGTGCCGCTCTTGGGTTCAATAGCTTTACTTGATTCCATTTTAATTAGTTATTTATATGCAATGAATGTGACTGCAATGTAAGCTGAAGTACCATCGACTTATAGAGGCGACATTGACCGATTAAAGCCACATAAAGTATAGTGTAAAATGTTTTTTTTTTGTTTTGTTGCGTCTGTAAATGATTTGTATAGGATTGTCCTTAATAACATAATTGGTAATATTTATTATTATTTTGATTTAGGATTAAAATGTAAATCAATTACATTATTAGAATAAATATTTCCCAGAGAGATGGAACTAAGGGTATAAACTAAGTGTGCATGTATAATATATAATAGTTAAGCATAATATTCAAGAGTTTTGGGAGTGTAGCTATACTATTAGCAATACATGTTGAATTAATTACATCAAGTTTTTCAAATTGCCACAAATAAGCTGTAAAATATTTTTAAGTGCAGTTTGTATACAAATTTTGGTATTTATTGCTCAATAATTTTATTGATCGAATCGATAATTCAATGTGTGACAACTTACCACATTTCACTTTTGATGCATACTTTGGAGAGCTCACAAAAAGTTGTGATTTTTGTGTAGCATACTTTTGAGCGCATACGCAATATACTCAACATTAACCAAATAAAATTTCACTAATATCCATCGAAATAAAACACAATTCCTAGCGTGAATGTATATTTAAGTTCACGTTTATTTAAATGGTAATATGCATGGACTTATAGGTAATGTGCTATTCATATGGCTAAATGATCTATGATTGGATGTGTTTTATATTCTATATGGATAATTTATGCTAATTAGAGAAAGAGAATAATGTAGACACTTTACAATTGATGTATAGAGCTGAACCTTAGACTAACGGTACTTAAATGAAACGGAACGAAGCAATAAACAAATATTTGTACAAAATTTTCGTGCAGTTATTTACAGGCATTACTTACATAAGAGAACTAATTGCAACTTATTTAAAACTAATTCAAAGTCTTTTCAATATGTGCGCCGTATGGGTAAGAGATCACAGTGATCGCTTCCGCTCAGGATGTGGCCATCAGCTTGGCGGCCTGGATGACATTATGCTGATGATGATAGCCGGCCAGATCGCCACTAGGCCCACCCGCCATTGCCGACGAAGCAGCACCACCCAAGGCACCAAACGAGGCGCCAAAGTAACAATTGTTCACATAGTCGTAATTGGTAGCACTTGCCTCTGTCTTCACTCCATATGCCGCAGCCGCAGCTGCTGCGTGTAGATGATGATGAGCTGCCGTGGCATGGTGGCCGTGCGAGCTGCTCGCCAAATGATGGTGCTGATAGTGCGGCGAAGGCGTGCCGTTGCTAAGTGCGGGCGTGTCCGCTGCATTGCTGCTGTGCGTCGTATACGCTGAGGCGGCGGAACTGCTGCCGGCCGTATACAGCTGGGAGCTAGCTGCATGCAACTGCCGTGCACTTAACTGCGATTGGTGGCTGAGTTGCTGATGCTGGTGTTGGTGCTGTTGCTGCTGCTGTTGTTGCTGCTGTTGTTGCTGCTGCTGTTGCTGCTGGGCATAGTGTGGGAAGCATTGCTGATGCGACGGCACCGGCTGCTGTTGCGGCTGCTGGCTATGGTGCTGCCCCATGAGACTGCTGCTCTTCAAGTCCGTATGCAGCTTGTTGAGACTGTGGCGCTCCAGGCTGAGCGTGGGCTTGAGATCTACAAGTCACAGAGAAAGCGTAAAGATAGGGTTAGAATGCTACTAAGGAAATGTCAGTTAAAAATAAAAATGGATAAGTATATATGTATGTGTATTTATATGTGCATATAGTTTGTTGTACAATAAACTGTAATATTATAAATAAATTAATATAAATAAATTAAGTATAGAAATGTTTACAGATAACAATATCTGTTACAAGAATATATTGAAATATTTCCGATTTTAATTTTTATAAAATTTATTATATGTATTATTGATAATCAGCAGTTCAATTTGAAGCAGGTTAAGATAGAGTTCAAACACTTTTAGGGCTACTCACTCAACCTATGTGCTGAGTCTTATGGAGATTTTTTTGGTAATAGTAACAAATAAATAATTAGATTTGAACGTAGCGCATTAAATTTCTAATGTGTGGAACAATCTGACAATCAGAATATCTAGAGATTGATGCTCTTGATATCGATGTGGAATATAATATGTATATTTGTTTTACTTTGCTTACCATGTTCTTCTTTACACTCCTTGATGGCCTCTGTGGTTGAGCCCGATCCCGAGCTAGTGCCCGCTGTGGAGCCGCTGCCTGTTTTCTTGGGCTTCCGCTTGCGGGTTTGAATGCCGTCCTTCCGCATCGCCAGGGGCCGATTGACCCCGTGCAGCTTGAAGTAGAGGCCACAGGCATTGCAAACTGGCTCCCCGTCGTTGTTGCGCCTCCAGAGTGTGGTCGTGCGTGTGCCACAGTTTGTGCAGCACAGGCCTAGGCGACGTGTGGCGGTCTATGGGAGTAGTATGGGGATTAGAATGGATATTGACTGACAATGGAACTGTGGTTACTCACTGCACTCACCAGTCGCTTGCTGGGCTTTATCAATGGCCGGTTCATGCCGTTCATCTTGTGATATAGGCCGCAAGCGTTGCAGAGATAGTGGCCGGTGCCGTCACGTCTCCAAAGGGGCGTGGAGATGGCGCCACAATTGACGCACTCGCGCCCTTCGCCAAACTGAAAGTCCATGGCGCTCTCGTATGGGGAGGAGCGCTGAAAGCCGGTTGGATCGTAAGCACTGCGCCAAGGCGCCATCATAACGGCAGCGTTTTGTGTATAGAACTGTGCCGGTAGCTGTGCATGGGCCGATCCAAAGCTATCCGTTGTCCAGGCGTTCTGGGCCGCTGCGGCGCTACTAAAATGTGCCGCTACGTGATTGTATTGCCGATTGGAGGGCACATAAACGGGCGCGTTTACCGCCTGTTGATGATGGTAGCCAGAGACGCCGGCGGCTCCTCCAGCTGCAGCCAAATCCGTGTAGGCAGCAGCCGCAGCGGCACTGCTGCTGTGATACATCTTGGAGCTGGCAGCGACGGCGGCCACCTGCAGCTGCACGTTGTGGTAGTCGCCGTTCAACTGCGGATAGTCACGCGTTGATTGTTGATCCGAGGTCGACTGCAAAAGAGATGACCACGAAACACAACTAATTAGATCAAAGTAACATCTTCTCCTCTCCCTCTCTCTCTCTCACTCGCTCGCTTGATCACTCTGTCTCCCTATCTGTCACTCTCTATCTGCTGCCAGGCCAACTCGCTTTTTGTCTAACCCAATGCCACTCCCTCGCTCTTTTTTCTTTTAGGTCTCCCAGGTGCAGCTGCCATTGGGCGACACCCCGTTGCGCGTAGCCATTTTGGTTGCAGTCTCTGGCTGCAGTTCTTTAACTCTGCTGGACTCCCTTACTATACACTCGCATAAACATAAATGTGCTCTCTGTCTATCTGTCTCTCTCTTTCTATTACACCCTCTCTCTCTGCCTCTCAGAACTCGTTTTCTCAACGGCGCCCTTCCATTCCGTCTCATCGTAAATGAATGGCGCGCTACATCTTTTGTGACTCGTTTTTGTATCTTTGTGCATTTGCAGCACTTACAAGTGAGTTTCATCTGATCGTCATGCGTAGGCTCCACACTTTTTCCTTACATATACATATAGCTGCTTATATATAATATGTGTACGTGGGCTTTGGACGTAGTTTTCTTAATGATGGTCGTAGTTATTATATGGGATGCATTATATTCATTATCAATATTATTAATCATAACTTTATTGGCACAAAAACCTGTTGGGGTGTGCCTGTATTATATGTATGCTTGTGTGTAGATGTTTTTAGAGTCGGTATAAGTAGAGTACTTTAAATTTTATTAGAGTCTTTAAATATCACTGGCAAGTCAACTAATTACCATATAAATATTGGAGTCGAACTCAAGTTAGAAGGACATAAATCAATAAATTTATGACACTTCCTAACGAGCTTAATGCATAACATAACTTATAGTGATAAATTTATTATTTAAAAATCGTAATATATATTTTGTATTTACTGAATGGATTCTCACATTAACTATTAGGGGAGATAAAAAAAAGGAAGAAAACAGGGCATTTGAAGGCTTGAACCTGAAAGTATTCACTTAACTTGTTTACTTTATTATATACTATATTTATACCATATTTACTATTCTCATATTTGTTCCACACATTTCAATTTATTTCTAAACGGTCATAATTTGATTTAAATGACATCTGAAAGCCAAAAATAATCTTCCTCCAAAAGTTCCAAAATATTTCATTACATTTGTAAAGCTATACAAGTTAATTTGCTTATATTATTTTCATTTTACTTCAATCAAATGTATCATTAAACATTTTTGCACCACAAATGAAATGCTTTCAAGAGCCTCCGTGGCTTTTCAAAACATTTTCCGCATAGTTTTTCGGGCTTGTTGTTGCTATTGCTTTTTTACAAAAAGTTCAATAACCAAGGGGCAAATATATATCGAAATCTGTTTTTCGCATCAAAATCAATTAAGGCGCCAATTTCATATATTTGTTGTTTATATATAAATACATATAAATATATTACTCAGATGTATATTCAAAATTACATTTGACGTCTTTATCTTATCCCAGAATATTAATGCGATGATGTATGAAATTTTCAATTTAAATTTGCGCTGCCAATATCTACTGAGTTCACAAACCAAACGCACATATGGCTGCTACACTCAGGAGTATGAGAATTTATATGCAAAAGATTTGAACAAACAGCTCAATTGGACTTTATATAAAATGTTACTTAATACAAGGAAATAGACGATATGTATACTGCTTGGGAGAAAAGTTTTTGATTAGCCGACGGCAATTTAGGGTTTGTCAAAAGAAGTTAAGAAGTAAATAAATACATAGTACGCAAACACTCCCAACTTTTTACAAGAATTATTGCAATCTGAAAAACTATTTAATAATGATTGATAATTAAATTTATCATATTGAAACTATGCGCCAGTTTCTAATTAGCTCTGTTAATAATTTCCATATAATTAAAGGTGGGCAAAGAAAGCAGTTTGCAACACTTTTTCCCATTAGCTACAAGATCAATTGATGCACATTTTAACACAATTCTCGAAATTCCAAAGAAATGTGTAGCGTTCCATAAACGCATTTGGGGAAAGAGAAACAGCATAACAGCAACAACAAGAACAACGAGAATTCGAGCCATCAAAGAGTTGACCACGCGTGCATAATGACGTCGCTCCCTTTAGAAGATCAGTCGATCAAAGAGAGCGCCTTTCATAGCCGATATTCGAGGCGGTGCTTCATCAAAGGAGCGGCGACCACACGAAAAATTGTCAACATGTTGCAGCGTCGAATAGCCAGGATCGAGATCCGAATGGGATCAGTACGCGATCGCAGGCACTTCGAAGTGACTGCAGAGGCGCTTATTAAAATGCGAGCACAAAAACAAAACTAAAAAAAAAAAAAATAAAAAGAGGAAGACGAAGACGAAGCAGCAGAACGAAGGTGGAGAGAATTAAAATAAAGAGCAATAAAAAATCAATTTACTAAAAATGAGCCACAAATCGAGGATCAGCAGGTCGCGGCGCTGATGAGGACGATGAGTAGAACGTTAATAATTTGTCACTGCAAATGAAGGAATAAAAACAAACAGAGAAAACCACTTGAGCGGCGGCCAAGTGAAGGAATAAAAAAAAAAAAATAACAGAAGAAAAAAAAAAAAAAACAACAAACAAGCCAACAGTGAGGAGCGGCTCGGGAACACTTAGGATTAAAGCAGCGGTTTAAGTGGTTTTTTATAAGTCTCTCGGCTTAGGCTAGGTTGAAACCGGGTGCGCTCGCTCAGTGGACGACAGCGCCAGCCAGGTCTATGCCAAGTGGATCCTGTTTCAGTTACTTCTCTTCAGCCCCTGCCCCACACTTCAGCTACACACACTTGACTCATTCATGGATCGGTACGCTCTCATAACTCCAACTAGCGGATGTCAACTGAAGATTATAGAGTTTAGTTTTCCTGTAAACGCTTGTTTGATGTTATTTATGCTCCGAACACGGTGGACAACCTGCCTAGTTAATTTTGTTTAATGAAGAATGAACTAAATTCTTATATATTTTATGTAAATAATTCTTTAATTTAAGTTTTTATAAAGATCTGCATGTATTTTATTGAATGAAAATAAAAGATTAAAATATTGTATTATATTAACATTTTTATTAAATTTTCTTTTATTTAGTTTAAGTTTGGGGTATAAAATTTTATTTTCATTTAATTAAACTCACGCTTAAATTTATGAATATTCTATTATGGTCGGAGAAGCGAAGTTTGACAAAAGTAGTACAGAACAGAATGAAATTGACGATTTGTAAACAGAGTGTCAATCGAATACTCATATGATTCAATTTGCATTTATCATAGTCTATTGATTAGAGAAGTCGTAAAACAATTATCGTAAATAGATCCAGTTCATAGTTGTATCAATTAGTTTCAATAACTAGCTATATCATTTAGCCTAAGTATATAGACATTTCAAGAATTTAAATACCAGTTTAATTAAATTATGATTTATAGCTGGGAAGTAAAACGTGTGTTCGAATATGTGAATGGTATGAAATATAAAAGCTAAACTTACATCGCCATCACTTAGCAAAATTCCCATAATTTATTGGTTTATTTTTTCGCGCGATTTTCGGTTTGGCAGCTTGTTTAAGGATTGATTTATGGAAACGCGGAATTCAAGTTCAAACTGTATCACAGAAATGCAAAAATACAAAATTAATTGCAACAGACTTGGAAATGCTGGATTTGGCTACATATATTATTATTATTTATGCGGATCGATCGCTTGGATTGAGCATTTAATGGGCTTTGTTGTAAGCCTTTTGATTAATGCGGCTAATAAAGCAATAAATTTTTTGATTAATCCAGTTACGAGCACTTAACAGATTTGAGTAATTGTTGTTTTTTTTATTTTAATTATTGTTGTGGTTTTTGTTGCGAAACGCGAGCACAACGAACCGACTTCCTTGAGGCGTGCAAACAAACTAAAAAACGCCTCAAAGTAAACAAAAACTTAATCCCAAAAATCCAGTTTCAGTTGACGCCGACGGCGACGTCAACTCCGACTGAGACAGCAGCAGCGACAGTGACCGAGAGCAGCGCCACGCAAATCGAAGAGAAGTCAACGGCAACAACATAAAAAGTCAATTTCATCAATGGGCAGGCAAGGCAGTCTGTCTGCACGTCTGTCTGCCTACTGCCTACTCCCTTACTTCGAGTGTCACTTGCAGGCGTTGCCTTCACACAAACGCCGTGTGCAAGCGAGATGAAAGACACAAGAGAGGGATGGAGATGCCGTCGGCTGAGTGACAGGTAAAAATTTGTAGGTGCATTTCAAATGCAGCTACTGCGAAGCCGACTGCGCTGCTGCAGCGAAATTAGTCAATTTGATGTAAGTCTTGGAAAATAGATATTGCCCCGCACTTGAAACTGAAAACAGGTTCGACACTCGAGCAACTTGCTCCTAGCTGAACGGTAGGCACTAGACTGCATGAGCCTGCGTGAAAGTAATCCGCTTGATCGATAGCCGACCGGGCTTAGCTGTGCTGATCCGGCAGACCCCGCTGCTCACTGGCCGTAGTGTCACCAGGTCGTTAGATCGTGCTGTGGGCGTGAGCAAGTGCCCAAAACAGAGACCCTGTCAGAAAGTAACCACGACAAAGATCGAAGGATATAGTTTAATTAATTGCCGGTTGTGTGTTTGTCTAGCGCCTAATAAGGATCTATTTATTGTGATGTCGCTAATTGTAAGGGATTCAAAGAATTATAGACACAAATAGCGATCAATGGAAAGGCTTCTTACCCTCTTTCCACAAAAATGTCACATTTCATGATATATGCAAGTGCATTTCAAAAGAATGAATTTAAGAACTGTTCATATATACTGAAAATATTACTGAGTTGATAAATAGATATATGTATATATGTATATAAATGTATAAATAGATAGCCAGGTTTGGATTAGGAATATTCTACATATTATTGTCTCCCCATCTTTCATTAAGTAAGTTTTCACCATTGCAATGTCTGAACTATTTTCAAGTATACAACGGAAACTGAGAAATTCACACAATTTTGTTTCCACTCATAGTTTAAAACTAGATTGAATTATATTATTGATGGATTAATAAGATCTGAAACACTTTAATAATGAATATGCAGAGCGCACTTCATAATATTAGGAATTGTTAGAGATATTAGTATATTGATATTCTGTGTATTCTAGTTTTATATTAGTTATATAGCATTCATACAATATAAAAATAAATAAAAACTGATTGGATAGCAAATGAAGTTGGCTTCTATTGTCCATTCATTCATTGCATTCATCAGTTTAACAGATTAGTTCAAGTTGGCTCAAGTGGTCACAATATTGTTAAAACCCATGGTGTGGATCATTAATCAAACGATTTGCCTCAGTTTCTGTTCAGTTCAGAATAACATAATTCACCCATCAACAAAAAAGGTTCGTTGGTAACCTTCCTCCCCAACTGGTTGCTAAACAAATTCTTTCCATTAAAATGCAAAAAGCAAGCAGAGCCAACTGAGTGAAAACTGAGTCAAATCAAACAGAGAGAGAGAAAGAGAGAGAGAGAGAGAGAGAGAGTCGGTTGAAGCAGAAGGAACGAAAGATGTCAAAACAAAAAAACCGCAAGCCAGACAAGCGCATATTTCAATCGACGCTGACACATCCTGCTGCGCTAATGGACCTTAATTTGTGAACAGCTTTATATATCATGCGCCGGCCCGTTAATGTGATCATCCACACGATCTTGTTGACGAGGCGCAGCCACTATATGTAGCTGGGTTTGAAGCTGCTGCGGTGATTAAGTTTTATGACGTTTATCAGGCGAATACGTTGAAGGAAAGGCCACGATATGAGCACAAGACTTGGCACGCGCTTTCCAGGAACTACGAACGAAGCGAGTCACAATGGAAAATCTTCGATTTTCAAAATTTAAATGAAAGTAAAGAAAAGTGTATAGAGAATGAGTGAAAAATCATTGATATGTATATTATTTCACTGATAACAGCTAGACAAATGATAATTGCTTTGGCTCCACTAATCCTGTATAACCCTTCAGTTGCCCTACCCAAAATGTAAGAAAATGTCACCGAAATTTCAAAGTGGCGTCACCGCCAAATTCTATCCCAAGTATTCCATAAGTTCCCTTAAGCGCTCTAGTGCATTGCATTTGATTACAATGCCTATTGATCGTCTCATGATTGTCTCACTCTCATTGTCGCTCGATCAATACGAGATCTCTTTCTCTCTCTCTCTCTCTCTGTGTTGCTATTTCCATCTCGCGCTCTCTTTCGGCAAAGATGAAAGAAATCTTTATTGGTTTTTGTAGTGATTTTAAGTGGATTTGTGGTTCGATTCTTAATGGCAAAGTACGCCAGCAGCCGCAGCCCCAGCCACAGCTACAGCCATAGTCACAACAGCAGCAGCAGCAGCAGCATCATCCGCGGCTCTCATTCACCTTCAGCCCTACTCCGCTCTTGGACCCATGTCTGGTGGTTATATCGATTTTATTCAAATTTGTATGTTTATTTCTTCTTATGCGTAATTATGAGAATCTTTTCAGATGCAGACGTCGCTCTCTTGAGTGTTTTAGGCAATTTGAAGTTGTAATTATAGCGTTTTTATGTAGCAAATGCATTCGTAGAGTGTATCAAGCGATTTGTGGACTTTACATGCAGTTACTTTGCATATTAAGAGTTATATACATATGTATGAAAGTGCTAATCTGAGTGAGTGAAAAAGCTTTGCTTTGGTCTTAAGTTGTCAATTATATTTCTAATGTCAATATGTGTTTATTATGATTATTATACTACAAATTCATAGTCAAAATTTCAATATTTTATTGACTTCAAAAGTCAATCAACTCCTATCGTCAGTTCGTCTATTCAATATTTTTTCATATTTTCTGATTTCGGGAAATTGTTGTTTTAACAAAAAAAAAATCTTTTTGTATAGTATTTTATTTGTCAGACCGTCTACTGTCCACGATCTACTTCCACGTGAGTGATTCTGTGGCAATGAGTACTCAAAGAAGTCAACCTATTTAAGATATCAGTTTCGCAGAATATTTTCGAAAATACGCCATAACAGAGAATTTTCTAATAGTCATAGGTGCTTCTACTTATGTGAATATGTGTATATCTGCATGCCTTATCGCAATGCAATTAGGGCTTTTGCCTGTGCGCCACAGCTGAAGCAATTACTCATCGCCGTGACACATGACTGCACTGAAGCTATATCCCATACACTTTGCATGGGAGTTGAGCCGCTATCCAAAAGGCACTTGACAACAACTAAAACGCAATTGAAGCGCGGCTACATACCATTCACCAGCAACACTGAAGCAAAACTCAATTTGAATATTTCAAGTGATAAGCAAAGAGCCTTTCCCCCCAACAACAACAAATGATATAAGCATGCTTGAGCATTTAACTGATTGTTCCAATCGGTGATTTTGTGAGAAGAACAGTGTTAGCCCATAATTCCATTTCATAGCTCATAGTCGAATACTTTGTACTGGTATACTACTTTACGGAGCGGCGCACTTGCCTTATCAACTGGTGAAATGATGGCGGAAATGGTGCTCTATTGCTGTTGTTGTTGCTGGTTTTTGTTTAGAAATTGCTGATAGTGCTTTAATTTGTATGCATTTTGTTTTATAATTAATTGGGAGTCATGACAATGTCCAATTTTATGCTGGTACATCGTGTGTGAAAGGCTGCGAAACAAAAGACTTAAGCAACGAACTTGCTGACAATATCCTTGCCGCCAGACCTATGAGGTGTCGTAGACATTCTACAGAAAATCCCTTGAAATCTCGATTTTACCCTTCTACTGGCGTCTATATTAAGCAACGCTTTCGCTTGATCTGTGCCGGCAACACGATTGATCTCAGACGCTATCTCCCCTCTTCCTCTGGTCCGTTCGACCACACCGACAGCAGCAATGACAAGTTTTCGGCACGCGGGCAGACAAATTCCAACTCCATGCCTCTGCTGCAACAGGAATTCAAATGTGGCCTGACTATATGCATATATACATCTTTCTGTGTTTCTGTCTGCCTGTCTACTGTCCATGCTCAAAGCTTTTAAGTGTCTTGGCGTCGGCGCGGCTTATGCCGTCTCTGTATCTACCACAGCCTTCGTCTCTCGGCGTCGTTTCATTCGTGACATTTACATTTGTGAGAGCATTGTCGGAGACATTGCCAGAGACGCGGTAACAATTAATAGCTGTGGAAAACTCAACATTCGTTCATTTGATTGCTTGGTGCTGGCTGTGAAAAGATCTCGCCTAATTTTCCCTTGTCTTTAATTAATTAATTACACTCGTAATATTTTACAAAAAAAGGTGAAGAAATCTTTTGAAAGTCGTGGCTTCCACGATTTAGATTTTTATGACTTTTGGCGCCAGTATTTAGATGGAGAATAGTCTGATAAGTAAGAAATATAAAAATTCTCCTTTTCGTTATAGATTTTATCAGACGTTATGAAACTTTAGCCCACGATTTACTCATATTCTTATCGTAAGCTTATAGGCCAGCTGCTTCCTTTCTACTAACGATAACAACTTTGATTTTGTTTTGTGCCTCTCAGTTCCACTTGGAATTATTCGCCTGATAAGGGCTATATTGTGAAATCACAATGAATAATGCTAACTTATCGCAGCAGACGATATATATGGGCTTATGTATTGCCGTATAAGGAATTGGCATAACATTAAATCTTAAATATATGTGTGAGTATGATCAAATGCACATATATATATATAAACAATATTATTATGTGTTTTCCTTGGAAAAGCAGTTGGACTCTCTGCAATCAGCTACACAGCAAGCCACTCAGACATCTGACGCCAAACAATTTCTATTAGCTCGATAGTTGAGATCCGTGTCCAGGTCGAGTTCCTGTCTGTCAACCAAAAACCTCTCGTGCAATTAAACAACGCCGCGTAACGCTCGACATGACTTCTGGCTGCCGCTGTCGCTGTCCCTGGACCTGGACCTGGCTCTAGTCCTCATCGGGTCAATGGGTCTTGGCCTCAGTGTGTTTCCTATTGGGCTGGCAGTCTATGTTCCCCGTTGCCCCGTTGACCTGCTTAGTGTGCGATTCGCATATACATATATCATTGCCTGCTGCAATGTTCTGCTTGTTATTTTCGAATTGCGTGCTTCATATTTAATGTTTCTGTTGTGCTACCTGCATTAGTGAGTGAATTTGTGTGTGTGTGTAGGCTTGCAGTAGTTTGAGCGAGTGTTAAAAGTTGCATAATTACGTTGAAGCATTTTGCTGGGGGTTGAGCTGGCTAGGGTTGCCAAGCAACTTGTATTTATATATTTCAATATAGAAATATGTCAACATAAAATTAAATATGAAAAAACTTTTTAATATATTTCTATTACTTTATTTATTTTTTATATGTTAAAAATATTTTATTATTTAGAAAATAATAAAAATCCAATTAATATATGTACTTTGAGTTAGATTAATTCTAAATTATTCAACTAGATATAATTACTATTTTTCATATTAGAGTCAGGAATATTTCAAATAGTTACATACATATATTTGTGATAGAGTTGACAACCCTATGCGCAATCCAATGACCTTTGCATTTGCCTTGCTAAACGATTTTGGTCAAGATTTATGATGCAATTGCCCAAAAGGCAAACTATTGGCTTGGCTTGCATTTTTGTTGAGAAACCGATTTTAGTTTTATTGCCTTTTGGTCTCATAAAAGTGTCATAAATTAAAAGGCGCTTAACTACACACACAAACAAGCATTCACATACACGTATATAGAATGGCATTTATATATATATAGGTATCATGCAACCTGTGCCACTGGTCACACGCAGCGTTTTGGACTCTCTTGGGCTATGCTGGCACAGTTTCCATTGCCTTTTGGTCCGTTTTTATGGTCAAAACATAGGCACACACTTGGCCCAGCTCGTTTTTATTTCTAGCTAATGACTTTATTGGCCTTTTTGCAATGCACTTGAAGTGGAAACTGCTGTCATGTAGTGTCATTGTTGGCTTACGGGAGTATTCTGCAGTACGGAACCATTGAGTCAGCACGGTTGTCGGCTGTCTGTTTTTGTGCTTGGTGGCGCCAGCATTTAATTGCTCAAAGAAATAGCACTTTTCGCGCATGTGCCGAGATTCGGCCACTAGACAAGAGTGAAAGTGTAGCAAGAGTTAAGAGCAGACGTGTCATTGAGATAGGACCCGGCCAATTGAAGGTTACTGCTGAACGATTGCAACTAGTGGAAACTGCTTCTTCGTTCTGAGTAACATAACAATTGTAATAATGAAAACTAATTAACCTGCATAAGTTCTAAATAATTTATGAAGCGCATTTAACAACAGTTCTAGCTTATCAGCAGCTTACACATGGCTCTAATTTATGTGCATTTCATTAATGTTCGCCTGATGAATAATCATCACTGTTTTCTATACGCCAAGTTTCGAGCTTAAGTCTTTTGTTGACTTAAGGTTGGTCTGACTGCTGGTTATCTGCAATGAAATTGTGCGAATAAATACATATGTATATGTACGTAGTCCAACTACTGTGTGCATTGAATGTAATTGTTGAATGAAATGTGATGAAAGTTGCATGCCAACTTTCCGGTTTGACGCTGTTTCGCACTTGGCCATAGTCCCCGAGTAATTGCTCATAAAAAGGCAAGGGAATAATGTACTTTTTTATCTCTCCGACACTGGTGATATTGGCCTCGACTTTCGGCTGTGATGGCATATTCGTATGGAGATCCCTCTGCAAAATGTGGCTGAAATATTGCTGACAAATTTATGGTACTGCTTACAAATATTCACATGAGAATTTATGGTACTGTTTTATCCATACTTTGAACAAAATACAATAGCTGACAGCCAGTCAGTTGCATAAATTTGCGATTGAAATTTAATAAAAAACAAATAAAAAGCAAAATTAATTTGTTGTACAAGTCATAATTGAAATTAATTTAGCTTCAGATTTTTTTTTTTTGAGGCGTCCAATTTGTTTTGTTTTGTTCGCAAAAAACAATTCCAATTTATGGTTGCATTGATTTTAATTTTATATTTTTATTTGTTCTCATTATGGCTTTAAAATAGGTATTCAAAATTTTATCACTTAATGTGAACATATATATGGAAGATTATTGTGATCCTGAAATCAGTAATTTATTGTTATAGACTTCAAAAAAATAGGCTGACTCTTGATCATATGTTGATCAGCTACATATGTATATATCATAGTTTTACGAAATTGTATTGGTATATATTTAAGTTACTTGATTATTCTATCACTTTGCTCGTATGTCATATTAAGCATTGAGTATAGCCCGAGTTGATGGCTGAGTTGATCTACAAACATAAATGCTTAAATTTATGCGTTGCTCATTTGAAAGCTAGCTGATTGAGTTTAATTGATATTACTCTGCTTAACGATTGCAACTTAATTCAATATTTTGAGCTGCTGCTAAAGTGTTTCATTTACGTAGTGGCGTGAGCTATGAATAAACGTTATTGCGAATCGCTTTGCAAACTAGATCAATATCAAATGCGCGACAGTCTAAACTACAAATTAAATTCTTAATTATGTGCTGCGTGTAATTTGTGTAGCTAATTAATTTTAAGAGAGCTCGTAAGATATTCAAATGAACAATTGAAATGTATATGTACATAGGTATTAGTTAAAGTACACTTACATTTACTAATATCACAGATTCGAAATGCAAACATGTTGCCTAGAAGAATTCGAGTGATGTTTGCCAGCCCCATAGTTGTCTCTTAGACAGTTCACTTGCCATAGACTGTAACATATATATATATATATATATTATATATGTATATTAACTATTGGAATCAGTTTTTATTATGACAAGACTTCCGTTGCTCATAGGATATATATATTATGATTAAGCTCAACTGAACTATATAACTATATAACTATAAGGCCGACTACCTATATAATATATATTTTCTGCTCGCTATTAAATTTAATTGAATCCATATCTAATTTATTTCAAATCATTTTGTTTTATGTCAAATGACTCAAACTTGTCCGATTACATCAATACCAAATATAATGGAGGGCTTGATTGTCATAAAAGTTTTATGAATATATTGTCTACTTACTTAGCTTGATAATGCCGAGCTTCGTTCCAATTGATGTCGTTGATTTGTTATTTGTTGTATGCAAATGAGCCAACGTATATCAAGTGGATTATTATTCTTTATAGCCTTTTTTGTGTATTTTTGTTATACGAATTTTAATTGCTTTTAAAACGCATTTATTGTTCGACAGCAAGCGTTTTGTTCGCTTTGCTAAACTATGCGATTTATATTAAAATGCGAGTGCACATAAATTTAAACGAATGCCGTTTTTCAGTGCGTGCGCTATGATATAAATGACACGACACTTACAGATACACAGATACAGATACAGATTCAGATACAGATATCAGCTACAGATACCGCTGCATAAACAGATACAGATACAAGTGTGTTTAGAGATACGCTGCACAGTTTAGAGATACATCATTTGCATAACGCTGGCGAATATGATGGAAACAAAAAATAATTAGCATAACTCACACTAACACTAACACAAGCACAAGCTCAAGCGCATTAAACACATAATTAACAATAGAAATTTATCAGATAAGCCGACACGCAAATCGGGTTGAATAGAGTTTAGCGAATGGCTAGCGAGCTGCTGTTATTATTTAATTGGGTTTTATAATAGGCTTTGAATTATTGACACACAATTCACAATTGGCGACGGCTTTTCAACGCATTCACAATTTTACGCCGCACGCGTCAATTCTGCATTTTCGCGTATAAACGTTCAAAATTCAACTGAATTCACGACTCGAATTGCCAAAGTTTTGGCACCAGAGCGCTCTCTTATTGTTATTGTTGCTGTTACTTTCTGATTGGAATGGGGAAACACGCATACGGCAACAAGATGGAGCGAGCGAGCGAGCGAGCGTACGAACGAACGAGGCCTTGTGTTGAGCTTCCGGTTGGACGTACGCTGTGAGCGCGACTGTCGCACTGTGGCTACCAGTGGCTGCCGCAGTGGGCAAACAAACGAGTTTCCTTGAACGTCACATACAAGCATACATGCATACATGCGCACGCTATCGCGTTGTGGCAGTGGGTGTTGCCTTTGTGGCGTTCGTTCGGTCTCTGTCTTGTGTGCTCGTTTGCTCGCTCGCGCGCTCTCTTTCTCTCTTGCTGGCGCTCGTAATCAAATTGTAGCCATATTAAAGTTTGCTTGATTTGCTGTTTAGATATTTGTGTGCGCGCTGTGTATACAACATGAGTGTGTTTGAATGTAGTTGTGCTTGTGTGTGTCTGTGTAAGAATGTAGTTGTGTCTGTGTGTATATTTTTCTCTTGGGACTGCCCACTTTCGTGCTCCGTGTTTCTCAGTTGTCGTGGCGTATGCGCAATATTTTGAATTATGAGCGTTCGCCATAATTATAATCATTTATCATATAGTATACTCACAGCCTAATAATCATTAATATTAAAATAAAATCTGTAAATTAACCATCTATCTTGCAAAGAAAAATTGCTTTGGTTTTTATGTGCAATTTAAATCGCACTTAATTTTTTTTTTCAATTTTTTTTAAATTTATTGTTCTCATTGAAGCTTATGAAATACTCGTGAACGCGTCTAATTGATAATTCTCACACCTGGTTATCAGTTGAATATTACAGTAAAGCCATAATTAAATTGCGTTTACAAATAATTTATTTGTTTTATAAAACTTGCAATCTTAATTGATTGAGCGATCATGTCGCAGCTTAGGTTTATTTCTATCTGTTACTAGTTTTTATTGCAATTGACTTCAGAACATCAAAAGCACTTCAAAATGATTGCATAAATACATAATTATAATATAAAGATAAGAGCATTGAAGCAGTTCATGTTTATCGGTATTGGTTAATTATTGCTTTAAGCGCTGGATCATCCGCCGTTGAACCCATTGAAAATGGGAACTCAGTGTATATTACTTTTATATACATGTATGAAACATTCATTGTCGGAGTAGTCGATGCCAAAGTGCTTGTTGCGTAGTACTCAAAGCTTCTTCAAGTAATCAAGAACTTATAGCTCATTAGATTATTTTAATCCCAGTTGCATATATATATTGCTAGATTTAGAAGCTTTAAATTCTTCGTTGCTTTGTACCACATAATACCACATATTAAATTGGATGTGTTATATGTTGGATGAATTTTTAAATCCCAACGCAGACGAATTTCTTTCAAATAAAGGCTTTTCTCGGTGGGGACGTCAGATTAAAAGTAACGTTGCTTTTATCAGACGAATATTTTTATTTTTATTTGAACATGAGAGTGTTTGTGTGTATGCACGTCTAGAGACAAATTATCTAGTCTACCATTTGATTTCTAACCAAATTTAGCATATAATAGAAATGTTGAGATCAATTTAAGATTATGGGTTACTTATGTTTCTTAATAGGATTTCTTTTGGGTAACAGCTTTACTTTATGCCCAGATTCATAAAATAAATTATAATATTATCTATGTTCAACTCTCATCATACATATGTTAAATGTTTATCTAATGAAAAATATACATTCTCTATCAACATTACGTACGTGAACAATAGTATAAAAGAACATCTTACACACCTTGACACCAACAAATTATGCTTCCTGCTTAATTAATAGCGCCGTGCATCTAAAAAAGTGAGCAATTAAATGTAGAATTTTATACACAACAGATTGATAAATGTGTGGCGTAGCGATAAGAAAAATCACTGGGCACAGTTGACAGTGTCTAAAACAAGTTCAATTACCACAAATTAAATTTATTAAATGCAAAGAAACCAAGTGACGATAAAAACCAATTATTTATAGGCGAAGCCGAAATGCGAGGCGCCGCAAATGTGAAATATACAAAAGAAACAAGATGTCCAAGAAAAACAAAACAAAACTGCCTCATAAAAAAGACAAACGCTAAACGACAACCCAATGTGGCTACCTGTTCGAAAAGCAGCCTCGACTGTCTGTATATATAATTTTTATGGGAAAACTATATATAGGAAAAGCTAACAAGCACCAAATGAAATGGACTCGAAATGCGTGTGCGATACGCGGTCGGCCATAAAATGCCGCAAACATGCAACAAAATTTATGCGAAACTTTAATGAAACGCATATGGACAGTAATGTATTATACTAATACACACACAAATTTTCACACACAAACACATACACACTCATGTATGCATTCATACATATTGTGCTGGCCAATGAACGCGTCGCGTTGCATGACTCCACCTCAAAATGGGGACTCAAAAAGAGTGTGCCCCGCACACGCAACGGGCTGAAGTGCACGAAACAAGTTTCTCATGTGGCAAGCAGGAGAGAACCATGCCACAAAGGGACGTCGCGGCGTCCTGCTTGATTGCCAGGCGCGATAAATGCCGCGAGCGCGTGTTACCAAACTTGTGGTCTCCTGGCTCCTGACTCTGGCTATGGATGTGACTCTCCAACTGCCACTCGAATAGGAACTGGATATCGAGTGACTGTGACGTCGAGCAGAGGAGGTGGCAGAAGCAACTGAGCCAAAAGTGGTAGAATTTGTAATGGTGGCCAGTGTGGCTAACAACGACAGTGCTCAATTGCTCAAAAGCAGAGGTGCGCATATAGAGGGGCTTTTAAAATAATGTATACAATTATAAAAGACATTGTATTATTATAATTATTAATTTATTTTTGCAATATATATTTGCAATATTATATATAAAAAAGAAAATAATAATTTATCATAATTATTATAATTTCAGTATAGATTTCTTATACTACGTTTTTTTTCAGAATTATAGATAATTCTCAATCAATCAATCTAATGCAAAACAATATAAAAATAAAAATTAATAATGAAGAAATCTTACTTAAACATGAATTCAATTTTTGAAATCTTTAATAATAATTAAATTGATAATTTGAAAACTAAATGAAATAAAAAATTTAAAATCTCTGATATTTTTTCTATTTTATATGATGGATGGAGGTTGAACCTCCATTATTATTTGTGTTGTTGATCCCCTTAGAAATGGTTTGAGGTACGGCTTTTGTGAACATGCCTCCTGTGGTGGCAAGCAAGTCGCCTTCATGGCGCCCAGCTACAAAAAAATGGGCTGTGCTGGGCTGGTCACCGACTGGTTCTCTCCGCTAAGCCAGCCTGGCCCCTTCGACCTCCGCCGATCCCCTCTGAGATTGTCGTTTTTTGACCCATAGGCCAGTGCGGCATGACAGTTTTTTAGACTTTATCCATGGCACTGCCATTGCAATTAATTTTGGCATTTTGACATTTACGCTTTTTGTTTGGCGCTATCTCAAGCATACGCAAATACTTTTTGTTCAGGTATGCTGACGGTTGATAAGACATTTTGTGTATATCATTTGCAATGGAATTTTCTCACGTTAAGGGCTTTCGAAAGTTGGCCAGCGTGGCGCCACTTCCCATACCCCAAAGACCTTTTAATTACAGCCAAAGACAAGTCCTGCGTTTACCCATAACTCGTCTAACGACTTCAGCGTCAGCGCGGCAGCATTTGAAAAATTTATGCTGTCGATAAACTAATGAAAAGCCCAACGAGATACTCTAGCACTTAATTGAAGAGCATCCCAGTCATAGATTTGGGCATTTCGAATGACTGCTCTCTCTATATTTTGTCCAGGCACTTTGGGTTGAGCTGAGTTATCTGAAACATGAAGTGGGTGCCGTACAAAGTAAGCATATCTACAACTCAACAACTTTGTTGCCTTAATTGTTGTTGGCAAATTGTAGTTGTTAAATTTGTTTAGTCTTGGTTCGAATAAAGCGTATAAAAATTCCTTTTAATTGACAACGCTAATTCTGTAGCAATAAAATAGCTATAAATGTTAATGCATCATACTAGCAGCATATGAAAACATCAAATTTTATGCTTAATTATAAACTGATGCAAGTTTCAAATCATAAATATGATGACAATAAGAATGATAGTTAACTATTAATAAATTTGTCGTTTGATTGGTTACGCCTTTTCTCCAAATAGTTCAAATTCAACTTAGAATAAATATCGGTGATAAATTATTTGCTCTAGTTATTTTTAAAAATATAAATTTTTGCACTTGCCAAGTATGTTCCAAATTTAATTATGATAAACAAATTTCGATGACAACAAAAGCCTAATAATAAATAAAGACAAAGAATTTAAGCAGGGGATTTCCTCATTTCTATAATTTAAAAAAAAAGTTATTTTAATTTAAAAAATCTTATTTATATTGATGTTTGTAATTTACTTCCCATTGTGTATTGCCATGGAAAGTATTTATTAAAATTAAACCAAAGTCAAACAAGTCATATTTTTAAATAAAAGACAAATTTATTAAAAGTTATTATCTGCTCACTTTATTATAGATTACTGGAAATGACTTTAAATTACGATTTGATAAATTACCATTTTACAAATCAAGTATTATATTTCCCTATTTCGATATGTGTCTTTGCATGACCATATAAACAAATCCTACGACTGTTACCACAAATTATTCCAATTGAATACACAATCGTCTTGCATGCTCATGCCAGCTAAAGCAACAAAATAAAACTTGGAATTCACAAATAGCCTAGACACAGTAACTGGCAAGTCTGGCCTTCAGATCTGATGTTGGTTAGCTCTAGCGGCTGCACTTAACCTCATCCCCGCACCAGCTGAGGTGACATTTAAAAGCTGCAAGTGCATTAGTGTGAAACAAGGATTGAGGCGCCGTCTAAATTACAGTGCCAGCCAAAGACACACGCACAGATAGAAGATATACACACACATGGCATCGTGATCAATATCAAGTACCATTTTCAACGCTTCCTTTGGCGCCACATTTCTGCTGTGGAAGTGGAATGGAACCCTTTCTCAGCTGCGATCATTTTGCCCATGTGCGTTTCGAAGACGAAAACAAAAAGTCCGCGGCTCCGACGATAAGCAGAGACACAGAAATATGCGCAGAGTGCTGCAGACTCCAGACTACACAGTTCCAGCTATCCTGCAAGCCAGCTGAACTCTTTTTGGGATTGTTTGTCTCTTAGTTTTCTTCTTTTTTTTTTGTCTTGTGTTTCTGTTTCGATAAGCGCCGCATCTTCAATCTTCCTCTACAACGGCGGCGGCGGCGTCTGCATTTCGTTGCCCAAAGAGCCCATCATCATCATCAGTGATATGCTTTACGCCGCAGAGTATCCATTAGTTGAGTCGCCGTCGCCATCGCCGTCGTCGTTTCGTATTGGGCAACTCAGATAATGTGATTTTGGGTTCGACCCAAGAACGAGAAATGGAACGAGACGCGCGTGAGTTGTGATAAGCAGCAAAGACAAGGGAATACCTTGCCTCATCTTTCCCGCTTCCCTAAACCGTCGCTCGCTCCGAGGCCAATCTCATTTTATATTCCGTGTGAATTCGTGGAATTTCGATATATTTTCCTAGAACTCCAACGAATGCGAGTGTGTGTTTCAGTTGACTTGGCTGTTGTGACGTCATCTGAGCATAGTGGCTGGCAACCCTTTCAATTTGGTACACGTTGCTACAGCCCGACTAAGTGGGCGTCATGTTAAGGTAGAAAGTTCTACATATGCTGATTTATATACCAAAGCCGACAGTTTGTATTGGAAACTATACGTAATTTGATCGGAATTTGTTTTATGCTATTTTGTGCTTTCTTTTAATTCACAACAGCCAAAATAAAAATTTTTTGAATATATTTTTTTTTATTAATTTATCATACCAAAATAGAATTTAATTAAATGTTATTAAAATTCATGCTTAAAAAGGTTTATTAACAATGTATGTATGCTTGGTGTAAATTTGGTATTTAAAATAATATATAAACATAAAGTTTGAAACAGCTTTTGTCTATAAATTTGGCCTAAACCAATTTTCGCTCCTTGGCTTTCCAGCTCTTGATCTCCTTTTCCCCTCTCTCGCTCTTTTTATCGCATCCAGTTAGTCTATGGCTCTCTCCCTCTATGAACTGGCAACATTCAATAGCCAGCGGCGGCGTCTGCCTATCTTCTTTTATCTATTTTAACTGCGCGTTGTTAAAGCGCATTTTCGTGTCGTTTGTCGATTTGTAATGCTGGGCAACGATGATGGCAACTGGGATGGCATGGAGTTGAGATGCAGTTGAGCCACCACGGCACACAACCAACCAACGGACCAACCACCAATCGACCATCCGACCAACCAAACAACACCAACATCCAGCTAAGCTCTCACTCTCTCTTTCTCTCTCTCTCTCTGTGCAGCGGCTTTGGCGCTTTGAAGTTGCCTAAGTGGCGCCTGGAAGCCCGCTTGGTGCGTGGCGGGTTCAAAAGGCCGCCTTGGTTGGTGGTCAACAACAGCACATGGCTCAACATGTTTCATCTGGTTAATTAAATGCAGTTCGCCGGACAGTTTGGACACTTTATGTTGGCTTTTATCGCGGCCATGCACCACAGCTGGTATCTCGCACAAGTCTATCTAAACAATAAACAAACGCATCAGCTATTTATTATTATTATAAAATTGTGTGTGTGTACATGAGCATATGCTTGAAATGCATTGCAATTAGCTTAATAAAAATTCAAATACATGCACAGCTACAGAGATTAGCAAAGTGTTACTCTCTCTCTCTCTCTCCCTTTCTCTTTCTCTTTCATACTCTGTCTATTTCTGAAGTCTGGTCTCAATTGGCTCTCCGTATAACAGTTGTACGTCTGTCATAATTTCTGCGATAGTGTCACCAGGCACAAGTGCGCCATGTGCTCCGCATCTGACAGGCATATGGTTGGGGCTGCGGCTGTGGAACTGGCAGTGTTTGAGGCTGTGGTGGAGGGTGAGGTGGTGTGTGAAAAATGGCGCCCCACAGTCGTATCTTGTCGCTTGTCACATTGAATTATTATTTTATGGTCGGCTTGGTCGTTTTTTGCAGTTCTAGAATTGCAATTGGCCAAGAATCCGAACTGGTTCGCCGGTAGTAGCAGCCACATTACCGCAGCTCGCTAATGTTTTAATTTGTTGCAGTTGAGCGGGTCGGAGCTGAACAGGTGTGGCATCCATTCCAGACCAGTGAGTGGGAATGCTTCTCCAAAAGGAACTTATGGTTTATTATTAAATAGAAAAGAATAGTCTCACGATTGATTTTATTCTATCATTAAGGCAATCTAATTAATTCAGTCAGTTGCTTCATTTGAATGTCAAGTAATTATCATTTGTTTTCGTCTGGATTGCAATAGCATTAGTCTTTGGTTGAGGTGTTTAGTCTTATCTTCGTTACATCAGAAATACACTCAGGCTAAGCTAAGATAGAAGCCCATTTGACTGTTTTAACAAAATGTTTCGCAACTCCCACTCAGGGGTAACAAATAGCTTCTTCTGCCAGGCCCACTAATACCAAGCCTCTGCACTTGCACAACGCCACGAAGCGCATAATTTGTGCAAACACATTCCAAAAGAGTCGCTGCTGGAGTCGGTACTGGGGCTGGTGCTGGTGCCGCTACTGCGCATTGCGGTCTCTCGTCCGTCTCATTACTCATTCAAGCACTCGCACTCGCAGTCGCGCTCGCACACAGTCGCCGTCTTCTCTCGAGTCGCCAGTCGTGCAGCTCTGGTCAGAGACGGGACTTAAGATACTTGGAGCGCCGGCCAGCGAACGCTAATAAAAGCGGTCGTAAAACAAGTTTGCCTAATTGATCGAGCGTACGCCAAAAATAAAAGAGCCAAAAAAGCAAGAAAAAAACGAATAAGATATGAGAATGGAACAGAGAGGCGAGGCAACGAAGAAGAAAGGCCAAAGAAAATCAGACAAAGGCAACGGCTGGAACTGGAATTGGAACTGCAACTGAGAGCGATCCACGATCCACGATCCACGGTCCACGGCCCATGTTCACATCAAGGCGTTAATATTATACCAAGCTTGCTCGGTTCGCAATCGGGCAGGAATTTTTGCCATACCATTGACGACACTTCAAAGGCAGCGCCACTTGGTGGTGGCGTTACTCCGCGGCGGACAGGCTTTTAAGCGATGACACCAAATCGCTATTTAGACACAGTCCGAGAACTCGAGAGCTCGAAAGACTGTGGCTGAGCCAGGGCCAGAGCGAGGGCTCAGTGCTGAGCTTTCTTTGCAGCCTTTTTACTTGTTGGGATTTTATGGTCCGCTGTGCTCCTCTGTGGAGGTCATTAAAATTAATTTGGATCAATTTGGCGAGCTGCCAAATTGTTGACAATGAAAAATAACAGGCTATCCAGCGAAGAGTAGAGTCATCAAACTCTTGAGTGTCCTGCGTTTACAACTTATTTATTAATGTAAAAAGTAGATCTTAAGTATATACAAAATCGTAGACATTTTTATGGTTCTCTACTAAATTAGCTCTAAAGTGTTAAGATCCATTCATATACGTATTATAGAAATATAATATGGTTGGCTTGTAATAGACCCTAAGTAGTGCCCACAAATCATTTCGAATAATTTGTAGCACTTAGTTGGCTAAGGCGTCGGAAGACAAAGATATTGTTGCCTTACAAATGGTGAGATTATTCCAATTAAAAACAAATTAATAAAATATGTGTACAACGGCCTGAAAACATATTTAATTCAATTCTTAGTTCACACTACTTCGCTATCTGTATTAAATACTGTTTATAACAATAAACTGCAATCGAAATTAATATATATTGTAAACCTTTTATGCAGTGGCATTAGCTTTTTTCGTAATTAATAAATGAAACTCAAAAGTCCAATTAAACATATGGAGGTAAATTATTTATATATTAACTAAAATCGTTATGTTATTTAAATTGCCTATGATAGTACGTCAGATAAAACCTTTTAAAGTCTACTCAGAATTGAACTCATGCAAAAACTAAAAAATGGAACTAGTTCATTTTATCTAAAATAATCTACAATATTCGTAAGTAAAACCCTTTAACTACTCATTGTTCATAGAAACTGCAACTTGTTGTTTAATCGAATCAAATCCACCATTTGCAACATCTTTTAACTGGGACTTGGGCATCTCTTGACTAAATTAGGCTTATATAACTAATTGGTCACTTTTGACATTTTGGTAAAGTTTACTATAGCTTAAATTGTATGGCTTAGTTATTCGATGAACGTTCCGGTAGCCCTGTGCGTGTTATGACACTTGGAGTCAGCTCGTTATTAGAGTTGCGCCCACTTTCGATTGGAGGAACACTGTGGAAAAAATAGTGTTGTATAAAAATATTATACAGAGATAGTCTTGAATGAATCTAACTTACGACTGAGCGATCTGACGATTTAATGTGCTCGAATTGGGCAGATGCGGCGATTGGCTCTGTGCCGGGGGCTGTTGCTGCTGCTGTTGTTGCTGTTGCTGTTGTTGTTGTTGTTGTTGCTGCTGGCTATAAGGCGAGTGGCTCTCGCTAGTCACATGATGACGGGACATGTTCAAGGTGCCATCCGATGTTGGCACTGAGGGTAACGCAATGGCCACCACATGTGCTCGGCTGGTGGGTCCAGTTGTGGACATATCGTGAAGCTCGGGACTGCCATTCTGTTGGCTACTCAACAATCCCACCTGGGATGGGTAGAGCGGGCCGCCATTAACCATTAGATTAACTCCCTGTGGCATGCCTGTGTAACATAATAAAGTAGTTAATAATAATTTGTTACTTTATATATATCTTATTTGTATTTTAACCATAATTGTTAAAAATGTCAACAAAAATAGAAATGTAAAAGGTAAATAAAGACTTATACTCGTGTACATTATGTGTTTTCATATAAATATTTAATATACAGACATCTATATGATTCTATTATGTATTATATATATATGAGGATATATGTTTATAGAATTATATTGTATGCTATCTAAAGGACAAGTCCTTCTTGGTATTGAGGCTCTCTTGAATCTCGTTATTTAAATGTATAATTATTTGTCCAATGAATAAATATTTCTGATTAAAATACTCATCTCCATCATAGTGTGGTGCTGTGAAGGATGCGAAATACCAATCGTAATATACTTACTTGGGAGTGCTCGATGGGGTAGAGGTCCTCCATTGTTCTTTGGTTTTCGCTTACGCTTCTGTATGCCCTCCTTCTTCATGGAGAGCGGACGGTTCATATTATGCAGCTTGAAATAGAGGCCGCAGGCATTGCACACGGGGTTGCCTTCATTGTTGCGTCGCCAAAGCGTCGTTGAGTTGGTTTGGCAGTTGGCGCAGATGACGCCGTTGCGACGATTGTTGGGTGCGGCTGCGGCCTTTGGCTTTTGGCGCTGTTGTACATGGCGAACCGGCTGTGTGCGAACAAAGCTGGTGCAATTTGGGCAATTGGGCCAGTCGGAGCCCTTGCGGAGGAACGGTATCTGACAGGTCTCGCACTTGATCTCCTGCACCGCGAGCGATGTGGGAGTCGTCGTGCTGGTCGCCGACAGGCTAGGATCATAGTTGCCAATGCTGCCAGCTGGCGCCCAATGGCCACCACTCATATTGGCCGTGGAGTAGTCATCAATAACCTGCGCAGGATAGTTCGACTGAAGGTTGGTCAGGGTATTAAGCTAAAATCTGTGTCTGCTGCTAGGTGTTGCACTTACAAATGAAACGTTTTGATAATCGGCGCCGGCGGTAGTCCAAAGACCCCCATCTGTAGGGTTGGTGCTATCAACGAAGGAAATCGTTTGATACGGTCCGGCTGCTGTTTGCCTCAGTGGATTCAAGTTTGGATCGGCTTTGGTTATAAACTGAGCGGTGCCCGGCACGCTGTAAATGGTATTGGCTTGCTGCAGTGTAGCCGCATAGCTGTTGCTGCCATACGTCGAGTTTGGTGGAAACGCATAGGCATTGCCCAAATCCGCATAGGTCTTGGATTCATTCGCCTGCACACTGGCATCGACCACGGGCGCATCATAATAGAGATTCGCACCAGGCGCCTCTCCGTCACCGCTGGCCGTGGCAAAGCGTCCGTCCTCAGTCACATAGCGTACGTGTGAATGCCCGACAGCTGCGGCTGCCGCGGCAGCAGCTACCGCTTGCTGATGCTGCTGATGTTGCTGCTGCTGGTGCTGTTGCTGCTGGTGATGATGCTGCAGTGCAGCCTCGCTGACACCAATGCCATCACCGTAGATCACCCCATTTGGTGTAGGACATTGCTGCTGCTGTTGGTGCGCATGTTGTTGCTGTTGCTGCTGTTGTTGCTGCTGCTCGCTGGATACATCGCTCTTGTCAATTGTCTCTATTTTGATCGGTGCCCCGTCATCGTTGCTGCAAATAATCTGTCCCGAGGGATAGGCATAAAGCGTGCCGGGTGGCGCATTGGCCACCTGTTCGGCCATCTCGGCAACATTCCGTGGTGCCATTTGAATATAATGTGGTGAGTGATGCGACGCGCGCTGATACTCAATGTGAGTTTCCGAGCTGGCGCTGTTGCTATTGTTGGTACTGTGTTCGCCCTCGCGCGTCTCGTTCAACTCGCTGCAGGTGCAAACAAATTTCACATTTATAAGACCTGTTATATGATAAACTATTGCTTACTTACAGTGTTCCTGCTGTAGTTAGGATGCGTCGCTGTTGCGAGCGTGGTGCTACGACGTACTGTTGTTGCTGTTGTTGCTGCTGCTGTTGCTGCTGTTGCTGTTGCTGGTGCTGCTGCTGCTGTTCTTCTGATTCGCTAGATTGACTGCTCGTCTGTACCAGAACACCAACAGTTACTGGAGGCTGTTGCTGCTGCTCTTGCTGATCCTCCAGCACGCTGTTGGCCTGCGGATCGTTACCGTTGCTAGACTCAATTTTTATTTTATCCAGCAATTGCAGCTGTTGCTTGCTTAGCACTTGTTGCTGTTGCTGTTGTAGTTGCTGTGGTTGCTGTTGCTGTTGCTGAGGCGTTGTCTGCGCTTCCATCTGCAATGACCAAAGCGCAAATGATGAATGAACAATCTGTTGACAGCTTGTTGTCAAAAGTGTGGCTCCAGTTCCGGCCACACAATGCGAACTTGGCCGGCCGCCTCTATTTCCGCCACAATAAGTCAAACAAGCGCAAAAAATCAAAACCCAAGAGCAGCAACTCAGACCCAAAGCAAACAATGGCAAATGTTTAAAGGTGCCGCCCAGCTCAGCTCAGCTCGCGGCTCACAACTCAATTTGTCGCCTACAAATCATAAAATACAAAATACGAGTACAACTGCGGACAGACTTGCACTCTCCGGTCCTCCGCTGGAACCACTCTGTTTGCAGTCTGCCTACTCATCGGTGTTGTGCCAACACACACCACATAGTACAACACAGCAAACGCCACACACTTTTCCCAATTGCAATGCAACATACTGTGCCTTTTTTTATTTGTTTACTTCCAGAACTTGGTTTTGTTTTCGGTCTTGGCCGGAAATAAAATTTAACAATTTCGCGGCAAAAATAAAAAATAAAAAAACCACATCTTACATGAAAACTATAAAAAATAAAACCCGTTGCTCTGATCTTAAAGTACGTCAGTTTGCTTTGTTTATGACCTCATTTGGTGGGGGTGGCGTAGCTGAGTGTCAACACCTGGCAATCGTCATTGTCACCTGATTCATGACGGTGCTTTGCAGGCTTTACAGTGCTTTACTCCTCACTCTTAACGAGTTCCATAAAATTTCAAAGCTTTTAGGCGCGTTTTTATGTGGGTTCGGGGAAAGTCCCAAGTACAATGAACACTCAGAAACACTATATACATACGTATGTGTAAATAAATATGAAAAAGTACTTTCTGCACAGAAACTTGGTATTCAAATAATGGAATAAATTAATACAATACATCCTCTTTAATTGATAATTTTGGAAGATATATACACAGTATAACAACTATTTCACCTCGAGTATATTAATTTATTTATTTATTTTAGAGTTATTATTATTTTATCAGCTTATTAAATTATCAGCTAGCGTTTTTTTTTCTTTAAGACTATGGCAAATGTGACCTTTTAAGTATATTATTAATTGTTAAGACAAACTTAGTCTTTATTTTCGATTTTGTCGCTTTTTAACTTTTTATGAATAATTTTTCATTAACTAATTGCCTATCTAATTTGAACTAAATACGTAATGAGTATAAATATAATAAAATATCTGTTATATGTTGACACGCTTAAGTCGCGAGTTAAAATAATATAAATTTGAAAGAAACAAAAAAAATTAAATTTAATTATCCCACAAATTAGTCTAATAATAATCTTATATTGATTTTTTTTTTTTTTAATTTCAGTGACATTTCGTTTAATTGATAAAGAATTATGTGCTAAATCTTTCTTGAGTCAACATGCAAACGTAGTCGACATTTTCAATAAGTTTGCTTATGAAATTCCACATAAATAAATACAAATTGCGTTTTATTTGACAGACATGATCGATTTGGGCTGAGTTAAGGTCGCTTTCTAGCATGACTCATAGTCAATGGAAATTGTAAATGTTCGGGGTATCAAAGTCTCATTGTTGACTTATTAAAATGAAGAATTGAAATTAAAATTAAATAAGTATATACCACATATTAATGTAAACTACAGTTTGTATAACAGTTGCTCAGCTGAGCACATATGTATGTATATGTAAATGAATATGAGCAAAAAGTTCAATGAATCTTATATAGAGATAATATAATGGAAACGTGATTGTTTTTAATCTAGGATGTACGATATGCTGTATTCACGTGCCAATGTTTGCGCTTATGTAGTACAATGTGTGTGCATACATATGAAACAGAAAGTTTAGTTAAGATACTGCTACCAAACGACAATATCTTATCCGTTAACTGCTATCAGCATACACAATCAGCTGTTCCAACTGCTACTTCTGCTTCTTCTGCTGCTGCTGCTGCTGCTGCTGGAACTGGGAGGTCAACTCGCCTTGATTGGCTACGTCACCGATAGACATGGACAGATATGGAGATACATAACTTAACGGGCAAGCGGATCGCCGAGTATTTGCTTGGCTTTCGTCAAGAGTTCGTAATGGGTGCGGATACGCATTTATGAATGAAATCTGTGCAGTCACACCTATAACGCTTTTTATCTATATAAATAAAAGATATTGGCTTTATGCATAGTCGCACCTCTTTTCGCTTTCGTTGGCGAGAGGCGTGGCAAAAGTGAAGAGCTTTGCGCTACGATTGAATTTCTGAGCAATATATATTGGCAAATAACTATTAATTAAAAGGCCTTCTACAATGGCTGTTTCTAATTGTATATAAAGACTTTTTATATAGTTCGGCCGATAAGATGGTCGTTGATGCCAGCTGCATTTACAACTCCATTAAAATGCCGTCAACTGTAGTAAATGGCATAAGCCGCTTTGACCCTTGAGCTTATCGGACTTCAACGTCAACTGTCAACTGGCGACACGTGTCTAATAAAACTATCTGAGTGCAAGTATCTAACCCTGCCCTGCATCGACTATCACAATCAATTGCTGCCGCCGATGCCGTCGATGCCGCCATTGACCAACTGTTAACTGGTCCTCGATTGCGATTGGCTGACTCTGCAGCACTTCCGCTGCAGATTAGAGTCAACCCCCACGGCACTAAGGGTTGACAATTATTTCATTCATAAGGCATTTCACTTCCACATCTGATGATAGGCTCATCCCTTGTCTGGCTCCGAGCTCAATTCAAGGCGATAAGATTCACATAAATTTCACATTACTTTAGGTCTAAAACTAATATATATATGTATACGTTTGACCTTTTTCATGAATGAAACAACTGCGCGTGCTGTGCCGAACTCGGAGCTCGGTCCACTTTGCCGCTCTCCTTCTTTCTCGATGTGTGCGTGTTTTTTTCTAAGGTATTTTAACGCCAATTTTGCTCTTGGCATCATAAAGATAAAACATCTTTCCACATTTGACTTTTTAAATGCATTTCGAAACTCAACAAAATAAACTAGTTCAAGATTCGAATTGAGTTCAACTGACTGCGTTATACTCGTTTATTGTTCAACAATGGCTAAACTCATTTGGAAACTGTTTAGATTCGATTCACGCAAAGATTTTGAAAGAAGTTTATCAGTACTCTCCTCTTTCAAAATTATACAAATCTAGCTTATTAACTATTTAAATCATAAATTTAATATTTAATCATTTGGCTTCTCTTCTAGTTTCACACGTATTGCATATAATCACTAATAAACTCTTTTCGCTTAGTGAACGAGTATACCGTATGCCGCATTTGTGGATCTGCCTGCAAACAGCCAGATGAGTCATTCATTATAAATCAATTTGGCTTATCTCACTGACAATTGTCTTTGCCTGTCTCTCACAAAAAAAAAAAAAAAAAAAAAATCTCTACCATTGTTGCTTCTGTTATGAGCCAAGCATAATGGTTAACGTCGATTGGAAAGCAAAATTAATCATTAATTATATCCAATTATTATTTATATAATTTTGTATGGCCAACAAGTTTTTTTAAATTGTGATCAACATATACAACAGCTACTTGAAGACTATATTCGACTCATTAAGTTTAACGCACAATTGAATTTATTTATGACAAAACATAAAAAGTTTATAGTTTATGATGCGGCTCATCTGTTGATTATCTATATAATGAACCGATGTGAGAAACTTGTGGAATCTTTTTATGGCTGCTCTTAAGTCTTGTTAAAGTATATTTGGCGTTTTGATAAACAAATTTAAAATCGAACGGAACTTTTTAAATTAAATTTTATTTGAGTAAATTTTTCAAGTTGAATCTAGATTTGAGAGCTCAAACTAAATGTGCAATAAAATATGTACAAAATATATTTTTTTTAGGCAAATTGATAGCGAGGTACACTTTGGAGAATGAATTAAATGTAGGAAAATTAATTATTTATGTGGTCATTCTATTTATTTTTTATAACTTTTTTAAATTAATTTATTTGTCTTATTTATACGAACCTTCAGCTGCATCTTGATATCGACTATATCAACACTGTTGCAGACCATCAAAATGTTCGTAGTTTTTTTTGCTTTTCGCTTTCTCGTCAATTGTTGTTTAGTTTTATCTAAGTTACGTTTTTATCACTTGATTTTTGTTTTCAAAAAATTATCACATACACGGGTAAGTGGTCTTCTTTTCTCTTTCTATATTACAGAAACACCTGTTACGGAAGCGCGCGCGAATGGGAAACGTGTCTACCAATTCTTAAGTACAATTTGGATTTTGGTTGAAAATTCTGCGCAATTGTCGTGTGGGCGAAATTAGAAGTGCGGGTTTTTGGCATCCGTAGAGCGTTTTTCGTTGTTTCCCGCGCGGCATTTAATAATAATAATAAGTGCTACTTTTTCGAACCATACCAACTCGAGTCCGGGCTGATGGCGACGACAACACCGACAACGACAGCGACACCGACAGCACCGATACCAACACCAATGTCGACTTCGACGTGGAACCAACGCATTGCGGTGACTGCTCCGTTTAGCACCTTTACCACAGCGCCCAATTATAAAACACACACAGACGCATCTGCAGCGCCTCTCCGCGTTGTATATAGCATATAGCACATATTTGGTTCTACATCTGTATGCGTGAGAGTTATGATTTATTTCTATACTATTGCAACGTTCTCGTTGTAACTATCGTTGTGTTCGTGCTCAGGTATTGGTTATCTTATCGCCCAGCGATAAGCCTGCAAGTGTATGTGTGTGTGTGTATAGCAAACAACAACAGGCCACAACGACAACGTCAGCGTTGTCAGCGATAAGTATCTTATAGATACAAATTGCGCATGCGTGCTCAGCCCAAACCAAATTAAATGCCAACCAGCCAGGCACTTGTAATATGGGTACTTAATGGACACAGCTCCAGTTCCAGCGCCTCCTCCCTCCCAATTCGTATTTCGATTCGAGTGCAATCCGCGCTATTCAGGCAGCCTTCTTTCGATTGTGCAATTCAGGCCCGTTTTCTAATTGCAGTCGTAAAACACTTTTCTGGCAAACTCATAAACCGCATGCCAAGTTAGTCAACACTTTGCTCCACAAGTTGGCCTGGCTGTAGGCACCTGTCCAGCATGGGGGTGAAGGCAGAGTTGTGGGCAACTCTGCTCCACTTCATGAATGTCTCAAGTGTTGTAACAAATAACAATTGACAATAACAAGCATTGTGTGTCGGGCTTATGAGCACATGCACATTCTATTTTTATATCTATAATAAACCCAAGCCCGTGCTGTTGGCTATACCCGTGGCTGAGTATCAGGCTTAATGGAATTGCGATATAATTTCAACTAAGTTATTAATATTCTTAAATATTTCAGAGCAGTAACTAACACAAATCAATGCCAGTAGAAGTTCTAATCACTAACGCACATTTAAGAATGGTTAAGCTGCACGGTTTTGTGAGATGAGAAAGTTGTTAAATATATTTATTGTCAGTGTGATTAAGGTAACCGTAACCCAAATTAAAATAAATCGTTTTGTGATATATTATTATTATAAAATAAAACAAGCTGTTTTAAATTCATATGTTTATATTTTGCGAAAACATCGAGCGTGCATCTCGTCGTAACCCTATTTGTGAACAATAACATTATTATTATTATTATTTTATTTTTTATTTTATTTATTAACTATTATTGCAAACCAATTATCCGTAAACAGTAATTGTTATGCGGTGAATTAATCTTTAAAAAAAACAGTACAACAACAAAAATTTGAACAAAAAAGCGGCAAACAGAATTTTTGTGACTTAAAGAAATATGGCAATTGGATAGAAAAAATATATTATTTAAATTTCTATTTATTTAAGAATTTATTTTAAATTAAATTACTTGTTGAAGAATTTATTACTATAAATTTGGCAAATTTTTCTTAATTGAACTTAATTTCTGAGTTTAAACATAGCAAACTATATGTTTCAGATTATTTACAGTTATTTATTTATTTATTCTGTTTAGCTGGAATTTCTGTAGTTTAATATGATTTAGTTCGCATTAGATTAAAGTTCCTTTCAGTATCATAATTGCAGCTTAGAACCGGAGTGTTTTGAAACCGGTTTGTTGTTTTAGTTTATTTTTTATTGCACAATGTCTCTATGGAAAGATCTTTTGTATGCTTAACGTAAAGGTAAATTTACGTGCAAGAGTATATTTACCAAAACCGGGTCTTGACAATATCATAAATTGTTTATAGTTGCTGCCATAAAGCAAACAGAAATATGACGGCCTTAAATATGCTCACTAGAGAGTCGAGCAGAGCGGGGCAGAGCAAGTGATGGATGTAAATATAAATTAAATTGGATGAAAAATGAACTGGTGATGTTTTTGCTTTTATATCGCTACAATTGCTTGCAAATTTCTTTATGCTCAATTGAAATTCTATGTGTATAATGCATAAATCCCATATCGTCTACAATGGCAGTGCCTGATAAAATTTAATTGTTTCGACTCGAGGTAAACATAAATCATGTGGCAAATCTTAAGAGGCAGAGCCAAAACAAAAGTATCTAATAGTTTGCTTGTTTAAAGTAGCCACACTTGAGGCATATTCAAGATATGTGGTTGGAGCGTGTCGCAGAATATCAACACGGTGATTAATAACAAATGCAAAATGTAACTCAAAAGCTGACAAGCTGACAGCCCTCATTCGTTGCTCCCCTTCGCCAACGACTCCCAAGTGGTTACAAATGGCGCAACATGAATTCAACATTACGATTAAGTCTCGGAAAAATTGCAGAGGTGCGATGAGTGCTATGCCCTGTCATACTCTGAATCCGAGAGGCGAGACCGTCCAACCAGTCCATGAGTCTATGAGTAAGTCGTGGAATTAATACCCCAACATTGATGACACAAGCCGCCTAGCTTAAAATATTGAAGCCCAAATTTATGGCCATAAGACATAAGACTTATTGGCGGCACAAACTAAGGAATTTATGGTGTACGAATCTTTCTTGGAGTTTTCTGACCAACAGCCCCGAAACCACGCACATATATAACATGGTATATAGTATTGAGACTGGTGTTCCTATCATTCCAAGAATCACACTTTGCCACCCTTCAACTTGTCCATGCAGTTTCAAGTGCTTGGCGCTCTGCGAAATGAAAACGAAAATTCCGTTATCAGCACTTCTTCGACTTTGACAATATCGACGATCAGACTATAAGAAACTTAATTTATAAATATTATATATATATATATATGCTATACGCAATTGCTTGACTTGTTTTTACTATTCGTTTCTAATTTTGTTTTCTTTTTGTTGCTGCTTTTGGGTTGGCTGATAAAGAACTCCAAGGAAATTAAACGCCAAAAGTGCCAACAAAGGCGTGCCATAGTTTTAATTACTTATAACTGAAAATTGGGAGCAGCAACAAAATGTTCATTTTGGTTCATTCTTTTTCATTAAATCCATGTCCGGGGCTACAACCACCACTAAAGAAGAACGACCCACCCATAACGGCGAAGGCTTTTTGGCGTGGTTCAATCAAATAAAAATGAAAATTTTATAATGGCGTTTCTTGCAGTCGCTGTTGTTGTTGCTTTTACTGCTGTTGATTGTTGGAGCTGTTCGTTTTGGTGAAAGTAAATTGAGTACCAGTAATTTCTATTAACCTGCTCGCCTCTATGCCCATTGATCATGTAAAGCACGAACTGTTATCCCCAGATCTACCAACCACCCAGTATTTAGCTTGAATATGTGGACATGAGTTACTGAATTGTATCTGCGTGCTGTTGCTAGGAATTATGGCTCACTGGGCAAATAGAGAAATAGAGCAAAGTTTGCTCTGTTTATTGGCATTATCAGTATTAAGCTTAGAGAAAATACATCAACTGAGTTATAAACTGTGTTTATTTTGTCAAATGTTACAGACGATTGTAAGTTAGAAATATAATCTAAATATATTGTTCCCAGGTGGGATAACTATATCATATAATGGCTAGGAAATGAAAAAGTTTTCCCAAAAGTGAATCTTGTTTTACGCTTATTATTGTCAATCTAAGTCAATGTTATTAACTTGCATTGTTGTGACACCGCAACTGAGAAAATGAAAAGAAAACTAGTAAAATATTTATTATCAATTCGGTAAATTATTTTTAAGAAAAATTCGACAAGTTGCTTTGTTATAATTATAATTCCTACGAGTTATTTAAAAACTATCTAAACTAAAGAGCATTGTAGCATATTGCATATATAGATGCTATAATTTTACCAACAAGAATTAATTAAATAAACACATTAATTTGCTAAAAATTATGAATATTAATAATATTAATTATATATAAAGTAAGTCAAAGTCATTTATTTGTCTATTTATTATATTTATATTGAAAAGCTTTTATACTCTTAATGTAGCCAATGACAACAGCCAGTGAAAAAAAAAAGTTGTCTCTCTTTCATGTGCTTGTCGCTTGGTCATGCCAATTACCGTTCGCCTTCTTTATACGCACCTTTGTTTACCAATATGACCAGACATGACTCATCATAATAACTGACAATCCATAATAATCCGTTGTCTTTACTGTTGTCGTTGTTGTTGTTGTTGTCGTTGTTGCTGTTGGCCTTTGTGGCGAAGGTTCAACGACGGCAGCGACGCCATTAACAATCATGGCTACTGCTGCTGGGGTTGAAAGGGGCTTCTGTTGCGGGTTGGTTGTTTTGGTAGCCAAACAAGGCGACACCGACAGACCCTCAGATATGATGAACATTATTAATTACTTATGAGCCAAACAGTAATTCACAAAATATTGATATATATCAGTAAGTATGTATATACACATTATATATATATATTTCTTTGTTTTGTGTAACCCGATTAAATTTATGGAATTGTTTATAAGAGCTTCACTTGCACTTGATATTTTATGTTAGGCCATAGCACTTCAGCAGCCGATAATGGACGTGAAATTAAAAAAGCCAAATGCTTTGCGGTACCAATAAATTTCTTAAAGAAAGATACCCGTGAGCGTTGCGTCGAGTCCGTGTCACTTTTCCGCGTAACCTGAGTAAGTGTTTTACGGGTCTGTTAACTCGTTCTTTACCCCCAATGGCATATTGTGCACAACTGATTGTTCCTATCAACAAATTGATTTTTCCTATCGTCGTCGTCGGTAATAATACACCTCTCTATATATAAATAATAATATATATATATATATATATAGTAAACATATCGAATATCTGAGAATAGATAGTAGCCTTAGATAAGTTAACGTATCTTAACAGAGATTTCCACGTTCACTCCCAGAGAAGGGCAACAGGCCCCCAAATATGTGAGAGAGAGAAAGAGAAAGAGAGAGGGAAGCCAATGAAGAGAATACTGCTCCTTAACCTACTCCAATAGGAGTCGGTCCGTCCGATATCTGGATGGGCTGTGTCAACATCTAGGGCTTACCTGGTGGCCCCAGGTGTGAGCTGTAACCACAGTTCATTTGCTTAACCGATAATGCGTATGCCTCGTTGTGACGTTGCCAATTTCTTGCTTCGGTGACCTAGCTAGATAAAAGTATCTAATCTTGGCTTTTCAGCAATATATATATATATATATATATATATATATATATATATATTTATATATATGTATATATATATGTATATGTATATATAATATACATATAAATACAATCACATGCACATAATATGCCTCTGTATTTATGAGATAATGAAGATTTGCTATCAATTTGTCGCTGCAGTTGTTGTTGCTGCTGCTGGCAGTAGGATATCGGTATCAGTATCATTTTATTTTTATTTTTTTGAGGGGAGGTATCTGTTGGGTTTCACCAGCGCCTGGCCTTCTGATTGCTTTGGGTTTGGAATGGTTGTGCTTCTGGTTCTGGTTGGGTTTCGGTTTCTGGTGCTGGCGCTGGCGCGGGCGCTGGTCTCTGTCGCCTGTTGCTCTGTATCAGTATATCAGTGTTTGAACTGATAATGTCCCAAGATAATAAGCGATAATAATTTGAATTTTTCAGTAATTCCTTAAGTTTGGACGCCCAAAGGCACGGAATCTAATCACAGTTGGTGAGTGTAACTGGGATTTTCAACATGGAAACATTGTTATTTTCGAACCGCGCTCGCTCAATATTAAAATAGAAAACAAAAACACGCTCTATCTACAGATCTAAGTATATATCCTATATATTTATGTGTGATATCGTTGCCTTCAATGTGAATGAAATTAAAAGCCCGACAAAAAGTGATTTACATTAAAGTAATTTATATAAGACATAAATTCAGTAAAGTGTACGGATAAATCGTTTTATATAAATTTAAGAGTGAAGGTTAGGGAATATCGTAAACACACTTAAAAAATAATTAAATTTTCATTATAATGCATCTAAAATGTTCTCCTTTAACTGACGCTTTAAATGATCAAAGCTCAGACCGAATTTAATATTAATTTGTTAATTATAATTTTCAATTGGCCTTTAAAGGTTCAAATTCCAGACAAACAAATATAAAAAAATATATATATATATATATATATATATATATATATATATATTCATATTCGAATAGCAGTAAATGCTAAAGTAGCCGTTGAAATAAACATTTTTTGGCATGCCGATAAGATAAAAATACGCATTGACTCAAACATATTTTAGAATACAATGTTGTAGTAGCTAAAGTCCAAAATGGAATATTAAAAGCAAAAGAAAATTAAACACAAAAAACTGGAAGTTTGATTTGATACAGGATAATTTCAGCAAAGTTCCGAGTAGATTCATAACTTTATGAACCTACGCGAAACAATAATTCTTCTCTGCTTTAGACTACTATGATCATATCATTAATGTTATTTTTAGTATCAAATGGATCAACAATATAAATATCTATAAATATTAATATCCATGTATAATATCCATGCTTCAAGTACCAGACAAAGGAGTAAGAAAAGAAAAAGATAAAATAACATGACACTCCGCGTTGTAATTGTAGTCTGTGAAGTATTTAAGCAGAGTTGTTATTCATGTCGAAAGTCTCTCATCAAAGTTCAAGTTCTACTAAGACATTGACTGGGAGACGGTGCTGATGACAGTTCGGTGTGTCTACATAATTCATTTCATTTGAGTCGATGAGTTCGCTCGCCTGCCCCTCGCCTCAAGCCGCCTGCGTCTGTTGGCATGTCAGCTTGCCGTTCTGTCACTGCTCGTTCGCTGTTACGACTGCTTCTACTTTATTTCATTATCTTAAGTACACAATTTGAAGTACAAACGTCAGTTGGCGATAAGGCCAAGAAAGACACCAGGCACCAACAACAATCAGAGCAATGAAATGTTGCTCTAAATGCAAACTGTTTGCATTTCCATTCAGAGACCCGGAATGGTTTTTCCACCTAGGCTCGGCTGAAATGCAGGCAGCCGAATGTTGAGCATTTTCTACCAAGAATTCCGAACGAAGTAAAACAAACAGTTGTCAACATTGAATTAGGCACACCGCAGGCTCGAAAGCAAGCTTGGCTTTCCTGTATTTGTCAGATACTTTTTATATACCTGCACTTTTTATGTGGCAGGCGTTCGCCATGCCCGTTTCTTGTACTTTCTGCATATGGTAAATAACATTATCAAATCATATTATCTTATTTATAAGCATTATCGTTGCCGCGCAGATACAGATTGCCTATCTATGGCAATGGGCATGTAAAAAATAATATCTTACCGTGCGGTTATTTCGTTGCTCGCACAGTAAGTTTTGCACTTTCCATTTAAACGCGCGCCGTCGAAGCCCTCCGTCCAGCTCTTTGGTGTCACTTAAGCCACATAATAATTATTATTATTTTATAATTGTTATTCTAATATGTGTGTATGTGTGTGTGTGTGTGTGTATGCGAGGGTGTGTGCGACGACATCATAAAATGACAACCCAGTCGCAAATCTGAAGGAAAATGCGCCATTCTAATAAAACGCGAAAACAGTAACAAAATAAAGCATAAACAGTGCCATAAAAAGTTGAATGTCGTAAATTACGAACTTTGTGTGTTTCGGTACATATACTACTTGCGGTGTCTGTACACACCTAAACGAGTGCGCAAATATCAACTTGCTACGTTGACAACAGAAATGCTCAAACTTAATGAAAAATAGCAATTGTAGCTGTTACGAGCTTGCATAATAAAAAAAAAAAAAAAAATGGAAAAACTATGTAAATTAAGAAATTTCAAACTAATTATTTCTTCCGTTTTTTGAAAACTACAATAGAAATGATTCATCTCTAAATATGAATTGCTTATAAACTGTTTCAATAAAAATTAACAAATTAACCTAACAAAAATAACCTACCTAAATAAGCTATAACAAACTTGTTTACAAATATATTATTTGATCTTTCTTATAAGCTAAAATCTTTATACGAACGTTAACTGCTAGTAGAAACTATCCAATAAGGATTTCTTATCTTTATAAAATAAAAAACAATAAAAAAAGAAATAATAAAATAAAATAAAAATAATATATATTATTTGCTTTAAGCTTTATAGGTTTTGTATGAACCACCCTTGTTCCATTTTATGGAGTAGCAAAACGAGAAGCAACAATTGTCAGCATTACTCTGCATTACACATATATGCAAGACCACAGTCACACACACACACACACACACACACACACACACACACACACACACACACACACACACAAACTTAATCAATTTCTCATGCTTGCATTATGTACAACGGCCGTTGCTATGTTGCTGTGGTTGTTGCTGTTCGGTTTGCGCGTGCGGCAACAACTGCGCCGCCATTTTGAAATCAAGATGGCGACAACGATAAAGCTCTCCAGTACTTGGCACGCTGGCGTTGTTGTTGCTATCGCTTTTTTATTTTTTTATTGCCTTATTACGCGTATTCCCCTGCTGTCATCGTTTGTTGCGAAAATGCTCAAGTGTGCCCACATGCATTGAAGTGGAACGCGCATTGAAGAGATCTAACAGCCCAACTAACTGATCCCAAAGCTAAACAGTTACTAAAGCCCCTAGACACAGATAGAGGCAGCATTAACAATTGGGTTGCAATAACATTGCCCGGTAGACAGAAATGAAAGCATTAAAACTATATCTTATCGTACGTATGTATATACATATATGATATCATGTAAGACGATTTCTTGCATTCCATATACACATATGTATTTGGCATTATCATCCCATTATCTGAGCAAAAACATTGATAGCAACCATGACCCAGCCCCAGTTCTTAGTGATAGCTTTGGACTGAACCAATTTTAGTTTATTTCAATACGAAATATAAAATTGTTAACTGAAACAGTCTGAAATTAGTTAAAATGCTTTCGATCCAGCCCAGACAATATGCTTATCGAACATTCTATGCCAATGTTGGCTCTGTCCCATAACTCTTTATAAACTAAACTTATTAGAGCTCTGGAGCCAGGTGATGCTTTATCAGCTATCAATCAAACTCTGCACCGCCTGCCTGCAACGTTCCCATTCCTATATTCATTCTCAGGGCCCACACTTGAACGTTGACAGCTTCGAAGGTTTTCCCCCCATGCGCGACTTTAGTACAGTCACGTAGTCAGCACTCTCTCTCTCTCGCTCTCGCGCTCACTCTTCCTCTTGCTCTCACTCTCGCCTACTAAAGGCTTTTTGGAACGCGTGACTCTAATAAAAAATAAATGAACAAAATGAACTCGAAGTATATTCACAAAAATAGAGCAAAACTCAAGTATAAACAGAGAGTGAGTGAGACAGAGACGGAAAAGAAAACAAAGAGCTAGACAGGGAGAGAGAGAGAGCCGTGAGCAAGCGAGAATATTATACCTTATCTTATCAGAAAAAAATTGTCGCTTTCGTAAATGGTGGCGTATAAAAAATATTATATGTCCCCATCCTCATATACCACATAATATATATATATATATTTATAAGCCCTATAGCATAGTGCAACTGAATAAAATAATATATTTGACACTAACAATTCGTAGCCAACTCAATTTATTGTTTTATATTAATTTATGTATGTATTTCCTTTTTGTACGTATATTTTAAATTCATTATCTTACAGTCTAATATGATTTACCTATGTCTTTTAAGTCTTTCCATGTCCAAAATATTTTACAATATAAAATACTACTAATATTGATTCTACTTATAGTTTTGTATGTTAATTACATAATTTAATAAGTTATCCATATTGTAAAAAACAATTTGATAACGAAACATTTGATTGTTCACGTTTATATTAAACCCGTATACAGAATGTTAGCAACTTATATTTCCTTTAACTTTTATATTTTCTATACATGTTTACTTTCTTTCAGACCTTTTATAAATAAAATCCTTCTTCAACTATAATCCGTTTTCTAAAAAAAATTAATATATTAAGTATTTAAAGGTATATTTTTTAAAGAAATTATCAAAGCAAGGATTTGGTATTATATTTGAGTTAATATTTGATTTTCATGTAATCAACTTTTTTTCTGTTTAATTTATAAAATTACATTTTAGCATATTGTGTATTTGTAATATATTTATGTTTATTGTACAAATTATATTTCAAAGTTATAAGGCATAGAATTTATTAGATAACATATTCTGATTGGATCGCCTATTAAATCCAATCACAACATATATCTGAATTTTTATACAGCCCAAGAGTATGCAATACGTTTTGTTAACACTTACCTGTGCAATAACAGTGCGTTTACACACTGTTAGCTCTGCATTGCGTTTTTAATGCGCATGGTATATCGATACCAATTATACTTATTTCGATAAGTTGTTTTTGAATTTTTTTTTTTTTAAATTTAAATATTTAACATCTTAGAACTGCGATAGTTTATAAAGTATTTACAATTCAAGCAAAAAGTATCTGTTTCTCTTACGAATAAAAATTTCATTATGATTTTCTTTGAAATGGGAATAATCTTTCTTTTGGATACTTGTCGTTTATTTGTTCAAAAATAATAATATTAATATTGCAAAATGAAGTAAAAAGTTAAACGAAACTAAAACTTAAATTGGCATATATTATATGTGTAAAACGTATAAATTATTAACTAAAATTGCATGAGATTATTTTTTTCTTTTTTTTATATTTTTGCGTTACTGCTGATGCATAAAAATAACTTAGAGAACTATTTGGAATTTGATGATAAGAAATCTCAAGAGTTATTCATATTCATAATAGAAAATAGTATTGGGGGTATATAATAACAAAAATCCAACAACATGTCAATTTGATGCTGTTGGCGATATTTCGCTAAACAAAATTAAACTAAATTTTACAATAACAGAACTCGAGTAGTTTCGGGCATTTCTATAGATTAGGGAAATGTCACATCAATTTTCTTAAATTTATATACAAAACGCGTATCTGTGTGTGTGTGTGTGTGTGTGTGCTTTGTGTTAGTGTTGTGCAATTGTAAATTCTTAGAGAACTTTTGGTATACGCAATTCGAATGCCTAGGCTAAAAATGGATTACATTTTCTTTGGGAGCTGTGAGATTTATGTATAACAAGAATATCTTTGGTCAGGTCTGTTCAGAATCGGCTGGCATTATTCCATTTTAACAATTGTCTCGCGCTCAACGCCATATTTGCGTCCGAATTCATGGAGTTGCTGTTGTGCGGCTGCGTGCAACGCATAGCTGGCAATCTGGTGTTCGTGCTGGCTAAGTGTAACATGTTGCTGCAGTGCGTGTTGTTGTTGTTGCTGCTGCTGTTGCTGTTGCTGTTGCTGACGATGATATGCGGCCAATTCATAGTGCTCATCAATGGACGTTGAGCGACTGAGCAACATATCATTGTGTTGCTGATGCTGTTGCTGCTGCTGCTGCTGCTGTTGCTGTTGTTGTTGATGTTGCTGCTGTTGCTGGTGGTGATCCAACTGCTCCAGTTTAATGATAGCCGGCTGCTCCTCCTCGGCTAGATGACTCATATAGTAGGGCGAAGAGGTGCGACCACTCAGTGCCGACTTACACAAGGGCATCTCCGTCTGACCAAGCGCTTGTTGCTGATATGGATTTTGGAGGCTGATAATGTTGCTGCTGCTGCTGTTGCTCAGAGAGGAGAGTGCGCTCGATGCCGTGGTCTGTGTTGTTGTTGTTGTGGCATCTAATGGTTTGCTGCTGCTGCTGGTGTTGGTGTTGGTGGTGCTGTTGGTGACCGCCTCCGATTTGATCGCTGTGCTGATTGCCGCCGCCGCCGCTGCTGCTGCAGCTGCTGCTGCCGCCGTAATGGAGTTCGGCATCAGGTGCATAAGTTGCTGATGTGCCAACAATTGATGATCGCTGTTGCTGATGTTGCTGTTGCTCAACTGTTGAGCTTGCAGATATTTCTGAATGATTTGTTTGTTATTTTCATTGCTACTATTGATACTGTTATTGTTATGATTAAATAATGAGTTATTGTTATTGTTGCTACTGTTGTTGTTGCTGCTGCTGTTGCTGCTATTATGAAGCTGCGTGGGCGATGGCGTGGAATAAATGGACTGAGACATGGCTGATGTGGGCGTGCTAGGTGAATGCTGCATGCTACATGATTGCTGCTGCTGCTGTTGCTGTTGCTGTTGCATATTAATGGGCGACATTTGATAAGATGATGTGGGCGACATGTCCAGGCCAGAGCATAGCTGCTGCTGCTGCTGTTGCTGCTGTTGCTGCTGTTGCTGTTGATGTTGATGTTGGGATGCAGCATTAGGTGATAATGAAGAAGATGCCATGCTGTGCGGCGAGCTGGCCGCAGATGAATGTAGCTCAGTGTTTAGTTGTTGCTGTTGTTGTAGCTGTGGCTGCGATGCGTATGACATATATGCAATTGGTTTCATTTCTAATGAGTTCACCGAGAGAGGGGAGAGAGAGAAAGCAGACATCACAAATTAGGCATGCGTGTAACACATAGTGAGAGAGCGAGAGCGCGCGAGCGATAGAAAATGCATATTGAAGGAGATCTTCAACCTACCTCCATCAGTGACATCCATTTGTTGCTGACCATGCGCCTCCAGCTGCATGTTCACATTGTGGCAGGCATTGGCATTGGTGGCCACCAATCCAGCTGCTTGCGAGGCTCTCATCTTCTTCGACTTCTCGCTTTTGGTGCCCTTCGGCTTGCGTTTACGTTTCTATTAGCGAGACAAAATGAGGCAAGAGATTAGTTTCAAGCGCTTTTGTCGAGCATCAATAATAACAACTCACCTGTATGGTGTCCTTCTTCATGGTCAAGGGACGGACCACGCTGTGCAGCTTGAAGTATAGGCCGCAAGCATTGCAGACGGGTTCGCCACCAGGATTACGCCGCCATAGTGATGTGTAGCTCGTCTGGCAATTGGAGCAGGACATGCCAGCACGTCGGGAGGCGCTCTATGAAAATGTTGGGGAAAACATCAGCCGGTTAGTGATTGTGTGTGCGTGTGACTCTATGTGTGTGTGTATGAGTGTGTCGGTGTGTGTGTTTAATGAGTTGTAGAGGTGTGTAACTTTTATTGCTTTTGACGTGGAACAATAATTTTTTTCTTTTTTGTTACTCAGAGGGAATTTTTTTCTCAACCAACTAAATAAACCAAACTATTTAAAAGTTGCTACGGAATAAAACAAAATGTTAAACTGGGGAATTTCTAATATTAACTAACTTATAGAAAATAAACAAAGCTTTATACAAAAGTTAGCAAAGAGAGACACAGATCAAAAGGTGGTAATAAATTCATTTTATTTTTTAATTTTATCATTAAAAGCAGAATTATTTAGAAATAGATCAAATATAAGCAAAGACCTTTGTAGATTGTACAAGAAGAAGCATTCAATCTTTATATATATATATATATATATATATATATATATATATATATATATATATATATATATATATATATATATATATATACTATGTTCATTATATTTACATTATATAAAAATTGTTTGTTTGAAAATTACTGTTAGTGTTGGTCTGGGCAAGCAACTATATTACTCTCTAAGGACTTTCAATTATCTAACTAGTAATTAGTGGTAATTGGAAATTAGTTGCAGGTTTTAGTTGATTGACTTGGTTTAGTTTAGTTTGGTTTGGTTTGGTTTGTTTTGATTTGGTTGGTTTGTTTTGGTTGGGTTTTACTATTCGTAATTAATGGACGACCTACCAAGCGTCTCGAATTAGCGCGACTAACTTGCTCGTCGTGCGCCGTTGAAGTCACTGAGGACGTCGTCGCCGACGTTGAGCCTGCGCTAGCGCCGACGCCAGCGCCGACGCCGGCAGCGCTGTTGGCATTTGTGGAGCTTTTACTGCGGCTACCGGCGGTCACATTAAATGGGAAGGTCTTATAGAAATCCCCGCCTGATTCAGCGGCCACTGTAATAAGGCAATTAGAATTTGTTTGTAATGAAGAAAATCGTTTGTTGTTGTAAGTTTTAGTTTGATTTTTTTGTTTTTTAAATATTTGTTTGTATTTTTTTTTTTTTTTCAGTCGTACAAAACTAATTTGCGCTTTACTAATATAATAAATTCAATTAATTTTCTCTTTATTCATTTCTTAGTTCCATTTCTTTAATTTATGCTTTCGGATTTTGTTCAATGATAGAAGCGAGAACTGCATTCTGGCTGGCGGATTTCTATAAGTTCTTGGGGCCCATTTTTAAAGAGCGCTCTTTAATATTAAAAAATTTTGTTCCACACAAAAGCAAATAATCAGTTTGTTGTTGTAGTTGTAATTGTTGTTTGAGTTAGTAATACTTGTAATTGGTTTTGTTTTGTTGCTGTTGTTGTTGTAGTAGTTATAGTTGCTGTTGTTAACATTTACCAATCTTCTAGGCTGTTTAATTAACGGCCGATTCATGCCGTTCATTTTATGATATAGGCCGCACGCATTGCATAAATAGTGTCCCGTGTTATCGCGGCGCCACAATGGGGTCGAAATCGCACCACAATTCACACATTCTCGCCCCTCAGTGAAAAAATCGGCATCGAGCAATGCTTTGGAAATTCAAGTATAGAAAAATCGAAATTTGTATTGAAAGTGTTTTTTTTTTTTTTTTTTTTTTTTGTATTTCTTTGCATGTGGTTGTAGTTGTAAATATGTGTCGGTGTGTGAGAAACGGTTTGTATTGCATTATATTATTTTTGTTTATAAAAAAATTAGTATTTATTATAACATTTGATTTATACTGTTGTTGTTTATTTTTGTGTTTTATTTTGTTTCATTTTTGTTCAAGAGTTGATAAAAATTAATTGAATTTATTATACGTTATACTTAGCAATAGAAATGTAAGTGAATAAAAATAAATACTTAAATAAAATATTGTAAAATTGTTAAACTAAAGAATTCCTGTTATATATATAAAAAAAAATACTTAAGCAAAAACTGCAGCTTCGATAAAAAATAAATGTAAAAAGTATTTATTTTCCAAATTGAATTATATGTATATCGTTGTTCATATGATCCTAAGTCTACAATTAAAACTTATTGTTTTTCATCTACACTTAAAAAAAACACTTTAATAATAAATATCATAATTAAATTAAAAATCTATGTAGTTTTTATAACTTCAATAAAGTGTACCAAAAATAATTGATTTAATGCTGTGATGTCCATTTTAAAAACTTTTGTATATATGTACTTATAATTGAGCATATATATATATATGTGTTTTTAAAATAGATTTATCAGCGTTGAATCAAATATTTTTGCTTCACTTCATACTCAGATGTCGACTGGCGGAAAAAGTGTTAAGTATTTCGGCTGTCCAACTAATTGAAACCTAAAAGATGAACAGTTGGCAACAAATTTCTTTGCCCAAATTGAATTTACTCAGGCTATGCAAATAACTGACCTATATATAAACATATATACATATACATTTATATATGTGCATATATATATTTTGTGGGCAACTGTTTGAGTGTGAAATTCTACCTAAGCCCAGACGGCAGACAAATATATAGTATATTAGGATTCCTTGGCATACATATGTTTGTATATGGCTATATATATATTTATATGTGAAAGTCTGACTTACTTGCTGTTAGCGATGCCGAGGCGGACAGATGAGTGGCATTGGCTAAGAAGCGCGCAGGATCAACAGCGCTGGCAGCACCATCGGCAGCAGCAGCTGCTGCCGCTGCGGCAGAAACGGCGCGTCCGTTGCGTATCACATTGGTCACCGCTGCACCGCCCAGCTGCCCCTGGCCGGTTGTAGGCGCGTAGCTAATTGCTTCGTAATGACCACTCCAGGCATCGCCCTGCACCAGTGAAAGAAAGCAAAATAGTGAATATTAAACAAATGTTGGAGCAGCCGTCTCCAGCTTTGTCACTTACGTGTGTGCGATAATTGCCTAGCGATGCATATCCAGCCCGTTCAGCCCCACTGCTAGAGCCATTGGCCACGCCGTTGCCGTAGCTCGCACCACCGCTGGCCGGCGCAATGCGCTGAAAGGCGGGCAAGGTGCCACCGCCGCCGTTGCCATTGCCGCTGTGGCTACTCTTGGGTGAGCCGTAGCCATCGTCCAGCAGCGTGGCGTTGCCAGTGTGGTGAAGTCCCACTGGGCCAGGACTGCTGCTTGTTGAATTGTGATGCTGATGATGCTGCTGCTGTTGATGTTGCTGCTGGTGCTGCTGTTGCTGGTGTTGGTGATGTTGTTGCTGCAGCTGGGCGTGCGTGTGGGTGGGCGAGGCAAGTGTTTGCATACCGTACTGCATGCCATTGGCAGCCGAAGCGAGCAAAGGACTTGCGTAGACTGAGCTGCAATGGCAATAAACATACAATAAATAAAAAACAATAAACATAGAATCTTTTTTCTAAAATATATATATATATATTTTTATATATTACCTATAGCAGTAGTTCTTTAAATACATATTATTATAGTTGGAGAAAAACATTTTGGCTGCTGTATGAACTTATTTTATTTTTAAGATTTTTTAATAAAAATGTTTCGTACAGCGAGATTAAAAACGCGCTCTTGACATTTGTGCGCGTTTTGCGGGCGTTTTTAACAGCCGATAATCGTGGCTGCTGCAATACTGTTATCTTACGGCTTGTTTAAAATGAAACTGTTAATAACATTGCAGTGCATTGTTTAAATAACAGAGTACTGTTGTTGTTGCTGTTAATAGACCACCGGAGTTAACTTTTGACATGCTTATAAGGAGTTGTGTGTGAGTGTGTGTTTGTGTGGGAGGACCCATAAAAGTTTTAATTAAAAATAAAAGTGTTCGGCGTTTGTTTATGCAACTCAAATTCCCTACAACAATCTGCTTCAACGGTAGCCTGCGCAAATATTTTTGCTGGCCGCCAGTGTCGTCTCTTCTTATTTTTTTTATTTAGGTATTATTGTGGCATAAACAAAGCTGCGTGGCAGGCAAAATTCGACAAATGTTTGTTGGGACTGACTTGCAAGTCTCTTTGGCAGATCAGAAGTTCTTGTGGAGAAAGCGTGGCAGCAACACAAAATAGGCGATGATGAAAATCTTAAACGAGGGGGCAATTATTTAAACACACATACACACAAAATATTTTAAAAAAATTATGATTTTTTTTTAACATGAAAACAAATGTAAATTTGTCTACTGTCTTTTACGGCCCTTTGTTTCAACTGAGAACTCAATTAAAAGAATAATAATAATAATAATAATAATTATTATTATTATTTATATTTTTTTCGACTTGTATTTTCGACAGGAAAAGTTCTTTACGACACATAAGCACACACACATATTTAAAACATCTTTTTCTTTTAATTTATTTATTATTTTTGAAAATGTTTGCAAAGCCAAAATACACTCAACTGGTCAGACGATACAACAACCGAAACGGGGCACGCGCGTTTGCATAATGAATTGAGTCGGGTTTAGTTTTATGCCAGTTGCAGTTGACGCTTTTTCGCTCTGCCAGCGTCGCTGCCAAGCTTGGTTATTGTTGTTGTTGTTCTTTCTTATTGCAGCTTAAGCCAACTAAGTAGCCAGTGCAAAGTATCTAAACAAGATGCGCTTTCCGTTGGTAGCATATGCAGCCAACTTATATTATATATTTCTACTTTATATACAATACGATTTAATTGTATATTCCAGTAAAACTGAAGCAATGATTAAAAAAAAAAGTAATAATTATACACGTGTTTAGTTAATCCTTTCTTTTCTTAAATAATTCAAAAGTGCTTGTTTTCTTTTAATTATTTACATTTACATTGCTGAAATATCTATCATTACACTGTTTGACAAATGTAAGCTCTAGATTCTATTATTATATTGGACTATTTGAGAACTCTTTCTTAGAATCGTAAGTAATATTACTTGTGGCTTTTCATAATTAAAAACGAACTGAGTCCTTTCAAGGATCTAAATCAACTGAGATTTCATTATGCATCATTATGCAATGTAAAATGTACATTAGAATTGGTAAAAACTAATAGTTAATAAAATGGAGCTCATGTCTTTTGCAATGTATATAATTATATTAATCCCATGTTGAGTTACTTAATGTACAATATTTACAGTATGCTATTATTTTCTATCCAAGTCAGTTTGCTTGCTGTCAATTTAAAGCTAGATATACACGCCCACAGATAGCAGCATAGTACAAATAATATAAAATGCATGACAAATCTTTGAATATAACAATTACAATTGCCCATATATTAAATATACCTATGTATGTATATGTATATATGTACATATGAAGCTAGAGATGTCGCACGCTGTTTGGAAACGTTCTCGGTACATAGGAAGTGCCAAGACAATAAAAATGCACGATATATCAGTGCTCTGTTAAATATTGCTATATATGTATATATTATATACATATGTGTGTGTATGTATATATGTATTTCTTGTGGCTGTTTGCTGCAGGTGAGTATTTTGCGCAGACTTCTTGTTTTCCATGTGGAATATGTGAGCTAGCCACCGTATCTCGTATCTTCTTCTGGTTTCTGCCGCAACAAACTGACCAAAAGTCACATACGCGCGCTCGTCACCCAGCTCCACTCCGTCCGGTCTCTCCCGCCAGCCCAAAGTGTTAAGTGAATTAAGAGATTGAGAACCCAAGCAAAACGTATTTGGAGATTTTGCCCCGCCAAAACAGAAGCTAATAAAATGGTATATGGGGTATATGCAGAAAGAGAAAGAGAGAGAGAAGAGAGAGAGTGGGTGTAATAGAAATATACAATACGATAACCAGCTATATAAACAACATATATGTATACAGTAATATTATTTTATAATACAAGAATTTATAAAATCCAAGAATGAAAGCTAACGAAAATATGGTTTTTGGAAAATACTGTTGGTCATATAATTCTGAATTTAAAAACTTGTAATGTAAACATGTAATGAGTTCAACTATTTCTGACACTCTTATAGAAGACAATCCTATAGAAGACAACAGGTGAAAACAAAAAATTAAATATTGAATATATAAAAAATAATATAATATTCGAATATATTAAAGAGTCTAATGGAAAGAGAGAGACTCTCAAATCATTTAAAACTGCTAAGGCAATTCTCAAGTATCAAAGAAATGTGTTTCTCTTTACGCATCTCAAATAAAATATTTAAGCTATTCCGGAAATTAAGTTTTCTTAAATATTGCAACCAAGTACTTATCATTTGACATACATGTACTTATTAATTCTCCAATCTTAACTGTCAATACTTTGATATCGCTGGTGGTATCAGTCAATAGATTTCGAATGTCAATTATATATTTATAAAAAAATAATAATAATTTTTATACTTTAGCCTTATTACTGCTGTAAATAAATATATTGGCAATTGGCATAGCTAAAAAGTCTAAACAGGGCTTTAGTCGAGAAACCAGAAATAGCCAATTTATTTGTATATAGAGCCTTCACTAAGAAGCTTAAACCTGGCTTTATTTACAATTTGTATATAATTTGATATGTATACGGCCACTAAGTAGTGGTTACCTTACATATAGTATGTATACGACATATAGTATATACAATATATTATAGTATATATACAGTACTGCCGTGTACAATTTGTTATGGCTAGTTTCGTGTAATTGTGTGTATGCAAAACACGTTTTCCAATTAAAACTTTGCAAAGAGAAAAGCCAAAGTGCAAATATATTGAGAAGCACAAAACAAAGTTAATCGGGCGAGCGCATTGTGCGGGTCCAGGGAGTTGTTTTTTTTCTGTTTTCTTTTTCATTAGAAGCCCCGCCGAATATTAGAGGCTCGTCGACAGGGTGCTACCGTAATAGAGTAAAGCAAACTATGCTGACTCAGTGGCTGCCGCGACTACGACTACGACTCTACGAAGTATTTTTGAGGCTGTGTCATTTAAAGTTTTCTATGTCAGATGGTGGCTTTGAATTACGCCGTCCGAGTCCAAGTCACAAGTCTGGGATCCACATAGAGGGAATATCCACTCTCTCTATCTCTCTCTCTCTCTCTCTCACTTCTCTCACTCTCTCTATATGTAACACACACAAGCATACGCACACGTAAACAGTTTGCAACCGAATATGCAGAACAAGTTGAAAATGAAAAATGCGCTTTCATTGCATATTTGTTGCATTTGTTGAGTGCAGGTTTTTAGTCAAACGCTTGTTTGTTGTTGCCACCTAATGCGGGTCATGCCCCCTTTGGCATATGCCACACTCGGTGAGTGTGTGGCACGTGCGCACACGTGCTGCAGCCAACCAGCATGACTACTCGATCTTCTTTTCCATTTGTGGGCCGCATTCTGTGGGCCGCAGCTAGTAAAACTAGGCAAAAGTCCAACATGTGTGTGACACCCCCAAATTCATTATACAATCGAGGGACAGAGAAAAAGATGAGTGTATGAGTATGTGTGCAACTCGGGGGCAGGCTCATGAGTCAGCAATGCGGCTCAAACGCTGCCCCAACGTCCGTAATAACCGCAATTAACACACAGAATGATATTTTTGGTTTTGTTTATGAAATCGGAGCGAACGTTTACAATATTTTGCTTGCCTTTGGATTTTGCTGTTTCAATTTTATGTTTTCCTTAAGGAAGCTCTGAATGGCTGGAAGGCGCGTCTCTGAAAATCCACAATATGAAATTGTAAACGGCTTTGTATAAAAATACGTGCAAATAAAAGTTTTGTTCCCTGTTTGTTTATTTTGATCGAGCTGAAGGTACTTTAGAAAGACAACTCTCAAAGTGTTCATAGAAATTAATCAATTTCGAATTCCACAAGAAGATAATATGTGCTCAAAGACACTCACTATGTAAACATTTAGAACTAACTTCAATATAATTAATTAATTTAATTCGTAACATTATTCTATACTTTAAAAATAAATATATCATAATTAGAATAAATAAATAATCTTTCAACTTAAATTTTTAATTTTATTAACACTTTTATCAACACAATCTATAGAATTAATAGTTTATAATAATGTGAGTCAACCAATTTTATAAAACTCGACCTTTGGGTGTCAATACTCTTTGTTTGAAAGAAATATTGTATGTTTTGATTAAGCCTAAAACAAATAAACAAATTTATTTTCTAAATACATAATATTTCCATATTGAACAAAAATGTATGTCTTTCATACTTTCTCGTCTATAGAACTATATCAATAAATGTACATATATAACATGTGTTATATAGAACTTAATTGCTTTAACCTGCCCTAACTAACTGTTTAGATGTACAAATGTAGGTGTATATACTGAGCGTCGGCATAAGAGTTCTGCGTAGCAGTGTGAAAATGACAAAAAAAATTCGAAAAACAACTGTAGAAAAACAAATGTAAGAAAACATTCCAGTAAGTTAAAGCAGGCGACTGGGTGCGAGACGTCTCACAGAAAGATGCAACATGGAACAGATTTTTGCCGGCCCAACGGAATGCACATTTCTCTATACATATATATGACTATATAGTATATATGAAAGAATTTATTATATATATGTGTATATCTATATACATATTTATATATATATTTACATAGAATGCAAACCACCTGAGAATGCCATAAGCGAATGTATTAGAAGTCGTCTCTGGCTATATATGTATATTATAGATATATATATATATATATATATATATATATATATATATATATATATATATATATATATATATATACATTTAAATATATATAAATACATATATAGATATTGCTTGAAATAGAGGGCCCTTTGGGTTGAAGTCTATTGGACAGACAGGCAAACAACAAGTGCAACAATTGTGACATTTGTGCAGTTGTTATTATTACCTATGACGAGTATAAAGAAACGTAACACAAAATCAAAGTCAGAATTGTAAAAAAAAAAGAAAAAACAACATGAATCAGAAACCGATGACAACAACAACAATTGTTGATCATGACTTTTGGCTGTGCGAGTCGTCGATGCGGCGCTGCGTTTTTCGCCGAAAGGCACGTGCGAGGCGGCAACGAATAATGAGCTCATTTTGAAGCAGTTAGAGAGAGGGAGCACAGAGAGTTGGGATTGAAATTGGTTGAGACTCACCTGCTTTGCAGCACCGGGCTGAGCTGTGTGGTAAAGTAGCTGCCGTGCTCCGGCGAGAGGCTGCCGTAGCTGTTGCGATGCAGTCCGCTGCTGGGTTGCGCGCTCGTTAGTTGTGTGAAGCTTTGTAGCGTTGCCACATCGCTGGCATGTGCGGCGAGAGTGTGGGAGGGCGACGGCGAATCGCCACCCACTGAACTGGCCGAATTGTTGTGATGATGGTGTTGGTGATGCTGCTGTGGCTGGTGCAAATGATGTTGTTGCGGATGCAAATGTTGCTGTTGCATTAACTGATCGTGCGTCATAGAGTAAAGCGCCGGATTGGCCTCCTTTAGCACGTGCATATCCGAAACAGCAGTGAGCATATGATAGCTGGAGCTGTGATTATCATCAAAGCACTCATCCTTTAGCGTGTCCTGTATGACTTCATCAATATTTGGAGTGGTGTGTGTGGTGTGAGCTATGACTGAATTGGCGGCTGCTGCTGCCACAGCGGCAACATGTTGCTGCAGCTGATGCTGCTCGTGTGTGGTGGGACTGCTAACACCACCGCCCCCGCCGCCACCATAAACGCTGTAAAGCGCAAAATTGTTGCGCATTATGGAATCCGTGTTGTTGCTGCTGCTGTTAATGTGATGTTGCTGCTGCTGCAGCTGCTGTTCGTACAAATGGGTGTGATGATAGGGTAAATGCGCCAGCAATTGCTGCGAGGCAGTCAATGCATAAAACTCGCTCTTATCCTGCTGTGTTGCTACTGCTGCCGCTGCTGCTGCTGCTGTTGCACTGTTGCTGGTTAAGTCGTACGCACAATTATTGTACGCCAACCAACTGGCGTGTTGCTGCTGTTGCTCCTGCTGTTGCTGCTGCTGCTGCTGGTGTTGCGTTAGCAGTTGCTGTTGCAGAAACTGTTGCTGCTCGTAGATTTGCTGTTGCTCTGCTTGTTGCTGCTGCTGTTGCTGTTGTTGCTGTTGTTGCTGTTGTTGCTGTTGCTGCTGCTGGTGAGCATAGTTGGCTATTATCACCGAGTTATTTAGCCCACGATAATGTAGAGGCAATTCGGCTGCTGTTGCTGTTGTTAATGTTGCTGTTACAGTTTGTTCTTGCTCATTTGATTCACTTTTGATTTTGTTGTCAACACTTTCACTGGCGTCGCTTTGCTGATTACTATTTATCACCACTACCGGCAAATTTTCAGCGTTTGTTGTTGTGTTTTCATCACTTATCTCACTTTTGCACTTATCAACGATTTTGTAATATTTATCGCTTGTTGTTATTGTAATTGGTGCTGCTGATGCGTCTGTTTCGCTTTCGGCTTTGGGCTCGACTTTATCTTGATTGCTATTAGCCGTTTCATCTGCAACAACCTTTGCATTTGTGACGTCACTACTGTTAGGCTGCCCTTGCTGTTTCTGTAGCTGTTGCCTTACGCTGTTCTCATCATAAACTAAAATATTTGCAATTGTTGTTGATACGGCTGCTGTAGCTGTAGCTGTTGTTGCGGTAGTAACCGTTTGCTTCGCTGTTTCGCTGGCAACTGATGTGTGAGCCTTCGACTCAAATGTCGACGATAAATTCGCTGTGGCAAGCGGCGACAACGGCGACGTCGACGTCGCTGCTTGTTGCTGTTGTTGTAGTTGCTGTTGCCGCTGCTGCTGCTGCTTGTGCGCGTCGCCGCTGTCGCCGTTCTCCTGTGCCGATATTGTCGTCTCTTTCACAGCGACCGCCTGTTGCGCTTGGCCGTATGCTATAGCTGTGGCTGTGGTTGTGGTCGTGGCTGTGGCTGTGCCTGTAACTACTGCTGCTGCATTTGATCCTGTTGCCTGGTCGCCACCCGCGCTCTTTTGCACTGATTGTTTCTTGACATTAGCCATTGCTTTGGTGATCTTCATTTTTGCAGCACTCGCCAACAAATTGCTGGGCAGTCTAGGCATCGCACCGTTTTTGTCCTTCTCCTTGGTTTTGCTAATTTTTGTCATGTTAGACAACAATCACAGCAGACACAGGATTGTACACAGCGTAAGCTACGCAAAACCTTGCTCAGTTTGGAAAAACTTTGCTAGGCAGCGCAGTCACTAAGAAGTTTTCAATGATCCGCGTTGATTAACGTACGTGTCCGAGTCCGGCGCGTTTTTCATACAAACTGAGCTCGACACACGCTTAATTTCGAAACGAACAAAAATCATACAAAAAAGTGTTTTTAAAACGACACTACACAAATTCAAATACATAAATACACATATATACATATATATTAATATGTATATGTGTACAATACACATATGTAGATGGAATAAGCTCAAAAGCAAATCCCAAAGTCTCTCGCCTTTGGGGTGCTCTCCGCACACTTGTTTGTGCTTCCATTCATACAATTACATTTTGTGCTTTGCACTTTGCCTTTGCTCTACATGCCGTTATATTATAATCATAATCATTATGCATGTTTCTGTTTTCTGTGTACAGCTTCTAACGCCTGCGCGCGACAGTAACTACAGCAGCAGCAGCGGCCACACCAGCTACAACAATTATGAACTACACTGGGCGCTCACTTTGACACACTCACTCGCTTGCTCTCCCACACTCTCTCGCTCTTTGGAGCTCACTTCAGTGCTCACAGTTTTTGTTCGGTCGCTCTTCGAACCTCGCTCTTGTTGTTGGTTTGGCTGCAATAATATTGCCTGTTGACAACCGACCTTATCGCACATTCGTCCATACCGTAGGCTGCTTTGTTATTTACTTCAGCTGTCTCTCTCTCTCTCTCGTCCAGCAGCAGTTTTAAGTAACGCCTCTCAAACGCGCCACAACGCACAAGGGAGGCAGACCAAAGCCGGGCCTGCTGCTAAAGCAAATTTGTTATTGTGCTGTTTAAGTGTAGTTCTGTTGTTGTTGCTGCTGCTTTTAATGTCTTTGTTGTGGTTGGCTGTTTCCAGTGTACATTTCTGTTAATATGCATATATATGTATATATATTTAAAGAAACATGCATATGTACTTCTATACATATGTCCATGTATATTTATATACCTACATATATATTTACAGTGCCTTCGTATCACTTGCATTGTATAAGTAAAACATTTTAAGTAAAATAAATTCTTTAAGAGATTTAGGAGATATTTGGTATCTTGAATACTATAATTGCTCAAATAATATGCTATTAATATAAGCCTTTCTCGCTTAATAAATTTTTTCTATTCATTGTACGATTGATTATCTCAAAAATATATACTTGGTATATAGTTCTGAAACTAGTTTTTATAACTAATATAAATTCTTTTCTGCCACTCTATTTATATAGTAAGTTAATTACAATTGGAAGCACAATTGAATTGAAAATTAGCTTGTAAATAAAATAAATTATTTTATATTTTATATAAAAAGTTCAATTTTTTTAATTAAATTTTTCGAATCTATTTATTTATTTTTTTAGTTTAATCTATAAAAGTTATAGAAATTTAGTTTTTGCAAGATATGTTAGAGAGACGAAGATCTAATACGTATTTAAAGTATTTGTAAATATAAAGCAGGAGTTATTACCAGTTCGACAATAATTTCGATTTATCTAATAATCACGAATCATTTCATGGCAAGTCCTTCAAATTGTGCGTAAAATTGTACTTTGTATAACAAGGGCGAGAATTGAAAATCGAAATTTTCAAATAATTTAAATAACATGCGTATATAGAATATTTTTCATGCCCAAGCAGGACAGAAACATAAAGTCGAGTAACGTACGAGACGCGTGTTGAATTTCATAGGATATGCTACAAGAGGGGCTGGAGCCGGGGCGAAAGGCGCCGTGAGAAAATTAAGAAAACAGAAAGAAAATATGTAGGAAAGCCACTCATTTCACTTGTGCCGGCATCTTTTGCCAATTCCCGAGACGACGCGCCAAAATATTGTCGAAAAGTCATAAAACTTTCTTTGGATGACGACAATGCGTCTATGTACTTGAGCACAGTTCTAATGGCTGATTAGAATATTGTTATATTTGAACCAGGACGGGCAGGAGAGTCGTAAAAGATCTCCGAATTTTTAATGACATTTGTATCGTTATTTGAATAGGCGGCACCAACGATCTGTTTGGACATTTCGACAACATTTTTACGAGGCTCAACTAAAACGTAGGCGACTTCTCAAGTGGGTCTTCGTCTGTCTCTGTCTCTGATTTCAGTTAACCTCTGTGGCGATTTAAAAATCATACTTATATATGAATAAAAATTAAAAAATATATATACATTGAAAAAGTGAAACATTTGAGACTGATAACAGATGAGACCGATCGCAAGTCTCTCACTAGGGCCTGAAACACAAACCACACCGACGTCCGATTCTGGTTTACACTCAGTTCTCTGATTGCTACTGTATACCAATTACAATATATATATATATATATATATATAATATTCAGCTCAGAGTATATATATATATATATATTCATAATATATATATATATATATATATATAATGAATATGTAAACATAATTCATGTCGATTTTATATATTTATATATGCCTGTACATATTTTTTTCGTTCTGCCTCATTAACAAATTTTCAATTTTTTATAAATCACATTTTCAATATTTAGCTCGCTGTGTTGCATGTGTATGTGATTTATATGGAACTTTAACCTTAACCTTGCCTAGACGTCACATTTCTTAACACGCGTTTCAAGCATGTCCAGGCCTCAAATTGAATTTAACTGGAACAGCTTAAAAATTGTGTTTTAAAATTTGGTAAATATTTTTAATTTAAACTTTTAAAAATATATAATAATCTAATATATTTAACCAATACAAACAAAAGAAATTAAGAATTCTACAAACAAGAAAACTGATTGAAATACTATTCAGAAAACTGGGCACTCTGAGCTGAATATTAACTGCATTGATTATTATACATATTAAAGCTATAAACAGTTCAGTTAAACTCTAAAGCTACTTGACTTGTGGTCCATTCCACAGCCCTGATTTGTTTCATTATCTACTAAAAATGGGTATCCTTTTGCAGATACATAGAACTTTATGGTTCATTTAGTTACTTTATAAGAAATAAACTTTACCCACATGTTGCAGTAGAAATTCTCACATTTCCCAACAAGAACTTTTGACCCCCTTAAGACCTCATAGTGTATGCCCAACAGCAACGTCATGCTTTGTTTCTTCTGATAACGCATATAAGTTTTACAAACTAAATGCATTGGGTACAAATGCTAATAACGGTAAATGACCTTAAAAAGAATGAACCACATTCATGCAAATTATAACCACAACTGCTTAAGCAAACAAGTCAGGGTTAAAGACATATATATATATATATATATATATATATATATATATATATATATATATATAGGAGGTGCGTGTCAACAAACAAATCTGTGATCCAAGTTTCCATAAATCATCAATGAGCCATAGAAAATGCCAAGCAGCACAAGTGCGAGATGCTAATGATGTGATTTATTACAGATCTGCTAGATGTATCCCTAAAGGATCATAATGCTTGCTCTCTCTATGTGTGTGTGTGTTTTAGGTGCTGCGTTTCACACTTGAATTGCAACTAGTAATGGACCGTACCGTACAACAGTTCATCTTTAAAATATCAGATACCCCCCATATTTATCATCAAATATAGTGGAAAACAATACAATAAAAATAAAACAACTAGCTACAGAGATACGAATATTAAATACCCTTACAGGAACTGGACTTATGAGGGAATGCTACAGAAAATTTAGAAAAATGTATACAAAAATGAACGAGATCTTATTAAATTTGTTCTATTTAAATCTCTTTAAATTATATAAATGCATTCATATACAATACTTACATATATATATACAATACAGTACTTGAATATGTAAATAATACTATTGTGTAAAATTGTATTAAATCAAAAAGACTTTTTTAGTGATATATAAAAATTTGATAACTGAATTGCGACTTATGTTCAAGAAAAATAGAGAAGATTTTGTATATGGCACAAGTGTTGCTTCTTCTATCGAATTGAATATACAAAATGTAATATACAAATATATATATATAAACCTTGCATATTTTTTGTAAAAAATGTAATACCTTCTGCAAGAGTATATTAACTTGGACACACAAATATAATGAGTTTTTTATAACCACAGCATATAAAACCTCAATGAGGTTCAAATGAAGCGAACATACATGTTTGTGTATCCCATGAGACTCTGTAAATATTCTGAAAAAATATCCATATACTATGTGTATATTTATGTATGTGTGGGGTACACTTAAGCCCTTGGCTTAACATTATTTTGACATATTTATGGTGCCCAAAAATGGGTTTGACTGGAGCACTAACAAGTGCCAACTAACCCGACAAACCCAACTAACAACAACAAAAAACTATCTCACATATCATAGTCGCTGAAGTATTTATGCATTTTTAATATTCCGAACAACGTTCATGCACTCTGCTCATAAATATTATCCTAGCCTGCCCTGGTAATCGAATATTTCAAATATTTTGCACTTGAGCCATAGCAGTTGCTCAGATTCACGGCCATTATCAGCATCGTTATCTGGTAGGAATATAATGGCTATTAGCTCTACTGGAATACACCCTTTGATAATATCAATATCAAGTGGCATGCGGTGTGACTGCTGTGAGTGCGTAATTGATCTTTTATCTGGTTCATTTTATGACCCGTAAGAAATGTCCTTAACACACTTTTTAATTGTGGCACATCTTTTCGTAATGCCTCTAGTTGTGATAAGAAAATTTATTGAAAAGTTTTAAATATCTGAAGCAAGCAATTGTTGTTTATATTGTTCTTAGTATTGATATTCTTATAATATACAAACCATCTTATTTATTATAGATATTATAAAATATTTCTATGTAATTTTAACCTCTGGTTAGCATATGGTGGCCAAGCATTTGAACAAATATTATGAGCCAACTAAGAAAGCAAAATTTTTACAAATTACCCCATCTATTTGGCTAATTTATAAGACAAACAACGAAATCCAGGTCTCTGCACTCTTCATTAAATACAAATAAACACTCTGGGACTTTATGCAATATTACTTAGTTTGACACTCAAGCACATCTTTAATGCACATTTCGCCTCTGAGAAGTTTTTCCCACAGTCTATGTAAACAGCACTTGAACCTATTTAAATAGACGTCATATTAAAAACTGCCGAAAAGCCATGATCAAACCAACTGATCAGTGCTAATCGAGCAGCCATTGCTTGGGTGAAGGTATTGGTATAGGTATTGCTATGGTCCAGGTATACAAGTCTTGGCACAGGTAGACAACCGGTAATTTGTCGAACGATAAACAAATGAAAATGGAAACACGCGCCGACAGGATCAAAATTGATCGTGACAAGAAAAGGACGACATTGCCAAGATCGTCATCCAATTGTTGTTTGTTATGCGTGTGCTATGGATGGCTAACAGATCTAGGTACCTAAGACACTATATATGTATACTATGAGAAGGATTCTCTGCGATTCTGCCAAAAGCAAATAAACAAAATGGTCATAAATTTTGTTTGGCTGTCAGCGTCAAACATAACAATTGTTGTTTACTTTGTTAGGTTATATAATTTTGAAAACATATTTTCTTTCCCTGTCTCTTTTTCTGTTCCTGTTCCTGGCGCTGTCTAATTAGGGCGTCTGCTTAACTACGGCTTTTTATTTAAATGTTTGTTTAATGCTTATTTAACTATCACCCAATAAAGAATGAATATAATACCTCTTACTTCAAAAGTTAGATATTTGAGTTTATTTTTTAGATTCGTCCATTTTTATACCCTGAACCCATTGAAAATGGGAATTCAGGGTATAATGGTTTTGTGAAAATGTATGTAACAAGCAGAAGGAGACGTCGCAGACCCCATAAAGTATATACATTCTTGATTAGCACTGTCCGTCTGTCCGTCCGTCCGTCCGTCCGTATGAACGTCGAGATTTCGGAAACTACAAAAGCTAGAGAGCATTTGAATGCAATTAATATATTTTGAAAGTTTCATAAAGATAGTCCGTCTAGAAATGGAGTTATAAGCGTTCAAAGTACAGCCCATCCCACCCCCAACTGTCGGCAGCAACTGCACGGTTAGCAGAGCGCGCGCTTATACGTGCGTAAAGAAGAAGAATATTAAGTTTTTTGCAGGACTCTACGCTGCTTTTGAATCTGCTATAGACAAATAAATTCTATAAACATTTTTTCTTAACACACAATAGTTCAAAATAATTAGGCCACTTTCTTGGCCACGTGCCATACAGTAATATGTTTAGCCCGACTTTTCGAATTTCCACATTAAAAACCACTTAGCAAAGTGTGAGGAAACTGAACGAAAAAGTTCATTCATCGGCTGGCAGGAAATTCCCAAACGAAATTTATGAATGAAAACCAGAAAAGTGGTCCTAAAACTCAGCTCAAGCTCATTAATTTTTATGCGACTACCATTTGGCAGTGAAAGTAAGTTAGGTTGGGTAATTAAACCCGGCACACATTGCAGGTTGTCTGGACGTTCGCTGGGTCTGGGTCTGGGACTGAGACTGGGTGTTAGTCAACGTCTTGGTCATATCCTGTTAAACACATTACGAACAGGTAGAGTCCAACAGGTACTTCAGTCCGGAGCAGAGACACGCGCTGGTGCCTCCAAATAAAGCAGCAATTGTTGGTTGTAGGTGTGGTCCCAAAGGTAGGGCCAATGGGTCTGTCTGTCTGTCGAGCTGGCCATGGATCCTAGATATTAGCTCGAATTGTGGATTGAGTGCTCTATGTGAGTGTTTGTGGTAATCAACGCAAATACTCGCAAGCAGAAATGGATCTTTGTATCTTGTCTGTGTGTTGTTGTTTGTGTGCATGTTGTTTGCCTTTCGGAATTTTACAAAATTCCCTTTATACGCTACAATTTTTATGTTTAATCTAAGTGTGTACACGAACATGTGTCTTCGTTCCTCTTTTCGTGATTCGGTTTTGGTTTGGGCTTATTTATTTTATTTTACTTATTCATTCTCTTATTGTTGTTGTTATTGTGTTTTTGCGGTATTTGTTGTCGCGGTTTTGTCCATTGTTCTTAAGCAAACGCATTTTATGCGGCTCTTATGTTTGCAATGCATTTTACAAGAATATGTCATCAGGCAACTACGTGTTGCTCTTTGCAGAGGGTTCAAGTGATTCTGGTCCGTCCTGCTTGGTATGTTTTGGAATCAAAATGGAACATTATTGTGGAGCAAAATCATCGTTGTTTCTAAATATCTATTTGTGTAGTCGAATAACGCTTGTAAATGCATAATTAACAATAAAAATAATATGGAAAAGTAAATATAAAATTATTATTCTACTTAATTAGAATATATACAGGAACAATAACATTAACGATAATTGATAATATTAACATTTAAAATAAAAATATATATGTTAAACGATGTCTTGGAAACGAATAAAACGAGTATACGAACTGAGCCATGACATAAAGTTGAGCGACATAACTTATTATGACTAAATGCGACATATACACATTTAAATATGTACATGTACCTATATTTATATAGTTAATAACTGCCTTGTATATAAATATGTATACATAATATATATACATATATATATATATTTATTTCTTTTGTTTTCAAATTCTTGTGAGGCAACGTTACTTATTTTTTCTTGAATATATATTTTTATTTTTATTTTGTTTTTCGTTTTTGTTCATACATTATGTACATTTGAATGCTGTTGCTGTTACTGTAGGGGCCTATTGATAAGGCCCGTCATTGCCCGTCGACCGCATACATGCACACACGCACGCGTGCGCACATACATTCATAATGTGACATACATACGCACGAGTCGAGGAACCGCAGTTTTTGCTATGGTGGCTCAGCTCTGCTTCGAGCACTTACACATGCCAACACAACGTATATAGCACACATACGGACATATATTTTAATATATATGTACATACATATACATATATACATACCGTGTTCATACATTTGTGGAGCACTTGTTCAGTGACTGCGACCCCAAAACCCACGCCATACACAATGTAGCCACTGGCCCCTCTAGCAAGCAACGAAACCCGCCCCCGTCTGTGGTCTGCCTGTGGCTCTACCTCTGCCTTAGCCTGCGCCTGCGCCTCTGCCTCTGCATGCGTTTGCTCCTAAGTGACGTTCGGAGCATTCGTAGCTACGCGTTTGGGTTCGTTGTTCGTCATGCTGGTTTCATGTGATCGTCATAATTCTTCTTCTTTTTCAAATTTGTAATTATATACTCATAGCTGCTCAGTATACAGTCTGTTTGCTTCTTAGTTCTAGGACACTAGTGAATAATTCTTCAATATTAAATAATTATATAAAAATTATATTCTTTATTCAAAAGAGAATTATGTATTATGTATAATATAAATACAAATGTATGTTGGTAATTCCCTTATATGTAGATATCCAATAAAAATACACACAAAACAAAGAAAAACAATCAAAGGAATCTTAATGCAATACTAAGTTCTGTGTAATATGAGAGTAACAGTCATCAGACGACAATTAGATATATGCTGCTTATTTTTCCAAGTATGGTATGCATATCTTAAAAGCTCTTAAAGGAACAGCAATTAAGAGGACAGAAAATTAACTTTATCATTTTCATATATAAACAAGAGTTTCCTTCAGCAAATATTTATTTTATTTATATAGTATATACCATACTTAAATGATATCCATTGAAGCACTCACCATGCAACACGCGCGTCATTGTGACGCGTGCAAAGCTCAGTTGATAATAACTCGATCGATTCGATAGTAATCCACGGTTCCGATCAGATCTGTTGCGCTCATTATGAGGGGCGTTCGACTAGACACATGTGGTCTAAGGCTGATGATGAGATCGTAAAACGAGGACCGCACATCGTAGATTGGGCATCTGGTATTCACACACACACATACACACGCACACTCACTCGCTGGGTGAGTCGCATGTTAAGCAAGCGTTAAATTTGTAATTTGTTAGCGCGTTTGCATTTGGGCTCGTTTGACATTTTCGTAGGCGGCAACCTTGTTTATGCGACCGCATAAATGTGACACAGTCAACTCTTTTGGGGTATTCCGGGCGCCCCTTGGGCTGTTGTTTAAACTCCGTCACGTTTTGTGGTCAAATATTTTTACCAAAGGATTTTCCATGCGCCGGCGCAACAATTTTCCATAACGAGATTTCGCGTTAAAAATGTTTGCCCTGTTGCACGCCCACTGACAATCGGTGTGATTATCACCCGGCCCGGCCCACAGGAAACCAGAGACGGAAGATGGAAGACGGCACCCGCATCTGTCCGACCGATCGGAGCTGAAACGATCCGAGCGGCGACTTACTACTACAACTTTTCAAATGCTACTCGTGAGACTGAGACCCCGGTTCCACCAAAGCAATACGAGTAAAATATTCTTGATTAAAACTTATCAGAGCACATTTCATATCACCTTTTCAAAAACGCAACAAACAACAACAACACACCAGCAACAACAACAACAAGCAACAGTCAACACCCAATGAATAACGCTCGTCAGCTCGGTAGCTACTTTACTATCGGAGCAAACGGTCGATCTCGTTCCCCGTACCTCGTTTCTCGTTTCCCTATTCCCCGATTTCTCACTTACCATGCCCTGCTGCCACGGTGTGTGTAGTTTGGCTGCCTCTCCGATTGGACGACCGCAAGATATGGCTATCTGAGCCGGCACAGTGTACCACCCAGCCCCACAGACGCCACAGAGCGAGAAGAGAGAGCAAGAAAAGAGACAGAGAGAGTGAGAAACGGGGACCAAACCCGATTTGATTAAGTTGCATCACGCGTCGGTCGCGCGACTATACTTATCGGACCAACTGTATGTCTCTGCCTATATACATATGTATATAAGTCATATATGTGTGCGCGATTATGCCTCCATATATCCTTATCAATATTTCTATACGTTTGGAAAGGTTTTGTTTTGGTGACGATGACAGCAGAAACTTGGGAAACACCGCCAACACTGATTGCCACTATCTGAGATTCATGTAAAAAAAAAAAAAAAAAAAAAAAAACACGTTAAAAGATTGCAGCATTAACGGAAGGTATATTTAATTGCGAGCAGTTATATTAATTAGAGGTGTTTAGTTTCAATTTGATTACTACTTGGAAGTTGGTGAGCTCTGCTATCTATTCAATATTGTTTTTAGTAAATGTGTGGCAATATTTAAGTATATATAAATAAATTAAGTATATATAACAAAAGTATATATTATAAAAAAAAAGATGTGTAAAATATTATAATATATAGGTGTGTTGAACAGCACTAAATTTTATATTATAATTAATTAAATGTCTATTCTCTGAGATGACTATATGAATGTATATACAAACATAAAGAAGATGTGGCATCTGTACATAGTTTGAGTAATGTTTTGAAAAATAATTTCAAACAAAATAAAGTCGAATTGTTTAACTAAATTAGATTTTTTTTTTAAATTTTATTTAACTTGCAGTGTAGAAACTACATTTAGATGGGCGTACCCAAAAACATATGATGACTAATCCCAAATAGATGTAGATTGATAACGGTAAAGAAATACCACAGGCTGTCTGGTTGGGTGTCTGCAAAAACTGAAATGAATACAAAAGAAATAATACAAATAAATACGATAACAACATAAATAGAACGATAAGCAGAATAAGAAAAAATGGAACTACTTGGCCATATACAAAACGCCGGCGCGCTCTGACGTCACAATAACTGATAAAAAGAAAGAAAAACACACACACACGAAAACACACATATTGCAAACTATGATAAGGGATAGAGAGTTGTCGGGATTGTCAAGCAATGGGTAGAAAAGTCAGATAAGATTACCATTGCCATAACCTGCAAAAACTTTAAGCAGGCGCCGTGGACAGTCCAGAAAGAAAGAGAAAAAAGGGCCCGGATCGTAAGCCGATAATAATGTGTGGGTGTGGGTGTGGCAGCGCCCTATCGAACGGAATGGGCGGCAATAACAACGACCAAAGCCCGGAAGACGAAGTACGGGCAAAAGATAAAAACCAAATGCTGTAGACGCCAGACTCTCGACTTAAGACTCGGACAACATAAAGGTCATACAGTACAGCCACTGGGACTTATATAGTATGTATAACAAATATACAATTATTGTATATGTATGTATATAAAAATATGTGAATATATAAAGAATATGGCTGCTCTCGAAGCAAATGCCAGTCGTCTTTCTTTATCAGCGTTTTGTTTCTTTTGTTTGGCTTTGTTGGATTGTTTTCCTTTTGGGTGCCCAGCGATAATTTAATTTAAATATAAAATATTAATGGACATTTAATATGAATTAAAAGCGGGAATTACAATAAGCGAAACGCCAACCAGATAAGCCCAGCTATACAACAACAATAACAACATCAAATCAGTTGGAAAATACCAATGAAATTGAAAAATGCGCAGAGGCTAAAGCTTGAAGATCGACTCGCATTGACGACATGAATAACCCACTATATATGATACAGACATAAATACATCTATTTATACATATATATGTATATTATACATATGTAGGATTGTTCTTTAGCCGCATCATCGTGACGGTGCCGTTGAAGATTTGAAAAATAAAATCAAACGAAAACCTTAAAGAAAAATTTGAAAAAAAAAAATTGAAATATGTAAAACGTCTCTAGAGGTTTTCTATGGGGTCAATTGTGTTTATTAGCTGTGCTCCTTGCTCATGTTCCACTGCTGATAAGACAAGACATAAGAGCAAGTAGTCAGCTCTGTAAAGAGCAGCAGGCAACTAAACTATAAAGTCAAATAGATTGAAATTGAATTATGAACGGCGCTGAGCTCAATTGGAAGCGGGAATTTTCTTGGAGTCCTCAGCTAGATCAATATATATTTTTTTTATTTTTATAAAAGGAAAGAAAACTTGGAGTTTCTTAAAATATAAATTTTAATAATTTAATATTATAATAACTTCAACTTTTAAAATATATCATTTTCGGTGTCTTGAAAAATGGGTGTTTTAAATATATACTATATTTTATTTAGTATGCTTGGAAATTTTAAATTCCTAAATGAAACGAATTGAAAAAGTACAGGCATTTATATGTTGTATACCAAATGACTCTATCCATACACATATGTACATTTAGTTAATAAATTGTAGAAAGTTGGAAAGCTATACATGATACTAAAATATTTTTTACACACATATATATTTGTTATTATTATTGTCCATTAAAAATAATAATAATATACATATACATATATGGCTCGGCTGAGCCCGTCACGCTACGTGGCCTCTATAACATGAATATTGAAAATGGATTAGATTAAAAAAAAAAGATATATATATATATTTTTTTCCTTTGATACAAAAAATAACAATTTAATTGAATTTTTAAATATTAATTTCTTTTTTAAATTATTCATTTTTATAACATATCTGGAACTAGTTCCACGAGAATCGCATTTGTAAAAGGCGGCAACTCCGTTCAAGCTGTTCAAGTTTATAAACCATATGATAAGGCCGCTGTACTTCAGATTTTAGATAAGCCTATCCGCCGGCGACACAGGCGAATAGAAAAACTGATTAGTTTTCATATAACCACATTGCAGATCAGTCATTAAAGTCATTAGAAATGTCGCAGATGGGTAATTTTACATTTCGCAGGGCTGAAAAGTCGGATATGAAAGCCGTGGTAGAAATGATACAAGTAAAGTTTAATGTATTTATTGAATATACTCGATGAGAAGTAAACTGTATTTTTCCAAAGGAACTGGCCAACTTTGAGCGCATGAGCGACGGCCCGCAGCTGAGCGAGCAGGGTAAGTACAAAATTAGAGAAAAATTTGTCACCTTGTTGATCATTTGTCCACAATCAGATCTGATACGTGATTCGGGATTGGATGGCGGACACGAGTATTGTCAAATCTATGTGCTCACGGACAATGCCACAAAGTAAATGAGGACAAATAAATGATAAGACGAGCGATCATGGGGTAGCCAGGCGTCAAATTGAAAGACGCTACGCAAATGTTTGCTGATCAAACCAAACAGCCAAATGGGAAATCTGTTTGGTAAACATTTGCGTTCGTTGTTCGACTCGGCGATCGGAGATTTTGACGCCATTAAATCAACGTATCGTCATTTCTTTCAACAGCTCCAGCATTGGCTATGCGATCTGCTTTTACTCGTACTCCACTTGGCAAGGTCGATCTCTATTTCTTGAGGATCTCTATGTGCGTCCAGCTCACCGTAAGCAAGGCACCGGTGCACGAATGTTTCGGGAGGTAGCAGCGATTGCAGTTCGTCTAGGCTGCCGGCGTTTGGACTTCCATGTGCTCAGCTGGAATCCAGCGTGTGAATTCTACAATCGACTAGGCGCAACCAATTTGACAAAGTCGGAATGTTGGCAGTTTTATCGCGTGGAGGAACAACAATTGGCAAAGCTAGCTAAGGAATTAAACAGTTAACGAATTGGAAGTTCTTTGATCTGTCTATTATGTTGGGCTTATTAACAATAAATAATACTTTGCTATATTCGTTTGGCTGTTCACTGGTCACCGCTGACACTCGCTATAACATGGACCTGCATGCTTTTCGTAGAGTTGTAGACCTGGCCTGGCGGAAAGGGATGCACCTTGGAATGGGCATCAGCTTTATTCTTTCCACCTGCCGTATACTTGGAAAGTCGTATGCTGGGCATGGGCAGAAAGCCCGTACTTAGTGGCATTACATCCAGCGATATCGAATGACAGTCCACATCCTTCATGGATACAACACCTGAAAAATTGTTCAATTTGTTAGAATGATACTAAGTGAAAAATATATTTATAAGCATAAATTTGTTTTCATTAAAGTTAACCAATTGATTGCTTAACTACTTAGAAAGCGAAATTCGGCGAGACCGAGGTTTAAATACATATATCTATCTAAAAGCTTACATATGAAGTATATTCCAATTTGTTACGCAAATTATTATTTTTTTATAATATAAATTCGTTCACAATTTATAGAAAGGCAAAGTCTCAAATAGGAATTGTTAATAGATTTCGTTTAAAGATTAAATCAAATTTCATTTTAAAAATGCTTAAAAGATGCCTGTTAATAGTAAGCCTTTAGACGATTTAAGTTAAGTTGCATTGAGAGTCCTAATTGCTTGCAGCTACAAGTGTTCATGAACCAAAAAACTTACCCATGTCTTAATATGCATTTAATAGTGTATATCACGTGTCAAGAAATTAGAATTAAATAATAAGCAAATGGAATAATGCACTTTAAGTGGATAAAGGATCACTTACCAGCGGAGCGACCACATACGGCCCACAGATTCTGATCATTGAGCACCTCGTACATGAGATCCACATATGGATTCTCATTGATTTTGGATATCTTTATATTCAGATTGCAAACAGTGCGCAGGCGGCAGAGTTCGTTCGGCTCAAGCTGTGCTTGCAGTTTGAAGAGCGTTGAATAGTCAACCAGGTCGAAGGCACAACCGTAGTTGCGCCAGACCTGTGGCTGGGCTGGAGTGGCATACTTGACCACAAAGTGCACCTTGACAATGGGCAATTCGTGCTCTGCTTTGAGAGGCTCTACTTGTATCTCATACAGATAGGTAACCGTTAAAGATTTATAGATTTCCTGAAAGTGCGAGAGAAGAATGATTTAAATCCCTAATAATGTTTCGTAGACTTACGATTGGTGCTTGCGATTCAGGATTGAGATCAATTAGACGCACGCCAGCCACATCACACTTCACCTTGGCGTGCTGCAGCAACAGACGGGCATCCAGACCCTTCATAATGACCTGCAGGAACTTCTGTGTGCCGCACGTATGCAGCCGGCAAGTCGCCTCCATGGCGGGCTGAAACTCTATTGGAATTTGAAGATCCGTGCGCGACCAGGGACAACTAAGCGTTATGTGATGCTCATGATGTTTGGATTGTTTGCGACCGGGCATATCGGTAAGTACATCAAGCGGTATGCGTCGCTCCTCGAAAGATTTGAATTGGAGCAAAGGCAATTGTAATACATTCTCGAAGTTTGCGTCGCTATTGCGCTGCGTCCCATCTGATTCGAGTGCTTGGCGTATGCGTAAATTCTTTGAGCAGCGCAACGTGATGTGCGCATCTGGTGGAAATATGAAACTGCCGCCGGCTACATTCAAATAAATGGGCTGGACAATGCCCGCAATAAGTGTCTTGAACTCTAGCGAGGCGCTTGCCGGTTTCGTGCAAGTCTCGAAGCAAGGCGGCTGCAAATTCAACGGCAACTGCTCCGACAAAAACTCCAGACTAGACATGCTAATACACAATTGCTTAAACTGCCAACGTCCAACGCGGGTTGCCTTGCCCTTCAGCTCGACGAAATTAATGCCCGGCTGCAATGCAATATTCACAGTCTGCACGACGTTGGTGAAGTCCGCCTGAACGCTGGGCGACAATTTGCGCTTAGTGCTACTAGTCCGTCGCACAGGTTGTTTCGTCTTCGGCGTGTCACAAACGACCGAAGCACAGTTGAGCGTATTGTCCTGTTTATGGAAGAGCTGCAAGGAAACCTTCAGCCGCGATGCAGAGTCCTTCACGAGAGCTGCTTCCGGCATTCCTGCATCCAAGTCGTTAGCCAGGTGCAGCTCATAACAAAGCTTTATACACTCAACAACAATCTCTCGAGGATACAGACTTTCCATCTTCAGTTGCACTAGTAGGTGGTCATCTTGAATGATTGGTTTAGCATTAAGCACTTCGATGTCCAGCAGGCGAAAATGATCCTCCAGCACACAGTAATTTGCATTCTCAATGGATGGCTGTGCTGATAGGCTTGTGTCCAGCGATTTTAATGACTTAAGGAACTCATCAAAGTAGAAGGTACGCACGAGAATCTCCAGTTCGGCACAGCAGGATATGGAACTGCACGTTTTGGTGTAAGCCAACGAATCCCCCATCTTACGATAACAGTTGGCCAGCTCTAGCAGCGTCTGTGAGCTAAGCATATGCCAGTTCTCTGCCTTCAGTTCCCGCAGCAAATCCGTGAAGAAGCCTACCGCTTTATGAGGTTCATTCAAAGCGCAATAGAATTTACCCAAGTCGAGACCAACTAACCGCGCAGATCTTAAGCGCGTCACGTGTTTATAGGTACTGATTGCCAGCTCTGCCAACTCTAAATACAGCTTTTGGAAGGTTTGATTTGAACCCAAGGCTTCTTTGAGCTGTTGTGTCGCCGACAGCTTGGGCTTGCGATTCGGCGAACGATCACGTAGTTGTGGCATCGCCTGTAGAAACATTTGCTGCTGCTGCGGTGGTGCATCGCCAATGCCCGATGAAAGCTGCACCACAATGTGCAATTGCTCCGAAGTGGGTGTACAGCCTGGTAATAAACCGCACAATTTACCTAGCTCATACAACTTGTCTTTGGCCAGATTCCAAATCGGGGCGCAGTGCTGGAAGCACGTTACTTCATTAGGTTCCATCGCCTGTTCGCAAAGCTGCAGCACTTCAACAGCGCAGACAAACTCCCAGCAGCTAAGCGCACCCTCCTGGCAGTCCAGCTTGATGTACTCCACCTCACGCAACGTAGAGAAAAGGAACCCCAATAGACGTTTCGCTATCTCCGGTATTTCATTGCAAGTGAGCAATAGGTAGGCTTGTCGCTCAAACAAGTAGTTGCGGAATTCTAACAGAGAGACACCTTCATTACGTATTTTCTGACGCATCTCGAACTTGTCCACACGGCTCAGGCAGATGCCATGGAACGATGTCAGCGGACGCTTAAAATATGCCAGCCATTGTTGTTTCTCATTGAATCCCGTGTGCGTGATGAATTGCGAAAACATGGCATCTAGTTCATCATATTGTATTAGTGCCTCTGTTGCTAGTTCTAATTTCTCAAAGATTAGTGCCAGATCCTCCTGCATAAAGAAGTATTGACGAAAATCCCAATCATCGTGATTACGCTTTTCCCGCTTGCTCCGTATTAACTCCTCGTATTTGGCAATGTTGCGATTGTAACTGGTGAGCATTAGGAAACGGATACGCTGTACTAAGCAGCGAAAAGATTCCGTTGATTTTTGCTCAAATTTAGCTGGATTCAATACGGAAATGCAACGATCATCGTTTTTACTACCAAAATCCAAACGTATTTTATCCAGCACCGTTGTTCGAGGCAGTAGGTTTTTCGTCTTGCGCATGTCCAACGTTTCAACCAACAGGATCATCCAATCTGATATACCATAGCTTGACAGTAGTTTAAGCCATGAATCTATTTCCTCTCTTATCGTTGCCTTGTATGTGTCAATGTCCTAAGATGAACAAGATATTAGCTCTATGACTGTTAACTCACTGATGAATATGAATACACAAATCGCTCTTACTTATCCGCCCCATTTGCATCCCAGCACAAACTCACACCTACACATATACTCACATTACACTCCGTCACAAAGATGTGCAATATGGGATGTTCCAGTATGCTCCATTCGCCTTGTTTATATCGTTCCAGTGGCTCGACGCTGAATTGCTGAGTTTGAGCCTCCAAGCGAACATGTTTGGTTGGCCTTTGGAAGGTGCGGCGCCATTCGCAGGTATCCAATGGGATCGCATTTAGTATTTGCGCTTCGAGCGATCGAAAAAGTGGAAATGAGCCAGAATCTGCAAACATTCAGATAATACATCAATCAAATTAACTGTATTACAAAAGAACATCACTTACATGTTATAATTGGCTTTATCTGCATTCTTGAGTCAATTTATTAATAGTTTATTTTCATTTGGGGACAGCACAAAGCAAACAGTCAACGTACAACACGATAACAGCTGATATGGCTGCAAATGCAACATATGTTTTTGCCGTGAAATTTAACATTTCGTTTCAATGTTATTAACAGCCCACAATAGTCCAGAAGCGTTCCTTCGGGAATGGTATGGTTTACAATAAATAATTATCATATTTTGCTTGAATATTTTTAATGGATTTAGTATAGGATTATTACGTTACTATGAATTAACCCAAGAAGCGACAATTGCCAATATTTAAAAGAAGCCTCCTCTTTAACAAGAGAGTGCTCCTTAAAATTCATAACACCTCCATAGCAGTATTAGTATCGGTAGACTGTTGTGCATCATATATCGATAGTAAACATTCATCGAACAGCTGACAGCGGGAGAAAGCTGAGGTATTGCTAGAAACAATGCAGTACTAATATAAAAAGGCAGTTAGGTTTTACGAATAAACAATCAACAAAAACCTTATTTTTTTATATAGCTTAATGATTAAGTGCACACACAATTGACAGTTACGGAATATGGATATGGCCAGAAGCATATTTGGTCGCGACCACGAGGGTTACGTGGGCCGTGAAGAACATACGGTAACAATTCAATTGAGATGATAGATTGCTTATCAAACTAATTAAAATTGCTCATTTTTCACGCTGCCAACACAGCGTAAAATGCAGACCTTGAGCTCTGACGACGATGTAGGCGAATTGCCAGTCATGATGGAAGAGCTGAGCGTTGCAGATGGCTTACGACCAAATCCTGGGGGACCTTTTTCAGCCTTGACACCTTCAATGTGGCCACAGGAATTGCTGGCTAAGCTGGGAGGCGAATCAGAACTGGCAGCGGCGGGGCCTAACGATCAGCCCGACTACCGGTTCGATGAGTTCGGCTTTCGCGTCGAGGAAGAGGATGGCCCCGAACAAAGCTCAAATAAACTGCTCAGCATACCTTTTGTGGAAGATGCACAACAACGTTTGCAGTGGATCGCGCACTTGGAGTTTGCACACAACAAAGAGGTCAACGAACTCAGCTGGGAGCATGTCGATCAATTGTTGCAACGCACCGAAAAGCTGAGGAAGATGGTGCAAAATGGTATTCCACACAGTTTGCGGCCACAAATGTGGATGCGTCTATCCGGAGCGCTCTCCAAAAAGCAAAAAAGCGAAACTAGCTATCAAGAAATAGTCAAGGGTTAGTAAACAATACGTGAGATAAATAAACAGCTTAATATGTGTTCTACGACTTTACAGCTTCCAGCAACGACCAGTTAATGACATCAAAGCAAATTGAAAAGGATTTACTGCGCATCTTGCCCACAAATGCGTGCTTTAGTCATCCAAACGGAACGGGCATACCGCGATTACGGCGTATACTGCGTGCTATTGCGTGGCTCTTCCCTGATATTGGTTACTGCCAGGGCACCGGCGTTATTGTTGCCTGCCTGTTGCTGTTTATGGAGGAGGAGAACGCATTTTGGATGATGGTTACCATTGTAGAAGATCTTCTTCCCGCATCATACTACAGCTCAACATTACTTGGCATTCAAGCAGATCAGCGTGTGATGCAAACATTAATAGCCAACTACTTATCTAGCGTGGATGATTCGCTCAAGCGTCACGACATCGATCTGTCACTAATAACACTCCACTGGTTCCTTACCCTATTCGCGAACGTGGTACATATGAAGATATTGGTGCGAATTTGGGACTGGTTCTTCTACGAGGGTTCGATTGTATTATTCCAACTGACGCTGGGCATGTTAAAGGTGAAAGAACAGGATCTAAAGCACTTGGAAAACTCGGCTCAAATCTTTAATTCACTCTCTATGTGCTGTGAGGTGGATGACGTTGAAGTGCTATTCCGGCAAGCCCTCGAAGTGGGTGGCTCGTTGAGTCAGACCGTAATTGACACGCATCGGCGACGCCATCTGGCCTATTTAATGGCCGATCAGGGTCATCAGATAGGCAATCCAGAGGTGGCGGCCAATTTGCCCAAGCAGCAGCTGTCCAGGCGTCAAGTGCGTAAAAGTAAATCCATATTGGAGGCATTTTTGTTTCGTGGCGATCCCGAATCGGACCAACTGAAAAACAAAAACATACGTCAGACTGAAATACTTGTGGATCTACGTGAGGCAATCCTAAAGGTGGGACGCCACTTCATTACCATCGAACCAAAACTGGCAGGACACATTCAATTGACGGCCAACTACAGCAGCGAATCTCATGCCAAAGATCACGAGAACTTTATCAATGTTGCTCGCACTCGTAAACGGCGGGCTAAGGCACTGCATGACTTTGAGCGTCATGATGACGATGAGCTGGGCTTTAGGCGGAACGATATCATCACAATCATTAGTCAAAAAGACGAGCATTGCTGGGTGGGTGAACTAAACGGACTGCGCGGCTGGTTTCCAGCGAAGTTCGTGCAGCTGCTGGATGAACGCAGCAAGCTATATACCTCTGCTGGCGATGATGCTATCTCGGAGACGGTTACAGATCTTGTCCGTGGCACTCTGGCACCAGCCATCAAAGCATTCCTCGAGCACGGCATGAAACGACCAACATTCCTGGGAGGTCCAATACACCCGTGGCTGTTCATAGAAGAAGTTTCCTCACTGGAGGTGGAAAAGGATTTTAAGTCAGTGTACAGCCGTTTGGTCCTCTGCAAAACGTATCGCCTTGATGAAGATGGCAAGGTGTTGACTCCCGAGGAACTGCTCTATCGCTGCGTGCAAGCGATCAATCAAACACATGACAATGCGCATGCCCAAATGGATGTGAAACTGCGCTCCCTCATCTGTCTAGGCCTCAACGAACAGGTGCTACATCTCTGGCTCGAGGTGCTCTGCGCTTGCCAAGAGGTTGTGCAGAAATGGTATCACACCTGGAGCTTCATCGATTCGCCAGGCTGGGTACAAATTAAATGCGAATTGCGCATACTCTCACAGTTTGCCTTTAATCTAAATCCCGACTGGGAGTTGCCACCGAAGCGTGGGAAGGAATCGCAACCACTGAAAGATGGTGTGCGTGATATGCTGGTTAAGCATCATTTGTTCTCGTGGGACCTATGAATTGGCTGATCCGAAGACATACGTTGCATAGCTTTCTACATTCGTTTTATATAAATTTGCATAGCGTTCGTCATTAAGTAGGTACAATCATGCATGCTGCCTAAACAAACTAAGTATTTAATCTGAACAAAACCTATGCAGGAACTATGCTTAAATATCTCATTAATTTACCTATTGTGCAATCTTTCTTAAGAAACTTTCATTTTCGGCAAACCGAAGTTTTGTATCCATGTAGGTACATCTAACAAAATACGCGCTGCAAGGATATAAAAGAGCTTGTTATAAACTTCTTTGTTGTACGCTTATCATTAATTTAAGGTATATTTGCATATAAATAATAATGTATTTTCTATTTAATTACTTAAAATTATATCCATCCATATTTTTAGCCCCCACACTAAAAGAGGAAACAGCACACAGAATTGTACTAAATTGCAAAATAATGTACCTTTGAATTTAAATCAAATCTTATAAGTATTTATAATATATATACACTAGATATTTAACAATCTAAAATGCATTTCATTAAAGTTTAATATATATATATATATATACATATATATAGAAATTGTATACTAGTTGAATTCTTAATTGCAGACCAAACCCAAATAATCATCCATCAGAGTTCCAATAGCAAACTGCAATAAAGGGATTCGATATTAATTACAATTAGAAAAAAAATGGGTGTGATGATCAACTTACAATGCCCGTGGCGTCCACACGCGTACCCACAATCTTCAGACGTATTTTATCCTCCCCAGAGATGACAACATCTTCGTCTTTGGACTTGTAGCAAGGCGGATTTCCATTGGGACAAAATTGCATGTCAGCCGGAATTGACTAAAACAAAATTTATATTTGTTTTTTTAAAAGAGCAATGCAAACACGCTCCAAATTACTTACATGGTGTGATATAAAGCACGACAATGGTCCGATTTCCGCAAACATGCCGACTTTATTAATCTGCTTGACAACGGCATCGAGGACTTCTCCTTTGAATGGCCGAAATACAATAGCCTTATATTTCACTGGGTATACAACAAACCCTTGACCGGGCTGTATCACACCAGAGCCGATGAGGTCTATCGTTGTGACTGCAATCACGAAACCATATTTTCCTGTGCACGTTCCTTCCACTTCCGAGTAGAGCTTTTGCTTCACCGTTTCCAGCAATTGGGGACCAAAGTAGCGTGGATGCAGCAGAATCTCGTGTTCAAGCGATATCTATATGAATATACATAACGCAAGTGGCACAATGACAACTGGTATTATAACTTACGTGATAGAACATTATATTTATATTTATTATTTTATCAATAAATTAAAGAAATTATGAAACGCCAAAAAAAGACGCAAGCAACAAAACATAAATTGTTATCGATAATTGGTATTGCCGGCATTATATTCCATTATAATTACCCTTATCGCTATCGATTACTGGCAATAGCAGTGTTGTAAACAGTAAAAAACATTAAGTTGGCGGGACTTTCAATTGATACATATACCAATATATATTGTTTATAATTAACAAATACATAGATCGAAATTTCAATAAATTGAAAGAAAAAATAGCACATTAAAAGTAAGTTTTCACCCATCACATATTTAAACTGTACCTAAGTAACTTTTTAGTCATCCGTCTCTGGCAAAATTTTGCATTACTAAAATTAGAAACAAACACAAATTTAAAAATATTTACGACTACATATTGCATACATACAATTAAAAAGTCTTTAACATTCATAGGATATAGTTACAATTATTAATTAATTTAACTAAACACAATATAACACATTGCTGGCACAATAAACAATAAGTTCTAAGTTCCCATCACAAAAATTACCTAACACATTAATTGTTGCGATCAACTACTCTTCCTTCAAACTCAATTGCAGCTCATGTGCCGTACCTCCTGGCCGGAATATGCGCACATAGGCCGATTTAAGTCCAAATTTCCAAATGGCTACGGTTGGCAAGTAGTACATAAAGAGATCCATTATCCAAACTCGAAAATTGAAATACCAGCGTACAATCGAGTACTTGTGCAAGTAAGTAACAATAAACAGACCATAGCTAACAATAAAGCGATCCCACAAACTCAAGTCATAGTAGTGTGAATTTTTCTGGGGATCAGGTTTCTCGTCATCAAGATAATCAAAGCTGTAGTATTCATAGCCCTTAACGTACGCCAAACGCTTAGTAAAGTAAATATTTGCTCTGACTGAGAGCATTGTGTTTACATGCCAAAGCCCATGAATAAGTGCTTCGGTCATATTATAAAATTCCTCATTTGTTTGCTCCAGCGCCGGCCTATAGACATTACGCATAACAATGTCCAAACGCTCCCTGGACTCTGCCCAGTTACTTCCACAAATATTGTACTCATCCTTGATTCCCAGTAAGTAGCCCAGCACCCGCCACATATGCGTTGTCGCCTCCAGAAAATCAGCATCATCAAGCGATATGCGATGCGCGCCCAGCGTTATGAAGCCAATGAATCCAAACTGAGTCAGGGCCAAATCCTTTTGGGTTATCTGGCCAGCACCTCGTCTCTGACAAGCCCGACTAGAGCGAGAATGTGCCTGGCGGACAGCCCCAATGCTCGTCCAGAGTTTGCTGCGCCTGTCATCTATCGGTTCGAAATACCATGAGTGTACGTGGAAAATAGTGCGCACATAACGGCGATAGGCAGTGAGGGCATTCGATGAGTGGCCCGTGCAGATAAGAATGCGCAGTATCGATGGAATGGCAAGAACCGCAATTAAGCCAGCCAACATGCCTGAGGTCATCACAAAGCGATATTTGCTGAAATATCTCTGGCCCCTATTTACGGATGGTTTATAATTAGATATGCAAACCTAGTTTGATTGATTCGTATCTTAGCACCACCTACCGCTTGAATAGCTGCTCATCGTACCATGGCGGCAAGTCCAATTCAGCTTCGCTGTCGCCCTCTTGACTACCATTTGTCAAAAGGTTCTCTAAGTAATTCTCAGCACGTTCTTTACTGCCATTGGACATGGTGTCGATTTTGTGTGTACGTGCGAGCCACTGAAATAGTTGAAATCAAAGTAAAGCAGACATAATCAATACAATTATACAACAAGCAGCAAAAGAGAAAGTTATTTAACAATGCCACAGTTTACATATGCACTTACAGACGCGTCAGTATTTGGACGGCGTGGATTTCTTTGTCTTGCCAAACCAACTAATCTGTGTACAATTTGCACAATCTGCGAATTTTACACTTAAGACACTTGTTAGTGTAAGCAATTGGCAATTGTTCCGCGCGAGAGGCTGGCTTGATTAGTACTGAATGGTACGCTTAATTTTGATAATGCACAACCGGTTTGTAAGCTCTTCACGTGTGGGATGCATGTGTGCGTGCATGTATGTAACTATACAGAGCGCTACGCGCCTACTGTTCAAATTGTTAGAGATAGGCTTATATATTAAATGTTTATGTTAATAAAGTTGTATAGAGTTGTCATCTTTAACGAAAATTAAAAAAAATCTGTTCATAGATCATAGCTTTTGCTATCGATATTTGTATGGCTACAATGACAAAATCGATTCCAAAAATCGTCAATACAATAACTACGAATTTTGTTTGCTTTTTGAAGTATCAAATTATTTTCAGTTTAAAACTTTCCGTAGGTTTATCATTGATGTAGCTATTATTAGTTACAATGGGAAAATATGCACATTTAATGCAGCTTATGTGCCGCGCAATATTAGTAGTTGTATTTTGTAGCATATAGTATTCAAGAGTAGCGATAAAATAAATGAGCAAATAAAAAACTTTTAATTTACTTCATCCACTTGTGTTTATAACTTAAAACTTCGTTGTAACATTTTCATTTTATTGCGTATAAGCCATATTACAATATTGTTCATGAACTTTAGAATATAAGTATATAAAGGAATATATCGCAACACCAAGTGCATGCCAACATGTTCAAAACATTTATAATCAATTTGGACTTAACACTAAGCATACTCTGTGCACTTACACATTAAAAACTATATTGTTATATGTGTGAGTGGGCAAACAAGGCGCAAGTATTATATAAAAAAAAAAAAGAGATAACTTGGTCTATTATACAATAACACCCTTGGAGGGCTTGGCGCCCAGTATATCGGATAGTTTCTGCTGATAGCTAGCCAATGAATTGACGTCAGTTATCCCACACGCCTTGCAGGATAATTGCAATGCATTCAGCAATTGCATCTCTGAGAATTGTGTGCCGCGTTCCAGCAATGAATTTAGTATTTCCTGCAAATATCAATGTATGTAATTAAAATATCATCTATCTAATTAATATAATATAATTACATCTGGTTCCATGCAGAGCAGTTCGTAGAAATGTTTTGCCTGATCCAAGGCAATCTCTCTAGAGGCGGTAATGTTGCTCAGCGTTTGCTGCAGTGCAATCGAATTGCGACACATACGTTGCACTGTAATCTGATCGATGTGCTCCAAGTAGTTGGAAGCCTGTATAAGTATGCGTGCTGCCAGGTGAGCCAAGCCCTCGAAAATGTACTGGAAAAAGAATACACAAGAGTTAGGCAGCCCTTTGCAGTAAAGTTATAATCGTTACCCTTGTTTTACGTGGATGCAACGTGGCGCTGAATGCCTCATCCATTTCGGATAAACGTTTCGTTAGTACCAGGACCTGACGGTCTGGCTCTAGTATATCATCCTTAGATCCCACATAGCTGTTGGTTCTGACGCTCGTCTTAGACCGCAAATAGTGGAAGCATTGCACTCGAACCTCTAGATGCAGTACTAACAGACATGTATTGGCCAGTTCATCGAATTCCAATGCCAAATTAGTCATCACCTTGATGGTGCCATCCTTGATGGCCACGTTTGCGGCACACTCGGCCGTTGGTGTAGTCATGCCATTGACCAAAGGACGCCTCAGCTCATTGGCAAACTCTGAGACGCGGCACGAAAACCATTCCATGCTCTCCTGCAATATGGCCAACTCCTTAAGGACACTTATGTCAGCCAAAATTTCCTGCTGTGTTATGCCTCCTTCACCCAAATTGCTTGTTAGCATTTCGGCCTCACGAATATTACGTTGCTGAACCTGGAGCGGACTCTCCTCCTCAGACGGCTCAAAGTTTCCACGTTGCAGCTTACGCGTGTGCCTTCCGCGTTGACTGGAGGTCTTCAGATCGGTCCAATTAGGAAGAGTTCTACAGTAAAAGTCCACAATATTCTCAATAAATTGTAAGCGCAGTGATTAAATATCTTACTTTAAGAAACGACTTATGTCCTCGTCCTTTAGCCAAGCAACACTATATATGCGCTTATCCTCGGAATCTGGCTGCACAATGCCCCTGTAAGCTGTCTGACATATCTCGCGATAAGCCTTGAGCAACGCACACACCATCTTTAGCAGCTCCTCTGAGTAGCAGGGCAAATCTTCAATTAAATTCTTTGTTTCCAACAGACGTCGCTCCACCATGACGGTGGACTGCAGTAGAGGTCGACTTAAATTTAGAGCTTTCATTTCCTCGGGCGTTACAATGGCACGCCAGGCATCCTGATTCTTTGACAGCGACTCGATAGTCAACTGCAAGTTTCGATTGTGACCCTTAGATAGGAATGTATCCTTTATATAATTATCCACGAAATCATGCAGACTGCAAGGCTGACTATAAGATTGACATATGAGCTTCGGGACTGGATATAATATGATTGGTTAGCTTACCCTGGCTTGCACTTCATAAAGTTCTCAATCTCCTGAATGTAACCCATTAATGGCAAATACACTTTGGTGATCACATTTTGATCTGGCGTACATATTAACAGTTTTTCTCGCTGCTTTTTCTCATGCGGCAGCAGACCTGTCATAGATCCCTTGCCGCTGCCCAGATGATTAACACCTAAGTTGTCATCAACAGATGCATCCGAGGCATTACGTCGATGCTCCTTGAAAGGCTCCTGTGTACTGTTGCTGCTGCTAACATTTCCGGCTATGTGCGAGGACTTGTCAAACTTGAACATGGCCTTTTTCGTGCTAGCAAAAGAAGAGAAGAGAAAAAATTGATTAGAAAGAATTGATCATAAACTAAATCAATGTAGCTATTAACCTTGGTACTTTGCGCCTTAGGAAATAAGAATTAATATTGTTTATGGGTTCCACAAAGCCTGTTTGTGCGCCCTCATCTGCCGATGTGTTTTGTATATCCAAATAGTCCGTGAGCAACAGTTGCAGCTGATAAATAAAGTATTTATATTAAATATATATGAATATGCATATTAAATATTGAAACATACCACCGACTGAGCTTGTGCCCAAAAGTCCGTCAGGTCGTAAGGCTGGGGTCCCACGACCGCATACTTTTGGCCCACGGCCAGGTAGTTCTTCAGCAGCAGAGTATGCGTCTTAGCAATAGCTTTGAACTGCTTGAATATTATATCCAGCAGGTTAAGCAATGGATTGCTATCACCTGCACCACCCTGTAATGCACCAACAGCTGCCAACTGATGTGTCGTGTGTCGCACAACATTAAGCAACTCTGTTTGAATTTGGACTCGCAGTGTTTCCAGAGAATCAGGCACCTTGTGCAGCATGCCAAAACATTCCACAATTATGGCAATAAAGTAATTCATGCTCAGTTCTGGATCGATCAGATCCGCATCTTCAATGATCTCCGCCTTATCCAAATCAAAGCCCTGTGCCATTTCGCTCAATGCTTTACGTACGCGTGCATTGGCCTCAATCCTATCCGTGGAGCGACGGGCGCCAATGCCACGCGTAAAACTGGAATTCAAGCGACTCGAGTTGCTGCGCTGAAACGCCTCATTAGCCGAGTTCTTATACACTTGCGTGACCAGCTCCTCGTGCAATCGTTGATAGAGTTGTTGTCGGCGCGTTTGCAAATCGGTACGGAGATCGGCCAATCCCTCGACGCCCGCCAACGGACCACTGAGCGTGGCTAAAGCATCCGTCAGCGCTTTACTGGCATGCAAATACTGACGCTTCGCCGTGAAGCTGACCACACGTTGAGGCACTTTTCGTAGTTCTTGGCTGCGAAGCATAGCGAGTCGTGAATCGGATTCGCCTGGATTATTTTTTACTTACATCTGCTCCAGCATGTCGAGCACATACTTGTGCTGCACCGCATCCGTCCACATCTTTTTAAGTTCGTCGCGACGGCATTGCAACAGCCGCTTGCAGGCACCCAGATTCTCCTTGACTGCGTGGATCCGCTCCCGACTGGCAGTCACCTCGGTGGATACTTGGCTAAATAGTGGCAGTACTTGGGTCAATTGTTGATCATGGCGTGAGACGAGTTCGTTTAAACGTAGATCCGACCTCTTGAACTCCTGTTCGATCTTCTGCTTCTCCTTTTGACGCTCCTCGGTCGTCTCGCTGAAGCCCAGCGATTTGATGACGTTGACGAGAAAACCACAGCCGGCGGACTGGAAAACAAAGCATAAACGAAACAAGCGTACACGCCCAGCATCATTACAATGCGCTACTTCGTCATTGTCAAATATCAAAGAGGGCGTACAACAACTACAACAAGAACAATAACAAAAACAACAACCACATTATGAGTCCGTATCAGAAAAGGTGTCGTCATCGGCTCCATTGCCAAGCGGCGTTTAGGATATAAGTGGCAAAGTTCTTGGTATATTTCTTGGTTAGTTTACTCTGATTTATGCTCAGCTCTTATGATAACATTAATATCCATCAACTTTTTTAGCGAGTCTTGAATGAATTGTACCTCATCCTTTCCATATTTAACGCCTCGGGGTGGCTTCGTTGGCGGCGGCGCGTCCATACAGATACGATTTAGTTTAAAGTTATCCGAGAAATTATTCCCTACTGTAAAATGAATTGATTTTAGTTCTGTTTAATTTTTATAACATTTTGTGTTGCAAATGTTTTTTATTCTTTATTAAATGAACTGCAGAAATACACTAATGTGGTAGCCCTGGCTGCCAGTGTGACCATCACAGCACAAAAGAAATGTACGTGACTGTAATGAGCATGTTGCTCAATGAAATTACACTGCAACATGTTGCTAAATCAGACAAGTCGTTTACACGCTGATTTGATCTTGATTTCGATTAATATCGAAATCTGAATTTTAAAAAAAATGTTCAGCCATAAAAAATCAATTCCATTTGCTATTCCCATTAAAAATGCTGTAAAAGTCTATCTTGTTTTTAACTTTGAACTTTATTTTGTTTATGGTTGCTACATCTAGATATTAAAGTGCGTGAATTATTTTTGATTCAAATGTCTGAAGCATTTGCATCACACTAAAAAGCCAATATTGCTTCGCAAAATCTCTACAAGCGTAGCTACAACAATTTGCATTTCTCTGTTGTTATCATTTTTCTCTTGTTTGTTTGTTTGATTTTTTTTTTTTCATCGCTTTATTAATTTGGTTAAACACATTAAATATATTTATCTGTTTTGGTGCCTGATTGGATTCATAAATACTTTCGTTAAGCAGCATAATGCTGTGGTGCTTGGAACTTACACTATACATATATTCATTTGTATATATATATAAATATTTACGTGTTTGTTAGTTATTTAAAACAGTATTTGTTGACTGCTTGAAAATACATGTTTCGAAAATATTGTGAAAACAAGTTCAAAATCTGGGAGTGTTGCAGTTTTTCTCTTGACTTGAGTTTATCATTTGCTGAGGTACAATACTAATCGGAGGTATTACAATATATGATTGCTTGTACTCGTGTGTGTGTGTGTGTGTGCGTGTCTGTGTGTGTATATATATGTGTGTATTAGTGTGTATTTTATGACAAATTTGTCGAACAATTCAAGTTAAGAGAGATATGATCCGTTTTACATTTGATTTTAAAGGTGGGTCATTGGGAATTACATAATACTAAACTTTTGAGGAGTTGCTTCTTATCTTTCTTTATATATATATATATATATATATATATATTTGTTTTTTTTTTTTTTTTTATAATTAAATCGTTTACTAATTTAAATTTGGTTTAAAATTCATTTTGCTCAATTGGCTAAAAAGGTAATACGATTGCATCATGTAATGATTGATTGGCCTCTAAATTTGACAAAATTTAACACTTTCTCTTACTAAGTTAAGTAATTAATTTAAATATGCGTAATGTGTCCACATGGCTACACGTCGAGAGGTTCGATCTGTTGCTGGTGCCCTCGCACTTGCGTGTAACAGTGTTTAGATTGGGGATTACTCCTTTTTGGGCGACTCACTGTTCATAATGCTCAGGCGACGTATATTGGGCTTGTCGTAGTCCTCCATGGAAATGCCGCGCGAGAGACGACGCTCTAAGGAACCAGAGCTGGCAGTAGAGAATGAGCGACCACGATCCACACCGGGCATGACGATCGAGGTTAGCAAGCCTTGGCCCTTGCAGAACAAAAGAATCGATTGAGCTACCTTAGAGGGCTGCAATACGTATATGATGATGGCTAATAGTCACATTATTTCAATATTAAGAGATCTAGAGATAACTCACAGCATCGGCCAATACGTCGCCAGCGCGTTCAATCTTTAGAATGGTTACGCGCTCTTTCTCCACGTCGCGATGCAACTTCTCCACCATCGAGGCATACGGGCTGAGCATGCCCGTAATTAAAATGACATCCACTTTGCAACCTTTAAGTGTCAGATCCTTTCGACTGCAAATCGAAAACATTATTCAAGCATATAAAAATAAATGAATATTAATATTCGAGTTAATACATACTTCATGAATGCTTTAACATAGAGGCCGATATTCTTGCTGTTCAGAGAGCGGTGCAAACGCTTCTGATATTCGGCTACGATCTTGTCCTTATCTGGATTCTCGCCAACAATTTGCTATGAGTTTAATTTGTTACGATGCGTTTTGTTTGTTTGTTGTTGTTGTACAGTGAGGGTAAGCAGAACGTTTGCATTAGAAAATATTTAACCGGCCGGGTGGCACGCTACAACAGAAAGCTGACAGCTACAAAACTCAAGCCATGCAAAACAACAAAGCATGCAAGCAAATATAGTGAACTACAAAAATATATATAAATGATTAAATAAGAATTTGGAATTTTCATTTTGGCCGATTTCTGGACTGAGGTTCTACGTACCGTGGTCTAAAAGAGAAATAATAAAATAAAAATAAAAAGTAAACAAATATTAATACACATGCTTCGTAAGAAGACCTAAAGCTGATAGATGTTTGTATAAAGCTGAAACATTTGGAGTCTATATAAGTATATATGTATCTATGTAATAAAGAGAGGAGTATCTCAGATGAGTAACTACTGAGGAGAGCTGAGAGAGACTCGGGTTTAAGTACACTGTAAAACTGTTTACCTCCATGACCTGCAGTGCCACGTTAAACAGTTGACAACATAAAATAGACAAAAAATAATATAAAGTAAATACAACATAAGAGACAGATATTTATCAACCACAACAGTCACAGTCACTGTCACGCACACGCACACGCACATATATATATATATATATAAATATATGTATATACCCAGACTTAATATTGTACACACACATAGTGAGGACACACTTAGGGGTAGAGTGGGTGTGGCAATTGCAACAGCGATTACTTACATGTCCAAATTTGTGATACATTAGAAAGCTCTCAGCCGACTGGGCCACCTCATCGCTTTTCCAGCTAATGAACTGTAAATGCGAAAGTGCATGACATAAATTAATTGCCAATCGAAGCGGGGGCTAATACCCGAACCCGCACCTTGCTCTTGAAGGACTGCAAGACACTTGCAGCACTGCCCGTGGCATTGATCAGGATAAGGCCCAGGGCCCGACTGGGATGGGCGAGCCCGAAGCGGGCCAGCACATTGGCGCCGGCCCCCTCGCCCAGGCCAATTACATACTTCACATGTAGATAATCGAGCACCGTAACCAAATCTTCGCCCAGCGACTGCAGCGAAGGGAAGGGAAAATTATCAGGCAGAGCATCCGCATTGTCGGCATGCCCCGGCACATCGACGTGTATGAAGCAGGAGCGCTCCTTGATTTCCGTCATGCATGGACTGCTCACAAATTCCTGAAACGAATTATCTGCCATATTCGGTAAATAAATGAGTAATATATTAATTAATTGAATGTATTTGCGACCTAGTACTTACGATTGCAACCCAGATCGTGCACGGTGATGAAAACAGCGCGTTTCTCCTGCTGCGACAAATCGCCCTGAAAATAAAAAGTAATTAATTAAATGTAATTCTTTCTGTTAATATATTTATATATATTTTACCTGCACAATAACAGTCAAGTCGCCGCATTTCTCCGTGCTAATATTGTATTTCTGTAGGGCGAGAGGACAGAGAGAATTAAAGAATTAAATGGGAGCTAAATAATGCGCTGCTTTGTTAACGCGTTAAGCTAAATCTTTCAAAGCAGAACGTAAAAAAAAAAAAACAAAAACCAAAAGGCAAAATCATATTCACGTTGCCATTAAAACAAGCTCATGCGTGAAATATGACTGGCATGAAATGACCAAAAAGCAGCAGAGAGCAGGAGTCATGGAATACTAAAGCGCAAATAACCTAACTCCTGAGAACAGGAACCCAAATACCCTGGCTATTATAATGTGTAATCATATTTGAGAAATGTTTAAGAGAAAATTAGACTATCTTATGAAGTATAAGCAGTATTGAATGTATATATATTATAGGCTTTATGCACACATTACTTTGTCAGCTGGAATAACGTGCATTTCCTCTTAACGTAGATGACACATATCAAATGCAAATTGCAAAACTGCTCACTAATTGCTAATTGCTAAATGCATATATTACGTTTTAATTCAGGTGATGCGTAAAGCGCATTTTGAAACGAAAGTTCAGCTAGTTAGAAAAAAGTTTACGCATGCCACCGACGCTTTGAAGTAGGCAACGGAAATTGTGCAATGGCGGAAAATTCCAAAAATTAAATTAAAACATATTAGTTTCATTACAAAAGCGAGGTTCAAACGTTCTTTTTTATTTGTTGATGTGAGCCCGCCAACTGCGAGCTTCAACTAGTTGCTAATTCTTTATTAACTATTAAAAATAAATTATATATGACTAGGTAAACTATGGCTCGCTTAAGCTATACTGGGAATTGCAGTCAGCAATTTCAAGGCGATATAATTTCGCATTTAAACTCGGCTGATGGGTATCGCAGAGTCGATTTATAAATTACTTAAGCTGAAGGCAAATAAATACTCGAGAGCCACACCTTCAACTGGACGTAGAATCCTTTACGCCCAACATACACACAGCGAAGCAAAGGGACAGAGGATTAGAGGGCAGACAAACGGACAGACGGACAGACTTGGCTGGCAAGCACTTATTGAAATTGAGTGAAACTATAAAAGTGTCAAAAGACCAGGGCAAAGAGCATTGTAGCCATCACTCGTTTCTAGGGTCTCTCTCGTCGAATATCTTTTAGCCCCGCGCGATTTGCGTACGCTCCCTAATGTGGTCCAAAGTGTTTTTGTGTAATCCAAGCAAATAGACAGTGAGACAGGAAAAAAAATGCAAGTGAAAATGCAAATGCGAATGCAGCATCATCAACTTTTAATAGCCGACCCATGCCCAACTACCCATGGACATGATATAAAAATAGATGGACTCGCTAAAAAATGCAGGAGTAAACCAAGCCACAGAGCTGCTGCTGCACATCCTGTTTGCCGAATGCCGATAACAAAATAGGAAAAAAGGATGCGTTTTGCAAATTAAAAACATAAATAAAACATGTTGATGTTGGCTCTAGCGAGACGGCCGCAATAAATTTGCATAATTGTTCGGGCTGGTGGCCAATAAAAAAGCCAGAGCCCAGAGCGCACATAAAGTCAGGCTCAATGCAACAGAACGTTAACTAGCATTGTGCATAATGCCACTGGCATGGCACGCCTTTGGAGGCACGTATAGACGAGAGCGCCGAGAGCTAGGCAAACAAACAAAACAGCGCAAATAATGTCGTTGGCTATGCAGCTCGAAATGGAATTACTGCTGCGAATGACGTTGGCGACAAGGTCCACAATGCCAACCAAGAATTATTGTTGTGTCAACAAAACAAAACATGGAAACTGCGCACATTGTCGTCACAAATCAATTGCAGCTAATTGAGCGTTTCATATGCGAGATACGAGTGCTCCGAGCGTTTTAAGATGCTGAGCAACAAATTAATAAACTGACTGCTATGACACTGAACTGCATGAAACGATCTAAGCTAGTCTAAAAGGCATGCAAAAGCAGAGGAAAGTCTCTATGTAAAATGTAAAAATGGAAGAAATCAAAAGTATAAAATAAAAAACAATAGAATAAATAGCATATTTTTATATTATGTTTTCTTTTATAATAATTTCTGGCTGTAAAGTTAATTGATCATTTATTTACATAATGAATATGTGTTTGTACATATCTAAAGCTGTCTGCTATAATATAATGCCCTTTTTTAATGCTTTCCTTTTTAATATCGTATACAAAGCTGTTTGCTATAGCCTTAACCGCACACTTGCTCACCAAGCAAACATTTCTGTAAATATTTACTTATATAGCATGTAAAACATGTACATATACTTATGTTTAGTCTGCAGATCAGCAAAAATTCCAAGCCTAAAACCCAGCTCAGATAAAACATAGCCATCCGCTCGATAATGCCATAAAAAACGTTTATAAATAATGAAATCGACAGTAAATTGTGCAGAGCTCTGATGTACGAGCACCTGCCGCTCGACTGACTGCACTTTACGACCTGCCAATGTCGCCCCCACCCCCTACTTGACTGCGTCAAGAAACGGTACGAGATGTCAAGACGACGTCAGCTGTTATCGTTGAGGCTGACGCATTGCTTGATTGATAGATGTTGTGGCTGCTGAGTGGCTATCGCAGAGCGGTGCCGAAAAGCGAAGGAGTGAAAGAGTTTTACAACACCCGTTCAACCGCATACACGACGTATACGTATTGTGCGAAACTTTTGCTGGCATGTGAAACATAATGAGGTGTCGCTCGACTTTTGTTTTCCGTGTGCTTTGGGGCTGTGATTTGAAATTGCAATTGCTCACTTATAGTTTTGTGCTTTGCCCCGGGCGTCTGGGCTTTATTGCTTTCCTCAATTAAATATATTCCCATCAATCAATTACAACAAACGGAAATTTAAGCATTTGGCTCAATCATTTGATTTATATTTCTTTCTGCTTGAAATATGTCTTGGGGGTTTCGAGCTCGCCATGCTCGTATGTACAAAAACAATTTGGAATGCTTGTTAACATTTATTCCCATTGCTGCAGGGCGCGCATTTTAATTGACTTTTCAATGGGTCAATGTTTTGAAATTGTTTGTCTTACACTTGGTCTTCATTCAATTGAGATACGATAGTTTTTTTTTTACGAGAATTCGCTTAATTGACATACGCTTGATTAATGCCGAAAGCGTTGTTAATTGGGGCATGCCACGCATCAAGCGTAGGTGTGGGAAAGCTTTCAGCTTGCGGCACTGTCAGCGTAATTTGTTTTGTATTGAGTAATAGATTCAAAGCAAACTGAAGTATTTGGTGTCCTGATGTGTTTTAAATAAAATTGAAGAGATTGGTTCATCACAAATTAGAGGAAAATAAACAGGATTGGTTACAAAGCTTTTATCTTTTACGAACTCTACAAGTACTGTTCAACCGGAACAAGGTCTCAAAAATTTACTTAGACAAGCAAAGACTGAAAGCAAGACCAGACTCAAGCTTTTTGGTTTCTCTTTCACGTCGTGAATGTGTATAATTATAAGTCGACACCATACTCTATGCCGTCCCATAGAACTAAACAGTAAATAATATAAGAGTAATTTACTTACAAATATAGCATCAATTTAACCTTCAGCCAATACAGTTTCGAACATACAACCACGCTCTGAGGTCTTATTATATATATATAAATATATATATATATATATATATATATATATATATATATATATATATGAAGCGCTTTTAATGCATTACATGACACAAATCTCCTCTGGTCAGATGTCTGGCAGTTAAATCAGAAACCTGACCACGTTGTCGACTCACATGACATGAGCACGGAAGGTCGAGCTATCCGATTACGACATTTAAATGTCGGCTTGCTTCGGTAATGATGCAGAATCACGGCAAATGGGCCAACGGGCTGCGCGAGCTGCTGTGGGCAGGAAACGGGCGATGAAGAAAGCTCACAGGGAAACGGAGAAAAATAGAGAAAAAACATATAAACATGTCAGCCAGGCATCTGGCCTGCATAGGTATTTGCTGCCAAGAGTCGAGGCATCAGCAACGAGGTCAATGAGTTGACACGTACATACACCCACACACACACATATGCATATTTGCTGAAGGGCAATGGCTCAACTATGGCTATGTGCGGCAGGCCCACCCACAATGCCCGCAGCCATATCGTATAAGCTAGTGATATAGTTTTATGCATGTTTGCCTGGCATTCAAGCATCGTAACGGCAACAAAGAGCAACGTTTAGTGGTGCAGCATAACAAAAGCTGCTGCAGATGCAGATGCATATGCATGTTATAGGTATATGCGTATGGACTCACGGAATACTGTATATATGCATATGAATCAGTAGCAGTAGCAACTGTTGCAACTGCAACAACAAGAACAGCAGCATGTTGACAGCTAAAAATAAACAAAAATCCCATAGCAAAACAAGCGAACCGAACATGAAACTCGAAACTTTTTGGAACATGAAAATGCAATCGGCATTGTATCTTCAAACATATAAATATATATGTATATATACATGTATGTATGTAGAGCGTCTTTGTTAGTTTGTCTGCTGCAAAAACTTTACCTTGACCAAAAAGTATGCAATGAAATTGTAGTTTCCTCCAGCTTGATACGCAAATTTATAAGCTCTGCAACTTTTATGTTGGCTATGAAAACTGACGGCGAAAGTTGTTGATTTCCCGACAGCAAATTGATATTGATAAGCAAATAGCAAATAGTTTGAGAGTTCTTATATAAGGCAAGTAGCCCAGTGGCACTCAGCGGAAAAATAACAGTGGTTAGTTAGAAGTTTCTATGCGGCTGCTCGCTGCAGTCAAGGACACTTTCTGCAGCTCAAGACTTAAGGATCTTCTGATGTGCTATACGAAAAGCAATGCTAACAGCTAACTGCTAACAGCAACTGTATCACTTAAGCGGAAAGTTTATCTAACAAAGTGCTTTTTACTAAATTCTCGACACAGTTTAGTTGTCGCCTGCTGTCAGGCAGCTGTTCAGCAAGCCCGATCTAATCAACGTTTTCGATGCCTAGCTCAATCCCTGTGCTTATATTAAGTTACATCTATTGCATTCATAATTTAAACGTCACTTTGTTCTCGCACTCTATCCTTGTTTGTATTCTCTTCTCAGTCTAACTAGCTGAGCTAACAAATTCTGTTTGTTTGTTTATGGCTAACACCAAAGTTTGCTCGTTTTTGTCCACTTCATCATGACCAAAATGTATTCAAGCGTAAATGGATTTTCGGTTCATAACCACATACAGACACAGACACACAGACACACAGACACACATACACACACACCCACACACACATGCCTATACATTTGTACATGAAGATACACTTTTGGGCACGTTGGTATCCCAAAGCGCTTGACACATCCGGAAAAATAAAACAAGAAATAACAAGTATAGTCAAATGCTCGAGTATTCGATACCCTATAATTGAATACTACTTGTCAATCTAGAGTTTTGCTTCACTATTCGCTTATGAAAGGCTATAATTCTTCATAATCTGAAGCAGCTGCAGGCATAACGCTCACATTGAGATAATGTCATAACTTATCTCCGTTCACAGGGTAACCTTCTACATCAGCTAGTCAACTCTGAGCTACTATACATGTGTGTGTGTGTGTGTAGGCATTCATATTTGTGTGGTTAAGTGCTGTCATGTGTCGCCTGCCAATACACAGCCATTCAGCCGGATGTGTCTGTTTGCTCATCAAATTGATGTTACACGTTTGATATGGCTGAAAGCATTGCGTAAATACCTGCCAATGCGCCTTGCAGGAGTGCAAAATGCAAATTCAATAATTACCAATATTTGCTGTTCACTTCATTCTTATGGTTTTCGATTTGTGAATTTAATATCGAATTTAAATATATAAATATTTTTGTTGACTTCAAGTTTTTCTGGTAATTCTCACATTACAGCTTCAATTTAGTTGCCTAACAACCATTATTTGTGGTTAATATTTAAATAGCTGTCATGACACAGTACATTTCTGATTCCCTGAGCACTAATTGGCCAGCCAACTGCTATTAGCCATTAAATAATTCGTGCAATACACGCACAACCACATGCACAAATTAATGAACATTCATATTGAAATTATTTAGTTTTATCTGGCTAGTGCGAGTTAAGTGACAGTTAATGCTAATGCGATTAACTACGAATTATCATATATTTGTTATATGCACGAAAAAAAAAAAAGAAAACTATATGAAATTAAAATAAATAAATAAGCCCACACCTGTGCAGAATTAAATTGAAATGCAATTTAAATTAAATTGATATGTAATTACAATTAAATTTTATTTTTTCACATTTGACAGATCCAAATTTTATCAAAATATTTAAATCTAATTATTTCACGCATAGAGATACCATATACAAGACTCTATCACAACTTGGATCTCTTATCCTGATTTCATGTAACTTCATATAGTATGCATAGTAACTATCAAGGGTGAAAATTAATTATTAATTTTACCAATTTGTGCTTGTAACATGAAAACAAGTAAGGTCATTGAGCACAGAATGAATGATATTATACGCTGCTGAGAGCATTTTGTGAATTCACATTCAATGGCCAACTGAATTAATAATTGAGAAGGAATATTTCTTAGAATTACAATTTTCATATACACACATGCCCAGCCTCAGTCAGGTAAACTCTATCGATGTATTCACCTGGTAATTTGTAAATCTCAGTTTCATAGAAAATATTACTTCAGCTCAAAATAAGTGTGTATTGCGTTCACGCCACAATTGCATTTAATTCGCCAACAAAATTGGTTTTCTACTTAGCTGAGCGTGAGTTAAACAATCTTTAACACTGTCAGCTTGTAAATCACTTCCAGATCAATAAACCGACATTTGCAGCAAGTAGCCAGAACAAGCTTCAGCTCTAATTCCACAGACGGATATTAATTTTAACTTTAAAGTCTTTGCCATCATCTTCATTAACTGTCGCTGCTTAGCTGCCCATTATGGAGACGGGCATAGGATGGCACGTAAACGTGCTGCTAATTGAAAATTATCCCTCGCCAGCTACGTCTTGGAGATTTTAAAATCCTATTAGGAATTATGGCGCATTTCATTATAGGCGCCGTCGCGCCCAGCTCAAACTCACGTAATACCTGATATATGTATTTCTTTGCATCGACACGCACATTGGCCAGACGAGACTTTGAGTCCTTGTCGGGATTTTGGAAACTGCGCAGTAAAGGGCGTGGGAATAAAAAAGCACATGAAATATGCTTGGAAAAACTTTTGTCAATCACAAAACGAAAAAGTGACAGCGAAACTTTTGACTCGGCAACTAGGGGCCAAAGTTTAGAAGCCGCAATAGGTAAGTTTTTTAATAGACCTAAAAACACCAATTAAAGGTTTTTTTTAAGTTTTTTAAACTGTGTGTAGAGAGCCTAACTGGCGGGTGTGACTGCAGGGCAATGCTGAAAGCTGCTTGTCTTATGCGGCGTATGCGCCACGTTGCCTTGAAAACTTTGACACTTTGCCAATGGCAAAGTTTAACGTCGGCATTAAAATGAAAATATTCACAATGTTGTTGGCAAATGCCACAAAGCAGCAACAACAGCAACAGCAGCAGCAACAACAATATGTAGAAGCGTGCGTGGGCAACCCAAGGAGCAGCTGTGTCCTCATGTCGAAAGATATGCTGCGTATGTGTAATATTTATTGGGAAGACAACAACTCAATTGCCTCTAATGGAAATAAAAAGTTCATTAAAAATTCAATTAAAGCAGTGATCCCAGTTCAAACAACAAAAATGCTAAAAGCAAAAACAAAATAAATAAATAAAACAATTTTGTAAAAAGGAAGCGAATAAATAAAAGCTAAGAAATTGTCTTTGGTTCATTTCTGTGAGCATTCTTCACAAGCAAAACTATTTGTACACGTACAAATAAAGAAAATTCTCTTAAGCTAAGGTCTCACATAACACCCAAGCACAAACATATACACAGACACACATGCTGGAAAAGCATGGCATTTTTTAGACTGCTTTGGCAATTTGATGTAATGAAAGTTTATTCAATGCACAAGGCCATAAACTTGCTCAGCTGATGCCCCACAGACAATCCAAAGGGCAGCCAAACAAGTGAAAGGCCTGATTAAACTGAGGGTTGGGCCATAAAGAGGTTGCTCTCTGATCGCTCCACAATATTTGGTTACCGTGTAAGTCCACAAATTACACACAAAAATTGGCAGCAAATATATTATGTTACCCGTCGTTACGCCCTCTCTCTCTCTCTCTTTTTTTTCTCTCTCTCTCTCTCTCTCTCTCTATTCTACTACTACTCTCACTCTAACTGAATCTGTCTTTCTTTGGGTGCTGCAATAACGAGACTCATGTAAATGAAAGATATTTGATTATGTGTGTGCGAGTGTAGTTTATATACATATATACATATATATATATATATATATATATATATATATATATATATATATATATATATATATATATATATATATATATGTTTGTGTACATGTAGATAAAGAGCAACCCGCGGCGCTATGCACACATCCAACGAAACGCATAAAAAGAAATGAAAAATATAAAAAGAAATACAAAATAAATAACTTTATAGATGCCCTGTAAAATAAACAATTTATCCGAGATTAAAAATGATATATTATAATTTATTAAAAAGGCAAAAAAAAAACTTGCCCAAAATCAATAATATATTATTTTTATTAATATTCATTTGGCATAGATAAGACGAATTAGGCTGAAGAGCTTAAGGTTCATTTTTAAATATTTATAATATTATAATACAATTTTGCAAATAAACTGCGATATGCATACCAAGCAATAATATTTAGGATAATATGTATTATTGCTTTAAATATTTGCTTAATATACTTTTAATCTCCATCAATTCATCCATATCTTAAATATGATTTAGATAAAAAACTGGATAATTCAAATTGACTTCAAGGTCAAAAGTGGAATTTTTTCTTAATTAATTTTGCATTCTTCGTTGTTGGCTGGGAACAAAAGAGTCAAAGTCAGCATTTGAATAAAACAACAGCTCAACGAATTCAGAAAACAATGCAAAAAACAAACAAAGAAAAAGCAAAAAAAAAAAAAAAAAAAAATCATAGATATAAATGGCATCTGAGCAAATTGGAGCACGCAAAAGAGAAATTCGTAGCATGTTATTATCTGAAGCAAAAGGATATAAGTTCGGGTTGTCAGCATATTCGAAATTGAAATTGAATGCGGACGCACACGCCACGGGGCATGCAACATTTGCGCTTGGTTAAGCCAACAAAGAAAAAATACGTTGCACACTTTCTCGCTGCTGATTCAGTTAAACACAGGCTAAGCTAACACAATGGGATGCGGCAGGAATGAAGGGGCTAGCGTTGAGTGCGGCTTCCATTAAAATGGACAAATATGGTTCACACACAAGGCTAGAGTGATGTATGCTAAATAGAGCTGAAGAGAACTGAAGAGAAGTTGGACATTTTTATACGTATAGAATACAGAAAAAATATATGTATTCAATATAGTATATAAGATATAGGTAAAATATGTGTATATGAGATAGGTCATAAATTTATATTCAGAGAGAGTGAGGGAACAAAAACATGAAAAGTCTCTTGCGGTCCAAAATAAATGCGGCCGACAATGAAACAAATGCAGCATCATTAATTTGTATTATGCCTAATTACCCAGTCTCTAATTTCTGGTGAACAGTGCGAGATGACTTGCAACAATTATGGCCGTTAATAAGAAACTTAATAAACGGCCAACAGCCATCCTTGTTGGCCACTTAGGCACCTCAATTTATTTGGACTGCCAGATGCTAGCGCAAATGGCACGTAAAACGACTGTGTTAACGTCAATGGTCGCACAACAGTACACGCAATGCACACAACATTTATAGTTACAATTACAGTTACAGCTATAAACATACACACAGACACACACACACATGCATGCAGAGCGACAATTATGCAATTTTTATGAGTCACACGACAAAAATTATGCTATGCCCTTTGAGGGGCTACACACACTCGCACACGCATGTACAATCAACATGCAAGGTCATATGGCTTGAGCGGACTTTTGTCCCCTTTTGCAAGTGTGTGTGGAAGAATGTGGCAGCAGTTGAGCCGAGGCTTAGAGTTGAGCATCATAAATGCGCGCCAGAACATGCCAGTTGGACCTGAAAGTCACATAGTAGTAGTCACGTTTCGGCGGTCTGACACTGCAGGTGGTTGAGAAATTGCATATGGCTGTGCAGATGGCATCGCTAACACATAATTAAGCACACATGGAAGCAGAGGCAGCAGTCACTATGCAGTTGCTCGAATGAGCCCATAACTTACGCTAATCTTTTCGGCAGATCCCACTGCTCGGTGCTGCGGTGTAACCGGCTTCGACATGGCAGCCTGTACAATCGAAATTCACAACACACTTGTTTCGAAACACGAACAACAACGGGGTTAACACACAAACGTTTTCGGATTTGCGTGTATCAGGCGCTCAGACGCAGTTGGCAGCGAATTCGCAATATGAACAGTTGCTTTCTCTACGGGCAGCTGACTTGCCGCTGCAAGCGTGTTTCGATTTCAACGATTCGAACGTTCGACGACGACTGCTGCTGCTATTGCCGCATGTGCCTTATCAGCGCAGCTTGGATGCGATGACGCCGCCGGAAGAGACACGAATCGACAACGACGACGCCATAGACACGAAGCGTCGCAGCGACCGCTACGAAGCTGCTAGCAAAACAAAATGCCCAAAAGGTGTTATGGTAATGGTAGCAGTTGTTGGTGGTGGTACTATGTGTGTGTGTGTGTGTGTATGTGAGTGTATGAGTGTGTGGGTAATGGTAATGGTACAACATCCCAAGATGTTGCGACGCAAAATAAGGCATTAAATTTTGTTGTGCGAACGCGTCAGAATGCTGATGTAGGGCAGCCAGGCAGGCAGGTGAGCTGTATATGTTTCAAAGACGTTGCCAGAAAGTTTTACATAAGCTTATCATAAATAGAATGGAAAAGCATCTTTTGTACAACAGGAAGTTTATATATTTCTATCTATTTCATTTTTATTCATTGCATTAAACGCTTTTGTTACCTTGACTTTTTTAGAATAAAACTTCTCTATCAACATCAGAAAACGTCATCGAAAACACATTATTCTTCAATATTAGTCACTAAAAGTTTTCAGTTTCTTCATCTGATGCTTGATCTTGATCAATGGTCACTTTAATCAATTGCTTTTCATTACTTCGACTATCTGGCAACTCTAGTTGACGCCCACGCCAACTGTTTAAACACAATTCGAGATTTTGTTGCCTACTTGCGAGCGCCATTCGCATTTCGACACCCACGCATTGTACATATGGAGTGTGTGTGTGTGTGCACGTAAGTTTGTGTGGGTGTTATATATAAGATTGCTTTTGTTTTAGCTTTCGCTCTCAGATGCATTGTTTTTGCCATCTCTTTATGACACAGGCCGTTTCATTGTTGTTGTCCGTTCTAAGCGCCTTTTTGTTTTGATGCGCTAATTTGCCAGCTGACAGAAAAAGAAGAAAACCGCCATTTGCCATTCATTTATCCAGATAGCAGCTAAAACCACCCAAATGCCACTTCCACCAAAAAGTCGCACGAAATATGCGCATTTGATATTTACGTGGCGTAGGTCAAGCCAGCAGAAAGCCAAAGCGTCTTTCTGCCACAGCTTCACAACAATGACAGTTGCATAAGAGAGTACATTTAACTAAAAATATATTTACGACATACCGAAATTGTTGAACTATAAACATATGCATATTAAATATATATATATATATATATATATTAAAAAAGAGCATAAGAAAAGCGTGGCTTCCAGCCGTGAAACAATGCGCGCAAATAATGGAGAAGTGAATAAGAATGCGAGCATGCGAATGTGAATATGAATGTGAAATGCTGCTCACGTGCAACCGTGAATATCACGGCTGTCAATGAGCATGGCCATAAGTTTGATGAGTTTCTCTTTTTCCACCCGTTTTTGTATTGTTTTTTTTTTTTTTTTTTTCATCCTGACGCAGCAAAAAAATTTCGTGAGAAAAAGCTGCATAAAAACTGTGACACTCTGGCATAATCCATGAGTTGGGTTCCATTAATATTCAAGTTAAAACTACGACAGCAGACTTTAAAGTGAATATCTAAGGACACATTTTTTTTAAATTTAATTTATTATCTGGCTTAAAGATTAATGAGAATACAAACTTTTTGGCAGTAATTATATAAGTTAGGATTAAGAAAAAAACTGTATTAAACAAAAAAAATATATACTTTTTGTTTATATACTTAGCAAAAAAAAATCTCTTTACAGCTCTTTCTTGTTGATTTTTTTTTTTTAAAGAGTTCTACCTCATATATTGCTACTTTTATAGCTACTCAAATCTTTAATCGTTTGCTTACCCTTAATCTGTATTTGTTTTGCATTTAACTTGAGTCAATCAACCGAAACTCAATCACAATCTCATTTGGCAAAACTTAGCCCGCTTTCTTTTCTTTTCTTTTAAATGGTTTTGTTTAACACTTTTGTATTATCTGGCACTTATTTACATACCCATTCAGGGAGACAGACATTGTGCCACGCCCCCGTTGACACAGCTGGCTGCCTTTAGCAAGGGGCTTACGGGCTTTTCAATTGTTTGGCAGCTTTTGCGCCTTCGAGTATGCAACGCACTGAGCTCTTGGCAAACTTTTTTGCCATTGTTTGTTGGCTTTTTGTTGCGTTGACTTATTGTCACGCCTCCGACACCCCACGCAACGCCGTACGCTTAAGTAACGCGTCTTTTCTATGTAGTTTGTTTTGCAGTTGTTTTACCTGTAGTTGTTCTTGTTTATTTGCTTTGCGCACCTGCCTGGGTAATTGTAGCTGACATTGTTTTTGTTTTTTATTGTTGCCGTCGCTGCTGTTAGTATATTGTTTATTTGTGTGCTCAGGCGTCTCTGCTGTTATTGTTGTTGTGGTTGTGTTTTCACTTTTTATATACCCAGTTCACATAACAAACGGATCAACATAGGGTATGCTCAAGCCAAAGCATTCAAGTGCAACGCTCTTGACCTTAATACATATTCTTTGTTAAGACATCGAAACTAAATAGATAGCCCATATCTGTACGTTTATCGGTCTGCTGTCAGAATAATTAAAAATTTGTATTAAACATATTTTAAAGGGATGAAGGTAAAGAAGAGCGGCAGATGTAGTGTAATTATTATTGTAATTTACTTTTTTAATGTTAATTTACAGCGTATTTTCGTTTCATTTATTGTCGACATTCTCTGTTGTTTTTTTTTTTTTTTCAATTTCTTTGTCTGTCCCGCTTTGTACGCTTTATTACACGCCCCGCCTCTTACCCCTCGGCTCTTCTATTAATCACTTTCATTCATTCTGTTGCTTTAATTAAATTGAAATTAAGGCATTACATTGCGCCTTAACCCGTTGCCTATGCTATTTTCCATAGCTGATAAAAATGTTGTGCAATAAATGGCCAACAACGAGGCGTATGTATATGCAACGGGCTTGTGTAATCCATTTTCTCATTCACACATTGTTATGTGATTTATATTCTCTTTGAGCTTCAACAATTCCAGCAGCCATAACAACAAAAGTTAAAATTGCCAATAAAAGTGAAACATAATATGTTGAGAGTGTTAAAAACAAGGCAATTAAAAATTAAACAGATATGTGAAATTTAAATTGAAATAATAAAAAAAAGACAAAAAACAGCAAAAGCACATAGAAAAGATTAAATTTGATTATTAATTCTGTTTACACAACCTCATTTAAAATAAATTTGTATTTCTTTATCTAAATATCAGGTGTTTATCCAAGATTCGCTTCAACTATCGATTTCGGCTGCTTTTGAAATTAAACCCTCATTTTAATTTAATCAAAATATCTAAAGCCCAAACACAATCACAAAGAACCAACATACTCAAGTATCAGCAGATGCTTTAAAATTGAGACGCTCAACGATATCATGAACTGAACTTAGGGCGCTTTAAATGCAACCCCAGGACAGAATCCTGAGTTTTGTTTTACGTGGCGTGTACTTCCGAAGGAAGTTTACTACCACGGTACCCACATGTGCCACATAAGTGACACATAGTACAGCGGGTGAAAATAATGCGTCCACCAACGCCCAAAAAAGAGAAGAGAGCTCTTTTAAGTACCAAATTGAACTTATGCTATCGGGCATATAGTTCCCTCTTGGGTCGAGGCGAGGCCTATCATAACCTCTACTGTCTTCGGGTACAGTATCCGGCTGGGATCCAAAAATTGACAACTTGGATCGCAGCTGTCGTGACTCAATTCCACCTTGAGTCATGACGTCTGCAACCCCAGGACAGATTCAAGTGCTTGGCTTTCAATACGAAATTACTTACAAATAAGCACGGCAAATTCTCAGTCACACACAAGCAAAAGCGCAGTCGGCCAAAGAACAGGGACACTTTAAGCCCAAGCGACAATACAAAAACACGTGCCAGGACAGCGAAGGATATATATATATATATACATATATATATATATATATATATATATATATATATATATATATATATATAAAAGAGCACAGAAATTTATTGTACAAACTCTCCGACTTTGCAGCAAATATTTTTTTTTTTGACAATCAAGATACGAGCCTTCTCATTCTCTCTCTCTCTCTCTCTCTCTCCCTCTCTCTCTCTTTCTATCTATATCCCTCTTTTCCACAATATATGATTATTTCTCCCATTGTCTTTCTCTCTCTTTTACGCTCTCTATCTTTCTATTTGAACGCTGTTTTCAAACAATGTTTACGTACGCATTTATTTATGTTGCACTTTATTAGCTTTTTATCGTTCATTTATTTTGTTTCTCACATTCTTCTTTTCGCATGCCTAAATGCCTCGGTTTCTCATCCTACGCAATTTTCATTATTTGCTTCGCTATTTTCGATAAGACAAATATGCCAGACCCGATAAAGACATTACCATCATGGTTTCATGATAGCAGCGCCAGCCACGTTCGAATAAATCTGAGCCCAGTTAATGCAAATTGATTGATACCTTTTTGCATATCCAAATAAGAAACGTTTTGCCTTTGCAGCTAATGCTTACTTTTCTATTAGCACCATTTAATCGTAAGCTTCAATCATTAGAATTTCTTAATATTTATTAGTTGAACTTAACGTAATGCTGTTGTAGAGATGATCCTCATAGATGCATTGAAACTTTAACGAATTAATGAAGAATCTCTATTATTGCCAAGGCTGCCTAAAAATCTAGCTGTAGCTCTATTCATTCTATTGTATTCAGAATTTTTAATATATTCAAATGTGAAGTTAACTTTCTTTGGAAATATTTTTAATATTTATTTAACTTAGTATTATAAATAGTATTAAGATTATTATAATTATCTTCAGAAGTATATTTTTTAAAATTATACATATTATATTATTATTATTATTTATTTATTAATGCTTAATAATAAATAGCGTAAAACTTTATCATTTTTTTTTAGTTTATAGATGTATATATTTTAATTTAATTTTATTTTTATTTTAATTTTTTTTTGAATTCCTATATACTACAAATCAAAATAAATTGTTTAAAGGAATTTTTAGAGCTGCCCTCGTCTGTCTAAGCATTACACACACCATTTGGCGTTCAATTAAAATTTCTGTTGCAACAAAACAAATTAAATGTTCGGTCAATGGCCAACTGTGTGTGCGTGTACGTGTGAGTGTATGTGTCTACATATGTGTATGTGTGTGCATGTTTACTTCGTCCGCTTAATTAATGCTAAAGCTTTGTATATGTAGACATGTAAATACATCGATGTAACTATTTATTGCTCTGTCTTCATTCAATTGATGTCACTGCAAGAGCCTCTCAGTGTGATAAAGACGCATTTGCTATGCACAATTGTCGAGCCAATTTCGCGAGCTGCTTAATTTAAGAGATTTATTTTTAGCTCAAGAGTACGTCGACTTTTTTTTTTGTGCTCAGGCTAATAGAGAAAAAACATAATTATTGGCATTGAGGCAATGAACGTTGCGCCAAAAATTACAAAACTCTGGAGTAATTAATAAACAAAGAGTCAATTGAAAAGGCAAAATTGTTTCGTAATAAAACTAATAAAGACAACAACAATCCAAGCAAACACTCTTCCTGTTAGTAAACATGTCGAGTCCTTGATCTTGATACATTTAATGCGCTTGAAAAATCGTTGGTGCAATAAATCGCAACCAAGTGCTAACACATATTATATATAAATGCACAATATATATCTATGTATATATTTGTTTGGTTAACCGTATATTATAAGAGATTAATTGACAGAGCATGACAAAGCCAAGGCAGCGAGCCAAGTCAAATAAGCACGTCTGCGTGGGTCTGAATTCGTAGTGACTTACACCCACGCCCATAATGTCTAATCAAATAAATACTGATATCAAATATGTATACATAGGAGCTATATATATATATATATATATATATATATATATATATATATATATATATATATTTGTGTGTGTGTGTGTATATAGCGAGAAAGCATTGCATTTCGGTACATGCATTTACAAATTTTAAAATTTAATTTGCCCTATCAAAATACGAAATGTTATTGTAAGAGTTCACCGTAGAGGTCGCACTAATTGGGCTACTCGTGTTTAATGAATAGCAAACTGCAAATTAAAATAAACAGCATAGAGCAGAAAGCAAACCCAAATTATTTTATCTCACGCATTTTGGTCACTTGATACCGTTTACCTCGTATATGGTATTCAACACTCTCACCCTCTCCACCAAACTCTCAGCCCGTCGCGCAAACGAGGCGCGTTTCTCAGCGGCAAGGGCGGACATGATTGGATCTTAGATGCAGGTTAGTTACACTCTCTTTAGACTCGATACGTTAGAAATTATTTTAATTCAGCTCAATACACGAAGAGCGGCTGCAAAGAGAGAAACAGAGAGTGCAAGAACTTAATTATTTATCAGAATTCATAATAGTTATAAGTTAACTGATATCTAAATCATATCACATGATCGATGACATGTGCAAGGTATAGGGTTTAAAGCACTCAGAATGTTGTAAAGACAATATTAAATATTTATTTTATTTGTAAAGAGCGATAGTTGCTGCCAAAAATCAAAACAATGAAAAGGCATTAACAACAATGACAAGCGGATGTGAAGGCAGCTGCAAAAAAATTGTACAGAAATAATTTCAAATTTGGGCAGAATATCAACAGACAAATTGAGCTCAAGCACACACAGGCAAAAATATTATAAAATATGCGCACACATTAATTTTTGAAAATGCAAAATATGCTATGGGCGTCATTTGAATGTTAACGAAAATTATATAAATATATATTACCGTTGAGCGAAACACACAAATAGACACTAAAACACAAAAAAGAGTGTAGAAAAATCAGCTGCCTATCTCAGCATAAAATATTAGGCAATAGTTATCAATAACTGGCATTAATAGTTCGCGCTTATTTTCAATAATAAATGAAAACTCCGTTGCCGATCGCATGCGCCTCACGCCAAGACGTTGTGCTATAGAATACCGCCGAGGAACTGATGTCACTTCAATTTCTGAATCGACTTTTGTAGCCCCATCGAGCGAAGAGCTCGGACAAAGAGCGTATAGAAGTGTAGCGAATTGTCTGGCAAAGAGCAACAACACAGAATGTAAAAATAAGTAGGTATTTTGGATGTAGTATTTTATTTTTAAATATGCGCTTGTTGCACTCTTCATTGTTGGGTCTTTCGTGCATTGATTTATGGATTGAAATGCAAAAAAGCAACAGGTGGTAGTGACGCAGTGGCCTGTGCAATTTTGTCCAGATCCAACGTTTCAAGATACCCACTTATCACATATAAACTCAATAAAGCATAAATTTGCATGACAAAGTGTACTTAATTATGCAAATGATACAGATAATAAAAAGCATCAAAGAATCATGTTAAATAAGAATTTCGCGGCCAATTTTTAAATCTGATGTCGATTCACAGCACTATGAGCGGCTATTGGCCGACCGCCACAATTTACTGCAAGCTGTTCAAGTGATATGATTTCGCACCATTTACTGCTTTTTCCTTGTTGGCCAACACTTGTTGGTCAACATCACTGCAATCGACCCACCGCCACAGCCTATCGACCGAGCAAATGTTGTGAGAAGTGCTTTGAAGACAGTTAAATTTTGTTTAAGTAGTTACAATTTTCTGCAAAAACGGCATCAAATTGACGCACAGAAATGGCAACTCGCGGCGGTCCAATGGTCGCGGGCACCGACGGCAACGACTTCGAGTTTAGGCAGAAAGTGGCCAACACATATCAAATTAGGTTAATAACACTTTCTAAAATCTCTACAAAATTATCTAATTACTTGCAAGTAGATGTGCACCTGCATTGCCAAAAACCTAAAAGGTCACGACATCGCAATTGACAGCAATCAACTTGCAACTCCTGCCGCAGACGGGCTACACCAGCCAGACAAACAGTCAGCCAGCCAGGCAGCGCCCGCAGAGTGGGTGGGCAAAGTGCCAGCGAGACAGTCAGCATGTGTGCCTGTTTACAAAAGCAGCAACAACATTGTTTGTGTACACATTTTGGATGGCTATAGTCCGAAGCCTACCAGCCAAATGGAGAAACCAACTAACGAGACGAAAAAACACTTATACAAATGAAACATCATTTTTGTCTTTTCTCTATTTACAGCTTGTTGAACAAATCGCGCCTAAAGTACTGCATTTTCTTTCATGCCCTGCTATTCTTTGTCATGCTGGCCAAGTTGACGTCGGATATATTGGATCGTTTGGACATATTTGTGCTAGAAATTGAAGAGTTGGAGGTGCCGCCGCCACTATGGTGGGAGTACGTTTGGGCCGCCTCGCTACTCACCTCATTTCTCGGTCTCTCAGCGTCCCGCGGTAACAAGGTGCGCGATATGCAAAAGTACATGATTGCAATTTTCGTAATGGCTGTGCTGCCGTTGTGCTATTGTTTCGCTTATTACTCCACCGACGTATGGGAGTTTTTGACCATGGACAAGTCAGTGGAGCTCGATGAGACAGACATTTTTCTATGGCGCGTAAGTGGACTTTCATTAAAGATTTTTTAAAATATCAAAAAGGAAAATTAAATTTTCTTGTTTCTATTTTAGGGTTTTCCCTATGGCGTGTTCTGGTATGGCTTTTGTTTTGTAGGATTTCAGATACACGGGTTCACACTGTACTTCGCGTTTAATCTAGTCAAGGCCTGGAAGGCACGCACAGCCACACGTAAATTTCAGTAAATCACTTGAGTCATGGAATTATTTAAACTATATACTCGCCAAATTAGTAAAACGACAAAGCAAGAAGCTGTAGGGCTAGTTGTAAATAATTTGAAAAAAAGCAAAAATAATAAAATCTATCTCTCTAGTGCACAAAAGCAAAACACGAATACAATTAAAGCAGCTGTTAGATAAACGCACGTCTTTAGTGCAGTCAAGACATACTATATTCAGAAAAAACAAAAATAAATAATTATCAACGTTAAAGTTATTGTTAAAGTTAAAACGTTCAAGCGTTACTTACATTACAAATGATAAATCTATGGAGAATTACCTATATATACATACGATACAAATGCAACCTTATAAAGTCGAGTCGACAACAATGCAACTGAAGCCACCAAATTTCCCAAGACAAAAAGGAAACAAAACAACAACAAAAACAATATATAAACTTAATATTCATTTTTGTGGTCTACTTACATTTCGACGTGCCTCGTGTTTGTTAGAAACGGTTAATATATAATTATTAAATACTTACGTTAATATTGATATACATATATACGAAAAATGAGTACATTTGAAACTATTAGGTTTTAAAGAAAAATATCGAAATGTTTTTATTGCGTTTATGTTTTTTAATTATTTTATCTTCTCATTGTAAAATGCACATGCTTATTATTTAATTGTCTTTTTATGTATGTGTGTAATTTGTTTTTGTAAACTGCCCAAAAATATAAATATTTATATTTTACGATTTAACGATCTTATAATTAGTTAATTCAATTTGACTATTTAAGCCAAGTCAAAGTTTTCAACAAGAAAATCAAATATATAAAACAAATAATGTGAAATGTATGGACAAAGTTTCACGAATTTAATAACTGTTTTTCGAATGGTCATTTACTATCAGAATTTATAAGTAGTTTTTTAAAAATCAATCAATAAAGATGCATATATATTTGTTCTTCTGAGTGGGTTAAACAATAAATGTGTTCTTATTTACTAAATTGATTTAAATGGATACGAATCAAATCAAAGAAATATGACTAAAAAGCTAAAGACAAAAATTCATATAGGTTGGAATAATTTACATTCCATTGCCATAACTAATCCATAAGCCTAAAATAAGATTTAGTCACTTAACGTATGCAACGAAAAGATAACATTTTCTACATTTCTACTGCTGCTACGTGTAAAATAGGAAATTCCGTGGTGTTGTAGATGCATAGCAGAGTGCAAACATACAAACCTCCCCAAGAGTTCACCATTTTCACCAGCTGACTTTGGCCCAAACATTCAATGCTGCTGACCAGCCAACATTGCGACCAGTTAGTGGCCATTTGTGCAGCGCATCGTGACGTCGCGTTGCTCCACTGCAATTTCCAAATTGCGCAACTCGCACAGCTGAGAGAAGAGAGAAACCACAAAAAATAAAAACCGAAAAAAGAGAGAGCCGCAGCGAATGAGAGCAATGGTTGCTGGTACACAGCTTCCGCAGCATCAAGCATTTCCGTTCGCTCTCAGCACATTTCGACATCGCCTGTAGAAACAACAGACGCCGAAAAATTTTCAACACATTTTGGCAAAAAGTAAACAAGTGAATTACAAAAAAAAAAAAATTATAAAAATTAAATTTTGAAAATTGAAATATTTCGTTCTGGTAACACGTGAAATTCAAGTTCAAAGATGCGCGGCGAGGAGACCTACAGACGCACCACACGAGAAAGGATTGTTTTGCGTGGCAATACCACCATACGCACCGTGGACTCCACTTCCACATATTTGCCTATGATGGGTGCAGGGTGAGTAAGCATACTTCAAATTTTCCATCACCCGCCTGCAAGAGGCGTGCCGGGCCACTTCAAAGTGCCTTGACTGCTGTGGCAACTGCATTTTTTTTCCCTGAATCCGTATTGATTTTTATCTCTGGCAGCTGATTTGTCTATAAGTAGATATGTGTACTATGCAAAAGCGACCTTCGTTTGCTTGATCTGCTGCGGAGCTTGTTGACGGGGCACTCCATGCAAACGTGCTAAATATAAATTTTATATACATAACGACTTAATATTTTATGATATGTTACCGTTTGGGTTCGCTACTCAAGCTGCATGCAAGCGCGCCATTAAAGCCGGCATAAACAAACGACTAATTATTACAAAAATTATTGTAATACATTCTAATCCCATTGTAATTGTGTTTGTGTGTGTGTTTGTGTGTGATTGAGCTAGTCGTAGAAATCGATGGTTTCTTTTGCTTGAGTTTGAGTTGACTTGGGCTAGCGTGCGTTGACCATTGGACGCTCAGGTGGAGGCAATAGCTGAGCAACAAAAACTCAAAGCGATACTACTTCCTTTAACCTCATTTCATATGCATATATACACACTCACATATAAATGACCAGAAACTACCCGCCAAACAAATAGCGAGCTAGCTTCATTTGTTGTGGACGAAAGCGTCGTCCGTTGTCCAGTTTTGTGGTCAGTTGGGCTACAACCCTTGGGGCCGACACATCGAGTATCGCACAACATTATATTATTTTCGAGTTTTCCGTCAGGCGTGGGCATATAATTCGAAAATTTATAGTCAACCATCCAAATTGCTAGTGTTCTTGATAAAGAAGTTATTGCTGTTGCTGTTGCTGTTGCCGACAGCCATGTTCAATACGAATGCACAAAATTGGTTTGGCATGGGCCAATCGGTTGCAGAACCTCTAACAATTGGCGGCCACATGAATCAATCGCTAAACAGCAGCAACAACACCGTCAATAATAGTAATAACAATGGACTACAATCACAATCTTTTATGCGTCAGCGTTCGCTGACCAGCTCGAATCCTGGACTGGAGCGCACCGCGCTGGCAGTCCGCCCGCAATCTCCGCCTAATGTTCAAGTAGAGTATGAAGTGGCCATGCCCTTTATGTCTGGCTACAGGCACACGCCATATCATTCGCTGTGGGACTTGCATCAGTGGTAAATATATGCAATTCTTATTTAATAGTAGAAAGGCGAGCTTGAGCCTCTGTTTTATTTCCTCTAATTCATTCTTTATTGAGTACCTCTGCCATTTACGTCTGGCATATTATTTCTTTTCAGAAAATTGTTTTAGGCCCTAACTTCATAACTAAATGGATATTTAGCAACAGTTCTATCCATTTCTTGGTTTTTCGAACACTTTCAAAACAATTTTCATGTCTTTCAAGTAGCTTTAATATATAAAATGTTCGGCTTGCGGCTTTAGTCTGAATCCTTTTTCTTTCTTTTTGCTTAATAACAGAACTCTAAAAACTTTTATATCAAACATTTTTGTTACTTCACTACAGCAAATTGATTCGCATAAAGATGTAAGTTTCCCAGTCCTTCACCTACTATCAGACGCCTTGCTGGCCCGAGTTGACGTTTTTGCCAGTCATAATTGCCATTGGCCTCATAATTTGCATAAATTGACGGTTTCTTAGGTTGCTTTTCTTTGGAACTGAAATTAACATAAACACCTTTTTCAGTGACATGCATGAGCCACAACAAGCTCATAAAAGCAACCATGGTGGCTACAGAGGATGAGAACTGAGCCGAGCTATCAATTAATCTAGATTCCATTTTTTGTCAATTATTACCCGACGCAATTTCTAGCCGTGTGCTACTTTAGCCATCAATCAATGGAGTTGTTTGTGTAGCCTATTACTTAGTATCGATGCTTTATTGATATATATATATATATATATATATATATATATATAGGTCAAAAAGGCGGATCATCCGCATTAATGACTCTACAAGCGCAAAAGTTGGCCCAGTTAAGCCGCTAATCAAACACAAATCTCTGGCTCTGGAACGTGGGTGCCTGTTGGCGGTCATATCAGAAACATTAACCCAATTGTTTATGAGCGCGCAATAAGACCACATCCGGTTCTGAGAAATATGGCAGACTGCAGCCAACTTAATTAGTTGTCCGAACGAAGTAGAAAATATTATTGCATACTTTTAAGCGTGCGGGAATTTTCGTTGATAAAGGCAACAATAGAACAAAATGTGGCAACATGTTCCTGCAAATGAGTTCAATTGAAGTTAACAACGATGACGCATGTGAATGTCAACAATAACAATTGCCGCCGGCACGTCAATAACCTGGGTGGCATTCCATTGCCCAGGTTTAATGACCTCTCGCCTGTTTTGCATATGTCTGTATGTATGAATACGTCGCTTGTGTATGACAGGCGCGCGCTTTAGCTACACGAACTTAGACTTCCTAGAAATAACTCAGCACTCCATGCGCATGTTTGTGTATGTGTGTGTGTGTGGAGGGGTCAGAGTAAACGAATCAAATGTTGCTAGACTAGACTAGACTAGACTCTACTAGACAAAGTTTGACTGGACTTGAAGCGTCGCACGCAAAGTACTTGTTGTCGCCAGCTGATAAGCCAAACAAATGACCTTTGCCAAGTTGAATATGCAGGGCCAATGGCGTACAGGACTTAGCATGCATCCTGGCATGTTCTTGAACTCTTTTTCTTTTTTCGCAGCTCTGCAACGCCACCAGCAAGCTTATCTCATATGGCGCGTATGATGGACACCTTGATCCTAGACTCGCTGTCACCGTATGCATTCACCAAAATCACTACCACAAGCCGACCACTACGCAATAGCACTTGTAACAGTAGCTTGAAGAAGCCAGCGGGAGAGAATGTACAGCACACGCAGCACATCAGCGTCAATCCTCATCGACCGATCAACAATCTGGGCGCCAATGCGCCCAATGGCTTGGGCATCGGAGGCGTGCCGCCCATGCGCAACAAGCAACAGCGCTTGCCCACACAAGGTTTGTGCCAGAAGTGTTCCTTTGTTTGCCCACCCCACAATTAAACACAGTCTATGATGCAGAGGTTGCCCCGCAACCACGTCCCAGTAACACAGCCATGCCGTTTCCCTCGCAGCAGCAGCAGGACACTCGCTGGGTCTCCTCGTTGCGGCGCCGTGATCCGGAGCTGCAGCCAACGCTTCCCTCGATCGGCAGCAATTTGAACAGCAACAGCCTCAGTCAGAGTCATCATGGCAGCGCCGGCAATGTGGGCATGTCATCAAACAACGCGGGCAACAACACAGGCATTGGACTACGACTGAGTCGCGCCAGCAGAGCGTCCGCCCTGACGGCAGCTGTGCGAAAGAGCCGATCCGTTGAACGATTGCGTGCCCGCAAGCTGAGCACCAATACGCCGCTGACTATGAAGCAACGGCCGGTTAAGAAGAACTCATTGGACGACAATTCGAATTCAGATGATCAGGATGCTACCACGTCGATAGAAGATAACTCACATGCCCAGTCGACCACACACAACACGCCCAGATGTTCTCCGAAGATTAAGATCAAGCACTTCTCACCGCTAGGCTATGAGGGCCATCTGGTCGATACACTGGAGAAGGACATACTGCAGCGGCATCCATGCATCAAATGGACTGAGGTCGCGGGTCTCAACGAGGCCAAGACAATATTACAGGTGAAATTTAATGAGTCTACTGAAAAGAAAATAGATTGTGCATCTATTCGTAGTATGCAACTGGACTCTGAGCAATTCGAATATTATTTGATAAAGACTTATTTTCTGATTGCAGGAAGCCGTGGTGCTGCCCATTATTATGCCTGAGTTCTTCAAGGGAATACGCCGGCCTTGGCGTGGCGTCTTAATGGTCGGCCCGCCAGGCACGGGCAAAACCATGCTGGCCAAAGCCGTGGCCACCGAATGCGGTACGACCTTCTTCAACGTATCCTCTTCTACCCTAACTTCCAAGTACCGTGGCGAGAGCGAGAAGTTGGTGCGCCTGCTCTTCGAGATGGCACGATTCTATGCGCCAAGCACCATATTTATTGATGAAATCGATGCTCTCTGCGCATCGCGCGGCAGCGACTCCGAGCACGAGGCTAGCCGCCGCTTTAAGGCAGAGCTGCTCATCCAAATGGATGGCCTGAATGCTAGCATGCAGGATGATAAGGTCATCATGGTGCTGGCGGCCACAAATCATCCGTGGGACATTGACGAGGCCTTTCGCCGACGTTTCGAGAAGCGCATCTACATACCGCTGCCCAATGGTGAGAGCGCTTTCGATGGAGCATCCTTACCTAATCTGACAAACATTTAATCTTTTCTTCAGAGGAAACACGCACAGCGTTGCTGAAGCTCTACCTTAAGGATGTATCCCTGTCGTCGGACATCAATACGACATTGATTGGTGACGAGCTGCAGGGCTACTCTGGCTCTGACATTAGCAATGTGTGCCGCGATGCCTCCATGATGGCCATGCGGCGGCTCATCTCTGGTCGCACACCGCAGCAAATCAAGCAAATACGTCGCGAGGACGTGGATCAGCCGATCACACTCCAAGACTTTCAAGATGCACAACAACGCACCAAGAAATCTGTTTCTGCTGACGACGTGGCACGTTTCGAAAAGTGGATGGAGGAGTACGGCTCCTGCTAGTTGTACGATCTTTGTGCTGTCGCAGCACCAAATTTATAGTCCCCTCTCCGCACACCCATACGTATGTACTTCCAATACGCAATATTTTTTTTAACTATTGTAAAAACAATGTGTATTGCTGATATATAGCCATATACTAAAACAAAATGTGTTGTCTAAATATTTAATTGCTCAAGAGCCCACATCCCTCAAATTATGATCTTCAGATACACACACAGAGATACACACACACAGACAGACATACACTTACGTGTGCACTTTTCTAATATATATTTATTCGACAGAATCCTATTGTAAGCTTATAGCAACAAATTGTATTTTGTAATCAACATATTTAGAATGGAAAAACGTAATAAATTAATCAAACACCCAACGGCATTATATTTATGCATATATTATAGATCTAGGCTCGTAGTTTATCAATTGTGTTCTTGTAATCCTGTTCGATGAGCATATACTCCTCCTGCAACTGATCCATGCGCTGTTTTATATTCGGCAAGCGTGCCCGCAACATCTCCGTATCCATTTTATAGCGCTCCATTTTTTGAAGATCCTTCAGCTGTTTGTAGTAAACGGCATTGAGACGCTTCTTAACTTCCAGACGATAGGCTTTATATTCCTTTTCATCATGCACGTTGGTGTAGTATAGACGCAGCAACTCATAGACCTTGCGTACCTGGCGTGGATTCAGTTTTAAGGTCTCGCGTGCCTCACGTACCATCTCCTTATTGAAGCCTTTCTTGATTTCGTCGCGGGCAAAGCATTTTAGCTGTAGACACAAGCGTGCGTCCACAAAATTGCGCAATCGCTGAAAGTCTTCCGATGGATCCTCAACAGTTATGTCTACCACATTCTTCTGACTCTGATAAAACTTGTATATTGTTTCCACCAACTGTGTGGCCAGGCCCTGTTTCTGGAAAGGCGGCAAAATGAGCATTTGACTAATGCGAGGGCGTTTATTTTGGGGATATGCATAGTACTCATAGACAGTGGTGTAGCCAGCAGTTGCATACTGGTATTCACCGTCCTTGTTCCTATATTTCTCATAGCTAAAAAAAAGATTGACGGAAGAAGATTGACGTAAGAAATAAGTGCATATTGTATACGAAATTCCACTTACCAGATAAAATAACACCACTGGGTATCATCGGTATCTATATACGAGGCAGCGTCAACAAACCATAATATGAATGTTTGCAAACGCGTGAAGAACTTTAGAAATGAAGATAATTTGTAATCACATTGATAGATTTCGAAAAACCGTTCGCTGCCATCGTCGGCTCGCTGTGTGTATTCACTTAGTTTCTCGCCAAATGGCTGAAACTTGTCAGCCTTGTCGAGCGTCTTAAGGAACTCATCCAGATTAATGAAATAGCAGCCGTCTGGCAGACTTTGAGCAATTGTGGCGACCACGTCGTCAGCCTTGATTTCTCCCCCAGATATTTCATTGACCCGTTTCTCGTACTCAACGCCCAAATATATATGTAACGGACCAGCCGTATACAGAACGCGTACGTGCAGCCCTTGATAGCCAAATATGGTCTCCGATTCACCAAATATCTGATGCGCCATGGCAGGGTGAAATATTAAAGCATCATTGTTAATGTCCGCCTTGTCGCGTACTGCAAGCAGGTAATTGAGAGCTGTGATGTGCCAGAATAATATACTATGCTCGACTTACTCAGTTTGAACTCCACCGTCTCAAGTGCGTCGAGTACCAGATCCTGATATTCCTGAATTTGTGCCATTTTGATGCTTGTCTCCCTCAAATTGGCGCGCAAAATGTGATTGTAATTGTAGCGTCGAAACAGCAAACGCTTGCGACACTGTGCAAGGAGTTAATTACGAAAAGCGTAACGTAGTCTCTTGGCAAAAATACGAATTTACATCCGCTTTTCATAAAATAATTGGTAAATTAATTGTATTTTGCGAATCTCTTTCGCGGCTTAACAAAGGCTAAATCAGAAGTGTTGTGCAGAGTAGCTAAAATGCAACATCAGGGATGCACAACTTACCGTACGTTTGCGCGTTTTACGACTGTTAGTATATTTGCTCCTTTTTTGTGGCAGCCATTTCCTTTTAGCAGTTGACATTTTATATTCCAAAATTAAAAAGTATGCAGGATAGACATCATTTAACCAATTTTTGACTCAATATAGTTATGATGTATGTTTCAATTTGTAAATACACATATCAAACACTTCTCAACACTGAAGGCAAGTTCACGCGCAGCCAACTTAACATCATTTGTAAGCAAATTTCTGCAGAGTCTAGATCGAAATTTACCGCATTTATTTGCTTGTGCCCGAGAAAAAAGGATTCCAATAACAGCAACCGCTACCAATAGGGCGGCAAATAGTTTTATTAACTCCAATAAACAACCATAAATCAGCTTTGCTTTAGTACTTCGTAACAAAATGTGAGTATCGGCACTGAAAAAAGTTGCCTTGTCATAGCTACAATTTACAACAACTACAACAATAATTCTAACTACTGCAATTGTGTATTTGAAGCTCATTATGGATACCTATCTGTTCGATGGCGGTCGCATTACCAAAATGGAGGTGGACTATGAGCCTGCCTGCAATGAGAAAATTCCCATGGCGAAAGAGTTGGCCAAAAAGAATCCCGACGCATTTCATGAAGCGATCGAAATGATGCTTCAGCTGGAGAAACAAACACGTCTGGGCGCCGACATGGTGTCCTGTTCACGTGTGCTTGTGGCTATCTGCCAGATATGTCTCCAAGCAGGCAACTGGAATGCACTGAACGAGTACGTCTCGCTGCTGGTGCGTCGCCGTTCGCAACTGAAGCAGGCGGTGGTCAAGATGATCCAGGAATGTTGCACATATGTGGACAAAACGCCCGATAAGGAGACCAAACTGAAGCTGATAGATACATTGCGTTCCGTGACAGAAGGCAAAATCTATGTAGAAATTGAACGTGCACGTTTAACTAAAATTTTGGCAGACATTAAGGAAGCTGACGGTGATGTGGCAGGTGCAGCTGCAGTCATGGAAGAGCTGCAAGTGGAAACCTATGGCTCGATGGACAAGCGAGAGAAAGTGGAGCTCATATTAGAGCAGATGCGACTTTGTTTGCTAAAAGAGGACTATGTGTCCACCCAGATTATTGCTAAGAAAATCAGTATCAAATTCTTTGACGATCCAGCACAACATGACCTAAAGCTTAAATTTTATAATTTGATGATACAGCTGAATCGCGATTCATCATTTTTGAATACTTCGCGTCACTATCAAGCTATTGCAGAGCCGCCACGTAAAAAGAAACCAGCTGTCATAGAATCATCCACGAGTGATGAAAAGAAAAAGAGTGACGATAAAAAAACAAAGGAGGAGGATGATAAAAAATCAGAATCCGATGTAGCTGCAGAACCAGAAATTGAACTGACCGATGCACAGAAAAAAGAGCTCACAGACAAGCTCGTCTGCGCTGTGATCTACTGCGTGCTGGCTCCCTTTGACAATGAGCAGAGCGATATGATGGCGCATTTATCAAAGAACAAGAAACTGGAGGATGTCCCCGCCTATAAGTAATAATGTAATTATAATACTTAATTTATAATACTTACCCGATTTACTACTTTATAGAGAAATACTGCGTCTGTTCATGTCGAAGGAGCTCATAAACTTTGAAACATTTAATGCAGACTTCGGCATGGTTTTGGCCGAGAACGATATGTTCAAGGATAACAGCAAGCATGGCAAGAAATGCATCACTGAGCTAAAAGACCGATTGATAGAACACGTACGATATTTCACAAAATCCTTAAATAACTTTCTAATTGTTCCTATATTTTAGAATATACGTATCATTGCGATGTATTACTCGCGATTGCACTTAACGCGCATGAGCGAACTGCTGAATTTACCCACAAATCGCTGCGAGGAGTATCTTTCCAAATTGGCGAACAGTGACACAATACGCGTGAAAATTGATAGACCGGCTGGCATAATCTATTTTACCACAAAGAAGAGTGCTTCGGACATCTTAAACAATTGGGCAACCGATGTGAATCAGCTGATGTCCCTGGTCAACAAGACATGTCATTTGATCAATAAGGAGGAGTGCGTCTACTCAGTCATGTGTGCAGTCGAAGATTAGATGCATTTTAGGTTTATTCCGTTCTCTTGAAACATCTGCCCACATACATACATTTATTGTAATACTAACTAATCAACTACAAACTGAATATTTTGCAAACATTTGTATTCATAGAATGAATTACAATTAAAACCAAACTCACCATTTAAATATATGATTTGGCGATTGTTGAAATAATCGTATTTACCATCGACTTACCTCCATAGCATCGTTTAAAAATATTTACTGGATTTATCGACTTATCGATCAATATGCATCTGCGACAGCCCTGTTTGACCTCTTTTTGTTGGTATTTGGTAGATAAGAAGAAGAATGAGCTTTTAGTATTGTTTTTTTTTTGTTCTTGCATTTCCACATTAAATTAAAGAATTTCAATAAATTTCGAAATGCCAAAGGAAAACTGTAAATACTGGGACAAATGCTACCAGCGAAATGAGGCACATCTTGAAAAATACAATCACCCACCCAAGCAAACAGAAACGGAAAAATTGGCGCCAAAACGCAGAGCAACTACCGAGGAGGACGACAGAAACAGTCAGAATACAAGCAGCAAAATGGAGACACCAGAGGCGGATAAAAATAAGGGTGTCTATGAATCGGAGACGGCGGAGTTGCACAAGGAGGCAATGAATAATATTGCTGGCAAAAATTATATGGAAATATTGGAAAAGCGCATACGTTTGTCTGTGCAACAGGAGTACGATAATCTTTGTGAGAGCAATGAGTTTATTAGGCACAAATTTCTGGTGGAGATGCCTGAAGATTTCTACGATTTCTGGAAATTCGTAAACACACTCAAGAAGGATGGCACGAAAGCCGCAGCACTTCAGCACATTGAAACGCAATTCCAGCTGCAGCTGGTGGGACCCTTCGAGTTTTTGGCTGGCAAATTTCACAAAGCTAAAATGGGAGAACCCGGCGATTACCTGCGGCATTGGCGTTTCTATTATGATCCGCCCGAGTTCCAAACCGTGTTTGTACGCAAGGGCACAGGAATACACTACGGATACTGGCGCGATGTGCCGCAGAACAAGGAGCGACTGCTGCTGGCACGCAATGATGCGACACGCAACTGTGAGTTCGAATTTGTAGCAGGAAACATATTTGATGCGTTCCTCCATTATTTACAACACGACTTTGTGGGTACACCATTCACAACGGGCCAAGTTGCTGCCACCAGGAAAGCGGTGAAGCAGTACATAACTGATAATTCCCTGGAATTGCCAGAGCTAGAAAGTTTGAAGACTGAACGGAATAGGCACGTAGTGACCAAGTCGTTTCATCGAGCTGGCATTGTGGTGCCTTACGAGCGCAAGTCACAGCAAGGCTATCGCCCGCTCATGGTCAGCGATGCGGAGCTCAAGAAAATTTTGGCTTTGCTCGAACGCAAAGAGCCCAGCGATGGCTGCGAGAATGCCAAACAGGTGGTGCTTGAGAAATTGCAACCACTGGCTAATGCGGCGAACATTGCAATGGATGAATGTGATTTTGGCACGGCACTGGAGCTGGGACTCGACCTGTTTAGCAGTGGTCACAAGGAGCTGCACATGCTGGCCTCCTCGCTGCTGGTGCCCGCCTATTCATTGCTCTCGCGTCCACAATTCATAGCCATTGCAAAGGCGCATATGGAACGGCGCAGCAAAGATCTTAATCTAAGCATATTCGAAGTATTAAAATAATCTAATCTTGTGCTCCCATTTGCAAATGATGTGGAATGTTTGCTGTCTATTTGCAACCGCAACCTTTTATTTAAATAAAAAAACAACCACCCAAAACTTATGTTTACTTTCGTCTATATATACAAGTAGGAGCTATTCTTGGCAGGCGGCAAATAACGCGGAGTGCACGGCACGCCCATATTCTTCAGCAGCTTCAGCACTGGCTGTGCAGCAATTACGTCCAGGGGCAGTTTGTCGGTGTAAATAACATAAGAGCTGACCGGTAACTCCATCTGAGTACGCCAAGTGGCAACTGGAAAGATTAAAAAGAAATATATAAATAAATTATCTTTCATATTATATATTGATTAAAATAATTACTGCCTGCTGCCACGCCAGCTATAAAATTTGGTGCCTCTAGCTGGCTTATAGTATTGTCATATCCATCGCAACCGACGCTGTGCACTATGGCCACATGTTCGCTGTATCGATCAATTTCCTCGCTTTTGTAGTCCACCTTAGGCTTTATGGTGATGGTCAGCACTTGCTTCGCCAACTTTGCATAGGGTATGAGCAGTTCTGTAATTTCACCGCTGCTGGATAGATCCTCCTCCAGTGTGGCAATTAGATGGCCCTTTGAGGCATTCCAATGCAAAGTGGACGTCTTCGCAGGTATCTCGCAGACGAGGGTGGCATCATCGAGCAACGCACCCCGGCAGAATTCTGTTATAAATGGACCCTCGACAAGCACGAACAGTTCACTATCAAATGGAGTTTCAACCGCGCTATCCTTAAATTTGAGCTGCGACCTGTTGAGGCCGTACACATATTAAATTAGTGATAACTTGTTATAAACAAAAAAAACTGCAAACTCACTTTGTGGCCGGCTCAATGCTTTCGAATTCGTCTTCGTCGCAATCATCCCAGAAGGCGCGGGAAGAAGGTATTCTTAATTCACCAAAGCCTGGACAAGACATTGTTCAATTGGAAATTGGGGTTCTAAAGGAAAAACTAGAAAACGTTGACTATTATATAGTTTTTTTTTTTCAAGTCATTTTCAAAAGTATCGCATGAGCTTACTTCGTTGTGGATTCTTCTCTCCAAGTATTTTAAAGTAAATATTTTCTCTTGCTAATAAATATTTCCAAGTAACAGTGACCGTGAGCTAAGAAGGAATTTATTTAATTGTTCGGATGCTGTTGCTCAAAAAGAATTTCTTTGTACTTTCGCTAAAATTTTAACTACTATGCACATATATTTATAAATATATATATACATATAACTATAAAATTCATTAATATTTAATTTGAATAAAATATATCGATATAGTGTACTGCCATACCTGCATGTCAAAACGATAAGTTTTATTAGCAAACATCGCAATCGATGCTTTTTACATCCTTACTGGGAAGCTTGCACAAACAAATTGATTTTTCTCTCAAACTAACTGTAGCTCCACTATAACGAATAAATCCTATATACAACAAAACTAAGGCGTGTAAGCATTCCATTAAACCCGACAAACAAAGATGACAACATCACAAGTTGACCAGGTAAGCAAGGACCCGTTTTTCCAACTTAGACTCCTTTTCTCTTTTGTAACACACACATGCACAAGAGTTGCCGCCATCATGAAAAGCAAAAATTTGATTTAATTCACAGAAACGTGCCCTAATCAAGCTAAAGCATGACCTGGAACCATTTCGCAATGCTATTGTAAGTGGATATAGTGTTCTTACCTGGGAGAAACAATACTATGCCGGCGTCGTATTTGGCGCCATTAGCATTTTGTATTTGTTGCTATGGTATATGGATTTGTCCTTCATAACTCTGTTCTCATTGCTGGCCTTAATGGCATTCTTCATGGACTTTGTTATTCCGATGCTATCGCGATTGGTTACTAACGGTGGGAATTGGGATGGTGAACAGGAGGCGAAGTTTGAGGAGGTTTGCGGACAGCTATATAGCATTAAATCCAGAACCGTTGAATGGTATGATTATCTCTTTAAGGAGCGCAAGCCAACAATGGTAAGCCTTTGTACATTTAGATGACAAAAAATTTAATTGTAATATATTGTATAGGTTGTGATCATTATAAGCGTGGGCCTATTAGCTCTGGCTTGGATTGGTGCAATTATCAATAATCTTTTGCTAATGTATTGTGCTACAGTTCTTGTCGCCATGTGGCCGGGCTTGAATGAGAAAGATGTGTTCAAGTCCCTCACCCAAAAGGCTTCTAAGATAATCAATGAAAAAATTCAGTATGGCAAAAAGAAGCTGCAGTAAATGGCTACTTTGTGTTTATTAAATTATTATATGGACTATTAAATAAATCTCATCAAACACAAACATAAACGCACATGTGCACACACACGAACGATACAGCATATTCGACCAAAACAAAAAAGGAAATACACATATTCGAATATATAACACTAAGTCATTTACTTGCCATCTCATAACATCCTAATCAATAAATATATAATATCGTAAATTATAAGTATGCTACGGGCATATGGAAAGTATTATCATTCGTATAACTAGCTAAAATCATAAATGTAAGGCATTTTGGAAACCTATACATCACCACATTTTTAACTCTAAGTTTGTATGGGCCCCAAAGATTCTCAAAGAAAAAGACACTTGTGATTATGAGTTAATTGAAATTTAATGATAATCCTGCATATGTATTAAAAACTATGCGTCTTCTGATGATACATAAATGTTTAAATAAAATAAAGTTTTCAAAGGAATCAACAATTGCGCAACTCGACCTTTCTTCTTTGTACTACTTGGCGCGACCGTATCGGGATCGAGATCGTGAGCGGGTGCGGGAACGATCATGTTTACTTTTCTTCGTTTTCTTTTTTTGATGACGTCGTCGTGCCCTTTCATCCTCGCTGCTTTCGCTCTCTTCGCTTGCACTTGAGGAACGGCGGTGCCTGTGTAATTTACTTTTTGATTTCTTAGACTTTCTTTTCTTGGATTTATTATTGCTGCTGCCAGTTTTGGACTTTTTATATTTGCGCTCGTATGCGGAATCACAATCACTTTCTGTGGATTCGCCTGTATCGTCGGCTTCGTCCGAGCTGCTTAGCTGCCGCCTTCGACTGCTTGATTTAGAAGTGCTGCTACTCCGGAGAGCAGCCGGATCTCTGTCGTTGTAACGACTACTTCTACTGCTGTCCTCTTTTCCCCGCTCTTCTGTTCTATGCGGTTTGCGTTCCTCTCTTTTGTTTGATGTACTTTGTTCGTCTTTGTAGTTTCTGCTCTCAACTCGTCGCTCATCTTGGTTGACAGTGCGATGCTCTGTTTTATAGGGCTTCCGCTCTTCGTCTCTTATTTTATAAGATTTGCGTTCGTCTTCACGTTGTCTATCCCGACTGTCAGTCTTTACACTGATTCTCTCGATTGATTTTTCCTGCTTGATAATTATTTGACCGTGCTCATTTTCTTGTTTCTTAAACTCCTCGTATTTGGCTGAATCTGTAAGCGATGGGAACTATTATTAATTTTATTTTGACTTAGACTGTGGGTAAAACCTATGTAATTTCCGCTTACTTATGCACTTGCCGTACTGTGAATACTCTTTGCGAGATACGGGCTGGCAGAGAAACTCATTAAATGCCTCTTTGTTACCTCCAATGGCCATTTTGACAATCACACGCCCTGCATGATCGTCGAATCCCTCAATTTGTCCGTACTGATCTTTTTGCTTGCCACCCAAGATGCGCACATAAGCTTGTTTCTTAATTTCCAATACTTCATTTTTCTCGGGTTGCACCAGCAGCGCCTTAGGTTTCAATGCTTTGTCTGCGCCCAGGCCCATTCCTTTGGGTCGCAAGAATGGAGTTTCATCCACCGGAGCGGCGCCTTTTTTTTTAGGTGGCGGATCAACCCAGCCCATGCCGCGCAGCATCGCAAGACCAAATTGTTGTATTGGTATAGAGTCATAATCATCTAAGGTTGCTTCTTTGGCACCATCCAGCGGCAGCTCATCAGCTTTCAACGCCGGTAATACGAGCTTTTCATTATCTACAATATTATTGTCGTTGGAGTTCACAGCGGCTGCAAGTAGTTCACGGGCGGCGCGTTGCTCTAAGTTGTTATTTTCACTATTAGCAGTAACTTCAGCAACAGATTGTGGTTCCACAGTGGACTCTTCAGGGTCTGCGTCCTCTTCTCCCATCAAAACAGCTCGGCGTCTCATTAGACTTGCCAGCGCTGTGGATGTTTTCTGAATAGTAGGCATTTTTATGACTAGGGGAGCAATTTCTTGTTTCTCACTAGAAACAGAAAAGAAAATTATACTTATATTGCTTCAATTCTGAATGAAAAACGTACGCAACCAGTTTGATTTCCTTCCCTTCAAGGCATTTTATAAGCTCTATTTTGTTTTCTTCTTTTGGAGATTTGTTAGGCAATATATTCGGTTTTTTAGCTACCTTGCTGAAACCAAACGATATCTTTTTATTATCCATGGCGTACTTTTTACAGAAAACGTTTATAAACAAAAATGAATCAGCTGTGATCGCTATGTTGCCAGTATGTGAAATAAAACCGATTAGCTATCGCCACAGTTATCGAGTCTACAATTTTTATTGGCGCTTCCCAATTAAATTATTTACATCTCGCAATAATTTGATTTAAACTTATACAACTTGTGTATGGATGTTTACTGAACAATAATATTTATTTGTAATTTGTGTTAATTAATTAACAACAAGAAAAATATATGTTATCGAATCTTCTGGAATCGTGTGTAAGCATTTCTAACCTCAAAAAGAAACGTCACTTATTCTCTTTCGAACAGCGGCAACAGCGAAACGCGAGGCACGAGTTCTTTTATTTTCACATAGAAATTGATTAAAAATATTAAGAAATATGTTTGGCGGACAGCAACCAATACTCGTGTTGAGTAAGTTATAAATTTTCATTGAATTGTGACAATTTAAAAATTAATTTATGTCGTTTAGGTCAAAACACTAAGAGAGAATCGGGCCGCAAAGTGCAGTTGGAGAATATTCAAGCCGGAAAGGTATGTGTGTGTGTGCGTAATGCTTGTGACTCACATGTCTCATGCGTCTGTCGTCGTATTATTTCGGCCATCTGTTTACAAGATTGTAAAATTATTGATAATTTCAGGCTATTGCCGATGTGATACGTACATGCTTGGGCCCCCAGGCCATGCTTAAAATGCTGATGGATCCCATGGGCGGCATTGTGATGACCAACGATGGCAATGCAATTTTGCGTGAGATCACTGTGCAGCATCCGGCGGCCAAGAGTATGATTGAAATTGCTCGCACGCAGGATGAGGAGGTTGGCGATGGTACTACTTCAGTTATTGTTCTGGCTGGTGAGATGTTAGCCGCTGCCGAGCCATTCCTGCAACAGCAAATCCACCCGACAGTGATAATCCGCGCCTATCGTGAGGCCCTCGAGGACATTGTCAATCATTTGCAGTCTAGCTTGAGTGTAGAGTTGGATGTCAAGGATAAAGCTAAAATGGCTGAAGTGGTCAAGGCGTGCGTTGGCACTAAATTTATTGGCAAGTGGTCTGACATGGCAGTGAAAATTGCTTTGGATGCCGTTGAGACTGTTACGCTAAATGAGAATGGCCGACTGGAGGTGGACATTAAGCGGTAAGCAGTTGATGTAAAAGTGTCGAGTCCGAAAATGAAATTTCATAATATAAACAGCTACGCCAAAGTGGAGAAGATTCCCGGTGGCGCCATCGAAGAATCCTGTGTGTTGAAAGGCGTCATGCTTAACAAGGATGTGACGCATCCAAAAATGCGTCGCTACATTGAGAATCCACGCATTGTGCTGCTGGACTGCTCGTTGGAGTACAAAAAAGGCGAAAGCCAGACAAACGTGGAAATCATTGGCGAGCAGGACTTTACGCGCATGCTGCAAATCGAAGAGGAGTTTGTTCAGCGTGTCTGTGCTGATATTATTGCCGTCAAACCGGATTTGGTATTCACCGAGAAGGGTGTCTCCGATCTGGCACAGCATTATCTGCTAAAGGCGGGTATTACGGCCATTCGACGTCTGCGCAAGACGGACAACTTGCGTATTGCTCGCGCTTGCGGTGCTACCATTGTGAACCGCACTGAGGAGCTGACAGAGAAAGATGTCGGCACTGGTGCCGGTCTCTTCGAGATAAAGAAAATTGGTGACGAGTATTTCACTTTTGTCACACAGTGCAAGGACCCAAAGGCCTGCACAATATTGCTGCGCGGCGCCAGCAAGGACATTCTCAACGAAACAGAGCGTAATCTGCAGGATGCTTTGCATGTGGCACGTAATCTTGTGCTCGAGCCACGTCTGGTGGCCGGCGGCGGTGCTGTCGAAATGGCAGTCTCCCAGCTACTAACACGTAAGCAGGTGAAGGGACCATATACCGCCGTGGCGCACGCTCTAGAGATTATACCTCGTACTCTGGCTCAGAATTGTGGTGCCAATACTATTCGCGCCTTGACCGCTCTGCGGGCAAAGCACGCCTCTCACACTGGCGACGGAGTCTGTGCCTGGGGCATAGATGGCGAATCCGGTGAAATTGTCGACATGAACGTGAAGAACATTTGGGAGCCGCTTGCTGTTAAACTGCAGACCTACAAAACAGCAGTGGAGACAGCTATTTTGCTGCTGCGCATCGATGACATTGTGTCTGGATCCAAGAAGCGTGGTGGCAACGAACCGACCAATCCTGCAGCTATGGCTCAGGGCCATGAGTAGGCAAAGAACAACAAATACATGTGTATTAATAATTCATAATATTTTAATACTTAATTTAACACAAAAACAAAAACATAGTGTGCACACACACACACACACACACACACACACACACACACACACACACACACACACACACACACACACACACACACACACACACACACACACACACACACACACACACACACACACACACACACACACACACACACACACACACACACACACACACACACACACACACACACACACACACACACACACACACACACACACACACACACACACACACACACACACACACACACACACACACACACACACACACACACACACACACACACACACACACACACACACACACACACACACACACACACACACACACACACACACACACACACACACACACACACACACACACACACACACACACACACACACACACACACACACACACACACACACACACACACACACACACACACACACACACACACACACACACACACACACCACATAAATGTCTAACATTTCGCCAATCGCCTCTTATATACAAAAAAATTTGGTTGCATTTGCTCTTATTACTAGCACACAAATAAAAACAAAAATAACTTCATATGTCCGGCTTCCTTAATTGTCTCATGGAGAGTATTTAGTGTGAAAAACGGGCCAGCTAGTCTTAAATGCTTGCTAGTAGCTTCCCTTTATTGTATGGTTGTATAAACGCTCATCCATTAGCTTCAGTACCTCCAAGCCAATTGACGTAAATTGTGGTTGCAAATAGCGGGCGAATAACTCCAAACAATTGGGTTGAATTTGATCCCGTTGAAGCTGTAAATGTGGCCGCAACCAATCCAGGAGTGGTGGCTTGTGCGAGTGCACAATGCTGGGCACGCTGAGCAGGAGTTCGGTTTGTGTCAAGTTAGCGGCATATCCCTTATCGCTCTGCGCATGGCAGGCCACAAAGAGTTGTTCATAGGGCTGTTTTTGTGAGGTATTTGCATGGTTTAAGTTACTAATGAGTCGATGATCCGTATTTAGTTTGTACCAGCGCAGTTTGTGCAGCAACCGTAATTGCCAACGTGGCAGTAGCTCTGTTAGCAGCATCGTCTGATGTAGGTTAGAGTTCGTGCACCAAATGGCCACCAAAGTGCGCTTATGTGCGAGCTGGCTTAGGGGCAGCTGGGCCAATTGCTCATTGTCCATCATGGCATAGCCTAGTTCGTGCTTGGCGCGCTTTACTCGACGTATGTATTTGTTGCGCCATGGCGGGTCAATGACAATTAAATCATAGCTGGGCATCAGCTGTGGCAATAATGTGGTTAGCTGATCCACATTATGGTTGTAAAAGCGCGTCGCATGCGGTATGATGAAAGACTTTTCCTCCGCTTGATACTTTTGAAATTGACCGCTCATATTGGTTCCATGCATTTGAGGCAGTTCGTACTTGTCTTCCCAGCAGCGGGGCAATGTTGGCAAACTGTCCAGTTTTGCATCGGGCAGAAGTTCCAGGTAATCGAGAATGTTATCCACGGATGCATTGCTAGCAGCTTCTTTCGATTTGCGCTTGCGTTTTCTTTGGTATTGTTTTGACTCTTCAGTTAGTTTTGGCTGAAAATGAAACAACTGTGATTTTAATTCATATGTTTCACTGTCAAGTATGCCAGCCAAGTACGCCTTATTTATTAATTGCCGGTGATTGAGTAAAATTGCGTGTTTTGTGTCGTCTTCTCTTGATTGCAATTTTTGCATGTTGCTCTGTTAAACTACACTAAGTATCGATATTTTGCTATCGATTTCTATTGCCGTTACTGTTTCAATGTTCTTGCAATCCTTTATACACGAACCATATTATGGTTGTATGGTTAGTGTTTGTATGCATTTATATCATTAATAATGATATCGTTTAGTGTTTTCTTCCTTAAAATAATACTAAATACGCCAGAGCAGCTCGTCCTGTAGCTTACATCTACCATCTCAGCCATAAAAATATAAATGATCACCAAAGTGTGGCGCAATATATCGAATCAAGGCACCGACGCTATGAATATCATAGCAGCATATCGGATTATGTCGTTGTTCTCGGGGCAGCACGAACATAGTGGGTAGTTTTGTATATTGAAATTCTTGGGTGCTTGTAACTGAACAGCATTTGCGTGGAATATATATGATTATCCAGATCTATGGCCGTAAACTCGAGGTGGCACATTTTCGAGTGATAGCTACCAAAGTCGTCTACATTCAGCGACTGTTGAATATTTCTTATTGTAGATATGTCTCTAACATTAAAGTTTATGCTATTTGAATCGTCCATCGATTGAATGTTTTGTAGTGCCACTTAAAATAGCGATAAGCTATATTTTGTAGAAGATTATGCGAATGTTTCTAAGCTGAACCTTTATTTATTTTTAATATCATTTTAAACTTATCATCGTCGTATCAATTTTTATGGGTTCAAGCTAAACAAAACTAGATAATAACTGTTAATTAAATGAATGAATCGCAGCTTTGAAGTTATTAGTAAACAAATTTCACCATTGATAGTAAAAGCTTTACTATAAAGCAGTGGGACCAGGTTATTATAAAACAGGGAACTAGGCTGATTGCAAACAGCCAATTACTCTATAAAATATTATTATAATTTACTATATTATATTATACATTTATAAACAAGTTAGTTATATATATATATATATATATATATATATATATATATATATATATATATATATATATATATATTTATTTGTTTATTTATTTATTTAATAACATGGAAATTTGTTAAGTCTTTCAAATACATATGCATATATTTTAAATGATTTAGAAATTTGAACAGCATATTTATTGAAAATATTGTTCAGCGCGTGTTGACAAACCAGTTTGATTAAATTTGATGAGAAATTCGTGAAAAGCATTTAACATTTTTAAATACAAATGAGACAATTTATATTTCGTTTCCACAACTTCATTTAAACAGTGAAAAAAAAAAAAAAGAAAAACAATACCATAATTGTCATATAATTTATGCATTTGTGCATAAAGTTTATGAATTTGCGCATAGAGTATTAACTTATAAATTAATCTATTAACATAAAACAACCCCGTGTTAATAACTAATTAACAGATACACTATGCTTAATATCATTTACATCAATTGTAAATAGTATATAAAAATAGATTCTGTGCTGTGAACTTGTTCACTACTTAATTACTAGATAGAAAACGATTGTGAATTCGCACCTACCAGAAGCGCACCTGTTTTAGCTTGTCATAAATACTAAAATACAATGCCGTCGTCATGCTGGATTTGAGGAGCGTGGGAGCAACACCTTTGTAGAGACCCCTCACACCCTCCTGTCGCACCGTCAGCTGCAGACAATCCCAAACTCCATTACATTTGAGTGTGTGTCCGAACGTCTGGCGATTTTTCTCAAAGCCCTGAATTTGCAGACGCTTTTTCACCAAATCAAAGGGATAGACAATTGTTTTCGACAGCATGCCCGATGAAGCGCCCAGCATCAAGAGCGTCCAGGTGGGCAACTTGGTGCGATCGTCCACTTCAAAAAAGTTGCACGCTGACTCGCTGAACAAACGATAGGCCATGAAGTTGGTGCCCATCAAGGGGGCAATTTGCAAGAGGGCCGACGATAAGCCACGATACATTCCCTGGATTCCCTCCTGTCGCACAATTTCAGTGACGGCACGTGTGGCATTGCTGCATAGTGAATTTTTAATAAGGTGTATTTGTATTGTGAGAAATGTATATACGTTACCGATATCCTTTGCTAGTGTCCTGGGCGATAAGGCGTGTCCGTATGACATCTAACGGTGTGGAAATGATAACTGCTGCCGCTCCAGCGGAGGCGCCGCACATGAAATTTGAAAGATGCTGATGATCCTTGAGGTAATTAGTCTGTTTGGCCAGAAGGCTCAATTGCTCGTAGGTCCAGAATTGGCAGATGCCGTACATAATGCTCAGCACCTGGGCGGGATTATGACCCTTCCAGAAGGCTAACAGTCCCTCCTCTCGGTAAATGGTGCGCACCGCTTGATGGATAGATGTGTATTTGGAGGAATGGAGTGGGATGTTAGTTTTAGAGGATGGCTGTATTGATGCAGTAGCTGCCTTGAACGGTTCCACCTGTAGCTGAAAACGTATTTTGAGAACATCCAGGGGCTGGCAGGTGGAACGCGTTATTGCTGCCGATAAGCCACCGGCAATTATTTGCTGCAGTTGCTCGCGTCCACTGTGCTTGCGCCGCTGGCTGACCGCTGGGCCTGTGGCCTTGGTACATGTTGTACTGCCTGTTACCGCCGGCGTCATATTGCTTGCTTGTCAATTCGAGCTGTCTGAATCGATGTCGTTGTCAATGGCTGTCTGTTTGTGAGTGTGTGCGATTTCACTTTTATTGCTGCGGCAGCGGCTGCCTCTGCGTCTGCTTCAGCGTGTGCGTCTTCAATGGCATTTCTGTAAATCATATGAACAACAACAGCGGAATTAATTTGCTGTTAGACAAACAAAATAGTTTTGAAGCTCCATTGAAAAGTGATTCAGGGTGCGCCCCGCTCAGTGGCCCAACCAAAATGTTTGCATAGTCATCAAATGATTGCCAAATTGATGTGTGAAATAATTATGAGATGAAATTGAGATCACAGGCTGAACTTACAAGGTGTCATGCTCATCGGAGCGAGCATTAATCGTTTGTTTCACCCAGGGTGCCTTTTTGCGACTTGTGGTTATTTCAAGTTTCTCTACATTCGTGTGCGCGCCAATTTGGTTTTAAGCTTCAATGCGATTTGGTACACAGATTAATTCATTCGGGGCTCAGGGATGGGTAACTGATTATCGTCTTATCAGCGATTTCACTTTTGTTGTTGATGTTGTTGCAGTCGTTGTCTTGTCTGGTTGGCAGGGCTGATGCTATTGACCACAAAACTAAGATAAACCCATTGCATTTAATATGCATGTCAGAAAATCGAATTGCTCACCTTACAAATATGCCAACAATTCAATAGACTTAAACTCGTCAATATACTCGACTGCTCGCTGTCAGAGTGCAGCGGTTACTGTTTGGCTGCGCGGTCGCTTGACGACGACGCTTCTTCATTACAAATTACAAGTAACGGCCATGTTATTGCGTCAAAACTTTCTTTTGCTCAGCGCTTGTGAATGTGTGAGGAATAACTGTTTATTGGCATTTGCCGATGTTGCTGCAGTTTATATGAAAGACTTTACAAACCGGTTCTGAAACGCTTTTCGACTAAAACTAATTTCAAATTGAAAACAAAACTTGGCCTTAAGTTACGTCAAGTGCATGCCACAAACAGCTGTTTGCGTGCGCACCAGCTGAAAAATTAAAGTGACGTTGTTCGAGCTTTTTGTTGATATATCGATATTTTATGTTTATTTCGGCGTTGCCACTTGGCGTGTGCCCGCGAATATTTATTTCAAAAATCTATAAAAAGTGCTTATACATATATCAATACAGATACTTTACACAATAACTACTTCCAGCCAATATTGCCAGAAGCGTCAGCCGGTGCACTGGGTGTGGGCTGATATCCTGGAGGTATGCTAAAGCCGAGTACTTCAAAACTATTGCCAACAGTTGGTACAGCTGCAGGCGCCTGCACTGGATATGGCGGCGCCTTTTGAGCTACTGTCGATGGCTTTGTTACTGGCGAAACAGGATTAGGGGTGTAATGCACTAGTGGTACTGACGGTGTGTCCTCGGCTTTTGGATAAAGACTGGGCAAAGGCGACTTAGCACCATTGGCACTGGCTGGCTGACCACTGAGAATGTAAACTGGATAACGTGGCTTATATGTGTTCGATTCAAAGTGTTCTGTGCACACATCCTCTTGGAAATTAGGCGCAGCTAAACATAAAGATCAAGCCATTGCTTTAGATTAGTCAAAAGTTAACTGTAGCTGCTGCTTACCCATCGCCTGATAGCTGCCGTTAACGTTTGGCTGCGCCTGTGTCTTCTGGTTCGGACCCTTGTCGTCCGCACTGCCTTGCAACGGCACTGTTCCAATGACCAGTGGAAAGTCCACAATCAGATCCCCGCCGCCATGCAAACGGAATGTCTTGGCTATGAAACGAAGTGTATAACTGACTCGAATTGGGCCTCGTTCGCTCATTGTCGTCGGAGTCGTGGGCGGCACCATGAGAAATTCATCGAATTGCGCTTTATTGTTCTTGTCCACCTCGCCACAGTGCTTATCGGCTATACGTACTTCCGTGGTCTTCAACTGCTCCTTATCGCCAGCTTTGCCGCGATAGGTGACGTTCTTGAATAGACGCACCTTCACATCCTGGCACTGAACGTCCGCCTGATTGTCCAGCACGATGTGGAACTGGATCTTCTGGCCCGGCACATAGGCGCTGTACGAGGTGCTCACATCCATGACCATGGGCTTGTTGCCGCCAAATATCGAGCCCCACCAAAAAGTTTTCTCCTCGATGCGCTTCAAAGGTTGCTGAAGGGGATGGACAAGCATTAGGATTACTTTATTTATCTATAATATTCCCTTTCATGTTGAACTTACAAAATGCTCGCGCTTCGCGTTCAAATCGTTGGGCAGTATGACCGTGAAACACTGCTTAAATATATTATTATATCGCACGGCCCGATCTATGGTCAAGGTCACCTCGTGCTTCACCTGGCCGTGCGTGCCATTAAAGGAGGTCGGCGCTTGCGGCGGTATGGTGGCTTGAAAGGGAAAGACATATTTGCCCTGGGGCAGCTCCAGTTGCGAACCGCCGCTCTGGCCGTACACATACTTATCGCTGCTGTAGAAGATCTCAGTGGTGGTGTACGTTTCCTGAGCCTTGACCAGCTTGCCATCAGCACCCGGTTTTTCGACCGTCTCCTGCCAACGAGTCTCCACAAAGCCATTCACAGTTATGTAGATGGCTGCAAGAGAGCAACGGAAGAGAGTGTAATCGGGGGCTTGAGTAATTGGACCTAATTTCTTTGTAATACTATTAAGCGGCACGCCATGTGGGCGGTGCACAGATCACAAGCTGCGTTCCAGTCGAGTTCAATTGTATTTAATTCGCAGTTATCCGACCTGCCCCTGTGACTCTCTATAGAATCAAATTCTATTCGAAAACCAGTCTCAAGCATAATTTTGATATAAATTATCTTTGGTTAATTTTAGACGGAGTACGGAAGTTTACCTTTTCTTTGACTACTCAAATGCTTAGCTCTGTTGTTATTTTTTTAGTTTTATGAGGCCTAAGCGAATTGTTCATTTTCAAATCAAAGTACAACAGCTGCCGAGCCGACTCAAATGCCCGATGGCAGATATATAATTCGAAGAAAAACTAGTTTTTTCTTCACTCTCGCTACAATATTAAATAACCAACACATAAATTGATATATACATATATATCTACATATATGAACATATACCGGCACAATACAAAAGATATACACACATAACAAAACCAGCAATGAAACAAACAGAAAAAAAAACAATGACGGCTCGAATACTAATGTAGTGTCTGGCAATAGGCACTGGGCCCCATGCTCCACCAGAGCATTTCGGTATATGGAGTAGGGGACAACATGACGTCATGCTAGCCACAATGAAATATTAGATGCGTATTTAGGTACTTGGGTACTTACATCGTATGGTTTTGGGGCGCTCTGTGATTAGTTCGGCTGTGCCTGATACGATTTGGCCAGCATAGTAGACGCCCAAGACGTTATCGAAGCTAAAATTCACTTTGCTGCTCATCCTGTCGTTGCCTTAGTAACAACAGGCGCTTTCTGTTTCGTTGGAATGTTTATTCTTTTATTGACTGTGGCAAGCGACGCGGAACACAATCGAGTAGGCGAGGGCACAACCATCTACTGATGCGCTGCGTCCACGACCGCGACCGCCGAACGCGAGCAGTTTCAAAATAATACTGAGGCAGAATCCGATTAATAAATTCTCATATGCTTCAATGCTGTGAGTGTTGATTATATGCGTGCGTCACTATTTGAATTAACGGGGAATTACCTTATATGCAGACATCAGTCTTGCAATTAAATAATAAATTTGGGTATCTGCAAAAGATAGTAATACGTTGTTTGTTTGGCAAAAAGGTGTTGCTTATCTCATTTTTAAATATAAACTTTTAGCGCGTTACTTGTTTACTTGGTGGCAACGCTATGTTAGTTTAGAGCCAGCTGATTTAATGTTAATGTTATCGTTAATCGTTATCGTGTGGCAAGCTAAAACAAAAGCAACAACGTTTTTAGTTACTTTTCTTAAATAATTAAATATATTTGCTGGAAGTAATTTAATTTAAACGGACGAATAGTGCGTGTAAGTGAACATATCATTCTTCTGTACATTGCCAGATACAGTGTTAAAGTGCTCATTTCATCAGATTGGATAAAATGCATATAGTGTAGTTGTAGTTCTGCACAGTGATATCAAAGAGGCCGCTCAAATGTGGCCTTTTATATGTTATTTTTGGATGAGTATTTAATGAGAGCAGAAGTCGCAGCAGTAGTAGCAGCATTAGCAGCATGGAAAGCGAGCGACTATGCATACGGCTGGACAATCCAGAACGCATTTTTTATGCCGGCCAGGTCATTCGTGGAGAGATTTGGATGAATCTCAACAAGCGTACCAAAATACGAGGTAAATTTCAATTGCTATAACTCTTATAATTTATTATTGTGCAAACGGAGCTTGCATCATTGTGAGTCAGGCCCTGTCAGACCACAATTTGTGGTCAGCATTAAAATTTTCTGATTTTGTTGTGCTCATTGTCATCATAGTTTCGTTATGGCCGCATTGGCATAAACAAAGAAGATGTTTTACGGCAGCCAAAATGAAACGCAGCATTCACAACTATTTTTTTCATTTATACATATGTATTTTTGCTGTTGGTTTCTGATTTTAAATTCTTTCAATTCGGCATTATTCATCGATAGCTGCTCAATTACTTGCATTCGGCAATTGCTCTTCTTGTTTGTGGGGTCATTTGTTTCAGGAAATGTTACGCGCGGGTTCACTTATTGAGCGGCGCGCAGGGTGCAGGTGTAGTGTCAGCGAATAAACGTTCTCCCTGAAGATGTGTGAGTGCTAGAAATGCCGTAATAGTGGTCTATCGCATGAAGAGAGAACTTTTTCTCTCAATACAGTGCTTGCTAGAAAAATGTACGTATGCATCTTAATGCAGCATAGGTTGCTCAATTTGTGTGCGTATAGAATTATTAAGATTTGGAATAACAACAAAAGCATTACATTTATCTATTCAATGTGCGATCACTTCAAATAAGTTATTTTATTTTTAATTTGACAGCTGCTTTTATTAAAGCTGTGAATAAAAACAGCAGCAAACCGAATATATATTGTCATCAGTTGAATCAGTCACATTCTTTTGTTTACACTACAACAGTTTCACACAAATCGTAGTTAATGGTCAAACCTAAACGAAGAGAAGAAAGAAGAGAGAGAGAGAGAGAGAGCTTCTATCTGCTTGGTTAGTTTTATTATATACTCCATTTGACTATGTTTCGCATGTCTGTGTGAGAGAGAATTCGAGAGCGACACACTTGACAGCTGCAGTGCCCTACACGCGAGCAAATAGGGCGTTTGAGTGGTGCATAAATGAAGCCATAGAGCGAGCGTTTAATGTTGCTATTATAAAATAAGTGTTGTGGGTTACGTAGGGCAAAAATAGTATTTTGCCATATATATTATGGCTCCATATGAAAATCAACAAGTACGTTATCAATGAGCAATATTACAAAACAAAAAAGGAAATGATTTATTATCAGAGCACCTACTTAGAAGCGTGTATACAAGTACATACATATGAGTTTATATATATATATAATATTCATATAAAAACAAAACATTTTTATTAGGGGAATGTTTTGGATGGGTTTTATAGCTCATAATCAGTGTATACACATGTGTATGGCGAACGAAATATCTATTTGGACACATTTCATTTATTTTTGATTCGTGTTTTCTTTGTAAGGCTTCGCAATTACATTTGATTAGTTATAATGAACCGTAAACCCCCCCGTTTTAAGAGCCCCCACTCTAGCGTACACAACATATATATATATAAATATATATGTATATAAATATATCTAATATATATGTTAGACCTTAATTGAACAAATCTTACTTCTCGTTAGCAACAGCTGCCTATCAATAATGAATAAATTTTGTGCACTTAATTGAACTTTCTTTGTTTCGTTGTTGCCGTAATACCCTACTTCTCTTAGCCCATGTTGACTTTGTCCTTGAGAAAGCGCTCGACGCGCGGCCAAATCTCTTTGGTTTCGCGACCCTTGAAACTGGTCAGCAGATTCCGTTCAGCATACCAGGCTAGCACGGGTCCCATAAGCTCATCGTATAGCTGCAAACGCTTGGACACTACTTCAGGTTTGTCGTCTTCGCGTTGGGTCAGTGGTTCGCCAGTCACATCATCCTTGCCCGCTACTTTCGGATCGTTGAAGCCTATATTGTAGACACGTCCGGATGGGGCGTGTATCCAGCGATGCTTGACGCGTTCAATAATCACATCATGTGGAATGTCCAAGTTGATAACCGCATCAATTTGTTCACGTGCTGACAAAATATCGGCTTGCGCACTATTGCGGGGAAATCCATCTAAAATATAGGACTTGTTGCCGACCTCGGTAATTCGGGCAATCATTGTCTTGGTCACAATCTCATCTGGAACTAGTTGGCCGGAGGCAATATACTGTTGAGCCTTCTTGCCCAAATCGGTATTTTTAATGATATTCTGGCGTAGAATGTCCCCCGAGGAAATGTGGAGAAACCCAAAAGTCTTCACAATACGATCCGAGATGGTGCCTTTTCCCGAGCCAGGTGCGCCGATTATCACCGCACGAAAGATTTTCGTATACATAATGAATTAACGATATTTTTGATTAAATTTATGCTGAAAGAGATAAAAATAAACAAATATTAGTTTACTTACATAGTTATTTGTCTATTATCATAACGAACGTAGTCTTAACCCACTCGGGTTTCTTATTACTATATTTGTTTTTTAATTTTTATTTAATTCATAATAATAGGCAAAATCAAGCAACTGGAAACTTTGAACAAAAATTTTGAAATTTCTAATAACTTGCTTATTAAGCAAGGTGTTAAGAAAATATTTTTTATAGAAATATTATTCTGGCTTAAAAAAATTTTGTTTAGCATTAGATAAGTTCTAACTATTTAATAACAAATCATAAATGTGCTAATCTTTATTTTGTCTCTGGCACGAATGGCCTTTCAGTGCTCATAAGCCTCCACATGACAATCATAGTGTAGCGCATACACTACAACAACTACAAGCGTGGCTTTTTTTTCAAGTTCTTTGTCTTCTCGTAGTAGTTGTTGTCTAGCTGTTATTGTTGCTGTGGTGGGTGCGCTCTTATCGTTCAAAGTCCAAACAAAAGCTAATGTCGCCGCGTGTTGTTTTGCTCGGCATCTTAATTTTGTTTTTGCAATTTTCTTGCATATCACATTTTTGCCTTTCACGTTCTTTCGCATTTTGAATTGGACGAAAATTAAGCACTTACACTTATATAAATAAGCAATGCCAATTTTTTAATGCATTCTTATTTTACTTACCCAAATATTCTTTTGAAATGTTATATATTTGTATAAAAACCGGTAAATGTATATCACTACCTGTTACGCTTGATTATTCGATTTTAATTTTAACTCACGTACTAATTATAATAATTTGTTGCGTATTAATCTAAATCAAAGTCTTGTGTGCTAAAAAATATACACACACAAACATAGGCACACAATCAGACACACATTCCCCCACTAATGTGGGTATCAAAATCTGCTTCTGCTGTTGCCGGCAGGCAAATATCAACTGAATTCAAACAGTGGTACACGCTTTATCTCGGGTTCGGTTTGAACTTCGTTTTGTGTCCAGACTTTTTATGCGCGTTGCTCGTCCGATTTTCTGTTAGGCGACTGCATTAACTGTGGTGCACCAATACACCAATAGCCTACGACCCTCTCTCTCTCTTTGTTTGTTTTGGACTCTTCATGTATGTGCGCATAAGAGAGCGCCAACAAATGTGAATAGAGCCGGTTTGAGCAATCAAAGTTTTTTTTTGTTGTGATTGTAAGAGCTTGTGAGAGGAGCGAACCACGCGTTGTTATTAATAGAAACACAATTGCACATGTGTCAGTGTGTGAACAGTAAGCTAAGAACACTATAAATTGTATCAACTGTTGATATCGGTAACAATTTTTAGATATACCCTGTAAACAAATATCGAAAAGCATATACGTGGAATCCTCATCAATTGCGTAAAACAAAAATATATAAATTGTTTTTTAAATGTGTTTAAATGTGAATATTGTTTTTTTTTTTTTTTTTTTTTTTTTTTTTTTTTTTTTTGTAATTTTAACAATATATAGAAAATATTCAATTTCATGACGTTAATTTTCAAGATTTTTGAATGGTGAAAACCATATATATAGATATATTTATATCATTATTTAAAATTAAGATAATGTTTGGGGTTTTTGTGTTCTGTAAAAAATATTTATTATTTGTAGATTAGAAAACGGTTTGTACATTTATATAAGAGCAACAATTTATAAAATTTTACCCTTGCCGATTGTTGGCTATAAAAGCAAACATCAAGATTTTGACTCCATATCTAGATATCTTTGATCATCGTATATTATATACAAATTATGTAAAATAGAATTTCGACTTTATTTGTAACGCATGCGGACCATGCAACAAATATGCTTTGTAAGCATCTTTATTTTGGTGTCCATGGTAGAGTTTTATGTGATTTATCAGATATCAATTACATTTTGAGTGATTAGTAAGCATACATAATAGAACTACGTACAAAGAGAAACTTAAAACTGGATGTGTGACTGAATTTCAATTTTTATGCCTTGTTACTGGCTGGGTTTGTGGATTTCTTCTTTAGTATATCCTTGTCACTTTCAATGATGCCTTGTTTGCGCTCCTTTTGTGCTTCTTTGATCATTTCGTCCACCTCTTCGATGGTGGGACCGTCTCCGGGTGGGCTTACGCTCCGTGTGGGACTAAAGCGCCGGCCATTGTTCCGCTTGTCGAAGTGCCAGCGATTCTGAAAACGTCCACGGCCACGGCCCCGACCGCGTGGCGTAAAACGCATGGGCTGATGGCGCCGGGGACTGTAGCTGCGCGATCGGGAACGAGTGCGTCGATATCGTGAAGCCGGTGACGGTGTGCGACGTGGCACAAACGGCGAGGGCGTGCGACGCTGCACAAACGGAGACGGAGTGCGACGTGGCACAAACGGCGACGGTGTGCGTCGTGTTCGACCATAGGAACGTGAGCGGGAGCGACGATTCCCAAAGCGTTGCTTGAAACCACGACCTCTATAGCGCTTACCTCCTCCTCCACCTCTACCGTAACGAGCTGGCGAATAACTGCGACTCCGACTGCGACTACGAGTGCGTCGTCTTCTCGATCTTGAGTAACGCGATCGGCTTCGAGTGTTTCGGCTCCTGCTCCGACTGCGGGAGCTGCCGCCGCGCCGTCGCGATGAGCGCCGCTCACGCGAGTGGCTTCTTGTGCGTCGTCTGGGCGAACGAGTGTGACTCCGACTCCGACTCTGCGAATGCGAGCTGAGCGGCGTGGCCAGACGTAGCAGGCCGAATTTATCCATCTGCAGTGGACGCTTTTTAATTTGAAATGAGAGCTTTTGTTGCTGCTGCTGCTGTTGTTGTTGTTGTTCCTGTCTATGATATTTGGACGCTGCCGGAGGCTGGTCATCATTCACAATAGCAGCTGCAGCGGCCGCGTATTTTGAAGTGCTTGGTCCCATCATCAGGTTGTATCCTGCTTCCGCCGACGATGAGGATGGCTGCTTGCGTAATGTAGTGGGTGCAGAAGATGCAGGCGGAGGAGGGGGAGTTTCTGAGCGTTGCTTTTGCTTGAAATAATTTTGCAACTGGGCCTTCAGCTGGGCATCACTGCTGCTGCTGCTCATGAGCCTGCAAAATTTATTATAAAAAAGAATCAAGTAAAACGTGCACAATAACGAAAGACGACTCTTTTAGCATACTTATTATTCCGGCTAATTCGTTATGCATGGAAGAGCGCAAAGATAAAATGAATTTATTTGCGGGTACTTAGAGCGGGTCAAAGATCAGGTTATAAATGAAGTTTATTGCAACCATAAAAGGCAGCACAATCAAGGACAATGGATACAATTTTAACAGATTATAAAATGGATATCAATCCATAGCTTAGCTCCTTCATAATCTGTGCTTTGACCCGCCTTGCAAGGAATACACGCAGTTACCTGAACGCCGCGTCATAGTCTATTTTCTTGAGCATTTCGAGTGCGGCCTCTGTACTCGTGAGTGAGTCAACTTCATCAGCAGACTTTGACTTAGATTTCTTATTTTCCTTGCGTTCCTTGTCTTTGTCCTTCTTCTTTTTGCCCTTCTTTTTGGACTTCTTGTGCTTGCTGGCCTCGCGCAGAAGCCGTCGCACACTGGTCACAGTGTCGTCGTCGTCCAGCTTAAACTCGTTGGCTGACTGGGAGTCGGTAACGGCATGCTTGTCTTGCTCTATGGGCAGATGGGAACGCGTTTTGACAGCTAAAATAGACATTAGGTTGGTTGAAGTATATTCTTGTAGAGAAATTCTTGAGACTTACGTTGCTGCTCGCTGTCGTTGTCATTGTCACTGGCACTTGAGGAACTAGACTCGTCTGAGGAGGCGATGTTGACGGTTGCGCCCGTGGAGTTGGGCAAATTGAGCAATTCGCTGTTGCGTTGCTTGGCCAGGATATTCGAGCTGTTGCTGGTGCTGGGAATTGCAGAGGCTCGATGTTGCTGCAGTGCATCAAGGGAGATGCGCGCCTGCTCATGCTGGGGCAGCAGATTAAGACAATCTGTGTAGGCCTTAATGGCATCCGGAATGCGGTTCTCCTCCTCATAGCTGCGTCCGAGTGCCACCAGGGTCTCGCCCATATATTTACGCGCATTCACATGGTACTTATTCAAAATTAGCGCCTTTTCAAAGTCATTCAGACCCTTCAAGAAGCTGCCGCGATTCGCGTACAGTGCACCGCGCGCCACTAAGCCTTCGACATTGCGCGGATCAATGTTCAGGGCCTTGTTCAGGCACTGAAAGGCCTCGACTTGTTGGCCATTCTTAAAGTGCTCAATGCCATCAGCCACGGAGCTGATATTATGTTATGCGAGTGTGTGAATGTGATTATGTGTGGGTTTGTAATGGATATAATTATACATATAATATATATATAATTATATATATAAGTATGTATGTTAATGCACGATGCTGATGCATCAGCAGGACAATCAATTCACGGCTGGCCGCGCTCGCTTAATCAGCTACTCAATATATATGTAGGTAACAGCAATATATATAGTTTACAAATTAATATATATATAGTTTACATATAGCATTTCTTATCAGCGAGCAGCCGTGAGTTGGGTTTCTAAAACACTTACCGGAACGCCCATTGGGAGGCCTGTTTCTGTCGCAGCTCTGGCGCGTATTCTGACTCGGGAAAACCATGCTTAATGTGGCTCATTAGTGTAAGACTATCATTTGGCTGTAGTCCATTCAATTGAAAGAGCACATCACAGTTGGGGTTCTCAAACTCCAGCGCTGCGTCCAACTGATCTTCGTAGTGCGGAGCACTGCCTGGCTCCAGATTATGTATGTTCCTAAGCACAAGTTAAGACAGATAAATCGTTAATTGATTGGAAATACTACATGACCAGGTTCACACACCGATAGTATTTGGGTAAATCTGTCAGATCACATAGGCCCAGCTTGAGATCAGAAGATGTCTTATTGTATACGCCTAACATGCCCAAAGTCAGGCGTTCCACGTCCGCTGACACGCTGCAAACTTCGCAGCGTAGAAAATCGTTAGTGGAAAATATATGTGGATTTCCCTGTTTGTCCAGTGGCAAAGGACCCCAATGCTCCTGCATGATAATGGCCTAAAATGAGAGTCACCTTTAATTAATTCCGAATTATAAATCATTGTCATGATTGCCAACCTTAATGGGTATATCCGCGAGGTAGAAGTGCATCGGCTCTGCTGTGCACAGTGGCTTGACTAGGATCCGATTCGCATTCGGTACAACTTTCTGCACTGAGGCAAACACAATGTCGCCCTGCTTCAGGGCACCCATACGATATGCCCATGCCTTTCGTTTGTCTTTTGGATGCAAATAGAACTCGATAGGAGGCTGTGGAGCATAACAGTTGCTCATTTGGGCTAGCCATGATTCCTCCATTACATTCCCCACCAGCTGCCGGTCGTACAGATCAGATGCTTTTCTTGCCAAGAACTGATGGATTTTCAAACGTTTAGCACGTTCCTGAAATGTGAAGTATTTCTGTCGCTCTTGGTAGACGCTGTAGTTGGGCTGCGTAAGATTTAGCCGGCGTAGATCCTCGACGCCGCGCTCATCGTCCCAGATCTTCTGCAATGGCTGACCATGGTAGCACAGTGCACGTGATATATAGTTGGCATTCATATTGTTGATCGGTTGTCGTCAGTTACACTCCATTACAATTTTCCCTGTCTGCAAATGTCCTGAAGTGCAAATGAAAAAATTTTGTTGAAAAACGCATGATGAATTGCATTGCTGTGTGAATACGTTTGCCAGTGCTGCTGCATAATGATCTCATATACTTATAGTTGCAGCACATGTTGTGCGCTTTTGTTTTTATTATAATTACTTGCCTGTTTGAGCTCAGCCAATTTAATTAAATTGGCTTGATATATGTTTTACAATGCCCGATGAAAAATCGTGTTTTCTGTTCGCAAACTAAGTGGCAACTCTGGCAATTCTGTTTTAAAAGATTCCAAGAAAACTATCGATATGCATGAGTGCTGCCATGTTAAGCAATAAGATTAATGGTCAATAAAAAAAAAGAAAACACAAGTATTTAATACAAAAAAATAAATATATACATTTTTAATATAGATTTATTAATTTATTAAGACTAGAGTAAATGCATTGAGCAAAACAATACTTTTAGCTGTAAATTATACCTTTAGCCAAGACAATAACCAATAGAGTTACCATTAACTGGCAGCACGCTCAGCTGATAAAATCCAAATTTTGAAAAGTATTATGCGTATCAATACTAATTAAAGGTGATTTATAAAAATAAATAATTATATTGTTGTCGCAATCAAATCTAATGTAAGGTATAATTACATCGAAGAATATGTGAAAATTTTAAGATAATTTTAGATGTAAATTAAGTTTGGTAGCTAAGACAGAAACGAAAATAGTGGTTGGCAACGCTGTTTTTATTTAGTCTTTAATAAATACGATAGATGTCGCTAATATATATTTAAAATAAAATATCTTTGGGCTTTCATTTATATTTTCACAGCTATTAAAATCCAGGTGACTGGCAAAGGGAAATGCAAATGGATGGAAATCTTGCGTAAAAACTCCAACAACAACGAATACACGCGCAGCCTCTTCTACACCAGCAAAGAAATCTACGAGCATAGCGAAACGCCTCTGCCCGAATTCGAGCCACGCGGCCTCGAGCTATCGCCCGGCGAGCACACTTTCAACTTTAATGTGGCGCTGGGTCGCGAGCTGCCCTCTAGCTTCCGCGGTAGCCATGGCAGCATCAAGTACAAGATGCGTATCCTCATTCAAAGACCCTGGACCTTTGATGAACGGCACACCATACCGTTTACGGTTGTGAAGAATATGCCCTTGCCGTCGACATATCGCAGCAATCCCACTCCGTTGGAGAAGCAAATCACCAAGACAATTAGCCTATTTGGCACACGACCCATTACCATGCTGGCCCTGCTGCCCGAGGACTTTGCCGTGCGCGGCGAACCGCTGCGAATCTGTGTAACCGTCATGAACAACAGCACCACGAATGTGGAGAAGCTGCGCTTCAAGTGAGTCATGGTTAAAGTGCTTGTCAAAACTTAACCTGCTTGTTAAATGTGTGTTCTTTTAATCTTGAACTAGTTGTCGAGACTGTTTAGAGGGTATTCCCTAATCAAATTTAGTCAAATTAGAATTGCAATAATTTACGAACTTGTTGTTTCTTTTATTTATTTATTTTTTTTTTCAAGATTTGTCAGCGGCTTAATTATATATTTTTTTTGATAAAAAACATCAATAAATCAAATAGTGATGTGCATTGCCAGGCAGGAAACGAAACTTCTACTTAAATATCAAATCAATTCACACTTTATCTTTATTTTTAGAGATAAATCGGTTTGAATTGGACCATTCGATAATTTCTAAATTCTTTGATTGAATCTAGCAATCATATACATTAGCCTGATGCAAATTTCTAGCGCTGAATACTCTCTTAGCTGTAAAAATATAGAGAACCAACCTGTAATATATTTGCCATCAGGAAATGAAAGCCTTCCTCAGGGAAAAACATCTTTAAAGAACTAGGTCAGAGCTGCATTTCCTTGTAGAAACTCATTTCCTTCGTACCTTTCTTTTTACTCCCACTGTCAGCACTTATTCCATTTGTGTATACACATATGTTTATATATGATAATAGAATTATATGAATTGTCTTCCATTAGCATACTGCAGTACGTCACCTACTACAGTCATGTGCCGCTGCGTGTGCAAAAGGTCGAGTGCATTGGGATTGCCAGCAAGGAGACGGGCGCGGTGAGCAAGAAGAGCGAGCGAAGCTTTGCCCACGAGCTGCTGATGCCGGATACGGCACAGCCAACGGATGAGCAGTTCAGCGGCGTCATAACCATATCCTACGAGCTGCGCGTTGAGGCTGTCTTGCGCGGCTTCTTTAAGAATCTGGTGCTTAACTTGCCGTTCAAGGTCTATTCGCAGGATGTTTCCGCCCGACTTGGCTCGGTGCGCCCATCGTTGCCGCCACGTCCCGACAATGGTCCACCAGGTATTGATGATGTTGCGGCCGCCGCTGCTGCTGTGCCTGGCAATCCCTTTGATCCTGTTGTTCCTACATCTGTGTATCCAGCGCTAGATTCTTCCATTGGTTCGCCATCGCATTCGTCGGTGTATAGCGAATGCAGCTCCTTGAACTCCACCGCCTCGGACTCCACGCTGAGTCCGGCCGTTGGTGGCGTGGAGCTGTCCTACACATCCGGCTCGCAATCGTCGCAGTTTGGCAGCCCCTCGGCCCGGGCTAGCTTGCGCAGCAGTTCCAATGTGCCCTATATGCCTTATGCTTCCAGCCCGCTGATGGTGCAATCGTATCCACCGCCACATCTGCCCCCGTACCCGTTGCCCGAGTCGCCACAGTATACGCTACTGGCTCTAACTCCTCCGCCAACGCAGCCTCCAGCTGGAGCCAGCGGCTATAGCCAATTGCCCTCTACATCGGCAGCATCTGGATCATATCCGCAGCAACGCCACCAAGCCGACGCACACGCATTGCGTAAGACCTTCCAGAATATTCCATTCAAATTAGAATTCCTTAATTTTTCTTTAATCAATTGCAGCTCCCTCCTACGACGAGCTCTTTGGCAGCGCCAATGCTCCGCCGGAATCGCCGAAGTAAGCTGACGAATCGCCCACACATATAGTTCATGCCGCCCAGTTATATCTAAGCTTTGCCAAGACTACATCAGGATTACTTTAGAGTGCTTGCAGCCCCATATGCCTACCTAAACATATTCTGGAGTTGTGTATCTCAAAACTAAAGGTTACAAGAAACGTATCTCGAATGATCAAGCGAGCAATTGCCATCAACTTTTCACACAAACTACTTACAATACGCATCATTGTAAAGCACTGATTGAAAATGAAATATATGCATACATAGCTATGTATATATGTATGCATATATACTTTCGTTATTTAACTTATGAATAAGTTTTGCGTAAGATATTCAAATGTAACATTTCAGAATTTGATCAGCAATTACTTTGCCTTTCAAGCAACGCCAATTTTGTGTTCGCACCTTTGTAAAAGGCGCAACTGATTTTGATGACCTACGGAATAGTTAGCTTATTGGCTTGAAATCATATTGTAAATGTTTCAAAAAATTACTAGACTTAAAGCAATGTATTCGAATATTTTAAATTAGTTAAACGAATTTTACACTGGAATATCGTTGACTTAAAGTACGTCTGAAGCATCATAAAGTATTTTTTCTTAAATATTTTTATTTTGATATTTTATGCTTTATCTAATGCACAAATTCAATTTTCTTTATTCAATTTATGCTTTAATTTTTATGACAGCCAACTGTTTTCTTAAAGACGAAACATTTGTGTTTCAGTTATCAATAGACTGAAACATAAAAGATTTTATTTATTTTTTAAATGTCATATATATACTCCAAAGAACAAATTTCAATCATTTTAAATCAATTTATTATTTAGCGGCACATTACTTTTCTTTTTAAGTTTATTCACGTTCGCAACGATTTATTGTTGTTGCTCTTATTTATTTTCCGCACCACATTTACACTTTATTCGTCGATAAAGAGAGAGGGAAAGAAATCCTACTCTTGAAATCGTCTGCGTACTCAGCGTTAATCGATCAAATCGATCGATGAATATTCGATAATCGAACTCTGCATACCATTGTCTCATGCAAAGCAAATAATTTTAGTCATAAGCTGCACAAAAGAAAGCGTAACATAATTTATTTCATTAAGGTGCTTTACATTATTATTCACTAAATATTTTTGGAATATTTTTATTGCTGTTTTTTGCATAAATATTTATATTTGATTTGTATTAGAATCAGAAAGAAACCAATAAAATGTTATTCTTAAAATACAAATGTGATATGCATTTTGTTATTAAATGAAGCTGCCGAAACTTAAAAACCAAATATTTTAATATTTTATTCAATTTTCTTTTTTCAATATATATATATATATATATATATATATATATATATATATATATATATATATATATATATATATATATATATATATATATATATATATATATATATATATATTTGTGTTTGGGGCACGCAAAATCCCGCAATGTGATTAACGTGCTAGGCTGACCACCTCCTTAGAAGCTACCTGTAATACAAGCTACACCTGTGCACGTGTTAAACAACAATTCCAACTGCTAGACGGGGTTAAGTGCGTTCCGCAACACTCTGCTTACGTCGTTCCCTCTCTAGCATATTCTACAAACGATGTGTAGGATAAACGTGTGCGGCTTTTCCAACAAGCAACGGAAGTGTTAAGTCAGTTGTAATTGTTTTCCTACTTTTTGTTGCCAGTCAAACAACAAGCACGACGACAATTTAGTTTCTCCCCAGCTGCTGCTGCTGCTGCTGCTGCTGCTGCTGTTGCTGTTGCTGCTGGTGTACCTGCTGCTTTTTGCGTAGTCTTAGTAACCATAAATTATATTTTCTACAGGGTATGTGTGTGTGTGTGTGTGTGTGCATTGGAATCGCAGGGCGCAGCAGGAAGCGTCTGGGGGTAGCATGGGTAGCATACATAAACAAAATTGTTAAATAATAGCGACATTTAGCGGAAGTCTAATGCCTTTTATTCAGAGACCCGCAACATGTGCGACAAACGCTCGAGCTCTCTCGGCTCTGCTTTTATATCAAATTATAGAGGTGTTAAGGGTCGACTCTCGACGCTAACGACACGAAGCACAATGCACGAGCCATGAGGCATCAGACATGGCTCCCATTGGAACTTGGCGCCCACGCCCACGCTCAGCGACTCGACTAACTGACCAGCTTCGGCTAAATGTCTTAATAGTTCTTGTTGTTCGTCCCGCTCACAGAAATGTAATTTCGAATAGTACAACTTCTCGTTTCTGCCACGTAGACCTTCTAACCAACTGTGGCTATTCTGATTTTGGCATTAAAAACGTGCCACTAACTGATATTAAGCATTCGCCAGCTGTGACCGTCGTCTAGGCCAGCACGAACTTGGCCAGAAATTCAATTTATATCTAAATTGTTGACTTGGGTCACAATTGAAATGATTTTTTTTCTAACTATGCTTATAATAGATAAATAATATAAAATATAATAAATAGAAAATTAATTATTTTTTCTTTTACATAAATTCTTAAATCTTGTAATTTTTTGTAATATATTGTAATATATTTCTTTAGCTCATCTTTATCAAACTCCTTCTGTCTCACTCAATGCACATTTCCTTTTCTTTTGCTACAATATTTTAAATTTGTTATTCATTATTATTTTAATAAGCCCGATAATGAGTTAATAAAATCAACAGAGCTTGAAGTATGGGGTTTCCTTATTGGCATTTCCGCAGCATGTGGCCATGACAAAAAGAAGAAGAAGAATAGCAATGTATCCAAACTCTGTCTGTCTAGCTGTCTCGCAAAGCAGCTGGTTCGCTTTTTTGGGGAAATTAGTTATTTGCCTGAGACAATGGAGAAAAACGATTGAGATCGGGCAGAGCGCAAAGCATACTGCCTAATGCCGAATAACCAAATCAAAACTAATCGAGCAGAAGTTAGTGCAACTGTCTGCTCGACTGTCGCAGCAGGTGCTGCCGGTCGGTGACTGGACCGTGTCTGTCCATTGGCCGTTGGCCGCAGTGAAAATGGTTTTAAATTGCCGCCTGATTGTCTTTCAACTCTTGGCTCACACTTGTGGCCATGCCCGCTGGTCACGGCGTCGCCCTTTGGCTTTCAACCATTCGCCGACTCCAAATTTAATCAAGCGCACAAATTTTTGCACGTACGTTTTTCTATTTCTATTTCTATTTCTATTTCTATGCTATTCAATGGGTGCTGCGAGAACTGCTGCCGGTACAGCTGTTGGTCACATGTGTTGCAGAGCTCCGCCCCCATTCACTCACATACTCACACAGTCACACAGAGTGACAGCCCACAGCACAGTTCATAGCTGTCTGTCAGTGTGAATGGGCGTGAAACGAGCTCAGCTTTAGGGTTTGGGCGGGCAACAGTTGCCTAAGGGCTGCGACCCTCTTGTCATTATTGCTGCCCGCTCTGAGCCAGAGTCGCTTCATTAAGCATGTTTGTTGTTGTTGCTGCTTAGATGAGCTCAAGCTGTGCGTCATTGTGTAAAAGTTGCATTTGAAGTTTTTGATTGTGGGTCAGTTACACTGACAGAAATACACAGTTAAATCGGGCCATAAATGAACAAACGGAATTATGAATTATTGTTTATGGTTAGGGGAATTTGTAAACTGGCTATTTTCTCAATATGTAGTATACTCATTGCTATTTCATTCATGTATTTGTTATTAATATGATGTAGATTAATTTCTAATTAATTAATTTCATTTTGTTCCTTTAAATACGTATATAATATTACTTTTGTATTCATTTAGTTTGTGTTATCTTTTTTATATTTATTTTTTCTTCATTTTAATTATTGACAATTATTACTTTTATTTAATATATTCTATTTCGATTTCAATTATTTTCTTTACAAAAATTAAAGTTAAATTTTGTATTTTTATAAAAAACATATTTTTATAATTTTTTGTTTTATTTTTCATGTTACGTTAATACAATTGTGGAGAAGACTTTTATTTGCAATATACGGCAAAGCAAATAGAAATAAGTTTTTGAAATGGCATTCATATAAAATGTTTTCAATTTTCGTTTAGAAATATGCTTTTATTGTGGTATATGAACCACAATTCTAATGCAGACTTTGTTGCCATTGGCAGTTGTCAAATAAGTTTTTGGTCACAGTTGATTTTTCTTGCAACTTGTTGTGGTGTGGCTGCTGGCTAGTGGCCACAGACGCACGTGCCGCCCACCTAAAGGACCCGTAGCCGGTGCTCTCGTCCCTAATTCAACCACATGCAACAATATGTTGCAATTTCTGTTAATTTTGTTATTGAGACACGTCTTGCACGAACTGCGTCACAGCTTGCGGTGAGTATATTCAGCGTTCAACTGCAGCAACGTCTGCTTTTGTGGGATGATTGGCTGCTGGCCTGATTGATACGCCTTGTTCTATGTTCTGTTGCTATTGGGCATTAAGCCACAGCAAAAGCTTGCGGTAAGCATATAATTTCATAACTAAAACCAATGATTTTTATTTTCCCAGAAATTCCAAAGCACTGACCGATTCTCAATAAGCCACAACAAAGCGCATGCTAGCCAGAGCAACTGGAAGCCAAAGACCACATTGCTTTGTGCACAGTTCAGCAATATGTTTATTTTTTCTCCTTTTTGGTATTTTTAACTTGCTTTAGATTTAATTAATTTTGCTTATATATTCCACGTTGCGTATGCGTAATTTATAATTTCCCATAGAATAGTTTTATGTTTTAATGCTACTTAGCTGCTTGCATAGCTGAACATATTTATATTACTTTACTTTTATATTACTTTACTTACAGAGATGAAATTACATTATTTGCGCGTTTTCTTTTTTCAAATTTTATTTTAATTCTAAACAAATTTAATCTAAATTGAAATACTGAAAAAAAATATAACATTTTTGTTCATCAGAAAGGGTACTCGAGTGCCAGCGTAAAAAATATTTTTCACTCTTTCCGTTTTTTTTTTTTGGTTTTTGCGGCAACTGCTTTAACTGAAAACAAAAAACTTTCAACTCGTAAAAAAAAAACTTTGATTAATGGTAAACAGAAATATTTTTGTTTTCAGTTATCAAATTCTTTATTCAGTGCGAATTGTTTGAATAAATTTGCAATTTTTTCTGCAGTTTTAATAGTTTAAATCAGCAATTATCGCATAAGAAACAACAGAATTTAATTGTTTTACAGCTAAACCAATAAATGCCGAAACATGTTGGATTATTATGATCATTAGCTGATTATTGCGCGGCAATAAAAACTATTTGCGTAACAATAAAAAAGTAGTGGCAAGTTGAAAAATGTATATAAATTAACACCTTTGGGGTAAACAAAAACTGATGTGATATATACCCTGTAAGTAAATACATGTATGTGTATAATCATAATTTTAAATAATCAATTGTAAATGCAACATATCGAAAGTCAAGCTAAAATTCAGTTGTAATATTTATTTATCAAATAAATTACATTTTTTTTATAAATTTAATTAAAGGGCATCAACGATACGGAAATCATTTAAATTTATGCATGTTAACATGTCAAAGTTATTCGCTTTAATCAAATTAAAATATGCCAACCATTACATTTTTTTCCCCGAAATCAAATATTTGATAAAAAACTGATAAAATCATATTCGAGCTGTGTAACGCAGAGAAAAAACGATTTAAATAAGTTATTAGTTTGCAAGCAAGCATAAAATTTGATTTGTTCAGATCCGCAAATAATTGCGAAATGAATTTCAAATTAAATGGAAAACACAATTATTGCTATAAACAATATTAAAAGAAAACAAGTGAGAGTGCTCCAAAGGGGAATGCCCGACGAGATGATTCCCTGAGTTCTACGTTTCTCTTTGCCACATGTGCATACATAACAAAGAATATTATTCTATGCATATGCGAATATATGTATATGAGCTAGAGGACTTACAGTGAAAGATATGAATAGTTAACGAATTTTTTATCTAAATCCACTCAGCTCCCAAATCGGTACAAATCTTTAGTATCTGATGTTTTTCGTATATCCCTGTATTCAAAATATTTAAAATGTAAACTCATATTACGTATGTAAATAATACATATCTGTATGTATGTCCATCAGCTCATTGTCTTGGAAGTACTTTACGTTGCAACATTCATGTCTCAGCTTCAATTTTCGAATTTACTCGAACTTGGCAATTATGTTTGCGCAATATAGTTACACAGTTTTGGCAAGTGTTTTCCTGACGCCTCAATGCATTGCCATGCCGCCCATATGCAGGTCAGACAAAATTGTTGGAGAAGAGGTACAAGTTTAGCAGACATACATTACTCTCATATGTGATATACATTTGTAGTGCTAAATGATCAAAATAATTAAATGTATGTATAATAATTGTGTTTCAGTGTGCTCATTATATGCCAAAGTGCATAGCATAATATAAGTGATGGGAAAAAATTGTGGCTCATGTTCGAATTTATGAGTTCAGAGCATACCCTTTCGTTTAGCCCATGTGTCATATGTGTTCAATTATTCAATGTATATGTTGGTCGAAGTTAAAAGGCACAAATTGAATTGAAATGCCAGCTCAATTAATTTCTGGGGCTATCTGGCTCAAATAAGTTAGCTGCACAAGGATATTAAATTCAATTTACAAATATGCGACAGCCGAAACGTTTGCGCTGAAGGGCCAAAGGGGTTGCCTAATGGGATGACGATAGCAACATAAAATGTGTAAGACCTGAGGGATATCCAATCATTGGAAAGGTTCATATCATTTTTTTAAATTTTTTATATTGTAAAACTAATAAAGACTCAAAGCTTAGTTTAGTTAAAAAAAGAAAAAAAAGATATATATATATATAAATTTAATTTATTAAATAATGTACACATTATAATGTTATAGGGTATATTTATAGCTAAAATTACTAATATATATTAAATTTAATTTATTAAATAATGTAAACATTATAATGTTATAGGGTATATTTATAGCTAAAATTGTTGGGCAGCATATACTCAAGCCCAAAATGAAAATCAAAGTTATTATTATCATAACCAAAAATGAAATGTTTTGAATAGTTTGGCACGAAACATGACCAGTTCGTAGGACAGGTAGTCGAATCGCATTCTTCTTCTACCATGGCAGTTAAGCTAAGTAAATAACTTTGCCAATGGCCAAATTAATAGAATACAAATATGTCGAGTCAACGTAGAAATGTTAACCAAGAGTTGATTAGTCGCCATGCCGCACATTTTTCACATTGAATGCAAATTGATTCAAATATTGGCATTTAATTAAATGCAAACAGACGCTACCTGGCCTTACACAAAATTATGTGGACTGCCACCTGACCCCACCCTACTCACCTACTCGCCTTCGTTGAAGAACTTCATTTGAATGCCAACAGGCGGCGCGGCGTTTGTAAACCAAGTCACAAAAATGCCTTTTGCATTTGCATTTCTGTACAATTTAAAGCGCCAGTTGACAGAGCAAAGCACAGTGGGAGTTGACACCCCATCGCAGTCCATTGTCAATGCCATGTAATTGTTGTCCGACTCGACTGTGTCTGGAGCAGCCCTGCAGTTATTTGCATTCAAATCGCAATTTTTGTCTCATTAGGAACGAGCGGGGAACGAACCGAGCAGCCAGTGTGCTGGCCCTGAAACATGGCCCACCTCGAGGCTTGGCCCTTCCAGCTAAAACTCAGACATAGTCGAGTGCGAGCCCGCTTAAGTGTCCCAAAGTTGCGTCGCCTCCAAAATAAATGCCAACAAGTCAGCGAGCCGGTCATTCAGCCGGACAGACTGATATCCTCCATGCCGTAGCGCGTCTGGCTTCCCATCCCAAGTTGACTTTATCGCCAGCGGGCTTAAGTTTAATTTCACTCCAATTTTCATTGTACAATTTTCACATTTCTCGAGTATTGTGCTAAGGGTTGCCGCTGCTGCTTGCGCTGCCACTGCCTCTGCTGTTGCTGCCGCTTTGCAAACTGATATTGCCTTTTAAGTAAATCAATATCAAATGCCTTGGATTTAAGTTTGCCAAGCCAAACGACGACAGGGAAAAGTATATATAGACACACATATATATCCATATATATCAGTATACATATATACATATAAAATTATATGTATATATTTGGTGAAAAATGTTTGTAAATGTATGTAAGGAGATTTCAGTTAAGATATATCGATAACTGAATGCGCTTTGGCGTGGAAAGATACAAAAATATAAACAAAATTATTATATTTCTTATAATTATAATCAAACTAACTAATAATGCATTTTTTTTTGTCAAGATTATAAAATAAAAGAAAACAACTCACTTTTTGTGATGACTTCCTTCCACATTTAAAGTCTATTTAGTTATTTATTTTTGTATCGCATCTACTGTGTAATTCCTTTCCTAGATATTATTTTTTCTGAAAGATTTCGAGTTAATAAACAGAAAATTATATTTAAGAATAAAAGGCATTTCATACATTAAGATGTTAGTGTTAAGTAAAGCTGAAAAATAAATATTACAAAATAATTACAAATATTTGATATTCTTTAATAATAATAATAATAATAATAATAATAATAATAATAATAATAATAATAATAATAATAATAATAATAATAATAATAATAATAATAATAATAATAATAATAATAATAATAATAATAATATCATAATAATAATAATAATAATAATAATAATAATAATAATAATAATAATAATAATAATATTGTATTCCAATATTCTGCATATTAAATACTGCAATGAACATACCTTAAGCTGGATAGAGTATCCTTCGTGGGTCGCATTATGCGAATTTTTGTGATGATGAATGGAAATTTGGCTCTGTGTGTATATCTGTGTGTATATTTTATGCGCGCGTTTTTAATTTGCCAAAGTGAAAAGCAAATTTGTCACAATTTCATTCGCAGTGTTATTGGATTGAGCCGCATTTGATGAAGAGCAGCTTTCATTATATTCGGTTTTTCATTTCGTATTTTTCACTTGTTTTTCACAGATCTTTTTTTTTTTTTTGACTGGTTTGTAGTGGAGCTCAAGTCGTTGTGCGGCTAATGCTTATAAATTATATGGCAGCTTTCAAATTGAAATCCGGGACGACAACTCAAACGAATTTAATTGAAAAACTGCTCTCGCCGCGTTTTGCATATAAATCAGTCAGTTGGCCTGGTTGGCTGGCTGGTCTAGTTGCTGGGGCAAGTGGCAAGTGGCAAGTGTGCATGGCAAGCGACAGCCTTGGGCTCGACAAACAGCATTTGCATCCATTGACAGAGCCGCTGATATAGCGATAGACTCACGGTTCTAACTATTCGTATAGCCTAAGCGTTCGACGTTCCGCGTTCGCTTCAGCTCACATGCACGTCGAACATTTGGGCAAACAAACGTGGACCGTACGGGTCACTGCATATTGGGAACATAGCGGGGGCGTTGCAGCTAGCCACGCCCCATCTGCATAGCACACACACACACACAGACACACACACATGCAATGTTCGCTTTCAATTAGTAATTTGTCAGCGAATTTCGGCGCTCGGTTTGTGCAAATTACGTATACGTTAAAAAAAGAAAGAAAAATAATTGAAAATCCGTTGCAATTCAATTGTGAGAACTAGGAACAAAAAAAAAAAAATATTTAAAACTACAGTTTTTTTATTATATGTATTAAATATATATATATTAAGATAACACCTTCCTAGTCATTTTGTCATTTTAACTTTTGCTCTTGTTTGAAAAATATACAAAAAATATATACATATTTATTTTTTAATGAAAGTTTTTCTTTTTTGTTGAAGCAAAGTGTTGTAAAATTTGTTATGAGAGCTCGCATAATGAGTCACAATTTTGTAAAAGAATTAAAAATATTCAATTTCATTAGCAGTATAAAAAGTTAATATGTCAGGTATTTTTTTTTTTTTTTTTTGAATATATTTATTATATATTTTCTCGCAAACTTCTTAGTTAATACAGATTTTTAGTCAGTTGTTTGTGATGATATTCTAATATTTGTTTAATGAATATAATATTTACATTTATAGAAACATATATATTAGAGTTAGTTTGTATTATGACCTCTTTATTAAGGAAAATATATTAAGTGTTATATTAAATGCTATTTATACCATTTATTTACATCATCAACATTTTTATAATCATATATTCTATAAATATGTATATAATTTAATAATTCTATTTATATATTTCTATTAAAATAAGCATATATTTAAGAGACATTGTCGGTAATTCAATTAAAAATATTTAAACACAATTTATATTTTTGCATTTGGATATATTTACATATTTTCTGTTCTGTTTATAAAGGTTTATATTCTGCATCAAATAATATTTGCTTTACCCACATTGTATATAAACGTGCACAGTCGTTTACATTTTTAGATTTGTATAAACAGAATGTTAATTAATTTTTTTTTTTTTTTTTGTTATTGTCTATGATAGCGGCACCCGTGTACACATACGTGGCTGTAGATAGCTACGCGTCAGTAGTCACCTTTTTCACCCAACATTTGGAACCTTTGGGCAAATTAAGGCTTATTTTCATGTTTGGTAAATGGCATGTAGACATTATCACGGTCAACGGGTTTTAATTAGTGATTTGGCTGCAGGAAATGACGCAAGTCAAAGTGAATTTAAAAGCCCAATGTTGCGCACGGCTGTGCTTTCCTACTTTTAGGTGCATAATTTTCTACAAATATACGCATATATATATTTATCGCGTAGTGTGTTCAGTGTGGTAGAGTGGAGGAGAGCGAGGGAGCAATGTAGATGCATCTGCGAAATTTAATTCGATAGTCGAAGGATGCATAACTCAATTTGTACACCATTCAATTGGTAAAATGATGCCATAGGTGAGTTATTGTGCATACTCATGCGTGCGAGTATTCACTGTAATACGAGATACGAGCTGGAAGTTTTAATGAGCATAACAATAAAGTTGCAGTGCGGCTCGAACAGGTAGCAACGCCGAATTGAAACTAAAAACGTCTAAAATAAAAAGAAAATCAAAATCGAAAATTAAATAATTTCTGTGTAGATTAAGTTGTATAAAATATAATGAAATCATGTTAAAAACAAACCACAACAAAAATAAAAATAATAATATGCGAAAATTTAATATGAGCAGAGGTGTGAAAATAAATTAAAATAAATAAAATATACATAATTATATCCGAAACTCGAAAAAAATTCAATGAAGCCATGCAAATGAATTTAATTATCAAAAATTGTAAAAACGCAGGAAATTTTAGAAAACCCTATAAATATTTTACGTTTATTTAATTTAATTAATATATTAAATATATATATATATGTTGGTTAATAATATTTATAAAAATAAATTTTATATATATTTATCAATTTTTAAATACATACATATTTTTTGCTTAAGCTTCAGATTAAAGCGCTTTGTGAAAATGTGTGCAATGTCTGTATGGTTAAATAATTGAGTTCGTTCTTTCAGATCTATCCTTAAGATACATAATTTTGGTGTTTGCTTGAGCGCCTGAAGGCGTCATAAATACTTATAATCGCATTTTGTTCTTCTCTTGCCTTGTTTTCAATGCCGCAGCATTAATCCATATGGGTAATGTAGCCATTTATGTATGTTGGGCTTGAAGCAATCGAAAGACTCTAGCACACGTACATACATACGTACGTATGTATGCTTGTATTCATATTTGCACTTGCATTGTGTTGGATGTGTTGGTTGGGAAGAGTTTTATACCTTTAGTTTTATGCGAAATTATGGCACATTAGCAGCATGACGTATTTATAAGTTTTTGCTTGGTGCATAGCAAAAGCAAAGCGCCTCAAGGCGAACAATACGACTCGTGCGCAACTTCATCAGTCGTATGGAAATGTATTCACACACACATGCACACACAGCTGCAGTTGCGAGTACTTAAACAATATAAGGACGGAAGTAGCAAATAAAATTCAAATTTGTGCCAAAGTGTTTCATGTTGAGCTGGCGAGCGGGGAACTTTATGTAAAATGCTCTGCAATTGATAGCGAAACTCTAATGTGAGCCCATGTAACTGTAACTGTGACTATGTGCGTGTGTGTGTGTGTGGGTGTGTGTGTGAGCCAGTACTTTATGCAATTGCTGTATGTGTGTTGGCGGTAATAAATTTTACTCGCTGCGCTATTTTCAAGTTCCATATTGCCTTTTATTATTATTCTCGCTGGCTTTGGGCGCTTGCGTTTCCCCTGTATATGTGGTGGGCTGTGTTGGTTACAATATTATTATGTTAATTAGTTTTTGATATTTCAATTGTAATAACAATGCTCGTTAAACATAAGCTGATTTCATTTTTAAGTAGAATTAATTGCAATTTTGAAGCGATGCTGTATATATTTGTACCAGATCAGGATATTTTGAGGGTGTGAGAATGTTTAACAAGTAGAATGAAGCATATCAGACTCCATAATGTATGTACGTTCTAGGTCAGGTTGGCGAATCAAGCTTATATAGCTTTGGTTGTCTGTCTCTCAGTATAAGCGTACGAGCGATCTCGTCAACTATAAAATCTAGTGATTTGAAGTATACAATGTGTACTAATTATTGTTCCATTAATAGCTGTAAAATATTGAAAATTCTAATTTTTAACGGTAATTCCAACCGATTCGATTTTTTTTTTTAATTTCATACCTCTGTTGTTGTTTCTTTCTTAAATTCATAAAAAACATTTAGTAAATTCACGCATTCGAATGAGAGTAAGCAATGCGTGAGCTTGTGCGTGTATGTGAGCAGTGAGAGCGCCTGGCTTTGCAAACGGTCTTCAGTGCCACATACACATGCACACATTCACGCTCACGTACGTTGTTGATGGGTTTAACGACAGCAATTCTCGCATATATACACACGATTGCTGACCGATCGCTACCAAACTTCTGGGAGAGTCAACGCAATCGGTTACTCTCAGAGTTCTTTTCTCTGTATGATCGAAGACACTTAGTTATGTACATTGAGAACAGATATTTGTGAGCTATGGTTGTGTGTTATGTATAATAAAAAATTAAAATGATTAATATATCAGCTGTCGACAGACTTCATTGTATCTCATAGTTCTTTTTTTTTTATTATTTTAAACTTTTTTTATTTATTATTTTAAAATTCCAAAAAATGTGAATTGCTGAAAAAAAGTAGATATTCAATATATAGGCAACTTTTGTGTTTCCCTTTAAACGAATGCTCAATAAAAAGTTTCGTGATCGTCTTTTTTCCTTTAAAAACCATGCCACAATACTGAGATTTAAAATGTTTTTATGTTAACGTTAATATGCTTATAAAACAAAAGAAGTAAAAGCTCATTTCAGTTCAAACTATAACGCTGTAGGAATTAAAACCTTATTAATGACAGATGTTGGATTTAACTCGTATACAATTTATTGATGAAAGTGTTTGATAAAATATTTTGTATAGAAACCAACAGTCTGAATTGGCTACTTAAAGCTTATATATGTGTGAGATATATATATATATATATATATATATATATATATATATATATATATATATATATATTATTATGTGCAAGATCTTTTCAGAATTAAACAAGAATAATAAAAACGAATCGTGGAATGTTTTGCAGTATTTTTCATTAGCTCATTCACACGTTCAGAACCGATTCGTGTATTGCGGCCGATGCAAAAGAATTTTAATACTCATTAAATGCCAGATGGCATAGCATATCAAAATCATGGCCATGAATGGAGGCAGCGGCGCTTTGTGGTGGCTGAAAACGAATGAATGTATTGGCGCTGGAACCCAGCTGCATATTAACAATAATTTCCCCAAATGTGTGGTTACGTTTAAGCCAGCCAAACGCCAAAAATTCAGCGCAATAATAATTGCCATTGCGTGTGAGTACTGCGTGAATATTTGTGAGTGTAGGTGTATGTGATGTGATGTGTGTGTGTGTGTGTGTGTGTGTGTGTGTGTGTGTGTGTGTGTGTGTGTGTGTGTGTGTGTGTGTGTATACAATTATTAACATGTATGCCACACACAAACACAAAATGTCTGGCCAATCTACGGAGGGGTTAAGTACTACATAAACATATATCCCGTACAAGAGCAACAATAACAACGACAAATGTGTGAAACAATAATAATGTCGATATATGTGCGTGTGTATGTGTGTGTGTATGTGTGTGTTTGTGTATGCGTGTGTAAATAATGACAAATATCTACAAGCGTGCACGCGTGTGTCTGTGCCATGGCTCCACTTGTGCCTTGGGCCACATTGTTGCGCCTTTTGGCCTTTTGTTGTGGCAATTAAATTAAGCTTAACATTTCCCCAGCTCCACGCGCAATGTATTGAAAATAAATTCTTCGAGTCTTATTTTTCATGAACATGCAGTGCACTTATGGGAGGGAACATGGGAGTGAGAGCACCTGAGCCTGATGGGCGTGGCATTGAAATAATTATGTAGACTACCTTAATGTCACACCAGAGATTTCAGCTCAACTAACAAATGTGGACAACTAATAAGCAAATTTATGTGAATACTACAACAATAATGCTACAAACTACCAAATTTATATAAATTACATATATTTTTATTAGAATGTAGTCTATATAATTTAGCTTATTTTTATTCACATTTAAGATTTTTCAACCTGATGAATGTGAGCGAGTCAATATACAAAAATAATTAAATTCTGATTTAGCAACAAGAATTTGTGCTACATATTTTGTAACTATATCTTTCAACTTAATAATGAAAAATTGTATTTTGAAATGTGACATTGGAGAATCTCTTTTACTTAATATTATTTAATCAACTTTGACATTCAGAGAGTCGGAACTTTTGGTTTCTCTGCTAGTGGAACGTTCAGTTACTTTGGCAACGCAATGTCGCTTCGCTGTTCATGAATTATATGCATACCATATGCAGTTGTTATATGTTTGCATTTTCAAGCTTCTGCTTTATTTCATTTGTTTTTAGGCATTCATTCTACTTAACAGATTTCCAAACTAATATTGTACTAATATATAATAAAACCAAATTAATAAATATTTTATGCTACGTAAATAATTGTTAGTGCAACTGTTAAAAACATGGATTTGAGTTAAATTTATTTAGCTGCAATTTGTGACATTTATCTGGAGATTTATTGGACTGCATAAAATTTCCATTAACGCTAAAACTAAGCAAACATTTCTGTTTTCATACATTCAACTTATGTATATAAATTTAGCCGTTCTTGTGTTCTTTTGGCCCAATGGCTGAATAGTCTCGGCAACACCAATGTAAATACAACAACAATTACAACAACAACAAGCAAGCACAGTTTGGTAGGTAAATAGAATTTAACAATGCACAAAAGCTGCAAAGCAGTCAGGCCATGAATAGCAAATGAATTTCAAGTAAATTTACAGAGAATCGAGTGACATAAAACGTTTGAGCCAGTCGCATCTGACAAATATTGAATGTGACTAAAATGATGCCAAACCGACAATTGTCAGATGAGACTTGCACAATGCCTGCGTGTTAGCCAGCTTATCGATGTTTCACCTTGTTAATGTCTGCCATTCAGCGAATGTAAATTGTAAAATTTCGTGCAGCACGAAAATTTGTTTGTTTTGGTTAAGCTGGATAAGACACTTGGAAAATTAAGTTGAAAACAATTTGAGAGTTTAGCATAACATTTGATGAACATTCTGTTCATTGAAGACCTTAAGCTCTTTAAGTATTGTTTGTGATAAATTTATTTATTTTCGATATGAAACATGATTTCATAAAATACTAATATTATAAGTAAGAGATGGGAGTTTTTTAAAAGAGTCAACTGAGTGTGTGTGTATGAGAGAGAGAGGGAAGCAAAGAGAGACAGAGAGCTATAGATATAGAGAGCGAATGTGCTGCCATGCACATGAGTTTCTACCATGTCTCTTAAATAACAGTTAACCGTTCGAATGTTCACGTACTGTTCATAAGATCAACCGGAATAAATCATATACACTCACTCTCACTTTGGAACAAGAGGGTTCAGTTCTTTTCGATTTTGTTTTGGATTGAGTGCTTTACGTTCTTTTCGTATTGATGCTCTTTTTCCAAACATCGTTTAGCGAACGATACGACTGACGCTCGTTAAATGACTGAGACTCAAGCAGATGAATCAAAGAGTCTATGAAATCGGTCAACTCTTTCATATACCCATATACATAGTCATACTCAAGTACGTTATTAATGTGATTAGCGAATATAACTCTTGCAAACATATCAATGCATTCACATAAGACTTTTTGCTTGATAAAAATCTATCAAACATACCTGGCAAAACTTCCGACCTTATCTGGCCAATCGATAGCAAACTATTTGAGTGTTACAGACATTGAGAAATCGTCAACAGATATTTATGAGCTCTGGGCCCTTGTATAACTCAATCATGGAGATATCTTAAGATACTTCAATATTTCAAGGACATGACATGTTTATTAAATTTTTAAACAAAACTTTCTAATATGTTAGCTTTTCGCTCTAATATTATTCACGCACAGCACTATGTGTTGATTGTCAATTAATTTAGTCCATGATAATTTTATGAATTTTATGTTTGCACTTTTGGCCTTGTCTTTGGGTTGTAATTTATCATTTAAATATTTGCGAAACAAATCTTTCAGCTTTGAAAATAGTGATAATTGATAAAAAAAAAAATACTAATAACAAATAAATAAAAAATACAAAACCATACAAGTCCAAAATGGCTGCCAATTGCATAGACTCACTTTTTAAATTTATATTTATTTTCATTTCTTTGGTAGAGTTCGAAAGGCTTGACAAGGCAATCACAATTGGCTATTCATATTTAATAATCTAGGCATTTAGTATTTCGGCTTTTGAAAAATAATGGCTTACATATTGACCGCATTGCATAGTAAATTATTTTTTAAATTTAACTCTGCAAACAAAATGTTAAGCCTTGAGAAGTATTTGAGTCATGAAATAAAACAAAAATATTGTCAAGTTTCTTATGCTAGCAAAATGTTCAATATGTAAATCATCTAAATCAATAGATAAAGTAAAACGAGATGCGACATCACATTTTCTTCGTTAGAGAAGATTTATTTCTGTTCAATTGTTTTTATATTTTGTTTTTAAGATGTATTACTTATACAAAAATATATGAATTTTCATAGTGTAGGAATCTATCCACTCGATTTCATTGATTTATTTATTTGTTTTTAAAGTTATATTTTATTAAAAGGAAGCATTCACAATGCTCCCGATAATTTTTCTGTTTTACCTACGCGTGCTTTCACAGTGTTATTATTATTATTATTAATATCAGATTATTAAAGAACTTTTTAAAAATTAAAAAAAAATTTAAATATTTGATTGTACTTAGAAATTAAGTGGAATTACGATAAGGAAGGGCAAATGTTCACATTGAAAATATCAACCACCGATTAATTTGATAACGAAATGGAGAAAAAGAATGGAGCGAAATAAAAGAAATCTGAACTCTAAAAATAAGTGTTAGTTTTTGTTATTTTACATCAGCAGAATCACCACTGTCGAAGTTCCGCCTTTGGGATGGGATGTTTATCATTTGAAAATATTGCTCCCTTACAAAATCTGTTATAAATATATATTTTTGATAGAAAATAACGAAATATCATTGGAATATGTGACATAATAGGATTTCAGGCTAAGCACAGTAAAAGTTATTTACCCTAATGAGTTATTATTATTACATTGAGTATGTGAGTGTGAATGGATGTGTGAGTGCAAAACAGCGGGTTGCCCTGCCGGAAAACAATTATAATTACAATAGCCATAAATGTAAATTACAATAAACAGACATACAAGAAGTTGGGAAGTGTGTGTGTATGTGTGTTGTGTGTGCTGTGTGTGTGAGAGCTCTCCGACTGCTTAGAGCAGGAGTCGAAAGTCATTTCCATTCATGTGCAACACACTTGACCAGGAAAACAGGCAGCACCATGGCACGATTCAGTTTTACTGCTGCTGCCAAAAAGTCGCCTATAAAATTTTGCACTTTACAATGCACTCAAGTGGAGCGCTTGAGGCGGACGGAGGGAACGAGAGGGAGCCGAAGAGAGACCAACAATGGCATAACTGTGAATTTAGATTACTTATGATGATAATGAGCTGGCGCCATAGCAAGAACAACATAACAGAAAAGTGGATTTCCTCCCAACCAGCTGCAGAGCATTTCAATGAACAACAAAGCGCACTCCTTGATGCGCCTTTAACGATCTCCAATTTAGCATATGACGCGCCAAGCAACTCTTTTTCTTATTCTACTTCTGTCCGTAGAGTAACTATGTTGTAGGCGCGCTGCAATAAAACGGGCATGAAAAGAAAACCGAGAGAGCAGCCCACGGTTTTTATGGCTCATATAAAGTATAAGCTATGTGGCATATTACAAAAACTGATGCGCCGTAACGAGAAAAGTTTTTCATTGAAGTTTTAGTGGCATGCATTTAGCTCTAATTGGCTGAAAGCATAGAGAGCTTTTGGCAATTCAAACGGTTAGAACATGCAGGCAATAGCCAAAATGGCTTTAGTCAGGTTTTTGACCTCTATACTTATTATTATTGAATTGTGATATTTCTTAAAAAATTACATGAAGAGAATAAAGCATTGAAGAAAAATAGTTAAAATTGAGAGCGTAAAGATAGTAGAGTCAGAAATAAGAGGAAACTGAGATGGAAGGGAAACTAAAAACATTTACAAATTTAATCTTTAAATATTTAGACAATGTAGTTCGCCTGCTTTTAGTTTTTTCGTTTTATTTATTAAGTCAAACGGGACTACTATAACTCCTGATTTTAGTGTGTTTCCATTTGTATACTACAGAAAAAAAAACTGAATAAGTGGACATCAGCTCTCTATGCGACTCTCTCACATTTCATGCAACTAAGGTAGCACCACATAAAACACTGAAAAAAAAAAACAAGAAAAAAACACTAAGCTGCTTTTCAATTTCAGCCTTATGTCAGCTATGATCTCTTCTGCTGCCACCTATCCATTAGTGGGCACTCAGGAGCCATGTAAATGCTAATGCCGTGCACTAAGCCTCTTGACACCGGCTCAAATCAGCAGCATAGCTGGTATTAAAACCAAGCGTGACACACAGTTAAGCGCATTTGTGGCACTCAATCAAATTGCCAACTACTTGCTGTGCATTTAATAGTGAGCTTTAATATGACGCATACGCATAGTTTGACCGCAAATATTGTCAGATGAAGGTGCCGCAGTTCTTACTGTGCTATTGCTGCTTGCGTCTTTAAAGCATAATTAAAATTGTGGCTGAATTATAAATGGCACCTGTGGTGGCTGACCACAGCTATGCAGGGAGCTATGTTCACATTTGCAGCGTGTGAGGTCCTGTGGCTGCTGTGGAGCACTTAAGGCAGCCCCTCTTACAGCAACTAGACCACAACACGGCAACAAATAAGCAAATAAAAAAAAATGAAGAAAAAAAAAATACCCAAGTAATAACAACAAGTTAAAGTTGTCTGCTGTACCATTTCATGGTATAAATTTTAAGTGCAACACATTAACGAGTTACAGCCCCAACACAAAAAGCGAAAATATACGAAAAATATATAAAGTAGAGGGAAGTCGAGTCTGAGTGGCAAATGCACCTGCAGCTGCCACAAGCTTTTAGTCGAGGATGCAACATATGGTCGTGTTATAATTGCCCGAGCGCGACTTTTTCGCCAGCTCGGTTCAACATCGAAATGACTTTCCATAAAGCGACGACTGACCCACATTTTGAGGTTACATTATTAAAGCGCTTGCTCGCCGCATGCAAAAAAAAAAAAAAAAAAAAAAAAAAAAACTTTTGCCATTAAGCGGATGTTAATGCCACGCCCAGTTTGTGCACCTGCTTGACGGCCTGCCAGCCCCCTTGCCTGCGTACACAGCCTACCAGCCGAGTCAACGTAATCCTAAGTCCAAGTCCCATGCTTGACTTGCACTTATTGTTGAAGGCTGTTTAGAGGCATTTGCTGTACTGATTACACCCTGTATCAAATGGAAATGGGTAGATCGTTTAGTATTTTATATAAAGTTATTGGTGAACACTTTTCTTCAAATAATATAGGTATAAAAAACATGTGCTTAATGTTGCATGGAAGGCATGGATATACGTGAAAGTCGAGTGTTGTACAGGGTATTCTGTAGTCGATTTTTTATTGCTAGGTAATGCTGTTGTTGTTGTTGACTTGTAATTTTTCTACTCGACGAAGCTTTTGTCGCTTGTTCTACCATTTTTATGCCATTTTTACAGTCCTAATAATGGCAAGCGCTCTCGACAGCATAATCACTTGTTTTATGCATATAATTTTCTGCATGAACAGCCTCTAGATGGTAGTGCTGCTACTGTTGCTCCTGGTCCTCAACTCCTCGGTCAACTATCGCCATATCCATTCGAATTTTCGAGTCTATGCCTGTTAAGCTGTTCATAATCATTAGTTGGCTGGCAGGCCATGAATAATGACTTGCCTACTGATATTTGTAAGCAAATAGCTGGCGAAATTATTAATGTGCCTTTTCCCAAGACTTAGACTTGCTTTGTGGCTGGCAAGAGGCGTGGCGATGACTGTGGCGAGTGTGTATTATTTTCGAGCCAGTCAAAGGTCGGCGCGCAAGTGCCTATGGCAAGGCTGTCTGCGGTGCAGCATTTAGTGGGGCGTGGTTGTCAGTAGGCGATGGCTTACATAGATATCCAATACCAATTCTCATTAGAGAAAAACATCAAATTTATTTATTACTGAATTTCCAACATTTTTTGTTTGCATTACAGCAGAGAAATTGCGTAAAGTATAAAGTATAAAATATATCATAGTTCAAAAGAGATTAACATTTTGTCATTATTTTTATGAATATATTAAGTGAAATTTTTTAAAGAACGGATTATAATAATACCGAGTGATAATAGAGGGCGAAAATAATTTCTGCTTTATCAAAATAACAATAAAGGAGAAAAATATAATAAATGAAAATTATTACAAAATGTAATTGAGAATGATAAAATATGCATTGGCAAATGTAATTTATTTTTTCATACGTTAAGGCCAACAGAGTTGATGCAACAACTTTATATATTTTTTTACGATGCTGAATTTGAATTGTATGTCGGAATTGTATTAAATCTTTGAAGATTCCAAAGCAATATAGGACGAACTATTTTGGAGAATAATAACGAATTGTATGTGATGCGAATGAGAGGTTTGATGGACAGTAGATATCATAACAATTTTTAAAATAAATTTATAATTTACAAAAAAATATAGATGATTGATATTTTTGATAGAAGCATAATATGCTTGATTAAATTTTAACTAGAGCAGGAAAAAAAATCAGATAGCTTTAAATTATTAAGATATTTAATTTGGTGATAAACAAATTCTAATATATTACATATTTTTTAGTATAATTTAGAATATATATTCTTATCTTGTTATTAAGATATCAATATGTTTCCTCAATTGAAACTATTTCGTTTTGTTATCCTGCAAAATGCTTTCTCTATTTCACGATCTACAAATTTGGCAATTATAAAGTTTCTCGACTTATATTTATATGTCAATATATTATTCATTTATTTTGCACAAGCCCTATTAGTTTTCAATCAAACTACTCTTTTTGCAATGTAATTAATTTAATATAGTAAACTGTTTAAAAATTCACAAAAGTCAAACGATAAATTAATTACATATTTGTGCGGACATTTTCGCAGCAGCACAAGAGTGAATAAATAATGGTAGCTATCAGATTGTGAAATGTTATTTGATCTAATAACTCAATTAATAACTCATTTCGGTCAACAGGCGCAACTTGCTTGAACACTTTATATGTTGGACAGAAGCAATGGGCTTTCAATAGCAATGCATTTCTGCAAGTCCTGCAGCAGTGCTTGTTTTTTATGTGTTTTTATGAAAACAAACATATATAAAATTCATATCAAGCTTGATAAACTGCTTAACAGTCAGCCATAAATGACAGTCAGCCATAAATCGGAAAAGGCTTTAAATAATATTCGTTGCTCTCATTTGGGGTTTTTCTCCAATATTTTTTCTTATGGTTTTTCCAGTTGCGTATATTACACGACTCAATGGGGCCAACCGATTGTTTATAAATAAATACGTCGTAGCAGTGAAATGAAAGAGCAAATCGAAAGCGAAAAAAAACAATGTTTTTTAAAATGAGTGAAACGTAAAAATAAGGCGATAAAAAGGTAGGAAATCTGTGCGGACTTTATTAAAAATGCATTATGAAAAACACGTCTGTTTATTGTGGGCGCTCAAAAGAAATAAAAGAGTAAAAAAGCGTATAAAAGCAACAGATTTTATGACTCGTACATATCGAGATATATAAGAGATATGTTTGTATACATATATGTGCATGTGTATAGTTGTGCGATGCTGCAACAGCGCCAGCAATCGAAAACATACTTGCATCAACGTGCTGCACGCACCGCCGCCGTAAACATGCTGCCTGTGCAGTGATCCTGGAGTAGCCATCGCTGTGGCACGCTATCCCGAAAACCGACACGACACGCCACTCATTTCAAGTGGACCCGAGCCACGCCCCCAATTGGCAAGCACTCAGCAGGAGGCAGTCGCGGTGCACACATCACTTCATTCAGCAGCAAATTGAATAACAACATTTTCCATTTGCTACATATTTTATACGGTGATTAAATTAAAGTTGCAACGTGCTCTATAGTGCCAGCCAGCCTGTCAGCCAAGTAAGGAAATTGTCAGGCTATTTCAACAAATAAAAGAAAAACATAGACATATTCCAATAACATGTGTTTATTCCACATAGTCCATCCCAACATATGTTTATATTTATGTATATGAATAAACTTATAATTAAAGTCTTCTAATAGGCCAAGTGGTTCATGAATTACGAAATGGTTAAATTGACTGATCATATATAACTATAGAAAGACTTACTGTCTTCATTGAGCTGGTTATATATAATATATTATAATAGAAGTTTTTTATTAAAATTATTTTGCAATGAATTTAATTGGAATATGATATATAATAAATGTATGAATATATTATGCAACTGCTTATAAAATGCTCAGCATTATAAACTGAACCCATTGAAAATGAGATGAAATCTGGAGATTTGTTTTATTTTTTTTTGTGTTAAGTTCGTTTATTGCTCGCGAATATCGCATTTCAAAGTTATCAATTAAACAGATTTGTGGAGAATCAGTTATAAAATTATATCACGTTTATCAAATCAAAATAAAATACATTCAAAACATTCCAGCTCTTTGGCTTAAGCTCTTGTACACCATGAACAGCATATCATCTACCCCCATTGAAAACATATTTTGTAAAGCGAATTGATTTAATGGATTCCATGCACTGCCATATGCATTTTCAAAGATATTGTGCATGGCAAAAAGTGGCATATAGGCGCATATGAAGGATATAAAATGCCAAATTCCTTTTGTTTGCTAGCTACAAATAAATATATAAATAAATATGCAGCTTACAGAGCGCAGCGATATGCCATGCATATTTTTTATGTCCTCATACAATTGTAAATACAATTTATGAATATATGTACATATATAAATAAATATACATACATATGAAATTGTGTGTAAGTGTGGAAGTATTATAATGCCACTACAGACACGCGGCATCCGGCGTTTGATTTACAATGTCATGAACAACAAAAAAATGGCAACGTAAAACTTTAATAATCGCAAATGCTGTGCAACAATATGCTTTGTGCTGCTGCAATTTTCAATGTCAGATTAAAAGTGAAAATAGTGCAAAAATTTGCAGAAAATCATTATTCATGCTTAGCTCAGCTTTTGTAATTGTTTAGGGCTTACACTAGAATAAAAAAAAATAATAAAAAAAGAAAAACCAACACACAAAAATTTGATAGAAAGTCAGTAAATCATTGAAATATCTCTGAACCAAATAAATGCATACATTAAATAGTTTCATAAAACAATACACATATTTATTAGTTATGCGTTTGCATGCATTTTATAATTATGCACTGGCCAGACTAAAATGGCATTAAACTGAATGCAATATTCAATTATGCAAACGCATGTAATTCGAGATGAAATCTATTTAATTATGTGCAACAATAGAAATCCCATTCATATATAAAATCACATTATTATTACAAAATTCCCTCATAGTCACATACTTAGCGTAGAAATGTGGAAAGATGTGTGCTAAATATGTATATATATGTATATATATATATATATATATATATATATATATATATATATATATATATATATATATATATATATATATATATGGTAATGAATATTAATGTATATCTATTTAAAGGTTTTTCCAAGTTGGTCAAGCTGCATAAATATTTTTCATTTGTATAATTATATTCAATAAGCTACGAGCTACATTTTTAATACCCAATTATTGGACTAAACTGACATATATAAAACGTGTGGATTGTTATGCCCTGTGCACAATGAGGGGTAGATAGTATTAGTTGTATTTATAAACATAATATAATTTATTAAATACATTAAATGTGAACGACAATCACAAATAAAATTTGAATGGAAATAAATATTAAATAATATTCTATTAAATAATATTATAAATAGATATTATGCAAACAAAGACTTGCTTCACTAAGACCTTCTCATTATTAGTTCAAGGATTCACTTTGAAATTCGTGGGTATTTTAGAGTCAATTACTTTTACCTTAATTACTTACATTTGTGTTTAAATTTGTTGATTTTTATGCACTCCAACTGATCAGCAAATAAATTGTGTATGAATTTTATTGCTTCCGTTGCGCTGCGGTCATGCTAGCTATGCCGAAAAATGTTATTTTTAAGCTAAGCGAATTTAAATTACATTGGGCATTAGCATTGACTGCTAATATTTGGTTATCAGTTCGAAGCCACACTCTAATTTGGCATCAAAACGTGGCTAAAAAGGCAAATCAATGTCTTTGGATATTTACATTAAACAAGTGAAAAAAAAAACGTTAAAACTAGAATATTGTTTATGTGTTTATATCTATTGGAAGATATATCAGTTAATATAGATATCGTGATAGCTGACTGTTAGAAAGTAGAGTATTTAATGTTCTGCTATATCAAATTAAAAAACTTGTTTTTTTTTTGCTCTTGTTTACAATTGCCATTGGCCGTGCATAATTTACGCATAATTATTGATAGCAAACAAATCGCACAGCGAGGCTGTGGAGCGCGTGAGTGTATTTTTTAGAGGGTAAACAAATTGACTTGCCATTAAATATTAGTCGTATTATCAATTTGCCGCACATTTCGCTAATTTCATTTAATTGCATATTAATTTTACGTGCCGGACCAGCATGGGCTATATATTTTGTGGCATGCTTTTAGGCTGCCAGCGAGCACTTGACAGTACAGAAAGCAGACACTAAAACACTCTTGCTTTCAGCGCTTGGCAGGCTGGCCCAAACAGTGGGCAGCTTCCTGTCTGTGATTAATGTGCCGCAATAATGTTAGAGCTGCTTTAAAGCAAAGCGCAAAGCGTAAGGCAAAAGGGAAGTGGCTTAAAAGTAACACACACACACACATGCACGCACACACATGAACACACACACACACATGTGTGCCTTGCCATTTTCTTGGCTGGCAAATATTTTTGTCTGCTCGAAAAATATTTAACACAATGGCCATTAATGGCTCTAGCCGCTGGCGAAATCTCTTTTAAAATAGCCTTTTTTTTTGTGCTCTTGCAATTTTGTGGTTTTATTTTGAATGTTTTATTTTATTTTAAACATATGAAACGATAAATTAGTAGCTGTCTGACAGGGCTTGCCGCGCTAATTGCAAAAGCTGGCCATATATATTCGAAAGTTCAAATTCGATGTACGCTTGTATATGTAACCACATACAGCCACACATATATACATGTGTATGTATATAACATATTCATGTTCTCTTTACATACACGCATGCTTCTATATATATATATATATATATATATTTTTTTTTTTACTTTTAATTAATTATGATATTATGCGTGCAAAAGTTGTTGAGAAGTTCCTACGAAATATTGAAAATTAAGACCCAGCCACGCCTTTCTTTCAGAAATTGTTGGTCTATAAAATGACGCGCACACACTTAGGCACACTGGGAAGACAACAACTTTTATGGCCAAAAGTTTTGGTCCCACGGCAGTCTCGAGCTGGGGTTCACACATTTTAAGCGTTTTTATAGACATTTTATGCGCACAACAAAAACGTGGCGTATGCGTAATGTGGCAAGTTTTAACGATTTATGAGCCAGGTATATGCATATAGGGCATTAAAGGTTGATACTTTATAAAGGATGCAACGGAGACTGCATATAGTATATATATATACATGCATATATAATGCAAGTTAGTTTTATAATGAAAATATTAAAAGAGTAACTGCTAATGGTTATATTTTCGTTAATAGGTAAGGGCTTTTCCATAAACCTATAACATTAATGTTAAAATATATACCTTTCTGGAAGTAACCGGAATTATTGTGCTGGAATTATAGATTCCTCTAGTTGCGATCTCAACAAGTTCAGGGGCAATTAAATCAGAGTTTATGAAAATAAAGTGCAATATGGGCTGTTATTGTCGGAGGGCACTTGTTAAGTGCATTTACCTTCAGCGAGACAAACAAATTGAGAACAAAGTGTTTGACGAACGATTGCCGATAAATCATTATATGCCAAATGCTGCGAATGCTTGTGTGTATGCATTGGAATGTGCCTATTGGTAGTGTTTGTACACACACGTAGACTTTGGCAGGCTAACACTTGAATAAACATAACTGCATGACGCTTATGTAAAAAGCACCCAACGGAGGCACTTATCAGAATCGGGCTTATGTGCGCCTCTCGCTGCGGCTGTCCCGCCCTTGGTAGACTGACGACATGAGTGATTGCTCTGCATGTGTGTCAGTAAGTGCACTATATATGTGAATGTATGTTTGTATAAGTGTGGCTGCTGTCATGAGATACTTTGACAGCTTTTGTTTGGCTTGCCAGGCAGCACAGAAAGAGAACGAGAGAGAGACTGAGAGAGGGGGGAGAAGGAGTGAACCGCATCGCTTGGCCATATAAGATGACAATGGCAGCTCAGAGCGCAGCCCTGCTTCGGTCCTTATGGAAATTTGAAGCTCTGAGTGTTTTCTTTGCTTTTCTGTCTGTGAGTGTGAGTGTGTGTGTGTGTGTGTGTGTGTGTGTGTGTGTGTGTGTGTGTGTGATTTGCTGTTAGTGACTTGCGAGTGTCAAGTCGTCAAACAGGTGTGCGCACAATAACTCAAGATGCAGCAGTAACCAGCGCCAAAGCAGCCTTTAAATCAAATGAATATTTATTAAAGCGCTGCAAACTTACACAACACACAGACCAAGTGACTGTGTTTGTCTGATTATGTATGCGTTAGCGCTGGGGCACCCTGGGCATCGAATGCCAAAGACGTGGGCGCTTTGGCTCAACGCGTTTATGCCTCAATAAGCTCATGATTAATAGCCCACCTCCACTGCGTTATAATGAGGCAAAAGGCAACGACCAACGTAAAGCTGAACAAAGCAAAGCTGAGAAGGGCAAAAGGCAACCCAAGAAAGAAAGAGAGAGAGAGAGAGAAAGAAAGAGAGTACTATATAACGAGGGAGAGAAACTTAGCATGTAGCTTGGATTTTATTCAACTTGACAAGATGCAGGCAGTTTAAATATAAGTTTAATTAAAATAATAATAATAATAAACCATATTTTTATTGCATTACGCTATATGCATCTATAATATGAATTGTAAGAAGAGTATTTAGCTATTAAAACAAATGAATACAGAAAAATCTGAAGTTCGGCCAAAAATAAAATTAAAAAAAAAATAATAATAATCATATATTCATAATTTTGATTAAGAGTTGATTTAGGTTTTCAATTGAAATAACTTTAATAATTTAATAAAATATATGTAACTTAATTAAATCACTAGAAAATGCACCGTTGATACGTTCACAGATGTGAACTAGTTCATGTAAGCCATAAGTTCACGTAATCATATGAACGAGTGCCTCGAGATTTGAGTGATTTTCAAATGTTGAGCTTGAGGAACTTGAGAAGCAAAGCTCACATTACGTATACGCCGCATTAGACATTAGACGAGAAATGTTGTAACGCCCACACTTGCTGCCGCTTGAATATTTTTTGAAGTATTGAGAAGGCGCTTTGAAGGATTTATGCAAATATTGAAGATGCCATCGTCATTGTTGGCATCGCTTAGCGCATAACTTCACACACGGCGGGAGTCGGGAGTCGGGAGTCTGGGGTACGTACACCTTAATGCTTTTACCATTACCCAGCTGAAGTCGGCGAACTGAGGGGCTAACAGAGTAGTTGGGTGGTGGGCGGCATATACTGGTTGTTTGTTTGTTGATTTTCCGTTTTTCGGTTTTCTGCTTTTTGTTTGCTCTGCTGTGGGTTTCTGGCCGAGCCACTGGCAGCAGTTAATGTTACGTGTAAATGCGCATTTCCGCTTCCTGCGGCAGCCCCAAACCACATCACACAACATCGTATATTTGTGACACGCTCGCCCTGGGCACTACCCACCACCCCGCGCACCTGCACACATATGCCATTTTGGGCGGTTTATCAAAAAGCCAACTGTTTGACAGGAAGTTGCGCCAAGAATCTTATGCCTATTTGCATACGCCTCAAGAAAATAACAAGCATTAAAAGGTCCCTACACCAGACACCCAAAAGCACAGAATGTAATTATGTTGAAAATAAAATAGCTTGAATTAAACTTAGTCAGAAAGCTGAATTTGAAAATATATTCGTCTAATGATGACAACGCATAGTTAATTGTAAGTGAAATATAATGTTCCTTAACTTATTCAAAACAGCAAAAAAAAAAAAAAGAAGTAAATTATATCAATGAATTTAAAAACATATAACTTGGTTATATGCCAATCTAGCTAAAAATTAGTCTTTGTTAATCACTTCTGAACATAGGAATTCAATTTAAATTTTTTTACCTGATTTTTAATGTTTTTTTATCTTGATTTCAGTATTATCTCGCCTTATTTCTCTCTGCCTTCTAGGAAGTCGTTATATTCATTAGCTGCTACGCTTTTGTTGTTGTTACTGCTGTTGGTCCTGTTGATGTAGTTGTTGTTGTTGTTGTTGTCTGTGTGCACTTCCTGTGCCTGAAATTGAATTACAATGTTGTCACTGACGTCGCTGCTGCTGCTGTTTTTGCAGCTGTCCAGCTCTTTGTATGTAATCAAATTATAGCATGATTTTTTACTATTTACTTTTAAATACATATTTTTTTTTTTTTTAATTTTGCTTTTTGTGCTGTGAGTGTGCCCTCGCGGCTGGTTTGTCGTTTAAGTTGCTTTTTGGAAAAGTTTGCATGGCAAATGATGTACGCCTACCGCTGCAACCAGTATTTTGCGGGCGTGGTCGAGGGTTGGTTAACTGCGATTTTGTTGTTGCTGCTGTCGTTGTGTTTGTCCAAATTGCATTTGATGGGCAACTGCTGCCGAAGTTGCCTGCTACCCGTGGCGCCTGTTGGCCAAAATGAGTTATTAATTGAGTTATTAGTTCAAATAGCATTGCATAATTTGGTATCCATCATTTTTTTCTTTCTCACTTGTGCTGCCGCGAAAATGTTTGCACAAAAATTTAATTAGTTTAAATTTTGGCTTTTGTGAATATTTAAAACTGTAACGAACAGTTTTCATTTATTAAATTAATTACATTGCAAGAGGAATAGGTTGATTGAAAAGTGATAAGGCTAATACATACTAAATGAATGAAATGAAATTATATATATCGAGATGCTTAATGAATGACTACAAATACAAAAAAAAAGAAAATATAGGTAAAGCAAATTAATGAAATAAATCAAATATTGTTACGCAGAGGCCAGCTCAAAGCATTTTCAAATAAAATAGTCAAAAATTCAGTATCTACCGAAAGTATCATAATTGAAGAGTGCATATCAATGACTGTGACTCAAATTCTCTTTGTGATTGGATTTAGTTTTATGTCAGTCTTCGAATTAATTTCAATTATTGACATCATACAAAACTTTTCGGATTTGTATGCATGGCTGCTTCGTATGCCAACAGGCAAACGAATAAGTAAATTATGAAAAAAAAAAGAAAAAAACATTGGAAAATAGAAAAACTCATTGCAGAGAGTTTTGCAAGCTGCGCACGAAAGATAAATCTTTGCGCTGGTTGCGTCAGTCGCGCACTTTTCATTTGTTATTCGCGCAATATGCGCGTAAATCGCGATTTCAACGGCTAAATATTGATTGAATGAACTCAATATGCAAGGCTATGTATATCTGGCTATCGAGCCATCAACTATCTAGTATATGCAGTCAGCTATATAAATCCATCTATTTAACTAACTTTACATATATATATATATATATAAATATATATAAAGAGAGAGAGAGAGAGAGACATATATGTCTGCGTATGCAACTGCTGCAGTTAGTTGGCAATTTAAACGGGCGAGCTGTGTATTGGGCCGCTGCAGTCGTAGCATGTAGAGACCTAGTTGCAGTTGGGGTCAGGTTATTGCAATGAAAATCTCTTTAAGCCGGCTTGCAAATGCAAACTGCATTTGGGGGCCACACCGAGCCGATGAAGCTGAGCGGGCAGAGCAGGTTGCGGCTGGCCACTTGAAACGCGCTCAAAATCATGTTACCTGCACGTTTCGCCCATCTTTTTCGGCCCATGCACAGTGTACATCCAGCGCATGTTGCCTACTTTCGGGCGAAGCAGAGTACTGCGGCTCCTGTTATTGTAGCACTGAACGATTTATTGAAAACTGTACACACACACACACACAGGCATGTGCATACAAACATAGAGTTACACGAAAATGTGCAGATACATTGAAAAGGTGTGCGTGTGTCTGTCTAACTGTCGATCTGTCTGCTTCTGAGTCTGAGTGTGTGTGTGTGTGTGTGTGTGTGTGTGTGTGTATTGGGCTTTTTGTACAAGGTTTGGCTCGTCGCTCGACGATTGAGTTTCAATTGATGCTGTGGTAACGCTTTATTTTCATTGCAGTTCCTCGTCTATGACTATGCTTGTGTTGCCTGCGGCAGCTGCATTGCTGCACGACAGTGAAAAGCATTTTAGGATTTTAGCATTCCAGCATTTTGGCATTTATTAACTGCTCTCTGACAAAGCTAAATAGCAATTACTTAAGCCATCTACAATTGGTGCCTCCAACTATCTGACGTTTCATTCATTCTGTATGCATCGTATTTGTGGGTTAACATGACAGTGTCATCAAACATTTCGTAGATGGCAAATATGTTGCATACATGTATAACAAATTGTAATTTCATGATGAAATTCCAATATGGAAAAATATTAGCATGTGCGCTTTTTTTTGTCAATTTTAAAGTTCAGATGAATTTTGCTTTATAAAATTTGATTCACTATCAAATTTGAAAAGAATTATCTGTGCATATTCTTTCGGGCAAGTAAATTTTACAGTGGAATGGACTTATTTTCTGCTAGATGAAGGAAAGAAAAAATCCATGAAAAATTTTAAGATGTGACTAAATTGTTGTACGATTAAAGTTGGCAGGCTGGAAGATATTGGACTAAAAATTTAGGGAGAGAGACTCAATAGACATAGCTTATGGAATATATCTTTAAATTTTGATGATAAAGGCATTTTATTAATTTTGTTTCTTCTTTTCTTTCAAGTTGCTAATGAATATAATCTATCTCGATAGCTAACGCTTCCTTGAACAATAGCTTCGTCTCCTTATGTTTGCCAAAAAATATTCAATTCATTAATACAACTGCAAAGATACACAAAAACAGTGCAGAAACAACAATAAAACTATTGAAAAATATGCGAAAAATAAAAAAAAAACCGAAACATTTACGGAAAAAAGGAGTATAAGAAGTAAGCACAAAGTAAACTGACGCCAGATACCGAGTACTATTTTTTGTCAATAAAGCAAACAGAATGGCAGGCAACAAATAATATAAAGTCTCACCTACGTCCACAGCCACACACACACACACACACACACACACACACACACACACACAGACGCACGCAATAGGCAAACAAAGGATCTGCGTCCTTATGTCTTTGCGACTTTTTGGCTTTTTTTGTTGTATTCTTTTTCAGCTTCCCAGCGCACTTGACATTGTTTTGCATGTTTTGTTATTATTGTTTCATTTTTCTTTTTTTAAGTTTCGCTTTAGTCTGCTCGCCGTGTAAAATAAATACAAATATCACGCAACGTTATGTTTTACAACCTGTCATATAGATATGTATGTATTTATTTTTTATCGCTAAAATGTGTACACACCCACACATATACATATATTTGTACATATATTTGCTGTTATTTTTTGTGGTTTTAGAATTTTATAGCAGCTCCTCGCATGGCTCTATCAGACATTTACTGGGCATCCATTTCATGCGCAACTTAAATATTTACATTTGACTTAAATATGAGTATTTTCGCATAAATTACAAAATATTTCGCATACATATTCTGTTCGTGTACCGTACATACATATTTATAAATAAATGTAAATATATATATATATATAATTTATACATACATAGTGAACAACAAATTTTATGACATTGTTGTAATAAAATTTATTAGATTTTGCTTGTGGCATCTGTTAAGCTCGTTGTGCAACTCATTTTGGCTCTTAATATATATATATTTTTTGCTGTTATTTGGATTTTATATGGGGCAGCTTTTTGGTCATAAACTATAATAGGAAATGCCTTTGGGGACTTAAGCAGTCCAGTAAAGGGTAGCAACTGCGTATGTAACGCATACAATTTTCCAAGTGCTGGATAATAATGGTAAAGTTCAGATTTGACAGCGGTTGCGGGGTGAGAAAAATAATAATAAATAATATAAAAATATAAGGATATTATGAATATTTACAAAATGGATTTTTATTGGCCCATACTTAAGAATGTGAAATTTATTTATTCTAGATTCCAGTTAATTTATTAAATCAATAATTTTAACTTACAAAATATTTAAGTCAATGTTTTTTCTTAATAATTTAGTTTCAGTTTTCTTATATTAAAAACAAATGTATTTTTTTCTAATTTATTTATTTATTTTTTTTATATATGCAATAATTATGTTTATACATTAAATTAGGTAATTATTTTTAATTTTAATATCGATACAGATTCTTCATGAAAAATAAAATATTCAAATATTAAAAATTCTAACTGTGACTATTGAATGACTTTCATATTTTTTTATTGTTCAAAAAACATTTACTCTATTAGCAGATACAATTCTCTGGCAAAATCCAGTGGATATCCATCAACAAACTGTCTAATGAACGAAAACAAGTTTGAATACGTTTAATTTAAATTCTTTCTCTCTTCGACGCCAAAATGAATGCGCGTCTTTAATAAAAGTTTCGATTTCACGCAAAAAAAACAACTCACCTGGCACATAGACTGCGCACGAGAGTTGATGGGAGTGTGGGTGTGGAGCAGGAGGATTCAGTTGGGTTCTAAGCCAAATAAAGCTATGGCCAAAATCAAACGAAACTCGATGAAACCAAAAAAGCGAAATTCGCGTGATAGCAACTGCAGCTCCAGAGGAAAATCAGAAAATTGAAACGTTTGTGAAATGCAAGCGGATGTCCATAGTGTCTCGCATGAGAGCTGGACAGGTTGGACCACAAAAAATGTTGTGCGGTTCATATTGAAATTCGGCACGTGTTCGGCGCTTAGTCCTGCTGAGCTTGACTTTAATGCAATCACCATCAATAAGTTGGCGACAATAGCTGTTATGCAGTTGCCTTCTCCAATTAACTTTGCATCGCTCACTTTTGGGTGCAAACACAATTATCCCAACAATGGCGCCTGCGAGAGAGACAGAGAGAGAGATAGAGAGAAAAAGAGATAGAGAGAAAGAGAGAGACAGGGAGAGAGAATGTAAAACAAAAATCGGCTAAAGTTAATATTTGTATAGTTGGACAATTGAGATGGCAGTTTGCTTTAGTTCAGCCAGCTCGGCCACGCCCACAATCGACGCACTGTTACGGTCTCAGGTCCCCGTCGTACATTACGCGGCATCTAAAACCTAGGACTCACGAGACTTGACTCGACTCAACTCAACTCGACTCCGGGTTGCCTTGAGAGCGAACTAGAGTAATGTCGTGGGAGCCAAAGATAAATAACACTTAAGGAAACCCAAGGAGGAGAGCATGCAAAGGGTGAGAGAGCGAAGAAGAGGTGAAGGAGCAAGAGAAACAATTTGCCGTTTGTGCTTTGAAAAATGCATGAGCCAAAGTAAATGGAAAAAGTTGCCGAAAACGAAACACAGAAAACAACGCAGCAAGAGAAACAGAGAGCAAGAGAAAAAGATATGGAGGGAGAGAGAGAGAGAGAGAGCGAAGAAGGAAATGATATAGTGGAAGGAGGCTGGGAATAGTTTTTCTACCCGTTCATTTTTTGTTTTTGAGGGAGACTACAAAATATTGCGGTCTGCTTTTAGGCGCAATTTGACATTTTTAGCATGGCTAGTGTCGACGCTGAAGAGCATTCGTTGATTTTTCATTCATCCAACTTTTTAGCAGCTTTATTTATTTGTCGCTTTATTTGCTGACAAGAAATATAGACAATATATTGCAGCGCACTCACACAGGCACTCACACACACACATACACACACACACACGCACACATGACAGTGGCATGTCGCCGCTGACACTTAACATGCCCGTAGACAGTTATTAGGGTCATTGCAGGCAGGCAGACAGGCAGACAGCGTGGACACTGAGAAGCGTCCGGAAAAGGGCACACAGATAAGTTTCAGTTGGCTTTTTTGCCTCTCGCTCGCTCCGTTTTTGATATGGCCAAACTGTGAGTGTGAGTGTGTGTGTGTGTGCTTTAGAGTTTTGCTGCTGGCCGAAAGTATGCTACAATTTATAGCGCTGTGTGCCTAAATGTATACATTGAGTTTATAGTACGCCTGTTCCGGGCTGTCTTCATTTTTTTCCTTTTGAATTCAAGTGTCTTTGTCAATGGCGTCGGGGGAGAATTTACATATGACACTCCCAGGCTGTGCTTATGTGACTGTGTGTGTGTGCGTGTGTGTGTTCGTGTGTGTGTGCGTTTACGCCACAAGCTGTTTAGTGGTACTTTGTGCACTAGGGGCCCGTCTACTATTTTTAGTAAATTGTATTATAGTTTTAGTGCCTCGGTTCAACTTTGCTACATATGTATATATATATACATATATACATATTTTTTTTTCTATTTGGGACTTTTAGGTTTTTTGATGTTGCAATTTCACGCTTGGTATGCTTGTTGACTCCTGTGTATTTCGAAGCACTCCAACTGGCCCTTCGGCCAGTGGCTTATGCTGAAAAATTAGTTAATTTAGTTGCACTTTGAAAGGACAAACTAAAAGTCAACTAGTTCTGGCAACCCATTTCAAACAGACGCACATCGTAAATAGGCTGGGAAATTGATGTGGCTTAAGTAAACTTCTTATGTGGCCTGCATTCAATTAAAGTTTGAGACAATCTGATTTACGCGTAACATTAGGAGAACTGAGTAGGCCTGACTGACTGCAGTGATTATAGTAATTGTTCACTTAAAATGGCAAAAGAAACTCAAATGAAAGCATTATATACTGTACATATGATAAAAATCTTCTAAGATCGAGTAGATTGTTTAAGCCCACAATCTGAATATTTGAATATATCAAATAGCTTGTCAAGAATTCAGTATCCAAATATTAATTTAGCTATATAGAGCGCCTGTCATATTTGTAGTTATTTTGTCAGGTAAGTCACGTTTAATTTCCATTGCAATTATACAGTTCTCCCATTGAAAAGCTGCTGTTCAGCATGCGATTACCTTGTCTTGCATAGTTAACGAGGATATTTAAAATTCAACTTAGATGCCATAACTCACTTTACTGCATAATTCAATCAACAGCATTCAGGAGCAGTTGATATACGCATAAACAACATACACATTCACCAGTGAGCCACTCTCAGTTACATGAGGCGTATGAGTAATGCATACAAAATAGCTCACACAGCGCACGTTTTATGCGCCATAAGTACTTGGGACTTTGGCAAGTTCTGACTGGCTGTGAGCTTATTGCATGATAGCACAATATTCCACATTTTGGACAACAATCTGAGCGGAAGTGTGTATTGCACCTAACACTCCAGAGAGTTCACACGCAAAACACACTTCTAGACACTTTTATCAAATGGCTAACAGCAAAAAAAAAAAAAAAAAAATAAATAAATAAAACGAAACAGAAAATGAAGGAAATTCAACCAAATTGACTGCCAACACATAGTTTGTTGTTTTGTTGTTGTTGTTGTTGTTGTTGTTGCTGTTGTTGACTCGATTGCAGGAGTTGGTGCAGTTGCAAGTCGACTTCGACTGTCTAACGATTGGCACAATGGCAAACAACTTACAAAACACAACACTGCACAACAGAAAATTCATTTGCAAACGAAAATAAAACTTTTACATTTAGCAGTGTAAATTTTAAAACATTTTTCGAGCGCTTTTTTACGCTGCCATTGGCAACTACTCTTAGTTGTTGTTGTTGCTGTTGCCGCTCGTTGGCCTGGCCGTGACTGCTTTTATTTATTTATTTGGCATCGTTTTTGTTGCAAGTTTCAACTGTCAAACACAACATCAATTTGTATAAAAAATAAACAGCGACAACTTTTTCTTGTTGCCAGTTCGCTCTGCTTTCTCTAAACTGTTTTTATTCTCATTTTTTGCTAACCACCCTCCACTCACTTACTTGTGAGTGTGTGTGTGTGGCCGTGTGTGTTAGAACAACAATGCAACATTAAAAAGTCACATTCCTGCTGATTTATTTTGTAATTCAAAGCAAACTTTTTGGCTCCGCCATTTCCAAATGCAAAACGTGCGAGACAATTGCTGACATTTATGAGCCGTGGCATTTTCCACTTCTGAACGCTTGCTTAATATTGAAAGATATATTTTGCATTGATGTGAAAGCTTAAATTTAATTTACAGTAAAGAACACACAGCATGTTTATAAAACATATGTTTAATAACGTAGATGCAATGAGTAATAACTAAATCCATCTCAACAAATAATCTGGCTCGATTTTCCTACCTCTCTTAATCATATTTGATATTAGGTCCGTCAATGTTGTCATGTTAATATTAGCTTTAGTTATTTAAATATATTCAAAATAACATAAACAAGTCATCTTGTAAATAAAACACTTGTAAATAATAAATAAAACAGATATCAGCAATCAATTAACATTTACATGTTTTCTGTAACAAATGTATTGATTTGTTAAGCTGACGCGTTCATAAATGTTTAATGCATTAAAACGTATTTCTTGTAATTGAAGTTTAATCTACACAGATAACTTAAGGATGCTTCAACACAAACTTTTAAAATGAAATTTAATTAGAGAGCTTTTGTTTGATTTCTACGAAACAATTTCCCTTTTTATTTATTTATTTATTTTTATTTTTTTTTTCCAACATTAGTTTGGCTTTCGCAGTGAAGCTAAAACGCTGAAAAGAGCTGGTAGAAATTAAGAAAAATATTCGCATTCAAAGCGGTTATTATTATTTCTGGTTTGTTCGTAAGGTCGAGGCTGGAAGAAGGGCGTTTTGCGCAAAGTTTTTGGCCACAAGCAGCAGGAGGAGTGCAGAGTGCAGAGTGCAGAAAGCAGCGAGCTGCGAGCTGCGAGCTGCAAGTTGCAAGTTGCAAGTTGCTCAATTTGCGGCCGCGAAGAAGCGCTACATTTTCTAATTAAATTCATTTGAGACCCTCACGCACTCGGCACAGCTGCGTGCTGAGCATCCGAATTTTGTCTGGAACGTTTCGCAGTTTAAGCAAAGTCCGACTGATGCTGCCGCTGCCGCCAAAAGTTCTCACTGAATGTTGCACAATTTGCACAAACACATAGAAAGAAATCGCATGGGCTGTACAGACTGCTAGCAACTCTCTTACTGTCCCACTTCCTCTTTCGCTCACTCTCTCTAACTCTCTCTTGCTCTGTGGCTATCTTGCTGTCTCGCTCAGTGTCTTTCTTTAAATCTGTCTATCTGTGCTCGGCTGCTGCTTATGCGGCATCGATGACATTGTGTGTAGCATAAAGTAATTTCCGTCTTGCACAAGCGTCGCTTCCGGTGCGGCAAACGTGCGCCGAGCCCTGACACTTGCTGCAGATGTCATCTGTGCCACTCTCTGTGTGTGTGTGTGTGTGTGTGTTTGTATATGGGTATATGAGTGTATGTCAGTGTCATCGTATTCTTTTTTTTTTTTCTAGTTCACTCGCACGCTAACATGGAAATAATCAAAATGTCGCATTGAGATTGAAAATCACTGCATTTGCCAACACTTCCGCTGAAGCGATGAGCAAGTTGTTGCCCCTCATGTGGGCCTGTGTGTGTGTGTGTGTGTGTGTGTGTGTGTGTGTGTGTGTGTGTGTTGAAGGGCAGAGTATGCTGTTTGCTTCGATTTAACAGACTGTTATCAACAAAATTGACAATAAGTTGCTGTTAAAGACAGCCGTTAGAGAAATTTGCCATGTAAGCAATTTTTTAAGAACTTTGCTGGGCTGACAGTTTCACTTTGCGTCAAACTACTTGGCGTATGCTTAATATTTCAACTTAAGGGTGTAAGCGAGATAAGCATAAATCGTACTATCTTTGGAGAACAAATAATATTTGTATAGTATAAAATATGAATAAGATAATCAATTAAATTCAATCAATCAAGTTGATTGCGAGGTAAGAGACTCTTGAAGTTTTTCTTTGTGAGATGAATCGGAAGTGTATTCAATAAGCATATTTATTTCTACCATCAAAAGTGACGCCTGTGGGCTATAACTTATGCACTTGAGGCTTATCCGCAGTCAAGCACTTGGCAGACTGGTCGGAGGATTGCAACAGCATTAAGTATACGACCAGCCAACAAAAACTAATGCGGCAAAGTGAAAGCTAAACAGCCGAGAGCAGCCACAAAACAGCAACAACTAGCAAGTGGTACAGCGAGCAGCTACTTACTTAAAAAGCATTGAGCCTAAGTAAACTTTTACGCTCAGCGCTCGACATCCCTTCATCCAGATGAAGACCTCGACTGCACTTAGGGATGAGCCGGGACTGATGGGGCACTGTGTGTAGGGCAGCCGAGCCGCAAGGACGGACGCTTAATGCAAGGCAAATGAAGTACAAACAGTTGGCTTGGCACTTGGCATTAAAGCTATGCCAGTGCAGGCGAGTTACGCATAAAAATAAGACGTGGGCGAGCAAAAATATTGACAAGGCCGAATGGCCCAGAGAGTCGAGTTGAGTGTCGTTGAAGAGAGAGGCTATCGCCTTGGCCCGTCAGGCGCAAGCAGCTTATGAATTAATGCACAACAGATTGCCAGTCGCTTAAGGCGACACTTTGCACCTTTTTTTCAGTTGCTGGCTTCGTGTTGTTGCTGGTCTGCTTCTTGCGGCAGAGTCCCTTAAATATTTACCAACTGCAGGGCTAAGCGAATACAAGCAAGAAAAAAAAAAAAAAAAGTGGAAATAAAAAAAACTACCTGCCTGCTATTTAAATTGCGTGGCCAGGCTCCAGGCAAATTTATAGCACCTGACTGGAGATGGGACTTTCCTCTTGAATGCTGCCTTGAAGGCAGGTGACGGTGATGAGGGTCGGCCCAAGCATTTGCAACTGGGTACCGTTTATCTGGCTGCCATGATCTGTGCGACTTTTCTCTCGATTCCTACATTTTCATTTTCAATTTCAATTTTTATGCTTGTGCCAGGTAGCTTGTAAAAAGTAAATATCCTGATGGCGGCGTCCTTGCAATGTTTGTCGCTTTATTAGTTTATCACAATTTAAGCATCTCGAGCATTTTGTTGGCCAAGCGGATGTGAAAGCACAGAGGAAGCAGCTGCTGCTGATTTTATGCACCATCTTGCTACTGTTCCAGGAGTATGTCCTATGCCCTAAGTCCTTCGTCAGAGATGTTTGTCTTACACTCTTTGTTTTCTCTTCTGGTATTTTTGTGTTTTCTTTGCCTTCTTGCAGCTCGCATTTTCGCGTCGTCGCACGTCGTTTTCAATAAATTAATCAGTCGAAGTGCTTTAGTTTTGCGCCTGCTGAGCGTCAGCAGCAGCAGGACAAACTGCCTGCCTGGCAGCTCAATCGCGATAAAGCCCCACAGGTAAATTATAGTTATTTGATTTTGTTGGGTGATTTGTTTGCCCCATCGTTTTTTAACGCTGACATCAAATTGAATTGCATTCGCGTTAAGCTCTAAGACGGCTTCTTTTTTCACTCTCTCGCCAGTGGCCAACCGAAAAGTAATAGAGCCCAAAATTATGTAGCATGCATAAATTTCGGTTGCCAGGAAGCCGACGTCTCGTTTTCTGCTTCTTATCCTCACGAAAACTAAAACTTTGCATGTGTGGGTACGTGTCTGTGTGTGCGTGTGAGAGAGGAAACTCCATTAGAGGCAGACACAGGAAGCAGAGCTTATTCTGAGAAATGCAAGATGAATCGCGTATACTCTATTTTTCTTTATTCTAATATAAAATAATACAATTAGCCTTGATTTAATTATAAAAGCTGTAGAAATATATTTTTGCAAAAATGCTCTTGACTAATATATCTTTTAAATCCACAGAGAATAAATTTATCATTTATCTAATGTGTTGAATGCGTGTATTTATTAATAATCTAAAATTATAATAGTTTGCTATGTATGGGGGACAAAGTGAATGATTTCAAATATACTTTGTACTTTGAAATATATCAAATTCTATTACAAGATGGAAATTGTGTTCCAAGTGCAGTCACATTTGAGCAATACTCTTTCAATGAGTACAGCACAGTGCCTGGCCAAGACAACGGGCTAGCAGAAGGCTCTGAGGCAGAGTGAAGAAACATCCTTGGCAGTTAAATCTGTGCATACAAGTTGGGGGGATTGAAAGTGCATAAAGTTGAGTTTATTGTTGGCTAAAGTATATGCTTTATGCTTCATGCTTTATGGTGGTAATGGAGGCGTTTCTATATGCGCGCATTCATTCCCATAGAGGGAGATAGAGTAAGAGAGAGAGAGAGAGAGAGAGAGAGAGAGAGAGAGAGAGAGAGAGATACACACATACATACTTACACAGACACATGCACACATGTGCACCAATCTTTATCAGCCAGGCTAAGAAATTATGACGGAAATCTAAAAAGTTGTGCATTAAAACTTGTTTGTGGTTTGGCTGGGCTGGCTCTGACTTGGTTTTTAGATACCGTGCGCAACTCGTAAATATTAAAAGCAACAAAGCCTAAAGCAGCCGTTGCTTAAATGAGATTGCAATTATGTTGAACCTTTGAAACTCAACTGAGACCTCAAACGGCAAAAAAATACTTTATGCTAAAAAAACACATTTAACACTGAATAAAGTGAAAAGTTAACACAATAAATGGAGCCCGCAGGTGCTAGAGTTTTTGCAATTTTTTGCTGACTGATTTTTCTGATATAAATATTTGGATAAAACATTTTATTTGGCAGTGATATCAATATGTTGAATTAAAGTAATTTATAAAAGTTTTATATTTATATAATTTTACAAATATAAATACGAAATTGTAATCGAATTTGTAATCTGCATAATTAAAGAGTATTTGTTAAAAAATTAAAGTTTTTAAATTGCATTTTTCAATTGCATTTGCTTTGATTTGCTGTTTTGTAATCTACAATAGCTCACAAGAAAATATTTTATTGAATATCTCTATAAATTATTTGTTATTTGAAGAATAATATAAAATATTAAATAACTGTCTATTGAATGCCTTTTATCAATCATAAATTTTAATTATAAGTTCTCAATCAAGTTTGTTTGTTAAAATTTGCACAGCTCAATGAAATTTTATTAATTTATCTCAATGGAATTGTTTTTGTGAAATCTCTTTGAAATCTAACGAATATGCAGCGTTTACGGCACAGGGCTCCACACATTCATGCACAATCTCTTGGCGCATAGCTGGATGCCGCCTGTCATTGGCCAGGGCAACAGGATTCTTATGTTCAATGGCCATACAATGGAATTGCCAGATGACAGGTTCGGGCTCAGGGCTCAGGACTCAGGTTCTGAGTCAGCCTTGAGTCGGCTACAGCCACAGAATTTAGCACAAAAATATTTTCAATTATGATCACAAAGTGAGGAACTCTAGAATTTTTCAATTAAGTTCCATGGGCGTTCAGCATGGCGCTGTCTTGCAAAGTCTTGCCAAAACTGAATGGAATTTCCTTGCAAAAAAAAAAAATAAAGGAAAATTCTAAAAAAATAAGAAAATGCACTCGCTTTTGTAGTTGTATTTGTGGTGAAGGTAGTAAAAGTGCTAGACATAAAGGTAAAAGCATTAAAGTTATATGCGCTTTAAACTAGCTATTGCTGTTGTTGTTGCTGCTGTGCTGTGTTGTTGCTGTTGTTGTAGTAGTAGCTGCTGGCTGCCGTTCTTGTGCTACTTTTATGTGCCAAGGCAAAAGTTGTCGTAGTTTTAGTGGCCGTGGCCGCCCCTCAACGCCCACAACGTGTCCGCGCGACATAAAAATTTGCAACAGCTGCACAGCCTGGGACTAAGACCACAACTAGAACTGAGTCCGAGACTCAGCTACCTTGACAGTAGTCAGCCAAAAGGATTTTGCTTTTTGTTTTGGCTTTCAATACACTGCTCGGCTTGCTTGCCAAATTGAGCAAAACACCTATTACAGATGTTAGGTGACATTTGGATTTCTTTAACCTATGCCAAAAAGATTAAAAATTAATGTAAGTTATAAAGCTGGTCTTGAAGTGAAAGCTTAGACGATTAGTAACACATGCTACAAAAGAAATTAATTAAATACATATTTGACATAATCGATAAGCGATAGTTAAATTTCATTAAAGAAGACGGTTGTACTTCGTTACTTAGTAAAACGGAGAGAGTATTTATTATTCGATAGTCGAGACGCTTACTCAGGGGGTTTTTGTTTTTGCGGTTTGCTTTTGACCAATAAGTTGGTCTATCTAATGGCAGCACAAAATGCATTTTGCAACGTATCTGTAGCTTGGCAAATGGCCTTAGTCGCTTAGTTTGCTCTCTGCGCCAGTTAGCCTCAAATTCTACAGCTGCCGCTCCCCGATCCCCGCTCCCTTTGCACCTCGCCCACTCCTTCTCCAGAGCAGAGTCTGTGCATAAAATAACAATATAATGCTCTGGCCTGAGCTGCAGAGAGTTCTTCCATTTTTCTGGCAAAGCCAAGGCGAGCAGCGACTAGAATACGACTTATTATGCATTAGCAAATGTCAAATTTGTTGCCAGTTTGTGCCACTGAAAGCAAAAAATATATATGAATTTATTTATTGCTTCTTTCATATAAATATATATTTAGTTTGGCCGCACAGCTTTATTAGTTGCTGCTAGCTTTGATCTGGCTGCTCTACTTTATATCTGGACAGATGACAGCCGTCTGATATGTTTCCTGACATAATGTGGTATCAGAGTTATAATTCGTTTTGTATGCTTAGCTGCTTTTCATTTGGTTAATTAGTTTGCTGTAGCTTTAAAGCATATTATTCATAAGACTTATGGCAAAAGTTGACAATGCTGTTGTCCAACAATCATTCTCATGGACACGGTCGGCCTCCTACGCGGATTTCGGCTTTCGTCCTTCGGTAGATAGCCTGGTTGCCCCAATTACGATAATTGTCGCGTTCATTTTTCATTTGACAACGTGAGACAGCTACAATTACAGTTACAGCCTTGACAACTTGCGCGCTCTGACAGTTCTGATGAAAAAGAGAAAAGAAATTATTTTATATATTAACTCGGAGAAAAGAATCAGCCCCTTCATATATACATGAATTCCGAGTGCTGCAATAACGTTTGCAATAATTCAATAAGAGTTGGTTCATTTGTCATATTGATCATACGCCATGTGTAACGGCAAAAGGACAACGGCAACGGAAACGGAAACAGAGGCGAGCAAGGGAAGTCTCTCTTTGCCCATACATTACCCCACTTCTGCTCTCCTTGCCCATTATAATAAATATTTGATTATATTACATACTTTGCAAGGCTTTAAGTTGCAAGCTTCGGGAAAATTGAGCTGAATAGAGCTGCCTTTACAGCCACAGCGTTGACCTAGTTCCCCAGAAGCTGAGCTCAACTCAAAAGGTAGAGGAAAGCAAATTGAATGGCTTTGCCCTGAACTCCAGATAAGCAGCTGCAGTTCAATGTACCTTTCGTTTGCCTATATATCGAACAAGCCGAGGGTGGTTTGATACGTTGTGAAAGCGCTGATGAAAAGAAAGTTTGTTCTGGATAACTAACTAAATGATAGGCTATTTATGCACAGCATGTACACAGGTAAGTTGAGATGTTTATGTTTAATTTATGCTATATTTCATATTTTATTTTATTTGATATTTTAAAAAATTATTCTTATTATTTTTTTAAATTTATGTATTCTTTGTATTTAATATACATTAAATAATTCTTAAGTTTAATTCATTTCTTTCATTTGATTTTTTTTTATTAATTTAATATTTTATTTGAAATCAATTTAATACCTCAACTTTAATTATCTGAACACACGTTATCATGTGTCATTTTCGGTATCCAATACAATTTGTTTGGCTCTCGTTTCTTGATTCCCATCCCACAAAAAGAAGAAGAAGAAAATACACGTTCCATGCCAATGCATTATTAAGACAAGAGCTGTGTGGTCTATGGCCAGTTCCTGGAGCCGTCACAGTTGTATGTAGCTGCCAGCTGAATGACAGGCGTGTTGCCCAAAATATGCAAAAGTGCAACGTTTTGTGGCACACATAGCTTGGACTTTGTTGCATGTGCAGCAAGGTGCGTTGGCTCGTAGCTCGCGCCTAATCTCAATGCAATCACTCCCAGCAACAAGCTGCTGCTCGCAAAATAAAACGCTTGCAGCTATGGCTGCGGTCAAAGTTGAGGCGAGTCGAGTCGAGTCCAGTCGAGTCCAGTCGAGTCGAGTTGAGTTTAAGTGTTGAACGCTTTTAGGCTGACTTGTTGGTGTTGTTGTCAATCACTTTGCAATTTGCAAAATGCACTTGGAGCACCACAAAAATGTTAAAGCAGTAGAAAAGCTGGCAATTGTCCAACACTGCCTATTCATATGATAAATGAGTAGTTGCAACTTCATTGCAGCTACCCAGGTCTGTTTCATGAGCTGTCGTCTAGCAACTACTACCAGGCATACTTCATTTCACTATCACTTGAGCGCTGACAAGAGACGAGTGTCGAGCTGTCGTGTTGTGTTGCATGCCACTCGAAGTGTGAGCTGCAAGGCCTGTTGCTGTTGCTGTTGCTTTTTACCAGCAATTGTCACCGGTCGTTTGGGAGTGGCTGCCAAAGTCTAGACGAGCTTTAGCTCAGTGCCTGCTAGGCTTTAGCTAGCTGTCGAGAACAAAGCCAGACACCTTTGTATCAGTCAAGTGGTTTTGGCTCGCTCGCTCGACGGAAGTGCTGCCAAAGCAAGCGCAGATCCCACATTAGTTAAAGGCCCCATGTGTGTTTATATCCAAGTGTGGGCACGAAAAAATTAATGTGTCGACAGCACGCCCCAGCTAACTCTACACCCAACTATTACACTACGATATCTGCCATATCTATTCGCTTTGCTGTGTGCTAGAAGTGAACAACAATTCATTTGGGGCGTTGGCGTGTAGTTTAAAGTTTGACGCGTTGCTTGACACTTAGACAGCAACAACTCATCAACGTCATGAGCAGGGGTGAAAAAAGCGCTGCAAAAACTGAAATAAAGTGAAAACTGTGAAACAATATTAGTCGTTACACAGTTGGTAGACGGCATCCATTTGGATGGTTTACTCCTGCATCCACACACACACACACACATACTCGCACATGTGTGTGTGCAAGCGAGTGTGCGAAATGTCTGTCAGTTACAGCAAGCGAGAACAACAATAGCGACACTCTCAAGTGGCATGCAAACACCGAGCAGGGCAAAAAAAAAAAAAAAAACAAAAACTAGAAACAGCTGGAGAGTTTTGGGCCCAGAGAAAGGGTTCAACAAGTCAGTCGTCTCGGCTTATTAATGTGGCTTTGCGCTGATCTGGGCATAATGCTGATAGTGACAAGGGGCTACAAATATTAAAATGCCGTCGTTCTAGATAATTGAAACTGGTTAATGAATTGGACACGTTAAACGGGACAAAACTGAATAAATATTGAGCGTGCACACGCCTTAACTTAATTAAATCTTTATAAACATGCGAGAAAATTTGATTTAATATGAATGAATTTAGTCGAAATCTTTTAATAGAGAGATAAAAAACAAAACAAAAATTCGACAGCTCTCAAATTAATTCAGAAAAAACAGTTTTACAGACAACTCAAGCAGCCTTTGGCAGCTGCATCACACATAAGAAGTTTTAAATTGACTATGACTATTTCTTGGAACCCATCAAATATGACAGACATAAGAAGTTTTAAATTGACTACGTCTTGGAACCCATCAAATATGAATGTGCTGCCCTAGCCAAAGAAAAAATAACAAGCATTCCTGGACATTTTTGGAAACACCCCGTATATAATTATTGTCAGTGGAGGTCCTGTCAGGGCACGCGACACTGTTGACATTTGCGTCTCTGCTGGATTGTCAGCTTATTTGACTTGGTCTTGGGGTAGGCCAGTCGCAGAGCTGGATGTGAAGAATGTGAGACCAAGAATGAGAATACTGGGCTGGTCGCCCTGGGTCGCTTAGCCTGCAATTTGAGCTGTGCCTTTTGACATCTACTGGGAGTTGTCTCAGTTATTGTGCCTGCAACGGAAACACCAATTTTTTTGGTCGCTGCTGTCGCTTTGGTTGCTTCTCTCATTGCTGTTGTAGTTGTTGTTGTCGTCTTTGCTTCTGTGCTGTCATTAAGTTTTATTTAATTCAGACTCTTGTTTGACTGTTTTTCTTAGCTGCGCTGGTAGTTCCTTTTTATTGTTGCGACAGTTTTTGCTAACAAATTGCTTAGCGTCAAGTGTCATGTAATTACGCTCACACACACCAATACACACATACGCTCATACACACATGAGGTAAATAGTCTGGAGCGGGGAACGTAGGTGGGGGACAACATGTTGTTATTAGATTGCTGCTATGAAGTCGCTTGGGAAAGTTGCTTTTAATTTTCTTTTGCTTTTGCAATTGTTGCTTGTCATGTTGCCTGCTGTCACTGTTGTTGCTGTTGCTGTTGCTGTATCCGTTTTGTGGCCCATAAATTAATGCCATAATAATAGTTGGCCCTTTTACTGTTGGCTAATGATGCTGAACTTGAATCCAGCTGTGTCCCGCCACCAGCTGCTAATTATGCGTAAATTTGTGCTTTGACCTCAATTGGGAATTGGCTAATGATAGTTCAATACAAAAACACAGCAAGTGCCAAGCTCCTCGACTGTTAAGATTAAGCATGTTGTAACTGTATTAAGGGCAGCTTTTTTTTTTTTTTTTTTTTTTTTTTGTGAGTGTAAAACAATAGTTATTAAATTGTTTATTATACTTTGCTTATTTATTATTGTTTTTGTAAACTTTTTGTTCATTTATGTAAAGTCTTAAGGCTTTCTAATGTTTAATATTATATAAATTTAAATTTATATTATATAAAAAAAAAACATAAAATAAATAAATAAAGAAAGTAAAATTAAATAAATAAATTATCAAACAAAAAATTTTTTTATTTTTAATTAAATACTAGTATTCTTTTACATTTACTTATGTTTATTTAAATTAAATTCTTCAATCAATTTTTTGCTCTGTAATAAATTGATTTCATTTTAATTTAATTTTTTTTTATATAACTGTTCTACAATGAATGAATACATTTAATTGTTCAGTGAATCATCCATCAATATTCAGTACATATTCAACCAGATCTTCGTCTTTTAGTCAGCCTTATCACTTTGACAGCACTTATCTAAGGGGCATCGCTGAAATATAAATTTGTCAGCGCTCACCACACAAAATTTACACCGAGGTCTACGAGCTGCAAGCAAATTTGTCAACCTATTAAAAAATGAGAGCCAACTAGCACTTGTAATACTAAATGAAAACTTGCAGCTTAAACGCCAACGCCCACTTCCAAATGCCGCATTAAAATGTTGTTTGGCTGGTCTGGGCAGGACACGGGGAAGGGGCAGGGACAGGTTGGATGTAGTCTAAACTGTTTGCGCGTCTCTGGCCACATAATTAGAGCTTTGCCGTAGCCGTGGCACCATTTTAAAATTGGCGCATAAAATGTCAATTTCATGTCATTGGATCAACTTAAATGCGCTGCCCAGAATGACGATAGCTGCTGCTCTGCTGCCCTGCTGCTTTGCTGCGCGGTGTCCTGTCGGCTGGCCATGTCCGGGTGTCCTGGCTGGCAGTTTACAATGCCCAGAAATGATTTCCCGGCCTGTGTTGCTGTTGCGGTTGTTGCACTTGCGGGTTAATTTTGGCATCGCGTTACGCGGTGACCTCACAACTTTTCCATATGTGGCAACGTCAGCTGCCACACCCACAACTGACTCGCCGTGTTTCGGCGTCTGTGTGTGCCAGTGACTCTGTGATGTGTTGGTGCTTCATTTTGAAAAGCTGCCCTATGTTGTGGCCGTCTGTTGACATTCATGTTGTCGCTGTGCAGCTACTGCTGCTCTCTGTCATGTGTTGGGCGTGGTCTGGACTGGCTACCTGGCTACCTGGCTACCTGTGCGAATACGTGTTTATATTATGCCTGTCGCAGCAGCAACACATCAGCAATGGCAACACCGACAGAAACAGCAGCCCGCCTCGTCAGCAGATTAGTTTGCTTAAATTGATGGCAACTTAGTGCTAATAACAAGGATGCGATGTGTTGCTTGTTTCTCCCTTGGTGGCTAAAATGTTTGCCCTGCATATCTTGAGGTGCCAATGAATGGCCCAATACACCATACACCACTCAAAAAATGCAACCAATTGAGTGTGCGCGCGGTTGTGGCTTAATTAAATGATATGGCCAGTGCATTAATCAATTTTTTCTTGATGAGCTATGCGTCCTACTGCTTTCTATATAAACTTTGCATATTTCCCATGTGTACTGTGCACACTGTGGGTGTGCGTGTGTGTCTGTGTGGATGCCACGCCCACCACACACATGCATAATTTACCATTCTTATGGCGTTTTTGGCATAACTTTTGCTTACTTTAAATAAATCAATGTTGGCCATGTGAGCGCCAGTGCACAGCGCGGCTTTGAATAACTTTTTTGATATATGAACAGCACTCCAGCGACAGAGTTTTTGGGGGGCAAAATAACCTGGCAGCAGCACAAGCAGCCCGAGCACCACCAGCACCTGTAGGGAGTCTCGTAAAGTATGCAACAGTTAATAATAAATGGGTATCAAGATATACACACACACACACATGTACACACATACATATAGAGGTGGACTAGCTGAATTGCTCTTCAAACAGTTTGGTTTGAAAAAATAAAAGAAATTGATTGTTTCAGAATTGATTAAAGCGAGTATATTTTCTTTTGAGAAGTTTTTCCACCCAATTGTTACAAACTTCTTTCTATCTCGTATACCAGACAAACGATGGTAAGCTATTATGTACATATAAATAACATAAGTTGGCATTTCTTTAAACTAGAATTAATAATTTATTTCTCATTTTTTTTAAGCCCATCCAAATGCTTGAAAAATCATCAAAAGAGTTTACACTTTTAAAGACAGCTTAACCAAATCCTTTCGTTTCACACTTAAAACGATGCTGCCATGACATGGGCAGCTTAATTAATTAATGTAAAATTTATAGGAAATTGTAAAGCTCAGCGGAATTATTCATTGGCCCGTTTTTGTTGTTCATCAGAAATTTACAGCTTGTGCAATATTTTTATTCCAAAAATAAACCCAGTCTGCCCGGTAACTATGGCTATTTATAAAATGTAATTTTCGTAAAACTGGCAAAGATTTTGGCACTGACCCAAAACGTGGCCGTTGGCCATGCTACTACTTATCAGGACTCATCGGCCTTTTGATGGGTAACAGCATCAGTTGTGTGCCCAGCCTGGCATCCTGCTTAATAGAAGTGCCATCGTTTACTCCGCCTTCCCGCCCGCATCGTTCCCGGTGAGCGTCTGCCTTTTGCATCCATTTGGAGTGGGTAACTTTTCATTTGTGTCTCGGACACACAGGTTGACACTCGGTGTCAAATGATGTGTCAAAATGTGCACAATTTACCCAATGCTCGGACTCAGCTCCCATACAATGCATAGTCAAGACCCAACTTGGATCAAGACCCGAGCTCGAGCACGGCCCTCGTGTTAAATGTGTGTGGGATTAATAGCCGCCACACGCTGCCGAATGGGGAGTGGGTGTCTCTTATACCCAAAAGCAATGTACGTGGTAGTTGGCTTCTTAAATAAGAGGTTGAGATAGAAATACAGAAGAAGGCTTGGAAATATGTTTCTTTAAATTAATGCAGGACTAATCTAAGTGACAGATGACAAAACGAGTAACAGTAACCGTAACCGTAACCGTAACAGTAACATTAACAGTAATTGTACCAGTACCAGTAACAGTAACAGTAACAGTAACAGAAACAGTAACAGTAACAGTAACAGTAACAGTAACAGTAACAGTAACAGTAACAGTAACAGTAACAGTAACAGTAACAGTAACAGTAACAGTAACAGTAACAGTAACAGTAACAGCAACAGCAACAGTAACAGTAACAGTAACAGTAACAGTAACAGTAACAGTAACAGTAACAGTAACAGTAACAGTAACAGTAACAGTAACAGTAACAGTAACAGTAACAGTAACAGTAACAGTAACAGTAACAGTAACAGTAACAGTAACAGTAACAGTAACAGTAACAGTAACAGTAACAGTAACAGTAACAGTAACAGTAACAGTAACAGTAACAGTAACAGTAACAGTAACAGTAACAGTAACAGTAACAGTAACAGTAACAGTAACAGTAACAGTAACAGTAACAGTAACAGTAACAGTAACAGTAACAGTAACAGTAACAGTAACAGTAACAGTAACAGTAACAGTAACAGTGACAGTAAATTAACACTTAACTGGGAACAGCACTTTGCAACCGAAAGGTCTCATTTGGTCTGATGCCATCATGACACCCCAAGGTCATAAATGTTTTGTCAGCTTTAATGGGGCATAATTTCAGGGCGAGAGCATTCTGCACGGCACGTGTAATTGCCCCCAAAACCTAAGCTTGTGTGCCCCACTCTCAGTATATCTCTATTACCATATTTTGCTCTCTGCTTTTGACTGACAGAAGTATGTTTTATAAATTATGCTCAGCTATTTGGGGAAAATTAAAAAGCACACGGCACATGGCACATTTTTAAATGCATGCACGTGCATGTTGTCGTCACCTCTCTGTCGACGGCCTGCACTCTTTGGCAACCCCTTGCCAGACATTCATCTGCTGCTACTTCTGATGCTGCTGCTTTGTAACCGGCGTCAATTTTTCACATAAAGTTTGGCAAACGCTTGACTTGCATATAAATGACTTGGCCGTATTTGTAAGCTGCTTTTGGGGGAACTGATGAAGCCAGGGATCTCTAGTGCTCTAGGGAGCAGCATTCGAGTTGTCAACTCTTTCAACGTGTTTTACATTTAAAGCGGCAGAAAGAAAAATGCAAAGGTAAAGGTACAAAAAATAATTTCCTTCTGCGTAACGTGCGTGTGTGTGTGTGTGTGTGTGTGTGTGTTTGTGTGTGTTGTAAGCGTATGTCAGGCAACTGTTGTTGTTGTTCAAAGTACTGAGAAGCGCATAAGGAGGCGCACAGCAAAGACTTGATACGCTGTATTTCAAAGTATATCGATTTACAAGAAAATTTAGACCTGCCCAATTCCCAAATATATATAAATATATAAACTTATATAAATTTTAAATTATGTATAAACGGATTGCAAGTTCATTCGATTGTGTTTTGTTTTATTTAAAGCTTGAATTTCTGTTGACAAAAATATGTTCATTTGGTTCTGTTAAATGTCATAATCTAACGAGATCAACGCAACATTTTTACTGTAGCGCAGCGTAAAATGTGTTAAAAGCTTAGTCGAAAGTGAATAATACCTTCGCGACGTGCTGCCATTTGCAACTAAAATAAATAGATAAATAAACATGTTTTTACATCTACTCTTCCGGTACGTTTTTCATAAATATCATGTATATGAGTTGAGTGTTTATTTGTAGATGTGAGGCTACCTCTATCTATATATACTTATATCTGGTATTTGTTAGCTATCAAATGAGACGTGCAGCTATAAAAAAAATGGCATATGTATGGTTTATGTGTGCAGCTTTCAATATGTTTTTAACATTTATTAGATTACATTAAGCTGCGCCACGTCGTATGCAGCACAGATATGAAGCTTCTACGTTGGTGGGCAAATCGGGGCTATGAGAGACGGTAGTTTCAAGTAGGAGAGAACTTAATCAAATAAAAAATTTCATTAAATGCAATGAATAAATGTTTTCGCCTCTTTTTTCCAAGCTGAATTTCCTTTGATGGACTAATTTTCGATTTGTCTGTGTGTGTTGTGGGGCGTGGCAGCTGCGAGACCGGCTTCTGCCTGTGTCAGCATTACCAAACTGATCAAAAGGCAGACTCGCATTTGTCATCCATCAACGTTAAATCACACTTTTTATTATTTCTGCCACTCGATGGCATCAAATATGCCAATCGACCAACAACAAATCCGCAGATGAAACCCCAAAGCGCTTAAATACGCGTAAAAATTGTTTGTGGCGCTCATGCTTGGATATAAAATATGTTCAATTTCTGCTTGTGTGACTGTGGTTGCCTCTATCTCTCTCTCTCTCTCTGTGTGTGTGTGTGTGTGTGTGTGTGTGTGTGTGTGTGTGTGTGTGAATGTATGACTGAGTGCGTTTGACAGAGCTGCAAATTATCAATAAATAAATAAAATTACGCGCACTTTGACTTAGTGTTTGGATTTCATTTGGATGTCTGGCATATGATTGCTTTTAATTTGTGATATTCTCTTCTTCTTCTTCCTTTTCAAGAGCCAACATATCATGCTAGGGCTTGGTAGTTCAAACTTTGACTTAAATATGTGGAAATGCATAAATTTTACAAAAAAAAAAAAAAAAACAAAAATAAATAAATAAATAAATATTTTATATATTCATATTTTTGTTTATTAAGAGAGGAGAATTTACGGATCAGTGAAGCGCAAGTTGAATGTAAGCAAATAGAAATATAATTTCAACAAGAATTAAATTTTTGATTGAACTCTCTTGATGATTCTCTAGTGCTCTGCTGGTGCGAGCTATGAGCTTAAATAAAAATCAATGGGTTCAGGGTATAAAATAAACGGTAGTTGGTATTCACTTTGACGTTTATGCAAAAATTCGATTTGTTTAAAATATTAAATAAGCTTTAGCTTTGCATATGTAAAAATCATAATAAATATTCAATTCATATGTATATATGTATATATTTGTGCAAATTTTTAGTTAAAATGTAATAAGCTGCTTCAGAATAGATTCAGATTGAAAACAAACGTCGAGGGTTCATCGAATTTATTATTTAGAATTAATCAGAAAAGCCAATATTAAGACCAAAGTAAGAGTAATTGTTGGTTAATTCAAACTTTATCTCTCTCAGCAATATGCATATATTAAATTTGATATTAATTTTCGCAAGTGGTTTGCTTAGCATTAAACGAATTAATTATGCGCGAAATCCCTTGATAATTATGCCTGGGAAATTGCATTTGGACAGGATGAACTATCATTAGGCCATAATTGATGGCTGTGCGCTTAGCGTTGGTTAAGCCGCACTGTCCACTACTGGCTGCATTCAATAGCTTGACATTCATTATGCTTGGCATTGTTTACCGACCGAACTCAAGGCAAGCATATTAATTGCTCATAAACAAAACGATGTCGCCGCTGTCAGTACGTTTCAGATGGCTTGTTTATTATTCAATGGCATTCGCCGCTAAGCAATTACGCTTTGTTGTGAGCCATAAACACCTAAAGGCTTAGACTGCAAAATCAAATCACACACTCACACTCATACTCACACTCATACTCACGCATACACTCACACTCACTCTCGCACCTGTAGCCAATCCTAAGCCGCATTGAACTGAATTTAGCTGAACTGAGCTGTCAGCAACTTTTAGCTTTGTGCGAAACTTTGTTTTGCTTTTTTATGTTCCTCGTGTCGCTCTTGCGGGAATGTGTTTCGTATCTGTTGCGAGGTGTGTGTGTGTGTGTGTGTGCGTGTGTGTGTCTGCATCAGCGGCCTACTGTGATTCCTGATTTTTCCCTTGCCTTTTCAATTCCTTGATGCCGCCGACTCTTTTAGCAGCGTTATCAAAATTTATTGAGCGCTGTCATGAAGCTGTCAAAGTCGATATCAAAAACATTTGATTTTTGACTTTATTTTGGCAGCCAGCAGCAACAAGCGCCCATCCCTAGCCGCAGCCCAGTAACAGCAGCACTCCCCCCAGCCGAGCCCGACCCCACCAAGTGGGCCCCGAAGTCATTGGTTGCACAAGTCAGTGAGGGCCTAGGGCCTTTGCGATCCACGCACATTATAACCACGAGTCGTATGTGATTTTTGTTTTTGCCCAAAAGCGAAAAGAAAGAAATAATCATAATAAAAAAGCACATAAAAAAGTCGTGAGCGCGGCAGCTGAAAAATTTCATGCGCTCCCAAAGCGCTCGAAGATTGATAAATTAATGATTGCCAAGTCGAGGACAAAGTCGTCAAAAGGCGAAACGGCGAAGCATGTTAAGCTTCAAAGGTGCCGTTGAGGGCTGAAATATCTGTGTGTGTGTGTGTTTGTGTGTGTGTGTGTGGGGCAGTTGGGCGTGGCTAGCCACCCATACCTACCATTCAACCAGTTTATGTGAAATCAATTTATGCGAACAGCTTGCTTAAAACAATTTCTTATGAATTTCGCTAAAACTTCAATTAGAGAATTTGTTATGTGACATACATGAGTCGATGAGAATGTAAGAAAATGTAAGAAATTATGACAATGTTATTATTTTGATTAAATACAATCTTCAAAGTCCCAAAAAGATTTATATTGATTCTAAGAAAAATATTGTATTCTATTCATAGAAGCCAAACATTCAGAAAATGCATTTTCAATTATTGAATTTTCCATGAATCTTAAAAATTGTTTGTTATCTAAATTTATTTTTTGTATTATTGTGTACCTTATCGAAATTGAAGAGAAATAGTTTTTGGGAATATCAATGGCACACATGATTTGCAGCTATTGTAAGGTTTTAGGCGCATATGAATTTCCAAGCAGCGCCCATTAATGAATATTAATGGCCCAACTGGCCAAGAGACTGACTGCTTGGCATACCTGGGCTTATGTATTAAAGCGGCTAAGCCACTTGTCTTATCAGTTGTGCAGACTTGTGAGTTGGACTATTAACAAAACAAATACATGAAAGGCTGCAACGGCCAACGGCCAACGACAGCATAATAGGCCTGGGGCTAACGGCCAGTCTAGCTTGGCGAGCATTTTTGCCCACTCGAATCACTGAACATGGCGGATTAATGTCATTTATCACGCGCGTGCGGCGGTCGTCTTCGAAATGTGCAAAATAAATAAAGGACGTCATGCACCACCCTTCTGTGGGAAGGCAAACGCCAGCAGCACCGCCTCCGCCCCTCATCCGCAATGCGCATGGCATGCTCAACTTTAATGCGGAGATTAGGGCACAGTTGTTGCTGCGGTCTGTACACAAAAAGGATAATGACAAATAATCAAGGATAAACGCTTTTGATTGATCTTTAATGGCAGTTGTTATTCGTGGTCGTTTGACAGCACAACCAATTGTAAATGTAAATCATATTAACTTCAATGTACCATATAAAATTGTATCCCTCCAGCTCCCCGCCAGCGAATTGGTTAGCCGGATACATACATGGACACATGTATATATAAATAGCCGTATACATTATATACTTTGCAGCATTAAGCCTGCACACACGCATCGGCTGGGTTCGCTGGCACAGTTCTTCAGAATTTTGCTGCGTGGCAGCAAATGCTTTTAAATATATCAAACATGGACAGCAAATAAATAACAAGAGAGAATAAATTACACAGCAACGGCAACGACAATCAGTTGCTCTAGTGTGAATTCAAAAATAATATTAAAATATTATATTATATATAAATAAATATCTTAAATAAAGCTGCATATGATGAATGTGAGTCAAATTTCATGTAAAATTTTTATGAATTCATTAAATATTTTACTGTTTCCAGTTACCCCCGACTCAAGCTAGCATAATAATTATTTATTTTACACAAACATAAACATATACAATTATACAAATTATTCATTTAAGCTTTCGATGATATTCCCCTTTCAAGCGAACACATATACCCAATTGAATTCATCTGTATTTATAGCATATCAAATCACATTGCCCAACAGTTCGTACAATTCCTTTGCAACGTATATGCCGTTTGATAAAATAGTATTAGTGCTGAATCTCATGGAAATGGCAGCGGAGACGAATTCCGTAGAAGTAGCCGGCTACGGCTCTGGCAGTCAAAGGCAAAGAATGGCAACGAAATAAAGCAATTAAGCGGCTTACAAATGTCGGCTACTGACAATGGAACGAGAGAACGTCACAGCTTCGGCCTCAAATAAGCCTGACAAGCAAAAAGAAATTAAGAAAGCGGCAGCAAATTAATTTACATGTGCGATTCATCAATCAACAGCGGCATGATAGGGGGGAGCATTACCAAATGGAGTACAGTATAGAGTTCAGTATCAGTTTGAAGATATTCAAGTCTGAAGATGCGCAGCCGTTCAACGTCAGCAAAAGTCATAAATAGCCATGTGTGTGTGTGTGTGTGTGTGTGTGTGTGTGTAGCAGGCCGTGTGTTGATTGATGATAAATACTCGATGCCCTTACAATGGCTGCTTAAGATAAAGCGTTTAAATGCGCCGCATATGAAATGATGCAACATGAAAAGTGAAAAGGATCTGCTCATATCCATAGCAACCCACTGTGCGTGGTCGAGCGCCCGCCTAAGGGTTTCGCTTTTTTTGTGCTCTACTTTATTATTATGTAACGCCCGGTCAAAGTCTACGGACAATCGTTATAAATGACCCTTGGCGCGGATTGCTGCCTTTGGCTAGTTACGTCGCCCTCGTTGTCCTTGTCGGCTTTGCTGCATTGTCTGCCAGCGATAACATTTATGCTCTTACATAAATATATAAATAAATCAGTATTAGTGGAGACCCACATGGTTGCTATGTATTTAACTGTTTAATATTTCATTTAGGTATGACTAATAAAAAATGCCCATAGGACCAGTCTGATGTTAGGTCAATGCTCAAAGGGTTTTTTTTTTTCCATGCAAAACTCATTGAACTACGCCATAATGGCGGAGGCAAGGCGTTTGTGGAAATCTTTTATTGTTAAATTTAAATGGCGCTTTATGAAATTAGTTAATGGACTCGAAATCTTTCTACAGCTGGAATTTATAACCCATCTGCATATTTTCTATATTATTACTATTTATGTTTAATATTTCTATCAACTTTTCTATTGATTGAAATTTGAAGGTTTTTCATTTACAGAATTTATAGCCATGTTGACAATTATTTATGATATACTTATATTTTTCATTTATATAATGCGTCTGGCTTTAAATAATTGGTGATGGAATTCTTAGGGGAGTCTGCGTGGCAGTTATCCGCATTAAAGTTCTACCTTTGAAGCAAAGTTGGTAACGATGGGAAGGAGGAAAGACAGGCATTCACAGAGCTCAAAGGTCACAGACATTTGAAGCGTTTCATTGTCGTTTAATTTTGTTGTTGTTGTTTACTTGGCTCTCCAATGTTGTTGTTGTCCAGAGCTGACGTGCATGCGAGTGCAAGTCAGCTGGGTCGTGGCTGGCAGTCGGGCGCTTTGAGGGTCGCATCAGATCCTGTTAGACCGCGTCGCTGTTCGCCAGACGATGCCTTTTGACGTCGCTTTGTCAACGCCTGTTAGTACATTTCATTCACATTCGGGGTGACATTCACAGTCATCCACACACACACACACACACACACACACACAATCATATTCACATTCACATTCATGATTTCTATTCACATGACTCTTACATTTGTGCCAATAGGCCCCGCTGCTATTCACAGTGCGCAAATTAAAAATGGCCCCCGCTCGTGACCTGGCAACGTAGCTGTGCCGTTACTGAAATTTGCATAACATTGCCAGGTTCCCACGTGTTCCATTCATAAATTAAAATGGAAAACTCTGTAGTTTCCTTTGTGCTTGGAGGGAACACCAGGCCAGCTCAGGCCCAGGGCTGGCGGCTACCAATAATAGCTGTGCCTGATGCTAAATACCTAACTACCACTGTGCATGTGTGCGTGTGTGTGTGTGTGTGCGTCTGTGTGTGGCAGGCGAGGAGTACAACAAGTTAATTATGGATGCATGCAGGTTGTAGTCGCGGGGCCGTGTTGCCATAAATTCTGTGGGCTTCTGCGGGGGCCCTGACGACATTTAATGAGTGTGCAAATATTGGCTGCACCTGTATGCGCCTGAGTGTGCATTTATACTTTGAAGTTTTGCAGGTAAATGCTGAGCAACTATTTGAGTATAGAACTTTCCTCAGCTGTTGTTGAAGTTGTCAATTAAACTGAATTCAAGCTCATAGTTTTCCAAGCACTGCTCATCAATGAGACGAATTCTCAATTACAGAACTCTAATCCCTTTACTTTTGTTTTGATTTTGTGTATTGTTAATCTAAATGATGATTCCAAAAGGACTAAAATACATTCTTCCATCTAGAACTTTTTCAATTAAAACGCATTTACTCTCTCGAATATAAACTTTTATTGAGTGCATTTTTGAAAACAAGAATTCTGCCCTAAGTGCATAGACTACTGGCCATTCACATCTAAATTTTACTTTCCAATAATTCTAACTTGTTACATAGCAACATGAGATAACAGCAAGTCCGTAGCTCATCAAGCTATGCTGTATCTACCTACATACACATATATTTCAAATCATTCTGTAAGCTAACAATCAAATGGAAATGCTGCACTGAACATAATTTAATAAAGGGCCAAAGGGTTCCTTGGAGCCACCATGCCAAGTATTCAGCAAAGCAGTAGATTGAATTGAGGCGCAAGTGTTGTGAGGCTGTGGCTCACGGCTTGACCGGTTGCCCGGGACAACGCTTCATTTAATATTTGCTATGAAAACATATTGCCTTTAAATCAAATTAAAATGAAGTGCAGTTGCTGCAGGAATCTTCTAGCTGTAAATTGAATTTGGTACAGGATGGGCAAAGTTTTTCCCAACGTAAAATGCAGCTGCACAAGAAATTAGCGTAAATTACAAGAAAATCAGACACACGGCAAAAAGCATTAAAAACAAAAGCAAAAAACAAGACAGAGCATCTGAAATGTGGTGCATTCATTGCGTCCCGCCCGCATGTTGTAGTTACAACTACTGCGCTGAAGGGTGCAAAAAACTTGTGAGTGTTTGTCATATGCCAACACTTTGAGCGCAGCAAAGTATGCTATGCTTTTTGCAGCCGCCTTTGTTGTGTGCGTGCGTGTGTGTGTGCGACTAATTTGCGCATAATTAAATATAAATTGTATACGGCAACTGTTTGTTTTTGCCGACTCGTTCGCTGCACTTGCCGGCAACAAGCATTGGGCGTAAATATATTAAACAAATTACAGGGCGATCCGCGTTACGTATACGCCATGCATGCCGCGATTGTAGTCGCTGTTGTTCTAGCTGTTGTTGTTGCTGTTGAGCTTTGGCAGCTGACACAGCGTCGAGAACTTGTCGAGTTGCTGCAACAAAAAGAGAAAATTAAAGAGAGCGAAGAGAGAGAGAGAGAGAGAGAAAGAGAGAGAGAGAGAGAGAAAGAGAGAGAGAGAGAGATGGAGGCACGTATAGCAAGCCAAGAGCAATTGTAACTGTTTTGGCAACAGCACAAAGAAAAAGTAATTATTTACGCTCTTCAACAGACGACGATGGCGGCGGCGACAACAACTTCCGCTCTTGTTGTTCTATGTGCTGTTGCTGTTGTTGTTGTTGCTGTTGTTGTCAGCGTTGGCGTCGCGTCAACAGCAATTTATTTGAGTGTGAAAAAGATGAATTAATTTTACAGCATTGTGCAGCACAATTAAAAATTATTTGCTCTGCTCAGCTCGTCCGTGCACTCGGCCAGACCATAGCTTAATTGCTGTAAAGTTGTTGTGGCTTAGCGAGGTCCTTGTATCACAGAATTGCCTATGCTGCTGCTGCTGCTGCTGTAGCTGCTGCTGCTGCTGCTGCTGCTGCTGTTGCCCTGCAGCAATTTATGTTTGCCAACTGGCCCAAGGGCCGCTTTTAGACTTCACTTGGAGGCATGGTTTTCGGTTTTTTCATCTTTTCCTCATCTTTTTTTTTTTTTCTCATTGTCGACCGGCTGCTGTTGCTGTTGTTGCTATCCCTTCGCCTTCTATTGTTGGCTTTTGTTTGTGGTTGATGATGAGAAAAGTTTTTGCTTGCTGGCAGCTGAAGTGTTGGCGACGTTGACGTCGACGTCGGCATGTTTTATGCATTTTCTTATGACTTTACTTTTGGCGGAGATTTGTGCGTTTGCCCTTCCTCCTTCCCCCAAAAACCTCACTCACTTCTCTGGCCAGCTGGGTGGCAGAAGAGCGTGTGAATTATTATGTACATTTGAAATGTGTGCAGCATGCCAAAAAATAAAAATAAAAATAAAATAAAATAAAAATAACAGCAGCAACACCAACAGCAACAATATCTAAAACAATAACAACAATAACGAGAACAACTAAAAGCAATGCCGTAAATTTGTTTTGCTGCCAACTGGACAGAAGGAGAAGCACACAGTGGCGTGTCTAGGGACAGACGGCAATTGCTAGACGGCCGGGACGGGGGCGGCTGTGTTGCGTTTAGCAAAGTGAATCCTCAAATGAAAACTATGACCTGTTCGCCATGTTGTAAACTTTTCTCAACGTTTTTTGTTGGTAGGCGGTTGCCCGGACATTTGTCATTTTGGAGCAGCTGAGGAGGCAGCGCCAGTCAGGCCGGCACATGACTTAATTAAAGTAAATGTGTCCGGGGACATAAGAAGTTGTAATTAGTTGGGCGTTGTCAGAGTGTGTTTATAATAAACTTGAGTTTCATATTGTAAAAGGGACGCGACTTTGATTCCGCTTACAATGAAAACACAATAATTACAGAAAAGCATCCTGCGTTTGAGCAATTTATTAAAGCAAAATGTGGGAAATAATTAAGTGTGCATGAAATGTGTTCAGAAGATTATTGAAGTGGATGCGATAACGGCTAAACATGAGTTTTGGGGCTGCTAATATTCAGGTAACAGGCGAAACAAAGCGTTAGGTATATATATTTCTGATAGTTCAGTTCACATTTACAAAATGTATTATTATGCCATACAAAGTCTTCGCGTTCAACTCAGAAAGGACCTGCGCAAGCAGAAACGCACTAAATATGTACTTTGCTAGTTAATTGTTGGTCGACTTGGTTATTGGTTCATTAACTTCATTGTCGCCGCTTCCTTAATAACTTATGCATTGTGCCTGCTGTTCGCTGGCGAGAGGGCGACTTTAGAAGAAGTGCTGCACACTTCCGTCCGACCACGACTCGGAGGTCTGTTGTCCTGTGCTGACTCGTCAGGCCATCGCATAATTGTTGCTTCTGTTGTCTGGCTTGCTTTTGTTTGCCAGTTTATAGATTAAATTCTGTACCAGGAGCCACGAAAGTTTGGAGGTCGATCTGCAAATTTCCGAGGAACGAGTCGTCCACACAATGTCCTGCAGCTGTTTAGTACTTATTTCCTTGAGGAAGCGGCTCCAGTGTGATGAGAGGTAAAGTTATTTATTTCATTTCATAGTGCGTCATATTTTCCAGTTTTTTCTTTATTTCTTTTGATCGTTTTCTTTTTTTTCTGCTTCTGCTGTTTGCTTGTTGCGCTCAAGTTGACTTCCTTTGCACTTTGGAAAGAAGTTTTGAAAAACAGGATTTAACAACGGAAAATTACATTTAGCACTAGGACTTTGCTGCGTGGCAACGTGAAAGCAACAACCAACAGCAATAGAAGCGAAACTACGAAGGACGAAGGACGAAGAGCAGAGGACAAAACGCTGTCCGTCAGGATGGTCTAAGAAAACATGAATAAATGAAATGCGCTAACTTTGCTGGCCCCAAACAAAGGAAAACTAAATGCGGGTGTAAACGCCCAGTTGCAGTGGGCCCAAACTCTAAAATTGCTAAATAGAGAACGAGAGAGAGAGAGAGAGAGAGAGAGAGAGAGACAGGGAGAGAGAGAGAGAGAGAGAGTGGGAGAGATTGAGAAAGGTGGAAACTTCAGTGTGCTTCCATTTCCGGTTTCAGCTCTTTAATAATGCATTTAAGTAACGTGCTCAAAAGTTAATTGAAAGGCAAGAAAATGAGTTGGACTTTGTCAAGGCGACATGGGAGAGTACGCACTCCCACATACACAAAAAATCTGGTAGCCACAATAAGAGATTGTTGCGCCTGCATAGTTTTGAAACTACTTAAAATTAATGAATGAACCGTGACACATTAAAATCGCTTTGCTGACAGCATAAAAACAAAGCGCGACCAAAGCAAAAACTCGTTAAGCATGTGTGTAAGAGCTATAATTGTGTGCGTATGTGTGTCTCTGTGTGTGTGTGCGTGTGGGCTGTGGGGACTCATATTGAGCGTATTAAAAATTAGAGCATTGTAAAACATGAAAATGTTATCATTATAAAGTAGACAAAGGGCGCAACGACGCATTGACTAGAGTCGAGGGAGCCAAAGGGTTGACAGCGGCTGGCAGGCAGGCAGCCTACTTTTTCGCTTGCCAGGGCCTGTCATGAATTAGCAGAAATTCTGTTATGCCAGACAATTTACTTCGTCGCACAATGAAGTTGTTGGCATGTGCGTGTGCGTCGCATAAATGCTGTGAATATTATTTTTATATATTAAGCTGCAGACACATGGCGCATATAAATTGTGTATACGACGTGTGTACGCACACTGAAGCACACAAAAAAGTGTCAAGTCATTAAGTTTATATTATTCATAATATTTATTTATATATGCTATATACATAGTTAAAGTACAAATAAGCGGAACCCACATGAATGCCGTTGCACAACCACAAGTTAAAATTTCACTGCACCACTCTCAGTTGGGCCGAAGGGCCAGTGGTAAATGTGGTGCAAACCAAACTAAAAAAAAAAAAGATGCGTAAAAGAGCGTAAGCGATAACGCAGTTAAGGCTGATTAATGATATTTTTAAGTGATTTATTGTAACTGCTTGACAGTTATGTTTGAGTCAAGTAAAAAATATTGAGTTGATACGAGTATACAAAAATAAAAATAAATACAAGATTTAATTTATATACAAAAGTAACATCATCAAAAGATTCATTTGAATGTCAATTGTAACATGTATGTATTTCAAATAAATTTCAAACTCAACAAACTCACTCGACTTCAACACACAGTGGAACGTGACTCTCAAATGTTGCAGCCAATTGGCTAGTGGGTCTTACGACCACATTCACATCATGTGCGTCGCTGTTTGTGGAGAGCAGCACGTCAAGCTAAACGTTATTTCACACGCCTCTTGTTTTAAAGCAGCGCAGCCGTCACTACCCAATTCAAGCACTTACTCTGTGCCACGCCTCCTGCTCCCTGTTCCCTGCTCCCTGCTCCTGCTCAGCGCCTGTCTAGTGAAAGAGATGCTCGCTTTGGCTTTGGCAGCTGCTTGGCACTGGCTGCTGCCGCTGTGTTAAGCAAAACAAATGAGTTAAAGGGTTTTTACTTGCTGTGTGCTGGCAGCTAACTGGTTACACCCCCCCCCCCTTGGCCCACAACCAACTTATTGTGCATGGTCTGGTGGGCAAGTGCTGTGGGTCTCCTCCGCCAACTGCCATTCCCTCAACATCCAGCAATCCTTAGCCTTTGGCTTCGGTAACGGCAGCTCGCATAATGTGTGCCTCAACATAATGTGCACATTAGTGTTCACACATTTATAGATGTGTGTCTATGTGTGTCTCTGCGACTGCCCTTGTGCTTGTGTGTGTGTGTGTGTGTGTGTGTGTGTGTGAGAGTAAGCGAGTTGCATGTTTATGGGCGTCTCCTTGTGAGCGTAAAGCAGCAGCATCAGAGCCGAATGAAAAAAAATCACATACAATATATGTAGTAGGGAATCATGGCACATGTGCAACAGCAACGACAGCAGCAACAGCAGCAGCAGCAGCAACAACAACAACAGCAGCAGCAGCAGCAACGGCAGCATCCGCCACATTTGTGAGCTAATGACATTATAAACATGAAAACTCCATTAATATTTTTTGTTGATTATGATGTTACTATTTGTTGTTGTTGTGGTTGTTGTTGTTGTAGCTGTTGCTACTTTTTATGCTGTTGCTGTTACAGCGCTTCGGTTGCTGCGACTGCTCCTTTTCCCTTTTTTTCCCTTTTATTTCTTATACATATATGAATAGGCCAGCAGCTAGAGCCAAACGACGAATGTCATTTCTCTCGCTTCAGCGTACCTTTTACGTTTTCATAATTTATTTCATTTATTTGCACGCACCTCTCGAGCATGTCCTGGCCGCCAGCCTGCCGCCAAGCTCTAAAAGTATTTTGATGCTTGACAATTTTTTCAAATTAAAAAACGCTAGAAAGTGCTCCTTTTTCATGCTCTTACTCGAGACACGGCGTGAGCGGCTTAACTCATTTTTCGCCAGAATTTCTGTTTAATTCTGTTTCTCGTAGGCTCCGTTGATAAGTGCTGATATGCCAAGGCGTGCTCCATATATGCGCTGAGACATACCAAATACTCGCTCACCTACTTTAATTAAATTTCAAGCTTTAAGCATTTAGCTTTAAATACGTTTCTTGCATTAAATAATGGAAACGATTTTTTTTAAATATATATTTATATATATATATATATATATATATATATATATATATATATATACAAATATATATATATTTTTTTTAATATTTGTGATGATTGACATCAAATGGAATTCTCAGGTGGTGAACTACGTAATTGAAATACGTTTACTGTTTACTCAAAAAAAAAAAAAAAAAAAAATGTATCAGATGACATAAAAAATGGTTAAGAGATTTTAGAGAGCAGAAGTAAATAAATATGATTAATAAATATGATTAAATATGATTAAAATAACATATTAACGAACCCAAAAGTGATCTGAAGACAATAAGGAAAGTAATAAAGTGATTCAAAGAAGATATATGTATGTGAAAAGACAAAGAAAGGGAAATTGATAGCCATCACAGATGATGAATAGATGAAAGTACAAGATAATCCTAAGTAAATTTTTTAAGCGTCTGTTCATGCGACGAAAATATATTGTGCTCAAATGGCCATCACATTTTAATACCGTAACAAACTATAAGTTAGCCAAATTGATGTGAGGCAGTTAATTTTTAATTTTAAATTTTAAACTAGATCGTTGGAATTAATAGCCGCTGTGATGGCCAATGCAATAGGCATAGCTGCAATATGGCAGCACAGGATACAACGAGCCGACGGGCTTGAAGTGAAGTCCATTTCATTCGGCTACTAATTGCCATTCCCACTTGGCTGCTGTTTTGGGATTGGCCCGTGGATTGCAACATGAATTGGTGGCGGAATTTTGTGGGTTTCGCCTCGGGCTGAAATCTCTGGTTAATAGCTTTCTGCTGCTCTAACGAGAGTAGCGCGGTGAAACTGTGTAACGTGCAGCCTATTGATATTTGAGCCGAAGCCTTCAGTCTTCAGTTGCTTTTGAAATCAATAAGGGTTTAGGCAATGAACGTTTCATTGGCGTTTTCATTACATTTTCATTGCATTTCCGCAGATTTGCACACACAAAGCGCCAGGGCCACATTGGGCTTCAAAGTCGGGTGAAGTTCAAATGCGCAGGCAATAAGTTGCACTCCATTACGCGGTTTTTAATATAAAAAGTAAGACTGAGCAGCAGCAGCAGCATAAAGAGAGTGTGAGAGAGAGAGAGAGAGAGAGAGAGGTGGGAGGGAGAGAGACGACGCTGTAGGGGCTTTACTTAGGGTTTTACTGCATTTCCTTAAGGAAAAAGGCAATTTACTGTTTTGAAAAGGCAGCAGCTGCAATTGTTGTTGCTTTGTGCGTTTTCGATAATAGCAATTGAGTGTTGCATTCGCTTTGATTTGCTGTTGGCTTGTTCGCATTTCGCATTTGCCATTTTCTCTGCGTGCATGTGTGTGTGTGTGTGTGTGTGTGTGTGTGTGTGTAGTTTTTTCGTTATTGTATTGCTGCTGTTGCAAAGCTTTTGTTTGCATTGCTCTGCTTGGCTTGGCTTGGTTCGGCTTGGCTTGGCTTGTGGCTGTTAGCAGCTTATGCGGCTTGCCCTTGCCCATGCCTCGCATCATCTAGCTTTCTATGGCAATGTTTGAGAAATGTTATAGAGGCTTGGGGATTTGCGGTTTGTGTTATTGCCGTTGCCATCGACTGCGATTGCCAACTACCAACTGCCGCATGCCGCATGCCGCTTGTCGCACGACAATTTGAGTGCTGCGCAGCTTTTGTCAATTTAGTTGAGCTAAAGCCACATTAAGCATACGCACTGTTCACTGTTGCCACACCACGGAATTCACGAATTTTAAGTGTAACAAATTGGGGTTTTTCGTCAAACACTTTGGAAACTGTTTAAGCAACTGATTTGTATTTTTATTTATTTGCCAAAGATACAATTTAAATCAATCTTGTTTGGAATGAAAGAGTTGAGCATGCCAATAAAATGAAATTGTCCATAATTCTAATCAAGCAAAATATTTTGTGAATTAAATTATTAATTGAAATATATTAGTTTATCTTAATTAGTGTAATGCTGTGGTTTGCTCAGCATTTGTTGACATGAGCAACTGATGTTTCAGTGGTCACATAATTCCTAATAAGCACAAGTCCTGCTGCCTCACTGCACATTATGCATTTACACACCGCAATGCATTGGCACTGACAGCAATTGCCAAATACCACTTTTCACGCTCACTGCAAATCCTCATGCTTGACAGTTCTGCTGTTGCCTTTGACGACGCTTTCGCCTCACCAGCACCAGAGACACGCCCGTAATAACTAAGACGCATTGCGTCAGCCACAAGCATTAATACAGTTTGAGATGTGGTAAACTTACCACTGGTAAGTTGATGTTGCCATTGCAGTTGATATGTTGTATGCATTCCGGAGTGCGGTCAAGCCGTGCCAACTGCAGCAATAATTGTTATCGCTGCAGCAAGCTGAAATTATGTCTTGGTTTTGGATTTTATATGCTGCGAGCAAATGCTTCACAATTTGTATTGGCATTGGCTTTCACGCTTCTATAGTATGCGTGTGCATGCTGAGAGTTAAGCATGCGAGTGTGGCGTTGATGTGGCACCCATTGGAAATCGCTTTTCCAATCAATATTCGAGTTGCATGATAAATCCGTGCACTGCTGCACAGCAGTGAAAACGAATAAAACGTGCGAATAACGGATTTGATAAATTGAATATTCTCAAATGAAATGAAACAAGAGTTTACTGCTCGCTAAGAAACATATGGCTACATAGATAAACAGAGTTTGATTGCGCTATTTATGGAACATTCTATATCAATTTGTGATCATAAACTTGATCTTTGTGAATTACGAAGCTGAAAACGACTTTCTCTCTTTGCGCTCCATTCTGCAAACTCAACTCATTCGTCAAGTCTCTTCGGAGTGACGAATAGCTCAGACAGCTCTCTCTAATACTATGTCTTCCTATTGAGATTTTAGCATATATATTAGTTGAAAATCTAACATTGAGAGAGGAAGGGCTAGCTGAAGTGTAAGTATTCAAATGATTAGCGCACAGTTCTCATGTTTCTATATACTAATTACTCCCAGCTGTGCTATTATTGTATTTGATGTTATACGAACTTGAACTTGTCAGCTAATTGAGCTGCAATTAGCTTTTGCTTAGAGCTCACATAACAGCCTGCATTTGAAATACGAAACACAGCCATAAATGGCTTTTATATGCTTTGTGCTGAGCGGCCCCTGCGCCGCAGTTGTCGCCCACTAAAATGCTGAGGCATGAAAACGGAATCTAAATCAAAAGGAGCTTCATAAAGAGGCCAAGTGAGCGAGTCATCTGCACCTACAACAACATCCTGCAGCGGGTCAATTGAGCCTGGCTGTCCCACTTTCCCACTTTCTTTGCCCGCCCCCAACTCGACTCGAGCACAGCGGGTCGCCTTTTTTTCCTTTCTACTTTTATATATGTTAGAGTAAATGTATATGTGTATGTGTGAGTGTATGTGTATAGCAGCACTAAATGCTGGACAACACAATTCATTGTGTGGCATGTCCCGCTGGTAGCTGCTGCCGGCCTTTCCACAATATCGTGCACAACCATCAGCACCACCCACAGCACCACCCCCAGCCCCACCCATGCCGAATATTTCTATTTTCTTTTTTTATATTTTTGGTCATACTGCTTTGTATATGTGTGTGTGCGTGTGTGAATCTGTGTGCTTCGCTTTTTTTTGGCCGCCTTTCTGGCTTTGGCCATTTTTGATCTGCTGCAGTAGCTGCTTGAGCTGCGGCTCGCTTTGGTTTTTGGTTTTATTGCGCGCTTTTTGTTGTTTTTATTTATTTTATTTTTATTTATTTTTTTTTATATATATATTTACAGAGCTTATCTTTGACCACACGTATGTTGGCTGAGCAAAATTGTTTTTGAAATTGAAAAATTGCAATACAAGCTGAGCTCGGGGGTCAGCCATAGAGTTGCTGTAATACAAAATAATGCTAGAACTACCCTGACCAGTGCAATCCAATGGCGCCGCCCACACTTCTTCCCACTCTCCCTCTCTCTCTCATTCTCATTCTCTCTCCCTTCTCTCATATGCCCACGCTTTTCTCTCAGTCAGCACAGCGGCATATTTCTTTTTAGCTTTTTTTTTTCCAGCCTTACGCTCGGGTTTTTCGTGTCGGCGTTTGCTTTTATTTTCTTTGTTTAGCATTTTCATTTTTCTGGAAGCGAGCGCTTATTTTTTTATGATAGAGTATAGCATACTGCATATATTTATATATGTGTATATGTATAGTTGGTTATAGAGCGCTGTGCGGAGAATGCTTTGTGCGCCGTTCTGGCCCTTTCAAGGATCTGTTGCAGGTGCTTAAAAAGCTGCTTGCCTTTCTTGACTGCAAGTTATGCACATATTTAAATTAAGTGCACTAAAATATATATGTATGTATATATATATACATGTGCATACCTACAAAGACATTCATATATATATATATATATATATATATATATATATATATATATATGCCTGAAAATATACATTCAGATAAGCTAGAAGCATAAATAAATAATAGCTACATAGCTACAAGCGCAACAGTGAAGTGCTATTAGCCGTTTAGGGGAAATTATACTCATAAACTTTACAATTGCGGTCACGATTGTGGCAGGAGAGCGTTTTTAAAACGCTTTGCTATTCATGAAGTCTGAGCTAATAAGCGAAATACTTGTTGGTTAAATTATTAAGTGTATATCTAGTTCCAGATTTAAAAACTGTTGAGTAAAGAAGATTGAAAGAAAACTGTTTTTTTAAATTAGTAAAATCAAAAGTCTAGATTTCACTATTATATATTCAACTTTTACCTCACAAATATTAATGTCAAATTCGATATTTCAATATTTTGATATTTAAATAAATTTACAAAAAATAAAATAGAATCACTTTGTGCAGAATGGGCAAGTTATAAAGCTAGAGCAGTGTACATAATTGGCATTGATATCAATAAAAATATATTTTATTGCTTAGATTGTGAATTGAAGCCAGAGAATTATGGCCCAAAGTCCAGATTGAAGTCAGTCAGCGATCGAGTTCTGCGCTCACGTTCGAAGATCGAGCATCAGAAAACTATAGAAGATATAAGAGAGGATAAAGAAAAACAGCCAAGATCATCTGTTGTGCTAATCTATCTGGACCTAAGTCAATCAACAGCCATTGTACGCAGGGAACCAGCAGCGGCGGCTCTCGTCGATGACGATGCTGAGTTGAAAAGGTGCTTGGGCAGGTTTTTGGGAGTTAACAGAGCTCGTCGTATACTTTACAGTCCCAGTATAATATTTGATGACATCAATGAGAATGCTCCAGTTCTTGATGAGCCCGTGGAGCCAGAGCAGTCAAAATCAGAGCAAAAGCTAATGCCTCACATTGGGCAGCAACTGAAGTCATTTCCTTCGGTTAGGTTCAAATTATTTGTGGAGAATGTGCAGCGCCTCAATGCGAAATACTTTGAACAGCAAACTCCGCAGCAGCTCAAGGAGCCCATCGATCTGGCCGATCTACCCGACGAGAAGCAACGCTCTCGATTCTGCCGCGAGCACAAGGCACTGGTGCAACAAATCCATGAGCAGAAGCAAGAGCAGAGCTTGATCTGCTGTAACTTTCTCAGCTCCCTCAGCTGTGAGTAGCTACGTTCAAGTATACTCATTCGAGCTGAGATCGTTTCTGCAGCGGACACACCCCTTGCTCTGTGTCATCCACTTGCGCTCTGCTATCGTCAGCAGAGCTTCGACGCTTGCAGAGCAGCGCTGGCCGACTCTTTGTTTGGGCTGCTCAACCACGAGGTCTTCTATTGCGGTCTGCGGCAGCGGATCGAGTGGGTATCGGCTGGAAAGCTGCTCAGTAACTGTATACTGAGCATAGGTAGTGACTTGCAGCGCCGAGCACGAGTTCAGCTCTCTTCGCATATCCGAGGAGCCGGCGAACTTATTGAGACGTTGCTGCACGAGATGTGCCATGCAGCGGCCTTTGTCTATAATGGAGAAATGGGGCACGGACTTAACACGCGCAAGTGGTTGGTGCAACAATCAGCTTATATTCTAATTTATCTACAGTTTCCACTTGTTCAGGGTCTACCGTGCTAAGTCTTTGCTGCCGCAGCTGCCGCGTGTCGCCGACTGCGCTGCCAGCTGCAGGTACAGCTGCCGCCTGTGCCGGCGCAGCGCTTGTGGCAACATTCGATTCCGAGGCAAGCAGCAGCAGTTGTTGCGCTGCTTCTACTGCCAATTCGAGCTGGTTGTAAGCGAATGTAGTGAGGACAGCGCACACGTGCTGAGGCCCACAGCTCAGCCTGACACGTCCTATATGATCTACATACGCAATCACTACACGCAGAGTGACCAGAGCGGGCACAGCTCTAAAATGCGGTCACTCAATGCGCAGTATTCCCGCCAACAAAGTTGAGTTATTTATTTATTTATTATTTATTTACTGATATAATTTCTATATTTCCTAGCCAAATTGTTGTTGCTCAACTACGCTTGAAGCACAGCAAACGGCAATAAACAGTTTCTAACTTTCTGAAATAATATTTGTGTATCTCTATTATCGAAATTGAATGGAATCGATTTCAGAATACCAATTGCAAGAATAGTACATATTTTTGTTTTTGGTTCATTACAGCTGCATTTGGGCTAAATTATTTCTGGTCAAACGTCAAACAATTTCAATTCAGATATAATTGGCTATTAAGAGTTCAGCACAAAATTAATTTAAAATTTTTCAAAAATCAATTTCGATTGGATTTGCCATGGTTTTGTAATGCCTAATGATTTAAATCGTATCACGTACATACACACACACACACACACACACACACACACTCACACATACACACACACATATGTATACATATATATTTGCAGCACGATGATGTGCATATTAACCCTATCAAATGTATACCAGAAATGTGAAACCACATGCATTTTGGCTTTAGTGTAAACATGAATATGCTGAGCGCAATTTTTGGGAAATTCAATTCGGCAAACGAATGCTAACACTGACAATTTGTTGATGGCTTTTCGGGTATGCCGACTACAGTTGGAAAATGAATTTCCAATGTTATGTCAACGATTCGAGTTAAATGTGGCTCTTATCGGAATGGGCGTGTGGGTGCGGTCGCGTGTATTTGTTTTAAATTACAAATTATTTTAATTGCGATTGTGCATGAAAATTGCAAATTGCAACATTCGCGACAAGCAACATGCAACATACAACATGCAGCGCTCGGCGTCCATAATTATGCAATGATTATTCGATGCGCACATCCGCCCAGGTTTGAGGCCCGACCAGATTTCGCATTATATTCTAAGCTCCAGCATTTTAGCAAATTGCCACGCTATGCATTTTTCCGCTCGTGTGTGTTTATATATGCTGTATGTGTGTGTGTGTATATGTGTGTGTGTGTGTGTGTGTGTGATAGAGAGAGATAACCAGCAACGTGTCAAAGGCGACAAAGCATAACGAAATTAATTGTGCGCATTAAAAGGGATTGCGCAAACATTAAAAGGGATTGCACATAAAAAAAAAAAAAAAAATAAAAAAAAAAAAGTCATAAGAGAATAACAGAGAAATTCGAACTGCCACAGAGTAACCAAATGCGATAATCAGCATTTCAATTTTACACTAGTTTTAAGCCTTTTTTTTTTCGTTTGTATTTGTAACCTCATTGCGGATTTGCAATATTATGCTATGTGCTATGACAAATTTAAAGGATTTGGCTTGTCTACAGATTGTAATCAATAATTTATTTAAATGCATAACATTAAGCTTTAAATTAATAATTTAGTTTATATTTCAATTGAACTAAAATATTTTTATTTTGTATTATTATTAAAATTAATAATTTGAAACATTCATATATTCCTAGCATTGGAATTTGAGAGCGGTAAGCGGCCAAATAGATAAGCTTTAAAAGAGAATTGAATTTGTAAAGACATTTGGGCTGTTCAATTATTTTTGAGTTGTTAAATAGAGAGAAATCGTCTATGACTATTTTGACAGATCTGAAAACTTATAATATAAATAAAAAAAATGATCGTATTAAAATAAATTTAGTAAATTTAATACCAAAAAATAAAGTAAACATTAAGTGAGCAAAATTTCTTTGAATAAACTTAAAGCTAAACAATATTTTTATTATTTATTAATTTATAAAAATGAATAATTTGTTAACTATTCCTCCATATTTTTATAAGACATATATTTATCACTCATAACTGATTTCATCAAACACTCATTGCTGTCTTGATATTCCAATACCTACAATGCATGCATTCTTACAATTATCTCGTTTACGATTGTTTTATGTTTAAAATAGAGCGATTGCAAGCGGATATGCAGCACGGCACGGTTGAGCACTCTTGAGGGCGTTTATTTGAATGCGGCTTTTGCTGTTGGCTGTATGCAACAGATGTTGCTAGTTGTTTGCACAAGTGTGCGGCAATGCGCAAAAGATGTACCCGACCGTGGCGTATCACGTCCATTGAGAAGGATAAGAGTGCCAACTATGAATGTGAATGGCAGTTGAAACAATAAAAACGTCGGCATTGCAAGACAGCGGCTTGTAGCGCATTCTGCGCTGTCCTGTCAGGAGGGCCTTCTTCTACACGCATTGCGTGCGCTGACAATGAGGGCGTGGCCACCAATTAACGCATTGCGCCGGCTGCATAATGTGCACACGACTCAGTGTCTCCCCGAGTGTGGATATTAACTGCATTTCTGTGTGCATGCCACTGCATGTGCGTGTGTATACGAGAGGGCATGTTTGTGTGTACACTTGTGTGTGTGTGTGTGTGAGTAGATGCCTCGCATTGTCTGTTTTCACAAGAGAATGCAATTTAAATTGCATTAAAATTGATTGAATTCATGGAACGTAGCTACCACGCATCTCACCAATGCCTCTATGTTCCCATATATAGATGTATATGTGTGTGTGTAGGTGTATGTGTGTGTGTGTGTATGATGCTTGGGCTCCCATTCGAATCGCATGTTTGTTTTGAGCACCGTTAAGTGGGCATCCAATTCCAAAAGGTTGTTTATACACAAGCATCTTCGACGGGTCGCATCACACAAGCATTGTTATGAAAAAAAAAAATGAATGAAATGAATTTAATGTAGTCAATTCCTAAATTAAATGTTAATTAATTAATTAAATTATCTTTTCTTACTAGAAATAGAGATTAAAGAAAGTTTCGAGTATCAAATGCCTTTCAAGTCAACTGCCTTTGTAGTTTTAAACATAATAAAAATAATATATATACTGACAAATAAAAACATGTATACAGTGCGTAACAAAGTTTACAATTAAAGCTATGTAAACGCATTCAGACTAATGAAAAAAAAAAAAAAACATATTTAAATATTTATTTATTTTACATTATGCGCACACTTAAATATGTGCATTAATTTCATGGCCGAAAAAAAAAGCCCGATTGCCATAAATATTAACGGAGCTCGCATAAATTTGCTGCTTTAAGTCTTTCAGCCATATTTAAATTTTTTTTATTTTCGCTGGCCAATTCAACAAAGGCTGCAATTAATTTGCAAGCATTTCGCTGGATTACAGGTTGGTCAAAGTGAGTAGGTGAAGGCGTGGCAGGGACGTTTGCGATTGGACGACAGCCATTGAGCCAATAAGCATATGGCATTTATTTGCAGCTATTTGTTGCGGGTTTTTGATTTTGCTGCTGCTGCTGTTGCAGCACACGGCAATTAATGCGCATTAATGAATTATTAATTTGTGTGCGGGATTGCTGCGCCGCCCGAAAGTATGCAATTAAATTCTATTTGTTAATTTATGGTTGTCGCCAAATATGCATTGATTATGCAAATGGAATTGGCGCCGCGTTGCTTGTCGCGTACGGCCTAGGCCTTAATCAGGCCTTATACACACACTTACATAGACATACGCAGCTTTTGGATAACTTGTTAATAGTCACTTCTATATGTATATAGCATTAAGGTTTTATTAATATATATATATATATATATATATATATATATATATAGCGCTTGAGTAGAATTTCATCTACCTCAATGGCCTAAGTGATGTTCCACTTAATTCATTATAATTAGAGTTAATCTCTGTCATAATTACTTTTGATTGCCTCTGTTGCCTGCAGTTGCACTTCGCCAGCAACAAACTAATGAGGCCTAATGAATAAATAGCCAGTTGATTGTGTGACAATGCGATAACGGCTCGAAAACATGGCAGCACTTAACCGATCAATTGAAAAGCTTTGTGAATTATTGATGATTAGACTGAATATTAAATCGGCAATTCACATTCACATATTATTCACATCGACTTTGTTCAATTTGATTCCTTCATTTGGAGATTTTGCCATTTGAGAAGACAACATCGCGCAGATGTCACAATTTTCATTGGCAAGTTTGAATTTGAATTTTAACTTAAAATTCATTTAACAATTTATACATTATAGTATAGAAAAAAGCTGGAGCTGGAGCTCTTGAAGCTCCATGTCCATTGACCAGCTGCCAGTTAGACCATTAGCTTTTAACGCTATTTCGTAATCTTTTTGCAAATAGAAGTAAGTAGAAGTTAGAAAGTTTTTCAGCTTGTATCGCTGGTGGGTGGCTGTAAGCTGACACTGTAAAGTGCAACATCGATAACTTTTAGCCTGAGTTTTTCGGAGCTTCCTTTGTCGTCAACGTGGCGACCATAAAACTCCACCAGCTGCACTGGCCAACTAAAAAGTTGCTCGGTGCTAAAACATTTGTAGGTGTAGCCGGCGTGTCCAATGTTTCTTCCTGTTCTCGTTCCTCCTCAGATGCCGCTGCTGTTGCTGCTGCTGCTGTTTACGGCTAAGTTACATGTGGTCGTATGTATCTACGTATCTCTTATTCACATGGCCACATTGAAATTGTAAATTCGTTGTTGCTGCTATTTGAGGCAAAACGAAAAACGAGCACAAAAATCAACAAACATAAGGCAGGGTGCGAATGTGCTCTTCGTGTTGTTGCTTTTCTTGTTCTGCGTGTGTTTTGTTGGCCGCCGTTGAAGCTGCTGCTGCTGCTGCTGTTGCTGCTGGTGCTGCTGTTGTTGCTGCTGTTGCTATTGCTGCTTCTTGTTTTCATTGTTAGCTCAACAAAACTGTTACTTGTTTTTTCAGGCATCCATTTTGCTTACTTAAGTCTGAGCATATATCTACACACTCACACACACAGGCAAATACTCACTCACACAGATCTGGCTATAAGGTAAGAAAGAATAGGCAAAGAAAAGCAGAGCATAGTTGGTGTCTTCTACCTAGCTCACTCAATATTTTTTCACTCCCTTCCTGCTCTAACAATTCTTGGAATTATATATTTTTCTGGATAATGGAAGAGCTCGAGACACCAACGCGTTCCTTAAGATATATGTTGTTTGTATTTGTTTATACAAATTTAATGAATATACATGTACGTTTATGCCTTACATATAGATGGCTTTATATTTGGGCCGACATCTGGCGTTTGCGAGTTCGAGTGAAGCAACTATTCAGCACATTTAGAAATTCATGCTGCGAATGCTTGGGACTTAAAAATCATATTTCACTGAAAATGAATGTTTTTGAACTATCGGAGCTGATGAAACGATGATAACATTTACTATTATATAGTGCACAATGTGTTAAAACGTAATTCAAGGTAGCTCATACGATATGTAGTATGTGAATAATTCTTTTATTAAGAATTTAATTATACTTATTTTATTTATTTGTCTTTGTTAATGTCTGTTAACTCCTGTTAACCTTAACTCTGTATCTTAATTATGAACACATGAAATGCAATTATATGTGTATTATATATATATATTTTTTTAAATATATAAATTACTTTTTCTCTCTCGGATCCAATTGGTCATTCACCGATTCTCTGTTTGTTTCTCCTTTTCGTTCTCCCCTGCTAATTCTTTCTCTCTCACTCTGTCTGTCTCTCTCTCTCTCTCTCTCTCTCAATCGTTTTCTATTTCGCATATTTCATTACATACATACATGCATACCTGCATCATATCTAGTTGACTTTATGATTTAAATTTTTTAAAATAAAAATTTTAGAGTTTCGTTGTTATTTTGCTTATTCATAATTAATTTTCTCGGAATATTGGTTTTATGTTTCGTAAGACATAATAATTTTGAATGCTTACAAAATATTTTATTATTATTTCAACATATAAATGTTATAGCTTAAAGAGTTCTCTGTTAACTGGCATTCAAAAACAGTTTTGGTTAGTCAAAAGGCAGTGCGAAGCTATTTTTTAGTTAATTTTCCAAACACGTTTTGCAGCAAGGCAAAAAAAAAAAAAAAAACAAAACAAAAACTGTTGCCAGCGAAAACAAATAGAAAGTCATGGAAAAAAGAATGTAGAGTAACTAAGAGTGTAGTTTGTTTATGTTAAATGCGCGACGCAGCTCTGTGTGTGGGTGCGGCAAAAGTTTTGCTTAGCTTAACGCGTGTCCTTGCGGCGCGTGGAGTTGTTGTTGTTGTCGTTGTTGTTGCAGCTGCCTCGTTTTGTTGCAGTTTTTGTTACTTTAAACAAAGACCGCAAGCGAGGCAAGCGAGTTGACTGACAGCCAACTGCCAACTGTGTGCTGTGTGCTGTGCGCAGCGTGTTGCAAGTTGCCAGTTCCCAGTTGTGAGCAGCGAGTTGAAACTTTGCGTTTTGCTTAAGTGACGACGTGCGACAAGGGGCAGGCCTTGTCAACTATATTCGATTTTTTTTTTTTTCGTTTAAGTTTCGCTAGGACTTTCAATATCCAAGCAAGCCAATAAGTCCGTCCAACTGCAGAGCAACAACAGCAGCAGCAAGCGGAGTGTTTGTGGCACCGCAACGACTTGCTACACTTTGTGTATGAATGGCTAGACAATACGGAGTCACTCGTTGCTATTGCTCTAGCAAAGTAGCTCAAGCTGACGCTATTGTTCTATTAAGCCTCCGCTCAGGTGTCCATTGATCAAAGGATGCAGCTGCAATACTTTGCTCTCTGCTCACAACCAATATTTAATGTCATAGACAAAATTTGGTTGAGCACAAATATTATATATGTACATTTAAATAATTATTGTTCAGACAGCTTAGCGCACATTATATGCAATTTAATAAATTAAAATGTTTTAGTTTCTGCAAGAAATTCATTATCAGCAACAAGTTTAGACGAGCTTCAGAAGTTGACTTGAGCTATTGAAATTTATGAGATTGTAGAATATTCAATTATTATTTTGAGATCAATAAACCAATTAAGAGACCTGTAGCAAAAGTAAATATTCCTAATAAACTCTCTGTTTATTATTATTTTCCTCTCTAATACTCCTCCTCCTTTTTTTTCTCTGTGTTATATTTTTCCTTGGTTTCTTCATTTCTGTCACACCTGCCTCTTCTAATTGAACTGTATTTTCTTTTAGTATATTCGTCCTCATATCGCTTTATATCTCACACACAATTTATCATCCATATTTCTTGTGAAATGTTCAGCCTTAAATAATTTCTCTTTTTCTCTCCATTTCTCCATCTTTTTTTTTCAATCTTTTTAATATTACATTGCATGTTTTGAATAATTAATTTTCAGTCTAGCAAGCGCCTTATTTTTAATTAAATTGAATGAAAACTTAGAATTTCGAGTTGAAATACCTAACATGTATTATAATTTTCATATTAAGCGTAGATTACTTACACCTCTAAGAGAAACTAACACAAAAGGAGCAAAGGATATGCTTCCGCTGGGCAGACCAAACTTCTATCCTTTCACTGAACGAAGTCTTGTGTGTGTGTGTTTGTTGTGGCAGTTGGTCATTTTCTGAGCTGTACATAAATAACTTTCTATAGATGCTTAACAATTAAGTTACAACTTTCTAATAGAGCTTCAGTTCAACTCCGTTGAGTTTTCTTTTTGCATGTGTGTGTGTGTGTGTGTGTGTGTAAACAGGAGAGGAGAAGTGTGTGGATATGGTTCGTCCAATGTCTTGGTCAGTTTGATGTGTTGCGGTTGTCATTTAGAGTTTGATTTATTAGTCAAAAAGGTTATTTGAAAAGGGTCATATCTATCAGTAATATATAATGCCTAATCCATTAGCACTTCATCAATAGGCCCAGGGCACTTTCGACCAGCTTTAAAGCCAATTGTTATAAGGATAACTGCTTTAATTGAGTGTTTGATTTAATTATGGTCCATTTGCTGTTGCCTCATTAAGCATTGATTACACAACCAGAGTAATTAGCTGACAGGTGCACACGTATACTCACCCACTCATACATACCCACACACTCATACACTCTTACACACATACAGTTGTGTAATTGTATACGCTTTCTGATAATGCTGCATAAGTGCGTATAATTATGTAATTGTTAGTTTGATGCTCAACTTCAAGTACTAATAGGGCAAGGAATGGTGTGTGTAGCAAAAGGATATCCTATAATATTTTATATCAAATCAATTATAATCAGTTGTGAAATATGTTGCGAAAGTTAGTGAATGTAATTTAATTTAATTTTTTTTTTTAATTCTGATATAATAATTTAAACACTTTCAATTAATTAGCCTCCAATTTGTCAATTAGTAATTAAATAATGTATAATACAAATATTTGACTAAACATGTAAAAAAAAGATTATATCCATATCATCCATATACAAACCCTATAGGGTATAAGATGTGGGGAATATAACTTGGCTTTTTCTTTAAATATTATGTTACATGCCTATGAATTAAAATAACTTTTATGGAGAACTAAATATGCTGCTATGGCAGTAGTTTAATTGCACACACCCACACAACATGCATTTCAATATTTAAAGGCTTTTAGATATTCAAGCACTTGAATTGTATTTATTCCGAAAAGACTGGGTATCAAAAATGCGTATTTAAATGCAATTATGGGGCATTAAAGCTTTTGAGCCGAGTCAACTTTTAATGACACCATGTTTAACAGCGCTTAGCCGTTAACTTTCGCAGCTATTCAGCCTGGCTGCCAGACAGCCAGTCATTCAGGCAGTCAGTCCGTCAGCCATGCTGTCATTCTGTCAGTGATTCTGTTTATCACTCTGTGTATGCGTCAGCCGCTGGCCACAGAAACCGCCGCCTCATGATTTAAATTTAATGTAACTTTTGCTTTACAGCCAAACTGTCGTAACAGCAGCACCAGCACCAGCACCAGCAGCAGCAACAGCAACAGCAACAGCAACAACAACGACAACGTATACAACAACAAAAGCAAGAGCTAACGTAAAAGCTATAAAGTCATGTGCAACAGCGGCGCCACATCCGGCGGTACTGGATCAGGACTCAGGACTTTTGCCAGCCATTTGGTCACTGCACTTAGTGCACTTCCTTTGCTCACACCAGCAGCAGGAGCAGCAGCAAAAATAAGAACAACTCATCACATTGCTGGTGTTTCCAAAGGGCAAAGGCTACGTGTGTGTGGAAGGTGAGTTTGGTTTTTTTGCCGCCTTCCCCACAGCTGCGCCCTTCACTATGTGCTGAGGCTGATGAAATGCCATACTTAGCGGTTGAGCGCTGAGATTTCCAGCAGCTGAAGCCCTTGGACTCATCAGATACCACACACACACACACATACACACATGAAGAGTAACACTTATCTGTGAGTGTGTGTGGAATTTGGTTAGATGTAGTTAATGCATGACGCATTTTTCATTAAAAGTTCGGCAAGTTTTAACTGCAAATAGCTGAATTCTTCGTATAGTTTTGTTTTCTCAGCTATGCTTTTAATATTTTTAATGGGTCCTTACAAGAGTACAGACTACATGCAGCATGTGTAAAGGTTAAAGGGTAAGCAAACACAAACAAATCACTTCAAATCAAACACTCAATATGCCCACGCAGTTGAGCTTTTTTTTTTTTTTTTTGAGTGGTATAAGAGTTAAACCGTTACGGGGCGTTCCAAAATGCATCTTTTAAATGAATGCGATCCACAACATTGTGTTCCACATCAGCTCCAGCGCATGCGTGAGTTCGAAAACGCAGCGAGAGCGCGTTCGTGATAGCGTATTCGGCTCGGCTGCGGCTGTGGCTGCGGCGCTTCGTCTTCGGCTCGGCTAACCATGCCTCTTGTAATCCGTTACAAGCGCTTAGTGCCGTAATAGGGGCCAGTCGTCAGTACATAGATTGTATATTTGTGCCCTTTTATATGCATATTTCGAAAAGGAATAAAGAAAATCTTATTATTTATTGAGTTGCTTAGTAAAAGCGAATGGGACAGGTGCGAATATGAGGACTTACATGGAAAGCGCAGCTATTAACTGGATATATAAGAGATCAGATACAGAAACTGTAAAAGTTTTTTACATATTATATTAAAGTGGCGGCTTTTTTTATTTTAATAATTTTTAATTTTATTTTATTTATTTTAATTTTTCTTTGTGTTCAAAGATACCCTGTATATTGCCTATGCAGACCCCGTTCTTGGGTAAGGTCGTGTTATTGGGTGCACGCAATGTTAAGGGCTCGCTTCGATGTCACTTTTGGTGGAGCATACAACATAATTTTCGGCTCATGAGCGTACAACCTGCAGCTGACTAGTGATTTGTGCCGCTCTTCGCGAAGCGTTGGAGGGCAAACAGTTTGAGAGTGTCGGATTTTCGAGTTACATTCGTGTGCGTAGCACTAGGTTCCACAAGACTGCTTGGTGGACGTTGTTAAAGATGTAGTATAAGATGACATTTTGAATTGAGGTAGGCCAGCGTTCTTCTTAAATCTAATAAATAAATTATATTTTTATGAAAATATTTCAATATTATGATATATTCTACAATATGTTTATACAAATATATTTCTCTGAATTTATGAAAATGTATTTATTTGATGGCATTCTTTAATGCAAATGTATTGCATCTTAATGTTTTTCTTTTACTCATTATTCGATGTTTTCAAAAACTACTCACGCTGAAGCTTGCAGTCCACAAACAACGCTCGCTGCCCACACGATTGTTCGAAATACTGGTTACAGCGCTTCGGTACGCAGTATTCAAAGCTTCGGCAATTCGCAGCGTAAAGCGTGGCACAGTTACAAGTCCTACACAAACCCATTCCAAGCCAGAGCCGCCCCAAACGGCGCCCGCTCTACACACCCGCACACGGAATGCTCGCACTCTCCCACTCAACGATGCGATTCGCAGCGTCGCTTCGTGCTTTTCGAACTTGCGCGAGCGAACCGAGCCAAAACGAAAGCGAGTCGAACGAGCACCGCCTGGCAGCAGCATTGCCATAGCTAGAGCAGAGCCAAAGGCAAAGACAAAGCCGCAGCCGCGCGTCGTCCGTTCGAATTGCACGAATGGCAATGAATGAAACTCGCTTTAGTAGTGAAAAGGTCGTGGATTCGTGTAGTTGTCGTATGCGCTGCGTTGCGCTCAGTTCGGTCGTGCCGTGTTCTAACGCTCACCAAATCACACACAGAGATTCCCGTGTTCACAACTGTCGTCGCGTCTTCTTACCGTTACGCCGTGTTAAGTGTTCACTGCGGTGCTCTACCTACCAAAAGGCGAGAACTCACTAAATCGAATGGGTGAAATCAGTGTTGTAAAGTCATTAATAACAATTGTGATTAATTGTTGCACGTGTGCGGTGTATCGGTATCTGTGAGTAAGTGCGTAAGTGGCCATCTCTGTGACGCTGTAGCAAGTGCAGATGCTAAAGCCAAACATTTATTTTCTTACACTTTTACTCGGTATTGTTATGCAAATTGCGTCCGTCGCTCGCCTCAGGCAACAACAATAACTGGCTCCGTACGAGTGTGTGTGTTTGTGCTTGTGTGTGTCCGGGTGTGTGTGCGAGTTCGTTTGAGTGTGGGACGCACCCATAATGCATAAATCAAAATACACATTATTGAGTCATAAATAAAGTTCGCATTGCTCGCGCTTCGCTACTTTAAATAAAGCCGAGGGCAACAAACGCTCCGCCGCCCACTCCGCCACTTCTTGCTGGCAGCCGCCAAATACTTTACCATATTTTTTGCTCAATTGTTTGCTATTGATCCTTGTTGGCTCGTCGCTTCCACCGCCCCCACGGCAGACATTTGCCTCGTTTGCTACGCCTGCCCAATTGATGATGCGTGCGTCTCGTTTGTTGCATAAAACTTGCTCAATGCTTACACGCCCTCAAAAACAGCAGCAGCAGCAGCAGCGGCAGCAACAGCAACAGCGAAAGCAACAACAATCGCAGCTACATCGACAGCAGCATCAAGCATAAAAACAACAACAACAATTGCGAGTAGCACAAGAGTCCCTCGGGCTGGTTTTATTACAAAGGCCGTAAAAAGCGCCCAAAAAAGAAGAAGAAAACCAGACAAAAAGTAAGCGAAGAAACTCCACTGAAAAGGATACAACGCGCCATCCAATGTAAGTGCATACATATAGCATACAATACATATATTTACACTCCCAATATATATATTATAAATAATATATATATTCATAGTATATTATTTTATATACATACATTTTCCAAATTATCCTGTCTACAGAGTATCGGCAGTAAGTAACTCAGACTCTGCCTAAAGTCAAATATACTATAGCGAAATAAAGATTAGCTGCGAATTGAGTGTTGGAAAGCGCTCAACATAAAGAGAGTGGAAAATGCGCCACTTGTGCTCTTGCACAATTTCTTTAGCATTTGAATAGATGAGAGTGAAAGATAGATCAACAGCAAAAAGTGCTGAAGCCACAAAGAGATATGTGGATCTGCTTCCTTACAAATGCGATCAGTGATAATGGTCATATTATAATAATTTCAGTTATTATATATTGTAGATTTTGGATAATTTATCGCAGCCAACATTGTTTCTTTTTTTTATTTTTTTTATTAATTATTATTATTATTATTATTATTTTATTATATTTTTTATTTTTGCCAGTAGAGATATTTAAAATCGAAATTATTAGCATTAAAAATAATATAATATAAAGGGAATATAAATATATTATTTAATTTTTTATTGTATAGATATCATGTAAATAAATTATTTATACATAATCGAAAATAATTGTTTAATAAAGAAATTTATCATAAAATAAAAGAAGAATAAAAATATTTCTTTTTACAAAAATTATTATTTAATAAATAATAATAATTAAAATAAATTTAAGGTAAATAATAATAAGTGACCTCATAAACTTAATTCTCATTTATTTTAATTATAATTTTGCTCATTTCCTACAACATTGTCAATATTGATTTATTTTAATATTTAATTATATAGAATTTTATATGTCATAAAAAAACAACAATGATATTAAAGTTCTATACGCATTGCAAACATAATCAATTCTGATACTGATTTCTTGCATTAAAACTTTATAATTATGGAAAATGATTTAAGTATATATTGATTACAACATTTTCTTATACCCAACGGAATTCTCATCCTTTTTGAGCTTCTCATCCATGATGAAATGTATAGAAATATATGAAGTTGTTGCACAAAAGCATACTTCACTTTAAAAATTGATTACTGAGTTGATTCCACATCCTATAAGGCTTTTGCATTTCATGCCATGATTTTAATCATCTTTGTGACTGCGCATACTTGGCGTATGTGCTATATGTGCGAGTTTCTGTGTCAGTCTGTCACTGCATCGAATTGAACCGAAGCATGCGAATTTGTGGCAGCTTTTTTTTCTTGGTGTGATTTTTGTTCCATTTTTAAATGCGTGAGTCGTGAGCTGTGAGTCCGTGAGTCGTCGGCGTCTGGATGAAAAAGTAAGCCATGAAAATCATATTAAAATGCTGTCTGTGCAGTGTCCCACTTTTTTTTATGGCTGCTGCAAGAAAGTTTTGCTCTGACTGTGGCTGTGGCGCTCCATATATTGTTGCTATTTCACTTTTGCTGAGCACACACACATACACAGAGAGAAGCGGACACAGCGACAGACACACATGGTGTGTGTTTGCATTGCTGCAGGCGCTTGCCAAATGCGCTTTGTGTTGGCGCCATTGTCAACATGCTGGGGTTTTTTTTTTTTTTTTTGCATTTTTCGGCTCAGTCAGCGCAACGTGGCTTGGCAGGAGGCCAGCGTCAGTGGCAGCGTCAGTATAAGGACGTGCAGGACGTGTGCTGGATCGTCATCTCTGATTTTGTTGCTTAAATTATTAAAATACCGCTGAAACTTGCACATAAATCACATAACTGGCCAAAGGAACAACCTGGCGTATGCGCAACTTTAATGCAAAGCTGGGTGCGGGTGCTTGGAGGCTCAAACTTTGTGCCAAAGCGAGCCCATAACTTGAGAGCAAGTTTAATGCAGCATGTAAATATTGTCGTGGCACACGAAAACTTTCACTTTGCTTTCCTTTTGTTGACAAGCCTCGAGGAAGGGGGCGAGCCCAAGCTAAAGAGGATGTGGGCCAAAGCACAGCACATAGCCATCAAGAATAGAAAGAGAAAGAGGCATAGGAGAGAGCGAGTGGATGGGAGATTTATGTGCGTTGGGATATGTTGACACGTGTGCTGACCGAAACTGAAAAGTTTTACAATTAATTTGAATAGCTGATGAGCCATGCGAGCGGTCGCCTCTAAAATCAATAGCCAAACAAAACAGTTGATGAACTCCCCGCTCAGAACTCTGTGCCAGCACTTGGCTGCTTAGCTGTTAAACTTACCCGCTTATAAACAGCCCGCTGAGCCGTGCACTTGCGAATGCTTTAAAAGTCAATTGTTTCCCGAGAGTATCACGTTACACAGCGCCAGCTATAAAATTTCAAACAGAAGAGGCATTAAAGGTGGCTTGAAGCGTACAAAACTGACTATCAGAATATCCTATAGCAAGATGAGAAAGGGGAGAGATGTGGGTACACACGCACTCAAGTAGGTTAAGCTGAATGAAGCTTGTATAATTTTGGTTATTTAATAGAGAAAACTATTTGTTTTGAGGGATATTTCATTATAAACAAACAAAATTATTTAAATAAATATGCATTATTAGTAAGATTTTTTTTTTTCAGATATTTTTATTTTATAATTAAATATATATCATTTGTATCTTTATGTTTATCTCTCAGGCATAAAATTTATTATATTAATTTATTTACTATTTTTAAATTCATAATTAAAATATTTAATAATAAACAAATATGTTAAAAGATCACATATTATAGATCACTGATGTATAAAAGACTGCACCCTTTTGTTCATCGCGTGCACAGGGTATTAAAATAACAAATAAAAACAAAGCAATGTCGAGAAGTACAGCAAAGCAAACAAAGAAACGGCGAACAGAAATCAAAGTGGTAGATATAAGCAAATAATCCATCAAGTGGCATTAACTTGAAACAATAAATTTCACACAGTTGCCGAGCGGTGAGCTTTGCACGTGGGCGTCACACAAAATGTGGGCGTGGAGATTGGCTTACTCAATCGGTAGAAACCCATGCTCCCATGTTCAACTTCAACCAGGACAGCACTTGAAGTGCTTGACTAATCAGGTTTCAAATGCCTAAGCACACAAACACACTCATACATCCACATCCACACCCACACATATATACACACATCACTCACTCACTCACACACACATACACTTATTGCGATTCTTGGTTTGTGATTCCGCTTTTACAGTTAAGTAGCAGGTACGGCGAGCAGGTGCTTTTGGTAGTGTTCTCCTCGGATTGGTAATCAAAGCTGCTTGAGGCTTAAAATCTGCACTTTGATTGCAGCTTCGCTTATCATGCGAAGTATTCATTGTCATTGGCTTCTTTTGCGACATTTTTCATTGTTGTGTTTGTATTTTAGTCTAGACATTGGCCGTATTCTTTATATGTGCAGAAAAAAAAGAAAAAGTATTTTAGTATTTTGTGAAAAGTAAAGAGTAAAGAATATATAAGAATATATGAAACAAACTTTATTTAAAAATGTTTTTATTAAGAAATTTGTTATATATATTATTGAAAGAAACAAATATGAATAATTTATAACAATTCAGAAAATTTATTAAAATTTTTTTCTGCTGAAAGTTATGCGAAGCTCGTAGGCGTCATCCTTATGTGTTCATCTCAATTATTTTATTTTAATATCTTAAAGATTACTATGAAGAATAAATGTGTCACTTAAAAATGGACAACAATAAATCTCTTAATTTCTTTTTTACAAAGTAGAAATCTTATTTTTTTCTTTTGTATTAGACTAAAAGATTTTTAATATATTATATCAATTTTAAGTTTATTAATTTATTTAATTATTTTAAAAAACATAATAAATATTTTATAAATATATTGTATATATGATTTTATTATCATATATTTAATTATTATTAAAACAATTTTAATTCCGAAAATCTAAATTGAAGTCTTTTCTTTCCGTCTCTATAGTAATTTTGTAAAAATAATTTTTGTTTTTCCTTTAAATCCATCAGGATGTGCAGTCCTTGCCTGGAGTTGTTGCTGCCATTTTCTCAGTTTTCGTTGTGCTTGGGTTTCATTGGGATTAGAAGGAATAGCTTGTCATTGCCTTAAATTGGGAATACGAGACAAGCGCGTTGCTCCTTGCTTCTCGATGGTAAATCGAATTCTTTCACTCGCCAATCAAATATCAACAAAAGCATTGGGAAGCTTTGGAAATTAACTCGGCTCGCCATTAGCCCGCAAAAAAAGACTGTGATATTCTTAATGTTGACCCAGGCGAAGCGATACAGATAGAGAAGAACAACACGAGCAACAGGAAAATAAAAATAAGTAAAAATAATAAGAATGAGAAAGCGCAAAAGACCGACGTCACCAGTTAGCAGCAGCCGCCAGCAGTAGGAGTGGAAATGGCAGCTACAACCAACTCTAAACTGTGAACTCATTCAGATACTCGACCCAAATCAGTGCCCAACAAACAACAGTAGCAGCAGCAACAACAAGATGCCAAGAAATGCAACAGCAGAAAAACATAGTTCAGTTAGCAGCTCTCTCTTTCTCTCTTTCCCTCTTTTTTTCTCACTCAGTCTCTCGGCCGCACTCTTAACCAACATTCAGTCCAAGTTTGCTAACCAACTGCGCTGGTCAGCCGCATTTATATACATACATATATACTTTGGTACCTGATATAATGGGTATATATGTTGAATTAGTTAGTAAAAGTCCAGTAGAGAAAAATATTAAAAGTATTATTTCTAAGGGAAAGCAAAGAAATAGAAAACTTCAGTTTAAGAACTTTTTGGTGCCACAAAGTAGTAAAGGCTTTGCAATGAGATATAAAGCTTATGAAGCCGAGAAAACATTAAGTACTTAAATCTTTCTATTGAAGGATTTGCTCACAAACACATAATAAATAATAAACAAATATATATGATTCCCAATTTATTTATTTTATTTTGGTCAACTTGATGAAATAATTATATTTTGAAATTACTTCTAATATGTTTAGTAAATTCAGATATATATATATATATTTTTTTTTTTTTGGCAGCGAATTCCACTCATATACAAATAATTACCCAACATCATCTGTATATAAGTATAGGGTATTCGCTTAGTTAACGCATTTTGAAGTTTTAAAATCTGTGGCACGCTTTAGTGACTTTTGCTTTTTGCGGTCTGTTTCTCTGTTTGCTTTCAGCGAGCTTCTTCTTGGCTGCTGCTCACCGCCTCTTTCAGCATTTACCGCTGGCATTGTGGACGCATAATAGCCAGAAATTAAATCAGCTGGCGCGTGGGCAACTTAAAATAATAGCCATTGCTTATATTTAAGTAGGAAAAACGAAGTGAAATATGTACATTACTCGTATATACGAAACAGCTGCTGCTTCTGCTGCTGATGCAGCCTCTGTAGTTGTTGCTGCAATGGCGACTGCAACTCCACTTCTGTATAATTTTTTTTTTTTTTGCTCTTTTGTTTGCTGTTTTTATTCACATTGCCTGCTTACGTATTTCCGTTTCCGCTTGGCCAGGCTTACTGCATTTTTGATGGCCATTCCTTATCCATGCAAGTGGCCTCGCACTTCTCTTTGTCTGCATTTCTATCATGCTGAGACCCCGACTCCATAGTCCTGTGGAGCAAGGGCTAGCTATAATTTCTGCCCGTTCTCCATCAACTCCATGTAATTTTCTGTATGCTCGCATGAAAGCGATATTCATTTGAACTGGCTGCCAGTTGTCTGACACCTGCTATCATATACTAATAATAACAATTAACAAATCGAAATACGCCGTGTGTGTTTGTGGGTGTGTGTGCGTGTGTGTAGCCCACAATCTGAGCCCATGTTGATATTGATTAATGGCTTTGGTTGTTCCTGGAATCGCTACTTAATCTAATTGTTTGTATGCCTTTACAGTTGACAAGGCGTGTGTTTGATCATACTACAATACTACAATGAGACGCACACACACATAAACAAACAAATGGCTTGTTAGTGGTTTAATATATTACTTATTAATTTGGTAATGCTGAAAGTAAGTAATATTTTAATTTTGGATAGAAATTCTAATCTCTGCTATATACATATATTAATATTAAAATACATAACGAGTGAAGAATAAGTTGTTCGTAAGTAAATTAATTACTAATTTGTTATTCATTAAGAAGAGCTTTCACAGTTTAGTTTCAGTAAACTCCATTAATTCCTTATATTAAAAAAACAAACAAATAATAGCGACAGTAAAGAACTCATGTTATTAATAACTCAATCAAATTCATAAATAAAATGATTTCGTTAAAATTCAAGCATTGTAATTAAATTAAATGTTCGCAGCTCCATTTGGATCGATATGATAATATAAATAAGATAATTATACACTTTAATGAAAAGCATATAATTAATGAAAAATTCTGTCACACGTGTGTTGATTGACCCATGCCTGTTTCATTTTACATCAGTTTATGTTTTACGAAATATTTGAAATATTGATTGATTATATGACAGTGCAATTGAATGCGCAAGGTCATGTACATATGTAGATTGGATCAACATATGAAATGAATAAATACCAAAAATACGAGTCAATTATCTAAAAAGCAAAGCCGAAATGCCATGAAAATTAATTTGACATCTTTGACATTTTGGGCAAACACAAATATCAAAATCAAAGGCATAACAACAAATGCAACAACAGCCAAAAGGACATATGCCCGATGAGCTGATAAAGTAACAGTGTTTGCATGCCTGTGTGTGTGAGTGTGAGTGTGAGTGTGAGTGTGCGTGTGTGTGTGTGTGCGTCAGGTATATGAAGCAAGCCAAGCAAACATTTGGCTGCTGAATAAATATTATGTGTGTATATACTATGTAGAGGAGCATGTTACGGGAAGTGGCGTGACAGTCGCTTAACTCTTTAATCAGCATTGGTTTATATACCACTTGGCCCAAGTTTGCCTTTCAGTTACTCATTTTCAAGGCGAACGAGCATATTTTTCTCCTTTTCTCTTTTTTCATTGGTATTTTTTATTTTTTTTTTGTTCTTGGTTTTTTTTTTGGCATAATTTGCGCAACAGTCACGCAAACTTGTGCGTCTTAAGTGTGTTTGGTTATATGTTAGTTTACGTGTGTGTATATATATATATATATATGTGTGTGTGTGTGTGTGAGTGTTGTTGTGTGTTTGTTTGTCACGCATAAAACGCTGACAGCAAGGCAAACAGATGGCTATTAAAAGCAAACACACGTAAAAAACTAAAAACGTCGAGTCGGGCCTAAAAGTATGCAGCAGCAAAGTCGTGCAAGGACGCAGGACACACACACACACACCACACACACATGCACACTCAACATTCGGGCATGTGTGCGGAAAATAAAAAGAAAAGGATTTACGCAAGGCAAACAGCAGAAGCCACAAATGATAATCAGCATTGCATAAGGCTCATCATCATGACGATGTTGATGATGACGTGTACAAAGCGTATAAAGCAATGAGAGAACATAATGAACGTTAAGTTGCCGAACAGTAAATACTCTTTATATCTAGTTTAATTTTAAGAGTTGATTTCATTAACATAGAACGGAATCTATAAGATTAGCTCAATTGAAAATATTTGTATTTTTTTATTCATTTGACCTTTAATTCTTGATTCGTCATGATTCATGAATTATTTATACTACCCGCTATTAGAGTATGTGGTTGATAGTAACAGATATTTCCTGTCTGCGCTTTAAGATTTCCTAGACACACACGCACATGCTCACACGCACACACATACACTCACACACACACACACACACACACTCACGCATGCTGAAATTGAAATCGCGCGTTGCATGTCAGCGACCCTGTGCCACGCCCCCAGCGTTGGCTATGCTTATGTGACGCGCATACAAAAAGTTTGCGCCTCATATGAAAATGATGCCAACACACGCAGCATAGGTATGTATGTGTAGAAGTGTGTACATATATGTGTGAGCCATCATTTTGGCCTGCTGCTGCCTTTTGATATTCCTTTTTAGATTTTTTGCGCAATTTAGCGCGCCATCAAATTGAAGCAGAAGTCGACTGTGGCCCGCTTGCCTATGGCAAGAGTTATATATGTATATGTAAGTGTATGTGTATGTGTGTATGTTTGTGTGTGTGTGTGTGTTTATGTGCAAACCAAATTATTTGCCTAGCCATTTGGCTGCCTCACCTCTCAGACAGTAGCTTAACTATTTTGTAAAAAATTATCTAAAAAAAAAAAAAAAAATTGTTTTTCAACATTTCCTCTTTTTAGACTTTTTAATTTTCACCAGCAACTATTTTTGTGGCTGTCGTTCATTCTGGCCATAATTAACAGCTAAAATATTGTCTAGACGGGCAAAAATGTTGAGTTTGAAATTTATGACACGAGCACTTAAAATTTCAAAGCGCACTTTGCATAAAAACTGAGTGCTAGACCCTTTTTTTTTTTTTTTGTTTGGTTTTGACGAGCGAATCCCTAGCTAAAAGCAGATTAGACATATAAATCAAGTCTGGGCTTAACATAATATATATATTATATATATATATCAGAAAATAATAGTTCCGTTGCTCGGGCAACTTTCGATATGGCATATAAATAAAGTAATTTGCGCTGTAATACCAATGAATAGCATAGCCATTTATATATATATATATATATATATATATATATATATATTATGTATATATATATATATATATATATATATATATATATATATATATATATATATATATATATATATATTATGTATATATTTATATATATATATGTATATATTTATATATATATATGTATATATCTAGACGAACTAAAGAAAAAGTTGGCCAAACTTTTCTCAGTACTGGCGAAAATCGAAGCGTAATCAAAGCGCTCAAATGCAAACAAATGCCTAACTAAATAAGTGCGTGGGCTTGTGTGCTATATAGTGGAGGTGTGTGCTATATAGTGTGTGTGTGTGCGTGTGTGTGTGTGGAAGGCGCGTGTGCGGCGTAACCGGAAACAACAACCAGTTACGTGACTTTTATATTTTGAACGCATTTTTGCCAAGTCTTTGATAGGATTTGCATGAAGTGCGATGGCTGGAGAAAGCAAGAGTATGAGTACGAGAGAAAATAAAATAAAGAGAAGGAACTGAGAGAGATGGAAAGGTAAGGCAATCTTTGCTGTGGTCCTGCTGCGCTGCAACAAACGAAGGTCAAGATTACGTCGTTTGCAACGCATGCAGAGACACGAACGTTGTCGTTAGGGTATCCAATTATTCGACTAATTAAAAAAATGGCTGTGCACAGCAACTCAATTAGACCAAATTGGCGTGTCATTAATGTCAATTGGCTGCTGAGCGGGGGATAGGTGGTGGGGGCTGTGTGCGCACAGTGTGGCAAATGACAATGAATAGGCGAATTGCAAATGGCAAACAAGAAAATTAGCGCATGACTTTCACGCGTAAAATTGAAAATCATTGCAGCAACACCTGCCACTTCAGGCAAGTAGCTCACACAAGCGCACACACAGACAGACACACACACACATACGAAGACTCTTGCACACATACACTTACAAAGGCATTACGTGATTTTCGTTTATGATTTCTGCTTACAGCTTAAGCACTTCCGTTTCCGCCACAATGAACGCAGCAAGCTGCCGCCATTTTGACTGCATAAGGCACACACACACACACACACAAACACTCACGCACATACACAACTACTCACGCACGCATACAGTGAGCATGGCCCTTGTCTTTGCCATAAAAATGAATATTTATGCTTCACATTTAGGCGACATAAACATGCTGATATATAAGTATTATATATGCATGACCATGATCTGTATATATATATTTATATATGTGTGTGTGTGTGTGTGTTATACAGTTGGCGTGCATCAAATCGCATCGATTATTGTATACGTGGCTTGTGAAGCCAAATACTATAGTATGCAGCCTCCCAGGGGCCTTAGCACGTGGTGCTGCGTCATTTGTCATGGCCAACAGCAGCAGCAGCAGCAGCTTGTGGAGGGTGTGGTGATTTATCATATTTACTTGAGATATATTCAGCAGTGGAATATAGAGAAATAGTGAAACAGAGATAGAGAGAGAGAGAGAGAGAGAGAGAGAGAGAGAGAGAGAGAAATAAGGGGCGATGGAGATTGTCAGATGTAGGTTGCAACACAGGTGCATGAGTTCAGCGTCCTAACGCAATTTGTTGCTTAGCTGTCGAGCTGCGTTTCATGACAGCACTAGGAATAAGGACCAACAGCAGGACAACGCTGCCAGCTGGACTGTCGAGAGCGAGGGCAAGCACTTTTGAGTGCATGAGTCTGTGTGTGTGTGTGTGTGTGTATGCTTCAGTTCCAGCTGACTGAGTGCATTCGTGTGTCTGTGTGCGTGTGAGTGCTAACTCTCATTTAAGTGCTTTGCATAATATTGAAGAGCAGTAAAAACAAACGTAAAGCGGAACTTGCGTTTATGTTGCTCATCATTGCATTTTATCATTGAAATAAAATGTGATATGAAAGTAAGTCAATGCTTTAAGTGATTCTATATATACATATATAGGCAAATGCAGCTATATATAATTCTTATAATATAAATTGAATTTTAACAAACAAATTCTCATATGCGTATGATGAACAGAAGAAAATCACATTAAATAATAATGGCATTCGTATTTGAACTTTCTTAACAGCTCTTCTAATTAAAACATTTCATTTATCATTATAAGCCGATTGAAAATTAAAATCTCATAGTTTACTTTTAAATCTGTTTTAATTACAATGCTCATTTGCAATTATAAACTTTTCCCATGAAACCCACTCACTTAATATTAAATCCCCAAATCCCTAAATCGGACTGCTTCTCATTTTGATTATAAGCTTTTAACTTGGGCTTAAACGTATAATCAGCTCTAATCACTAAAAAGACACAGACATAGAGACAGACACATATTCGCTGGCCAAGCAAAGCAAGCTGATTTCATATGCCACATAATAATGTGGCTGTCATTTTGAAATTTAGATTTGCTAATGAAATGCCATTTTAAATTGATTTAAAATCTCAGCTAAAACTATAAATTAAACCAAGCCACGTACACAAGCAAACACACACACACACACACACACACAGAATGATTGATGCATTAACATTAATAAAAATCAGCAAACAAATCGCATAAATTATTTATGAAAGATATTAGGTTGCCTCTGGGCTGTCGTTGCTCCTACTGCTATTGCTGCTGCCGCCTAATTTTCAAACGAAAAGCGCACATCAAACGCTTAATTGCGCACACAAAATGGCGTCGAGCACATGGAACCATTTCCTGCAATGCCAGGGCCTAAAGCTATTTAAACGAGCTGTAAAACCAAGAAAGAAATTCTATCTTGAAATACACCGAAGAGTTATGAACCCTTTATAATTGGTTTCTTATTTATATATATATTCTTTTATATATATAAATATACTTTAGGTAATTTTAATATACCAATACATATATAAAAGGAGTTTCACTTTTATATAATATATCAATTTAATACTTTTTTTTAATTATTAAAGTAAATATAAATAAAAATATTTATTCTTTCCTTATTAACTTAAATATTCTTCCCTCTACTTCAGTTCTCTTACGATTATATTTGGACGCTGTGATATAAATAAGCATATTGATTAAGCTGCAGGGTATATTAAAATCAGTTATGGAATAAATCAAAAGAGCTGAAAAAATATGGCTGTAGAAAAAAAAAATAAATAAACACACACACACACATAAATAAGTGACTGTAATCAATGGATGAAAAGGAGAATAAGCTCAAATGCTGCGCTACAGTTGATTGCTTTATGTGTGTGCGTATGAAATAATATAGACGATTAAGCGCTACGCGAGGCACATACGATACACACGCCGAGGCGAACACCCACACCCACACCCACACCCACACACACACACACAGAGAGAGAGAGAGAGAGAGAGAGAGAGATGGAGGGAATTGGCAGTGAATGGCAATGTGTTTGCATATTGAGTGCTTGAGACGATTTGTGGCCTTTAATGTGCCAGCGTGGCTCTACATAAGTAAACGGTAAATGTAACTGTAATGCTGATGTATAAGTGCGCTCTGCGTGTGTCATCCTGCCAATGTATGTGTGCGTGTGTGTGTGTGTAATTTGATCGTATCCGCATACGGAGGCGCCGTCTGCTCGCCGTTGCTTATTTATTTATTTGCTGCTAAGAGTGGCCTGTGTGTGTGTGTGTGTAAGTGTGTGTGTGTTGAGGTACGCTTTAATCGAATCAATAATTCAATTTGCGACATAATTTTCGACGCTGATTTTGATTGATTTACATTCATTGCAGTTGAGGCGCGGCACAGGCGGCATATGCGCAATGCGCCAAAACGACATCCAAAGTATCGTGTGACACTTTTTGCTGTCGACTTGAATCGTTTTCTAAAGCGGTCCTCAACAAAAATAAATTTGTTTGCCTAATGTGATCGATGTCTTTGTGGTTGTTGTCGCACAGCAGCACAAAACAACAAAAAAAGGAAAGGAAAACGGAATATTGTAGAAAAAGTAGGCAATGCTTTTTGTACGATTCGGGCGCTTGTTAGTCTCCGTAGCAGGCAGCACCTACATCAAAGCACATTAGTTTGTATGGGCGCACAAATTGGTTAGGCAGGCACTTTACACACCAGCACACTCTCACACTCACACACTCACACACAGACACGCCTGTATGCATATCAGCATCTAAATCTGCCGTGTGCTCCATTTTTCGTTTGGCAAAAACAAAAGCTGACGAATATAACAGCGCTAAAGTGGGCTAACGTTGAGTGCAAAAGCCTCCCGCTTTGGCAGCACCTCCGCCTGTCGCCGCAAGCCATTGCAAGAGCCGTTAAATGGAGAGCGGGGATGGTGTGGAGGCAGGGACTGCCAGATAGCGCCTGATATGTAACGCTGTTTTTGATGGCGGCACTTTTTGCCTATGCCCAATCGGGGCTGAATGTCCATGTCACTCCAGGCCAAGCAGCCTTTGCAGCCGCGTGTCGCGACTCCCATCATGTTCCACATTCTACCGGCGGCCATTTTGTTAGCTTTGACATATGACAAAAGCAACAATTTGCAGCCTTTCATTTCGTTTTCGCATCTCTGGGAGTGGGCCGAGTGCTAAGCTCATTTGGCTTAGACGCCACTTGCTTAATTACAAATACTGGGAAAGTCTGAGACCGTCGGCTCAAAGTTGCCAAAGCAACCCGACGATTTCCCTGAATACCACGCTCCCAATCCCAGAATACCACGCTCCCAAATTATTGAAATTTAATGTTTAAAAGCTTGGCGTTACGCCTCTCATAATTGCAAAATCAATGAAACGAAATTCGAAACAAATTTGCTATCCACTAATTACAGAAAGTTTGCTGCGAACAGCTGCTAATTATTATCTAAGTCTAAATATAGATTTGATTGTAACTGAGGCTGATAGCAGCTACACGAAATTTCCAGTTAGACGAAACACGCAGCTGAGAGCCTTTCAATCAGTCAAGAGTCGATGCTGCTAAACCAAACGATTTAATATATCTGACAACAAAAGCGACAAACAAACTGAGAGCTTGCCGCTGCTCGACAAATAAAAATCGATTTTGTTTTGTCGCTGGCAGCAGTCGAATGAGGGGGCACAAATAAAATAAAGGACACGTAACATGGAGCGAGACAGATTGAAAGACAAAGCTAATAAAAAAAGGCAGCGATAGCAAAAGATGCCGGCAACAACAGAGACAGTCAGCCAGTCAGCCAGTTGCTGCTGCTGCTGCTACAGGATATCGCACTGGCGACAACATTCAATGTTTCCATGTTATTTGATGTTGTGTTAAAGCTTTGCGTTCTATTTGCCATGCTCCGAGTTGCCAGACAGCAAATACATACACAAATAACCATAGACACAGCCGCAACCGCAGCCAGAGGCAGAGCCAGAGCTAGAGCCAGAGTCACTTGAGCTGTTACAAAGTAGAAAAGGTCATAGAATTTATTTATTAGCGATTGCAGATAAAGCTGCGCACAAATGTATTAACTAATTGACATTGATCGTTGACTGCACTGTGGAACAAAATATGGATAATGGATACAGTTATTTAGGTTTTTATTGCTATACATGTATATGTTGAATGCATATTTTTTATTTGTTTGCGGAATTAGTTTATAAATTTTTAATAACTATTTAAAAATTTAAAAAATTTTTAAAATTAAAATTTCGCCGTTAATTATTACTTATTAAAAATTAAATGTTATGGAACTATAAATTATTGATCAACTATACAGTCTATTATGAAAATGAATTTTGTTTAATTTTCTTTTAACGGAAATTTTAAACACAATAATCTCAGCTTTCAACCAAGGATCATAGCAATTGTTTTAGTGTGAGGCAGAGTTCAATTTTTATATTTATTTTTTTTTGTATCTATCAGATGGTCAACGCCACTTAACTGATCAAAAAAAGTCAAAGGTCAGTCAGGCTGTCAATTTAGACAATTCGCTGTCTGCTTTCGAGCATGTTGGGTAGAGTCTAATGATATTGAGATAAATGAACAATTTCCGAAAGTCAAAATTGCCCGCATTGATCACGAACTTAGAGCTTCAGTTACATATCGATTCTGTTTATATACAGACAACGAGAGAGGCATTACACAGTGCCCAGGCTTCGCTGACGTGTCACTAGCTGAACGTTATTAATGACAAAGTCCATTTTGTGTGCGAATGTAAAATTATATCTTAGTTGGAATATAGCGTTGCGTAAAGCTTTGTCTGTGGCAGCAGGGAGTCAACTGACTAGCTATGCCTCGACTGCCGTGTAGTTATATCCTTGTGCACCTCAATGCAAACCTTGAGGACAATTATCAAAGTGTGGCGACATATTAATACTTGTCAAGCATTATGCATTTGGGCAGCATAAAGAGCTTCAGGTAGATGGGGTATGTCCTCGGTGTGCCGAAGTGCAAAATATGAGCCATAAAGCGCGTGTCTAGTTTCAAAGGCTTATAGAATGTGCCAAGGCTGCCGAGGCGGTCTATCAGCGCGCCCCAACAGTGATGCACGCAGCGTTCGCTTGTGCGTGGGCGTGGCCAGGTCTGAGACAGCCTCCTCGGCTATTATAAATCAAAGTCGGAGCACTGCCGTTTGCTGCTATTTTGCCTATGTGAAATTAGTTGCGTAATTCCCAACACGAGAACGCACTTGAATCAACCGTCTAAACGTGCAGCAGCCGCAGCGACAAATTAGCCAAAAACCAGAAGCTAAAAGTAAAAAGTTATATACAACCGAAAGAAAGAGATAGCCAGAGAAAGTGTTAGAGAGGGAGAGAGAGAGAGAGAGAGAGAGAGCTGTGAGCAATGAAAATGAAAGCAGCTTAAACGACAGGCGGCTGGCTGCTCAACTATGCGCTTAACAGGAGGCGTATGTGTAATAAAGCAGCACTAACACATGTCCCAGCCCCACTGTGCACACACACAGACCCACGTAGACATATGTGTCGCGTTGCCTTTTGGGAAATTAAAGCATGTGGGGCAAAAAGTGCCAGGCTTCATGTTAATTTTCATTAAAATTATATTAACTTGTAACGTGGCTGCTTCTGCTGCCTTAGCACATTGCACACAGGACATACAACACAGCTCACAACACACAGTACACAGCACGGAGCACATAGCACGGAGCACACAGGACACGGAGTGGCTCAGGCTGGCGACAAATTTTTTAGTGTCCTTGCAAGTTTCTCATATGTGTGTGTGTGTGCAAATCCTGCGGGACACTTAAAATATTTAAATGCGCAAAATAATAAATTAGCAATTTTCCAAACTAAACGACAAACACAAAAAACTTTTTTGCCATTGCCCCAAATTTTTGGAGTAAGCCATATCACATGTCCTTTGCGGTCCTGGCTTGTGGCCTGTTTGCCACCGTTCGCCCTGGTCATGTCCTTGCCCAAAGCTGTCTGACACATTACATGACAGCACAGGATCCGAGTGCCCCAACTAGGTCATCTGCACAATAATTCCCCGGGTAATTAGTAAATAATAAAGTCATTAGTTTAATAATGAAACTGAGCTCGCTTGACTTATTTATATTTAAATATGATAAAACAACCAGCGCACAGTAAACGGCTCCTACACAGCGCATTGGGAATTGATAAAAGGAACTGACTGAATTCGGAAAAAATAATTTAAAATTTATGGGCATAAACAGAGCTTAAATTATAGCAGCGAGTATATATATCTACAGAAATATATATATATATATATATATATATATATATATATATATATATATATATATAATTGAAGCAGGATGTAGGCAATACATCCTACATTTTTCAAACTAAATGCTATTTCAAGATATTATATTATAAATAAATGACTATAGAATGGTAAGGTATAGGACTGTCAGCAGCTGCAATGTCCTGTAAATAAAGTTTGTTTGTTTTTATAGAAATCGCTTTGCTCACATTTCGGCAAGATATTGTTTGCCATAAATGTAGACACAGTTGTTGGGGACTCGACGCATCTGTCATGATTGTTACGGTCTAAGGCACAAAACGAAAACTCTATAGGCAGCCCGGAGCTGGGCAGTATGGCTTTAATAATGTCCTAGGTGTTTGTTTGATGGCAATGACTAACGTGCGCTTTATGAGTCCTTCGCTGGCAATGGCCATTTATTATGTTGGCATATAAACAATATTTTATTTAACATCATTGTCAGCCTGCCGCTGCGTGTGAGTCTGAGTGTGTTTGTTAGTAGAAGACTATAAAAATTGTCAGCTTGGCTTCTCTGCGCCACTGTGCAGACTCTGAGCACTGTGCTGTGAATTATTTCACGCTTTGCTTTATTATAAAACACTTTTATGTTTATGTCTTCATATAACCCAAGCATTTTGAGAGTTGTTGCACACACTCGCTCTCTCACATACACACACAAACACACACGCAGCTCTCATCCACACTCTTCTGCACACCGCAACTTCCGTTTCCGTTGCGACATGCGGCATTGTTTCTGCTCTGCGCCTTGACTTTGCTCTTACCCGGGCTTGTGCTGCTGCTGCGCTGGCTTTTCATACCGGCTGCCACTTGCGCTGTAAACATAAATTTGATGCGGCCAGCACATGAAGCATTTTGTGGCAGCTACTGCGTGACAATAAAGCGCATCATAATAATAACCGGGACACACAAACCTATCAAAATCAATGGGCGCTTCGGTCTACCTAGAAGAGCAAAACGCTTAAGCGAACAGCAACCCAGACGTGGTGTTAGTGTCTATATGTGTTCATTCAGATACACATATATTGCCTGCCTAGAATGTACGCGAGAAACCCAAAGAAGAGTTGTGATGGAGCGGATATCAACTAGCTAAAGGGCAGACGCCTGCACATAAAAACTCGCGTCAGTTAATTAAAACAAAACATTTTCAATTATAAGCGGGTGGGTGCATAGCTGGCGGGAGCCACTGCAGCTGCTGCAACACACAGACAGACATACACATACTCACACGCACATGAACATATTCACACACACACACACACACTGAGATTTTAACAAAACAAGCGGCGTTCACGTTTCGTTGCGCAAGTTTTGCTTGTTATTGAAAAATGGAAAATGAAAAAAAAACTGTAGCATACTTATGTGGGCGACGGCAACGACGACTGCTACAGCTGCTGTTTGCATAGGTATGCGAGTGCCTCTGTGTGCGTGAGTATGTGCATGTGTGCGTGTATACAATGGCAAGAGTTATTGTCATTGCAGCTGTTGCTCCAGCTGATGTTATTGTTTTTATTGTAGTTGTTTTCACAGCACGATGTCAACAGGCAACAGACAACAGCCCCATGAATATATTTAAATAAAACTTAATGTGTTCGCTAACAAACTTAAGGCGTACTTAAGGCTACTCAAAATGTGACCATCGATTGTTATTTATTTAATAGATATTATTCAATAACTATTTAAATCACAAAACATAATATAATAAATATCATAAATAATAAAAAATATATAATATATTAAATATAATAAATAATAAATATAATAAATAAATATAATCAAATACAATACATAATTAACGATTAGAGTTCTTTATTGTACTCTTATTCATTAACTGCAAGTATTTTAAAGTTTTTTTTAATAGATATTATTCAAAAATAATAATAATAATAATAATAACAATAATAATAATAATATTTAAATCACAATATATTATATAATAAAAAATAAATTTAATAATTGAATATAATAAAATATAAAAAATAACTAATAATTAGAGTTCTTCTTTGTATTCATATTCACTGACAACATATATTTAACTGCAAGAAATTTAAAGTTATTTAACAGATATTATTCAATAAGGATTAAAATCACAAAATAAATTTGACAATTTCAAGAGCTCCTCCTCTTGATTGGTTTTGTTTTGAAATAAGTCAATAAAATTTAATTACTCTTACTCTGTGACCAAACAACAATAATTGCATGACCCATTTAGTTTGCACAGCAAATCTTGCATTTATGTTCTGGCCACATAATCGATTTACAAATTAAGCTTTGTTGTCTAGCTTGCCATTTTCCCAGAAATGGAAACTATTTTCATTCAGAACAACACCAATCACAATACAGTTTCAGTTTGCCTGGTCAGCTAGCTAGCTAGCTAGCTGTAACTGTAACAATCAATCAATCAGTGAAAACAATCAACATGATTAACTCGTGTTCATTTTAATTAGTTGCACACACACACACACACATACGCTCGCATCATGGCATGTGTGAAAAAGTTGTTAGCACGTTGTCCGCATGCCACATAGAATTGTTTTGTTTTGGGCCATGTGTGCTGCTTAGATTAATGGGTCGAGTCAGCCACAATACTGGGCCACGTCCTCGTGACCGTTGCTTATCGACCAGAATCGTCGCTCACGTCCATTAGTCAAACACATATAAATATATATATACATATATGTATATATATGGATATATATATTTTAGTTTGATATTGTCATGGAAACATAATTTTTAACTTACGCTTTAGGTTTAATCACAGAAGAGCCACCGAAAAATCCCCAAATAGCCCACAAGTTGTGCTCAGTTGCATATTACAACAAAAATAGAAAGCCATAAATAGCGTCTAAGTGCGCCATAGATAAACTCTGAGACACAGACAGTCCCTTATACAAACAAGCCACCCTAGTACCTCTACCTCTGTCCTCTCACTTCCTACCTCTCTATCTCTCTCTCTCTCTCTTTTTCTAACTCTCTTTCACTCGGTCGTTGGCGCTGCCTGTCTGTGTGGAAGACGCAGACAAATTATGGACAAATTACGTCGACCTGGAAATGAGCAACGGCCATGTCGCGACCGTGGAGCGCCTGCTTCATTATATGCGCCGCAATAGATGCGCCCTTATTGTCGCACACCTTCTGTCTGTCCCCTGTCTCCTGTCCCCTGCCCACCACCCTCTCCATTCCCACGCATCATTTCCCATAGCCCGTTTTGTGGGTATGCGTTTGTCGACTGTTTGGCTTTGGCTTTGGCTTTGGCTTTGGCCTGGCAGCGCCAGGACTTTGCTCAGTCGGCTGGTTAGCTTTACCTTTTTTTCAGCTCATATGTGCATTGTGTATATATAGACTTCTGTGTGTGTGCGTGTGTGTGTGTGTGTATTTGCGTATCCTTGTGTGTTTGCGGTCGCCTTTTTTGCCGCAACCATTTCCGTTCGTTTGTCGCCATTTTTATTAAACGAGTCTTTGCCGCTGTCAAGTTGTTGATTCCATTGCGTTCTCTTTTTTTTTCAGCCATTGCACTGCTCAATAGCCACGCCCACAACGCCCATTCACTGTTACTTAATTAATTTAATTTAATTTAATTTAACAACATGACAAATATTTAGGTCGCTGCCTCGACCCCTCGGCATTGCGCTTAATATTAAAAATGCAATTTAACATACATTTCTTCAGTGCAAGCAGTACACTGGAAAAAAGTCTCTGGAAAATTTCGAACGCAACGATTTTTCGGTATTTTCGCGCATATTCAGGACTTTTTTTTTTGCTGCGTCCGGGCACATTTTATATTATTTAGTGAAATTCACTTGAGCGTACAGTCAAAATGAATGGGGGCGTGGCCGGAGCAGGCCGACCAGCTCGCGGCAACGGATAAGCCTTGTCGGCCTTTTGCCGGAAATTGAGGCAGCAGCAGCGAAAAAAGCGAGAGGAGGGAAATTGTTTCAGTTGCAGCAGCTGCAGGTGCAACATTTGCAGCTGAGTTTTCGGATTTTTTTCTTCATCATTTTTGTTGGCTCCATTTCGGACAAAATGCTTAAGTTGAGTCCATGGCACGAGGGCGTTGTAAATATAAAGCATTAAATATTCACGAGACAGGCTTTTAAAATATTGCTTAAAATTGTATGCTGCCAGCTATCAGATCGGAGTAAAGAAGGAAAAGACAACTAAAGAGAGGCTATTGAATACTGAGAATAGGGCAATGCGGGCTGAATTTAATTGAAGCGGCCTGTCCAAAGCAGCCCCTACGAAGAAATGACTGGCTATGCCATCAATTTTCATTATTCTATTTATAGTTTTTTTTTTTTTTTATTATATATTTATCAAATGAAATACACACATTTTATAAATTATTTTAATATTTTATTACATATCTTTGTTTTATTAAAAGATGCTTCAAAGATATCTACTTTTGTCAGCTGCAGAGAAGCCGTTACATCGGTTTGAATGCTCCAAACAAGCTGTCAAAAAATGTAAATATTGCATGTAAATGTAGGGAAAAGTAGCGAAGTAAAATACGAAAAGGAAAACCTCAACAAGTCAACGTCACGACCACGGAAAACCAATGACAAATCGCAGTATTTGTCAGTTTGAAAAGCATGTCAAGCGACTAAATTACCTTTGTATTCCCGTTAGTCTCTCTCACTTGTACCGTCTCTCTCTCTCTCTTTCTATCTCTCTCTCTCTCTGTCTGTTGCCTGGTCTTGCGTATTGATTTCGCTATTTTTCAAAAAAGTTTCCTTGGCGGTTCTATGCTCCATATAGTGGCTTGCATTGCCATTTCGCTAACTTTGCTTTGCTATAAAACTCAACCGCAATTCATTTGAATTCAATTGTAACAACAAAGCATGTGTGTGTGTGTGTGTGTGTTTGTGTGTGTGTGTGTGTGTATTGCACTTCCGGCATAGCTTGTGGCACACACAAAAAGCCATAGCAGCTGTGTCAACTGTCGGCGCTCCAGCTAAAGGTCTTGCATTATGCATTTTGCTAGCAAAATTTAATGTGATTTAAGCATTGAGAACCAGAGTCAGAGACGCACATCGAGGGGCATAGAACGAGATCAGAGCCAAAATGCTCGAGGGGTCATGAGCTAAGTTTATTGTGCACATTTAAATGAAATTGCTGCGCTCAATTTATGCGCTAAGCGCCACAAGGCATTCACTTCCACACATCCAGCCATACCCAGCCACACACAGCCATTCACAGAGACACTCACAGCAATACACTGGCAAAAAAAGCGTTGCACACAGAAACAGGAGCAGGTAGTAACACATACCACTGCACTCGCTGCTCATTCATTTCAATTCGTCGTTTATTCTTTTTTTTTTTTGTTGCTTTGCTTTTTTGTTAGGCGCAATAGTTTTATGAATATCGTTTTGCCTTTTAACTTGTTATTATTTGTGGTGTGGTGTTGTTTTTGCTGTTGTTGTTTGGCAGTCTGTTTGGCTGCAATGTGTGCATATTGTTGGCATAATTGAATGCTTTTTGCTGTAGCCAAGTTGGCCACGTTTTTCGCTGTTTGCGTCTGCATATACTAAACTCTAATGTGATTTTTGTTGACTCTTTAACAGGCCATTCGAGTGCAAATGGTTCAGCTTTAAAAGTGTAGCTTTAAATTAAAATGAATAAATATTTCGCAGTTCCAATACAACTAGCTATGGTTTCTTTTTCTTATATTACTTTTTATTTCTAACACAAATAAATACAAATTATAAAATAAATATTTTGGTTAATAATAAATAAATTTCATTATTTTTTTCTCGCTTCTGAGGAAATATTCCAAGTTTTATATAGAATATTTCATCTGATATTATAAGTTAAGTTGACATTGATTCTCTGATTTGCCTATTATGAATCCTAAGCTTTAATTTGTAAGAAAATTATTATAATTTTTGGATAAAAGATAGAAAATAAACGATACTTAATTAACTCTTGGCTGTGAAGTGAAAAGCAGCTGCTAAGCGCGCTCGAGCTTATCTTTTTAATCATTATATTTTGTGGCTTTGGCTGAACTTTTGCCCTCGAAGCTCTTACTAGTTGCAAATAAGTAGCTTTAGTTTGACACTAGTTAGCAACTAACAACTACTTAGCCGCAAGTTCGCAGCTCCTCGCAATCTCTCTCAATAAACACTTGCCCAGCTCTTAATAACCCAATGCAAACTTAGTCAAGGAAGCACAACTTGGCTAATGGGAAAAATAGGTGTGTGTATGTGTGTGTGTGTGTGTGTGTGTGTGTGTGTGTGTGTGTGTGATGCTTGATGCCAGCTGAAAGTTAAGGATGCGAACTTGGGGTTGCGACGTGGCAGTCACCGGAATGTCATGCAAGTTTATCAGCTTGTTCGAGCTGCGTGTTAAACAAAAAACGTGGCGAAACTTTCAAGTCAAAGTTTTCATGACTCCTTTGTCAATTACCTGTAGTTGGCAAGTCGAGCCTGTCAGCTGGAGAGGCCTGCCGCAAAAAGAGAAAGATATACACACTCGTATATAAACAAGAGAGCGAGAAAGAGAGAGGTGCTAGAGTACACCCTATATACATATGAGCATGTGTCTGAGTACCTGAGCACAATTTGAACCTATTGACATTTCGATTGCGTATAGCTGGGATAACTTCATCTGGCATGTTTACATGGCACGTGCGACCACACAGCCAGTCGGGCGCCTGCGTCCCCCTCAATTAATGCGCTGTGCGAAAAGTTTCCTTTCCTTTTTTTTTATTTTTTTTGACCTATTCATTTGTTTAGGCTAGACCGGGCTGGTATATAATTTACGAGCCTTGTGTGTGATGGCCGGACGGGGCTAATCTATCATTATTGATTGGCATCGAGTTTTCCCACTTGACATTCCTCGGCGTTATATAATGGCTGGCAAATGTTTGTGCATTTATTAATAGCTGAATTCCCAAATGAATTTCCCTGACATTTCTATACTAACCACATGAAACAATTTTATTCTAATTGCAGTTGCGGATTGTTGTACAACGTTTGCGAGCACTGTGGACCACATGATATGAGTGTCAGCATAAGTATTTAAAATACAATTTTAAGATCAAGGACCAGATACTAAGAGGCAAAGAAAGAGAGAGAGAGAGAGAGAGAGAGAGAACGCAAAATGTGCAACACGTGCGCGTTTTCATTTTAAATATTTATAAACGCATACAAATCCAGCCTGACTGCGAGAGTATATATTTGTGTGGATGTAGGCGTGGATGGAGGCGTGCCACTAAAGTTGCTTCGTCGCCTCGTCAAATTCTATTAAAAATTCATCTTAACGGTTATGTGTTTTGACAAAAACACAGCAACAACAACAACAACAACGACAAAATTACCAACAGCAACAACAAAGGCAAACACAGTATAAAGAACAAACACCAACATCAGCTGGAAAAGGGCGACTGTTTGTAAATATTTAAATGAATTTATGTGCAGCGCAAAAGTTTTTAATTAAGTGAAAAAATTAAAGCAACAAAAAAGGATTGAAGCAAAAGAAAAAAATTCAAATAATATATATACATACATATATATATATATGTATATATATATATACTTGTATATACATATGTATATAAATATATATAAATAAAAACATAACGCAGCCAGCAATAACAACGAGCTCGGAAAGTGTCACCAATACACACGCATAAAGCCAGCAAATCATTTTGTCCGCTCATCTGTGTGCGTGTGTGTGTGTGTGTGTGTGTGTTTGTGTATTTGTGAGCGTGTGTGTGCATATTTGAAATTATGTTTGCATAAAGCGAAGCAAATTTATTTGCATTTTTTATGCCCATGTAGCCGCTCTCCACCTGTACAGCACAGCATACCACATATATAGAGAATTTACGTGTCACATTTACATTTGCCATTTGGCACAGTGGGTGAAAAACAAAAGGAGAAGAGCAAGCAAAACAAAATGGAGTCCAACAACATGAAATGTACACCACTCATTTTGTGCCTCATCATTGGCACCCTGCATCTCAGCGGAATCAACGCACACGAGCATAGCGACGGATATAGGCCAGGTATGCATAATACTTGTAATATTTAAAGTCTAAATGAAATAGTCTACTTCATTTATTTGAGTTGATTTTACACTATTTTATACATATATTTTAACAAGTATTTGCCATCATACATTCAACAAAATAAAAAACAAGGGAATCTTTTTTTTTTTAATATTGTGTTACAAGTATAGAACGTGTGGTAAGAAAAAAAATAAAATAAAACAAAATAAAAAAATATATAATATTCATATATATATATTTGTATATATTTATTTTTTTAAACATACATTTTAACATATACATATACATATATGCATATTATTTATCTTTTTAATTTAATTTAAATCTATACCCAGCAATGTCAATCGATTGCCGTTACAATCCATATGCATTATGTAATGTCTCAATCGAGTGTAATAATATTCCTTCAGTATTTCGATTATCAAACGTAATTTCAAACTTCATCGAATGGAAGCATCACATCTATGAAAATGAGATACATAAGTGCAGCATACATACATGCACGTATATCGAAGGGTATATGTCGATCAGCTAAGCCCAACTCATTCCAGAATCATATCATATTTGAATTAAAATTATTTATTCAAACTGTTCTACTTTTGATTGTTTTTAAATATTTGCGTAATTTGGCTTTTGTGCAGTGTAAAAACTTTATTGATTTTCGCAATAATATTTAAGCCTAGTTCTCACATTGTTGGAGTCGTAATCCATTGTCTTTTATTTGAAATTGATGTACAAATATGTTTTCTGATACTTTTTGGGATGGCCTCTGTAAAGCTGTAAGCATTTAACATTTTAAGCTCAAGTAGCTTTGGCAGAAAGATAAAATTTTAATTGCTCAGTTGAAACTTTGTTTGATGCTTTATTGTTGCCTGATGAGGGAGAAGCTGTTAGAGCAGCAGAATTTTGAATTATATAAGTGGGCTTCATGCGTTTAAAAGTCCATAAAAAGTAAACTTTTTAAATAATCAGAAAATAAAACATAAATCTGATAGCAGAACTTTTAATTCGTTGAATGGAACTTACTGAGTATCAAATATATGTTCATGTTTTTTACCTCATTTATGCTGAAAGTATTAAGAGTATTAAGTATTCAAAATATTTATTCTTTAACTTTCATTTATATGGTATAATTGTGCAATGAACACAAAAATATACAAATGCATTTTTTTTCTTTCTTTATTATTTGATTATCATTTTTTCACTTACGCTATTAAAATATTATTCATTCATTTATCTTTCATAAACGATCCCTCAATAAAAATTCTTTGAAAAAATGTGTATTATTTATATACGAATATGAATAAAATAAAAAAATATTTAAATATATAAATTTATATATAATTAAAATGCTTGAAATTATTATTGACTTTCGTTAAATGCAGCATTTAAAGGCGTTTTGCAGCATAGTAAAACAGAACGCAGTTTTTTGCAGCCATCGTTTGAAAGCAGGTCATAATTTATATATATAAGATATATATATATATGTATATATATATATATGTGTGTGTGTAAATGTGCTGGATGAAAATGTTCAATTAATAAATATAAAATTATTCAATTTACATAACTTCATTATTAACTTTTTTTCGCCTACAAGAGGCGACATGTGCGCCCGGCTTGTTTATAGCTCTTGTTGTTGTTGTTTAATTTAATTTAATTTATTTTTTTATTCTTATTTATAAAGGCAAGGTTATGGTTGTTGTTTCATAGTCACAAATGCAAAGCGTCACCTGCGTCACCTGGTTCATCGGGGGGCGCCCAGTGAGACGGGCCAAGCCACGTCTGGCTGTATCCCTGCGGTGGCTACTTTGCCAGCGCTGCATAAATTCTCATTTTTATGTGTCTGCTGTCGGACTTTACATTAGCTTCTGTTATTGCCTCGTTGTTGTTGCTGCTGATTATCCCCAGAGTGCTATATAAAAATTTGTGCGCTCGCATTTTGTTGTTGATCTCTTATTTTCGTTGCATGTATAAATTTATTGCGCTGCTCACATTTTCGAGCGCCCAGGGAGTTTATAAAATGAAACGAAGTAAAGTAAAATTGAGTTAAGTAAATAATTTTATAGAGACCGCATGCATAAATAAACTGTATGCGGAGTTCGCTTAAAGCTTTTGCCGAGCCATTGTTGGCTGTGCTTTAAGCAGTTGTGCATTTGACACTCTTTGAGGGGAAACGCTTTAATTTCATTACACAACGCTCGTCGCTCAAGCGCTTACATAATAATTAGTAAAATAAATTTCACCTAAATACACAGAAGCAAAGCGAAGCGTAGTCCCGAACAAGCGTAGGAAGCGGAGAGAGGCTTAGGGCACAATGGCAAAGAGTAAACACAGGCAATGCTGGAATCTGGGACCCACCAGGTAACCATCGTCGAGGGCTTCACTGGGCAAAAAAGGTGCAGCAAATGGCCACGTCAAACGCACGTTCATGCTTCAGTTGGAGTTTGGTATAAGTCCTTAGTGCTTGCAAATTATTTTCCATCATTTTTCACGCAAAAAGCGCACAAATTTTTACGTTTGCGGATACCGGAACCATGACTGCGGGGACGACACGAGAGCAAGACGTGAATGTCGACGGAGACACAGCGTTCTCTTGTCAACAGGCCACGTTCGTGCTCATTTCCTTGTCGGTGTTGATATCAGTGTTCGCATTGCTGGCATGGCAAGCAGGCAGCAGGAGGCTGGCAGCAGGCAGCAGGCAGCAGGAGGCAGGCGGCACGGCAGCCTGCTGGCCAGGACACCAGCTGCTTCTCAGGACAGCCAGCACCAAGGAGACACGCTCTAAATGAAATCTAATTAAAGTCTACACTAAACGTGCAGTCGACATTGCAGTTGAAATTGCAATATTTTTTAAGCGCATAGCGTTTCCCATGGAAACGTTTAAAACATATTGCAAATTCTCTTTAAGTCTTAAACAGTTTTATATTCGAAAATATTTTGCTTAGTTAAAGCTGTGATTCAGCCTGTACTCACTAAATATCTATTCAGAGAACTAAATAATTGATATTAATATAGATTTGTTGCTAACTAGATTAGAGCTAGACAGCCTTGAGCCAAACACTTGTACAATATTTATTTAGACAATATTCCTAGCTATTTTTAGAACTTGTTTGAAGAGCCGCAGAATAAAGTTTGAAAATAGATGTGGGACTATGTGTGTATTTTGACAGAGGTATAAATAACATCGTCAACTGTTTGCAGAGCTATCAGAAATAAAATGATTTCAAACTGTTTCCCTCATTTACAGGCAGTCATGAGCAGACGAGAGTTTTACTCTGAGTGTGTGGCTGCATGCAGTGACCACATCAATGGCAAATGCTTCAGAGCTTAATAAAACAAATCCAAACACACAAAAGAGAGCACAACATATATCTGCAGATGGGAATAGAGATAGCTTTGGATATGTAGGGACTACCTGGGGCAGCTGGCATAACATTCGATTTCTAATTCAATTTCGGTGACAGCACATAAATAAAAGAAACATTTGGAGTTGAAGCGGCGGCGGCAGCAGCAGCAACAGCAGCAGCAGCAGCCAAAAGCAGAGCAAACGAACCAAAAACTGTAAAAGCAATTCCTTGACAAAATAAAAGGCACACAAATGTCACATTTCCCAGGCCAAATACAACCACAACTGCAGAGCTGAATTTTGTACAGTATGAAGAGCGGAGGATGAAGAGAATTGCGACGAATCGTTTACCAATTTTCTGACTGCTGCAAATCAAACAAAAAACCAGAAACGAATTGAAAATACAAGAAAGCAAGAAACAGAATCAGCAGCAGCAGAAGTAGCCGAAAAACTTTTTAAATTAACTAAAAACACACACACACACAGCTAGATAGAGCGAGCGAACGAGAAAGAAAGAAATAAAGAGAGAGATAGGTAGATAAATAGAGAGAGAGAGAGAGAGAGAGAGAGAGAGAGAGAGAGAGAGAGAGAGAGAGAGAGAGAACGCGACACGTTGTCGCTGGTGTTGGCATTTGGTTTGAGTATTTTAGAGGAAAGTGGAAAACTTTTAGTGGCATGTTTACAAAATAAACTTCAACTTGCAAAACGACCAAGACGAAATGAAAGAGAAGAAACAGAAAACTAAAATAAAAACGAAAAACGAAAAAAAAAACAAAAACAAAAAAAAAACAAAGAAGAATAAGAAGATGATTATGTTTGGGCCTCGTTTCCCATATAGTCAAGTCAGGCCCCATTATTATTGTATATGACATAACGACTATGACGGCCATCATCTGACATATATTTCCAGTGCAAGGTAAGAGACAACCACACACACACACACACACAGTCAAATATACACACCGACTAGCTTTTCACGTCGCTTCAAAAAAAGTTTTTTGGCAACTTTTCGTTCTGTTTGTTGTCATTGTGGGCCAAAAAGTACTTTTTTGTTTTGTTACACTGTCGCTGCTGCTTTTTGTGCTGACAGTTGGCAAACAAAGCATAATTTTTAATCTGAATCTGGCCACGCAAACATTGTTACATATGCCATACACGCACACACACACACACACACACACACACACACACTGCCTACCACCCCTCGCATAAATAAGCATACAGCGGCGGGCACACCTGCACACCTAGCTTTTAGCCTGATTGTTGATAACCAACAAGAGGAAAAAAATTATGTTCCAATGGCATTGGACTCGATGCGCGAAAACATTTTTGCAGCTCTCTGCAAATTGCGCATACGCAGCGTGTGCCATCTGCACGAGTCGCGCCTTTCATCTGCCTGAGCTAGGCAGTTTTATTTATTTATTATTATTATTTTTTTTTTTGCTTCCTGTTTCGGCCAACTGAAACGTGACAATATCATCAAGTGTGCGGCTTTTCATCGGCGTTGTTTGTTGATTTTGCATTTCGTTGCCTCCGTGGATCCTACACGTATTTTAACACCAACTTGATACCTGCCACACATCATCGGGCATGGACTATAAATTCAGCTGAGCCCAACGCTTGCCATTACTTACAAAACGTGACTATTTATGGTGTTTAGTGCGAAGAGAAAAGAAACAGAAATCTAGCAAGAATTAGTGAACGCTAATCAAACGGACCTGAAAGAGTTTAAAAATATATTGAAATTTCTATAACGAAATATGAGAATGAAGAACAATTGTTTCTAGAATTAAGAATAGAAATTAAAGCAATGATGAGATCTTTAGGTTTTGATATTAAATATTAGACTTGCTCACTTATTACTTTGTAGTTGTAAAGCTACATTTGTAGAGCTAGCATAGTTTCTTTCAATGTGCAGTTTAGTATATTAAAAATAATTTGACTATTGGAATATTGTAGACTCATTTTGACTGTAGAATATTTACCAAGCAAAGTATGAGTAAAAGATAGAAATGAGCTTTCAAATTTGACAGCTAATGGCCGCGGGCCAGTCATCAAACTGACAGTTATGGGGTTGCCTCGCTTTGCATCGCATCGCATCGACATCGCCTGTGGGTATATTAATATGTAGTTTGTAGGTTTGGGGCGAGCAGGAATTGTTTTTGTTCAACTGACATTTAATGACCACATACAACATGTTATTTGCGGCGTGGCAGCATTTAAAATTCAAGTTCATCGTGTGAGGGCTGCATATTTAAATTGACAACAGCTGCTTCTGACAGCCAGCCAGACACCGAGACCCAAAACCTTCAAAGCGAAGCAAAACAGCGCCCAAACGAACGCTGGCTAGACATTAAAAACCATTCAGGGGCATATCCGATATATACATATATCCGGCTGTGTGGCATTAATCAGCCAACAACGTGCTGCATAGACGTTGTCAAAGCTTTTCGTATTTGCAAATTTCTTAACACGAAATTAGTCGCAATAAACAAGGCTAACAAACAAGCTCTGTGTGGCAGCTGGCAGGTGGCAGGGGCTGGCGTCTAATCGAAAGCAAATAAAATGCATTGCATACCTGCATACCATAAACTGTCACTTGCATTGTGTGGCAGCCCCAGACTCGGTAGACGGTAGACGGTAGACGGTAGACGTTATGCGGCATGCAAGCCAGACGACACGCCCCCAGCTCCGACGCCCAATCAACCAATGTCTAGCAGTCCGTCTGTCTGTCTGTCTGTCTGTGCATGTCTATCTGTCTGTCTGCCTTACCCTGACAAGCCATAGCTCAGTGTGTTTGAGTATCTGTATGTGTGTTTGTGTTTGTGTGTGCGTATGGCATGCCAAGCCCTCGTTTTGAATGCACCATCGCCTACCAATGCCAGCTGCAGCCTGGCGGGTTCTCTGGCATGGCTATTAGCCAGCGTCGCTGTATGTTTTACCATAATTTGCCAGCAGTTGCCGTTGGAGGCAACTGACACTGGCATGCGCCATCGTTTGTCGTCTCTTATCGAACGGCATATAAGAGTGTGGTTTGCATGCCACACTCGACTCGACCCCAGTCCCCTGTCTGCAGCAATTATAAATGCAAAACTCGGTGTCCCCGAGCTGCATATAGAAATTAAAATTGTTTACCCAAGACATTAATGTGCCACCTATTTACACGTATACTGCATTGTTGAATGCGCCTTCAAATAGTTACAACGAATTGCTTTTAGGCGACAATAGCCGCACTTTTCATGTAATTGTCAGCAAGCAGACAGCAGCAAATTGAATGGATTGCGAATACGACTGGGAATAAGGGCAGCACAAATAAATAGCTTTTACTTTCGATTCGTGTTATTTTTACGACAAAACAACCCATGATAATTGACTGCAATCAGTTTTTAAGTGAAAGCTGCTTTGACATGAAATTTAAATACTTTGAAATATAATAAAAGTGAGGAATATAGATGCATAGAAAATAGTTGCCACAGTATTTCTGTTGTATAAATGACGATATTCAACTATCCAATATATACATAAATTTTGAATTGGAAATTTCTCTATAAATGTAAATCTAAATCTAAAGCATTCTCATTCGCAAGCTGTATCAATTGAGAGAGAGCTATTCATTCATAATACGCTATTTATTTTGAACAATATTACAATATATTTATATAAATTGTAACATTGTAAAATATATTTACCTACCTACATAATTAAAAAATAGTTTCAAAGGATTTCACAAATATTTCCACGTTTAAATTTTCGCGCTTACTGCTAACTTTTGTTGCACGCAGACCGTGTCACAGCTCGACTGGATTGCTCTCGAGTTGCCATGTGCACACATAAAGCTTTATAAAGAGAAAACGAGTACAATAGGGAGTTGGGTGCAAAACAAGCACACAAAAAAACCCAAGGATCGCCATCAAAAATAATTGAAAAGGTTTCATTGTGCGCACATTTCCACGTGTACTGCTGTTGGGCTAGGGTCGGATGGTGCAGCGGTCTCTGTTCGTACATGCGTACACCCACACATAAATATATACATATACACACACACAGTTATAACACATAAATAACAAGGATCAAGCGCTAATCCAATGGCAGCTCCACAGAATACTGCCAAAGGGGTACGCGTTGTCATAGCCAGCTTTCAGTGTTAGCGAATGTGATGCTTTAAATGCTTTGATTTCATTTTTCATTTCAGCATACATATGTAAGTATATAGATATATATGTACATAGCGGCAATTGTCAGATGTGTATGCGAGCTAAATGAGATGTTGTCAGTTGGATTGGCTCCTGGCTCCTGGCTCCTGTCTCTTGGCTCAATTCAATCACAAGCTACTTACAGACAAAGCCATTACTCGTAATGAATTTGAGTGAGTTTGTGAGTATATGTGCAAGTGTGCGTGTGTGTGTAAGCGTTGCATACCTATTTTTTTTTTGGGATCGAGTGACAGCTTAGCAACTTTAACTTACCCACGGACCTTGGCACCCTCGCATATTTGGTGTTGCGGTAGAAATAAGCAGGATTAAGTGTGCTTAAAACCAACTCTATGAGATTTTCATACGCGAAAAAAGCAAAATAATAAAATCAAGTATATCCGAGAGATATGAGCGCATTGCAGGGCGATGAAGAGTTGGCCAAAAGCAGAGTGAAGAAACATTTTAATAAATTTCTACTCTGGTTATATGTCATTGTCCTCTCTCAGGAATGTGTCACCTTCTTGATTACAAAAATTGAAATAATATTTGACCTCTACATAGTATATTCGTAATTTACATCAAAAGTTATTCAGTTTTGAAAAAACGAACGGCTAAAGCTAAATAAATATTAAATTGCATGAATTACATGCAAAAATCAAAAATATAAAAATACTGTGCATAATAATATTTAATTTATTTTTAAAAATAAAAATAAACCAAAGGACATTACATACACAATTCAAAAATATAAAAATACTTTGCATAATAATATTTAATTTATTTTTAAAAATAAAAATAAACCAAAGGACATTACATGCACAATTCAAAAATATAAAAATACTTTGCTTAATAATATTTAATTTATTTTTAAAAATATAAATAAACCAAAGGACATTAACATATATAATCATTTATTTTAAATATATATATATATATATATATATATATATATATATATATATATATATATATATATATATGTACTTATATTTTTGACTATGCTTCTAGGAAATAAGAGCAACTTCATGTGGCTTGCTTTGCCAAACAGCGTATATACTAGTTGCTCCATGAATAGGTATTTAGTTATTCAATCGTGCTGCTTGGGCTACTCTGGCACGTCTGGCCCGCAATGGATTCTCAGATTTGGCGTTGCCTGCTTAGCGGCGCTAATGCGTGCGGTGGCCTGCGGTGGTCGTGCGGCGTTGGCAAACAACAGGCACAAATTGCCGTTACGCGCTTCAGTTGAGCAGCTTAAAGCTTAAGTCAACATAACCAGGATGGGCCGAGCACAAATTCCTTGAAGCCTTTGTGCTAAGCCCAAGCGAACAAAAGTACAAAAAATAAACGAAAAAGTTGTGTACACTTTTTTCGTACTTGGACTTGTCGGCATCTTAAGTATTTTTCAGCTGCCTCTTAAAGGTGCTTTTTAGGTGTGTGCGTGCCTCTCTCTCTGCGTGTGTGTGTGTGTGTGTGCATGCCTACGAAAATTGCTTTCTGCCGCAATTGCTGCTGTTTTATTTTATTTATTTACTCTCCACTCACACATACACACACTTACACACACACACACATACACACACACATGCAGATACTTAGGCACTGAAAAGCTTTGAGTGTGGGGCGGCTTTCGGCTGTTCGAAAGGTGAGCTTTGCTTTTGTTGTGGTGGGCTGCCCGTTTGCTGATTGAATTTTCCAAGCGAATAATTTTTAAATTGTACCTTGGTCAAAAGATAATTCAATTTTAGTTTACAATTTCTATTACCCAGAAGATGCTCAGCCGTCGCCAAAGGTAGAATTTATTCCTTGGCGGTGGCTGACTGACTGGAGAGTCCATTTATGCGCATATTTATACCACAGGCTGCTCAATTATCAGTCTGATTTATGAGCTAAAAATGAATACCAATTGTTGCGCCGAAAGTTCTCCGGCTGCCTGTCTGGCCTTGGGCAGCGGCATATTGAAGTTCCACAAACATTTTAAAGTATACAGCCTCAGATGCGTAAGCATCTTAAATACAGTAACTTTCCTATACCTGACTTCTACTCTGGCTAGCAGGAGTCCCAGCTGACTCAGCTTGCAGCATTTGCAACTACATAATCTGGCACTGCAGCAACATGCCCCTATCAATGGCAATCGTTAAATGTCATGTTCAATGCTTAAAAGCAGACCCACATGCACACACACACACAAAATACCACAATTTGTATGCATTATGCTTGCCTGAAGATAGAGCCAGAGGCAATAGCAGCAGCAGCAGGAGCAGCAGGAGCAGCAGGAGCAGCAAAGATACTCTGGCAGTTGTGAACGTCAGCTAAGAGCTGCAAACTAAGCCAAAAATGCCACAAAACATTTACCATATATCATGCATTTTTACGTACACTTTTAGCCACTTTTGCAGCGTGTCTCTGTGTGTATCTGATTCGGTTGGGGCAACTGCTTGACTGCCATTCTGCGCGCTGTTCTTGTTGTTGCAACTTTTATGCGAAACTCGTAATTTACACATGTACTTGACGCCACAGCAGCAGCAGCAACAGCAGCAACAGCAGCAGCAACAGCATCTAGAGTAGCAACAACAACTGCTTTATCTCGTTAAAGCTGTGTGAGCTGAGCTTGGCCCTGAACTCGGTTTGCCTGCTTGGCCACGCGGCGTATGCGTAATGTGCACCTCAACTTTGAGCTGCAGCCTTCCATTTGTCTCTGTGGCTCTAGTCGGGCTTCGTGACGCTCTGCTCTAACTCCGACGCTGTCTCGTGCTCGAATATCATTTATGTGTTTACCTATTGCTAGCTGCTTTAACAACGGATTTAAGCATAATCGATTTCTTCGCCGCCTCAACAATAAATTCCACTCTCAGGCGTTTTTATTCGCTATCCCACACAACTTTCCGCTTTATTATGTCTGTGTGTTTGCGTGCGTATCTGTGTGCGTTAAGTTGTGTGCTTGTATTAGTTAAGCTGTTTATAGTCTTGCGATTGCTGTTGTTGTTGTTGTTGCTGTTGATGTTGCTGTTACTGCTGTTGTGCTGTATTCTCCAAACAATTTACTTCTAAATTGATGAAATAAATTTTCCAACACACTTATTTCTGTGTACTACATTTGCTTCTGGCGTGTATGTGTGTGTGTGTGTGTGTGTTTTTCGTGGAAATATTCTCATTCTCTTTGTTCTGGCACAATTTAATTTTTTAAGGTTGGTTTCTCATCTGTTTTATTTTTTGCTTGACGACTATTTTTTGTAACGCACTTATCAAAGTTGAACCATTGCGCAGCTTTTATCAAGTCTCAATTCTATTTCGAGCTAAGTGACAGCTTTAATTGTTGGTCAAGCGAGAATCTTTATGCGGAACAATTTGAATTTAGAGCAAACATATTTAACTAAAGTAGTCTCTCGTCAGATGTTTTTTTATTTTCAAGACTATAAATTGATAATTTTTCAGTGCTTGAAACTTGTGTATAAAAATACCTTTGAACCAGTTGCTGGTTTATAAATCTTTTTAAGATACATTCCCTGTTTTACTTTAGCTTAGGATAGTTTTTTTTTATATTTTAATGTTACTTGTTGATCTAGTAAATTGCATTATTTTTTGTTCTCCGAAAAGCCACTTATGCAGTGACATTAGCTACTGCAGGCTGCAGCTGCTGCATCATGATGCGCTTCTCTGTTAGCAACAAATGATACTTGAGAATTTTGAATGGTTGTCAGTATATATCCACTACATGTATAGCATATTTATATATATATATGCAGATATAAATTGGCCTTGGTTACACTTCATTAGCATGATGGCAACAGTTTCGAGCGCTTCAGCCACTTCAGTTATGCCTGAGCAGCTGTTCATTGCCATTGCGGCTGCATCCTTGGCTGCTTGCAGTTTTTGTAGTGCTTCTGAATTACACTCGAGTGACATAAGTCGTCATCATCATCATCATCATCAACATCGCCATCATCATCATTAACATCATCATCATCATCATCAACATCAGGTAACGGCAAGTGCTTTACCTTTGCAAATTGTTGGCTGGTAATATAAGCTCGTCTTATGCTCTCGCACTTCCGTCGCAGTTCAGTTTCAGTTTATGGCAACTTTTTTTTTTTTATTTTATAGCTTCCTTGCTCCTGATGATGATTCATGGCATTCATCTTGACCAGATGCTGGCTGTCTGCTCTGGCTCCTTCAGACTTTCGTATGCATTTGACCTGTACTAAATACCTCGATATGTGCATAGTCTGGCATTCATCTAGCTATTTATGCATGTCCATTCCGGCATTATCTGTAGAATTTTTAATGATTTCTCTTGCAATTGGCCTGGACGTCTTTTGTTGTCAGCTTCTTTGTTGGCAAACATTTTTCTTGTCCTACACTTTAAGCTGGCCATTATTAAAATACGAGCTGATAACAATTTAGCCGCAAGCTGAAAGTCAAACACAAGACAGCAGCTACACCCACACATATAGACACAGACACACCCACACACCCATACACCCACACACACCCACACACATAGAAAAGAACACACCCGCACATACAGATTTACTTATATGCTGGCATTTGCTTAGCTTATGCTTGTCTGGTCGTGTCCTTTTGGTGCGTTGAACTTGTCTTCTTTCTATGCATAAGTTTTCGGGTCTACATTTGCCGCGTTGGTAAATTTCAACTGCCTCTGGATATCTGTCTGAGTGCCTTTTGCAAGGTCAGCAAGAAAATCGCTGGCTTCATCTGCCTTTCACTGAGACAAACGCTTCCGTTCTCCGTTCTCCGTTCCTCTTGAAGCTGCACTCTTCTGGGGGCCTTTAAATTGGGTTTTTGGCGAGCCACAGAACGTGATTAAACCAATAACTAAAGCAATTCGGTTATTTTTATATACTAAATATTATGTACGTATGTATGTATAAAAATGAATTCTTTATTGGCCATAAACAAAACGCAAAATTGTCAATTAAAATGCTGGGATGACAGAAGGTCACGAGCCAGCTGCCAGTGCCGCACTGCGTATGCGAGATATCGTTTTCCTTTTTATTAAATTTTTAATCAACTGCGCCGCGGCACAAACTTTTATGCGTGGCACGACCACAACAAAGTGTTAGACAGGTTAATTGATACCTAGTCACCGCGAGCAAATCCCAACCGCGCGAACAACCCCTGGCTGACCCCGCATACATATGCATGTATGTGCCAGGCGAACCTTTTGAAATATTAATGAAATCAATTTCGGGACTAGAGCTAGAAGCTGCCACAGATTGCCGGAGGGCATTGCCACCGAATGTGTGAGAAATATCGTGAGTGTGTGTGAGTGCCACTGTGTGTGTGTGAGTGTGAGTGTGAGCGTTGGTTATGCGTGCGATTACATCAAAATACGATATGACTATGGTTATGGCAGTCTCTATGGCTCTATGGACAACGGGCATACTCTGCTCAATGATTATGGCTGACCCAAAGCGCATACACCTTTTTGTGATGCTATTAAATTTCGTATTTGAGTCAAACACGCAAAGCAAGTGAGCAACTTAGCTAAGGTATGGTATTACACAATCTCTCTTCTTTTTCACAAATTTATTTCCAAGTTAACTTAAAATATTGTATGCAAAAAAAAAAAAAAAATATATATATTTCCTTGTATATCTCACATGAGCTATAACGAGCCAATGTTGAAGAAGAAATTCATTTACAAATGCAGGCTATAAAATAAAATCAAACTGTTCAACAGAATTGCTATATTCTCGATTCATTTTAGCTTATTTCAATATAAAAGAAGATTATTTTCTTTTAATAAATTCTATATATAGACAAATATCTATTTTGCAGCTGCAGTGCATGAAATGAAAATTCTATTTATATATATCTGCATAAATGGAGTAAGCTGCTTTAGTTGCGAGAGTCTAATAAAATATATGCTTTAAGTATGACGTGGTCCATTGTTAACCTTGGCTCTAGGCTCTTCTCACTGCGTGTGCGAAGCCACTGCGCAGCTGTTGCCTGTCAGATTTGTGCTACTCTTATGTGTTGTCATCTATGTGCAGCTAAGAGGCTATTTGGGATGTCTGCGTGTGTGTGTGTTTCTCAGAGGTTGCCCGAAGTTCTGGCACCTTAAATAAGTGTGATTTATCTGCACGAAAAGTCAGACATATGTTTGTCCGAAAAATTCCATTTAAAAATGGCCATCAACTGTTGCCAAATTAGCCACAGCTAACGAGAGAGAGAGAGAGAGAGAGAGAGAGAGAGAGAGACAGCTAGGTAGGTAGTTGCGATAGAGAATGTGCGGCTATCGAGGACCTTGATGAAAGCCTTTCACATTGAAATTGAAAAGGGGTTGCCAGTTGTGGTAAAGTGGCCACCAGCACAGCTGCGGCCACCGCAGCCTCTGCTACAGCTACTGCTACAGCTACTGCTACTGCTACTGTAGCTGCTGCTGTGGCTAAGCACAAAATTAAGCAAATTAAAAGCCGCACACAGAGCGCCAGCTGCATAAATCATCTGTGTGCCCGTGTGTGTGAGCTCTCTCTGAGCTACGTATGTGTAAGTGTTGGTGTGCCCTTTACAATATATGAGCCAAGTCAAAATGTGTGTGTGTGTGTGTGTGTGTGAGGGTGTTCGTGTGTGTTAAGAACCACAGCCCAGGGTCACCTATGGCTCACATAACGGAGCACACAAAAAATGCCATTGAAAAATGTTCGCTTTGTTGGCCATTTTCAGATTTTTATCAAGCCTCTCAACTCGTGTACGTGCACGTCCCAGTCCACGAAATTCCATTCAAAATCAGCGCTTAAAAGCCGTTGACGTGCAACTTTTTTCTTTTCCTTTTTTTTTTTTTTTTTCTGTGTGGTTTTATTTTTTGTTTTGAAAGCAACCAGAGGCCTGCCAAAAACATTTAAATTAAAATTCAGCGCAAAATAAAATCGTTCACAAGAATAACAGCAAACAGGAAAAGCCCTGCTGATAGCTAAGCGAAGCTTAAATGCTCTTAAGGATGAGCTGAATAACTAAGATTGATTACATAATTACACGAATATATGAGAAAAACTATAATGGGGAGAGAGGGATATAGTGAGAGACAGAGAGACAGAGAGGGTGAGAGAAATAGAGAGAGAGAGAAAGAGGGAGACCCTCTAGCATAGCAGCTGTATATTTATACTATATATATATATATATATAGTATAAATTTCGAGATTAATTTGAATACAAAATGCCATTCACTACTGAAAAGCAACAATCTTCTATACAACTCTTGCAATCAATCAAAATAGCTAGATCGCATTGATTTGTAGTCAGCGTTACAAGCAGATTAAAATCAGAGACTTGACCCTATGTTCTAGTAGGGTATATTAAAATGTTTCACAAAATGAGTAGAGAATTTCGCCTGGCCCCGGATGTGGCAATAGCAGCAGTAGCAGCAGCAGCAGCAGCAGAGCCAACAGCAGCAGCAGCAGCAGCATTAACTGTTATTGTCGCGCGTGGGTGTGGCGAGCGCGGAGGAGTGAAGCATTTGGGCATTGGTTGTGGGTTTTAGGCCCAAAATATGCGCAAAGTGTAAGCCGTTTAGCGCTCTTTGATGGCCTGCCAGCTGCAGTTGAAAATTTATAGCACGCTTTTAGGCTGGATGTTTGGCTGGCTCTGGCAATAGCCAACAATTGGGCAATTTCAAAAGGCAGCCGCCTAACAAATGACAGTTTAAAGTGCGTGACACAAACAAACGAACACTCTGACACATATATACACACACACACACACACAAACACACACACACGCACACATATACACACACAAACAAGCACACGCACTAGTCTCCTGTTGATAGTCACGTTGGCTGCAGGCAAAGCACTTTGGGTGCATGTTTAATGGCATTTGTTGCTAATCAATGAATAATTTATGGGCCAAGGCTTTGCTGCCTTCTGGCAGTAAGCCAGCAGCAACAACAACAACAACAACAATCGATATACACAGCACTGCAACTCTGGCTGCTGCTGGTGCGTGCTGTGCGCTATGTAAAATCATGTTTTAAACTATTTGCCAGGACTTTTGAATATTTGTTGTTGTTATTGTTGGTGTTGTTGTGGCTTGGTGGCATTGCATTGCCCAGTGCCATTCGTGTTAGGGTTTGGCGCCGCCTAACACATTCCCATCGCTTGTTTCCGCTAATGCTTCCAGGGTGTTGTTGTTGTAATTCTTACTCTTGTTGTTCTTGTTGCTTTTGAGTTTGTTGTGTCGCATTTAATATGCAATTTTTAATAGCGCAATTATAATTTGCATGTTGTAATAGTTTTTTTTTTTGCTTTTACTTATGGCATAGCATAGCACTCTAAAGTATTTATATATAGTATATATATAATATATATTCCATAGAATGAGGTGCGTGTGTGCTTGGTTAACCAAGTGTGGGGTCAATATATGAAAGAACAGTTGTCAGAATCGATGGATTGGATTGATGTTGATTGGCAATTGAATTAATTTATAATATATTTAGTATACAAAAGCAATTTAAACATTTATTGCTTTGTTATCAATTTTTATTCAATTTTACTATAACAAAATATAATTTAAACAAATATTTTGGAAAAGCAATAGAGCAAATAAAAATATACTTCATAATTTGTATACAAATTAAATGGATAACTAAAGAATGTTATTGCTTTGCTATTAAATTTTAATTAAAAATAATAATAATATTAAAGATTTTGTTATTTTTCCCTGTATGTATTTTATAAAAAATAGATTTTCATTTCGTTTTTCCTTTTTTTTTATTTCAAATAATTTACCTATTTGAATTACGTTTTTTTTACTGTATTATTGCATACATTTAATTATAGAACAGATATTTAATTACAAGTTTAATCTCTAGTTCCATACTTTGTCTCCAGTCTGCTGAAAACTTCAGTTTTTTTTTAATATTTGTTTTTATTTATTATTTTTTTTTATTTACTCATTTCCCTTAATATTTGATGATTTAAGTAATTAGTATATAAAAAATGCAAATGGGTTTTCGATGAATGCCTAATTTTGCAAAAGGCTCTTGATTTTTATTTAAATAATGTAAACAGTTTCGATCGATTCCCAACTATGCTGAATGCCACAAATTACAACCACTTGGCCACAAATTGTATTTGGCTGTAAGCGATGACATTGCCAGCTGGCAATTGGCCTGGCCCGAAGAGTGTCACTTGTGGTGCGCATAAAAATTTTCCGCCAATTAATCTTGATAAGGGCTTTTCAGCAATCGCAATAAACACGGCAATAATCATAACTAACACCAAAGACAACAACTGTCTGGCCAACTACAAAGCGCAAATAATTCGGCCAAGTCGAAAACAAAAAAAAAGTTTTACCCTCAGGGTGACGGAAAGGGGGGAGGAACATACACACATATGGCGCATTTAACCGTTAGATATATGTTGACGAGGTCAATGGGCGTAAAGCGGAAGTTATGGTCGGGAATCAGTCGGGGCCCAGTGACACGTACAAATAATGTAGATGCCAGGAGCAAGTTTTGGGCCATTAGCAGAACGTATTCAAAGGGGAGCCAGAAAGTTGAGGGGAGCCTAAGATATAGACAGGGATACAGAGACAGAGAGAGAGAGAGACAGCGAGTGAGAAGGAGAGAGGACATTACGTGCCTAGCCAATAATCTCTGCCAACATCAATTTGGTGGGGCCAGAGCAACTGAAACTAATTAAATGGTGTCCCATAAATTGCACATTAAACCAAATTTATTGCACGCCCGAAATCGAAATTATTGCCAAAGTCGCGAGACGTTTAATAAACTTGGCCAACAATTTGGCCCGCAAGTTGGCAAACGTGTCGCGATCGTAGCATACTTTACAGCGCAAGCAAATTGTGATTTATACGCCGGCTTATCAGACATGAGACAGAGTTGGCCCATGCCGCGGCACCTTAAAGTCAACATATTGCTAAACAAGAAGAAGAAAACCAAAGTGAAAGAAAATCAAATGCGGGCTAGTTAGCAAGCTTTTCACTTTGCTTTTGCGTTTTGTTGTTGCTTTGTCTTGTTTCACCTTTTTGCTTTGATTTCTTGAAGTTTTCTTTTCGTCATTTGGCATTAGCACAGCTCTTGTTAACTCAACAACAATTTGTGCTAACGATGTCCGTGAGCTACGAAAAAAGAAAAATGCCACGGAACATGGCACGTGGCCGCAGTGATCCGTAACTGTGTGTGGTTGGTCGATAGTAGCTAAGCCCTTGGATTGGCCACGTGTCATGCCTGCTCGATTGATTTTTTGCTTCAACTCGGTTTGCTTTTGCCCTTTGTGTTTTATTGTTGGTATTATTTTAATGATTTGTTTTGTTTCTGCTCTTTACAATCATAACTTGCTTGTTGTGCTGCATTCAACTTGACTTTTCTCAAGCTGCAAAGTTAGAGGCACTTTGCTAAGCTTCTAATGCGAAATGTTTGACGTTATCATTGAAATGCAGACCTTTGTTGCCTCTGCTGCTGCTGCTGCTGCTGCTGCTGCAACTGCTGCTGTCTGTGGTTGAATTCTGCAACTGTCAATTGCTGGAATCTGACAGACAGACTCCTTGATTGCCTGCACTTGCGACAGTCCGATAATGTAGCTGCAAAAGTTGGAATGCCACAGCAGAAATAATAAGAGCAAGATAAAACAATAGTTGCATTATCAATTTAATGCAAAATGTGCAATTGTATTCTGGCAGTGCAAATCTTATTTTTTATTATGAGCAATATTTGACTAGATGGAAAAGCTGAAGTAACTTGCAGTTATTTAAAGTCTGAAGAATTGAGCTTTACTTAAAATTAACCAATTCAGCTAGTTCACAAAAGTGGATCAGAATTTATTATTTATTTATTATTCTATTGTTGCTTTAAAGAGTGACCTGCCCACGTGCGAGTGCCGTTGCTCATACGAGCTCCCTTAAAGCATTTAGACTTTGCACAAAGTCAACTTATCACGCATTCGTCCAGTTATCCAATGTCTGCTGCTCGTTTGGCCTGTGTTTATTTTTCTTTTTTCTTCTATTTTTTTTCCTCCTACTGGTGCAGCTGAACACATTTGCACAACTTGATGCAGGCCAGTGTGGTTTTCATTCTGCCATGTGGCAAAAGCGCCACAAACTGGCTTCATGCTGCTCGCTGCTGGCGTGCGACACCCGATGGAGCATAGACATGGCAGCCGTGCTCCTCTTTCTCTGCTGCTTTCTCTACTATTTTTTCACCAAGCACTGGAAGGACGCACACTCCTTGGTGCTACTCTAAAAACATTGTCACGTGGTTTTCGTATTTAGTTGCAACGTTCATTCAGCGGGGACTCTGTGCTGCCAAGGGCGTGATGCTGCCATGGCCAGATTGCTTACCTGACTGCCACTGCGCGGCGAATGTTTCCCTTTTTCCTTAGCTGCAACATTACGGTGTGGGTGGTTTGCCTCTTGCAGCGCCCTTTGCCAAGCCAATGCAATAAATTCCATTCTACGTTTCGTGTTTCGCATTGTCAGATGGAGCCATTGTGCTACAACTTTATTTTGCTTGTGTTTTTGTATGCGTGTTGGCAATCGTTGCTCTTGTTCTTTCAGCTGTTGTTGTCGATGTCATTGCTGTATTTGTTTTTGTTGTTGTTGTTGTTGCTGCTGATGCTGCTGCTGCTTTTGTTGTTAGGGAAATTGAAATAAATGTGTGTGTAAATGCGTCAAAATGAAGTTCTGAAAATGTTCTTGCCAGTGACAAGTGTCAATTAGAAAATGTTCAATTACATTAAAGCAGACAGCAACAGCCACAACAACAATAACAATAGTGCCCAGCTATAATAACAAACTACAACAGCAGCAACTCCAACAATAGGCAGATCAAGTGGTTCTTTGGAGCAGGCAGCAACTACTTGAAGCCATTGTCATTGGAATTTTCATTGTTGTTTCTCGAACAGCATGAAGATAAAGCAGAGCTAACGGAGGCACAGAACGAGCCAGAGAGATGGCGAGAGATGGAAATGCAAATACAAAGCACGACGTGGATAGCTTGTCAGATAAATGTAATTAGTCGCACACAGGCCTGAGATATCTCTGAGACTGGGCGTAAAATACTTAGACGAGTAATATGGAAGCCATAAATTGAAATATTATTTAACATAATTAAAAAAAAAAAAAAATCATACTTAGAAAATAATAATTAAGACTTGTCGAAAATGCTGTTAAATAATATAGTAAAATTATCGTGTTAAAATACGTTAAAAAAATAAAATTAATAAATAAATATTCCAAAGTTATTTTCCTGGGACCAGCAACCAATACTTTCATTGCTTGCTCTTGCATTGCAATTTAAAATTGCCAATCGTATCGATTCATTGGCTTTGTAAGAGATTTATATTTGTTAAGAGATTATAGTCATTCATTCTGCTTTTCCTCTATTTCTCTCATGCAGGATTTATTCTCATCAGGCATCGGTTTGATTATACAAGCACGAGCAGAATTTTATAATTGTTTGATTTGAATTCATGCTCATGCGTCGACAGCTCTACAAATCGTCTCAGTTGACCATAAATATTTATATATAAGGCTACGCAAAGCACGATTATAAATTAATAATAATATCAAATGTAAAGATTAATAAATAATCAAAGTGGTTCATATCAGAAAATATTCTGAATGAACTAGAGAAAGATTCGAGTGAGCATATGATAAAACTACAGCCAAAATTTCATTTGCTCAAGATATTGTAAGAGTAGTAGTGTGCATTAGACAGTGCGTCATTTGGAGTTATCATTTGTAAGAGATGAAACGTTGATATGCTCTCGCTGTGCTCCATTCATCGCGCTCTCTCATTGTACGCTCACTGAAGCTGAGCAGTTGATAAGAAAAAACACTGTGAAATGGAAATTGATGAATGACAATAACATACGACAGTATAAATACATATTTATATATATGAATATTTTTTTTTGGAGAAAAGAAACATTTTTAAACTCTTAATTCTTTTCAGTAATATTCAGTTTATTTTTTCTTTACCAATATGGAATTTTATTTTCTAGCTTGAACAGATATGTATGTCTTTTGGTGTGGCGTGTGCTTAATGTTCTGCATCTACACTTAATAAACGGGCTGCTAATTAATCAAGTTAAATATTAATTAATAAGTTTTGGTGTGTGCTTGGCGAGGTGGAAACAACAACAGCATCTGCCTTAAAGCTGACACAGTTCGCTTTTACCGTAGCAAGCCGTGCAATTAAACAAATGATAAATTTATCATTATGTTTGCAGAATATGTGTGTGCGTGTGTGGGGCCGAGTCATGCAATTAAACAAAGTGTGGGGCCGGGGGTCGAGCGAAGGGGCAAATGTAATTGTTGCGTGTGGTCAGTGGGCCACAAGTTGTTTGCCGTTGCGGTTCGATACGAGTTCCTCTGTCTGCGTCAAGTGTGTGTGTGTGTGTGTGTCCAACAGCGTTAAACATGACGAATGCGCGATAATTCCATCAACGCTCCCCACGCACTATTGTGGTGTCTGCAACGGGGCTGCAACATATTTGCTGGTATTTATAATCTGCTCATTATTTGTATTTAAATAGGAACTCAGCCCGCCTCACGATCCCCGAATACCACAACAATTCTATCTAATGCACATCTGTTATGTGTTTGGCCGCCGTAGCTTTTGTTGGCGTTGTTGTTGCCAAGTTGGCAAGCCCGACTGCCTGGCTGCTTAGCTGCCTGGCTGGCTAACAACAAATTGAAGGGAAATGATTCCATTTCATGCTAGATTAAACATGTGTCCACATAATTTATCGATTATTTATCATGTGGTCGCCCGTTTGTTTGTGGACAAACTGACGCATCGCCTGCTGGGCCCAGCCGAAAGTACTATAAAGTGTGTGTTTATCTCAGTGAGTGTGGGAGTGCTTGAGTCTTGGTGTGGGTCTGGCTGGGTGTGGATGGGTGTGGGCGTAGGCCTTTGCCATGATATTGCGCACACAAGTGCAAAATTAGAAACAAAAGCTTAGCCCAAGGCGCTCTCTGCCAATTCGCTTCATGTGATTCCTCGCGTGGTTGCCAACTCGTAGCAAACACTTTGCAGTTCGCTGTGGTTAGCTTTTTTTCTAAGCTTTACGCATTGCATTTTTAACGTGCGCACACACATACACATACATACACTTATACGCACTGCGAAAAACACAGAAAATGGCAGCCATTTTGTAATCCGCATGCGGCTGGGTAATCACCTCATCCAGCTTCCCTCACGTGCGGCGGCTTTTGGCCGGGTTTTTGCGGCACATTGGCGCATTATGTGGCCAGCTCTATGGATGTTGTGATTTTGTTCTGTTGTAATTTCCCACATTTTTTCCTACAATTTTACATCTTTATTATTTTGCGCTGGTCAGTAGATCGATATTTTAAAGCTCAGCCAAATGCTGTGGCCGTGTTAAGCGCATAAAACTATTCTGGCGGGAGGACCGCAATTGCCAGTTTTGGCTGTTCTAAACGCATTATTGGACAGGCAGAGCCACAGCTGTCACGGTTTCATCTAATTTGCTAAAAATAGCTTGCATTGACGGAAGTGTGGCTTCCAATTGATTGTTGCATCAATGATTCTATATTAAAGTATCGAAATGTTGAACTAATTTTAAGGTAACAGAGCAGCTCAGCCTTAAGGCAATAGAGATTTATGTAGAAATATTGCAACAAGTGTTTACTTAAATTAAACTTTCTCTATAATTCTGCTTTTTACAGATGGTGACATTATGCGCGTTCTGGTCAACAACTCGGCACAAATCAAATGCGATGTGAGCTCCAATTTACCGGATGACAAAGTCTTGCTGGTCGTCTGGTATAAAAACAATTTGCCCATTTATAGGTAGGTTAATTCCAGCTGAGTTGAGATGTAGACTAAGACTTTAACAATTATTATTATTATTATGCCTCACAGCTATGATACACGTGGTGCTCATGCTGGTACTCCGTCGCACTGGAGAGATGAGGAGGTACTCGAAGATCGGGCCGTCTTTCGCACGCACAAGGATCCAGCGGAATTGATTATAAGTCCGGTCAAGGTAAGCACAAGCCCGAAACTGGCAAAAGCTAAAGTGTCAGCAATATAGCACACCCTAATTGAATTTTCATTCTGTCGCTTCACTCAACAGGAAAAGGATGCGGGCAATTTTCGCTGTCGCGTGGACTTTAAGCTATCGCAGACCAGGAACAGCAACGTCAACTTGGAAGTCGTGGGTGCGTATAAATAAATTGAATGTAAACATATTTAAAGTTGAAAAAAGAACATGCAATTTATTTAAGGTATTTCAGTATATACATTTATATTAACATATAAAATTTCGAGAGATTTTAAGTTATTTTTTATTCTAATTATTTTGCTTCGTACTTTTGTTATTTTAAAATTATATAAATAATATATCTTAAGAATTAAGTTATATTTTAAATTAATTGTAAAATGTTTAAATATATAAATAGTTTATAAAGCTCGAGAAATTACCTATTCGAAGAATGCAAGGGGAAAGTTTATATTAATTTATGAATTATAATTTAATATTTTCTGAAACTTAAATCATGTAATTTTTCATTTCAATTATATACACTGATACGTAAATGTGAAATTTTAATATAAATGAAAGTGTGAATTTTGACAATTTACTGTTATGAACATTTGGTTTATCATATTTATTTTATTTAAATGATTTGCCTGTTGGCCATGTCAGATTCACATGGAAAAAATATAATTAACAATAATTGGCCTTTTTTTCGCTGCGGACTGCACACATAAATTAGCTGAAATGATTTTTTGGTTTGCCGCAAAGCAAACAGTTTAATATGCAAATCCACATATATGAGTATGTAAATATGGCATATATGTACTGTGCGTATGTGCATATATGTAAATATTTACTGTAGGCGAATTGCCTTTGATGTTGTGCCATGCCATGCCATGCACAAATTGTATGTGATTTGTGGCTGGGGAACGTTTTCAAAATGTCAATTTAGGTCTTTGGCTTAGTCTTAATTGATTGGGCAAATGGATGCGCCAAACAACTAATTGGTCGATTTTCATTCCCTATTTATAGTGCCCCCGCATCAACCGATTATTTACAATGAGCGCCGCATGCGCATCGATGCCCGAGCAGGACCCTACGAGGAGGGCGGCAGCCTGGAAGTAACCTGTGTCGTCTATGGCGGTAAGTAACCAAGTTTTTTGGCATTTAGATCCACTAAGAACTTTGCCCGGGGCTGATTTTATGAATTGCATTAAGCAATTAAAGTTTACAAGCATCGTTAAAACATAAATTTTCGTTCACGAAACTTATCAGAAATTAAAATCGCGCTTGAGAAATGAAAAACAATTCGCAGAAGGTAGGGCCGCTGTCCTACTATTCCAAACAATGGGCCGTGGCATAAACAACAAATAATAAATAAGGTAAATAGCATTGTAATTGTCGAGAGAGAACGCAACAAAAGTCAACGAACATAAAAACTCAATTGAAAGCAAACGGCAAACGGCAAATGGAAATGAAGAAGGGAACCGCCAAAGTCAATTTCTCAAATATAAATACAATGAGCACAAAAGGATTAAAAATTATCGAGTTGACTGTGAGAGAAAGAGAGAGAGAGTGAGAGAGAGAGAGGGAGAAAGAGAGAAAGAGAGAGAGAGGGAGAAAAGGCGACAAAGCACAGGCAAACAAAGTCAAAAGAATGAAAAAGCTGCTTTTCAGCATAGCCAAACAATTGTTAAGTAAATAAAAAGGAGCGAGCAGCAGCTGGCAGGCGGCAGTCAACTGGTATTTTCTAGCATTGAAAGCATAAGCGACAGGCTGACAACTGCTACAACAAACGAACACACACACACACACACACACACATATATATATACATATATACATACATATGTGCCGTACAACACTCAAGTCAATTGTTGATAACGAAAACCAACGAAAAAAAAAAAAAAAAAACACAGAACAATAAGAAAACGCCAATAGTGAAAAAAAAAAGAAAACTCGACGCTGGGCATTGTGGGCCTTGTGTTTCAAGCCGGGGCCAAACAACAATGGGCTACACTCGCAGTAAGTATGTCACACTCAACACTAGCAACAGCAACAAGAGAAAGAACAACAGCAATCGCGTGCTTTATCGCTGCGGACTGCGAACCACCAACTGGCGAAACTCTCTGAGCAAAACGGAAGCGAAACCACTTTGAATGGTTTGACATGTCAACGTTGACATAAAATAAATCACTAGCAAGAAAACTGCACTCCAGACTACCAACTGCCAACTGGCAACTAGGCCCAAACGAACGGGTTGCCCCAAAACCCTGTTTTAGCCTCTTTACAACCACAAAAAATTGGCCAGTCTAACTGTTGTGTGTGTGCCAATTAAGTGGAGCCAAGAAATTGTTGCTAAACGCACGACCAAATAAGAGTACAAATGTGAATACATATATATATATATATATATATATATATGTATATATATACTGGTCGGACCAACTTGTGGGCAGAACTTAAAGTGGACGGACGTAATGTAGCCTGCTTAAAAGTTTTTTGAAACTTGCCAGGAGCTGCGCCTGGTCAAGCCTGTTGACAGTCGAGCGAAAGCCATTTTGAAAGTGAATAACAAATGAACAGCAAATGGAACATTATTAATATTAATGAATAGAAATTTGAACTTTTTTTTTTGTTTTTTTTTTTTTTTAAATGGAATATGAGAAATAATTAGTTGTGATTAATAATATATGAGGCAGCCAATTTATAATAGGGTTTAGCGAGAAGCTACAACAAAATTTAATTAGAGTAAAATTTAATGATTTTTATATTCATAAATAAGTTCCCCTTCTTCCTACTTACTCCCAGTAGAATTAAATTTTTATATGCCATCGAGCTGTATCTTGATCCCACTCACTGCTAATAAGCTAATCAGATGCAACGTAAACCCAAATTTCTATCTAACTGGAGCGAATTCAAATTATGTGTCAATTTGAAAATCTATGTAATTAAATGCTGAACAGAAGCCGGAAATAAATTACTGGCAATGTGCTCAGCTGGCAATCAGGAAAGACAGCACAAAGAGAACAAACTCGAAGCCGGCACTCAACATGCAAAGTCCATTACAAAAATTGCAATTGTGTGGGGAAGCTACAGCAAAAATGAATGAAAAGGGGAAAGCTCCACAAAGAAGTACAAAAAAAAAAAAAAAACAGTTGCCACTTAAAGAAGTGCAATCAGCAGAAGTAAGTCAAAGCGAAGCAGTCGGTTGATGGGGCTGGCAATGAGTGTGCGCCTATGCCAAGCAATTTGGACTATTCGGGTAGCTTAAGGGTGTGCGAAATCGAGAAAGTAGCACTAAATTTTATTGCACTTAGTGGTGGATGGGATCATGGAGTAGACCCGACTCTGCCAACAGTTGCAAATGAGCGCGACACGCCAGCGGGCTGCAAATGCTAGAGTAGAAATAAAGTTATAAAGCCGCACAGTCTGTGGGGTTGTAAAAATTACATCCCCTCAACACCCCTCTCCGTCTCTCTCTCTCTCTCACTCACTCTGTCAGGCATTAGGGATCATAGAGCATAAACTGCGACTGCGATGGCAACGCCACTAAAACGGACTACGGCCGGAGCCCAGCTGCTAATGCATAATATTTCGCGTTGCCTACTTTTTGGCACGTCATGAATTTAACACACGCTGCCTGGGAAACGTTGCCACACACCAGCATGTGTGTGTCTGTGTGTGTGTGTGTGTGTGTGGGGCAAACGGAAGTGCAGGCGTTTTCCGCTTTTGCCAAAGTGCGCCGCTGACATAGTAAAAATATTCTTTTCTTCTTTGTTGTCGTGCTGCTGCTGCTGTTGCTGCTGCTTCTACTGCTGGCTGGCCCTATTCGCAGGTGTTGTTCCTGTGGCCAGGTTGTTGGCTACAAAATTGTGTGCATTTTTATTAAAATTTTTCCTTCTATTTCTCCATATTTTGTGCACGGAAATGTAACAATACGGCGAACCTACCAAGAAATTGTTTACCACAAAGCGAACTATAAAAGAAAGAGTGAAAGAGAGAAGGAGAGAGAGAGAGTGGGTGTGTGTGTGTGTGAGTGAGAGAGGGAGAGCGTAAAAATACTTTGTTGTAAAATGCATGGCACAAATTTTGCAACTGCTTTGCATAATATTTTATACATTTTGCACTTATTGCGACGGCCTTTATTTTGTAGCTGTAACCGCACGTCAGTTGCATTACCCACAGTGGGCGTGGCACAGTTTTGGAGGCAGTCACAAGAAGTCAAATATATTTATCATTGAGGTGGAAGTGACTGTAATATTGGATCAGCACTTAGGCAATCTTTTTATTTATTTATTAAGTATAAATCCTGCACATGATTTACATAATTTAGTACCTAAACAACACGTGAATGGGTAAATGCACTTAGCTAAATTTAGAATTAGTATTTTTAAATTTAAATGATGCACTTGAAAGCTATGGCAAGCAAATATTTTTAAAATCTATAAGAAAAATCATTGAAATTAAATTTAAAAATATTAAATCGGCAGTTTTGATTAAATTTAATATTTCAATGCCTCACTTAAATGAGGTCATCTTTGCTTTCAACACTTCTGCTAGTGGCAAAATCACATTTAAATTCATGCAAAGTTTTCGACCCCATGCAGATGTCTGTTATTGTTCCAACTAAATGCGGTAACACTCACTGAACAACGGGAGTGAAACTTGCCACAGCCATGCCTTTTTCCCAGCCAACTCTGTTGAACAAATGACAACTTAGCAATTCAAGAAGAGATTGAATGCAAGTTGCTTCCTGTTTTTGTTTGCTGTTCGGCTAGCAGTGCTTAAAGCGAGAGCAGCAGTCTTTAAATTTATTTTACAGCTTCCTCAATGGCCGTTGGCTGGGCACAAAAAGCCAAATGCCAAACACCAGACACACACAAAAACACAATCACAAATACAAATACAGAGAGCGATAGAGAAAGAGAGAGAGAACTGAAAGTGTAGAAAAGACAACAACATAAAAAATATTTATGTGACAGTGCTCTTTTGTTACTATCAGCAGCAACAGCAGCAGCAGCAGCAGCAGAAGCAGCAGCAGAAGCAGCAGCAGCAGCAGCAGCAGCAGAAGCAGCAACAGCAGCAGCAGCAGCAGCAGCAGCAGTTGTTTCTGTTGTTTCTGTTCCACTCTCCTTTCTATCTGCGAGACATTCAGACATTACTGTTTCGTGCCTTCTGCTGCTTGTATCACCCACACAGCAGATGCAAAAGATGCAAAGATATGCAAAGCTAAACAAGCAAATATTTCAGAATTGCATAACTAACGCAAGTCCACATTGCACGCACACATAGCTCTCTCTCGGTCTTTTCTTTTTTCTCCTACTTTCACATTCTTATGCTCAGCCAGCAGACGCGTGCATTAGTGGCTGTGCATTGTGCATAAAAGTGTGCAAAGACTTTAAGTTCGCATGAGCACTATAAAAGAATATATATATATATATATATATATATATATATATATATATATATATATATATATATGTATATATATATATATAACGCGGAAAAAAATGAAAACGGACGCCCATTCGAATAGTGTCGCTCATTAGAGCCGACAGGCGGGGACGGCTCGGCAAAGGAGTTTGCGCTGGGCGTGACAAAGCAATGTTAAAATGTCGCTGCTGGCCCACAAACCCGCTTTAGCTTGCTCTAAAAATACCGCTGCACTTGCAAAAAATTATATATATAAATATGTATGTATATGAAACAGAAATTCAAGCTAGACTAAGGAGCGTGCATTAATCCAAGATACTCTGTAAAAAGTAATAAAAATAAAAATTTGTAACAGTTGAGGAATTTGTGAATGCTTATTAGATAAAAGTTCTATTATAGCAGAAGCACAGTGTAGTTGAGTACACTCTCATTTTCCAATTGTTTACTTATAGGGTATAGGTGAAAGAAACGTAAAGCTGCAAATATTCCATATACGCATGTGTATGTATGTACATACATATGTGTGTGTTCATTGCAATGCAAGTCAGCTTCTCTGCCAGGCAGAAAAGGCACATATAGAGCACATATTTGCTGACAAACATGTGTGCGTGTGTGGACTTGTGTGTCGGCACCTTGTGCTGAAATTAGACAAGCTGAAAACAGCTGGCACGACTTTAAAACGAAAGCGCAAGTTGAGCCAAGCGATAAACACGACAAATGCTGCCCATAAAAGACAATGGCCAAGGGGTTGGGCTGTGGGCGGAGCAAAGCAAATGTCTGGACGCTAATTAAATTTGTCCTCCTAGCTGGAGTGTTGGCCGGGAGGTGCAGGAGGCTATGAAGTAAAAGCGAATGCGAGGCAAATTAGTTAAATTTATGTGCGAACTGCACGCACATTGCCCCAGAGAGGAGAGTGGCACGTGTTTCTGCTATAGGCAGGCCTGCAGCACTCGCTACAATTGCTTTGAGCTTGCAAAAATGAAGCAAAAAAAAAACTGCATTGCCAAATCAAATTTGGTCATATGCCATTTTTTTGTTTTATTGCGCTCTGTCTCTATCTTCCTCGCTCCTCTCTCCCATCCATTTTTCTATGTATCGAGTGCTCTCTTTCTTTGTTGCTGTTTCTGCTTGGCTAATAAATCACAGGCGACCATTAAGCCGCATGCTACATATGCGCTAATCTACTAACACACACACATACGCAGACAAATGCTGCGACCTCAAAACACACACACACACACATACACACATGTAGAGGCATGCCTGTGTGTAAGTGTATGTGAGTGTGTCTGCATTGAGCGCTATTTGTTTGAGTGTGTGAAATATTTTCATAAACAACATAAAACTCGACCAAATGGCAGTTATTAATCAAAGTAATGTGCGTTTATTCGTATGTGTGTATGCATGTGTGTTGGTGTGTATGTGTGTGTGTGTGTGGAATTTTTCATATGTATCAAATGCAGTTAGTTTTGCTCAATTTCCAGGTGGATTTAATGGCACTTGGCAACATAGGACAACAACAGCACATTCAGCTGGTAATATTTGTGTACATAAAATAAATATACTCAAATAATATATAAAATATAATGATAGCCCAGACAGCCTAGTCTAATATATGATCCAGCGCTGCACAAGAAAACAAAAAAAAAAATAATAATAATAGTAATAATAGTAATGATAATAATAGAAAGTGATACGGACTTTATTTAAAGAGTTCAACCTGCCAGGGGAAGTTTTTCCAAGCTTAAATAACTTTATCAAAATTCTCGCAGAGCTAATTATAGATTTATTACAACACACAACAAGAGCTCAGTGGGGCTGCTTTGGTGGTTTCACTAACAAATTCTTTGCTCGGTTTGCTTTTGTGTGTTAGAGTGTAGTTAGATCTGCCTTGACCGCTGCTATTAAATTAATGTACGCTCATATACGCACACAAAAGCTAATTTGAGTGCATGATTAAGTTGAAGTCGTTAAGAGCGACCAAGTGCCACTCGCTGCGTATGAGTAATGTGAGTTGATTTAAGTGCCATGACAGCGAAAATGTTGATGGCGTCTAGCTAGCTAGCAAGTTAGTCTACCATTGTACTAAATTAGAGGCACAAATCAATGAGAAATTACTGCCAAAACTGTAACCGAATCGAGCAATTGCCACAAATTCCAGATATAATAACTCATATTTTATGGTGGGCTTAAGACCAAATATTATTATTATTAATTGAACTCAATGTATATCGAACACCTGAATATTAACATTTTACAGCATACCAAACGTTGTTTTAGCCCTAAATCACTAACATTTGTCAAGTCTACTTCAAGCAATAGTATTAAGTAAATTGTAAATTAACAATTTGAAAGTTTTCTCATTCGAGTTTTCTTTGGCTACCCTCACAGGCTCGCCGCCGCCGACTGTCAACTGGCTGATGAATGGACAGCTGCAGAATAGCATCGTCGATTACACCTACGACGGCACCATCAACAGCAAATTGGTGGTGCGTAACTTGTCACGCATCCACCAGCATGCGGTCTACACCTGCCAGGCGAGCAATTTCCACAAGAAACATGTGGCCAGCAACATAACGATTGAGCTCTATCGTGAGTATTATCCAGCTATATACAATATCTAGCTTTAACCTTATTTATATAAATATGTGGAAGTGTGTTCTGATTTGAGATGTTGCCTTCGTGTTGGGCCACTTGCAACTATGCATTAAATTGAAAAATTTTTAAATTGAGTTTCAAGTGTTTGCAGAAGTCAGCTACAGCAACAACAACAACAACAACAACAGCCACAGCAAATGTACGAAATATGGTGCTAAAAACGGTTGGCCAAACAGTTTATTTATTTCTTTTTTTTTGGTTGTTTTTGTTTTTGGGCCAACCTGCAGCACGGTTTTAAGCGTTGCGATAAAACTTTTAACAAATAGCTGTGCAGATAAAACCCATTCACGGCCAGCGCAAAAAAAAAAAAAAGAGTTGGCACAAAAAATATAATAGATAATAAAATGGCTTATGTAAATATTACAAATAAAAACCAACACCAAAAACAACAACAAATTCTATTTTGAACGTCTGTTCGATTGCCCTGAACTGAATTGTACTCCTGCATGGCTGCAGCTGTTTTTAGGTTGGACATATTTGGCTTGGCATAACATTTGTCGCACTTAACTCCCCCACACAGATACACACAGAGAAAGAGAGCGAAAGAGAGTGAGAGAGAGAGAGAGAGAAAGAGATGCACACAGGCATGCATAAATTTGTTTTATCCTAGTGCATTTCCAAACGGATTTATTATTTCGCGAACATTTTTTTTTAATTGCCCTTTCGCGCGACACTGAAATGCATAGTAAATTTTAAAATTGATTTAAATTGCAGCCAATTTGTTTTTATCTGTGTGTGTGTGTGTGTGTGTGTGTATGGGTGTGAAAGAGTGTGCGTGTGAATGTGTCTGTGTCTGTGTGAAAGGGATAAGTTGAGGGCTTGATCCTGTAAGCCTTATTAATATTTACTCACTTTGATGCAATCAGGGCCATGTAAAATGCTGATGTGAAATTTGCTTTTATGCAATTTCCAAACTCGATTTTCCATTTTCTTATTACAGAACTTTGTGTGTTTTCGCATTTTCCAACAGGATTAAGTTTTACAACAGACATCAATTGAATTTTCAGATTTTTATCTACATGAAAGCCAAGTTAGCCAATTTTTAGATTGCATTTATTTTTAATTAAATTAATGCAAACGAAATACGGGAATTATTGCAGAAGATATGTTTAAAAAACATATTTATTATGTATCTCATGAAGTTCTCTGATGGATTTTTATCGAATTTCAATATTTTTGATTTCATTTTACTTTAATTTCTATATTCAATTTAAGTAAAATATATTTATATTAACTTAAAGTTGAACGCGCATATTTAAGTGAAGTAATTTCCACTCTCAACTTGTTTGCACTTGTGCAAATTTCAGTACTTAGCATTATTTAGTCATTAACTTGGCTAACCGCCAACAAATGGCGTTTCCATATTTTTGAATAGCTTGCTATTAATAATACTTTCATGTAAAGTGCCAAATAAATAATGAAACTTTTGCTAAACAATACCCAAAGCCCTGGCACAGCTCCTGTTGCATTGAGCCAGCCCAAACTCCATGGCCATTGCCATTGCCAAATATTATGCCCCAGGCATTGCGCTAACAGCTAAAGATTGCCCATTGAATTTTATGGCACTTTGGTGTCCTTCTCACACCCTATCTCTCCCTCCCCCTCACTATCTCTCTCTCACTCTCTCTCTCTCTCTGTGTCTCTGTTCTACTTTGTTGGACAAACAGAAAAGCAATTGCTGTCAATTTTTACTTAGGCCTGGGCTAATAAAAGTAAAAATGTTTTGCGACAACAGATGGTGATGCGCATATTTGATATTATTCCGCCAACATATACACACACACACACACACACACACACATGCATACACATACATATATTCATGTACGTGCAACAAGAATGTCGTACTACAGACAGCATAAAATTTAACACGTCAATAATAAAAGCGCTGAAATTATTGGCTAAATGCGTTAGAGAATGTGGACAACAAGGGCAGAAATGTCATTGACATCCCGATTCGTGTTAATTAATATGGCAGACAAGTAGCCTTATAAGACGCATTGATATGTGCCGCTATGTACTGCGAAACATATTAGTTTTATGGCCCACCACTTGACCTTGGCTAACAGGCTTTGGGTGGAAAGGTAGACTGTGCGTTGGCTTGTCGCGTGGCCACGGAAATTTGCTTGGCTCTTGGCTCTGTGCGTGTCGCAGGCAGGCAGGCAGGCAAAAAGTTTTGAATAATAAGTATGACCTTAATTAGGTAATTTTATGGCCACTAACAATTAGATTACTAATGTCACGACTCTCACACGAGCAGCGAGCCAAACATCAGCGGCATATCCAGCTCATTAGCGCACATTTTAAGTAGTTCACATTTATAAAAAAAATTTAAGTAAGAGTCGTTGATGAGCTGTAAATGGCTTTGTTTATAGTTTGCAACATTTTTTGATTGTACTTTAAAGTATTTTCTGTCAATCCAAAGATGGCTTTGAAGTTGCTTTCTGAGAGTGGAATTTCAATTTCACATTAACGAATATTTTTCCTTTCTGCTTAACGCCCACATTTTCCCGGACAAGTTTGGACTTAGCTTGAAGTTAGAGAGCAGATTGTGCTCTAGGCAGAATTCGCTTAAGCTATAACTAGATGTTGTTTCAATTGATCTGAGTTTAGTAAGCATCTGAAGTATTCGTAAATGAAATTTAAATGTCTAATTATTAAAATAGCTCGTTTGCATAATTAATCAAGCTCAGCGAGTGGAGATGCCTCTCGTCGCCTGTTTAATTAAACATTTTAATGGTTTTCCAATGCAAATGTACATAATTAATTTAATTACAATCAAGTGTTACACAAAATTAAAGAGAGAAAAAAAAAAAAGACTATGAACCACACACACACACACAGACGCGCGTAACCACATATGTACAAGTGTTGTTTCAATAAAAACATAATAATAAGAATATAACCAATGCACGAACACAATATTTCACACACATAAAATTGCGGTTGCATTTAACATTTTTTATTTCATTTTTTATTTTTATTGCATTTTGGCTTAACTGAAATGTCATGCCTTTAAATTAATGCATAAAATACGCGGCCAACCGCAGTAAATGGAAAAACAACAGCAATTGCAGTGAAAAAAAAAAAAAACAAATAAAAATCGTTAGTATGAAAATGCATAGTTTATATGGCATATAAAGCAAATAGAAAACAGAAAACGATACGTTTGGTTGGACAAAGATTAAATACGCTTATGCGCTATAGTGAGTCAAGAAAAAAAAAACACAAATGAAGTTAATGTAGGTTATTTATATCTTAATTTAATGAGAAATATCTGAGGGACATTAACATTTCAGAAAAATATAAATATTTGTGCGTTAGCGAACTTTGAGATCTGTCAGTTTATATTTTAGTTTTTATATACATACTTCATTACATGTTTTTCAATTCAAAAAAAATTAATTATATTTTTCTTCAACAACTTAATTTCTGCGAATTGAAGTATCTCCCGGAAGGGTAATAAACCGTTCGACCAACCATTGTCGGTAAACAGTAATGTGTCATCCGAATGATATTTATTTAAATTACGCTCTGCATTTCGAAATTTCGTTATTTATAATTTAAATTGCATTTACTAAAGCATTTAACGAGCGAAAAATAAGCTGCAAAAAAATTAGTAAATAAATTTGTTTTCTAGGTAATATTATGGTAACAATTTGCAAACGCGATAATGAACCTGGCCACATTACGTGACCGTGTTTACATTCATTTCATGAATGATTTTAGTAAATATGTCTATACACACACACACACACACACACACACACACACACACACACACACACACACACAATGTGAGCTTAAGTGCGCTTTTTAATTTAGCATGTAAACAATTTTCAACCGCAATATATATAAACAACATTTCATATTATACAAAAATCAGAAAAATTATCAATATGTATATATTCTATACAGATAGATAAATAATATTTGACAATGCAAAATTAATTCAATTTATTTCCATGAAATTGCATTTACAGAGTCTATATATGACTTTTCCCCTTTGATTAGCGCAGTTGATTGATTACATTGAATCAAACCGCTTTGCATTGATAACGCCATTCAATCAATTTATTCGTTCACTACAAATTACAAAAAAAAAGAGCTTTTATAATTTACATTTTAAGCCAGGTGTTTTTTTTTTTCATGGTTTACAAATTGATTTGTGAACTTCATTTTATTGCCAAACATTGCGCAGGTCAATAGTAAAATATATGCTAGGCTAAGCGTGTGTCTGTATAAACATTCAAAAGGTGTGCAGAATATCTGTATAGCTATAAATTATCACAATCTATTTCATTCAATTAATATACATAAAGATTGAAAGCTTTCTCAGGATTCAGCATATACATTTTATCAGTAGAACAAGTCTAATAACATCTTTTTTACACTTAACATTATAAGAGAATTATGTATATTTATGTTCCACATATATTTAAGAGTGTGCGTATTGCTATACACGAAGAAACATGTTTATTTGCAATTGTTATCCGCGTGATAGTGTTTCTGTTGCTGTTGTTTTGGTTGTTGTTGCTGCTGTTGTACATGAGTATGCAGCTGTTGAATAAGCGCTGGAATCGTAATTCGCCGCAATTAATATTAATTGCGTTGCTTGTCGATTTTCATAGCGTTTTCGATTTTTCACACACAATTTGAATAAATAAACATAAATGGAAAAGAAGGGATTAAAATATACACATGTATATATAAAATGGTTAAACGGCATTTAAACACATAAATTAACTATAAATATTAATGGATGCAAATATATACATTTACACACACACTCACACACACACACACTTTTGTGTATTTACAGTGCGCCCTCTTCTGGTAGAAATCAGCTTCAACAATCAGCCCATGTCAGCCGACCGTAAATACGAGATTGAATGCCAGGCAATCGGATCAAGGCCGCCGGCAAAAATTACCTGGTGGATGAGCAACCTGGAGATGCATGGCCACAGCCAGAAGGTGAGTGTACATTACATCAGGTGACCTGAATACATGCCAAAATGCAACTATTTGTATTTTAAAGGTCACCGAGGATGGCAATGCAAGCACCTCCATACTAACCATTACCCCAACCCGGGATGATCACGGCAAGGCATTGTCCTGTCGCGCCACCAACGAACTGGTGCGCAATGGCATCCGAGAGACGGCTATGAAACTGAATGTCTTCTGTAAGTACTTTAAGAATTCTTTAAATAAAGACAGTTACTGTATTGTACATTCTTGATAAATATGAAATATATTAAGCCAATGTGTAAATATACATACCTACATATTAAACCTTGGCATAACTCTCTAAAGACACTATTAACTTTTTTTTGTCGACAGTCAGTTTTTTTCTCTTTATCAATGCAGCTAATCAGTTTGTCAAATGGTGAACCGTCGATGCCAGTTGCCTGACCTGCTTTCAGCTCGATATTATTCAATTCAAACAAATGGGATAACCTGGTCCCAGTTCAGCACAATGTCAATAAAACTTGAGATCTGGCGTGGGGCCGGCCACAGCTATCCCTGTCAAATAATTACACGCATGTTGAACACGCGCTTTATTTTATGGCTGTCAGTGTCACATAAACTAGCTGAGGTGGGGCTCGAGCTGGGAAAACAATCGGCAGCCGGCCATACCATAAAGTTTGCCGAGCGCTTATCACCCGTGTCCCCGAAATCAATACTGATTTGCATATAAATATCATAGACATGAGGTTTTCTCCGCTTTCTTTCTCCTTCTCGCGGTTTTCTGCCCGAATGTCAAGCGCGCTTGTTTTATGGGCCAAGTCAACAATATGCGCTCAAAGTTTGTTAATAAAATTTCTATGTCAAGATATTAAAAAGGCAACTTGCGCTCTGCCAGATGGCTCTATACGAGTGCTCTTGGCATAGTGTCAGCTCAAAGACTTTGACCCAGGCATAGACACTCACACACACACACACACACACACACACACACACACACACACACACACACACACACACACACACACACACACACACACACACATAAACATACATATATGTGTATGTGTGTAAAGTCTATGTAAGAGCACTTTCCTTTATGTTTCAATAGTCTCAAGAATTTCGCCAACGTTGTCGTTGTCGTTGTCGTTAGGCAAACAGTTGCCACGTCTATTATCTAAGAGTTTTTGCGCATCGTTCCCCATTGCCAGGGAAACTTTACTCCTTTCAGCAGGAGTAGCTGAAGCAGGAGCAGCCTTTGCTGCCGCAGGAGCATTTCAAGCTGTCTGCGTGGGCGCCGTGAAGCAGACTCTCAATTTTACGCGCGTCGCTTGCTGATATAAAAAATTAGATAACAATTTCAATTTCCATGCTCATTTACATGTTTATAGCGTGCTTAAAATATTTTGGGAGCCCTTCCCTCTCCGCCTCCCTTCTCATGCTTCCTGTGATTTCCTCTTGCTTGCAAAGATTTTGTGTCTTCTTTAAGCGCGCGCGTTTCTTGTTTGCACTGAGGGGTAAATTGAAAAGTTCCCCTGCACTTCGCTGCAAATGAGCAGCCAATAATTGTGCCATTATTCCACATAATATAAGAATTGTCATAAAACGAAGTTATCTAAAATTTTATGAAATCTCTTCTCTTCGTTGTACCTTGACCTAAAAAGAAAAAGGTACACAAATGTCAGCGTCAAGCTGAGTAAAAGATTTAATTTTCCGCACAATCAACTTGTATTAAGAATGAAAATTAAATGAAACGGAAACCACTAAAAATTAAAGTCATATCCGCAATAAAAATAATGACGCAGCACCTACCCAAAACCAACAAGTAAGCTGGAGAAATATGGACAATGTCCATGCCACAGCTAAGTATGCTCGAGCAGTGGCCCCCCAAAGGGGGAAGTGCCTGCCGCCAAAGCTGACTGTAAACATGTGCTGACAGGGTGAAAATATGAAAGCTCTTCGACCAGGGCGGGCAATGATGTTATAAATAAACCATCCATTCGCGCTTGCAGCTATATGGGAACTTTTAAGGAGCTAAATGTGATTTTTCCTTTGATTTTCACCAAATCGATTGACATATTTACAAACAAATAATGACAGGGTACACAGACTACAACTTGACAGATTAGATAGGAATTTACTTTTGGTTATTGATTAATCGAAATGCCACAGATATACGATTTAGCAAAGAGTCGATGAGTGAAGGCTGAAGTTCCAGCTCAGAGTCAATCAGGCTTAGAGGTGGTTCCAGAAGTTGCGTGTCTAATTCGATTATTCACTTAACAGCTAAAGTATTAAATTTTATTTTATATTTGTATTTTGTTGTCGTGGTACATTACACTCACCGCTAAAAGTTTACAGCTAGTGCAGATGCACATTATTTTCAAAACTATATACACTGCACATCTGCCATTCGCAATTAATTGTGCTCTAAGCCAATTTTTCTCAGTTTCAGTCGGTCGGGCCGGGACAGAAGTACTTTTAAGTTAATGTAATTTATATGGCCAGTGTCGAGAGAAGCAGAAGAAGGAGCAGCCGGAGCCGGAGTGGAATCAATTTAAGGGCTGCTAACGAGCAGTTGTTCAACTTTTTACGCAACAGACAATGACGGGCCTCACACACTGAAAGCTGAATGAGCAGCAGGAAATGTGAGCAGGAGCAGCACGACTAGCTGCAGCAGTCGTAGGAGGCAGCACATTGAGAATGTCTGCTACAAACTATGGCAGCGGCATTCAAAAGTCGTTAGGTTAAGCTGCAGTTACGGGTTTCGAGTTTGCTTTGCTTTAGTGCTGTTGCAGTTGGATTGTGAGCCATAAAATGCATTAGCCAAGTAAAGTTGGCCAGTTTGGGCTGCTGCTGCTGCTGCTGCTGCTGCTGCTGCTGCCAGTGACCAGCTTGGCCAGTGACAGTTATTACCACTTAAGCCCATCTAACCGCAACAGTGTGGCCAGCCAGTCGGCCAACCTCCTAAGCCAATGGTCGAAGCGAGTATTGGGCTTTCCTATGCGAATTCCCATTCGCTACAAACTGGGCTTAAAGTCAACGTTAATGAACTTGTTGAGCAGCAGGCAAAGAGGGCTTTAAATTATGCAAACAACTTTTGCCTTTGTCTGTGCCTCATTCATTCTATCTCGATCTCCGTCTCTGTCTTTGCTTCTATCTCAGCCTTTGTCACTGTTTTTGCTCAAATTCTTTAGCTGGCTGTCATTCGCTGGGCTTAGGCGAGCTATTTTCATTTTCATTAACAAGTCTTTGCAGAGAACGAAATCGGCTTAAAGAAACTTGTTTATAAAACGTGGCAAAAGAAAACAGTAAGCACAACCCAAGACCAAACTACAACAACAATGCGCAAAATAATAAGAAACCATTGCCAAGAAAGGTAATGGCAAAGGGTGGGGGCGTGGCACGTACTCCTACGAAGCGACACTAATCACAGATAAGCGCAGATTAACCCCATTTCTCTTTTTTTGTTGACCGTTTCTGAGTGTTTCTTTTGCGCATTTCTTTCTTCTTCTTCCTTTGTTTGTTTGTTTATTTATTTATTTTTTTTTTTGACTGTGCCAAACTTGGCTCAAAGTAAAACAACGGCAAATTGCAGCTGATAGGCTGGGCCAAAACCAAGACCAGCCAGCACATAAGAAACTACACACACATAAACAAAGTGCAAATGTAGCTATAAAGATGTTTATATAAGTATGTATGCATAAGAATCATTTGATCATGGCCATATTTCTCTCTTCCATTGCAGTTGTACCCACCTTGCAACTGGACCTGGGCTCAAATCTAAATCCGGAGGATATCGAGGAAGGCGATGATGTTTATTTCGAGTGTAAAGTGCATGCAAATCCCGCCGCTTATAAAGTTGTCTGGAAGCATAATGTAAGTAGCAAAAACACTCTTTAAATCCAAAAGATTTATCAAGACATATTGACTGAGAGAGAAATGTCAGAGAGAGAGAGAGAGAGAGGGAGAAATGCAAAAGAAAACGTGCAACGTTTGAAAATGCAAAGAACTATTTATAAATTTAGCTTATTGAAAATTCTAAAAAAAAAAAAAAATACAGTAATATCTATATATAGTGCATTTAATATTTGAAGTCATGAGATTATCTGGCGCTTTATGTATGTGTGGTATTTTCTATGGGTGTTTCTTGTCTATATATGCAAAAGTGTGCAACTCGTTTGGAACTGCCCAAAATATGGCCCAAATAGGTTGACCTTCAAGTGCTCTTCAAATTGCTGAGGAGAATTGTGGATATGAATGCGAGGCGTGTACTTCCGATAATTCCCCTGGCATTGGCGTGCAATCAATGTGTGCGTGTGTGTGTGTGTGTGTGTTTGTATACCAGTAAATTATGATGAAACCAAAATTAAGTGGTCATTTTTACTGAATTATTGGCCAATTATTTTAAGGCAATCGAGTCAAGTGGCTCGAGTCGAGCGCTGCTCAAGTCCCTCCTCAAGGGCTTGCAAATGTGCAAGAGCTTGCGTAGCAAATCATTTGTTTATTAGTTTTATAAGTAGTAAACAAAAACTTGAGCAGGCAGGCTAGCATAAGTAAAAACAATAGATAGCAAACAAGTGCACAAGAACAACTCGAACAACAAGCGAATAAATAATATTCAATGTGCTTCAGCCACAGCAAGTGAATCAAGTGTATGAATAATATGAATGCTAATTGAATTCATTAGTTGGCGCAGCAGCAACGAAAGCCAACGACAACATAACAACATAGAAAGCAACAACACAACAACAACGACAATTAGGCATAACTTTGGCAAATTATTATAATAAATAAACAAGAACACGGCCAAAAAGTTTTTAGAGGGCCATAGACAGCGCACAAAGGCAGGCAGCATAAATGTACCATGAACTTAAAGTTCAGCTATAAAAAAGAGACAGCAGATGAATAATGAAACGAGAGGGAAGAGCATCTATAAGTGCAGCAAAGTAGTCAATGCACAAATGGAAAAGTTCCAAATAAAAATATATAAACGGCTGTCAATCAATTTTTAGACAAGCCAACAAATTTTAGTGCTAAATGCGAATGGAGGTCATATATTATATATAGCACTAAAAATACTGAGGGAAGTCAGTGCCAAGAGAAGTTGCTGAGGCGATATTTTAATGGAGCTAAGCTGCATTAGAATATAACAAATTGATGAATATTTACAATGTGTCAACTGGACGACAATTATTGCCATTTCCAAAGAGCTAGCAGAGGCAGCCTTTAATCATAATATGGATAATTCTGTATTTTAAGTGCGATATGCCAAGTGCTGCAGCATGAATTGCATTTTTATTGGTTGTCACCACAACAAAAGACTTGCATGCAATAAATGCTCGCTGAGAGACAGACAGAGATGGATGGTATGTGAGAGAACGATTCACACGCACATGCAAATTGCAGCTTATGTCTCTGTTGACAGGGCTAACAAGAAGACTAAACAGTTAGTTAGTTAGTTGCCAGCCAATTGACTTGCTCAACGTCATAACAATAAAAGCTGAATGCGAAGCAAAAAGCGCAAACGGAAATGAAATGGAAATGAGGGAGAGCGTAAGACAAGGAAATAGAGAGAGGGTGAAATGAACAGCGATAGAAAGAGAGACAAAGAGAGAGCAAGAGAGAGAAAGGGAAAGACATAGAAAAAGTGTCTTAATACAACTGGCTATGAATTCAGTTTTTTATGTGTTGAGCTCACATGGCGTATGCGTAATGAGTTCGAGGCAAGCCTTACGTGTAGAGCGAATTGGCAAAGACAAATGCTGAGGCAAGGACTAAACGAAAGTCAAGTGCAGAGAAGTCCATTGTCAAATTGAAAACAGCAATTTGTGTGCAATTTAAATTGAAATGAAACTAAATAAACTTGTGTGGCATCTTTTGTTTTCACTGGATGGACTTGCCTCAATGATGAACTAGATTGATTATGGCATTGTGCATCTCATTTTGCATTCAATGCAATTTACTTAATCGAAAGCAGAGTCTTCACTCTTCAATCACGTTAGCCATGAAATTGTTAAGGCTCGTACACATACTTGATATATGTAGCTATAATAAATGCGAGTGTGCGTGTGTGTAATTGTGTTTGTGTTTGTGTTTGTGTAAACAATGACAGAGGACAACTGTGTTAAATTGTTGTTGCCGTCGCTTTGTCTTTGTCAGTTATTATTCAATTATGCATGCCAACAATTAACGACGAGCTGGCAAATTAAATTAACAATTAGTTTTATTAAAGTTGAAGCAAAACTTTTACCTCTTTGAGCGTGTGTGTGTGTGTGTGTGTGTGTGTGCGGTAAACTTTTGCATGCTCATTAAGAAGCTGGCAAGAAGTTTGATGGAAGACGTTGCCAGCACAGTCGACCAGCAATCGTTGTGCAGAGGGTAAAAACGCAAAAACCGACATCTGCATGCCTCTGGCAGCAAAAGTTATTTAACCCATGTACACATATGTATGTATGTGTGTATATGTGTATGTGTGTGTTCGGGTGTGCGTGAGTGCATTTATTTGTGTTAATGGAAGTGCTGAAATAGCAAACATAAACGGAAAATTTGATTAGAACGGAAGCGGGCAACACTTGAATTCAAACTGACAATACAAAGTATATTTTTAGCTTTAGCAGCAAACTATTTAAGTATGAAAGCGTGGCACGGCACGGCACGAACACGAGTTAAGAGAATATATAAAATAATAAAATATTGAGCTAATGTGTGTAGTATAGTAATTTATTCAAATTAAAATGAATTACAGCTTATAGATCTAATTCTATATTTGTTTATGAATTTAATATCTGTTGAAGAACGAAATACGATTCGTATAGTTTTTTTTATATGTAATTTAATAATTTCTTTTTCATATTTTCATTTAATAACTTTTTTCATTTAATAATTTCCTTTTCATTTTGAATAAATATTCCAATTGTATTTACAAGGAAGTATTCACTTGAAATATTTCTATACTTATGAAATACTTTCTATACTTATAAATTCAAGCTATTTCAAGCTACTCAGATTATTCTGTCAACATTCTGTTGAGCCATGTACAAAATACAATTTGCCAAGTTCAAAGACAAATTGTAACTCAATGCGTAAGTTGAAAAGTTTTCGGTGACTTTTGAATGGCACGCAATGAGGCATAAATCTAGTTAAAATAGTAAGAAATGTGTAGTTGATGTGAGGCCAAATGTTGTCGAACTCGTAGAGGCCGGCGCAATCAGCCAGGCCATTAAGTAAATGGTCAACACTAATTGGGTATTTATTGTAGCCGTAGCAGCAGCGGGTGCCAGCGGGTGCAAACACAAACATGTCAAGGCGCTTGTCTCTGCAGACAGACAAATAAAATGGCAGCGCATAAAATGCGCCATTAGCAGTGGAGGGGCGAAGGGCAGCCGGCAAAAGGGTTCTGCGGCTGCCAACAAGCTGAGCAGAACGGAAAAGCCAGTGCGGAAAAGCTGCTGCGGATGTGCCTTCCACTATTGAAATAATCCTCAACTGAGACGGAACGTAGTAGAAGCCACTTTTTTCTTATTTGTTTACTTATTCACTTTTACTTTATTTTTATTTTCTCTTTTGCTTCTTGTTTGTTTTTTGTGTGACAACCTTGAACTTTATTTACTTTTGTGTGCCTGGGCGACATTTTTATTTGTTTTATGACAACAGCAACAACAGCAGCAACAGCAACAGCAGAGGTCGCTGACAAAACGCACTAGCAAATGGCAGCCAACATCTTGGGGGTATTTAAGTGGGACCCGCGGGAGCAGTGCGAATAGGGGTCAAGCGAAGTGGGACTGCTAAGCAGGCTTTAAGGCTGCGGCTATTTGTTTCTGCCTGAACTTTAAAGTGCGTTCATTATTTGTGTAATATTAAGCATACGACCAGTTGGCCCTAACAAAAAGAGAAGATCAAAGAACAAGCAAAAAATAATATTTATACATATATATATGTATATATACGTATATATAGAATTGTGTGCACACATTGTGTTGACTGACGGAGTGAACTATCTGGCTGATCCACTATGGCGCATTGTGGCTCCACTGCCAATGCCATTGTTTGGCCTGTGCCAGACAGTCAGACAAACGGTCAGACAAAGGACGCGACCAGGCACACGCATACACTCACGCACACGCACACACATTCAGTGTAATCAAAGCGGTGGCCCAGTTCTCGGAAAAGCTGGCAATACTATTATTAAAGTGTTGCCACATTGCATTGTTTGCCCGCGCTTATTGTATTCTATTTGCACATATTCTCAAATGTATTTGCACCACATTCTACTTATGCATACACATACACCTATGTCTCTATGACTGTATCTGTGTGTGTGTGTGTGTGTGGGCTAAGGTCATGCTGGCTTTGTTCGCCATGCCGTTTGTTGTTCTGCTATTTTGACTTTTGTCGACAATTTATACACACATTTTTATTTATTTCACTGTTGTTATTGCTTTTGTGGCCTTTGTTCTTGACGTTGTTGTTGTGCAAGGCGAAAGTGCGAATTTGTTTTGCTGCTAAATGGCACAAGGCTCTGGGGAAATGCGTCAAAATCTTGTCGAGTGCTAACGCATTGGGAACGTCTAACCCACATCAGCAATAGGCGTGGCCCGCCCACAGCTGCCAGCGTGTGTTGAGTCTCTACTTATATAGTATATGAACGTGCTGCTCACACAGGTCAAGTGACTCTGTGTATGTGTGTGTGGGTGTGTGTGTGTGTGAAATTTAAGTAAATATTGGCTGATTTTGAGCATTTTGCTAATGCCAAACACGTTTCACACACTGACGCCCAATACTCTAATGAAGCGCCTCGCGTATGACTGCGCATTTATGGGCGACCAAATTTTTAGAGGGTTAGCCTTTATAATAAATGAATGTTCCACTGACCTTCCCAACAAGCTCGACCTGAATAGCGATTCTATTCCTGAGTAGAGCTTCGACTTTTATGTATATGACATTGCTTGATAAATCGATGTGAAATGAAGAAAATGGAAATACAAAAAAATATAATGAGAAATTGTGAATAAAATGTTTTACTCCACGCATTCTAGGAAAATTTTGTATAAGGATATTTAGGATATTGAGATAAATAATAAATAAAAACTAAATTAAAAAGTCAAATTGAATTTGTATTTATTCGTTTATTTGCTTTTCGATTGAAAAATAATTTATGAGAAGCATAAGTTAAATTTAAATTGAGTGAGGTACAACTTCATGTTTTTAATTGGCTTTCTTTGAATGCTTGCATTTAAAGTCAAAAGACTAGAAAGTTAAGCTGCTTATAGCATCGCAACGAATGCCAGTGGACCGTTGCGTATGCGGCGTATACGTAATTCCAGTAATTGACGCACCTTTTCTTGTTGGATCATTTTCGCTATTCCATTGTTCTTCCGTGTGTTTGAATTACAGGCAGAGACAAAAGAAAATTCTGGTTAGCAGAAAGATGATGCGTGGCTTGTTAATGACTTTCGAATAATGATCATTTGGTATTTTCAATTCGCAGAATCAAATCATTCAGCACAATCAGCGAGCTGGCGTCATCGTGAGCACCGGAGATTTGGCATTGCAGGGCGTGACTCGTCACCAGGCTGGGAACTACACGTGCACCGCCTCCAACGTGGAGGGCGACGGCGACTCGAACATAGTTGAGCTGAAAGTGATGTGTAAGTACAACTGCTCAATAGACTTGCTAGACTTTAAATTATGTGAACGGCAGGAGGAGGAGTCGCGTCGCATTGTGCTCTAACTGCGTTTCATTTATTTAGGATTTCGTTGAATTGATTGCGAGTATATAAAACGTTGTTCTTGCTCTCGACAATCGACAATCGCATGCCAAGTTTTATGGGGCACGTGTTGAGTTTTATTTAGCACTTTAGAATGAAAAAAAAAAAAAAAGAAGAGAGATGAGTAGAAAAGCCAGCCGAAAGTTATAGCGCTCCGCAACGCTGCGTATGCACAACATTTTAAGCCTGGCCCACATTTGACATGTGTGCGCGTCGATTTGCATTGCTCCCGCGACATTGTTATTGTGGCTGGGGTCATAAAAAATACGCACTGAATGGTTGCGCTGTGCCATCATTCTTTCAGCACTTGGTTTGAGCCATTAACAAACATTCGCAGCTCTTAAATGCCAGCTGGCTATTAAATCGAATCCCGTTTGGTTGCTGCTGCTCTTACCCTGCCCACAGCATTGGCAGGATTCCGCTGTTTGTCGCAGCAACAGCAGGGGGCGCTGCACTATTTAGGCTTTTGGTAAGAACCTTTGACACACAAAAAGGCAGCATTATTGAGTAGTTGGAGTGGTTGGATGGCTGAGCGAGCGTGTTAGCGAGCGAGTAAGCGGGTGAGTGGCGAATTGTATGCTCGTGCGGAACTCTTGCGGCTTTATTGCGTATACGCCCCCGTTATTGTGTCCCACTCGAATGCCTTTTATATTGTTGGCCTTTTGTGTTCAGCTGCAACTGCAACCGAAACTGAAGCCGACTCGAGCTGGGTTTTGCTTTTAACTTTCCCATCTTGGCCTAGCCCGTGCGCACTTTTGCGGCTGCCAACTTTGATTTCTTTTAACTAGAACACAATAAGCAAAACTTGGCCTGGACCAGCGAACAAGCCAACAAGCCAACAAGCCAACAAGCTAACCAGCCAAATAGCCAGTTAGACTGAGCTCACCAGGCATGTTTTTTAGCCAACAAAAACCATTTTGCTCGGCTTCCTGCTTTTTGTTCACATTTAGCTATTTTCTCATTGAATGACCGCATTTCCTTTGCCCCTCTATCAGTCAGCTCACAATACGGAAACCCTTTACATGAGCTAACAAATGTTTATCCATTTTTGTATTATATTTCACAATTCACAATGGCTTCAAGCTACTTTTAGAATGAAATATTGAATTATTGAATTTCTTTATAAAAATATATTTCAAACTAATATTTGTGTACATTATTTTTTTATTTATTTAATCTTTCTCTATATTTAAGCCAATTTAAAATTTAGTTCAATCAACTACGACTGCCTTGGCTTGGTTTTAGGCTTGGCTTGGCTTTAAATGAAATTTTTAATTTGGCATTCACTTTCGCCACATACAATCTCTTTTAAATAACTTTACAGCTTTTTACCCCAATCATTTGATTTAATCTAAAAACTGAATTTTCTGCTCAATTTGATTGTGAAAAGTGTTGAACCTGCAATTAAAAAAGGAAAGACCACTCCTGTTAATTATTTTTGCCTCTTTTTCAGCAATTAAGCACACAGATCCTTGTTCCCTGCTCAATTTTGTTATTGTGTTTTGGTTTGTTGTTGCCTTATGCTTTTGCTTCCTGCTCCATTTCCTCTCATTGTGTTTTCACAGTGGCTCTTTTTCATAAGCTTTTTTGTGCTTCTGAACCCTTTCGTGCAAGTTTTGATTTCTTTGTCGAAGAGAGTAGAGTAGAATACCTTTCTACAGTGCAGTATATACAAGTAAGTGTGTATAGATCATTATAACAAGCTTAACTAATAAAAGCTCATTTAACTGCTACACTCCACAGAAGCCCCACTGTGCAATGGAGTACAAAATTAAGTGGAGCGTTTGCTGTCCGCTTGGCAAGAATATCTAATCTGCACCACTCAGAGTTTGCAGAGTTTGCTCTTCTCTCTTATTTAGCATTTTTTCACAGCCTTTGTTATTTTTTCCATTCCTGCCTTCTTTCAGCAATTGTCTTTGGTGGTGCAACGTTTTTCGTCACCCAAATTGTGGCGCCATTGTGAAATGCAATAGGAATAGCCAAAGCCACAATGTGTAACCCAATGCCTGTCGCTTGGACTTCCACTTGACTCTGTTCAATGGAAATTTGTTTACTGCTTGCCTCTAGCCTTAGCTCTAACGACACCAACAGCAGATGCAAAAAAAAAAAAAAAACCTTGAACAGCATTGCGAGCTGTCAAATTGTACTATAAATTGTGCAATGGCAATGTTCAATGCAGCTGCAGCTGAACTTTACTTTGCTTGCCCAAGGATTAGAAGAAATTGAATTTTCCTAGCTGCTTCGTTGAGTACTCAAAACTTTCGTTTCGGCCAAGTTTTTATTTCAGTTAGCGTTTGCACATCTTTTTTGAGCTTCGCTTTGCTGTGCTTTGTTTCTGTTGCTGTTTCGGACTCTGTTTAGTTGCTTTAATGGGCAACATGGAAGTGCGAAAGCACAGACTGCATGGGATGCAAAAGGGAATCCCTATTCCGACTACTTTTTGTGCTGGCAAACTTTTCTACTTAGGATTTTTAGTGCGGTTTTCGGGAATGGATCAAGGCTAGCGACGGCATGACGCTGGGCCGTAGCATGTAAAAACAAATAGCCCAGCCAAGCCCTCTCGAACTGGAGAATGCACTCGAACTGCTCAGGCTTTATTGCATTAACTTTGGTCCAGCAATGCGATTATTGATTTGCAGCAGTTGCCGCCGACGAACAGCAAAATGCACTTGACAAACATCAAAGTTTCTAACTTTTCTCTCTCTCTCTCTCTCTCTCTATCTCTCAGATAAACCAATTTGCCGACCCGATCAAAAGAAAATCTATGGAGTAGCCCGCAGCGAGTCGGCTGAAATCGTTTGCGAAGTAGACGCCTTTCCGCCACCCGAGAACTTCAAGTGGTCCTTCAACAACACCGCCGAGACCTTCGATATGCCGCAAAGCGGCTTTCGGCCCCATTCCGCACAGGGCTCCACGCTCACCTACACGCCGGTAAAGGTAAGTACGCATTGATAAGCATAAATGTCACAGATACTGGTAAATACCGAAAGACAGATGTCACTGACAACGCCCACCCGAATGCGACCCTTAACCCTTGACCTAATGGCCATGATTTATGAAAATGTCAAACTACACGGCATTACAATCTACAATGTATAATACATGGGAACATCCAACTGTGTATGTGTGTGTCGATGAGCTAAGCGCTGCAGTCCTGGACGTATTTGCCTGCTCTGATCGATACGCGTCTTCCAGCTTTAAATTTTTATTTTTTTAACTGTCCTTTTAATTGATTTTCGTATTTTCTATATGACAATGTTATCGACATATTTGAAATTTGGCCAAACGGTTGACTGAAACGGAACATGCAATTAAATGCCAAAATTTTAATTAATAGGCAGCAGTAGCTGGCATGCTGTTGTTGCTGTTGTTGTTGACTCGTGTGCGTGTCACATTGTCAAACAAAATGTAAAACCAACACGAGAAAACAACAAGCAAACTGTACATGATGGTGCTAGGGGCTGGGACTGGGGCTCGGACTGCGGCTCGGACTGCGGCTGGGGCTGGGACTGAACAATTTTTAATTAAAAATTCTATTAGTGCTGCTTTCTAATTAAAATCGATGCAAATAGCAGCAACAGCAACTGCGAAGGCCGCAGATTAGTTCATAACATTAAAGCTATTGCCATTTTGGCTTTAATGGCAGTCGGCAATAGAGTTGGGAGACAACAGAAACCAAGCTCTATCGAGTCGCCGGCATGCGAGCTCTTTTTGCCTTCACATGTCTGACAATTGGCCAACATTTCCGTTTGGAATGGCCAATGCTATCGCCATCGATATGGCCCATTGCGACGGCGTTTGCCGATTGCTGATTGTCGATTGGCAATTTCGATTGCATTTTGACGTTTTGCACTTTGCTGCCACCCTGCCAATTGAGCAGCCAAATTGGCTATCAATGAGCTCGATCTGCCTTCCCATCAATGGCAACAAATTGTAACTCGAAGCGCCTGCTACCCGAAGCGACTCCAAGTGCTATTTGGCTCATTGCAGTTGACTCTGCAGCTGCTATTACTCCCATGCTTTTGTTCACTTTGATGCTCATCCAAAACAAAACGAAATCGGTATTGCAATCAGAGCTCAGACAATTACGTTAACTCGAGGCTATCTCTAAATCAGAGTCAAGCACATTGCTGGCTAGCTTAGCCATTTCTGAGAGATAGACAAAATATGAGTCCAGGCTAAACTTAAAGTCAGTCTGATAGTTATCTTGTTCTGATTCAAAGGAATTAGTCGAATGCTCAAACTGAAATGAAAGCTGTTAAATTCATTCATTCACTCCAGTCATAAGGCAGTTCTGCTTCTACTTGCCTTGCAGAGCGAAATGATTATTATTACGTGAATTCAGTGCCAAGCAAGTAGAACAGTTGCAAAAGAAATAATTGTCAAACAAAAAGCAAAGCTGGAAATGAAAAGTAATTCTAATTGGTGTCTTTAAGTCTTTTACTGCATGGCTGACACACTTTAAGGTGTTGTCTCTGATTACAAGGTAGTGCATGATAATGCAAATTGCGATTACAGTCTGATTGTGAGCAAAGACATTTTTAGTTGCCAAGAAATATATTCCACTAGTCAAACGTTATTCAAATGAGTTCCGTTCACAGAGAGTTGTCCGGCGTTGATTGCACCAAAAACTCACACACACACACACACACACACACATAAGAAGTCACACTCACATATACACACACTCTGACATAAATCATTTAGCTCAATTGAATATGAAAAATCCCTTCCGTTCTGTTGTCATATATGCTGTTTCCGGTTTCCGCAACCGCAGCTCAAGCTCGTCGCTCGTCGTTCGTCGCTGTCCTTGACGTCCTTTGGGCTGATTTTCTTTTACTTTCTTTTTTTTTCACATATATACATTTCCTTTTTTTTTTTCTTTTCTGTATGTGATTTGCTCAAAGGCAGGCAACAACCAACAGCCAACAGCTCATTAATTTTGCTCTATGCTCTGGCATTTCTCACTCCATCACTCAGCCCATGGCAGTCTCCCTCTGCCTCTCTCTCTCTCTCTCTCTCTCACACTCTAGCTCGCTCTCTGTCTCTCTCGCATTGTCTGTTTTGCATGTGTGAGCAGATGTGCTTGGGTCTTCGTAGACATTTTTCGCTGCACAAAAACACACATACATGTTATATGGAAATAGCTCACAAAATTTGTTGAAAATTTCGCACACAGCAAGGCTGGCCAGAAAACTCATTAAAATGTCACTGAAATGTTCAAATTTTAATTAAAATACATAAACAATAACATTTATTTTTCGGGTTGTCAGCACTAGGCAAAAATGCAATAAAAATGCAGGCAGCATGCGGACCGAAGATGGGCAAAAAATCACATACTTTGCCTTAAAGCCAAATTGAAGAGGCGTATGTGCATGCGAGTGTGTCAGTGTGTGTGTGTGTGTGTGCGTGCGAGTGTGTGTGTGTGTGTAATAATTTATATAGGGTGTGTAAGTTGGCTGCTGATGCGCTCGACAACTGTAACAATATTTGCGCTTACTTGTGGCAATATTAAAATAATATAAACAAACGAGCATAATGATAATAAAATAATATATTCACATAGATGGGCATAAATTTCGCATAAAACATACACACGCACAGACGAGAAGACAAGAGCGTGTTAAATGCAGTCGAAATCATTCTAGATTCAAGCAACTGCAAACAGACCCGAAAAGTTGCCTTCGCTTTTTAGTATGCTTTATTCTCTCTTGTATTTTCTTACAATTTGTGCATGCAATTTGTATATTGCGAATTTATGATTGCTTAGCATGCAGCATATGTATTTGTGTTGCCTTTGGCTACACGCACACACACACACACACACACACTGGTGTGCAGGTGTTGATGCACAGTGTTGGCAGCTGCCTAGTTGGCGCCTTTGTGACAACACTTTCATTAAATACCACACAAGAGCTTGCCATATAAATTCCACATCTCTATACATATATATACGTATTTGCTTATATTCATTTTCATAAATTTATCATAAATTTGCATAAATATTCGGAATGTAGTTGACATAAACACAGTGTCCACACGAGACACTGCACAATACCTTTTAGCACCTTCTCTTTTTAATTTTCAGATGGAACAGCTTGCTCCTGCTAGTGACAAGCAGAATGTATTGTTTAAATTTTGTAAATTAAAGTTTTTGTATTTTTTAATGAGTTCAAAGTTGACTTTAATTAATAAGCTGTAATTGCTTTTAGCTAAAATGCTTAATATTTTCTTTTAGCTACAGTCCATTAATAAATTTGTCCTCTTGACCGTAATCAAGGAATTTAGTTTCTTCAAATTTTCGCACAAGTTTTCCAGTGGTTTCTCTTCCATTTGCATTGTTGAGATTCAACTTTGGGCTTTTCTTTTTTTTTATAATTCTTCTTCCCACTTTTTTTTTTTTGACCAATTAAAATGACAAGAGCACCCGGTCTGGACTTCACCGGAGACTTTGGGGCATAGAAAAATAAATGCACGCTCCGACTGATAAATAAGCTGCAATTTGCGTTGACATTTTGAAGCGTGCTGCGCGCTAAGGAAAGTGATTTTAATTTTTAATGAGTTCAAGACGCCCGACGCTGATTAAGTGCGTTTATTTTTCCAGCTAACAATTCCCAAGGTAAATACACACAGAGAGAGAGAGAGAGAGAGAGACAGAGAGGCAAGGCAAGCTGCTATCTGAGCATGAGTCTCTGTGTGTGTGCCGTGTCGGTCTGTTTCTGTGCAAACAAATCAATCGTCTTGAATGTTGTTGTTCATTTGACCGTAATATAGTTGGAGGATTTCATTAGCACAACATTTGACACAACACAAACACACGCAAAGAATCAACAATGGGCCCGCAGGGCGTGGCCACTTATCAGGTTCAACATGGCCAAACACATGGCATACATTATAGCCATGTTAACATAGTTTCCTTATAGGCCCCACCACCAATCACAGGCTCATACAGAAAGAGATAGAGAGAGAGAGAGAGAGAGAGAGAGAGAGAGAGAGAGAGAGAGAGAGAGAAATATGTACCCAAATAGTCAGCCACAAAATGCTTCATTTGTTTTTACTGTCGAACTGGGAAAACATTCTCTACTTCTTCTTCTTCATACTCTCATTACACAGAGCTACTAGATCTGTGTGTGTGTGTGCGCGCGTGCTTTTATTGACATGAAATTATATTAATGAAAGACTTATTGACAGCTGCTATCAATCAGGCGGCTTGACAAGCACATTACGCATACGCCACCGGGTCACAATGCAGAACGGGACGCAACTTTAACGACTTTATTGTGTATTTTATTTTGTATATAAGCCGTGTTTATATTACAATTGCATAACGCAACACCGGTCTATATAGCAGTTAACTGTTGTTGCAATAAGTTGATTAATTAACTAACTATATTGAAGGGGGAGCGTAATCATTTAATTAATTGCTTTAAAACCATATTATAAATCCTCTCGTGTGTGCTGCAACAATTTTTCACTCTTTTAATTGTTTCCTGCAGGAAATGGACTTTGGCACCATCATGTGCTGGGCGGACAACAATGTAGGCCAACAAAAGGATCCCTGTGTATTCCATTTGATAGCAGCAGGCAAGCCGGAAGCGCCCACCAATTGCACCGTGGTCAATCAAACGTCCGATTCATTGGAGGTCTACTGTCTCGAAGGTGAGTGAGTCAACAGCCAACAGAACTCAAAGGCAGCCGGCGAATGCTAGCCAATTTGCCAGCTTTTATAATTGCTGATGGGCCAATCAATAGTCGAAAAAAGGAAATGTATATATATATATAGATATATATATATATATATATATATATATATGTATATATAGCCACAACTCAAGCAGTGTGCTGCTGCTGCTGCTGCTGCTGCATGGCTAGTTAAATGACCAGAAGAGAGTTTCCGAGAGAGCATTCGGAGAAGCATGGCATGTACATGTGTATGAACATGTTGTTGTATTTTGTGCAGCGCTTTTTAGACTCATTTAAAATACATGAGCAACTTAAGTGCACTTTGGCAGCAGCCAATGCGAATGAGAATCCGAGTATGAGCCTCTGGGCGTATGTGTGTGTGTGTGTGTGTGCAACTTCCTTCGAGATAGAACAGAATAATAAAAATGCAATGAAAGCATAAAACTAGAAAAGGCAACACGCTGAGAGATAGGCCATACACAAAATGCTTTAGAATAAGAGCAGATTGCTGTAGATGCTGGAACAGAGAATGCCTGGGAAATGTTGCTCAGTTCCAGCAGCCAAAGCATAAAATGATGAAGTAGTTGCAGCGGATCTAGAAACAGAGACTGACTTGGGGTAAGCACAAATTTGTACATACAAAATGTTTTGGCTTGTTATGCAACTTGCTGGCAGTAAAAGTAAAAGCAAAAGCAAAGGCAAAAGCAGGAGCAGCAGCAGCAGGAGCAGCAGCAGCAGGAGCAGCAGCACAGTTGCAAATGCAAAAGGCGAAAACTTTAAATACAAATTCAATTCGCATATTTTATGCGCTACGGAAATGCAAAACTGAGAGATAGATAGAGAGTGAAAAAGTGCAAGAGAGAAAGAGGCAGGGCGAGGGAGGGGGATAACTGGCAGTAAAGCGCAAAATAAGCAGCACAAATTGTTGCTGTCGAGTTTAAAGTTCAGTTCCATAGCGCTGCATATTAGCAGACTGAAGACGGCGCATAACTGATGCCAGAGAGAGGGGCATCCGTCGAGAAATGTCCTCACAAATTGCGACTGTAAGAGTCGAGTTTATGATGCATTTATGCGGCCCTAGAAACGCTTTCAACTGCAAAGCAAAGCGAATACCAGAAACACCAACTGAAAACAACAACAATAGAAGCAAAAGCAGCAACAGCAGCAGCAGCAGCAGGAGGAGGAGGAGGAGGAGGAGTAGGAGCATGAGCAGCAGCAGAAGCACGGGCATACCAAGGCGGCTGCTGAAAGTGCAACAAAAAGCGCATAACAACTGCATATTTGATGGCTCATTCCCCGTTGCTGTTTGCCATCTTGACAATCCTACTGCTTAGCCATGCCAAGCCCTTCATTCTCTCGAGAGCAGTCCTGCCATAAATGTCAAAATCTTCAGGCCAGAACTCAGCTCATCATGCGATTCAATTCAAGTTTGACAATATAGAAACCTTACTAATAATAGAAATTATGTTGTCAAGCGATTTATTTTAATTTGTAATATATTTATTATATTATATATAAAAGAAATTCCTTCACATTTTCAAGCGCTATTTAATTTATTTCCACGTTGCGCATACTCCTCATTCTAGCTTAAAGACCCAAGCTCGCCTCTTTAAGCATTTTATGTACATTTCGCAGTTGTTTGGACCCCGCAGCCCTGCTAATTTAGTGGCTGCACATTATTATCATAGTCATCAGCATCATTAAAACTTTAACGCAACTTGGTAAGCAGCAAGAGTAACACAAACAACAGCAGCAGCAACAAAACGCGATACTTTTTATATTGCACTTTACATTAAAGCAAATGACGTGGTGCCCCAGCCCAAACATGGGCGAAACTGGAGCCCCAACGCTGGCTTGTTTTTTTTTTTTTTTTTATAATAACTCAACTTAAGCTGCGGTCGCTGCACGTTTCGACTTTAATAAGCCAGCACGCAAGTTGGCCAACTTGCTCCTGCAGAAGGCGTTGTGGGCGACGAGGAAGCGAACTTGCCTCGAATTCAATTCAATGCGCGCTGCTGCGGCTCACAGACAACTTGAGGGCAAGTTGCCTGCCCCAGGGCGCTTCTTAGCCAACCATTTCAGCTGGTCCTCTCTCTCTCTCTCTCCTCTTCTTCTCTCTTGATGGGTCTCTCTCTTTGTCTGGTTTTTTTCATGTGCTCCCTGAGCGAAACAAAGCAACGAGGCAACTAACCAAACTCATCAAGCGTCGGTTTAATATAATAAAATTTCAGTTTATAACATTTCGCTCGATGTTGCTGCTGTTGCTGCTGCTGCTGCTGCTTTATTATTTTTTACTCGACTTGGGCAATTTTCATTGTAGCCTGGCCCAAGTAAATAAAATTAACCCATTACAATGAAGTTTTTTGTTGTTGTTGGTTGTCTTGGCTTGGCCCGGCTCGGCCCGATGCTGTGGCAAATTTCATTAGCTAAACGTTTTAAAGTGCGCACAAAATGCTTTGCTATGGCCGTGGCCAAGCAACGAGCGACCCCTGCCCGCAAACAATGATGCCACACAAAGGCCTTTGAAGCAAAGGCGAAGCACATTCTTTGACTCTATTTTCGTGCAGCCTTTGTGCTCAGAGCCACCATCAACAAGCACCACCTCTGCACTAACTCCCAACAGCAGGCGGCCAGAATAAGTACAACAATGCCGACTAAATTCATAGCAACATATAAAACATTTTATACAACAATTTATCCTTGAGTTACCACGCCCCCCTAATCTCCTCTCTCACTCTCTCTGTTTCTCTCACTGTCATCGAATTGCGCACTGACCAACTCCAGGTTTAGTCGAGGAGAGAGAGTCGCTGAAACCTTTTCAACGCCGCCTTTATTACCAAATATTTTAACATTTTTCCCAAGTGTTTTAAGCCGACTTTTGTGTCTAGAGTGAAGTACCATTTGAGCGGCAGCAACAATGACAACAACAGCAAAAACAACAACTTTAGCTGCTTATTTTTCGGCAAAGGGTAAAAAATTTGCAAATGGTGGGCGGGGCAGACAATCCTCATTCAAGTGGGCGTCCTGTTCTTTTGTGGTGTTATTAAATGGCATTTAAAATGAAGCTTTAGATTACTTCCAACATTTTTGTTAACTTCACTTGTGTCCCACACACAAATAGGGGCGGCCATGAATGCGCGACAAAATGTTTGCCGAGATAATACCCAAAATTAAACGGGTATATTTTGAAGTCTTAATCATTTCATTACAGTGAAATAGAACAAGTAAAACAATTATCAAGCAATAATAATTATGTGAAAAAAAAGTATAAGACTTGGTTTTAAATGATTTTATTGCTCTGCAATAAAAAGCTGCAAATAAAAAAGTTGCTTTGCATATATATATATATATATATGTATTTATATATACATTATTATGAGTGTGAATCTATGCCTCATATCTAGTACAATTCTTCTCTCATGACATAAGAGCAGACAGCAACGTTAGCCACAAAAGATTATTATTAAAATGATTGATATTGATAATTTAAGCACTTCACATCTGATTTAAGTGTTTTATATATATGTATGTTGAAGTTCATTCACAAATTTCCTTTAATCTTCTCTTTCGCAGGCTTTGATGGGGGTATGCGTCAATGGTTCATGATGGAAATCTACGATCAGCACAATGGAATGCTGCAGGCCAACATCAGTGCCAAGTTCGCAGTGTTTAGTGTCAGCGGCTTGGATGCGGGTCGTCTCTTTCGAATCTATATCTACGCCGCCAATGGACGCGGTCGGAGCGAAGCCGTGCCCGTAGATGGCTACACTCTGAAGGCTGCCGAGAAGCAAACCGGTAAGTGCGAAGGGCGGGGGAACGTGTTTCAAACTGAGCAAATGTTGCGAGAGGCCGCAAAGACTTTGGAATTTTTCAATGCATTTTTATGTGGCGCGTGTATTTGTCATTTATGAATGTTTTATGTAGATTTTCTTCGTACCAGCAAGTGCTTATCGACATGAAGAAGTCCGGCAGTCGGGGCAGTTGTATAATTTTGCATGAGATTTAGTTATTATGCAAGTGAAATGTGAAGTCAAGCCAGAGACTTTGCTCAGCTTTAGTATTCAGGCCGCCTTGCAATTTAATTACGCTAAACTGCTCAATGAATTGTAAATTTCTCAGTGCTACAGAGAAACTTTTGCCTTGCATTTGCTAAACCAAAAGAAAATAAAAAGGGAACTGAACCAGAAATTATGCAGGCGCCTGAGTAGCGAAAAAATATGAAGAAGAAATTATATAAAATGATTAACATTAATGAATTGTCTTTAGGAGGTTTTCGCCTGGCATGAAATGAAACGCCGCGTAAAAGCAAATTGTAATACTAATTAGCTGAAGCAAAATGCCGTAAAGCAAAGTTTAGTCGAGCTTTTTCCATTGCCTGGGCCGTAGGGCCGTGCTATAGTACTTGGCAAAGACAAAACGTTTTTTTCTTTTTTTCCTTTTTTTTTTTTTTTGGGTAAACAACTTGAGACGTCGTTTTAATTTTTCATAAACTCACAACAAAAGTGTGGATAAAAAATGAGGAAATATGACGAGGGCGTTTGAAATGGCAATCAGCAATTATAAACTTGGAATACCCTTTCAGAATATCAAGAATTTTATTTTCCAAATGATTAATATATTAATGTATCAAAATTGAGAAGTTTGCACTGCATTTGCATCAATTTCTAGAATTATTATATTATTAATATTATTATTAATTGTACTTAATAAATTCAAGTGTTTTTCTAATAGAATATAAAATAATAAAATATAAAAAAATATAGTATACAGAATTTAATTTGTATTTTACATATATTCAATATTTACTAACTACTCGAAATATAATATTGTTAGGCATATTATTATTTTCACCTAAGCAAAATACTGTGGAATGGAAATTAACGACCCTTTTGGAGGTAGAGTAGAGTATAAATTAGCATTTAGCCGTTTTATTAACGGCCTACTGTTTGGGGATGTTGCTTAGCGATGCTTTGTCTAATTGGACATTAAAACGACTCCGAATTAAACATGATTTCAATTTAAAATTTTTGCTTTTTTGTCATTTTCACTCTTTGCAGTTGCATTGACCTCACTCAAGGGCATCGCCCAGGGCACAAACAACTTTGAGCTGACACCCATCCTATCTATTGGAATTTTTGTGGGCATTCTGGTGGCTCTGGTGTGCATTACAATCGGCACCGTTGCGGCGTTGAAGTTGCGCTCGCACAAGCAGCAGCAGAAATTCGCACACTCGAATGCGAAATTCTCACGTCCGGGCAATTTGCAAATTAAGGATAAGATCTCATTGCCATTGAGCCACTCCGAGGAGATGTACGACGAGAAGAATCCCGATGTTGTGCCCTACAACGAGGGTAAGTGCAATTGCAATCCCGGCCAATCTTCCGTTTGCCTCAAGATAAATGCGACCCGGTGCTCCGACTCTGTAATTTATGAGCGCTAGCAAAATAAAAAGGGGCTTAAGCCTGGCACCCAGCAGCCTAACCAAACAAACCCGCTCAAGAGCATGTGACTGGGAGTATGTGTGTGTGGGTGTGTGTGTGTGAGTGTGTGTGTGTAAGGGGCGGGGCTGCATTTTTGTGCCAGTGTTGAAATATTTAAATGACAGCTAATTGCTGGCAGGCTGGTCTAAGCTGCCTTTTCCATGTGTTTGTTTGCTCACATGTCTGCAGTCAAGTGCCAGGCCAACTCTTTGTCTCTCATCCTCATCGTACTCTCTTTCACTCTGGCGGTGTGGCTTCACTTGTGCAGTACTTTAAGTTCGTAGAGATTTCGGGCAGTGCACACATTCTTAGCTTGATTAATGGCAATCAAGAAATCAGCGGCAGCTCTACCAGCTCAACAATTTAATCAATTTTCTTAACGTACAGCAATTTGATGGCAAATGCCGAAAAGAAAATTGAACGTTGCTTTAGCGAAAATCACTAACAGATTTCCTCAAAAAAGGGGAGGCGACCAGGCATTTGGCCAGCCAAAAAGTTTAGCCTTTTGCCCACTTAACAACAACACCAACAAACCGAAACTTTTTACTAAGACAACGTTTTCTCTCTCTCTCTTTCTCTCTCCATGGCTGCTTTCGCTCTGTCTTCCAATTTTAGTTGATGGCGAATATAAACAAAAATCAGCAACACAAACGCCATCGGGACATCTTTCAACAACCAGCGAGGTGGAAATCAGCTGCAAGCCAGGCGCCACAGCTAGCGTCAGCACCAAAGTCGTCGCCGCCTGCTCGACGGAGAGCGGCGCTTATCAGAGCAGCAAGGTAAGTCAGCATGGGCTGGTGCCCGCCAGTTGATTGTGGTTAGATTATACGTATAGAAACTTTGCTAAGTTTGAAAGTCCAGAAATTTCAATATTTGATAAAATTAAATCTCAAATTTACCCCAATACACGTAACGCCTTTTAGGACGATGAGCTGCACTATGCGGAACTTACATTAAATACCGCCAGCACCTCGAAGAAAAGCCAACCCGTTTTGCCAACCAAGCAGCAGCAGCAGCAACAACAACAGCCACAGCAGCAACAACCACAGCAGTCGCAGTCGCAACCAGTCGTGGGTGGCACCTTGCCACATGGCTCGAGTGTGCGCAAGCTGTTGCCCAACATACCGGCCACGGCGACGCTGCAGCGCCATAAGCCGAATGCGGGCGGGCTGCAGCATCCGCATCAGCATGCACCGCCGCATTCGTACGACTATTTCGAGGAGCCCACGATATATGCACAGATTGATGCATATAAGACACGGGCCGGCGCCATGGCTATCATGCAGGTGGACACAGCAGCCGGATCGGCATTCGGACCATGCGTCTCATCACCAGGATCACAAGGGACACCCTCGACCGTGTCTCCGGGCACGGTGCAAATGTATACGTTGCCCTCGCATCCCGGCGGCTATCACACTCTGCCGCATAATCACCAGCAGCAGCAGCAGCAGCCGCCGCACAACTCCGCTTCCATGATGCAAATGATGCATCAACAGCAGCATCACCATCCTGCTGGCAACATGCCCATGCCGCCCTCCTACCAGCAGCACCAGCTGCAACAGCAGCAGCAACAACAGCAGCAGCAGCAGCAGCAACTGGCACATGGCCAAATGCTCGTCTCGAGTAATAGCAGCGGACTGGCCTCAACAGCAGCCATTGCCAGTCCCAGCAGCTCCCTCTCCGGACTCTCTGGAGTGGGCAAGTCCTACTCACGCGAAATAGTTACTGTACGTACGCCGTTAATGTACTCGCAGCAGGAGAGCTGTGTCTAAGCGCAGATCCTGTGCAACTGAGAGCTCCTAGAGGTTTGTCTCTCGGCTGAGCGTTGCCAAACAAAACGAATTGAAATCCACAAGCATTGCAACAATTAAACATATTTGACTAAAATTGATTGGCGCCCCGCCATTTGCCATTTTCCCCCATTCACGAATACATAGTAAGCATAGTAAATCCATGTAATTGCAAACATAAAATACTTAAGAGCAAACCATAAATTTGATTAAGAAACCATATCGATATAGGCAAGAATATTAGTCGAGTGCAGGTGCACGGCACGATACAATGCACCGATTAATCAGATTTATTTGCCATTATACTGAATACAAAAAAAAAAAAAAAAAAAAATTGAGTGTTAGTGTAATATACAGGAAATAAAACAAAAATTATCCAAGAGAATATAATTAATGTTGGCAGTGCAAAGTATTTCCTCAACTAATACTGACTGAGCTTCACAGCTTTTCTATTGTTTTCTTCACTCTAATTCCGACTTGAAAGCAGCAAGCAGCAAGCAGCGAACACATTGAAATCCAATTGAAAATGAAAATGCAGCAAAAAACGTTCCTTCCTCACAGAAAGTCTCACACAAGACAGCCACAGACAACAGTAAGAAAATAAGTAAATAAATAAAATAAAAAATATCAAATTTTTTGGCTAAGAACTAATATTAAATATGCAAAAATATGTCCTCATTGACTCTGTAAATGTATGTAAATGTTTAATGAAATATATTCAAATATCCACTTATAAAGTTCGCAGAACAATTTATATAGAAACTAAGCTCAATATGCATAAAAATTCTAGCAGTAATTATTACATAATCAAACTTGAAGCTCACAAAACACAACTGAAATAGCAAAAATAAATGTAAAACAATAAAAATCTTTTGGCAATTAAATTAAAATTTAATAAAATAAATATAAAATTTATAATAAGATTAAAAAACCACACGCATAAAAAGCACACACACATCAAAGCAAAAAAAAAACAAATTAGTTGCAATTAGATTAGTAAAATGAGTAGCTCATAATGACTGTAAATGGCAAAAAGTTAAAAGAATCTGATTGTTTTAATCGATGTGTAATAAATGTATGTAAAGTAGTTGAATATTCCAATTTCAAAACTCAAAAGACTTAAAACTTGAAAAACATATGTTAAGAGCTCTAAAAACCATGTGTAAATTGCATTTTATTAATATAAAAATACTTATTATTAAATAAAATAAATATTATATCTAAATTAAGTAAGTATAAATATATATATATATCTGTGTATTTCAAGCACCCTGTACATTTATTGTTGCAACTCTAAATTAATGTAAAAAAAAGTAACAACCTCAAAAAAAAAAAAAAAAAAAAAAAAAAAAAACAACAAAAATCTTTACACTCTTTAGGATAATTTGTAAAAAAAAAGAAGAACTGTTGCAAACACTTTTTGTCCACTGAGGCAAATATGTACTAGGTCTAAAAAAGAAAAAAAAAAAAAATAATAAAATAAAATAAAATAAGATAAAATAAAATAAAAAAATATATAGTTATATGAATGTATTTTAAACGTGATGTCTCTCAAAAAATTAAATAAATAATTAAAAGAAATAATCTGAATTGGATCGTTGGATAAGTGTATGTATGTAAGAATTCCAGAATGGAGTTAGTCTAGCTAATTGGATAATAAATTAATTTAAACTAAATGTAATATTAAAATTTATGAAAGATATAAATGTATGTTATTTTAAGCACTCGAAGAGCAAATAAAATCCAAGATAACAAGCGAAAACGTTAAGATGTCCCCCATACCAAAATACAAGGAATACAATAAATAAATGGAAAAACTAAGCAAATTCAAGAATAAATTCGAAAAATTTCAAAAAATTCAACTAACAGCAATTTTATTTAACACCAGACTTCAATTCTTAAGTTTTAAAAATATTTTCAATCAGGCACTAGCTCTACGTGAGGAATTCTGAGGCCGAGGCAAGTCCAAACTTGGCTGGCAGCAAGCAGCAAGGCAACAGAAATATTTTGTTGCAACAATTTGGCCATTTAGGGCCGTTATTTGGCAACAATTTTAATGCACACACAAATTGACAGTGCAACATTGGCAGAGTCGAGGGACCTGTCGCCAGCATCTTGCAACGCGGCTGGCTCGAAATTTGCCTCAAGGGCAGCCGAAGCCAAATAGCCTTTTCAAATTGTGCACTCAAATGGACACAGCGAGGACAGCTGGCAACGACGAGGACAAACTCACTGTGTCTGCCCGCCTGTCTGTGCAAACATGGCGTATGAGCTATACATACATATGTGAGCGTATGTGTGGTGAGCAAGAAACGAGAGCGAGAGAGAGAGAGAGAGAGAGATTGAAGGAGAGAGAAAGAGTAAGAAATGTAAGGACATTTCTTACAGTGAGCTTTTAACAATTTGGGATTCTTCTCTTTTTTTTTCATTTTTGTACAGCGGGTAGCCGGGTCTGGGGAAACGTTTGCATGTGCACTGAAGCGTAGATCTAAAGAAATGAAAAAGCAGCGCAGGCACTGACATCAGTTAGATTTGTGGCTTGAAAAGTAACGACAATGCCAAATGGTCATGTTTGACAACTTTTCATGTCTCTCTCTCTCTCTCCCTCTCTCTCTCTATCTCTCTCTCACTCTTTCATTCTCTCTCTGCCTCGGACACACTTTCTTTACAACTGTCTAGCTGATGCGTTACTTTGTCACGCTGCTCAAAATTAACAAGGAAGCCTAAAATTGACATACTCTGAGCATGGCAAGTGGCAGAGCCCAAGCAAATGTAGGCAGGCGGAGGAATCATTACTGCAACTACTCGCAGCTGCAGTCCTGCTCGCTGTTGCACTTACTGCTCATATGTCACTTTTCTGACATTTCAACCCAACCAACCCTCGGCTCCTGCTACCCCCTAAGCGAACGTAAATGTCTCTTGCAGCAATATTTTTGTCAGCTTTGATGTTCTCTGTTCCTGCCACAGGCGACTGGTTTCAAATTAAAACTTGAAGTTTTCGCTCAATTAAGTATGTGTGTGTCCAGATCATTTGAAATGGCTATTAAATGTCCACATTTCTGGCTGAGTGCGAAATTGGGTAAAAATTTGTAACTTTGTAAGCGATGGAATTATTGAGCCTGGAGATCCTTTAGGAATGGAGTGCTGTGTTTTTTTTTTTTTAAATTAATTAAATTAAATGAATATAAATATTTAATTTAATATATTTATTTTATTTTTAACTTTTGAAGTTCGAAGAAATAACTTATGTACAATTTCAAATGCGCTATCTTTTATGAGCTTAAGGAATTCTTGATTTATATATTGATAAATCAGTTGCGAGCTTAACCTGTAACAATCGCTCCATTGCTGCAGCGGTCCATCACTGTCGGATGTCGGTGCAAAAAGTAAAGGAAATACATAACAAATAACATGTCCACAATTGTTTGACTACGGGATTCAGTCAGTTGCTCGTCGGTTGGTGTAACTCATCCATTGATATCTGTTGGCCATTTGTTAAGCAGCGCATGCAACTCATGCGGGGCGGGCATACATCAAACTGTGAACGCAAAATACGCTCATATTTGTTACATTTGACGTGGGACAAATAAGAAAGAGGAACACGCGGCGTATGCACAATATTCGCATGAGATATATCTCGGGAGCTGGCCTGGATTGGAGATTATTGCTGCCGCAATGGCAGGTAAATGACATCGCAGCTGGATGACGCTTATGCATGTGTCGTATCAGCGTCTGAGGCAAAACAATCTCATTACCATTATATTTCAACAGCAGCAAACTTTCTATCAATTTCCGTTGCAATATCCGCCAGCCGCACAAGGCGCTCGGCAAAAACAAAATCTCAAGCAGCGTCTCATGTGCAGTGCAGTGCAGTGCCTGAAAATGCACTCAACACACTTTGTGACATAGCCATTGTTGTTGTCGTTAGTCTTATTGTTATTATTGCTATCGGTGTTGTTGTTATTGTTGCTGTTGCTGCTGCTTTTGCTGCTATTGCTGTTATTGCTGCTGCTGCTGCTGCTGCTGCTGCTGCTGCTTGTGTTGTGTGTCAGCGGCGCCCAAGTGACAGCATTGTTTTGCGCCCTGACACAGCTGATGCTACAAAAAATGCACGCTTTGAAGTAAACAAGCAATTTTATAAAGCAGCAACATCAGGATACCGAGTCGAGCCCTCGCTCCTGACAACTCCTTGTAACCGAGCACGTATGCATGCAAAGAGTCTAGCTTGCAACATGGCCTGCGTCAGAAGCACTGGAGTCCGTACTCCTACTCTCCGCTGTCAACTGTCAATGCACTCTCGACTCGTCGACTCGTCGACTCGCTGCTCCTTTTACTGCATTTTTTATGCTGCATCGCTCTTTGACTTTGCCGCTTTTGTTCGGCTGCTGCCGTCCTATCAGCCATGAATTATTTTTGCATTTCTGTTGCACGCTGACAATGATGGGGCACATCCCAGACGCTGACAACAATGTCATCAACATAATCATCAGCCATCAAGCTAAGCAGCATTTTTATGTTTATATATATATATATATTTTATATATATATATGTATATCTGCTTCTCATAAAAAATTGTATGTTTGAAAAGCCTTCCGTTCCCCCAAAGACGACTTTGACTCGGGGCATAATTAATATTACGCATACGACAGGAGATGCACTGAGAGGCGGGACTGCCTGGCTGGCTTTGGCTTTACAAAGCGTCAGGCTTTGCCCAGGCTCTGGTGACAAATGTTTAGCCATAAATTACAGTTATGCATGCCATAAATATTCAAATAACATGACCAGCACCCAAATGCTCTCACAGCAACCGGCTAACTAATGATCTATTAGCCAAAACTGGAAGTTCCTGTTTCATTTTTCGTTTCGTTTCGTCTCATTTCGTTTCTCTTCGCGCCACCCATCTCCGTTGCGTGTCTTATTAGTTCACAAAGGCGAGCACGTTTCAAGTTTTAAGGCAGCCAGAGTTTGACAATAAGCATTTGTCATATGTATGTAGGTCCATCTGCGATTGTAGCTTAGCCAACAACATTTCTAACAAATTGTTCAATCTGTACAACAAATATAATTGATACAAGTTGTTGACCCATGTGACCAAAAATTACTGAATTAATGGCAATTAAGAGAAAATGCTTCCGGATTCTTAATTTATATTTGTCTTAGTAAATAATTAAAAAGAAAAAAAGGAAAAAATTGTTGGAAAAAATTGAATTTGTACAGGAATTAACGAATTTATCTTTAAATTATTATTATTAAATTTTTTTTCAAGTTATCGTCAATATATTAGATTGATTTCAATACAATAATTTATAATATATGAAATATGCGCTATGAATAGAGAAAACTGTGGCTATAGAATAGAATATCACATATATTTATCTCTCTGATCTAGTTTGCTTATTTAATTTAAGCAACATGCTAAATTATGTTTTGATTATTCTCAAGGTACATATGTATTAAATGGCTACATAGCATAGATAACAACATAGACCAAAGGAGTCCATTTGAAATGAATAAATGAATGAGAGGCATACAACATATTGAATGGGATTTTTGTGATCATAGGTCTCATAACTTACTGCCTTCAGTTAAATGAGTGAGAATAAATTAAGTTTGAAAATGGAATTAAAATGTTGGCGAAACATAAGGGCGTCGAGTCACTCAAATTTATTCTCTTCGTAATAATACTAAGCGGTTTGAGATTTTCCCTCCCTCTCTGTCTCTCTCTATCTCTATCTCTCTCTCTTTCTCTCTCTCTCTCTCTTTCTATATGCGATGAGTTTGCGATGTTCATTTCCCATTGAGATACTATATTAATTTTAATGAAAATAATCAACAAAATCATTTCATATTTTTAATTTGAAAGGATTCTATTCATTTCTAAGAGCTGCTTGAAGTATTTCGTGATTAAACTTAGTTTAGAGAAAATCCCGTGGAAAGTTGATCTGACAGCTGGCCATCATTTATTGTCAGTGCTGCCTGCCTCTCTAATGGGGCATGGCGAACAGTTTTGGACAATGCTGGAATTGCGAGTATCATGCCGAAACAAAAGTGCAAATCTAACTAAAAACTCGACAATAACAATGGCAAAAGTATTTCAAAAACTTTAGCGATGCCGAAGCAGCAGAAAAGTTTAGCGCAAAACATTTTATTGCACTCTACAGAAAGTGCATATTACGTATACGCCACAGACGCAACAGAGACAACAGCAACTCGGACCAGGCCGGGGTGGGCGACACAGATTACGTGGGATGATGGGAAAATGGGCATGCCGCCGAGTGAGTGGCTCCCAAAGCAAACGTAAAATATGAAATATATTTCAACTTCTGTACTGCAAACAAAATACAAAAATGTCTGTGGCATCGTTAGCGCAGTGCATGCTGTTGCAAATATGCAGCAACCCACATCTGCAGAAGGCATTTTGAGCATGCAGCAAACCAGCAGCAGGAGGAGCAGGAGGAGCAGGGAATGCGGATTACCAAGTATGCAATGACAAAAGTACGCGTTTCGGAGCGGATAAAGAACAACTCATATGAAGTCCTTCAAGGAAAGTAATCTCCCTTTAATGATAATTTCTGCATTTCCAAAAGCTAATTATGAGCCAAGTATGCCGTTGATATAGTTACTTGCCTTCCTTGTCACAATGTCAACTCATGTCGGCTGCCAATCTAGAGCTATTTTATTGTTAATGGCAAATGGCTAAAACGCTGTCATTAGTTTTGCCCAGCTTTGATTCCCGTTTCGATTTGAAGCTCAGCTTCTGAATGCACGGCATGCGGATGACAAGCGCAAGTGCCAGCACTATTGGAGTTTACGACTTCTGAAATTGCTATGACGCTAATGCACAAGCTTCACGATAGAGCTGTTCGCATTCGGCAGGCTGATGACAGCGCTTTCAAACAACAAATGGATGTTGGAATTGCCATCGTCCAGGCCTTGCCACAAAACTACATTATGGGTGCCACTTCATGGGCAAATGCCACTAACTTATATCCCTGAGAGCTGTGATTGAGAGTCGCATGTCAAAACTCGAAGTGCAACTTTTAAGTGAAATATCGAATGAGCTGGCGATTGTCGATGCGAAAGTTAACTGATCGAAAGATGCAGAGGAAATTTTACAGACTGGGCAATGATGAACGGGTTTCATTATATTATTAAAATTGTGTTATTTATTTATTTTAGTATTATTATTAATTAAGTTCTTCTCTTTTGCTTGTTTAATAGATATCACTTTATCTCTCTCCCTCGCTCCCTATTCATCTACGAATATAACGTGCCGCTATCGAAGTGCTGGCAGGACACTTTCTGATAAACTCAAATTTGTACTTCACTTGCTGCTGCATGTAGTCCCTGATGTTGCGGAGAGAGATCGAGTTGGCAGGTCTTGGTGATGACTTGAACATATTGCTAAGAAACTTCGAGAAGTTCGACGTGAAGAGAACAAGGTAAGCAATTCATGATATAGCGTGGCGATTTGTAATAAAAAATATTGAAGCTGACCAATATCCGACATATATATATATAATATATAGAATTATTCAGTTTATAAAAAATGTTGCAAGCTAATATTTCATTTTTTGTTTTTTTTTTTTTTTTTCGTTTAAATTAAGTTCCGTAAATTCCGTACAACTCTTTGCGGCCTTATGCCATAATTAGAGCACACTTCCCATTCGGGCCATACAAATAATAATTTGCATATGTAGCACCAAGGGAAGTTTTGTCCTAGCGGCAGTACTGTGCGTATGCGTGTTTTAATTGATGGCCAATTTCCGCAGCTGACTGTGTGCATTAAATGCACTGTTAGCCACAACTCTTGCAGTTTTGCGCAATGTTTAATTAATTATCAATTAATGCCTCACAAACCGCAGCATTAATTTCATATGCCGCGTTGCACAGCCGCAGATGAGGCAGTAGCAGCTACAAAAGCAACAATAACAGTAGCACCGCAGCAATCGATTATATATATATATATATGTAAATCTGTCAGAGTATCTTATTAACGAGAATATTTAAATGTTGTAGTTGTGGCTCTTGTTGTTGCAGTTATTGGATTTGTGTGCTCTTGGAGGTAATGCCAAGTAGACTATTTGATTGGTATCTGCATAACTTTTTGGATCACACAGTATTTAATTTAATTTATATTTAAGTTTAATTCAAATTTATTCTGCAAGGATTTAATCTTATGAATGCAATTGTAGGCTAGAGAAGCATTTCAAATAATAGTTCAAGTAAAGCATTAAACAATAAATATTACTAAAAATAATTAAAAAATTATTTGATTATTAAAACGAACAAAAGTTCATGAAATTTAAAACTTAATAATTATTAAAAAAATATATATTTGTCTTAAAATATCCATATTAAGTATATAAATAAATAAATAAATTTTATTTTTTTATTTATGCTAATATTAAATTATATTACATTATATTAATATGTTTAGCGTTAAATACTTCCGGTTTGTTTCCTATTACTTTCCCATCGGTGACTTATCTTGATGTAGATTTAATATGCATTCTCTTGGTTACTTTGCCAAAACCCCAACCAGATCCAGATATTTATGAGTGCCCCAAATGTCCAGAGCAGCGTCAGAGCGCAGCTTCCTTGGCCTCGGTCTAGCTCCTGTTGTTGTTGCTTAGCTAGATACAGTTGTGTGGCAGCATTATTTCTCAATGTTTTTGTTTTTGTTTTTGTTGTTGTTTTGTTCACTCAAAGTCAACTCATTTTTTCTCATCTAATGCACGCCTGGGATCAATTTGCCATGTAAACAATTTATTGACTGTTTTACTTAGTGCGCTTTTGGGAAACTTGCGCCAAAGTTTTGCTCGCCCAAGTAAACAAGTCCAAAGCCGGCTATATCGACCAAATTGCGTTTAAACTGCGCTCTATGAATTTTAAAGAGTGAAAATTCATTAGAATGAATTTTTTCGATTTTTTTTTTATTATTTTTTGTTTTTTTGTTAATTAAGCGCTTCAACATCTCAGCTTGACCGTAAGAGAAGCCTCCAATTAATTTTAATTACAGTTCCGCATGGAGAGCAAAGGCAAAGGCAATGGCAAACGCAAACGCAAAGGCAAAGGCAAAGGCAAAGGCGAAGGCAAAGGAATAAAACGATAAACGCCAAAGATGCAGCAGCAACAGCAGTAGTAAAGAGAAACAGCTAACTGTTTGTATTTTCACACCTTTTGGCCAGCAAATGCGCTGTGAAGATGCTGCTGAGCAAGAGCTACAAGAACAACAAAGAGACATCTAGCTGTCCTAACCGCAACTTTTTGCTTGAGTCTTCGGATTTCTGCTGGTTTTCTATTTATTTTTTCTCTTTTGCCATGGCCCGTTTTTTCATCACGTTTCTTTCGTCTTTGCCTTAGCTGTCTTTGCCGGCTCTAAGATTTCTTTTCTACATTTGCTTACACTAATTATGACCCCAGGTAACTGCCGGCTGATTGTTTGCCATGGCAGCGGTGCATGTAATTAGTGATTAAATGGCCGCCCAGAGGTCAGCCCAAGCGGGGGTCGTGTCGTCCATTCTTGGTATTATTGCGACACCATCATTATCAAGTGGTTCGGCGTGCACTTACAAGGCTGCCCCAGTGCTTCAGCATAAAGCTAAGCGAGGTGACACCAATGCCCCGCAGCTTTGTCAGCGCTTCTATGAAATAAGCTCAACTTACACGAGTTACAAGTCCTTGGAACAAGGATTATTTTTTAAATTAAAATAAAAGCAAAATCCTCCACTTCGAAAAGGTAAGAGCAAAGGTCATGTATATTAGTAGCTGATACCTAAGAGAAATATATATAGATACAGAAAAACATTTCACTCTATAAATTTGCATATGTCGAAATATGCATAATTCATAGCCAGTTGAATAGCAATTATTGAATCAACTGTCATCCGCATGATACGAAAGTTTTAAAAACAGCTTAAAGGATATAAAAACAAAATGAACTGATTTTCCATAGCGCTAACTCCATTTGGTTAAGTGACTTTCGCTGCTATGCGGAATCTTAGTCCGCTGACATTCAAGCGCGGATCATGCATAATAATTAGTCAGCTTTGATGTCCATCAAATCACAATTGCAGCAGCAGGAAGAGCAGGAAGAGCCGCAATGGGGAACAGATTGCTGATAGAAAAAAATGAGATGGTGGAAAAACATCAGCATCATAAGGCATTTTAATTCATAAGCTGACATTTGTCTCGGTCGCCGCCTGCTCCCTGGCTGACTGAGTCGGAGTGAAATGAAAAAGATATTTTATGCTCATTTACATGAAATTTTCATTATGCGCCGCCCACTAAAACTTATGTAGAGGGAAAGAGAGAGCAAACTGGGATAGATTTCGCAGTAAGAAAGAAAGACAGACTGAGAGAGAGAGAGAGAGAGTGAGAGAGGCGGCGAGAATGAGAAAGCTAGCAGCGAAATCACGTTCGTTTATCATCGCGTCGGAGTTGGCATCATGCTCGACTATGATGTTGATGTTGATGAGCAGCCAGTCTGATGGAGATGAAGGCAAGCAACAACAACAACAACAACAACAACAACTACAAGATGTTGAATGAGAACGGGAACAGCACGACTGACGACGACAAAGCGTGTGACAGCATTTTGCATACGCTGATGAATCCATCATCTTTACTCAATGTCACATCATCAAATCCGCGGCGCTTAGTTTGACTTTATGTGTCTGTGTGTGTGTGTGTGAGTGTGTATGTATGAGCACTGTTATGTGTCCGTGTGCGTGCAACAGAACCGATGTCTGTGTGTGTGTGTGTGCGTGTGTGCGTAGCTGCTATCTGTGCAGCTTTGAGCCGCATTGCAGCTGACGCATTGCATACTTTGAGGCTCATGCAATGCCCGCATATATGCAAATAGAGAGCGTCATGTCGATGGCATACCGGCCACATCAGGCACTCAGCAGGACCCAGCAGGCCTGGCTACTAGGCAGGCTGTCTATCTGCCTACTCTGTGCAGCCATTGGTGCTGGTCCAGTCAATGGAGAGGCCCGTGGGCAGGCGGTTTTGATTTGCAGCTCACGACGCCTAACGTGTTGTTTACGCGCCGTATACGTGATGGCATTTCAAGTGCATCCCTTTAATTGTTAAACGCAGCGCTTGGGCGGAGCGTCGGCAAGAGTTGCGGCAACGCCAGGCCGCGCCACAGCAGCTATTCTCCTTGTCTATGTTGACAAAGTGGCCGACAGAGTGCCCCACGTACACGCCTTGGCACTTAAGGGGATTTGCTTAATTGAAACGAATGCCGGGGCGAAAGCGTAAAGATGGTGCCAGAGAAAAAGGACGTCGGCCAATGCCAACATGAAAATGTAAAGCTCACATAAACACTGCGAGTGCGAGGCTGGGGATTGAGAAGGATACTAAAATAACAATTCTAACAAAAAAATGCACTTGGCCAGCCAATGAACAACGGCAGCAGCCAAGTGAGCATCAAGCCAGTGCGAGCTCTTTCAATTGTTTCGATTGTTGCCTAATGCTAAAAGCTGTCAGAGCTTTCTAGGCATTGTTATCAACATCTCTCAATGTCAGCCCGCCTGCCTGCGCAGCCATATGTGCAACAGATCCAACGAATTTGTTCCATTTGCTTAATTAGAAAGTGCTTATGGATTGTCAAGGTCTTTAAAAGTAACGAATCTCACTCAGTCATACTTCATTAGCATTGACAGCGAGAGCTGGGATGATAGAGGCACTCGAGTAGGCATTCTGCAAAAGGTAAACAGCTTGAAAGGCATATAAAGCTTATCAAGGGAAAACATTTAATGAAATTGAAAGTCTTCTACAGTGTGTATATGGATACAGTCCACTCTTTTCAACATATATTTAAAGGTAAATAAAAAATGGAATTTATATAAAAAATTGATGCTTTAAATATTATTAAATATTATATTAATGAATTACGTTGACCTTTGATATTTTTGTGGGACAGACTTGGCTCTTGAATTTAGGGAGCAGGCTTCAAATGTCACTTACCCAATCTCTTAAGCCAACGAAGAATTGACATTATGACTAATTCAATGTAAATTAAAATGTCCAAAAAGTCAACCAGCCCACTTAATATGATACAAATATCATGACACAAGAAAGTAAAGAGGCAAGAAACGAGAGCTACCCGAGCAAACGCAAACAAACAAATAACTGGAAAGACAACAGTGAAGAGTCAACTTGATGAGGACTTCAGATTGAAATTGAGACTGTAAGGCGAGGAGCAAAGAATGAAAAAATCAAGCAGACGGACAGCAGAAGAGGATGCTTAAATGTGGCTGGCTCTTAAGTGGGGTTTGTCAGTCAGTTGACTGGTTAGCCTGGCCAGCTGGGCTGTGCGTGCGTATGTGTGTCAGTGTGTGAGTGGACCAAATGCAAAGGTCTTTAATTAAATTACGAGCAAGCGGCAGGCAAAAGCAACTTTGATCCCTTTTAACGTATACTCTATTCGTCGTGCTCCCTCAATTACTCTTCAGCGTCGACGCTCGACGAGTATTTGGCGAACTTGTGCAAGACTTGCGTTTGTGATTTTGTTGCTTTTCACTTTTCAAGAAAAGTTCTCCCATATTTTGTTCTCTCTTCCTCTCTGCTTCTTGGGTTTGCTCAGCCTACTGTGGCTGACTTTTCATTACTTTTGCCAGTCGCCAGTTTTGCAGTTTGTTGGTTTTCATTTTTTTTGTGTTTATTTTTGTTTTTCAGGCAGGCTTTTCATTTATGACAAGCAAACTTTGCCAACTTCGACGAGTGACGTGTGGCCCAAGAAAAGTGCAAAGTGTAAGTGAAAATTCATTCGTTCGCCAAGTGAAAGTCAAACGGCATAAATAAACAGCCCAAATGTCACAGCCACAGCCAGCTGCAAATGGTAATGGTCAATGGCAGCCGAGGCGCTGAGCAAGCGAAATGGAAATTAAAAGCGAAATGTAAATCAAAACGAAAATGAAAATGTTAATTTTATAATGTTACCTGTCCAACTGTTTGCTCATAATTGCAACGCTAATTAATAACCTGCAATCGTATTGTACACACAATTTTCGCCTGGGACCCCAAACTCATTTGCATTCATTTACGTTTCGTTTGGCTTGCCACTGGAAATATGTCTCAGTAGGAATTCCCTCTAAAAGGAACGTTCGACTTCTCGCAAAGTCTTTGATCTATAAAAAGGTTGACTCCATGAGGCTGGAATTTTGACATGATATAACATGCACCATGGGCTACGAAGCGTATGACTTCCAGTAAGACGGCAAAAGCAACATTTATTGTAAATAAGCAGAAGACTTAGAAAAAAAAAAACTAACGATTCCACAAATTGTATAATTGGTTAAATGGATAAGCCTACTACACATTGGACTTCCTACCTCCCTCCCTCCCTAAACACCCTCCCACCCTCCCTTTACTGTCGCTTCCTGACGAAGTGCGAATTGAGGAGCATACGAACGGACAAAAGCAGCTGCCAAATGAGCTTACACCACAAGCTCAGTTCTCTCAATTTTCCTCCTCCTTTTCAACTCCATTGTTTGAATATCCGCCGCAAGATGTCATATATGCATAAAGTACACTGAAAAAATGTTCAATTTACATATATTTTCCCTTAGTCATATCCATATGGAATTCTTTGAGAAATAATATAAATTAAGGAGAACACAACGTACGAAGCTGACACGATTCAGTTTATATTTAGACGAGACAAATCTTAGAACTTTTTTATTTTATTTTTATTATATAAATCTACATAGATATTTATTTATCTATTTATTTATCTATTGTTACTAAATTATAAGAAAATTATATATAATAGGTTATTTCACTGACTCCAAATAATCAATTAAAAAATTTTTAAATTAATAAACAAGTTTTTATGTTTAATTTAGATTCTGATATGTTTCATTAAAATGAACTACTATGATTTCTGGTAGCTGCCTCGAGAAATTGGCTGATTATTTCAATTGCAGCTCATTAATAATGGCTAAGGACAACTTCGGCCACAGTGTTCTCTCATTATGCGCTGCATTTAAAGGATGTCCACTTAAAGCAGGAACAGAAATGTCGTCGCTGCTGCTGGTGCTGCTGCAAGAGACAAAAGGAAATTTAAATAAAAAATGCTCATGCCAAACATATAAAAGGCACATAAATCGAAATCTGTCACAAAGAACATGCGCAGCCAATAAATTTTCTTATCTCAATAGCAGCGACAAGCGTTAAGGAGAAAGAACGCGCTGAGTGGGCCGCCGAGGGGTGGTAATTGGGGAGCGGTTTGTGGTAAGGGGCGTGGCCGTTGGCTGCAGCTGAACATGTTGCATATGCAATGCAGTCCCAGTCTCTGCATATATAAATATACATATACGTATATAAATATATATATGTGTGTGTGTGTGTGTGTGTGTTTTATGCTTTTCATCTGCAGCAGTGTTTGTTTGCTTTTGTTGTTGCTGTCACATTGGCGCGCAAATTGAAATTATTGCGCTGGCATGCGCTGTGATTAATATTTCTTTTTATTTGCAGCATTTTTTATTATTTGATTTTTTCCTCTTTTATGAATTTCTTTATAGTGAGCCTGCCAAATGTCTGCAATTTTAATATCAATATTTAAACAAATTAAATCATTAGAATTGTGATAACAAATTATATATTAAATGCATTCTATTTGCAAGTCAGTTTAATTATAAATGATTCTCTTATTCAATATTATATGCCACACAATTACTTTTTTTTTTTTTGTTATATAACAAACTAAAAGTCATTAATAATGATGATGATGATGATATTTTATTAAATATTTTTATAATATTTATATATCCGCTTTAAAATCCACAACTGAAAACTTTAATCTTTCTATTTATTCGCCACAAAGTTTTAGACAAAAAGAACAAGTTTCAAATATATTAAGCACAGAGCCCGTGTGCAGGCAGATACACACTTTGATATCCATAAATCACACATATAATGTAATTATGTAAGTCTAAAAAAATATATGACCCGGCCAAGTTGTTGGCTTCATTATTACCATCGGCTAGCCCGAATCGGTTAGCTTCCCGTTCGCTTTCCATGGATGGCAGACATAACTGCAAAACTAAAATTCAGGCACGTGTTTGGCTTGGCGAAATCTGCATAAGCTGGCTGGCAGCCAATTTGGTTGAGGACTAACTAGCCAGTAAGTCAGACAGTTTGGCCATCCTCCTGCCAAGAAATGTGTGGCTAAACGTTTGGCTCGCTCGCATGAAAAAAAAGAGAGCACGTCGAAAAAAATCCGAAAAATAGCCAGTTAAAAAATCTGTTTTGCCAGCATTTGCATGGCATGCGTCCTCGTATTCCTGGCTTTTTTTTCGGCCATTTTGCATAACTTGCCAGCACACATACACACACGCAGTTATCGGGCATATGATATACATATAAATATATATATATATATATATATATATATATATTTATTTCAAGTTTTTGGTTCGTTGAGTTTCTATGATTTTGACAGCCAGCCACAAGTGCAAGCTACTACTAAAAATAAAGATATATGCATAAATTCTGACATTTTCGAGAAAGAGGTATACCAAAAAAAGAAGAAGAAGAAATAGCTGTATTTGTAGGGCTGAGAGTGCCAGTTGAATTTCAAAAAATATTTAAGCATTTTTTAATGCATTAGCAGCTTTATGTTAGGCAGCTTAACACGATCAAGATGCGTGGAAATTCTTTTAGCAACTTGTTGTTGTTGTTTTTTTTTTTTTGTTAGTTATTGTTACTGTTGTTGTTTGTCTTCTTCACTGTTTTGTTTATTACATTTGCATATTATTTATTATTTATTTACATTCGCATACATATTTTTATGACTTCCTTTTGCGGCCACGAAACGTACACACTTTAGCTTACTGATTTTTGGGTAGATGTGTGTGTGTGCGTGTGTGTGTGTGTGTGCGTGTGTATGTGTGTGTGTGTCAGCCTCCAGGCTGCCCGTCCGTTGCCTTGCAGTGCTTATTTCATTAGCTATTCCCTTGAATTTTATTTTTTAAGAAAGGACAACACAGGACTCACACAAAAATATGTTAGAGCTGGAAAAAAAGAAAGCAAGCTGGCACAGCGGAGGCAACGCTTTAACTACCGGAAATTTCTTTGTACAGCTTTTCATGCTCATTTGTAGGCGCCGCCCTTTCCTTTTTCCACAATCTAGCTGCCCCACACCCTAAGCTGGCGTACAGTCAGGCACATGAAACACGCGCGCCCACACTCACGCCCGCTCAATTTTTCGCTGTTGACAATTTTGGCGGTTGTTGTGGCAACACGTGACTGGGATGCGTAACACCAGCAGCAGCATCAGAACCAAACAACAACAACAACAACAACAACTGCTTGAACTGTTAAAAAAGTTGCTACAAGTCGAACTGTAGCTGCCAGTGCCACACCGGCTTCGACTGGGTTACTTTTCTGCAGTTCTTTTTTTTTTTTTTTTTTGGGCGTCTCAAATTATTTGTTGTCTTTCTTCCTTGCCTCGCTTTCATTTTCGTTCTCGCATCGTCCTGGAGCTGGTCTGTTCTTTAAACTGACTGCCATGGACCGTTGATCACATTGAAATCAGTTTCGAAATAATTCGCCGCTGAAATTCAATTTGTTATTTGTACATGGAGCCATTAACGCTTCGATGGCTTTGTTTGTGATTCTGCGTCGTCTCCTCTTTGTTGCTGTTCCGCCAAAAGAAGACATTTTCATTTAGTCGTAAGCAAATTATATCATTAGAGCTTATTATGCCTATCAATACAGCCAATGCTGACGCCTCGAAAATATGAAAATATGCATAAAATATGTAATTGTCACGAGCAGCACTTGGCTTTGTGAGTGCATAGAAATTACATTCAGCTTCATTATTGCCATTCAAAGTGTCTTTCAAGCTGTTAATGGCTTTCTTTTTCTAAAAAAAAAAAATATATATATATATTTAAGACATTTGCCAAAAAGAATTCCAATCTTTTGCATGTCGAGAAAAGTTAGATCTGTTAGCCAGATATATATTATAAAGCTTTGTGGAAGTTTTCTCTTGTAACTCAATAGAATTTAGGATTTTCTAGCACTGAAAGTGCAGAAGTATTCCTGTATATATAATTTACATTTATTGTATATATATTGATATATATACTCAACTTTAATGTAGTTCCATTTTGATATGATGCTCCACATTCATTTTCTTGTTTAGAGCCAACAGCTGTATCTGACTCAACAGCTTTTCGCTTGGCATAATTTGTTTTAATATATATATTTTTAATACACATAGCTCATGCTGTTCAGTTTGTTTGTCAATTCTTTAACTAAGTCTCAGCTTGTAAGAACCTTAACTTTGAGTCTCTGTATTTTTGGTATCAATATTTGTTCGCTTAAGCATATTGGCCATATTTATTGATGGCTGCTGAATGCTTACCACCTGCTGCGCTAGGCAATGTACGATGCGTCTAGACAGGAGTTAGACTCTTTAGACAGATTGTTCAATTTGCATTTTGTCAGACATGTCGAGAGAGTGTATTGAACCACTGAAGCACTGTTTCAGCTTCAAGGCGTGTTGCCCCGAGAGATACGACGTGCTGGTACACGAGATACTGAGTCAGCCGCTTAGTTAGCTCTTAACTGCAGTTGACCATTTGTAAATTGGGTTATCAGCTCCTTAGAAATGGAGAGAAAAAATAGCTGTTGAGACAACGCCAATGTAGGCATAATTTATAGTTGTTGTCAATTGTCTAGTTGTTGTTTTGCCCAGTCGGTTGCTTAGTAGCTTAAGGGGTCGCTGCTCGGACCCACAGATAACGAGACACGTCAATTCCCGCTAATAAACTCAAGAAGGATTACTTTGTGATTTATGAGCAGCAGCGCAGACGTTGCTCCAGGCGAGCACCACGAATGACCACTGCACAGCAGAACACAGACTGTGTTCTCCGCGAAAGTTGCCCAGCAACAAGAGCAAGAAGAGGAGCAGAGTGCTGCTTAATTTTCATCTGACATTTAAACATTAATTTGGCAGGCATATTAATTAATGTTTCCATAAATCTTTTCGCGCCGTATTTTAATTGCAAATTTAACTTCTCTAAAAGCTACAAGTAAAGTTTAGAATCAGGTCTATTTTATGTCAGGTTAAAATATGAATATATGTATTTTTGAAAATATTTTTTGTTGAAGATACGCATTTATACGGGCCTCTTTCGGCCTTAACTTTTCCAGGAAGCCAATGCAATCGCAATGCACAGCATTTGCGTTATTTTCTATCAAATCGAAAATAGTACAGGATACATATTGACAGAAAGAAGTATGCGCATATATAAAAAAGATGAGTACAAAACAAGATGTTAAAACAACTGCCTGCCGCTCAGTGCTTGGCAGGATAACAGAGTGCACTGAGAGGAGGTTGCAAAGTACGACCTTTTCCTGCCGAGCTGACAGTTTCCTGCGTTGACTATAAAAATTGTTTGCTGAGGCATTAAATTGAATGAAAATTTATGATCTTTTTATATTTACTTATACGCTGCGGCCAAGCCAGAGCTTGAAAGGAGCTGCGTGTGCCGCCGTTGGCAAAAGCCTGAGTATGCTGCGTACTCCTTAGTTTGCACATGTGTGTGTATGTTTTTGCTTAGTTACTTACTTATAAATGTGTATATAGCAGGATGTAATATTGAATTGCAAAATGATGATTCGATAAAGTCGCTGAACAAATTTAAAAAGATAAAAAAAAAATTGTGAAAATCCTGATGTCATCAATCAAATCGAATTTGCATTGGAATTTGCTTGCTACATTCATTGGAATATTTATATATCCAATAACTGACCTATAGCTGATGCCAGAGTGCAGTCTGTCATCATTAATCATAGCAATTGGCAAACAAAGTTGTCCACGCTGACAATTGAAGTCGAGCTGTCGCGTAATCCAGCTCAACTGCTAATCATCGCCATGATTGTCTTGCTTTTCAGTCTATTTTATTAAATCACATTGTTTTTACAGGTGACAACATTGGAGAAAAATTCTAGGAATGTACAGTGAATGGAAGCGCCTAACCAACTGTAAATACGTGCAGGCTGCGTTCCTCCCTGACAAGTCCCGGCCAGGACTTGGCCTTGGGCTGCTGCTAAGAAAGATTAATGATCTCTAGTGTTCTGGCAAAGCGAAGAGCATTAATTTTACCGCAATATGCAAAACACTACGTGTACAATATCGTTGTTCAACCAGTGCTTACATAATTTGTAGTTTGTCACCGACTAAGCACAAGAGAATGTCTATAAAGAGGCCTCGAAGCAAAGCAGTGTGCTGATGTCTATAAAAAGTGAAGCTATCGAAAGCTATTCAGTCCCGCAGAATGTGGATTTAATTATGAAAATGCTTTAAGCTCGAGTTAATTGCAGTTGATTTACTCATGCGACTGACACGAGGCCAACAAATTGCCGCAGCCTAATTGATTTTCCATTCAAGTATTACTTGCTTCACTGCTTGTTCAGTCTGTGCGTGGGCGGACCCTCTCAAGCAGTTGAACCAGATGAGATGCGAGCTAGCACTTGCTTATCTACATGGAGCACGCATAGAGCGAATGCAAGAGCGGAGGAGACAGTAGACAATCTCATATGGCAAGTGGGTCCATAACTCTTGGTGTTGTCATGTTGGACATGAAAGAACCTGCCTGCCCGCATATTGTTTGACTCGACCCCAAAGTGGAGCTGGCGCTCTTGCTGGAGATAGAGCAGATGCAGCTTGCGCTGGATCTTTGCCTTCAGTTTCAGCTCGGATTTTGGCTCGGCCTGTGCATGTTCACTTGTCAAAATACGTTTGTTGCATGTAACTCAATGTCGGTTTAGAGCAGCAACCGAGCTGAGCTGCCGGCAACTGCGGCAGCTGCTTTATGCGCGCACCAACATAAATGCAATGAGACGCCCCATGCTACATGAAAACCAAGCGCAATGTCAAGCGAAATAATAGCAAAAGACATGAGCAATGACAGCGACGGCGACGACGACGACGACGACGACGACGTCGGAAAAGACAACTAGGACGAGCCGAAGGTGGTGCAGTCAGCAGCCAGTAAACACCAACCCTCGTCAGTATCCAGCTGCAGCTAAAGAAAATGCCCCACAGTGATTTATTGTAGCACTCAGCATGGCTGGCGAGAATGCTGCCACTTCAAACGGAACGCTGCGGTCGCTTGCACCACTGCATCACCATCATCAACAGCTGCCACTACCGCTGCCGCTGCCGCTGCCACTTCTAACACAACCATCATCATCAGCATAATCAGGAGCTGATGATGAGCCGCTTGCAGTGCTCGAATCGATTGCTTGTTGTCAACACAAGAATAAATGTAAGAGCAAGCCACCGACGTCTTCACATGCCTGGAGCTGCTCACTGACACGCTCAAATGCCTTCAGCTGCCACAACAATATGAGCATATGAACAGAGACTAAAGCAAAGCGACATACACATACAAATATACATCTATATTTAATAGCCATTTGCGAAATGTTATTATGCTGTGCACTGTCAAGAGTTAAATGTAATTACTGTCATTTGTAAAATATTTATATCAATAATTATTTTAAGAATTATATACATTTTATAATTTAACAATTATGAAATATTTCTTTAAAGTGCGCGATAAATAAATCGAAGTCAAAATAGCTTTATAATAATTTCTCTTATATATATATTTTTAAATAAATGATTTATCTAAGTATTATGAATTTATGAATTTATTCATTGCTGCAGTGTTTTTAATGAGATATGGAATAATTATATGTTTAGTAAATTAACTTTGTTTTCAGCATTATATTCGATTTTTATTCCGGCACCTATTACTCTACAGGATACATCATACTCTTAGAGTTAAATGATCTGAAATTTGTATTTAGTGTTGTATTCAGATAACCATTTTGAACAGTTATTGTGCTAAAAGGTCAATACAAGTTCACGCAAGAATACTAAGCTACAAAAAATAACTCGTTTTTTCACTTTTCTCATTTTAATAGTTGATTTTTTTTTAATTTTACCTCAATAGAATAGTAAAAGTTATGGCCATTTCAGTTGGCATTTTATTGATTGGCTGCCAGAACAACAATAAATAAGGAGCAAGTGCACTGGCTCACTGTCAGGCAGGGCAATGGGCAAAAGTGCGTTTTTCTTTCATTTGCTTTATCCTGGCAATCAATTGGAGTTTTTTCGCCAGTTGTTGATTTGCTTCTTTTACGTTTCGCTGTTTCTATGCAGTCTGTTGTGTGCGCACGTCTTTCAAGTCTAATCAAGAGCATTTCATCAGCGCAAAGTTTAATTAAAATAAATTACAAGCGCAGACCAAAAAATTCGCCCTCGCCAGCCCCTGAAAAGGGTTTCTGTGCGCTCAGGACAAGCTAAATGCCAGCTAATCATATTTTAGGACTTTAGCTCATGCCGGGCGTGGCCTGAGAAAGACAACTTTAAGCTGCAGCCCGTTGGAATACTCTGTTATTAGCAATGTCATAATTTCATTACTGTCAACGCTAGCTTGTCGTCGCAACGTCCTGGCCTTCCAACTCCCGCTCCCAGCATCAGGCTGGTCGGAGTCCCCTCTAAATTACACACGCGTGGCAGGTCTATTTATTACCGTTAGCGGTAATCCGAAGCCACGACGCGGCGCGTCGCGACGGCGCCGAGCTGAAACAAAAGCAATAAGCGAGCAATGAAGAAGACTAAAGACTGAACAGACAGGCCAGCAGATACCCTAATCGAAGACATGGATATGTGAAAGTGTGCTCAAGAGTATAACAAATTTAGATCAAGATGGCAAATCGAATATAATCTAATGAGTGCAGACCTCCTCAGAAGTGTTGCAGCAATTCAGACATTCATGTGGCTTAAACGTATCTTGCCGCACTGTATGCGACTGCCTCTGTGAGATATTCTGTAGCCTCGCATTCACATTCCGGACATCCATCTCTAATGGCTGGTAAGCAGAGCCGCCATTAGGCGTACGGCAACAATTTCTGTTGCCGCTCTTCGCCTTCAGTGTTGGCTGTCGCGCATTTTTTCACAGCCAATATATCATTATAATTTGCATTTCCGGCGTGGACGGAAAATTGAGTAAGTAGCTAACAGAAGCCAGCCGGAACAGCCGCTACAGTGACACAGCTTCAGCAAAGACGAGAAGAGAACACAAAAATAAAAAAAAAATAAAAAAAAAGAGAAAAATTCTCTTTTGCTGGCAGCTGTTGCCTCACAAATGTCTCAAGTGGCAATCACGGCGCTTCCATTCAAATTTACGTCGCAACAAATTACTAAGCATTTGTCAAGTTGTCACGCCCCTGCCCCCTGTAACACTAGCTACCGCCCAACATCCATAAAAAAAAAAAAAAGGAAGAGGGAGCTAATCCACTAGTGTGAAAAATCTATGCCAGCTGCAAATGTGCCGCGAAATGTGCCCAGGACTGGCGGCAAAAAGGAAAAGGGCACAACTCACGCACTTTGATAAATTTTGAAGGAACGCTCCGTCCAAAAGTGTTGACAGTCGACTAATGCGCTTATTTACATTTGCCAGCACTGAATTAGTTAATATGCAGCGACAATTCCGAGAGCCTGGCCTAATTAAATGAGTCGAACAACGACCGAATTTCTCTCAGAGAATGAGACATATGACTTGGTATATGTCTCTCTGTAATTCATATCATTAGGTATAGATCTCTCTCTTTCGGCTCATTAATTTCATATGGATTTCATGCTGCGGTCAGCTTTTTTATTGTTTTTATTTCTGGAAATTCAATTAATTTGACTGCCCAACGCAACTTTGTTGCTTTCGCTGGGTATAAGCAAATTTTAATTACAAATATTTTTGAAAAAAAAAAGAGAGAAATGCAAAGGCAGCAAAAGCTGCAACAAAGTTAACAATTCTGGGGTCGTGGCAACAACTATTTGACGAACAGCACTTGGCAGTTGGCACACTTGGGCGCTGTCCCTCTGAACCGCAAGAAATTATCAGGAGAAAGCAGCAGCAGCAGCTGAAATGCCAAGACGTGGGCAACAATATTGCTGGCCAAACAAACGGTAATTTCTCACCTATTTATGGGCGTAATAAACGTTTATGATGATGCCTTAAACCCCCCTCTGGTATACACCGTCCAGTGCTTACATGTCAGTGTTAGATTACGCAAGTGTGTGTGTATGCGTGTGTGTGTTAATGTGTGCCGGAGCGTATGTGTGTGAGCGACAACAATGTTGGCTTTCAGCAAACTTTAAACATTTCAGCAGAACAAACATTTTTCTTGGTTTCCCGGTTGATAGAAGGTCAATGCTGGCAGCTCGAACTCACATGTACTTTGGCAACTTTCCACTTGAACTTAGGCCATTGGATGTTTGTCGTAAACCAACAAATATGAGCATGAGTACAGGTTCCCAGTGAGTGCCGCTCGAGTGGCAAGAACTTGAAAGGCAGGCTACGGAAAAAAGTTAACTTTCTATTCTGTTTAAACTTCTAACCTTTGTTAATATATTGAACTAGAGCAGCTTATTTCAATTTTAAATTTACTTAAACAAAGATCAAATTACAAACACTAATGAATTTTCATTTAATTTCTATTGAGTTGACAGCAATTAATAAAATATGTAAAACACATAAATGAAATATTTTAATTTAGCTAGTTAAGCAATAGAAAACTTACACGCGGCCTACACCAGTTTCAGAAATAGAAATTCAATAGAAATTTAATCAAAATAATTCTATTTAATTAATGAAAATCACATTTTATTCCATTACATTGCAATTCTGCATCAATAATTCTGTTTATTTACCCAAAGCAATATCAATTCTAGCAAACAATTACAACAGGTTCTAGCAACACTCCAAGCCAACGACAGAAGGCAATTATTGTGTGTATTGTGAAATACAGAGCGTACATTGAAATGCATTCAGAGCAATAACTAATTAGTTATATTTCATCTGTGCATGGAACCGAATCAAGACTTGCCTAACCGCTGTCTAATAAAGACTTGACTCTGTGTTCAGTCAGCAGCAAGCACAATAGCAAACGATAGCAATCGGAATAATCAGAAAGGATCATATTTATTAAACAAAATTATCTGCATAGCCGCAGCTCGCATTGTGCATGATTTGTGTCCAGGGATGGCAGACCTTTAATTAATTAAAATTCATTGTTTGACAAGGGCGGGGTCGGGCATTAAGGACAGACAAGTCAAATCACAACATTCAAATGGCATATTAACTTACTGAGATAAGCACACTCAGAGTGGCCAGAATATGTGCAGGATGGCTGGTCTTCTGTTTCTATCTCTGTGCATGTGTGTGTGTGTGTGTGTGTGTGTGTGTGTGTGTGTTTGGACTGCAATTGTTGGTTTATGCATTGATGGTTCTCATATTGTGCTGTTGGCTCAACCCGTCTACGGAAAACCCTCAACCGACTGGCCAACCGAGTGCCTAACTAATGTTTATGCATGCCATATTTGCCCAATTGCCGACAGGACAACAGCACTAACTGGCCAAGGCAAACAGAGCTGTAGCAGGACAGCAATGAGGTCCATCACATAGTGACAGCGCCTGTAGTTACCTGATTATTTGCTTTGTATTAACCTGAAACTACATGCAACAATTGACTAACATCCAGCCAGACTTGGCCCAAGCCGAAAACATTTTTCATCGACAACCTTTTCATTATGGTACTGACAGATTACAGAATATCTTAGTTTTTCTCTTATCCCTCTTATTAGGTTTCTTGACAGAGAGAAATCATATTCAACATTTTGGATTTTTTTCTGTAAACTAATACAAATAATGTCGCATTGAAATAGCATGCAAAATTATTTTGCTAAAATGGGTGATTGCTCAATTTTCATTTGACATTTATTTTCATTGGCAGTTGCTCAACCGTAAAATGACCCGAAAAACACCATAGTGAGATTACAAAAGCAAATTGGCTAAAATAGTTTTATTTCAACACTAATTTGTGCAAAATTTTAATGATGATTTCGACCGAGCGGCCTTTCCAAAGTTCTGGCTGTTGTCAAAAGGCCAAACATAAACGTTTTGCGAGTGTGTTTGTGATTTTTAGCCAAAATTTTAATTATTCTGGCAGCTGTTGCCCCGTTGCCCACACCATTAATCACATGCTAAGCAAATCTTTAGGACCCATGACCACAATAGTTGGCAGCTCGGAAAATAATCGCACTCAGCAGCCAGTCAGCCCAACTGCAACTCTTAACCGAATTTTGTGCTGCCTTGAAGCGTAAATTGTGGTAGGCGAAGGTTTTCAGTTGGGCTGCGGTTAGCCTGATTGAAGTGGAAGGTGCTGGGTCAGGGGCTGCTACATTTATGAGCCATGTGCGACAACTGTCGAAAAAGCCAACTGCGACGTGCCTCGCACCCGAGTCAAGTCAACGCTTGACATGTGATTGAAAACTTTGACTTTGCTTCATGTGGCACCCAGCACCAAAGCAGGCCACAAAACAAAAACAAAAAATACAAATGTGTGGGTAGGTTGACAGGGCGCTACGCAGCCAGGCAGCCAGGCATCCAGGTTGCGAGCTAACAAGTACACAAAATCATTTTGCGGTTGTGCGACAAAACTTGTCAAAGTCTTCAGTTGAGTGTGTGTGTGTGTGTGTGTGTGTGTGTGTGATGCGTGTGTGTAGAAAGTTGTTTCTTTTATTAAAAATGCTTGTTTTATGGCACATTCCAGTCAAAAATATTAACTGTAAATGTATAAAACAAAAATATTGAATTTTCTAACAGCTCTTCAATACGCTTTGTAAATCGCAATATGAAAGAAATAAACTTTCATAACTTCAATATCAAGAATAGCAAAAGGTTGTATAATTAAAAGTCAAGTTCAATAATGGAACGGCTCTGATTGCAAAATTATTTCATAAATAATATTTCATATATAACATATATAAAAAATTGTAGTTTTTGTTACTAAATATTTTGGCAAGTTGAATAACTTTAACCATTAGAAATATTTTCACTTTGGACAATTCATATAGTTTTCTATTCATTTATTACATTTATAAACAATTTATTAACATTAAATAGTTTAGGTAAAGAAAATAAATATTTCGCTTTAATTATTATTTTTACTTCTTTAAATATTAATGAAAATTGTAAAACTTTAATTATATGCAAATTAATATTTATTTATTTAATTGTTATATTAAATCAATATATATATACATCATTGAAAAAACATGTATTTTGAACGCTTAAGACCTTTAGCAATAATTGCCAATTAATAATACTCGTCCATAAATCATTCTTTGTCTGACAATTTGTCTGAATCGCTGTTTGCACGTATATGATTTTTGAAACAAAAGATCTGAAACAATAATACAATAAATATTGGTTTAAAAAATGAAAATGAAAGGCGTTCACAAATTCGTGTCAGCGACTTTAATCAACTTGATTAAAGCAAACAAAAGACGACACAGATGCGCGCATATTAAAAATGATTACAACAAAATTATGCAATTACAATAAATGCGACATTTAACTGCAATGTTTATCGAGGCGCAATTACAATGACAACGATGTGTCCAACAGTCACAACAATGCCAGCGGCAACAACAGCAACAACAGCAACAAAATGAGAGACGACATTGGCTGGGCAAGCGATTCGCAGTAATGCGCATAAATATGAAATCATGCGTTAAGATCAACAATTCAACAATTAAAACTTAATTGCATTAACATGAAATGTGCATCATCAACAATGGAGCCGCAGCCCAAAACGTTGACCGTTTCGGGCTTTCGCTCACATACATATGTATATAGCATCAGGGTCCACTCCTCGTCCGATTCTGTGTCCTCTGAAAGGCAATCACTTGAAAAAAATTATGCGATAAGCTCGCGGCCAGACGCTTGCGAAAGAAATTTTCAATTATGCAGCAAATGGAATAAATTGCGAGTCCATCTGTGCTGTTGGCTGAGGCTGTCAGGAAGGTGGCTCATATTTACATACATACATATGTATGTATGTGTATTTGGTCGGGCAACACTTTCGCTCTATTAGTTTAATTTATATAAAATTGTTTTGTGCGGCATTAAAGCCATAAAAAAGTTTGGCTCAAAAGGTAACACACACTCGGGTATATATTAAAAGGGATCAGGGATATAACACACACACACACACATACATACACATACACACTATTACTGCTCACATGGAGTGTGCGCTATAAAATTGTGAGGTTATACTCGTAAAACCAAACACACGCCCACATCCCGCCATCCAGCCCCTAAGGTAAGCCAAGAAAGGCAACGGCAGCAGAGCTCGTCGCAGCTGGCATCGCTGTCGCTGGCGGCGTAGCCAACCTCAAAATGCTTAAATGGCTTTTTTGTTACACGTACCAAAATACTTTGTTGTCTGTGTGTGTGTGAGCAAGTAGGTATATGTTGATGTGTGTGTATGTGTGTGTTGCGACTGGGTGGTTGGGTGAAGCCCCACTGCGCTGCGTTTGGCATTGGCGTGCTGGTGTGAATTTATATTACAAACTATTACTGTCAAAAAACACGTTTACATAGCACAAACACACGCACACGCGCACACTCACACTCACACTCACACTCACACATACACCCACATACTGTCTTACATGTCAGACAGTCGTGCGCCCCCTGGGAGAGTCTCGAGCCGAAGACCTCAACTGCAGACCGATGCCACGGCAGTGTGTGCCTGGGATTTGCTGTACTTGTAGAAGGTTGTAGTATCTTTGGCGGTAGCCCATACAACAAAAAGTAAAAATGTGAGGGCTAGCAAAAGTGATGGACTAACAAATACCCTATACAATTTCAAATCAGGAGATTTGAAGAAGTAGTTTAGACTATTCTAATGTTAATTAAATTACATTAGGAAACATTAAACTTTTACTGAGCATATTTTTATATACATTGTAGAATTTATATATTATATATTATAAAGTTACGATTATTTCTGCTGATTTCTATGTCTGCAGAGAGAAAGCTCTCTCTGCTTACACAACAACTTCTCGCATCAGTCTTAATAGTTTTAAGTCCTGCCTACACTTTGACATCCATTGGCCTATTGCTGGGTATAGAAATTGCTTTGCTGACACAGTTTGTGGCAATGGCTCTGAGCTTTGGCATTAGGCAACGTGGACGTGGCTGCTACAAGGTGTTAACGGGCGGCCTTATGGACTTGCCCATAAGCTCCTGTCTAAGACTGTTTGTCACTCACACTGCCGAACTTCCGGCACTCTATCTATCTCTCTTCCTCTCTCTCTATCGTTCGTTCTCTTATGCTATGTCTGTCTTTTTTTCTCTCGCGCTTTGTTATTTGCCTAGCCTCATCTAGCGCTCTCTCAGACGTCGCATCAACATTAGTTTTAATGCGTCTTCTCGCTGGGGGCAACAAACTGCGCAGCGGTTGCACACGCTGCTCTTACCCCCACTCTAGGGCAACCCACTCGCAGTATCTCCTCTTTAAGCCTACATTGGGCCACGCCCATGGCCACGCTCATGCCCAGTTCGGGGAGGCTGTAATAATTTACATAAATTTCATTAGCAGAGCTGGAAATCTGCAATGCCTTCAGCCTCAGCATTCCGTTCACACACACACACACACACACACACACACACTCATGTGTGTGCGTGTGAATATAAAATTTAATTTAATTTGCAAGTTGTTTAATTTATTGCATGTTTACAATTTGCAATTTGTACAATTCGATTTAAAACAAAGGCCAAATAAAAAACAGACGCACGACAAAGTTGCCAAATGAAATTAAATGTGAAACAGAACTCGGCCTGGCCAAAAAACATGGCAGGCTTAACTGTATCTTGTTATTGCTTAACAGTTGTTATTATTGTTGTTATTGTTGCTGCTGCTGGTGTATTGCGTGTCAACGCTCAACGCTTTCACTTAACTGTCTGTGTCATTTGGGGTCACGCCCCCATTTCAAGCATTTCGCATTGGCTTTGCCTCTGCTTGGCACTTGACTCGCTGCTGCCTTTGGCTTTGCCATTGCCAGCGGCTGGCCCGACAAACAAGCCAGTTGCCGTGCCCCCGCCAACCGCTCCCGGCCACACATTTATACACACTTTAACTAGTTTGTCTGTTTGCTTCGCTTGTTTGAGCCAACCACCACCACCCACTCCCACACCCGTCTGCTGTCCGCTGTCCGCTGTCGTGCCGCTCTCTGTCGCATGCAATTTTTGTGCATGTCCTCTTTATGGTAGCAGGCAAATGTATTTGCCTCATATTTAATTAAATTGCCAACGCAACTGAAATTTCAATGCTTTATTTGCATAGTTTAGCATTTGAGCACGCTACATGAAAAGCAAAAACAAAAAATTTAACATAACGAATAATATAAGAGAATGGAAATGAAATACAAAATAAATATTTAACTAAGAAACTACACTCGAAAATATTTATTCAAAAATATTTGTGTTATGCGTAAAAAATGTTAATATTGCAAAGAATTTAAATACCTGAACTGAAATTGAATTTACACATTACTTGAAATCAATACACATTTTGACATAGCTAAGTCAGGTGTAGCTCATATACAATTGCCTCTCAGCCGAATTCTTTTTGGTTCTTTGCTTTTGCTTTGGGCTTTGCTTTTGTTGTGGCTGGTTGTTTGTTATTATTTGGACTGGTCGTAAATTAAACATGTTGCTGGTGGAATAACTTAATGGGAATGAAAAGAAAATAATGGGCGTGGCTGTGCTGAGTACAAGCAAGAGTGACACATTGAAAAATTCGTTGCATACTTTTCGGCGCCGCCGCAAACTTGGCAAATAAGCCAAGAATTTCTATCTCATCGTAATTTGGCTAATTTAACGGCACATTCAGCACACAAATGGCTGACAATCAGAAGACCTCCCACTCAACGCAAAGTGCGAGAGCTTGCTCTCTTAATTCACCCCTGACCCGAATTTGTTTTTGTTGCTTCATGCAGCATGAACTCTTGGCCCAAACAACAATTTATGTGCACGTATACGTAATTTATTTATTAACCCCTTGAACACCGACTCTAGCTAGGAGAGGGCTAGGGGCCTGCCAAGCATAAGAGATAGACCCGAAAAATGTTTTTGTGCCTGCCGCAGCATCTTGGCAAATTTACACGAATGAAATAAATTTAAATTAGTTTTAACACATTAAGCGTAAAAAGGCAGGCCCCGAAAGTCAGAAATCGACAGTGTTGTTTTACTGCCGGTTGTTATCTGCCTCTATCACACACACCCATACACACACACACACACACACACACACATACACACATGTGAGGGCGGGTCGCTGTAAAACTGTTGAAACATACGCAAACATAAACTTTAATGAATTTCACCAAAATCCAAATTCACGCACACAGTCTACACAAGCATTAGTATGTATGTGTGTGTGTATGTGTGTGTGTGCGTGTGTATTTGTATAGCTTTTGTTGCGATCACGCGGCGCGTATGAAGTTATTTTGCCAACCTTTTGCCACCACTTGGTTGCCATAGAGCCAAATATTTGCATGAGACGCGAAAGAAAAAAGTATTCGCTGTTAGCTGATGCCACACAAAAATATTTTAGTTTGGCGAGAAAATTAAACTCACCCTCGCACACTCACACACTCACACACACACACGCACATGCCTAGGCTAGACAGTTATATTTTTGGGCTGTCGTTGACTGCAACTTTTTGGCACTTTGCTGCCGACGGCTCCTACCTCGCTGCTCGCTGCTGCCTGCCTGCTGCCAGGCCTCTTCAAACTTGTAAGCCACAGCCACAACTTTCCGCAGTGGGCGTGGCCATTCGAAGGGGTGGCTATGTGTAGTAGGGTGCTCGGGTGACGCCCTCACATTACGCATAAATTTTGCACTTTACAAATTTGCCACGCACACGTTTGCGGCATTTTATGTTACATTTACACAACGGGCCCGAGCAGGGTAGGTGAAGGTGCGGATCGGAATAAGTTACGGGGGTGCCAGTGGCACGGGGCAAGTATACATATGTAAAACGTGCGCCATTTGTCAGCATACAAACGCACAAGGTGACAGCGTGCATACTTAGCTCTTGTAAGTTAGTGTGCAAGTGTGCGAGTGTGTGTGTGTGTGTGTGTAAGAGCCTTAAATACTAGTTGTAAAAGCTAAACACATGACAGCAAAAATAATATTTTCATTTTAAGCATTGCCAACAACATGACTAAGAGAACAACGTCTGCTCAGTACAGTTTGTAACTTAAAGATTAAATTAAATAAACAAAATCATCATCATTATAGTAATTTATGAGTTATATTAGAGTTATATTATACGTATTTTCTTAGTTTTTAAAAGTCATTTAATAGAGATGAAGTTTTATAAAACCTTTGCCAATAAATCCATTTATCTCTCAATACAAAGCATATCTATCGATCGAACTAGCTAACTATAACTATCTATCCATCTACCCATTTATTTATCTATATATATAAATCTAAAGATATTAAATTTGATTAATACATTTTATATTTCCGTATTTCTATTACACTTTAAACAATTTACATGAATCTAAGGGGATTGGATATATTACACATAAAATTGATTCACTTTCAGCAAAAGAACCCTTACCTAATTGTAAAGGTGGTATAGTGCTAGGTGTAGTCTACATGTAAACTACCAGCATCGGCTTGCCGAACCTATTTTAAACAGGCAGAAAGTGTCCCTAATAGACCCTTAAAGCGTCATATTGCCAACGGCTCTAACAGGGGTTTCAATCTATTTGAAAAGCGACTCGCACCTAAGACACACACACACACACACACACACACACACACACACACACACACACACACACACACACACGCACATCTCACCTCAGTTTGAGTGTTTTTTGGGAAGGGGAATGCAGTTAAAATTTTGGCCTAATGCCCGTAAACAAATTAGAATCCGGGCGCCCCAATGCGGCGTATGCGTAATGCGTGTTGTTGCTTGTTGTCCTTGTTGTTGTGGGTTGTTGGCTGTTGCTGTTGCTGTTGCTTGTAAACTTGCTGCGCTGTCAAAATGTCAAATTTCGTATGGGCGCCAAGGGCTGGCGCTGACACCAGCCGGCACGAGTAGCTAAAAAATTAAGCGAAAGTGTAATTGGGCGTCGCTGGGTTAATAGAGGTTGGAACGCGTTTTTCAACGCCCGCCACTTAGTTTTAATTAGTGGGTTAACTGGCGAAGCCTGCGGCACGCCCCCTCCTCGCAAAGATATGACGAAAATTGGTAACGCGGCAAGTTAAAGCAGCGCGCACTGATTGGATTCGCCAGGGGCCAGCCAGAACTGTGGGCGTGGCGCGGGCCCAGTACCGCCATCATCCATAAATTATAAGTGCAAGTCCGCAACGCGGCGCCAAAAGTAATCAATTGCCCAATAACCCCGAAATGCAATTGCACAATTAATTTATTATTAGCTGCGATTGTGTTAGAGAGCGTTCGAATCGCCCTGCCTCTTGCCCTGTACCCCTGCCATCATCCCAATCCCCAGCTGGTCTGGGGCCATGATGAATTATGAGGCTGTGGCGTTTGGCCCGTTGCATTTTAGTGCTGCGACCTAATTGCCAAAAATCCTACAGTATTCCGAGGCTTACAAATGAGCAGGCGCCACTTCATCAATTTTTGGGTGCATTGGACTATTTATGGGTAGCTAAAGCGATTCAGTGTGGTCATTGAGCAATAATTGTAAGCCGATTTCGCCACTCTGCGACTAGCTATATTTACATATAGGAATGCTCATGAAAAGTGAGAGATAAACTCGAGAATTTCTGAGGAATTCATGTAAATTCCAGTGGGCAATCATTTTATTTTCAATAGTTAAATTTGCAATCTTATTATTTTCATTTCATAAGCCTTTCCAGGTGTACAAAAGGTTTTTATTTTAACGAACTCAGAGAGACTTGAAGCGCTATTGTTTTCATTGTACATTATAAATACAATGCAATAGTATATTTTATATTGTCTCACCAGATGTTTTTTCAAATAATGAAATCAGCTTACAGTACAGCTTTCAGCTGCATCTGCAGAAAACAGAGAAAGTTGGAAAATCGGTTTGGAGTCTCATTACGAATTTGTAGTCGAGTTGCGTAAATTAAAATTCGTTAGAAAATGTCATTACCTTTGCTCTGGAGAAGACTTGCGGAAAGAAGCTGTAATTGTCGCAACTGTTTGTATAGTTTGAATGAAAGCTGTATTTACAATTGGTATGCTTATTTCCGTTACCTAGATACTAAGCTCCTGGCACCTGGCGGGCAATCAAAAAAAAAGCTTATATACCTGCAAACTAAGGAATATATGTAATTACATAAATTTCGAGGAAGTTATAAATACGCCGACACATGTTAGTAAGCGAGTCTGTGGCAGAAAGATGGTTTATTAAGAGTGGTAGCGTGCGAGCGGGAGAGCAGGAGAACAGGAGGCTGGCGACCGCAGTCTGACAGCAAATGGCAGCTATTACTTACCACTGGCAGATCCGCCCCCGTCGAACACGCCCAGGCAGACAACAGGCATTTAAATTGTCACGGCAGACAGAGCAACAAGCACAACAAGGATACAAGCGCAAGGACAGCAACTCGCTATAAGGCGCCAGACTGTGTTAAGAAAAGGACTCGCTGAAGGAGTTGGTGTTGTAGCGGCTTTTGCTGCCTCTCTTTTTATTTTCATTTTTATTTGCGCTTTATTCGCGCTGGCATAAAAAATATTAAAGAACAAAACGTATTTACACCTTGTTTCTGCCACATAGACATATGCTTAATGAGCGGTCCGGAAGTGGCAAGGCAGGCGCTGCGTGTGGCATATAATTTGTTGTCGTTCCTGAATTAACACGTTGCCAACTGTTGCTATTTGTCGGCTCTTGACTGTTGCCCGTTGTCCGTTGCCCGTTGTCTGTATGGGACAACGCAGGAAGTTGTCAACTCGGCGCCGTGGCATAAATTCAATTAGCAAAAGTGTCCTCAAGCTGCAGCCATTGGAGATGCCGGCGCTGACCCGAGACGGCGCTGGCTCCAGAGATGGCCGAGACATAGGCTATGGCTATGGCTGTGTGGTCGCATATATTGGTATTTGTATTTTGTTAGCCTTTTCGACTCACAATCAGCGCACTGAAGCGCACATCCTGTCAGCCTGAATGATTGTCAAGACCACGCAGCAGCCAACGAAAAGGATAGGCAGCAGACATATATATATATATATATATATATATATATATATATATATATATATAAATATATATCTGCTGCCTATCTTTTTATATATACATATATATTCCTTTGATTTAAACAGAAACTGAAATGCACACAAATGAAATTCGAGTTTGAGCTACGAGCGCCAACCCCGTCTCCGTTACGACTGCTTCTATTATTACGCCAGCTTATTTATATGCGATACGAACTGTGGCTGCTGGCCTGATGCATATACCCTGGCAGAATCCAGGACAAAGGCATGCCTGAAAAGAAGTTATATTATATTGTATTATAAAAGTCACTCAGAGGATATATACAATAAAATTATTTTTATAAAAATCCAAATTTTGTACAATGCAAATTTTTGTTAACTGTTTAAGCGCATTTACAGGGTATTTTATGTTCGCACACACCTCTCATATTTTTTGATACTGTTCACATTGTGCAAGTCAATTTCGATTTAGTTTGAAATGATTATGATTTGATGCGTGGCACTGCAAGCTAATGGACTCTCACAGCGCTCCAAATTGTATTTTCTCTATACATATATAGCTGTTGGCACTGATGTTGCTGTTGCTTTTAGCGCGACAACATCTTTCGATTAGCACCTGCATTGCGCTGCATTCCCCCACTGCAATGTGTCACTAAATGTTCTGCATGCAAAACGCAATCCCACAGTACCAACAATCAGGGCGTCTAAACACAACAAAGTTCAAGCTTTGGCTTTGCTGGTTATTCAAATCAATATGCAGGCAAGAAGTTATTGAATTACTTATTTCAATTTGTATATATTTTTTAAATACATAAATAATATATTTGTAACATTGCATATTAAATATTCTAATTTTTCTATATATTTTTAAGTATTTAACTGTAATTCCAGACAACTCTTAGTCAACTTCTTCATATAAACTTATATAGCATAATATATGTATATAAATACTTGAAATATTGTCTTATTCATATTCCTTTATTAATTTCACTTCTCATCCTTAACTACACATGCGAATTCTCGAAGTGAACTATGCTAACTCTCAGAGCATTTGCTATTCGGCTATGCCCAATTCGTGCTCCCATTCGCGAGTGTTATGCATTTGTTAAGCGCGCATAAGAAAGTGCAACTCGCGGAGTTCTCGCAGTTATGGCATAGTCGAGTACTCGACTGTCGTGGCTTGTGGTGCTGCTGATGGTGGCCTTGTCGTAGAGTGCGACTACTTTGCTGTAATTGCCAACATTGTTGTTGCTGTTGCTGTTGCTGTTGCTGTTCCAGTTGTCGTTCAGTTGTTGCAGCCACCCGCGTCCCACGGCTGAGCCACTAAAAACAACCGCAACACAAAACTATTTTGTTCACGCAATGCGAAAATGTTTCGTTATTGTTTTTGCTGTTGTTGTGTGCTGCTGCTGGCTGGCTCTTGGATCTGGCATTTGGCGTTACGTATACGCAACGTATGCCGGCGAGCAATTTGCATTTGTATGCACAATGTTGTTACAAGAGCGCGGGGACAGAAGTGGCCACGGGTGGCTATTGCAGCTTTCATTTGGTCTCGTGTAATTGCTTTAAACGTCATCATCAGTGGCTCTGTCTCTGGCTCTGAGCCTGGGTCTGACTTTCCACCAGTTTTGTTGTCGCCCATTGCTAAGAGCTGAACAAGTGTATTAAATTTGTAAATATCAAAACTCTACGAGAGTTGATTGTCAAATCAAAACTCTGTTAAATTTTAGTTTCAGCTTTTATATTAATGTTCGATCCGTGGCTTGAATATGGCATCTTACGCAAACCAAATCATTCCAAGGATCGCAAATTTCAGAAGATTAAGAGTCGCATCACAAAACAAAAGAGAAAATGTACAGATTATCAACTGGAAATCATCAGGCTTAAAGGCCGTATTCGCATGAAACTATTCCTCATTAAAGAATTGGAAATGAACTCTACGATCGGCAAGCGTAAACACTTGAAAAGAGGCGCCACAGCTGAATAGTTCAACTGTTTGAGGTCGATGCTTATAAGGATAATGTCCTGTTTGTTAGGACTTGCCTGGCATTACATTATCTTCTTGTAAGCACAAAGATAACTTAAAGCGAACAGACTTAATCTGGACTCAATAAATATAATGCTGAACTGTGTTATGCCCAGTTTAGGTCTTTTCCCTTTTATTGATCGGGTTTTCATTCGAATCGCCATAAAAATCAGGGCAGCTTTTCAGCCATTCAGCCATTCAGCCCCAAACAACAAATCGCATATACTTAAGCCCGACAAAAAAAAAAAGAAAACTTTCACGGCATTAATAAATATTTACAGGCACATCGCGTTCTCATTGCTGCGCTGTGGGGCGTGGCTGGCAATGAAATCAAATCAAATATGCACGCTTACGCTTTATATACATACTTATGTATATATATATGTATGTATGAGGCATATGTATGTATAAGGCAACTGCCGAGTGTCCCACTGCCTTGCCCATTTCCACTGTCCGTTTGGCGTGCTCACAAGAATTTAAATCATGTGCTCTCTGAGCTGACTTACATGCTACTTACAAGCCAAAGCGCCTATACGTATGCCCATAAAGGAGACGCCGCAGAGAGGGGCGCGGCTGGCCGAAAATGAAATGGAATGGTCTCTGGTGGGCAGTTTCGGACACAGACTAGCATGGAATAGATAGATAGCCCTTCCCTACTGCTGCTGTTGCTGCTGCAACAACAAAGTTATTATTCGGACAGTTCCTCGCTTTTATGCACACGGAATTTTTATGAGTTAATTTAATTTATAGTTTTATTATTATGTTCAGCACATAATATGGCCGTCGCACCGTGACTTGAGCCATGCCGAAATTGACTGTCTCTGTCGGATAGTCTTTGAACTCTGTTGCCTTTGTCCATGCATTGTGCTCTCCGTAGCCTGCATTCGCACTGTTTTAGCTCGCCATTATGGCCCGAAGCAATTGCATTAAGTTGACTGGTACGCTCAAGTGCTGCCAACTTGTAAACAACTTGAAATGACGCATAAATTTAATTTAAACAGTCCGCGAGTCATGGCGGGTGGGCACGCAGGCGGCAATGGAGATGGCGCTGGAAAGTATGCTACGATTTTTGTACTGTTGATTTATACGCTAATAAAAGCAATTTCACTGAATACCAAACGAAAGCAACTACCCGGCGGCTGCCGGCTGCCGGCTGGCGGCAACAACAACATGAGAGGCTGCATGGGAAATGGGCAAGTGGGCAAGTGGGCAAGTGAGGCGTGGCTGTGGCAGTGGCAGTAGCAGCCAAGGACCAGGCAACCAGGCCTTTGACATAGTAGACAAACGGTTCGAGTGTTGTTGTTCCTGTTGTCGGCTGTCACGATGAGCAGACACGCAGTTGAGCAGCGGACATTCGAGCTGTGCCAAGTCGGCCACTTGAACTTTTATTTACGCTGCAAATTTAATTATTTACTTTGGGTTTTGGCTTTTGGATTGGAGTTGAGCGTCGGCTTTTGGTCAAGCGTTCTCCACTCTGCTTTCTGGCTCTTTAAAGTTTTCATAGCAATAAAACTAACACAAAAATTAACTTGAATAATTTGCGTAATCAAACAAATGAATTTCCAAATCATTTTCATGCAAAGTAATGCAGTGAAAATTAAATAATCAAAATATTTATCAGATTTCATGCATTAACACGCATAAATCATGCAAATCGCCGTCGCGCTCTGCCACTCGCCAATTCTGTCTATTGGTAGCATCTCTTTCTCTCTCTCTCTCTCTATCTCGCTCTCTGTCCCTCTCCTTTCCTTTCGCCAGATGAATAATGCAATTAACTTTACAATAATATTTTACATTTCGCTATCACTTTGCATAATTCAATTGCCATTTTTATGCAATCCTTAGGTTTAGGCTTCAAACTATTTAAATAACATGTATTTTACAATTTGTTATAATCAGCCGCGGAACAACAACAGCAATAACACCTGCGCAATCGAGCTGTATGTATTTTTACGTGTAATTTATATTCAATAATAGAATTTCTCTCCTGGGTGGGCGGTTACGGAATGTGTTTGAATTGAATTAGCTTTAGCTCTTTCAACCGCACAATAACGGCAATATCAATAAAAATAACAACAACAACAACAACAAAGACACAAAAATTTAGGTAAAAACAACAAATCGAGAAAATCAGCTTTAAATAGTAAAGACTAAAACAATGGGGAAAATAAGTGGTCAGCTCGTTAATATTGAACCTTATATACAAACACACACACACACACACACACATACAGCAAAGTAACATATACTTACACACAAGCACACATGCCTCTGGGTATTAAGCTTTAATGAAGCAATAAATTTAAAGTACGCACTTTTTTATTTTCACGCATACAACAAATAACCAAACGCAAGTAAGATTTTTGCGAAAAGTACAAATAAATGCTTTGCTATTAAATACCCTGTAGATTGCCTGTGAAGGCAATTAATACTGAATATCAACTTTGTACACAAACTATTACAAGGGAAAACTAGATTGGCTTTTAAAAAGTATATAGTTAATTCAGACAAATAATCAATTAATCCCGAATTAATCATAATTCTGCAGAACATAACAAATCATCTTTTTACTTTTGCTTCTCTTTGTTTTTCCGCTCCACAGACCTACCTATGTCTTCTTCCATACCGCTCTGATCCTATCTCGCTCTACACAAACGTAAACCCACACACACACACACACACATATAGAGTAATACACAATCAGGCACGCATGTATCGCCTGTTCGTTTGTATAAATACATAAACCTTTTTAAGCTGTCAAGTGATATGTCAAAATTGATATCCGAGTCATTTAAAATGCATGCAAATATGGCGCATCAGCAAGCAGCAAAAAAAAAAAAGAATGTGCCAACAACAACAACAGGGTTGCCCCAAAAAATCGGGCGGTGGCGAGTCGTTCAGCCAGTCAGTTAGTGGGCAACAATCACAACAACAACAAATATAACACCAACAACTACAACAACAACAGCCGAAAAAACAACTCAGCGAAAGCAAAGTTCAGAGCGCATTTGCATAAATACGTTTATGTAATGTAAAATGTCAACGACAGCGTGAAGAACTCAATGTCGCCACGCATACACACACACACACACACACACACACACACATAGAAGCACAATAATACACTCGCACACATACCCCCACGAATATTGAAGTAGTTGTTGGTGTTGTTACAGTTGCTGCTGCCTTTGCAACTTTTGCAGCGACGGAAAAACGCATTCAATACGGCATCGTCAGCGCTATTCATTGTTTTTTATTTTCTTTTCAATTTTTGTTATTATATTTTTGTTTCTGTTGTAGCTGAAATTGCATTGAAATTCATAACACATCTGATGCATAAAGCGCCTGCAAGCAGTCTATGCAAATTTCACGCATTTTATTGCAGCCACAGGGTGCCTCTGGATGCCACGAGCGTGCACAGGGCGCACAGGTAGCTACAGCCGAACAATCCAAGCACATAATACAATGGATTTATTAATTAAATTGTACTTTCACGCTAGCAACTACTTCATTGTTTTTATAGTACATGTATGTCCTTTTGTATGCCTTCTGATATTCTTATTAAAACTTCTTCTTTTGAGTGGAGTGAAAAGTTGCAATCCAATACAAAAATAAATGTATTTTAAAACAAGCAACTACTTCTTAGTTCATATAGAAAGAATATATATCTTTTTGTATGGCTTCTGAAATTGTCGCTGAAACTTTGAAAGCAAATGCGAACATATCTCATTTTATGGAATTCACACATTTGCGGCGCAATTATTATCATGTCGATTGTGGAACTCTACTTATTAAAACTTTTTCCTTTGAATAGAGTGAGTTACGTTGAAATTGAATAAAAAAATAAATGAGTATTCAAATATAGCTAATTTAAATTAGTTAAGCAAATGTATTCAGGCAGACTCACTAACTAAGGAGGCTGTTACTAAGGAATGACATATTTTATCATACCGAACATGTGATATGCTGGGTATAGACAGACATTTAAAGAAGCAGCGCTGCGTATACGTAATATCTCTGCTGGCTACTTTAACTGCTCACTAGCAAAGATCAAATATTTAAAAATTCAAAAATTTTCCTCTAAAAGTTCCTCTTGCCATCGCTCCATCTGCGTCAGCTTCCTTTTTTATTTGCAACAGACTCTTGGAAGTTGCTTCCGAATTCTCCTGCTGCCGTTGTCTGTGCTGCAAGCTGCGCTGGCTGGCTGCATGCAATTTTGATGCATTACTTTCAACTTATCGCGTTGATTGTGAAATTCATAATGTGCTGCAGACAAACGGACACACGCGCACATTTGCTGTCAGTGCAAAATGTTGCTTATGAATTATTATGAGCCACGCACGCATTTTGCAACATTAAATGGCACTAACTTTGTTATTGTCTGTTGCTTCTATTTGCAAATTGCCACAGCCGAAACTTTCTAAGCGAAGAGGGGGCGCAGCGAGCCAAATATTTTGGCCCACTAGCCATATGTTTCGCTTGCCATTTATGAGTGATTTGCTGGATGGTTTTGGTTATGGCTGTTGGTTTCATCTCTCTCACTGACTCCCCCTCTCTCTCTCTCTCTCTCTCTCTCTCTCTGGCAACCACGTCGCTCCAATTTCGCCAAACTTATTACCAAGTGCATAATTCATTGTTTCGCCCACATTATTTTCCCTGTCATAAGTTGAAAAGCAGCTCCCGCGGCTGCCAGCTGCCCCCTGCTGCCAGCTGCCTCCTGCTGCTGCCTCCTGCTGCTGCTGCAGATTCTGATGCAGATGCAGATGCAGTTAAAATTGGCTGCAAGGCATATGAAATTAGCTCTGTTTGCCGACTTTAGACGCAACTTTGCGATTTGTGGCAACAACTTGTCAACAGGAAGGCAGCTCAACTGCATCATTGCAGCATATTTAATTGAATTTGTCGCCGCAAGCACTGAGCAACATGGCGCACATACGGAAAAAATTATTTTAGAGAAGAGAAAAGCACGCAGAACATGCTTTGCAGATGACAGACATGTTATATACGTTTATATATATACCAAAGAAAAGAATATGAAGCAATTTTTCAATAAATACTATTTAATTAAAGCTCCAACTATTATGTATTCCTCTTTATGTGCTGAATTGCATACAATGCTATGCCATGCCCATTAACTGACCTGAGTTGAGAGATGATATACCCCGACAACAAATTAATTATGAAGTTAGAAATCAATGTAATGGATAAGCATAAGGTGGAAATAATACTTTTCTCTCTCACTCTCTCTCACTTACTATCTCTCTCTCTCTCTCTCTCTCTCTCTCTCTCTCTCTCTCTCTCTCTCTCTCTTTATGTCTTTCTCTTTCGTCTGTCCCTTCGGCAGCTTTAAGCGAATTCAAACTCGATTTGCACTCAAAACTAAATGTGTTTGCTTTTCACTTGCTGGCAAAAACTATTTACAAAACGACAGCAATGGAACCTTCTTCGGAGCCAAAGGCATTGTTAGTTATTTACATTTAGTAGGTGGCCACCTATTGGGCGGCTGCTGAATGCCAGAGCTTCGCGCAGCGCTTACCCAGGAGCGACTATGCAATCCACTCAATTATCTACAATGTGCAGCATTTTGTGCACTTTTCAGCGCTTCAGGCCAGGTTTGCAATACGTAGTAATAACACAGCCAACTTCAGCTCTGCCATCGATCAGACCCACTCACACAGATAGTGAGAGAGAGAGAATGGAGAGGTGGAGAGAGAGTGAGTGGTTGAGTGACAGAGGGTGGGTAGTGAGAGATACAGATACAAATAACTTGCAGCTGATTGTTTCAAATGCCTTCGAAGCCCTTCTACTTGCACCTGTCTGTGAATTTCAATTGGAAAACAAACTAAATATAAGTTTGACTCAATCGAAACTTATGCCTTGACTATCGCTCTCATTGTTCAGTCTTCAATTAAATCGATTAATTTAAAAGCAACAAAGTTCCCTATAAATAGCAAGCGCTTCAGTTTGTTCATTAGCTGCATTAGTCCATCGGGAGGAAAATTGCAAAACAATGTTAGTTGTTTCAGACATTGCATTTCCTTGTGTTTCTCGATTTGTCGTTTGTCTACTAGATTGACAGTTTCACTGCCCTAAGAGTCAAAGAGAGAGAGAAAGAGAGAGATAGAGAAAGAGAGAGAGAGAGATAGAGAAAGAGAGAGAGAGAGAGAGAGAGATATTTTAATCTAAGTTATGTCAAAGGGAACTAAATACATATTTAATTTTTTGGCTCACGAAACGTTTTATTTATTTCATTTGTGGCCAAACATGCAGAGAATGTACATGAAATTTAATTTTATAAATATAATAATATGAATAATAATATGATAGCCAGTAAATCCGACTGAATTTAGCTACTGCTTCCCTTCTATTTATTTTTATATATTTTCATTTATTTTCATTTATATTGAATAATAATACTACACCCTGAATTCACACTTTCAAATGTTTCAGAATAGAATTTGAAATATTTTATTAGTACATTATTTGTTTTAAAGTCTTTATCAATTTATTCTATCAATGTATGTTTTTTTTTTTTTTGAATACCTGAATTTTTTAATTTTATTTTATAAACCTTTGCAAATGTCTCATCTTTCAAGTTATTACAGCTATGTGCCTTTCGCACTTTGAGGAATGCAAAACGTTTGTCAGTGCTAATAAGTCATACCATAAATACTTTAAATATTGACAATTTTATGCACCCACACACACACAAACATGTGTTCTTATTGCATATTTAATTGTTTTTATTGTGGCATGCAAATAAATTAGGTCCAGTTCACAATTCAATTCATTGTTACAGACGAATTGTTGTTGCTGTTGCACACGTCTGCGAGTTAATAAATGAGACTCTAGCAATGTGAATAAGCTAAACTGTCTGTCAGAGAGAAAGACACAGAGAGAGAGAGAGAGAGAGAGACACAGAGGGAGAGAAAGAGAGAGAGGGTGAGACGCATCATAATTAAATGCCGCCTGTATATGCATTTACCAACAGATTTAAGCACATTAGGAGCTCACACCACATGGTAAATGCTCGAATGTGTGATAGCTCTTCTTGATAGCATTTTTAATGAGGCCACTCAATGATAAACAATATGAGACCAGTAAACTCACAAGTTCTAAAGTTATGGCAAGGTAGTAAGAGCATGCTTAATATACCTAATAAGTTGTTTGTTCCGGGCGCAGATGAGATAAGCTTTAAAGCACTAGGCCAAAGACCTTAAAACTAAATAACCCGGACAGCTTCGACTAGTATGATATGAGGAAACAATTTAATTAAAATCTACAATTTGGCTTTCCTGAAAAAAATGGAATTCTAATTAAAATGATTATAAGATAAAAAGGAAAGTCTGACCAAAAAACCAACTCCCACGCACACACAATTTCCAATTGAGTTGAATGACAAAAAAAAAAAACATTTGCGCAACAAATATGCCCCATAGCTGGTAAAAAAAATGAAAATTTTTAGCGTATGTGAAACCCAAAAGAAAAAAAAACAGAGAGACACAACAAAAAGAAGCAACGGCAAATCATGTAGGCAAACATAATTTCACAACAAGGAAGAAGAAGAATTAGCTCGTGCTGCCGTTGTCGGCCTTGTTGGGCTATGCGTGCAAACACTAATGTCATATTTAACTGACAAATGGAAAATAAAAAAATTGAGTGGCTGTCTGGTATTTGCCTTTGATTCTGTTTTGCACTGGCTCAAGGCGAATTAGAAATGTTTTACAAATTTTTTTGTTACAAATGATTTCAATAATTTATGATTTTCTGTTGTATTTTCGGGTAGATTAATACTTTATGAATTCTGTAAGTTTGACAAACTAAACTTAGATGAGCTGACAATCAAATGAGACTGTAAAATGCAAATATAGATATTCACATACATAAATAAAATAATGATGGCTTTTATGAAGAACAACAAATTCAATAAATATTCATATATTTGCAATTCGACTTTAGTTTTTCATTTTAAATAAAAGTCCTTTTATACATAGATTTGCTTTAAATTGATGGAAGGATTCTGTGAAATCAGCAGAGATCCGATTAGTGTTATGCGCACTACGGAAAGCAAAGAGCTCAGCAGTTAAAAGTCCTTTGGGGTGAACACAAAAATATGAAGTGGGAGCCATTAAATCACCTCGGTCGAAATAACAACATCCTGCAAATTCAGAAAAGTCTCGGCAAATACGCATATTTATTTAACTGTCTGTATGTGTGCGTGTGTGTGTGGATTTTTTTTTTTTACTTTTACTTATATTCACGTATTTGTTTATGCTTTTGGGCTCCTTGCGCAGGACAAACAAGCGGGGGGTGTGACGAGCATGTAGTAAGCTGCATAAAAGTCAACAAGAAATCAGCAAAACCTACATGGAAAGCATAACCCTACGCACATTATGAAGAAAAGGAGCGTAACAAAAAATCAGTTGCTACACATGTGGCCAGACGCAAAGAGAATGCGAGAGCAAAGTGCAGAGACTTGGTCAAAGGAAGGCCGTGATGCGGGGTAGTGGAAGTAAAAGTAAAAACGAAAATCTTCCCACACACTACAAAGTTGGTTGACCCAAAAACTAGAAGAACAAATAGCAGGAGTAGCAGGAGATAAGGCAGCGGTCAGTTTGCTAAAAGGAGAAGGACTTTCAACTGTAGAGGCAGCAGCCAGAGGGTGGTGAGGGCGGCGACGGAGGCGAAGCCGTTCATATTTTATGCGCAGAGCGGCACATGTTTAAATTAACATAAAGTGAAATTGAGCCGCTGCTGGAGCGTGCCTTACGTTGACATCAGGCAGCATAAAATTCACACTCACACAGACGCACAGATGGACTCAAAAATTCAGCACAAAAGTTGAATTTTATATGAGGCGAAGGGCAGGCAGTTGGGCGATTGGACGATTTGGCCAAGCCAAAAAGGATTTTTACGCGGCCTTTTTACATATTTTTGGGTCAGGCACATAACTGTGCATCGCATAATAATGATGCGTGCCCAATTGGAAAGTGGGCGTGACCCATAAGGCAGACAGCCGTCGCGACCACAGCACAGGCGGTCGAATAAAATAAATTATATACGAAAAGGAAAAAAAAAGAAAATCCAAATCAAGGCGTAAGTTAAAATCAAGCTGAATTACAACCAAGCAAAGGCGAGTCAAAGGAAATCCGAATGGAATCGCATAGAACGCATAAATTCTAGCATTGACCCCGAGCTGACTTTATAAGTAGTCATCAGTGGCGTTCTACGTGATATTGTTGACTCCAGATTTTATAATATTACAAGAAATCAATATTAACTTGAGCAGATGCTCAAAAATAGTTTAAGAAAATAGATTTGTTAATTACATAGATTTTTCAATGGAAAGTGCAAAAAGGAAATGTATTTAAACACTTCACTCGTGTCCACTCCTCCAGCATGAGAAATATTTGATATTAAATAAATTTACAAATTATTTTTTGAGGCCGCATCAATGTGCCTTTAATGGATTATTGATTTCAAAGTATTTCATACTGTAACTACCCATGCTTAAGCCGAGCATTAAGTATATGTCTTTGGGAATTTATCTTTTGATTAGGTGCGCTTGAGCGGAGCCCAAATTGTGTGGCCGACAATTTCCTGCTGCTGGGCTAAAAAGGACAGCGCATCAAATTTATGTGCCGCCCTTTTCGGCTTCAATAATGAGCACAAAATTTCTGTCGATAATTCGGTTTTTCAGCATTTTCTGCTGTGTCCCCCCTTTTTTTTCTGTGGTTGCGCATCGCCGATCAGCCCCACAGTTGAGCCCCACTCATCTGTAATTCACTTTAACTGTCTATTTGTGTATATAAATATATATATGGGATTTATCAGCAGGCGCTCGAAAAAATGAAATACCAGCTCATTGGATTACCGACCGATGTGACTTTGATTTGCTCCAAGCAGTGAGCGGAACGACGACTTAGTCCATAGCCGACAGAAAAGAAAAAAAAAAAAAAAAAGAGAAAAAGCCGAAGAGAAATGCCATAAATGTTAATTGCACTGCCACGCAGCTCACCAAACCACAGCGGGCGACACAACACCACAGCTTAGGCTGGCCGCCCACGGGCCGACAGCTGCACAGAATGACTTTGACAATTATGTGTGCTCTCTCTCTCTCTCTCTCTCTCTCTCCCTCTCTCTCATACACACATACGCATGCACACACACACACACACACACATGACAATAACGGCCCCGAAGCTGGGGCTAAAGAATTTTTGGGCATCAAATTCATTAGAGTCCGCTTCAAAGTGCCAACGAGCAGATGAAGCAGGAGCAGCTCCCCTCACACAACTGCTAACTTCTGACTGCTGACTGCTGACTGCTGTTCCTGCATGCAAAACGATGTTTTAATATGAAATTAGTTAAGTCCTTTGGTTTTTCGGCAACGGTGCGTGTCGAGCCTCGATGCTCGATGCTCGACTCTCGACTCTCAACTTTCGACTTTCGACGCTCCACTGTGTGTCGGCTTTGCAGAACTAAAACAAATACAAATTGCTTGCCATGTACTTATTTGGTCAACAAATGACAGGACATTTACACACACACACATACACACACACGTACACACATCCTTGTGGCTCAGAGATAGAGCCACAGGACAATCGCAGGGACGAACTGAGAAAACATATAGCCAACATTAACACAACATTGCGACTGTTGACTTACGCAACAAGAAACAGTTACGACTGCCAGCAAAATAACGTTATTCACACCACACCCACACCCACACTTGTCTCGCTAACGATCCAGCTCAGTTCAATACCCGACCCGGTCAGTCAATGAGTCTCCACTCCTCCGCTTCTCGTCTTTCTTTTTATCTTTGCAGCACAATTAAGACAAAGTGCAAACAAAACGTGTTTCACTGACTTTCTACCGAACTCTACTTAACGAGAGTTAAACCGCTTCCATATTCGAATAGATAATAGTTACTTACATTGAAGTTTGGACATTTTTAAAATGCAAATTCACGCTATGTTACCCATGGCAAATAAACATCCACATTTTTATTATATTTATACATTTGATGTCATTCAGTAAATTATCAAGAATTAAATATAAATTTAATCATATTTATTCAATAAACCTTTTTTTCTGTTTAGTCATTCCTTTTGGAGCTTCGCATTGGGTTATTGGACAGACTTAGTATATAGATACATTATATATTTAACATAAATTGTTTTCGCATAAACAGAGATTGACTTGAAAATTATATGTCTATTACGAGTAAATTATGTAAAAAAAAAATTATGTAATTTAAATGAACACCGGCAAATCAAGTATCACGATAATACATGCATAGCACTGAATTAAGTGAAGATATTAGATGATAAAAGACAGCCTTAACGCTTATCCTTAAAATTACATTCACGTGTAACCTAGTTTACCATAAATGCTCATGAATAATAAGAGCCTTAAGTATCGCACGGCACTGCAGGTCAAATTATATGAAGAGGTCAACGACAGGAATGCCGAATGCTCCATTTTCAAGCAAACATTTGAATGCATTATAAGCACTTTTATATTATGGAGCTATAGAAATCTGTTTCATTAAAGCCTCATAGACATTTCATCAATTTCCAGCAGAATTGCAGTATTGAAAACATAGCTGAAAAAAAAAATCGAACTATTTCATGTATCATATGTTTAACCACAGAGTTTCTGGCTAACACAGGCAATGACGCGCACAAAGACACGCACATAGAGCAAATGTCAAATGGCAGCGTGACTGAAGTTTTTCAACTGTCAATTAAAAGCGAAACTAATTAAACTTTGCCAAAGAGCAAAGACGTGTAATTAATCGACACATGAGAGACCGAGACATGCCGTCATGGACTGCGGGGGGGGGGGAAAGAGAGGAGAGAGAGAGGCTGACTATTAGAGGTAACGCTCTCGCATAAAGTTTAATTAAAAATGTTATATCAACAAAAAATGTTTTGATTCAATGCCGATGATGGTGACATTTGTTCATCAATTTCTGAGCTAATAACAAATGAATTTAAGAATTTTATGCTGAAAGATTCAAATAAAGAGTAGCGATTGTAACATAAATATGGCCGGGAGTAAGCGCATTGTCATCGCAGCAGTGCTACTAAATGACAGAAGCTCTAAAAACAATATGGCGTCACTTCCGGCTCGCATTAGCGCCATGGCATAAGCCATTGTTACGGCCCGGCTGAGCCTATGCATTGCAATCTCATGCTGTTTCGGGCGGTGGCGGAGGCAGCTTAACGTGTCATTGTCAGCGCGCCTCATTGTTGTTGCTTTGTTTTGCGTTTGCCAGTGTACAGTTAGTAGGTATCATCATCATTAACAGGCGGCGGGCGCGAAATAATTTGATCGATGTACTTACACCTTTGCAGTCGCCGTCCGGCATCCATTTTAAATTTAGGTGCCTGTTGGCTGGTAACTAACTGGCTAACTGGTGGCTGGTATCTAGGGTGCCCACAAATTAGATTAATGACCTGGGTGTTACCCGGGAATCGAACCATGCCCACACAAAGACCCGAACGCTCATTATGCGCCGCACGAGTTCGATTTGATGCTCATTTAGTTGTTTGTCTGCCACGGATTCTTTCATACTCATTCCATTTTACTTCTGCCTTAGTTCTTTCTCTTGATTTTTTTTCTCCTTTATTTATTTTTTTTTTATTTTGTTCTGCTTTCTTTTGGTCACTTTTCTCTCCAGGCTCACCGCAATAATTGGAAAAGTTTTCATTTGAACGCCCATCAACGACACCAACAAGAACAATGGGGCGTGTGACTACTACAACAACAACAAACGTTATCGTCCTGCTCGTCGTCGGTTGCGACTGCGGCGACGACGACGTCGGCGAAAAGTCATCAAAAGGCTACTAAAGGTTGACGCAGCTCGTCCTGGCCATTCTGTCCGAGGACAAGTTTTTGCGGCCATTGCACGCTCATGGATTTGGCACGCAACGGACCACGTAAATGAAACGAAACGAAAACACTTTGCTGCTCGGCTGGAATGGGTGGAATGGGTGGAATGGGTGGAGCGGGTGAAGCAGACGAGTCTGAGCAGCTGGCTCAATTGCATTTTCCATGCACTACCTCCAAGACGGTTATTATGCGCATTATGGCAGCAGGAGCAGCCACCCAATGAACTCATTCCGTCATCAGCCGCCTGAGAACTGAAAGAGCTTAAGATCGAACGAGATGCGAAATGTAGCCAGGCATTTCGTTTAAAAGAAGACTTATGGCCATCCGCTGAGGTAAATAACATATCATGGCTTAAGTCTGCCATCCTCAAGCAATATGGCTTTCTTCTTGATATTTATTTTAAGTGCCTGAAAGGGTAGAGCAAAATCGTTAGAGTACTTCAGTGTTCACTGTTATCGACTGATTCAAGTTTCATATCTCTCGAGTGGAAAGTGAATGTATTTAATTTCCAATATTACTCTCTTGCTAAAACAAATCAAATAAAAACTAGTATAGATATATCATAAAGAGACAGAATCAGATAAGTATTTTAAAATATACATCAAAACTCGAATGTTTCACTTTACTAAATCATTTTCAGCAATTTTTACACCAATAAAAACTTAATTCAAAGAAATTATTCTATATAGCGATTTGCAATACTCAGAGTATAGCTTAGTCTTTACCCCAATGAGTGCAGTTGGTCTACAGTGATTTAATTTTTCTTTATCTGACCTGAGTCGGGGCATCAACATTCGCATTCACATTCTGCTGCTCAGGCGTTTCACTCTTCATCGTCGCCTTCCGCATGTGTGCAGTTAAATGTGAAAAGTTCCATTTCAATTGGATTACATCGTTTATCCAAGCAAACAGGCCGAGGCACGAATACAGACACACACACATACAGTACATACTGTATCAGTCTCATACACACTCATACACACACTCTCTTATACATACATATACCAGTAATGAAATAGCCTTGGAAACGCTTGCGATCGCTGACGACGCCGTCAACCGCGATGTAAATGCATTTTCGACGCGCTTCAAATGCGACGCCAACAACCAAGGGACGCTCGACCAAGAAAACCAATGAAAATGTTTTTCGGAGCTCCACTTCGGACAGGTTGCACTGGCCGCCTGCCATTTGTAACTTGGTGGGCGGGGCGTGTAGCAGGCGACCCGTTGTGGTGGGCACATTTGTTGGAGCCAATACTAATGAAAAGTTGCCCTGTTACCAGTTGACCAGGCTGTGACTGCGCGTTGTCAGAGAGAGAGAGAGAGAGAAAAAATGAAGGAAAATGAACAAAAGTTTGGCTTTTCAAATTGTGTCTCTGGCGGCGCATGCAGTGTGCTATGTGCTGACCGGCACCGCAGCTGGTCCATAGCTAATTTGTGCAGCAGTCGTGCCCAAATGGCTCCATGCCATACAGCAGCTGCTGATTAGCAAGTTGGCTAACTGGCCTGGGTGCGAGTGCTCATAGCAACGAGCCTTTGTGCGTCTACGCACTGAGTGTATATCGTAACGAGGTGCTCGAATCTGAGAGGCCGAAATCCGATGGCATTCAAATTGAGGCTTTTCCTTAAAGCAAGAATCGATTTAGAAATTCAGGAGAATCTGTTAAGGAAATGATATCATAGATATTAAAGATAACAGTTACAGAAGAAGACTCAGAGACTCGAAGCATTTCATATCGATGTTGGTCAACATTAAATCAATTTAGGTAAGTGGATTTGAAAATGAAGTAAGAAAATCACTTGCAAGTGAGGTTTACTCTCATCGGACAATAGTATTGGCATTATTTCACTTCCAAGTAATACGCTTTTATTTTCTCTGGCTCAAGCATGCCAGCCAGGCAGCTAGCTAGTTAGTTAGTTAGCTGGCTGGCCATCTTGTGAGCGGTTGAGCTGTTGTTTACCTTTAAGCACCTACAATAGCCGAGCACGAGAACAAATGTCGAATGCTGCCCTTTGGCTCGCCGTTACAAGCAGCCTTACACCATACTCATGGTGAACATTTTGTGGCAATAAAACAGCTCAACTCCTGAACTCCAGGGAACTGATGCGCATTTGCTTATGCACTGCAACTGCTACTGCAGCAGCAACTGCAGTAGCAGCAGCAGCAGCAGCAGCAACAGCAATAGCAACTACTGCAGCAGCACTATGCAATTTAGTTGAATTACCAAGTGAAACAATGGCGTCTGTTAATTGGTTTCCTTTGTCCTTAGAATGGTACCGGATCCTTAGCTGCTGCTGATGTTACTGTTACTGTTACTATTGTAGTTACAGCAGCAGCTGGCAATTGCTGGTCAGGGGCCTCGAGCTATGGCTGTGGCTGCTGCTGCTGCTGCTGCTGCTGTTTGCCAATTGCTGGAAGAATTTGAAATTGTCTTTACCCGAGCAAAATTTATTAAACAAACAAAGCCAAAGTCAAGACTTAAGCTCAGCCAAGATTGTGTGACCCCGAGCCTTCAAGCCAGTGAAGTGCAGCTCCTGCTCCAGATCCAGCTCCAGTTAAGGCAACAGCAATTTGCATACGGCACTAACTAAGCGAAGGACATCTCAGTGCGCAGCACAAGCGACAGGACAGCTGACAACTAAACGCTTGCCCAAAGCTAATGAATGACGCACCATACCAGCCAAGACCAGAGCAGACCACACCAAGCCCAACAGCACCACAGCCAGTTGCTTATCTTTATGACGTCGCATAACTAAATGGCCAATCAAGCATCTGCAGCTGGCAAGTGAATTGCTTGTCTTTTCGCTACACCACACTTGCTCCATGCAGGTGAAACCACATCAATTATATTCGAGCTGCAAATTTAGCTTGGGGAATTCATGTCCATCAAACTTACCAATCAATGCCAAGCTTGGCTTGAGTTTGTATTCTTTTCAGAGATTCAGAGATTCAAATGAGTTTTCTGACTTGGCCTCCTTTGCTTCCCATTCGCTATACACTTTCTTAGTTTGTATTTCACTTATTACGTAATCCAATTTTATACTCTTCGCGAATTAAATATATTTGAAAATCAGGCTAGCTTTCTTGTTATTACCAGAAGGCCATTCAGTGCTTCTTCAGCTGGAAATTCAACTGCTTGTCTGTTCTCCACGCCAGACTTGTTCTCGTACAACTGCAATCACATCAATTATATTCGAGCTGCAAATTTGGAGGCTGGCATTCATGTCCATCAAAGTTAGTAATCAAAACCAAGAGAGACTTAATTTGATGTTCGTTTTGAAGCAACCAAATGAGATTTCTGACTTAACTTAATTTCCTTCTTCTTTGCAATAGTTGTTAGTTTGTTGGTAACTATCTTCATATTCAATGCAATTGCATAACGAATTGAAAATGTCAAATTAGAATACATTTCTTTTGGTATTGATCAAAGAGAAGCACACAGAAACCTCAAATAATTCGATTTAGCAATGGAACTCTGCCCAAAAAGTATTCTATATAATGCTTTTGCTGAAATATATGTAAAAGACAAAAAAAAAGGAGTGGCAGAGACCCTGAAGCATATAAAGCCTTAATCTGTCTCAGCCTCAGCATCAATCTTCAGCCTCAGACTCAAGTCCCACCTCAGTGCAGCATAAATCGCTGCTCTCACCTCTTAGAGCAACGTTAATCGTTCGACTTAATTTGTTATTTTCAGGTTAAGAGTTCATATGAATATTATTGTTTGCTTTTAAGTGTGGATGGTTAAAAAAAAAAAGGGGGAGTTGTAATACAAATTGAGAATAAGTTTACATGTCAGAAAATTCTAGTGGAACACTCTTACTTATTTAATTTGATTGCTGCTCTGCATCTGCAATTAACTTCAAACTCTTTTGTTTCATTTTCCCTACTTTTTTAAAAAATTGAATACAAGTCGCAATCCTTCCCTGATTGCTGCTAAAGTTGTGACAATTTCGTCATTGTATTCCTCTTTTTTCTCTTTTATTTTGTAAACTACATTTGACATAAATTGTTGTTTTTCTATTCTTCTTCTCATCACTCATCATCTTTGTTTTTTATTTTCTGTCAATTTTATTATAAAGCTTTTTGCATTTTTATTTCGGCTTTAATTCCTTTTATATTTTATTATTTTCTCTTCGTTGTTCGTAGCTCACTTTACATTCTTCTTAGTTTATTTCTACGCGATAGTTTTCCACACAAATAAATTCTATTTTCTTGACTTACTTATTGCGATTCCCTCTTCAAATTACTTTCCTTCTCGTTTCGCAGTCGTCTCATGGCGCCCAATCGCCAGATGGCTTTTTCTTAGACCTTAGCTTATGCATGTGCAAATCCTGGCAAGTTCATCTAGGATATATCAATAATGCAATTGATTTTAAACTGTTGTTAAGCGCTGAGGACGACAAGTGGCAACAGACTCGAATAAGTTGCAATTGTGAAAAGTTTTTGGGCTGCTGAAAATATTTGCATATTCCCGCATTACCCGTGGCCTACTCTGCAGCCGGTTTTCCCGGGTAAAAGAAAACTTTTGGGTTTTGTGCGAAAGCCATTTGTTCTTCGCCGAATGCCAGCCACGGCTATAAGTCAATAACCGAGTGTTGAGTTGCAAAGCGGCACAAGTTTTGCATCGTATTCACTTGGTTTCCCTTTTTATTTTATTTTTTTTCCTCTTTGATTTTTCATTTTTCGCATCGTTTATTTTCGGGTGGAGCTGGTAGTTTTTGAAAAATGAACTCTGCCGTCAAGGCTGCGCGCGATGGCATAATTTGTCTGGCGAAACTTTATTGCAGCGCATAAATCGGGATTGTGGTTTAAGTGATGGATATTGGTCTTGGAATTGGAAGCTCCGATCTGCTCTGAATAGCACCGATGACAGACCGCCGATGAACACCCAGCCTCCTCCGATTCAGCGATGCAGACAAGGCAGTAAATCAATTATGATTAAAACTCATTACTGTTGCACTGCACGCGCCCAATGCTCGTACTAAATACAAGCTTATTGCCAGCCAGGCCACAAACATGTGCGGAAATTGCTTTAGTCTTGCCCCCGCTTCCACAGATCTCTAACTATGCCGCAGTGTATATATATGTGCGTGCGTGCGTGCGTACGTGTATATGTGTATGTGTGTGTGTGTGTGTGTGTGTGTGTGTGTATTTATTGGGTGTGCGTGCGGTTACGCCCACGTAATGACAATGATTTGCTCTGCCATCGATTGTAAACGCTTACAGTTCAGTTTGTAATGCCTGCTGCCTGTTTGCAATTCCAATGCGTATCCACACACACACACACACACACACACACATACACACACACATATACATACATACAAAAACAATACTTGAAACGCTTAGCAATGAAGCGATGGCCAGGGGGTGCATCTGAGAGGATTTATAATTGAGAGAATAATTAGATGAGTGTTGCGTCTTCTCTATGTGTGTGTGTGTGTGTGTGCTTTAAGCTTTATTTGTATGCGCTTGCAAAACGTAATTGGGTTGTTGCTAATGAAGAACTAAAGTCTAGAAAGTGTGATATAAATTGTCTTAATGCTTAAGAGCAGTAGCTGCAGCTGTGCTTCAAATTATTTCAAAGGGCAATCAAATGTATTTAAAGCTTTAAAGAGCACTTGAAGCGAATCGACTAATTATTATTCACATCATTCGAATTGTGAATGCATTCATATGATTTCATCAACTAGAACTTTCCGATCCGATGTTTTTCTTATAGAGAATGCCATTCTCTATTCGTGGTTAATTTTTTTCCCCATAAAAATGTTTCAATTCCTAATGTTACCGAGGCTTCTTATGTGTTCGTATATATCCCATAGAATTTCAAATAAATTTATATAACAGCACACATTTAAAGCTGATTTTATTAATTAGCCAAGTTAGTCCTGATGACAAACTGTAATAGAGCTATTAAATCAGAAAAAACTCCAATGAAAAAGTTTATTGAACAGCCTCGTATTTTCTGCTCATCTTTTTTCTTCTTTATTTCTTTTGCGTTATTTGGCTTGCGTTTTATTTCTTTTTCAATATTTGTTTTCTGTGGCAAAAGACAAACTTCGGGCACAAACAAAACGCGACTCCGACTGTGACTGAGACCCAAGGCATAAGCCAGAGCTCGACTTGGTGCCTGACAACAGGCGCCTGGCTGGGTAAATGAATGTATGCCACATACGCAGTTATATACCCGTGTATATATACATGTGTGTGTGTGTGTGTGTGTGTGTGGGCAATGCCTTGCGCTGTATATAAATGCCTACTTATAACGACATTTAATTTCAAGGCACGCGCACCTACGTCGAACTGAGGCCCATTCTGTTGTGTCTGTAATATTGAATATTGTTCATCCACACTCACACACACACACACACACACACATACACACACAGACAGACACATACGTGTAGATGCGTACGTAGCCACATAGCGTGGCACATTTGCACCTACACATTGTTAGTCTGCTTATTTAGTGTCAGGTTGTGAGGCCGCATTGTTTGCTCTGCGCCCGCCGTCACAGACAGTCAATTAGTTTGCAGGCCATGCAGCAAAGTCAGTGCCAGCATGCGAAAAGTCCTGTCTTTTCGCCATAATCCTGGCTGGCATTCAGGCAGCAGCACACGCGGACCAGTCGCCGCTTATAAATCACGCACGCACCACATAATTATCCAGTCAACAAACGCTAAATAGCCATCGAATGGATGGCATTGGACAGTCGCATTAGCCAGTGGCCAAGTGCTTAGTGGCCTAGGCCACGTGTGAAGTGTGGCCACGCCTGCTGCTACAGGCATTAGCCTGACCCAGACTTATAAAGAAAACTCTGTCGACAGTTGGTTTTGTAACTGCTGTGCCTTGAAAGCTCATAGAAAAACAACTCGGCAATTTGTTTTTCCATCATTATGATTATTGTTTTGCATATAAAAATATAAATGTATATATATATATGTGTGTACATTTTGTGGTTGAGCATACCCTGCCAATGCACCTCTAGTTGAATTTATTAGAGCGAAAAATCACATAAACGCAAATGAAGTAAGTTTCATGCTTGCCAAATGCTTAAAAGCCTGCAAAAAGCAGCCAAACAACGACTGCAGCAAAAACAAAAGCAACAAACAGCAGCAGCAAAAAACAAAAACAAAAATAAAATAACAAAAAAAAATACAAAACAATGCAACTGTGAATTCAGCAGAAAAAAAAGAAAAAGATTTTATGTTGACTTAACGATACCCTGTTTTTTCAATTTAAATGATTTGGTTAGTGCAATGAATTACTGAAATAAATGTATAAGTAAAACTAAAATAAATATTTTGTATTTATTTCAGCTCAATTTCTGCATCTGTGTTAAAATTTCAATATTTAAAGTGAGAAAATGTTTTTTTTTTTATTGTACTGCATAAAAAGGCAGCCTCAGTATATTTTTCCTTTGTTAGAATTTCTCACCAACCAGGAGCTGTCTCGCTGAATGAATAGAATTAAATATTTAATTAAATATTAATAATAATAAATAAATTAAATATTAATAATAATAAATACATAAATTATTGATTATATATTGAAATTTATTAAATACTTTAAATATGCTTCAAAAGTACATATAATCAGATAATTGAGAATGTTTCGCATATATTGCTTGATCCTTCCATATACCCTATTCATTTTTCTTCTTACAGAGTGTTTAAATACAGCAAAAACTAGCAAATACACTGAGCGCAAGGTGAAGGCGGCAGAGTTTTTGCCATTGCCAAAGCAAATATGCAAATTGTTGATTACAAACTTTTGTTGCAGTTGCTTCTCCTGCTGCTGCTGCTGCTGCTGCTGCTGTTCTTCATATAAATATTTAAGTATCTGCGAATTGTAGCTGCTAGTTTTTGTAACAAAATGGCAGTTGCGAGCCAAAGCGATTCGCCCAAATGGGTGGCTGTCTAAATTAGACTTTGAGTATTTTGCATATTTAATTGAAATTGCATTTCTTAAATAACTCACTGTCATTTGCACACACATCTACACATCGAGATAGATAGGGATAGATGGAGGCACGCCTTGCCGTTGGCATTTGCTTTTTATTTGTGCGCTTAACTACAGCTCTCTACTTTTGTGTGTGTGTGTGTGTGTGTGTGTGTGTGTGCGTATTTATTTGTTTAGTTTTATAAGAGTTTATTCAAGTGCATGTCTTACCCAAAGCATTGTATATTTATTTAGACCAACAGCATCAACAGAAACGACAACAAAAAAGGCCCAAACTCATTTGCAATTTGTTTAATCAACACTCAACTCAGAGGCACACACACACACACTCACACACACACAGCACATCACACATACGCACTGAAATTACACATACGTCCTGTATGCCTCGGGTTACTGCGCCTCTGAGTGGCGCAAACTTTGCGCTCTTTCACTTGTTCAGTCAAAGTCAAATAAACATGCTAATTAAAAGGCAACCTTCACCTCCTCCCCCCTCCCTCAATACTCGCCAAAAAAAAAAAGAAAAACAAACTAAATAAAGCCCAAAAATTTGACCCAATTTATAGACTCAGCACAATGGGCGTGGCACAAAGCAGGAAATATGCCGATTCTTTTGAAATTCTTCCCTAAAATCAAAAGTCAACAGTAAAAAAATAGACATATAGTGCAACTGTTTTATTGATCTATGGCATTAGAATGCTGACCTTGTGAAATCAGAGGTGTTGTTGACGGACAGTTGAATAACGAACAAAGGTTTGAGGTATACTACCTAGACTACAGGTAATTGTAATTGTTATTGAGCCTTTAAAATATATTTATCTTTTTCCATTTCTTTTTTTCTTAAAAGAAGGAAAATAATGCTTAAACTATACTTAATGATTTCTTCATTTCCAATGCCCTGTCATTCAATATTAAATAATAAATTATGTTCAGTTGAAAAACTTTAAAATTGCCAACTAAATGCCCAAAGTCCTCCAGTCACTACATTTTGTCATGGCTCGCTAGAACTTGAATACCAATGAATGGGTTGCTTTCATTTTCATTTTTATTTTTGTTCTTGTTTTTATTTTCGTTTGCTGTTTCAGTGATGGCAATCTAAATGTGGCTAATGAACGTCATTAATTCGACGGGAAATGCAACGTTACGGCTGGGACTTGCAAGTCGATTGAAATCGGATTAATAAATGGGCGAGCAGCTGAAAAATTCAATTAGACACCGGCCGCCGGGACTGGCAGCTTAACTACCTGCAATTTTTCTGCCTTAAATGCAATTACTTATTCTGGCCCATCTGGGGCCTCCTGCTTGCAGCTGACAAAACGGACACTTGGCCCAGTTGGGCAGCTGCAGCTCATTTTTAAGGCTGACATGTCGTGGTTTCCGCAATTGGCATTGCCTTTCAGAGACCTATTGATTTATGTCTGCAGCAGTTCAATATTGACATCTGTGTAGGGCTTCAATTGCAGCCACGAGCAAAGTGGCCCAATGTACTCCTTCAGCTAACTTGGAAGAGTGCAAAACGAGTGTACTTTTGTGCTATTAAAGAGAAGTACATCGTTCGCAAGTTCTTCAAATAAATTCACAATTTGTAATTTCAATGCCAGAGACAGCCAATCATTCACAAGACTGTCTGCTGCCAGAAAAATATATTTAAAGTAAATGGAAGTCTTCAGCATTGGAGTGCATATGAAGCAGTAGTGAAGCGCCATAACAAGCGTGAGTCAAAAATAATTTATTATTAAATAAAGATATTTATATGTGTATTGAGTTCAAGCATGAGCATTGCATTGACGACCATCATAATGGGAGAACAAGAGAGCACAATAGAGCACTCTAGTCGAGATTGTTTGATTAGTAGATTCTCTGAAGAACTGATATTCCGCTTCTGAAAAGTATGCCAAAAGTATCTACGATTTGATTTCTTGCATATTTGTGGCAAAGCAACGCATAAAATTAAAATAAATTCACACTGTTTTGTTATACACGAGGTGCAACTCTCTCATTTGTGGTTTGCAAGATCTCGGAGCTCAAACCTACAGAAATACTGAAAGGATGGTTTAAACAAAAAATAATATATGGACTATGTATCGAATATACGTATTTTCTTCTCTGTCTGCCACCCCTCCTTCTGTCTGTTGCATATTTTTTCACAAAATTATTAAGCTCCGAGTTCCAAGTTCCAATTACAGACCAGAGGAAAACAGAGCAAGAGTGCTAAGTTATTTTTAAATAAAACTTACTTTGAAGAAAATTCCTATTTGATAAGTTAAGTAAACATACATATTGCAGTACATCTAGATTCTATCTGAAATATATGAAAAGTTAGAGCTATTACGTATTATAGTTCGAATGAATATCAAACAGCAAACTATTCATATTAGTTGCACTTAAATAAAGATAACTTAAATTTAAATTGGCATAAATTAAGTTAAAGCAGAGATCATCGTTTATTACTTGAATCACAGAGCCTTTAGTAAAAAACTTTTCAAATCATATGCAATTGCTGCTATCAATTCGAAATCAGTTAGCTAATGAATCTGCTGCTTTCGAGTTTTATGCGACTCCGACTCCACAAGCTGGCAGTGCAATCAACGTAGTTCAGTATTAAGAAATTATCAGGCCAAAAAGTTGCACGCCAGGCAAAAAGGTAATTAGAGGCCATGCAAAACTGGTACTGGTGGCAAAAATATGAAATGAAATTGCTCACAGAGCCAGACTGTGCAAATATATAGGGCTGGCCACGCCTGCAACCATTTTTCCACTTGACTGGGGCTGTGCGTGCAACAATTGTGGCTGCAACTTGGCCATGCTGCCAGCCGCCACACGCAATGCAGCCGCAGGCAAAGCCACAGGCATAGCCACAGCCACAGTCACAGCCAAAGCTATGGCAATGGCAACGGCAACAGCAACGTCAACGGCAATGGGAGTAGCAAGGGAATGAGTTCAAGGCTTTGCTGTAACATTTTTTGTTTTTGCTGTTCGCCTTTAATTATGAAACACTCAACGCCAGTCAAGTGTGCGGCAATTGTTGTGCCAATACTGAGGATGTTGCTACTGTTGCTACTGTTGCTACTGTTGCTGCCACAGCCAATCAAAAGCGGGCGGCAAAAGTTTTTGGCCAAAGTCAAGACATTGCTTTATTGCCCAGGCATTTGAGTTAATGCGCCACGTGGCCTAGCTGAAAGGTAAGCCATGGAGCCAGAGCACAAATTCTATGCCAGACAGGCCCATTATGCAGCAAATGCGTGTTAATAGCCAAGTTAAAACTTTTCTAGCTAATTATCGACAGTTGCCAGAAGACGAGTTTTGGTTTTGGCTTAGTTTTCGCTTTGTATGTCTGCAGTGCTCGGGTTGCCTTTCGTGTTGCCCACTCAAAAAGTTAAGCGCCGATTTTCGAGTTGAGTAAAATTAAAGGTACAACATTCTTACACATTCCATATATATATATATGTATACATATGTATATATATGTGTGCATACGTATGCGTAAAGTTTAAAGTAATTAAGCCATATGGCTGCAGCGTATGCTGCAAATAGCTTTACGTATATTTTTCGGTGCATTACGTGGCGTATGCTTAATTTTATTTGTGTGTGTGCTTAGCTGCTAAAAGATAAATTTAATTAATACGTGGCAAGCTGGAAATGGCTGCAACTGCATTGAAAATATATGTTTTAAGCGAATGCAAAATAATTTTCATTCACAAAAAAATATAATTTTGAGGAGTAAGTATTCTGAAAACCTTTTGTAATTATATTTGAATTTTTAATTAACTTAAGAAACAGAAAAAACAGAAAAGCAATAATATAATTTCTATTTATGTGATTTTGTTAAGATAATATCTTATAATTGATTCTAAATGTGCCCTCAGCAAAACCCATTAACCATTCCACAGCATTACCTGTGTTTCTCAGCTAATCGATTTATTTTTTGCGTTTTAATTCAATTTGAGTCAGCCACAGTTTGATTACCTTCTTGGGAGTGAGGGAATAATGCAGCAACCTGCCTCAATGAGAACACTAAATTTTTATGCAAAGCGCTAAAGTGCTGAGCAAATAGCCGAACAGCCATTTTAATTGAAAAATATTTGAACCACACTAAAAAGTTTGCCTCGTGTTTGACAATTTGACGCGAATTTTGCTGATACACTGTGAGAAATTTGTGTGCTGCGAATACGCAGCAAACTCTAATTAATTAGAGGCACAGCGGCCGGCTTTTGTTGCTGTGTAAACTTCAATTAATATGCGAATGAAATCCGCTTAGACAAAGAGCGGGCGCATCTGAGAAAATCGGTGCCAGAGCAAGAAGCAAGGCTGCCAATCAAGCGTGAAGTTGAAAGCAGTCGACCCACTCCCCAAACACTTCTTACAGAGCAGGCCCCTTGATGATTGCGACATTTTCTTATTTTCGCTGATGCTGACGTTGCTGCTGTTGCTGATACTGATGCTGATGCCGATGCTGATGTAAAGCCGACACTCGATTGAATGAGCTAACATTCAAGTACACTAATTAAGATCAAACGTTTCGCAGCAAAATGAGATTTTATCGACTAACGGCATTGTTGTGCCCTATAGACATACATATATACTTATATTTGTATATATTCATATTAAAATCGCATAATGAAGTGTCAGCAAAACTGACACCGCCCGCGCTCTCTCTTATCAAAGATTAACGTCAAAACTTAAGAGGCGAGTGTTCAATCAAAACCCTCTGTTCTCAGCTGTATACATAGAGCAACTACCCTGCCAGCCACCATCATCTTTAGCCAGGACTCATTCCAATACCATTTGCAGGCTTTTCTGTTGCCGGCCTTCGGATGGGGGCCATCAAAAGGTAAGCAGTGTCTTAAAGTGGCCGCTGGTTGCCCTGACAGCTCTGTAATTAATGAAATGTAGACACGTTCTTCTTTTCGTTCCCGGGCAGCTCTGTATAAACTAATTAAAGGTTCTTAATAAACTTAATGGCTTTGGCTACATACCCGAACTGCCCCTCTCTCCGCTGGCGAGCTCACTAATGTTCGGGTCCAATGAACCGTAGATTATGCACTACAATTGCCGTAAAACATTCAGGTGTCCCACACAATCAAACGCATTTTTCGGATTGTTTCATTAAATTAGATGATTTTTTTTCCTTTATTGTATTTGGAAATTGGCTTTGATGACGGCGCTTAAAAGCAAGCAATGTATTTTCATTTCAGTAACTTGATGCTCGTTCACCTCTGCTGTAATTAAATTGTTCTTAGCTTTAATTGTTTGGTTTCTTTATGTTTTTTTTTTTTTTTTGTTATTATTAATTAACAAAAAGTCTTTGTTATAATAATATTAAAAAAATTAATATATATTTGCAAATTATTCAAAAAGCTTAGACACTCATAATTTGCACGTGAAGAAGATCCCTAAACTAGCATTCGCCCAGTGAATTTTGTAGGTCCCATATATGGAATTGTCCTTTGTCCTTAAAACTCGTTTCTATTTTTCTTTTCATTGTTCTAATCACACCAACATCCTTTCTGTTCCGGTTTAACAGGTTCGTGACTTTCTTCGCATTCATCTTCTATTTCGGGCTCATTACACTGCTCCTCTTCTTGTATCACTGGACCCTCAGGCTCCTTTTTGTGGATGACTTCTTGGGGCTCCTTGTGCTGCGGCTTAACACTTATGAGGGCCAAGCCCGCTGCCAGAAGCAGAGACATTGCTATGACCACATAGCCGGTGGTGTATATCTCTGGCTTGGTGAGGAACATATTTAGATACCAGATCAAGTGGCGTGTGCCAGCCAGCACATGATAGCTAAAGGGTAATATTAATAGGAACTTGATTGCCGTGAACGTCACCCCACCGAGATTGAGCGCCTCAACCTTCTCTGCCAAGGCATTGATGTCCATTTTGCACAACAGCGCAGTCAAACCAATTATCCAAACTCCAAGACCCAGCGTAGCCCCACTCGCCCGCAGAAATATTGACATCACCGAAGTCAGTTGCTTCCTATAGATAGTCAAATGTGGAGAGAGCGCACGACCCAGCTTCATATTCTTATCATCGTAGTTCAAGTTACTTTGAACAACTGGCACAATTCGCATTCCAACTTTGCCCGTGCTTGCTGGAGGTTTCTTGTCGCCGCCCTTCGACTTCGAGTAGTGCGCGATTTGTAATATCGACAGTCTGCCGATGCTGTGCGAGTATCCAAAAATAGTAGTATTAGCTATATAGGCGCATCGCTTTATTGGTGAGAAAGACTTAAAATATCTGAAAGATGAATTTGATGATCTCGCTCTTGATTTGGATATGTGCAGCTACTTACTTGGAGCACATTCTGAAAAACTGATGGAAATATATGTGTAGAATCTCAATTTTTGTTATTTTCTTGAATTTCATATGAATTGTGTGAGGGAGTATTTAACAAAAAATGAAATTTTCTTTTTCCAGCATTCTTCGATCCCAAGCAATATATCAACAGAAAAATTCTTTAGGCTCTGCAAACTACTTTCCAGCTGAAACCTTTCTTTTGGGATCGATGGTTGCTGGCAAGAGCAATACGATTCTATTCTCTCCCATGATATTATAATACTTGATATCGTAGTTATACTAATCGTTCTGTTCAAATGAATTTCGTTTGCCACATTCAAGGCTTGAATTCCCATCCGGATGCTAGCAAGGTTAACAGTCTGTTCAGCTAGTGAGACTACTTAATTAAAGCAGCTTTTTGGAGTTTCTAAATTCCCTTAATTGCTATAAGTTACGAATTTCGAGAAAATATCCAAGCCAAACTTTTGGCGCATGCCAAGCGCATTATTAAATATTTATGGCACAAATTTTGTTAACCGTTTCAAAAATGCATGAGGGATACCAACAAGAGAAAAAAGCCAACACCAGCAGACTGAAAAATTTGGTGAAAACACTTTGTTGACTTTTCGAAACGCACAAATGTCAGCTTAGTCTAGTTTTTCCCCACATATATTTGCCTGCAACTATATATTAAAATATGCGTGTGCTTGTGAGTTTGATTCACATGTCGCTCCTTTTTTTTTTCTTTTTGTGGCATACCCAGTAATAAGAACACTTTTTTTTTAAGGGAAGAGTATGTGAAACTTAAAGCTTTTACGAAAATATATTTTTGATACGCCTTTTATATTCAATCCATTATACCCAACTGTTATCTTTTAACAGGGTGTCAATTAACTTATCTTAACCTTTATGCTTTGAAAACCATCTGAAATTCATTGCAGCATTGTGCGTCTACCTACAGGGTATGACCTGACTAACTATTTCATTTCGAGTACTCTGGCTTATTTATTTGATGTTGTGATTATTTTTTATTTTCAGCTGAAACGTTTATGACACATTCATTGAAGCGCCAGAAGGCTTTACCAGGGAAAATAACAACTTGAAGAACATGCTGCGAAGGCAACACTACTTTTCGCATACATACACAAAGTAAAATACATGCACATAGTGATACGTATGCATGCATGTGTGAGGAACGTATTTGTGTATGATGATGTGTTGCTGCTAACTGACAAAAAGGTTGAGCTCAAATTTAAACATACATAAATATATGAAAAGTTAATTTGAAAAAATCTCTTTTGACAGCGCTCGGAGGGTGGGGCAAGGGTTGTGCCAAAAGGCGCGGATGTGTGTGTGTGTTGTTGTTGGTGTTGCTGCTGCTGTTGCTGTTGCTGTTTCAGTTACTCCAATTGCTGGTTGTGTTGTTGCTGCCAATTCGCAGTCAGTCACTTGCACGATGCTGTCGAGCTGCAGCTACAGCACAGCCGTCCACAGTAAACGATGAAAAATGTGAAAAAATTGCTCACACACATACACACACACACTCGCACACACACACACACGTTAACATGCTCTGGGACTGGGTGTGTAAGCAGCGAATAGGGGGCTACTGCTACCTGCTGTTTATATAGCCTGGCTACGTGTATAAATAACGGTAACATTTTAAATCAGTCGAGTGACTGCAGGAAACGCCAAAACTGGTGCCAACGCAGCGAAGCTCCTGACAACCCCTATTCCCAGTTACCACCTCCCAGCTAGTAGCTACCCGTCACACGTTACCATTTTCCATTTCCCGGCGTTCAGTTACGCAGCTCCCAATTCCCATGCACAGCCCGCGTCTGCCTGCCTTGTTATTCGCCCTGACATTGATGTGTGTGTGTGTGTGTGTGTGTGTGTTTGTGCCGTGACCACAAAATGTTCATTCCTCATACATTTCAGTATAAAACATTGGCTTGTCTCTTGGTTCGCATGCATCAAAAGATCCGAGTTGAGTTTCGATTTACTTTTTCTGGGGTTTCTTCTGCCCAACACAGTTTCATATATACATATATATTTTTTTTTTAATTTATGAAATTTCGCATAGGAATTAAGTAAATAGTTTAATATATTGGATAATACTTCAATATCGTACATAGAAGATAAGCTCTAACTTATGGTAAATCAATCTTCTTATAATAGCTAAAACAAGGCATATACAAATTGAGCAACAAACTACAAATTTGGTTAAAATCATTCCTCACTTTTGCCCTGACAATGACCTTGATAAAAAAAAAATTATACATTAGATTTAGATTTAGATATGCTATATATGCCTTGTCTTTCAATATATAGAAATATTTAAAGCCGTTGCACCTGCTCTGCATCTATGGCAAGCTTGTCGAAAGATTTCTAACTTGAATTTAAAGCTCTAGCAAGTTGATTGGCTTAAATTGTGCTGCAAGGTGGAAAATTAGTTTCAGTTTTTCCTTCTTCCAAGCGTTGCCAACTGAAAGAGGACAGAGCCTTTGCATATAGTTCATATGCCATAAAATGTTGAAATCATATTGTTGTTGTTGTTATTGTTGTTGTTGTTGTTATGCTGGCCACATTTGAAATGCGATTGCTCCATAATGGAATTACCTGACTGCGACGAAGACAGGAGAGAACCGAACAGGACAGCAGTGACCAGTCCGGCAAAACGACAGAGCAGGAGTCGACGCCATCCACATTTGGCCTTTGCATATGTCATAAATTTATGCGACGATTGGCTGAGCTTATTTGATTTGATAGCCAGCGTTACTACGGTCTCATTATTAGATTTCCACTTATGATTTCTTTTCGCCTCACAGCAGCTAATTTAAATATGCTCTACTAAAAGCATATCACAATGTCTGTCGCATTCGCCAGCAGCATTTTTGTAGCTGAAATTTGATTTGTGGCTGCGTCTTTGCGTTCATTTGCCTAAATAAATACACACAGAGCGCAAGAGCCCCAAATCACATAGAAAAGCACAGAGAGAGAGAGAGAGAGAGAGAGAGAGAGACAGAGAGAGAGAGAGAGGGAGTAAAAGACATCACTTTCATTTCAATTTAATAAAATTCATTTCGGTTGAGTTTCTGTGGTTTTTTTTTATTTAAATAACATTTCACTGAATGAAGCCTGTCAACCTCTCCTACCGAGAGGAGAATTTCTTTTTATATTTCTAAAAATGCGTAGCATATATATATTTGCTTTTTTTTTTCTTTTTTTTTTTTGTAATTTGACAGAATAATTGAAAGCACTTCTAGCTTTTTTGGTTGCATACTTTATGCTCAATTAAGAACTGAATCGTCAGACACATCAAAAACAAACAATTAATCAATCAATCAATATATATATATATAATATATATATATATATATATATATATATATATATATATATATATATATATATATATAAAGTAAAATTCAAATACCTTCAGAAGAGACATATTTGATTTGAAAACAAACAATTCGTTATATATAGAAGAATTTTATAGTAATTACTTTTAAAAATTATTTGATCGTGTTCATGATAATTGTAAAGAAGCTTTGACATGAAATATAGAAATGGACAGAGATAGACGGAGAGACAAAGAGAGAGAGAGTTTATATAGACATGCAGCTGTTTGACCCTTATATGCACACACCACAGCTTCATAAAATTAAAGAACTTTCATACATAACCCACCCACTCGACCCGCCCCATCAAGTACATTGTGAGTCATAGTCAAACGATAGCTTCTTCCATTCACGACGCTCAATATGCGTGCCTGTGTTTAATTAAGATTGAGTTGATGAGTGTCTGTAAGAAGGCGAAAGACACTGTGAAAGCGAATGGCTCTGAGTGTGTGTGCGAGTTTATTGAGATCTGCGTCTGTCACTCACACGCACACACACACACACAGAGAGAGAGAGAGAGACTAGTATGAATAAATGTATGAGCCGCATGCATTTAATTTAATTTTCATTTCAATTGATTCGATGACTTTACGTTTCATTTCACGTCTCGATGCGATTTCAATTACAATACTCACACACACTTGCACACACACGTCGAAGGACAAGTACGCACCTAGCTGCTATTGAGGTTGTTTGTGAGTGGGCCAAGTTGATTCGCAAATCGATTCACGGATTTGCAATCGAATTTGTTTGGCTCATCATACAAGCTAAGAGACGACAGTCGCCAAGGTAGAACAGCAGTCAGACACGAACGGAATAAAGTGATGAACGATCTGATTAAATGGCTCTCAACTCGTTTGCGGAAGATATTGACCGGCAGCCGTATCATTGAATATCGATATAAAAGGTTTAAGTGTTGAGTGCAAATGGAATCACAGGTATAGTAAACTTTTTTTTGAATTGCTAACGAATGTTTGATTTACTTAAAGGCGAATGGGTGAAAGTTGACGGATAAAAGTTGATTGCTGACTTTCAATCTACATAATTACTTAGTTCTTACCAATCACTAATATATGCTTATAATCGTTTATATCAAATATGATTTCTATCTGTTAAATATTCTTCCACTAAGATAAATCTTGCCTCTTGTCTAAGTGCGTTTTGTTCATCTTTTAAAAAGCAGCTTACTACGTGATTTGGCAGGATGTTTTTAGCACCTTGGCTGTGGATGTATTTTTTCTTTTTGTTTCTTATATGGCTTTTTACATTACACGAAGAGCCGCTATCTACTCCGACTCGTGCTTGTAGGTTTTTTTCTTGCTACAAATGCAACGGAAAACCTATTTCCTTTTGTTAGATATGAGTAGGAAAATGCTTGTTAGCACTAAACGACTATTTGTCACAGCCTCATGTGTACGTAACTGCATGTGTGTGTGTGAGTGAGTGTGTGGGTGTGTGAGTGTGTGTAAAATGCCATTTGCATGGCAATATTTGCTCAACCTTGAACTTGCCTGGCCGAGGGTTAGGTGCGGAGTTTAATTCCAGCTCGTTGTCACGTTAAGCTAACATGGCTAATTTCGGCTGCAGCTGCAGCTGCCACAAATGAGTACAGGGCCAACAGTTTTCACATTCTACAGCTGCTGTCAAATGACAATTACACGGAAAAGTGGACAAAACTTTTAATTGCGCATACGACAGGTTGTGCACATGAAAACAACTTGAAACAAATTAAAAACGAAAAGCACAGAAAGGAGAAACGTAACCGCAGGCATTTCGCCTTGGCAATTAGTCTGCCCCAAAATATTTCCAACAAGTCGAAGAGCTGCAAAAGAAAATCAAACAAAAGCGCTTGTGCAATTGACAAGTCTGTAATACGCTGTTAATTATAAATATTTTAGCATGCCCCATGCAGCATAAGTGCGGCATAAGGTGATGCCTTTACCCAGCGCCTTGTCCATGCTGTCAGTTGTAAAATTGAATTTAAGCTCCGTTCTGTTTGGCTTTTGAAAGATTTATAACATGGCTCACATGGCATTGGCCCCATATCGATAAGCACAATGCCTGTTCGCCTTCCACTTTGCTGTTGCGGGTGTCACTGACAGTTATCGATACATACCAACACACACACACACACACAGACGCATAGAGCAGTGTGTCTATACACACAGAAGGCTGGCGACAAACTTTTTAATCAAATTTTTTTTAAACGCAATTTCTTTTCCATGCTTTTTGCTAGCCAGTTCGTATACTGAGACACTCTGCTGTTGCATATGCATGCTCAATTGTGTTTGTATTGGCAAAGGACATACTTTGTGATTTATACACACATCACAGACACACATACATACATACATACATACATACATACCCACACATACACACACTCAACGCATAGAACGGGCGCGCCTGTAAGCAAACAAGAGCATTTTTGATTTATGACCGCTTTGGGTGCCGCCACCGCCAACAAAAGCAACAAAAACATACAGGCGAATAAAAATAAAAGAAATACCAAAGAATCGAATCGACAGGAAAATATATTGAACTCTCAAGTTTTAAGCAAGTTCAAACGTGAAAATTATTAGCAAAAAAATAAAAAAAAAACAAACAAACAAATAAACAGAGATGACAGATCACAAAAAGTTACAGTGCCACAATATATGTTGGCTATTAAATAGAATGAAAATCGATATAAATATTTCAAAGACAATTGTTGACACTAATAATAATTGAAGTATTAAGGACAAAAAATAATAAATGAAAAAATAAATAACAATATTAATATGATTTTATAGTGTAGTAAAAGACGACGGTAAATGAATTATGTCTTTGACTTAATAGTTGAGTTGAAAATTATGAAAATATTAAAATAAATAAATGTGACGATGACAGGAAAAAAGTACAACGAATACTGTTAAGGCACGACATACTATACAATTTATGCACAAGGAAGAGATCGTAAAGTATGTTGAAATATTGTCGATTAGGATGTTGAGCTGAGTAAACCTTACACAGATATCGTTATCAGCTATGTAGATGATTTGCTTTGACTAACACAAAAGTTACGAAAGTGTGTTCAACTGTTAGATGTCAACGTAGAGAATATATGCATTTCTCCTTTATATACACTCCCCTCCTAACAACGTTAAGCTATTTTTGATCAATGACCATTATAGCATGGCGCAGTGTTTTTGTCTTTAATTATGTAAAGTTATTTGTAAGAATATGCAAGAGCAAAGAATTTGATCATAAGAAATATTTATTGTGAAAGAATATGTTTACCTTTGATTTAAGATGAATTGCATTTTATATGTGATGCCCATTGTATTTATTAATACCCCGCTGACAGTGGTCAATATTGTACTTATAAATACCGGGCACATGAATTTTAATTAAACAAGCCCGCAATTCGTTGGCTTATGGTTGGAACGGTGCACGGGGAACAGGGAATGGAATGGGGAATGGGCGGGCTTTGGCTCTGTCATGCCATTGGACATATGAAATTTTGATTGATGGCTCCCCAGCCAGCGAATGCACTATGGCTTTATCTGGCTATCGATTGTCGCTGTCATAAAAACGCTATAAAAAAAAAAATAGAGTGAATCCAGAGCCGGGCTTATGGAAATCAAGACATGCCGCCCACATCTCTTTCTCTCCCTGCCGGCCCAGCCGTCTGAACTTGTCAAAAGTTGTTTTGCGCGGGTCTATATATTCTTCGTTGTTGTTTATGCTATATTTTGGTTCGTTGTTGAAGAAAGTCGTTGGGGAGAAAAATTGACAGTGCATTTTGCTTTCCGTTGTTTGGCAGCCCAGCACTTGTGGCACTTGCCACACTCCACACTTGCGGCACTTGCCACACTTGCAACAGCCGAGTTGATTTTTGCATATTTCTGATAGCGCCGGCATTAGTCTCCAGTGAGCTGGCACATAAAAGCGCAGTTATGGACTGATTGTTGCCGCCACACATACAAACAGAGACACCCACACTCCATCTCTCCCTCTCTCTCGCTCACTCTCTCTCTCTCTCGCTCTCTCTCTCTCTCTCTCTCTCTCTCTCTCTCTATCACTTATGCTCTGGTGCACGAATTCGGCGAATTTCTGCTTGTGTGGGACGGAAAGTGTTAGTATTTCAAACTTTTGCTCAATAAGATTTATTTGACTGACAGTTTGGGGGATTCTAAACAACGAGCAACAAGGTTTGATTTCAGCTCGTTTATATTTTTTATTCACTTTCGGTCTATCGTTGAGCTTGCTTTATCACTATTGTTTTTCTCTATTTTGTGGGCTTATTCAAAGCCTGCAATCGCAGTTGGTCGCATATATGCGCAGTGTATATTGGTATATTGGTCAGGGCATAATGGTTTTGCAAAATGTAGGTAACAGGCAGAAGGAGACGTAACAGACCCCATAAACTACATATATTCTTGAACAGGGCAACGAGTCTGAGTCGATTTAGCCCTTCACTTGTTTTTCAATGTCTGCAAATGAATGTTTTTCGCTTAAACTTGAGCTCAGAGAGAGAGAACAACCCTTTTCATAAACTCTTTGAGCTATCTGCTCACTTGTTTAATCTCATTCTGCGTCAATCGTATCGCTTCCTGAACAATGTTCGGGCGATCGGAAACCAGAACGAAAAGAATCGAAGCTTCTTGCTCAGAGCGAGAGTGAGTAAATAATATTTTTTTTTGTCGGGAAGAGAATGTGAAGGTTCAAATGATTAACCATTATTTGCAAACTAAATAGAAAATATTGAAAATGTACCTCTAAGAGGTTCAGCTACACTTTCACACATTATACCCTGATTTTCGATTTTCAAAGAGTTGTGAGTATCAAAAAAGGATAGGTGAAGCTTTCTTCTCATTCTAATTAATATTTTATTTCTGTTGAAGATGGTATAATCTCATTGTATTATTGAAACTGCTGGAGTGGCATATTTAAGAGTCCAAAGCGTATTTTGTTCTACCTGTGCATTGGAATAGATGTAGCTACAGCTATAGGTCTAAAATAATTGCCTGCTTTTTAAGTGTGCCATTAGTACTAAATTACAGACAACCAACCAGGCAACCAGCCAACCAGCAGCTGCAGCTCTAGCTAACAGCGCGGTCTAATTACACGCCAATACTGCAGAGCGAGTGGCTTGGAACTCACCTGCTACCCACTAGATGCTTCACACTTGTCGCCCAGTGGGTGTGCCCGACGGCGGCTGGTTGAAAGCAAAGTGCGCTAATGGCAATTAGAAGTTTACCGAGTGCAGTCAAAAATTGTAACGGCTGCCTGGCATAGCTATGCTGCATTATTGAACATTTTGCTAATTGCCGTATAATTATTGCAGTTAAAAAATTTAGCACAATTGTCGGCTGAGAGTTGGCAGCAGACAGCGGCGATGCCAGCTGTGGCCAAAACACTATCCTTGACCGTGCAATCCTTAATTGTCCACTATTTGCAAAAGCAATACACAACGACCCACATACACATAGACAGGCATGTGGAATATATGCAGAAAGCGTGTACGAATCGTAAGCACAACGGTTGAGCAATGCCACAAATATTTGCATTGAAGCAGCAAAGAGCCAGAGCCTGAGCCAGAGCCTGAGCTACGCTCCATGAAAGCATTATGCACTCTCACTGACCGAAACTAATGTAAATATTATGGCAAAATCTTATAATTAAGATAAGCAGTTCGGTTGAGTGGTTTTAATGAAAATCAAACATTTGCCAAGCCAAACACAAACTCCTGTCTCCGACTGAGACACAAGCTCAAATGTCTGGCCAGTCCATTGATATTCCATTTCGTCCAACCAACCATGCCCCAGTGCCTGGGCCACAAAACACACTATTATAATATTAAATTAATGCTCGACCTAATGATTGCCATCTTGCTCAGTGCTCTATGGACAAAGCATTGAACAGTCGCATGAAACATTCACAATTCAGTCGATTACAATGATGCGAGCATTCTAGAGGAATCAATTAAAGTGATGAAAATTTACATGGTCCCACTGAATGACTGCCGATAATTGTTGTGTAACTACATAAACATCAGTTGTATATATATAAATATCTATTATATAGTATTGTTTCATATGTCAAGTTTCTGTTACAGAGCGAAATATATACATATATAATAGGCTTGGCTTGAAACACATTTTGTGATATAGTTGAGCAGCTTTAATATCAGTTTATATCATATATTTCAATGGCTTTGTGTATGACTACCGAAGCTGCAACCCAGGCAATGCGATAGACTCGAACATTTAACGTAGCTCGACTTGGATATCATATTCGCAGATATTAATGGCAGTTAAATTCTGAGACGATTTCACTTAGTAATGTCTACAGTTTAATGTCAGCAATTGAGGTCGCCTTCGAAATATTATGCGTAACATGAACGTGTCGCCAAAGTTGCTTAACTTGTGGTTGTGTTGCAATAATTGAGTAACTGCATCCAACGCTCGTGCCCCTTTGCGAAACTGTGTCACGGCGGAAAGTACGCGACGCGGTTGACTCTCGGCTTCTTATAATTAAGCCTTAATTGAACGTTGCCTTCGTCCTTGCCATCCTGCCCTCCTGCCCTCCTGCCGTCCTGCCCGTCTTGCTCACGTAAGCAAGTTAATGATGCAATCGTTTACAAGCCTTTGACACGGCATACTGCAGCCATGCGCTGCCACAAAACTCAATTTGCAATCAGTTTAAGTTTCGGGCTGATTTTTCTACGCGCTTAGACCCCTGGCCTGGGCTGGTTCATTAAAATATTTGCCGGATAGGCAATTCAGCATCTATCCATAGCCAACGCCCACAAATTGTATTACATACGAAATACATATATTTTATAACAACAGTCGAAAAGTTGAGCATGCAATTTAGTGTGCATATTAACCCGATGCTCCGAGCCCGCTGACCATTGGCAAAGTTGCCTTTTCCCAACTATTTAGCATAACTACGGGCGCTCATTACGGGGGCCAACTCGTATAGAAGGTGGTCCATGGCCCATGGCCATGACAGCCGGCAACTTTATTTGTGCCGTGTATTTGGCCCGTCCGCTGCTGGAAGCCTGCCCAGAAACTGGACCCGAGTGGCGACCGAGGCACGTAAAATATGCGCAGCAGTACACGCTCGGTATATGCCAGAGATCACTTGACTATAAACGAGATTAAAAATTCAATTACGTTGGAGTTGGTAGCTGAACCTGAACCTGCATCGAGCAGAAAAAAAAAACAAAAAAAAACGAAAAAAAGAAAAAGGAATAATAAAAAAACCAAAAGTTGAGTGAGCAAAAAGACAAACCTGGCTAGGCAAACGGCACTCAAGTCAAAGCACGCGATGCGAGCATAGGGTGCAGGATGCTTGGACACAAGAGGACATCAGGTTATGGGGTGCAGGATCCGGCAGCAGCAGCAGCACTAGAAGTGGTCAGTGCCGGCGACGTTGTCGCAGCCAACGGAAGTTGACAACAATTTATGTGCCTGAAACGGATACAATTTACAAGCCCGACGCGGCGTACGTGTAGCTAGAAGCTCAAATCAGAGAAGGTGGAGAAAGAGACAGGGAGAATACACTACTGATATTCATACATATATACAAACGAATATATATATATGTGTATGTGTGTATGTGTGTGTGTGTGTGTGTTGGCTATGCAGGTGTGGCCAGTGCAAAACTTCAAACGGAATTCGGTGTGAGTACTTAGTGCAAAGTGGCCACTGCGAGCTTTTTGGGGCTCCCAGTTGTTAGGGTCAATTCTCACACACACACACACATACATATATCCAAACATAGACAGAAATTGGGGCGAGCGAGCGAGCGAGCGCTACATTTGAATTTCGTTTCAAGCTAAAGTTGATAAAACGCGAGAATCTTGAGGCGTGTCCAAGCAACAGACATGGACATCTGTAGCATGGGCAACCCGAGCTCAAAGAATGTTACACAAGAGAAAAACTTCAAAAGCTAAACTTTGTCTTCAATTAAGACTAGGTATTCATATTGATTGATTTTTATTTTGTCATGTTGTGTCATTGGACAGTTCGATTCGATCCGTAGAGCTGCAGTTAATGTGAACAAAACTAAAAAATGAGAAAATCAAATGCTATATAGTTTTTATAGATGTTTAGAAATTGTTATATACTTAATAGAGTACAAAGAAAATTGCAAATTAAATCGTAGACTTTCAATATTTTTGTATAGTGATGGGTTTTTGGACAGCGATCGAGTTTCGGCAGTTCGTAGCTACGAAATTCCATTTAGTTTGTTATTTAACGTGGGTATAACACGAGTTTACGCTATTTGTAGCTAATTGATCTACAGCAACACGATAATTACACAAAGTCTATTTATGGGTTGACCTTGTGAGTGAATCTGATTAATAAAACAATTTTCTCAGTTTCAAAGTCAATTCAATTAATGTAACGTATGTACGTCATGTTGGGCGCACCGAACAAGCTTTATATAGCATTTAGCTTGCTCTCTTCATTTAAATTAAATAATAAAAGTTATATAATAGTTGCGCAATGCATGCAATTCACTAATTCTAAAATAAAGTTTGAAGCTTATTTAATGAGAAACTAAGTACATTTATTTACAAAAAAATTGATCAAGTAATTTATTTAAATAATATTTACAGTCTATGCTTAACCTTCAGCTTACAAGAATATATCAAAGTCTTAATGCTTTTTCAGTTTATTGGCATTCTTTCGCTTACCACCACAGATTGCGCGCAGTAGCCGACGAGTCAACTTAAAGAGCAAATAAAATCCGATTAGAGGCAAGGCCAAAATAACTGACATAGTGTCCAAGCTGTGAAGCTGGATGAAGCTCATATCCCGGGAGAGGGCACGCAGGTGGGAAAGGTCCTCGTGTCTCATCAGGTACTCAGTCCACCAAATGGCGCGATCTATCGCCGATTCGGGCTGATCACGATAGCGCTTCGAAAGAAGCGAAGCAGCATTCGCATAGCTGGGTGAAGTTAAAAGAGTATTTATTGCTTGCTCCAGCTCTGATTGCTTCAAATTCATCAGATCCAAGCCCAGGCCAAAACCCATGCTTGCGGCGCGCTTTACGTTCATGAACTGATCGTAGAAGACTGGCAAGCCCAGCACAGGCTTACCGAAGTAGATGCTCTCGATGGTGCTCAGCAGACCGCCGTGTGTAATGAAGAGTTTTACTTTGGGATGAGCCAAGATGTCGGGCTGGGGGAACCATTTGCTGATGAACACATTGTCCGGCTTGCCGGGCAGCTGAGCATCCTCAAACTTCCAGAGCACTCGTTGCTTGAGCTTTCCGAATACTTTGAGTAAAGTATCCCGAGTTGACGCAGGTAAATCCTTGCTCCTTACATTCGAGCCCAATGAGAAGTAGATGACGCCATCGGCGGATGTTTCAATAAACTCTTTGATGTCTTCGGGCAGCGCTTTCGGCTTGTGCGAGATGTGAAGACCTCCCACCTCAATCATGTTGGGCATGTAGGGTCTCGGGTAGCTCAGCGAGAAGTGCTGGCCTAGCAACATTAGAGCAAAGCTGTCCAGAACCTCGGATAGAGATTTCGTTGCATTGGGGAAATACTTCAAGTACTGTTTCTCCATTTTGGGATAATGGTAAAACACATGAACCAGTTTTTCCACCCAAATTTCCCAATTATTCTCCAGACGCTCTAAAAAGTTCATGGGATTGGACCGTGGTGAACTGATGAGTGGATTGTAGGCCATCGGCGATATGTTGCCCATCAGCTCGTCAATATTATAATCGTTGCCATAGGTAGAGAAGCCAATCAGAGTCGCATTGAAAAGCTGAGCAAAGCCATACAGCGACTCCGTGTGTAGCACCTCGGCAATTACCAAGTCGAACGTTTCGCCAGACTTCATCAGCTTCTGCACAGACTCGTTCTCCAGCAAGCACTCACATATCATTTCAAGCAGCCAGCTGAAGTTCTTTTGCTTTTGTATAAACGATGTCTCTGCCTGCATTAGCTGCATAGTTGCTATCATTGAGAATGCATTTATACATAAGTAAACAAACTATTCAATAATCATGCTCTTACTCTCGTAATATTCGTGTATTTTGGGTGCCGAAATGAATCGCATATGTGGCACTGGCTTGTTTTCGAAGGTATTGATCACGGTGACCTCATGGCCACGCGCTGCCAATGCCTTCAAATACGCCTCGGCAAATATGTACTGAGAGCGACCGGGGAATGCAAATGTGGCCAAGATCTTTGCGCCCTCACTCTGTGGTGCTCGATCGGCAAGCGTTATCAGCGCCACCATGAGCAGCGTTAGACATTTCATATTGTGTAATGAGTGACTCCTCTGATCTCTCTACATCAACTGAACTCGTGTTTTCGATGGGGTTCGCTTTTAAAGCGCTCTCCCATTCAGCAATTGTCGAGTGTGTATTTATCAGCACCAAGCTTTTGTGTGCTCGGCAAACAAAAAGCGCCTCATCAGCATGATAAGCTTAGTCACAGTAGAAACTTAACGATCAGGTTTGTTATTGTAAGCATGAAGTCAGCTTTTTCTCTTGCTGGTAAAATAATTTACTTGATTCGCTTCTCTTTTAACTATGGAAATCTGTAAAAGCATTCAAAGTATTATGTTGATTTCAGAGAAACATTTTTTAAAAGAGAAATAAATTTAATTCAAATCAGTTTTACAGTTCTCATGCTTTTTAATATATACAAATTATATTACATATATATGTTTTCTGTATAATATTATATATGTTATCAACACAGAACCTACCTGAACACATGTCTAGTTGTCGCTTCGCCTTGTAGTTCAAGTAGGTTCCGAACCAATCAAAAGCCTTATCTTATCGGCTGGCACAAGTGTCATGCAGAACCCAAGCGGGAAATTTCTTATGGGGACGACAGGCAGAGATCTGCCGATTAAAATAGTTATCTTACAAGAACGTTCTTGAGATTATTTCGTTACATAATTCGCTATATATATCTATATGTTTAGCTTTAAATTCGTCTTGGTCTTTACAATGTGGAATAGTAGCTGAGACAGAGTGCTTGGCAAATTCCTAAAAGTGAGCGCAAGAGAAGTGCAGGCCAAACAAGCGAAGGCGGGCAACTAAAAACAAGAGGAACAACAGGAAACGGAACGAAAGAAAGACAGACAGATTGAGATTTGAAGAGTCGGAAGGAGATAGAGATAGAGAGTCAGAGCGAGGGAGCGTGAGAGAGAGCGTGAGCGAGAGAGAGCAGTGCAGTGGGCGGTGTCCATTGGGCGTGAAACAGCACAAACATAAAAGCTATGGCGCCCCGGCAATGCCTAAGAAAAGAAATTATTTGCTTAAGCGACGGTAAAGGACCTTGCCTGGGTTTCCTTTTGCCGCCAACGCAACCAGGAATAAAAAAAGACTAAAACGAAAAATATGAGATATATATATATATATATATATATATATATATATATATATATATATATATATATATATATATATATATATATTTCTATTCACTATATACAATATTAATCTTTCATGGTTGCAAAATTTTTAAGTGTATGTCCGGCGGGAAAAAGTGTTACTGTTAATTTATAAATAAGGTCGAGCTTGGGTCGCTGCTGGGACCAGTCGAAACCCAACCTTGCCGCCCCGCCTTCGGCTGTTGCTCTCCGTCCATTTGTTTGCAGTTCACATTTTTTGTTGCCTTCTTGCGCGCATTTTCACTCCTTTTTAACAAATTTTTGTTTGCGCCTTGTTGTTGGCCATGTTTTCCTGTTGTTGCGGCTTTCAAATTGTGTCCTCTTCTGGCGCTGCTTTTATGACCGGTCTCTCTTGCTGGCTCCGCCATGGCCGCTGACTTGATTCAATTAAGTTGCCTGATTGTTTTCACCACTGAAAAATACCAAAGTACTCATATAAATAAATTCAGAAAAACTGAACAATCCTTTTGTGTTTATTTGTTGTCTCTTTTCGATTAACAATTTATTTAGTCTTTCTTTCACCTGCCCAGAGATTGAGCGCTAAAAATAGTACAATCCAATTCTTTTGCTCACAGCCGTTTGACAAAGCAATTCAGCATCTTTTCCATTTTTTCTAATTTTACTAGAAACAGATTAAAATACTTAGTTGTCAGCAAAATATTGATTTTTTTTTAATAAATGGCTAAACTAACATATACATAAATATTTATTATTTGTTAGAAAATAATTATGAATTAAAGAGGGGGATCTGATATTGCGTCTGAGTTGGTTTAGTTTCTCAGAGATTAAGTTCCCAATACTCGTGAGCATTTGAGTGCTCGCTCTCCCTAAACTTGCATTGCCTGTACTCTGTGCTTGCTTAGTCCCAGTTGTCCTCTTCTCAGCGGACAACGGACAATCTTAGCACATGCTAATAAAAGCTTATCAATATATATATCGCCACAAAGCATCGAGACTATCTTCAATATCTGCGCTCTAGGCCACGTTCTTATGATTAATCCTATTTTCTCAGTTGTTTTATATTTTCATATATGTGTGTGTGTGTGGCAACAACAGCTGGCATGTTGACAGTGCTTTAAGCGCAAATGCAATTTAGTTTCAACATGGACTAGCTGGAAATGTTCAGCCAACAACAACAGCAACAAACAAGCATAGCATAGCATAGCAAAATTGTTCCTGGCTGTGGTGACTGGAGCTGGAACAATTTGCGCATAAGTAAAAATCATTTTTCATTTGTTTTCATTTCCGTTTTATGATGCATTTTGATTTCTGCAGAGCTGACACACCCTTTGTACCCCTGTCCCCCTGTCCACCATTGTACACAGCAGTTGCTTGAGCCGAGTGTGTGGAGAGCGTAGCTGGGAGTGTGCTCAGTTGGCGCTTGACAACATGTTAAGTGACAAGTGGATGTTGCATGGTCTTCAGCTGCAGCTGCTAGTCCAGCCAGGTGAAGAGCTGCATGCCAGCAAATCGTTCAGGCAAGGCGGACGCAGCCAGCTGCAGATGCAATGTTGAACATTTCTGCTAGCAAAAAACAAAAAAAAAAGCAAAAAAAAAAAATAAAACGAACAGAAAGAAATGTCAGCCAACGCTGACAATTGACTTTTATTGCTGCTGACAGGGCGGGCGTAAAAGGAATTCGGACGACAAGTTCAGATCCAGATTCAAATTCAGATTCCCAGATTCCCAGAAGCGACTTTGTCAATTCCCAGCTATTACGTTTTACTTAACATTTCAGCAAATTACGCACCATTGTCTAAAGTCAGAGCCCAGAACTTGCTCCTCTCAGTTGGAATTTTTTGACATTTCAATCTTTTCTCTTTTTCTCTTGCATTCACATTTTTTGAAGATGCAGTGCTGCATTGCCTGTTCACTTACGCCAAAAGCAATTGCATGAGCACAATTTCCGGATTTCACAAAAATATGAAAGACCAAGCATTTGGTATTTGGTAGAGAGTCTATTACTAGGCTATCGAAAGGAAATCAATCTGGCATTTATTGAGCACATGCCATGATTGGAATACTTGAAAATAATTATTATTTTACATAAGGAACCGATTCAGAATCAAACAGATATACAATTGTATATTCTATGTCTAAATTAATTTTAAATGAATTTATAAGACCCATTCATAAGTGTGAAATAGAATTTTAACACCCCGAGGTGTCTAAGAATATTTGAACACGATGTTCATGCATTGCAGCTAGACCAGGATATTAAAGTTTGCAGTACATAATGATTGCATTGCCAGGCAGGCCATAAGTATGCAGCAGCCTTAAGAGAATGCCCCAATAGAGTGCGGTCAGAAGGGGCAAAGGGGGAAAGGGAATGAAATGAATCCTGACTAGCCGTAGCAATAACAAACATTTGCTTGGCTTCAATGCGACCCGAGTAGCCGTAGCAATAAGAGGCAGTTACTTGGCTTCAAGCAAGTATTTGATAAAGCTCCATTTCCAAGCTGCAGCTTCTTATTCTTTGTTTCATGTCCATTTTGTTGCGCTCGAGTGCGTTCTCGTCCTGCTTCTGGTCTGGTATTGGCCTCAGCTGAGGGAGTCAACGGCACAGCTCGAGCAATTTTTACGCTCGTTCGTTTTGTGTGGCATTTCCACTGCGCCAAGTTCATGTTATAATCCATCCGGGGAATAATTATTGTGTACATATTATGATAGTAGCATAAAAACCAAGAGTTTATCGTTGCCCCGATGGACGGACAGCCGTCGCTTCATCGGCGTCCGTAGGGTAAGGTTTTCCTCGAGGCGAAGGCAAATGAAAGATGAGCGATAAATTTGCGTATTTTTAAGTGCTGCTCGCTGAAAGGTTATTTACGCTGGAAAGTAAGTAACGAAATGGAAGAGCATTCGACTTGGGTAGCTGCAGCTCAATAAACAGGAGTAAATCACCAGCTAAAGTGCTGGAAGAATCCTCAACACCCCAGTTTACAGCCTGCTTTAATGTCCATAGATCAGCTTGGAATGGCTCATAATATCCATGCAGCTGCAGTGCCACTAAATGGAGCCATTTTACAACAAAGTTCATTTCGTGCATTAAACGTGCATGGCCAGCGCCCGTGGCCCAAATGGCGCAGGTAATATGGAAAACTGCAAATTAAATCTAATTATGTGCGGCCAACAGCTTCCAGTCACAACAGCTCCGGCAGGCAATTCCCTTGTGCGGGGCAGAGGCACAGCTGAGGCCTCCCAGTTGGCCCGGAGCTGGTCCACTCTCTGCTTTCTTTGTGCCCAGCTGACCCGCACAAATGCGTCTATTGACGGAAACAATGCGCACAAAAGCGGAGTTGGATGCAGCTGCACGACAACCCAACAGCCCTGTAGACCAACAGCCCAACAGCCCAGCATCCCATCGGCTAGATATGGTCCAGGTGCGCCAGGTCCACGCTGGCCACCAACTGGCCTTAATGCAGCGCCATCGGAGCGCAGCGATGGCAGTAAGTGAGAATAAAAAGAGCTTAGTGAATACAAAACAAAAAAAAAAAAAGAATCAAGAAAATGTGAAATAAAAAATAAATGTAAGCAGCTGAATCGAGTGCGGGGGGAGCCTAAGTTCAGTTCAAGCTATGTCCGAGTTATGGCCTCTAGTTAGACGCACTAGTCCAGCAACAACATACACAGACACACATTGAAATGGACGGGGGCGGCTCAGTTTCATTATGGTGATGCAACTGAATGGGCGTGGCCGGCGGCTGAGTTACTTACGCCTCAATGAAGCTAGAACTCATGTGCCGCAATTGCGGTAAAATATGTTTGCACAAAAGGAAATCGCCAAAGCCACGTGTGCGGGAAATGCTGAATTTGTCTGCCGGGCGCACTAAAACAAAGCTGCATAGTGGGTGGATATGGGCACATCCAGCATGCGGCCGCAAAGCCTCCACATGGCCAATTTCATAAATTCCACAATGCAGAATCTGCGCCATTCTGTTGACCCGATTAAAAAATGTAACAAACTCAAACTTCTTTTTATCTATAATAATATTAAATTAATCATAGAGTGTTTCGCCGCAATCTAATAGTGCTAAAAATCTAGAACTTAGTATCTGAGAAATATCAGATTCTATTCCAAACGGTTTTCTATTATTTTTTCCCTTCTTAATTAAGTTCTTCGCTTTACGCTGTACAAACAAAAATGCGTACTTGCAAAATGAAATTTCATATGCAAGCCTCTCTATTTTGCTCTTCCACTGAAAGCTCGAGCATAACCAAGTCAAAACAAAAATTTCTGGAAAAATAACTGAAAAACAGAAGTACAAATTACAAGTCAATCTTTTAATTGGTATGGCAACTGTGCCATATGCAGTTGCAATTGTTTCATTTAAGCGAATTCATACATCACATAGCACAAGCTCGGCCAGGAGGAATTTCGTAGAACAAGTTTACCTGCACACACTGAAAACTTTTAATTCGTTCATCCCCTTGAAATATCTTGCCTTGCATTTATGCATTATCTGCTTACTGGCAGTTCTATTGAAATTCTACAAAAATGTAATTAGCTGAAAATCGGGCGAGAAATTGGATTTCGGAATACATATTAATGCGCATTCAGTCAGCTCTCGCTGGGTATTGTTGCATGCATATGGCTGCCCGAGCGCCAAAAACTATGCTCTGTGTCCAACTATGGCGGCACTTCCGTTTCCATTCGCTGTCTCTTTTCGCTTTCGTCGTCGACGACGTTGTCGTCGTTGTCGACGTCTGAGCTGGACTTTTGGGAATATTATTGAAAAGTTTTACCGCAAGCTGTGCTGAGCCTGGATGCAGGCATGCACTGACAGCAAAAACAAACGTATTGTCCGTTGCCTGCTGCAAAAAGGAGGATTAACAAAATTTCTTTTTCCTTTTTTTTTTATTATTTTATTTTTGATTTTTTTTTGTTCAGTTCAGTTCAGTTCAGTTCAAAGTTTCAGTTTTGTTGCAACTTTGGCCACAGATACCGACACCACACGGCCACTATGCCACACCCGGCTCAATGCAGTTGCCCACACCTAACTGAGGGGCAGTACATAAATTTGCTCAGCAATTTTCAGGCATTTTGATACTGCAACAGAATTTACTTTGCCCCCAATCCGACAACAGCAGGACTAGCTAGCAACTGACAATGACGCTACCTCTACGCACAGCAAAAATGTAAATTGAGAGCTGAATTTATGTGCCTATTATAAAATATTAAAACTTATCTATTAGACGACCCATCGATCCATATTTTCATCGATTAGAATTTCAGATGTTTCTATTTGGAAATACGCTCGGCTTAATTTTTGTACCGCACTTTCCAAGTAATATTCACGCATAGGTGATCCTAACTTTTGCCCTTTTTCTCTTACTTTCTCTTATTTTTTTCTTATTTTTTTGTTGTTTTTCGTTCAATTGCAGGCAATAAGTTTTCCACTATTTATTGCGAAAGTTCTCAAGCGCAATAATTTAAGCATATGAGAAGCGCAGAGAAGAGTTCGCTAAACTTATTCTTATCGATGAGTCAAAGAAGACAGAAAATATATTTTTATTTAATTTAAGAGTAGCTTAAATGAAGCGCAAACAAACAGCAATTATATATGAATAGATTCGATTCATATCAGTCTAAATTGTATTTTAAAATCGGTTAAAGTAATATAATAAAATAGCATAAATATTGGAAAAAGTGTACAGACAGAGAACAAAAAGTTAATTCACTCAAAGTAAAATATCTTCCACTTCATCAAACAGAAACAATAGACAATTGTGTTTTTGGTGAATCGTTCCATTCTTGGCCATGCAATTGCCCCTGCACGTTGGGCACAAAATGAAATCCATCAATTATAGAAAATCATAGTCAACGTTGTGCCAAGCTGACAGCTTAGTAGTCCATATGGAAGAGCTTTGTGGGTGAGCCTGTGTCAAGTAGTTGCCAATCAATTTTTGGCATTGTTACGGCCACTGCCTACTTATGCCCCCGCCCCAGCGGCTACCCAGTGACCGCCCGACCGACCGACCGACCGACCGACCGAGCCATCATCAACGGTTTTGTGGCAAACAGGCACGTCGATTTCAATTGAATGTGGTGCAGCCAACTACCGGTCGGGCAACTGCTCCGACTGACCACTGTCCACTGCGTCGATTTCGTCCAGTTTGTCCAGTGTCTGCGTTGCCGCTATGTGTCCCGTTGCCATCCACTGTGACACTCGGCACACTGTGGCAAACACAATCACAGGATGCAGCCACGTCGGCCATCGCTCACCTCACTTGCAGTTGACACTTTGGCCTCGGCCAGTGCCGTCCGGCTCGCTCCTCTGCCGCACTCAAGTAAATGACGTGTTGTCCATCTGTTTGCCATTTGCATTGTTGTTGCTATTCAGATAGCCCATGGCAGGAATGACTCTCGTCAGTTCAGCTCTCGAGTCGCCTGAGTGCCGCATAGTTTTATATGCATCAACTCACTCACTTTATTGCAACATCTGGCCCGTCGACATGTGCCTATTGTACTGTGCAGCTCATTCCACATCAAATATGCACAGAATAACTGCCAAAAGTTACCTACTTAAATGTTGCTCACCTGTGAGCCCCAGGAATATGACCTCAAATGGCTTTCCTATACAATTTTCAATTGTAGTCGGCCAGCGGGGCATATAATTCTATTAACAACTGACTATTATTAATAATTGATATTGGTGAACATATGAATAATTATTGGCATTATTGGCATGGCAGGGTATTTTATGTTTAGTGTTTAAAAGCTGTCAGAAAATAAGTTAGAAAATATATAAAATCCAATTTGTAAAAAAACAGTTGAACTACTTTATCATTGCGACAAAATTGTAGAAAGTTTTAGTTGTATATATCTGTATATATATTTTGCTAAATACCATAACGGTTACCAAAGGTTCCATCATGACTAGGCGAATGCTTGCACAAACTGCGGAGAGGCTGCGCAAACTGTGCAGAAGAGCGGTGAAGCCCTTGACGAATCAATGGAACGTCTCCATGAGCTCCAAGTCTTCCATTGTGGCCATGTCCAAGTTTGAGCCGAAAACGCCCTTGCCCTATAAGCTGCTAAGCGAGCGGGTCGACTGTGTCATAAGTCGTCTGAAGCGTCCATTGACTCTGTCGGAGAAAGTGCTCTACTCCCACTTGGACAGTGCCGGCGAACAGGATATCAAGCGCGGCGAGTCCTACCTCTTGCTGCGCCCGGATCGTGTGGCCATGCAGGATGCCACCGCTCAAATGGCTCTGCTGCAGTTCATTTCATCTGGCCTGAGCAAGGTGGCGGTGCCGTCGACCGTGCATTGCGATCACTTGATCGAGGCACAGGTGTGCGGCGAGCAGGATCTGAAGCGCGCCAAAGACTTGAACAAGGAGGTATATGACTTCTTGGCCTCTACCAGCGCCAAGTATGGCCTGGGCTTCTGGAAGCCAGGCAGCGGCATCATTCACCAAATCATTCTCGAGAACTACGCCTTTCCAGGCCTGCTCATGATAGGCACCGACTCCCACACGCCCAACGGCGGCGGTCTGGGCGGCCTTTGCATTGGTGTGGGCGGGGCGGACGCTGTCGATGTAATGGCAGGCATGCCCTGGGAACTGAAGTGTCCCAATGTGATCGGCGTCGAATTGACTGGCAAAATCAACGGCTGGACCTCTGCGAAGGACGTCATCCTCAAGGTGGCCGACATCCTAACCGTCAAGGGCGGCACTGGCGCCATCATTGAGTATCATGGGCCGGGTGTCGAGTCCATTTCCTGCACTGGCCAGGCGACCATATGCAACATGGGAGCAGAGATTGGGGCAACTACTTCGCTCTTTCCCCTAAATGAGCGCATGGTCGCCTACCTCTGCGCCACGGGCCGAAGCAATATCGCTGAAGAGGCCACCAAATACAAGGAGAAGCTTTTGACGCCAGACAAAGACTGCAAGTACGACAAACTCATTAAGATCAACCTGGACGAGCTGGAGCCGCTGGTGAATGGACCGTACACGCCCGACTTGGCGCATCCCATAAGCAAGCTGGGTGAGAACTCCAAGAAGAATGGATATCCCATGGAAATCAAAGTGGGTCTGATTGGATCCTGCACCAACTCATCGTACGAGGACATGGGCCGCTGTGTCAGTATCGCAAAGGACGCCCTCAGCCATGGTCTCACATCCAAGGTACCCTTTAATGTCACGCCCGGGTCTGAGCAAATTCGAGCGACCATTGACCGTGACGGCATGATCGAAACATTCAACAAATTTGGCGCGACGGTGCTGGCCAATGCGTGCGGGCCATGCATCGGCCAGTGGGACCGCAAGGATGTGAAGAAGGGCGAGAAGAACACCATTGTCACCTCGTACAATCGCAACTTCACAGGCCGCAACGATGCCAATCCGGCGACCCATTGCTTTGTGACTAGCCCTGAGATGGTAACAGCGCTATCCATTGCGGGTCGCCTGGACTTTAATCCATTGAAAGATGAGCTGAAAGACTCCAAGGGAAAGGGGTTCAAGCTGAAAGCGCCTGAAGGCGAGGAGCTGCCCTCGAAGGGCTTCGATCCCGGGCAAGACACCTACTCCGCCCCCCCGGCCGACGGCAGTAAGGTGAAGGTTGCTGTAGACCCCAAATCTAAGCGTCTGCAGATCCTGGAGCCCTTTAAGAAGTGGGACGGAAAAGATTATATAGACCTCACAGTGCTCATCAAAGTCAAGGGCAAGTGCACCACGGATCACATTTCCGCAGCCGGGCCCTGGCTCAAGTATCGCGGTCACTTGGACAACATCTCGAACAACATGTTCATTGGGGCCGTGAATGCCGAGAACAACGAAATGAACAAAATCAAGAACCAGCTCTCCAACGAATTTGCCGGCGTTCCAGACGTGGCCCGGGACTACAAGGCCAAAAATGTCAAGTGGGTGGCCGTAGGCGAGGACAATTACGGCGAGGGCTCCTCTCGCGAGCACGCCGCTCTCGAGCCACGTCATCTGGGTGGAGTTGCCATCATAGTCAAATCCTTTGCCCGTATCCACGAGACGAATCTGAAGAAGCAGGGCCTGTTGGCACTCACCTTTGCCAATCCCAGCGACTACGATAAGATTCAGCCCAGCAGCAAAATATCGCTGCTCAATCTGAAAGACATGGCTCCCGGCAAACCCATCGACTGCGAGATCAAGAACGGCGGCAGCGCGGACAAGATCCAGCTCAAGCACACCTTCAATGCCGAGCAAATTGAATGGTTTAAGGCTGGCAGTGCTCTTAACCGAATGAAAGAGAAATTAAAGTAAACACCCTTTCAAGTGTAATGATAATTAAGTGTTTGTTTGTTTGAAATGTAAAGTAATAAATGTATTTCATCATGTATAAAAAGATTATAGAAATATGGATTTTATTCAACTATGCAAGGGAGAGTCACATGAATAAAGTAACTGCATTGCAGATAAATAGTTAAATTAAATCATATTTAGTTCATCTCAGTGGAATCCCTCCTGGCACGTGTACAATAAGCAACGATTATCAGAAACGTTGCCAACGCTGTGCCAGAGCTGTGAAACAAAGAGGGAGATGCAGCGAGAGCTAGAGAGTGAGAGAGAGATTGTATATGAGATGGCATAGAAAATTATTTGCTGCTTTTAATTAGTGCCAAAAAGTCATTCAGGAAATCCAGAGAGCTAACAAAAGGCCATGGCCAGGGGGCAGTAACACCACAGGACACAGAACAAGTTCAGCCACCATGTCTATGGCAATATGCAGCGAGATGTGTAGATATACATATATTTGTATCACCCGAAATGTTGCAGCTGCGCCTCTGTTGTTGCTGCTGCTTTTTATTGGATTATTTGCACAAACCCAAACCGTTCCATGCCCGATGTCCGACATTCAACTCATGGTGGCCGTGGCCTGTGCTAAATCATTGCAATTTGTGCTGCCTATTTCGAAAATGTTCAATTATTAACTCATGATAGGCTGCTGGCCATGAGAGAGACAGCAGCAGCAACAGGAATAGCAACAGCAGCAGCTGCACAGCAAGCAACAGTGATGAACGTTCATAAAAGTAGAAAAAGAAAACCAAAATATGTAATCTCAAATATTAATATGATGAACGTTCATAAAAGTAGAAAAAGAAAACCAAAATATGTAATCTCAAATATTAATATTAAAACTTCAGTAATCCGAAGAACCGATCCGAATACGGATCCTAAGTTTGGATTCCTTTTTTCTGCGATTGCCATTTAATAATAAATTAATAGTTAACCAAGATTTGAGTGCTACAAAACTATAAAGGTTACCTTTCTAGCTAGAAATGCAATCACGCGCAACTCTGATAAACAATCTAAGCTGCTTGCAGTGCGTCTTTCTATGGCTGTCAAAGCCATCAAGCTGAGTTTTTTTCTCAAATTGCTTTCAGTTCAGCCACAGACAAGATTCACACACACTCTCATCGTTCTATGCAGCAAATGTCAGACATGAATTTCAATTTGACTAAAACATATTTACGAATATTTCTCAGCTGAAGCCAGATGAATTGAAAACGAAAATTGTAAATTCTTCATTGCACTTAACTGAATTTCTTTTCAATGCCTACTCCGTTTATGGATATTTTATAATGCAATGAGAGCGTATATCTTTGTTAGCATTGATGACTGCAATCTGCTCAAATCTTTTGAAAATTGAACATTCTGGTTATTATTTCATTGTAATACTATTTCAGTTGCTTTTCAATTGAACATTTTGTTAAAAGGTCAAGAAGTTTAATTGTTGCTTGCTCGAAATATTCTTCAATTTTGTGTTAAATTATTGACTTGCCAAAGTTAAGTTTACGATATGCGAGGCAGTTTTATATTTTTTTATCATATATCTGCAATACACTTCATATGAAGTAATAAATATATTTAATATTAATACATTTCCCTAATTCACAAAAGATTTTGTGATCAACATACACTCGATCAGGATCAACTCTTTTATGTAAATATCTATATCTGAATTTACCAAGAGCGTGAAGCAGCTGTTGAATAAGGGCCATGTCATCGAGAATCAACAATCATATCGCTAAGCTGACAAGCAAAGCAAATTACACACTTGGTTCCACCGATAAGCGTAAATCACGCAAATGACAAGTGGCAATAACATCGAAGCACCATAAAATAAAATCCGTACGCAAGTATACAAAAAAAAAAAAAAAAAAAAAAAAAAAACAAACAAAAACAAAAATCCAAACACTCAACACTTGGCCAACGCACATAAATTGCATTTTAGCCGCTGGCGAGGTAAACAGCCGCAAATGCCACAAAATGAGAGAAGAATCTTGTCGAGGGGAGAGAAAATAAGCCAAAACTCAACAATAATCGGAAAATTTTATCCACACTCACATAAACACTTTGTATGTGTGTGTGTGTGTGTGTGGGTAAATCAAAGAAACAAATAAAATGGGCAAATACAAGCAGAAAATCCATAGCACACACACACACACACACACACACATATGCAGTTGGTGTGAGCTTGGGGTGAAATGAAAGAACGTTTTGAACAGCTCGAATTAAGTTAAGCACTTTTATTTATTATTAAAAAAGTTTCAAGCTGCCAGCGTGCAAAATCTGTGTGGGTAGAGAAATCAGCAAAATCTGCGCATAATGCTAAGAAAATCCCAAATTTATCGTATCACTTAGAGTGAGTGTCATACGGGGGAGATGGAGTGCCATACAGAACCCCTCGCCCAAAACCGAAAGGGGTTAAAATGCGCATTATGAACACATCGCATGTGTGCGACTTCGACTTCGACTGCGACTGTGTCTGTGTCTGTATCTGTATGAATATATGAGCGTATGTGTATTTGCATTCATAATATAACTGTTGATTATTGCGCCAACACGCACTTGGTGTAAGTGAAGCAGCAGCAACAGCAACAGCAGCAACGGCATCATCCAAAGAGCTCTGTGCTCGGCGCTCAGCGCGTATGCGCAATATTATTAGATATTGAAAGCAGCCATCGATGGCAACGACGCGTCGACAACGCCCGCTGCCAAGAGCAATTGAAAGCAGCAGCAATGCCAACATATGAATTTTTTCTTTCAAGAGCACAGCATCTCTGTCACAGCTTCAGCACCAAGCAGAAACATGTAAAAGATGAGAGAGGAGAGAATGACCTGTTCAAGCAATACCCTGCAGAGTATAGTATAATAAACTTCAATATGATAATAATTATATAAGAATATTATAGACTTAAAGGTTTATACTGAATTTCTTTTTTGTTTTTTTTTTTCTTTTTGTTTTTCTGTTTCAAGTTTTATGTTCTTATTTTACAACTGATGTCTGTACATGTTATACAAAAACTGGCATAAGAAATCCCACATCAGTCAGAGCTATCCGATTTCATTTGCTTATCATGATTATAGGGCATGAAGAGCAGATGAAGGCCTGGCTTATCTTGTCGGGCGCATTTCTTTCCTAGATGCAATGCTAAATTATTGCTTATTATTTATTAGTATAATGGCTTTAAAGTGCAATTGCTGAAAGATGCTCAAATTGAGAAAAATTTGGAAATATTGACATCATTTAGAAAAGTAGAAATCAGTTTATATCGGAAAACTTAACACCTACAACTGATGAAGTAGAGTTTGAAGCTCTGCAGCCTAAAAAGAGAAACTTATCCTTTCGAAATGTTAAAGTTTGGCATGTAAACTGAATCGTCATGATATCTCATGCACTCCATCTGGTGTAGTAGCACTCCCTTTGATTACCCCGCTGAAGCTTAGAATCTCATGTCTCTTGCCCGCTGCCTCTGTGTCTTTTGCGACCACTTATCGTCCGGCCAATTTCAAAATCAAATCCCACAAATTCACAACCAACACGATGAAAAAATAGTAAAGAATTCAACAAAAAACAAAAAAGCAAAAGAAAAAGACGAAAATGCAACGAAATTGCCAGAGCCAACCGAAAATCTAATAAAAGAATAGCTCAAAATCGGTGTGTAAAAATCAAATAAACGCTGCAACTGCAATGCCAACTGGCTTTTTCTTCTGAAAAGTTAGTTTTTCGCTTCGCTTCTTTTTTTTTTTTTTTTTTTTGTTTTTTTGTTCTTGCCCGACGCCAACTTTTGTGCATTTTTAAATGGCAAAGCCGTTGGCGCAAAAACCATTGGAAACACATGTCCAGCAAACACAGAATGAGCACTGAGCCAAGGAGAGGGCAGGGACAGAACTAGACGATGGAAATGGAGAGTATGGCGAGGAGCAGCACAAATGTTTGTGCGCGTTGGTTTGTTGGTTCTTGGTATTTTTGGCCATTACATTAAGTTTGCTATCTCTTAGTCTCTCTGTGTATGTGTGAGAGAATTCGCCTCGTGCCCTTTTCCCATCTTTCCTTTTTTTTTTTTTTTCTTTTTCCCTCTCACTTGCCACATTCATACATATCAGCATTAAGTGGGGGCTCTTTGTGTGTGTGTGTGTGTGTGTGTGTGTGTGTGTGTGTGTGTGTGTGTGTGTGTGTGTGTGTGTGTGTGTGCATCTGTATCTTTAACTGTGTTTGCGTTAGTGCTTGCTCTTGCTAGATGGCAGCTTGCAGCGCCTGGGCAACGGCTGCCTCTAATGGCCAGCGATTCGTAATATTTTTAATATTTGCTCAATAAAATGTCTGACAATTTTGTCGTTGGCACTTAAACTCATTACATTTATTTGTTTGTTTGCCTCTTTGGCTTGACCAGATAATCCGATTTGTTCTGAGAGCGAAACTATGCGATACAAATAAGTTTGCTTTTGCATACATATGTATCAAGTCATAAAGATACTCTGTAAGCAGTCCTAAAATATGTTTTAAAATTAAAATTATTATTTATTTATCTTTTCTTTTAATAATTTAAATAGTTTAATTTTTTATCATTTAAAATAACATTTTTGATTCATGTTTCTTTTTCAAATTAAATTAATGTTGTATACTTATTAATATAAATATTATAGATAAATAATTTATTCGAAATTCGATTAAATTGGAAATATAAAAAAACTCAATTTAATTTAAAAAAGATTTGCTTGTGAATATTTTTCCTTTGTTTATATTTATTAATAACATATATAATTTATATGTACATATCTTTGAAATACACGCAAATCAAATTTTACTCTAGACCCAATATACTCGCTTGTGAGTGGTGCGCGGTGAACAATGTAGTTGGGATATAACAATAACGTGAATCCTCGCATTATTCTTCATATGGCATGTGGTAATCCTTTTTGTAGTTGCCGCAAATCCTGTTGCTCTGGCTGTTTGGCTCTGTGGCAAGTCATAAAGTTTAATTTAGTTTTAAGCTTTTGAACTGGAAAATTGCATGACCGAGCTGAGATCTGCGGAGAGCAGGAGCTCACTTACTTTTTAGCACACACATACGCAAAAACACACAAACACACACACACACATACATACATGCACAGATTCATGTGCATGCATACGTTGTAGTGTGTGTACTTGAGGCAAACGCGACAACAACAGCAAAAGCAATGATGACCACAAATGTCAGTCAGGGCCGCCTCAGCATGACGTTTCATGCGCCATTTGAACGGGACACCAGTCCGTGCAATGAAAATTGACAGCGCCTTTGTGAGAACGCACAGCAATAGCCGCAGAATGCCTGCAGAATGAAGAGTGAGACAGAGAGTAAGTGCGAGAGAGATGGTTGCATTGCTTGCTGCTTGCTGCTGGCTGCTCTAAAATTAACACACGTTTAATATGCAAGTCGTGCATAAATTTTCGTGCTGCCATTTTGTGCTCAGTGCATGCAGTTTGCTTGTCCGAGAGCTTTATGCTTTTTAATTTACCATCAGACGTCAAGCCAACAAGGACGACAAGGACCACGACATTGCGGGCGACATGTCAGCGCCACAGAAGCGCTCGCGTAGTCATACTCAGCTCCAGCTCCGTTCGAGGCAATCATGGACATTGGCTGCCCTTCGCTCTCTCTCTCTCTCTCTCTCTATCTCTCACTCTCTCTCTCTCTCTCTCTCTTGCTTCTGTACTTTTCAACGCAATTTTTTCTGCTGAGGCTGTCTACCCTGCCTCTACAGTCTGTGTCTGCGGTTTTCTTGTTGCTGGCATACGTGCAATTGCTGGCGGCGGCTCGTTATCGTCATTATCATGGCCAGCATTAATGTTGATGCGCTTTAATTGGCAATTCAGTTGATGCAAGTCGCCGACCCAGGCACAAGTCAAAGCATCCACCTCCCCACATCCTGCGCGGCCAATAGCCTGACAAGTGCACGCTCCCATAGCCAACGAGCGTAAATTTTATAATTTCATTATAAATGTCCGTTACGCCCCACGGGCAATCAGTGCTTGCATTTATTAAAGTCAGCAACACTATAGTGGCCATAATCATTTAAATCCGGCATGCGATGTATCACATCTAAGGAACCAATCCACACTAACAAATGGAATAGGAGAAAATGTTTCTTGTGTTAGTATGTACTATGGAATGTCGGAAAGAATTCAAAACTTTGCTAGGTGTTCCAGAAATAGGGTTAATGTAGGAGCTTGCGTTTACGACCAGTTCTTGAATTCCCACATAGTTACGTAATTATCATGCTCGTTAACTTAAAAATAGAGTAAATTAAGTTGACAACTCTTCTCTCATTTGTGCACTCATTCACAAAAGTGAACTGATATGCATACATCAAAGAAGCAGCGAAAGTTATAAAGAATATCAGCTCTTTGCGTGGATGACGGTATTTCTTAGACAGGCTGGGTATCTGCTTATTGTTTTTTTTTTTGTTTTCTTTGTAATCATATGATTTATTTACATGGCTTAATTGCAAAACTCTTTGACCTTAAAAATTTTAATTTAAATTGTACTTTGATAACTTTGACTGATTCATTTGTAATTCTTTTTTCGCTACGCATCACTTGTCGGCCCAAAAATAGATGCTAATTTAAATGGGAGCCTTCATTTTGTGGTTCTATTTGCAAACGCGGGCTGCTGATGCCCGCAAATATTGTTATTGCCATTGTTATGGCTGAAAGCTATCGGCCCCAAGCAGAACACGTGCCCGCTGATTGATTTCGAAATAGAATGTCAATAAAAAACAAACAGTAGAATTTAAATGTGGACGAGGGAAAGAATTTAAATAAGCAGCCAAGCATCAAATTAAACAAAATCACGGTCCCATTGAAATATGCACACATGCTCAATGCTGCGAGGTGCAAAAAAAAAAAAAAACCGAAATGAAGGAAATGAAATGCCAAACAGGCAAAGTTTCCGTTTCCTCATACCTAGCGGTGTGCTTCTTGTGTGTATGTGTGTGCATTGACATTGAAAAACAGTTGGGTAAAGGAACAAAAAAATATATATATGAAAATATACATTATGCGAGGAAAAAGTTAGCTATGCTGAAAACTTTTCGGATGCTGGGCTCTGAAAGTGAAAAGTAAATTTACGCAAAAGTGTCTAAAATGCAGAGTGAAAAATGTTGAGATATTCCTGAGGGCGACTGGTATAGGGAGGAGTTAACTGGCAAAAGAATATGAAATGACAAAAAATGCGAAATGAAACGGAAGTTCAGGCTGATTTGTTTGCAAGCAAAGTCAGCAGCAGCAGCAGCAGCAGCGGCAGCAGCAGCGGCAGCCATTTTCAAGCGGAAGCGGAAGCTGCGTTTCAATCGTGCGCCTGATGAAGTTACCAGCAGCAACAACAAATTCACAACCACACACATGTCACACGGTGAGCTTATGAGTGAGCACAAATAAATTTAGCATAACAATACTTGGCAATTTGTACATAAGAAGGCGTCAACGCGTCGTATGCGTATTCCGCTTACGATTTCAATATAATGGCCATAAATTTGGCCAACTTTTAAGCATTGTGCGAAGTCAACGGTATGCGTTGAATTCCCTCAATGCATTTGAAACGTTTGCCGCAAATCTTAAACGCATTTCATATTCATTGTGTTGATTCATGGCCAGACACTGCGGTCCTTAATGGTGCAGTAACGTAATTAAAAAAGGCATTGCGGCGACAACACTTTTTATTTTGGTTTTCGTTGATATATCAAACACACACACACATACACACACACACACACAAATTCGTTCACTTTAAAATGACATTTGCAGCACTATGACAATACCCTCGAACGGAGTGGAGCTCCAGTCGTAGGGCTCGCTGCCTGCAGCAGTAGCGTGCGAATTGATTGCAATTGTTGAGTTGATTGGCAGGCGAAATATGCACATGCTTGCACACATATACACCAGTACACATATATATATATATATATATATATATATATATTTATATATATATATACATGCATACAAATGTATGTATGGTGTCCCTGTATGCGCCACTCTCAAATAAAATCGGCGCTTTGTGGTTTTCATTGTTATCCACTTTTTTCACTGTCTGCAGTTGCTGCTGCTGTTGTAAAAATTTTTCATCCATTTATTTTAGCTTGTCGTTGAAATTAAGTCCGTTTTATCTCTCTCTCCACTTTTCTTTATATTTATTTTGTTACTTGTTGAATTTATCTAAAATTTTTTTACAGCTGCTTTTAGCACGCATCAATTGAAACATAAAACAATAAGTTTTCGCTAGATAAATATTTGGCATTAGCTCCTTTATTTACTTGATTCACTGCACAAAATTATTGAATGTAGCTAAGGGCTAAGTATTTGTAATTATTTCGCAAAAGTTGGTGAAATCACAGTAATGCTCTAATTACTATGTGGATCTCCCAACTGTAGTGTATTATTTTTGCTTTACTTGAAAAATTTCATAGCTAAAAACAATTTTTTTTTTTATTAAATACGTATTATAATTTGCTTATATATCAGAGAGAAATTATGTGAAAACTCAGAGAAAAAATATAGGTTTATATCAAATTTATTTAATTATATAATGAAACCCGAGTATATTGGTTTTATGTAATTATCATTTATACTTACTTCCTTACTTACCTTACTTAATCTATGAGGTATACTCATCTTCATTAACTATATTCTTAATAAATTGAAATAAAACCTTTATAATTATTAAGTTGAAACGAGCATTGCGTAGTCTCTTGCGCCCAACTGTTGTTTTTCGTTAGCTTTTGTAATAAATAAAGATGTTTTAAAAGTTTTTTTTTACAGAATACCGAGAGGCTTTTAGACGCACACAAAAATATCATCAGTAAAAATTAATCAGTTTATATTTTGTTTTTTTACAATTACGACCGGCCTAAAAAATTCAAACTGTGTGTGAAGTGAAAGAAAAAAAAAATAAATAAAATTAAATGAACTGGGTCGCTAAAAATCTCTGTCGAGATTGAGAGTTTTTTTCCGAGCAGTACTCTTTATAGTTTTCAGTAATTTATACAGAATTGATTAAAAATAAAAAATCATTATTCATAAATAATTTAAAAATAAATAACTTTAATTTTGATTTTTTCAAATTATTGATTATCTTTAAATACTTAAAAAAAAAAAATTTTTTTTTTTACATTATTTATTGTAAAGAATATTATTTACATTATTAAATCATTAACGATGTTGTTGTTGTCATTTATGAATGTTGGTAGATTCACAGTTCCGGGGATTTGGTTCGTTCTGGATATCTCCAAGTCACGCACCCCTAGCCACAGATCTCCTACTTGATTTTCTTTGTTTTTTTGTTCACTTTAAAATATTAAAATTAATAATAAATGTGGACAAATGAAGTCCGTTTTAGTGCCCTTTTTGTTGCTATCATACAAATTTGTTGTGTTCATTAAAAGCAAAGCAGATCCTACCGAAAGTCCCTCCAGGGAGCAGCCCTAATGCATTTACACACTTTCCATTCCCGGTTGTTGTCTCTGTCCTCCATCTCATTTGCTTCTATCTGGATCTCTTTCCATGGCTGAGTTTGTTATGTTGTTTGGTCATTTATGCATTTAGCGTTTGCTTCTCTCGCATTCTGTTTGGCATTTTAACTCTCATTCACTTCGCTTTTCTGCCAAATTAAATTTTATTTAACTGTTATGCATGAAATTGGTTGCGATTTTCATAGCATTTTTATGTTTCAGTTCAGCGTCTGTCCCATGCACAGACATCCACATGGATAAGAATTGCCGCTAATTTATTTTTAAATTATTTAACAATTTTGAACTGGCAGCCACTGCTGGCGCCAACTCGGAAAGCGGAATATTTGTACGGCTGCCAGAACAATCTAATTAGATGCTGCCACGAACTGAAGCTGAGCAGGAGTTGGACAAAGGAAGACGCTGATGTTGATGCTGATGCTGATGCTGACGACGATGCCAATGCCGATTTGCTTTATGCCACTTGCCTTGGCAACAGTTGTCGTTTATGGATGCCAAAAAGAGAATTTTGGCAGGATAGCCAGCCAACCACTCCGAGAAAGGGGAGACAAATGGCTTAGGAGGCCACACGAAGGGCGGAAGCTCTTCGGCTTCCACAAAAATTGGCTTCAACAAAATGCGACTCTTGGCTAATAGTTTTTGCCTATGTGCATAATTGTGCAAAACACATAAATTTAGTTGTTTACGATGATTGTACAAAAATGTAGCAGAAGCTAAATAATTAAATTCAGAGCTGTAATCTAGCTAAGATATGAGAAAATTTTATAAATGAATTGGCAATGATTAAAGTATAATTTGTGCTTCGAAATTATAAATATAATTAACAATAAAATAGTAAAATAAAAAAAAAAACTTATTTCGACTATCGGTTATTGCCAGTTACATACATTAAATAAATAAATAAAGAGCACAGAATTTTGTAAAAGAGAAAAATATAATTTTTTGTCTATTGCGGCTCTCTCGTTTTGTTTAATTGTATTTCCATTTTTGATAATAAATTATCTGATATAAAATGTGCAGTCAGAACTGTTTAGTGCTCAGTTGGAACTGAGTAGTTAACAAGTATATAAAATATCAAAATGCGACTGCTTCAGCTGTTTTTGCTGCTTTTGGCCAGCTTAAGCCAAGTGCGGGCCTACTCCTATCTGGTGATATCAAACACGGCGGCCAAGTCGCATTTCTATGTGGGTCAGGCGTTGGCCAAGGGTCTGGTTGCCGCAGGACATGAAGTGACGATGGTTTCTCCGTTTCCGCAAAAGAAGCCCCTCAAGAATTACATCGATGTGGCAACTCCGAGCATAATACCAGCCATGGAAGGTAGCTATCAATGGATTACGCCTCTGTTATCAATTGTTAGCAACGCGATAATGATGAGCCAGCAAAACGGGCAATGGTGAAATTTTGTAACTAATTGAAAATTCATTTTATGCTTATTCTTTCAGTTAACAAGGCCAGAATATTTGAGATCACCAAAATACCTATTGTATTCCGCGTCCCTTTCATGCATGCCATGGGCCTCAATCTTACCCGCGCTTTTCTAAAAGAGCCGGCAGTTCAATCGCTTATTGCAGAGAATCGCACCTTCGACGCGGTCATCTGTGAAATCTTCATGAACGACGCACACTATGGCTTTGCGGAGCACTTCAAGGCGCCACTGATAGCGTTTAGCTCCTTTGGCGCCTCCTCTTGGAGCACTCCGCTAGTTGGCACGCCATCACCGCCCTCCTATGTGCCCCACTTTCTACTCCAGTTTAGCGATCGCATGAGCTTTATGGAGCGTGCTGAAAATCTGTTATTCATGATCTTCGAGTACATCTACCATACGTTTTTCTATTTGCCAAAGCAGGAGCAGATCTATAAAGAGTATTTTCCTCACAACAAACAGAGCTTTGATGAAATGCGCAGAAATACGGCTCTGGTGCTCCTCAACAATCACATTTCCCTAGGCTTTCCCCGGCCTTATGCACCTAACATGATCGAAGTGGGCGGCATGCACATCAATCGCAAGCGCCAGCCACTGCCCCAAGACATTGAGGATTTCATCAAGGGTGCCAAACATGGTGTAATCTACTTCTCAATGGGCTCAAACTTGAAGAGTAAAGATCTGCCACAAGAAAAACGTCAGGCTATAATTGAAACCTTTGGCAAGCTCAAGCAGCGAGTGCTGTGGAAATTCGAGGACCCCAATTTGGTCGGAAAACCAGAGAATGTCTTCATCTCCGACTGGTTCCCACAGGACGACATATTGGCGCATGAGAATGTGATACTGTTCATCACACATGGCGGTCTGCTAAGCACCACTGAATCCATTTATCACGGCAAGCCTATTGTGGGCATTCCCGTCTTCGGCGATCAGTTCGTTAACATGGCTCGTGCCGAGCAGTTGGGTTATGGAGTTACAGTCTTATTTGAAAAGCTGACAGCTGAGACGTTCCAGCATGCCATTAACAGGATTCTCAACGATCCGTTCTACGCCCAGCAGATGCGTGAGATGTCCACCCGATTCCGAGATCAGCATGAAACGCCACTGGAACGGGCTGTCTACTGGGTGGAGCACGTGACAAGGCAGAAGGGCGCCAAGTATCTAAGGAGCGCTGCGCAAGATTTGAACTTCGTTCAGTACCATAATTTGGATGTCTTTGCTATGATCATTGGTGGATTAAGCTTTATTGCATTTGCTACTGTTTATTCATTGACGGCGGTCATCAAATTTATACGCCAAACACTGCGAAGCAAATCCGGGAAAATGAAACAAAATTAAGTTGAGTAAGTAATTATAGATCTTTCGAAATGTGATGCGCGGTATATATATTAAGAAATGTTTTGAAAAATGTATATTGGCAAAAAAAGGCAATACATATTCCTAAGCTCAGTTTTCTGTTGTATATTCGTAGCAAAATAATAAATAAAAAATTATATAAATTATTATTTTTACAAGCAAATGTAAATTAAGTATTGTGAAATATGTTTATCTGTTCAGAAAGAAATGAATGCTCATTAATCAATATAAATTTATATACATATTTATATATTCACATTTATATGTAAATATGTATATGTGCATTGATATAAATGTGCATACTATAAGTACGCCAAACACTTGTGCATGCAAAATGCGTTCACATTTGTATACAGATATTTCGCTCTTTCCGAAGAGCAAATGCAAAAGCGATAACAACTGTGAGCGAGAGAGAGAGAGAGAGAGCGAGAACGAGAGCCAGAGCGCGAGCTAAGAGAACTTGTAACTGTTTAGACTGGACTGTTCGTATGTACACACATACGCATACATAGATATATATACATACATATATACAAAGGGCAATCAGAAAATATATGTATGTAACTTATTTCATAACATAACAACGAAGTTCGTACAACTGCATACATAATTAAACATATTTACATACATATATACATGGCTGTGTATATTTATTGACATCAATTAATATGATCAAACGAATTGAAGTGATTTGTTTGGTCTCTCTGCAAGCTCTCACGACCGGCGACGCTTCGCGTTACGAATAGCAAACGAAGTAAGACTGACAAAAGAGCAAAGCACTCACTCAGCATGACAAGCAGGCAGGCAAATACACTACAGTCATGCTTGAGCGCAGTCAGTGGCATACCATATCTGTAACTGGTAAATGTCCCAGTATTGTGATTAAACTTTAAAGTGCTTCGATAGCAGTTGTGTTTGTTCTGTTCGAGTCATGCTGACGAGTCAAGCTGCTCGCACTATGTAATTTGGCAAATGTGTAGCGTATTTAGAATGTCGCCGTGGCTGGACTCTAGAACTCGACAGCTCGCCTGACGCTTTATTTACCGAAATGTTGGGAGAATTGCGTTAGTTGGAATCGAGTTAGCAACGCGTGTGGGTCGCGTATGGAATCGATCGTATAATAAGCCGGTGCTCAAAGTGACTTCAAAATAAATCATTAGTTGCTACTATTATTAGTTGTATATAATATATTGTGATTAAGAACAGTAACTATCAGAATGTCCCCCTCTGACCACAAAACCAGTTTAACATGCCTCGCTCTGATCTGTCTGCTGAGCAGTGTGACGGCCTATAATTATCTCCTGGTACTGCCCACTGTCGCACGTTCCCATTACAATGTGGGCTCCGCGCTAGCTAAAGGCTTGGCGGCTGCTGGTCATCAGGTGACCCTGGTCTCGCCCTTTCCCCTAAAGAAGCCCATCAAGAATATTAACGATTTGCCAGTTCCCAGCATTCTAAAAGCGATGAGCGGTAAGTAAGTCCACAACGGATCGATCAACTCTCGTAAACTTGTCAATAAATCGAGAAAATACAACATGTAACGTATTACTAATTAAATACAAAGTGTTATATACAGCTGTGTAAACGGGCTCTGATAACTTGTTAATAGGATCAAAGTATAGTCATTACGAAAGTAAAAAAATGCGAGCTTGGCAATTACTTCAGCTTTTTACCAGTTGCTCAAGTATTTTCATTCCGTTGAAAGAATTTTGCTAAAATGAATATAGAAAGAGCAGAATGGTCGCTGATAAAATCGTATCATCAATCTAAACTGAAATTGTCAAAATATGCAAATTATAAAAATTATATATAAAGAAATCCATTTTGTTGGCAACATGAAATAATTTCACATTTCTTATTTTCCAGGCGATTTGGGCGGCCTTCTTGAGAAATCGCAAAAGCCGATAATACAACAAATCCTTGGATTCTATTCCATGGGTAAGATAATATAAAATAATCACTGATCGTTACTCATCTTTTACTTATGAATATTTTTAATTGTCTAATACATTTTCTCAGGGTTACGCATAACGGAAACCTTGCTAAAGGAACCGAAAATCCAGCAACTACGCAAATCCAATCAGACCTTCGACGCTGTCATCAGCGAGGTGTTCCTCAATGAGGCTCAGTTCGGTCTGGCGGAACACTTTAATGCGCCGCTCATTGGACTTGGCACCTTTGGTGCCATTAGCTGGAACACTGATCTGGTAGGTAGTTAAGGTTGTGTGAACACGAATTAAGCCGGCTCACAGTTACTCTGCCTTATCAGGTTGGCTCGCCATCTCCGCCCTCCTATGTGCCTCATGCGCTGCTCAAGTTCTCGGATCATATGTCGCTGGTTGAGCGCGTCATCAACTTCGCCTTCCTCAACTACGAGTATATCTTCATGAAACTGTACTATTTGCCGCAGCAGGAGGTACTCTATGCCAAGTACTTCCCCGAAAACAAGCAGAACTTCTACGACATGCGCAAGAACACGGCGCTGGTGCTTCTCAACCAACACGTCTCCTTAAGCTTTCCCCGTCCCTACTCGCCCAACATGATCGAAGTGGGCGGCATGCACATCAATCGCAAGCGCCAGCCGCTACCCCAAGACATTGAGGATTTCATCAAGGGTGCCAAACATGGAGTCATCTACTTCTCAATGGGCTCAAATTTGAGGAGCAAGGATTTGCCACTGGCAAAGCGAGCGGCTCTTATTGAAACCTTTGGCAAGCTCAAGCAGCGAGTGCTGTGGAAGTTTGAAGAGTCGAATTTGGTTGGAAAACCAGAAAATGTCTTCATCTCCGACTGGTTCCCACAGGACGACATATTGGCGCATGAGAATGTGATACTGTTCATCACACATGGCGGCCTGCTGAGTACCACTGAATCCATTTATCACGGCAAACCTTTTGTGGGCATTCCCATCTTCGGCGATCAGTTCCTAAATATGGCTCGTGCCGAACAGAATGGCTACGGCAAGACTGTGAGCTACGAGGAGCTGACAGCCGAGCGGCTGTTAACAGCCATTCAACAGCTTCTGCAGGATCCTCAAGCCAAGCAACTGGTCCATGACATGTCCGCACGCTATAAGGATCAGCCACAGCTGCCACTGGAGCGTGCCGTCTTCTGGGTGGAGCATGTCAGCCGGCATAAGGGCGCGAGGTATTTGCGCAGTGCCTCGCAGGATCTTGACTTTGTGCAGTATCACAATCTGGATGCCATGCTGATACTCTATGGCGGCATCTTGTTTGTGCTCTACTGTCTGATGCTATTCATACGTCTTATGTTCCGTGCTCTGCAGGAATTCTTCTTGGGACGCCAGGCGGCACAGTCTAAGCAGAAGCGTCACTAAGCTCAGCTCTTACTGAGGTCTGAATCTATATGTATTGTTACTTAAATTGTATTTGTATTGGTTTGGGTTAGAACTTTACGATGCTACTACGACTGAAGCTCATTTAAATTGTAGTCCGAGCTGCGGTAGTCGGCATCGAAGTTGTTAAAAAAAAATTGGAAAACATTTTTAATATACCTATCGATGTGTTTTTCGTCATCTCCAATTCGTATTATACCCTACTCTCAGTAAAAATAGGAAATTGGGGTATTATGGTTTGGTGAAAGTGTATGAAACACACTTCAACAGACGAGAAGGGTTTCTTAATGAATGTACATATATATATGTATTACATATATTAATTAGAATGTCAAGCTTGTGAATATTTCGTATTTGGCAAATAGTCACATCTAGATGTCAATTTTATGCTTATATTAAGAAAGAATTCTGAAAAGGCATTCAACATTTGATTTCTCACTGTAAATAGCCTACACTGTAGAGTTGGTTATAAGTAATATAAAGACAGGGTATCTCCTAGTCAGTCACTGCCAAATTGAGCTCTCTTGCTGCTTCGCTTTTTGGACTATGCGTTTTTGCCTGCATTTTCTTTGTTTCTTTCTTTGGCTAGTTGCACATAGTTAACGCTTCAGTTGTAAAAATGCGCATCAGCGCGTTCAATTTTTTAACAGTGAACCCAGCAGATGTAGAGCCACGGCCACGCCCACGCCCACGCTCACGCCCCCATCTGATGAAATGTCCCGTTCCGCGCTCAACGCTTTTATTTTCGCTTCGGCGCGCTTTTTTCGACAGTTGTTTGCCGGACGGGCATGGGCGCCGCTGAGTGCTGGGCCGGAGGGGCGATGTGGTGTGTGGGTTTGTGGGAGCGGCGTGCAAAAGGCGTGTAAAAGTTTTAGCACAACTTATTGAAACTGTTTTGGGCCATGGCCGTGCTGGAAAATCAACGTCCGCGCCGGAAATGTTGGCGGCTGTAATGGCGACGGCCGCATTAAAACTACAAGGCAAAATACAAAATAAAAAAAATTTGACCAGGAAAAAAAAAACAACGAAACAAAAGACGAAAAACGGCTGCGAAAACTATGGAAAAGTGCCGGCCAAAAAGAGGCAACTGTTGTTCTTCTTCTTTTATTTTACTTTTTTTTTCTTTTTGCGGTAGCCGTTGTTACTGGGCTTCCTGTTGATGCGCTTAACCGTTGAGCTCTCAAAATTATAATCTTTCAAATATTCATTAACTGTCCAGACAGTGCCTGAATAGGCTACTCTGCACTAAATATAGTCTTCTTCTATGACCTTTAGATATAATATTATAATTGTCGCAAGTTAGCAGTCTTCCTTACTTCACTACAGTCTGAATTAATTAAACTTTAATTTATTTATTAAATGGAAACTTTGTGCATCGTACGTAAGTATTTATGATTCTAAGGAAATAATAAAAGCGCTGATACTTATTATCATAGACAAATTGATTTGTCTCAGTAAAATTGCTCAAGCTTGTCGGGCCTTCCAGGGTATTCCCCAGTGAGTTGCACTCTCTAACTTGTTTGCAGTTCAGTGGTCATTGATGTAAATATGGAATGAATTTAAAGCGTTATTCTTTATTCCCGTCATGACCTCATTTTCTCCAATGGACTTCGAATAGTCTATTTTAAATGTATATTCAACTTTTGCTAAACAGTTTAAATACTATAATATATATATGAAACAATTTAATTTTGTTATGTGAAGCATCACACACAATTCTCTGGAGGTAATCAGGCATATAGTAAAAAAAAAAATATAAAGATTTTGTACATAACGATTTAAATAAAATGATCCTCATAGTTGTAGTACGAATACAACTGAGATGTAGTGTACATAAGCTTGTGCAAATCTCTCTTACTTTTTCGCTTATTTTGGATCACCTATTGAGTGACAGATGGGAAAAAACCAAATAAGAATATATGTATATATGTATATATGTATATATGTATATATGTATATATGTATATATGTATATATGTATATATGTATATATGTATATATGTATATATGTATATATGTATATATGTATATATGTATATATATTTATATGTATATATATTTATATGTTATATAAAACCCTGAACTTTATTCGAATCAGAATCAGTCGACAACAAGCCACAAGATGTTTAACTTCGTGGCGTTCATTTGTTTAATTTCCTGTGTTGCTGTTCTGGGCGTTGAGGTTGACTTGGAGCTAGGCCGCATACGTGGAGTTAATCTGACATCAAGACTAGGAGTGCAGTTCCATGCCTTCCGTGGCATACGCTATGCACAGCCTCCGCTGGCAGAGCTGCGCTTCAAAAATCCACAGCCTGTGAAGCCCTGGGCACCGGCCACCTTTGATGCTACTCAAGATGGACCCATGTGCCCACAACCGTGGAACAATATGACGGACGTGTCCGAGGACTGTCTGCGATTGAACGTTTATTCAAAAAATCTGAATACAAATGCGCGTCTCCCAGTCATTGTGTTCTTGCATCCAGGCGGCTTCTATGTCTTCTCTGGGCAGAGCAAGTACTTGGCCGGTCCGGCGCATTTCATGGATCGTGATTGCGTGTTAGTCACATTGAACTACCGCCTGGGAAGCTTGGGCTTTCTAGCCACTGGCAGCGCAGATGCGCCCGGCAATGCTGGACTCAAAGATCAGGTGATGGCTCTCCGCTGGATTCAAAAGTACATCCATCTCTTTGGCGGCGATCCGCGTTCAGTGACGCTGCTGGGCTACAGTGCGGGCAGCCTGAGCATAGGCCTGCACATGATGTCTCCGATGTCACGAGGTCTATTTCATCGCGGAATCTGCATGAGTGCCTCGCCATATGGTCAGTGGGAATATCATACATCAGATTTGATGCTCGCACAGCGCCAGGCACGTCTGCTCAACTGCCCGGAACATCCCGTTGAGGATTTGGTCGCCTGTCTGCGTGGCAAACCCATGTTGGACTTTGTGAGCTCTTACAACGGCATGTTCCAAATAGGCTGGCACCCTGTGTTAAACTGGATGCCGGTTATCGAGCAGGACTTCGGACAGGAGCGTTTCCTTGTCGAGAATCCGTACAAGACGGCCCAGAGTGGAAAATTCCACAAAGTGCCTCTAATCACAGGCATCACTGAATTTGAGTTTCTCTCCATGGCCTTCTGTAAGTAAACATGGCTGACAACTTATCCATTCTAACGGCTATCACTTACAGTTAATCTGCGCAATGACAGCATTCGTCAGAAGCTAAATGATAACTGGGAACATTATGCTCCCATTATGCTGGTCTATGAGCAGAACACGACACATTCACGGGAGGCCAGCGCTGTGTTGCGGAAGGAATATTTTGGAAATGGCAACATCCAGAATCCTGGATCTCTGCAAGGCCTGGGCAACATCTATAGCGATTCACTCATTGGTGTCGAGTGCAATCGCTTTATGCATCTGATGGCTCCTCACACACCAATCTTTAGGTACTTTTTCCGCTACAAAGGGCGCTATAGCTTCCTGATGCATCCGGATACCAATCAAACTTTTGGTATATATTAGCATCAAATAAATTGATCGATTAGGGCTAATTCGGTATTTTTCAGGAGCTGTGCATCACGATGAGCTTTTGTATCTGTTCCAAGTGCCGCTCATAGCGCCTGTGTTTGAAAAGAGCGACCCAGAGAATTTACTAATCGAGCGGCTTACGCGCATGTGGATAGAGTTTGCCAGAAAGGGGTAAATATAGACGATTTCAGATCGTTTATCAAATACTAATTTTTACTTTGTACAGCGATCCCAATAATGCGACAGATGAGTACTTGCGCCACCTTCAGTGGCCTCAATACAATAGCCAAAATCAGGCGTATTTGGAAATCGATACGAATCTTACACCAAAAACTGGAAATGTTTATGAAGAGCGATATAGAATTTGGGATCAGCTCTTTCCCTATCCCAGCTTCTAAGAGATGTTCTATGATTGCATAAATATTCATAATTATATATTGATTTTATATAATTGGGTAAATACTTTATACTTTTCTAATTATATACCCAAATAATTTTCATTCTTTATAAAATTATAACTATAATAAAGAAAGAGCAAGCAAGCAAGCACATTAAACATATTTGTTTAACAATATATTTTTAGAGGGGAATTTTAACTGAGAAAACTCTCCATCATATCAATCTCCTATGATATTTTCTTGCAATTTGCTATACTAACAAATTGAGCAGACATTCCCGCTCCCAACTTTACACCTTTACTGCCACATTTGGAAAACTGTTGTGAAAACAAACAAAGCTGCCTCGCCATGCAAATGGATATGCAAATGGGACTGTCAATCGCCAGGCAAATAACGATTTGACTGTGAGAAATCCACGGATTCGACTGATTTGCTACTGGCACATATTTTACAGAGCTTATAAACGGATGCCCAGGCTTGGACACATTTTTTTTACAGTGGAGAATGACAAAAATTTGTAAAATAATTAGTTATATTTTTTCTTTAATACTTAATCCATGAAGGGCAAGTTTTAAAACAAATTTTTAGATCAGTTGAGTCTAAAAAAATAAATTTAAATTCATTATTTAAAACTAATGTTTTAATATTGATTATGAATAAAGAAATATTTAAATAAATACATTTATAAATAAATAAATTGAATAACTCAGTATGTATTTATTTATTGCTATATATTTTTTAAGTTGAATTATCTGATAATCAAATTTATTAATTTGTTATTTTTATTTTATTTTATATATGTATTTTCTTTTTTAGATATGTGAATTTATCTTAAAGTGAGCTATTCCAGATATTTTTTTATTGTACATATCATTCCATTGCATTAAATGAAAACTGATTTTAACGCACGTCCAGAAGCAGCACAATTGATGATAATCATGCACTCATTAAGGGGATAGCAACCACAAAGCAGGACATCAGGAAATTTGAAACGAATGCGTCTCACGGGATTTTTAAAGGCATTCAACGGCAGCTTTAATTCGATGAAATCATTTACATTTGCATGCCAACAATGACAGCTGCAGCTTTTTATGCAAAATGTCAGTGCTAATAACAACTACAACTACAACTACATCAACAACAACAACAACAACAACAACAACAACAACAAGAACAGAAACCAATTGCACAAACAGCTCATGAATTTTTGATTACACATTTGGCGCTGCGGCCAAAAATAAGCGTCGCTCATTCAACGGAAGTTGCGCTGCAATTTAATATTACGCATACGCCGCGTATGCAGCTGATTGGACAGTGGTTAATGCATATTTCTGGGTTACCCACACCATAATGAACTGCATAGTAATGAGCGATATTTATATGCGACCGCGTATAGCAGCTTGCCAATGCCACACACATACATACATTAAATATATATCCATATAATCCAATTATATTTGTGCAACTTCAAATAAAGTGTAATTCAAGCCGACGTAAATTATATGAAATAGAACTTATGTGGGATTCGCATAATTAAAATCTATATACAACATTTTAATAAAGTCTACTGATGCTTCAATTTCTTCTGCCCTGCACTCGCTTGATTGCGCAACAGCTTCCACGTCATGTAAGATATTATCGCCAATATGAACACGGCCACGCCTAAGAAGAGGCCTAACACATCCAGGCTGTGATAAGTCACAAAGCTCAAGTCCTGAGCAGCGACCCGCATGTGTGGTGCGCCTTTATGGCGCAGCACGTACTCCGTCCACCAGATAGCCGTCTCCTGTGGACTCATGGGCTGATCACGGTAGCGAGCCGACATTAGCTTCGCTGTTTCGGCAAACTGCGGCTCATTCATCAACCGCTTAAGGGTTTGAACAAACTCAGTGCCTGTCATCTCCTTGTGATCGAGAGCCAGTCCAAAGCCAGCTTTTCTAGCTCGCTCTACATTCAGAAACTGATCGTAGAAGAAGGGCAGTCCCAGCACAGGTTTGCCATGGTGAATGCTCTCAATGGTGCTCAGCAGACCGCCGTGGGTGATGAAGAGTTTGACATTGGGATGCGCCAAGATGTCCGGCTGGGGGAACCATTTGCTGATAAATACGTTTTGTGGCTTATTCGGCAGCTGCTCCTCTTCAAACTTCCAGAGCACACGCTGCGGCAGACTTGCGAAGGCCTGCAGCAGCATCTGCTTGCGCTCCGCTGGCAGATCCTTGCTCTTTATATTCGAGCCCAGTGAAAAGTAGATTACACCTGCCGAGCCGGCGCCTTGAATGAACTCCTCCATCTCCTTGGGCAAAGGTGATGGCTTGTGAGCAATATGCAGGCCGCCAACCTCGATCATGTTGGGCACATACGGCCGAGGGAAGCTCAACGAGAAATGCTGATTGAGTAGCACCAACGAGAAGTTCTTGCTCAACTCCACCAAAGGCTTTTTGTGGGCTATATGTGGAAAGTATTGCTCATAGAGCTTCACCTGCAACGGCATGTAGACGAGCCTATAATTAAGCCACGCAATGGCAGTCTGCACAAAGTTGTGCACCCGCTCCCAGTAGGTCATGTGATCGGTCAACCCAAGCGTAACGAGTGGTATATAGGAAATCGGGGAAGTATTGCCCACAAGCTCATCGATGTTCCAGTCCGTGCCGAACGTGGAGATGCCAATGATCGGCGCATTGAAGTGCGCTGCGAAGCCATACAGCGCATCGCTGCGCAAAGCTTCCACAATGATTAGGTCGAACTGCGCCTTGCCGGGTTGCAGCAGTTCCTGTTGCACCTTCGTATTCTGGAATACTACTTTGGTGACACTCAGAAAGAAGTCATTAATAAAACTATTCTCCTGCCACGAATTCCTGTGGATCTCAAGATCAGCAATGATTTCTGTAATAGTCAGAAAAGACTCTGAATCAATATTCCGCTCGGTGCGCAAGGACTTCAGACGCACCTTCGTATGACTGAAAGACTTCTGGTACTACAATATCACGAAAGTTTTCAACAGGCTTCTTTTGAGGAAAGGCGTTTACCGATGTTACCTGGTGACCGCGCGCCGCGAGGCCCTTCAGATAGGGCTGTACATTTATATACTGCGAGGGTCCCGGAAAGGGAAATATTGCAAGAATTCGCGCACCATCAAGCAGATTCGGCAACACGGAAATTAACACGGCAAGGAACAGTTTGTAAGAAAACATTTTGTAGACAGTGCAGTGCGACTAGACACAGTTCTAATATGCAACTGAAATGTTGAAATTGGCTGGACTTAATAGAAAACACTGTTCGCTTCAGATTAGACTGATGGACGTGCATGCGATAACAGCTTTTACATAGACGATTACAATCATTTATATGAGCAACACAGCACGCCACCGCACCCATCTTCACGTTCATATTAGATTACTAAATTAGACCCGGTCTCTGTTGTTGCATATACACATATCGTAGCAGCTCTTCCTCTACTCGCTGGAAATCTCGTATGATTGCGTGAACGACGAGATCTGCCAGTCATGATCATCCGCAAAAATGTTTTTTTATAACTCATAGCGAAATAACTTTAAATGTTGTGTACGAAACATTTAGACGTGATAGTAGTACCCTTATTGCTTAATGTGTAGAATCAGCTGGAGAACGTTAGAAAATGTATTTGTTTTTCAAATTCAACACGAATGGGAGCTGCAATTTTAGCTTCAAGTACTCCGGTAGATAAGGCTTTTATACTCTGAGAGAAACTAGTTGAGTGTTATGTCTATAACTCTTCTAATCACTCTTATCTAATTTTGCTTATGCTTAATGGATTATATTATACAGAGTACAATATCTTTTTAGACTATTAATGCACTGTGGTATATAATATAATATAAAGAATTCTTTTATCAATATAAACAATTTTTTTTATATGTTGTATTATTATTATTTTTTATGCTTTTCAGGTTACAAAAGTGATTTACAACTTCAAATATTAAATAATATTAAAAAACTGGTTTATATCAATATATCAAACAATGAAAATATATTAAAATATATTGAAAATATATTAATTTTAACGTGCATCAACAGCTTTATTAAATATGTTGTGAATTTGAAAATTTACATCATAAATGTATTATTTAATGTTGATTCAAATGATTATCATTTTGCATGTATTAGTATTCATTTTTGAATCATATAAAAATTTTTGCAATCGATTTCAATTCATTTTAGGCAATATTACTGAATTTTCTTGTCAGTCTCTGTTTGAATGGAACGCTTTCCAAAAATATTGCGTACAATTCTAAGCAACTTCGAGATGACTAAGAACAGCAGCAAAACAATTAGCAATGCAAGGCCACATAGCAATCCCCAGGTGTCTAAGCCATGCAGCTGGGCCATGTTTAGGTCGCGCGATGCTGATCGCAGATGTGGTGCGCCCTTGTGGCGTAGTACGTACTCTGTCCACCAGATGGCGCGTTCCAACGGCGTGTCCTTCTGATCGCCATATAGTTTCGATTTAAGCTGTACGGCTTGCGTGTAGCTCTCATTGCTGAGCAGCTCAACAATCTCATCGTGCAATTGAGCAGCCGTCATGGTCCACAAATTCAGAGTGCGCCCATAACCCGCCTGCTTGGCGCGCTGCACATTTAAGTGCTGGTCGTAGAATATGGGCAATCCCAGCACAGGCTTACCGAAGTAGATACTCTCAATGGTGCTCAGCAGGCCGCCGTGGGTGATTAAGAGCTTCACATTGGGATGCGCTAGAATATCCGGCTGTGGAAACCATTTGCTAATATGCACATTGGCGGGCTGATTCGTTAACTGTTCCTCTTCAAATTTCCAGAGCACGCGCTGCTTGAGCTTGCCAAAGGCTTGCAGCAGCACTTCACGCCTCGCCAAGGGCAGATCGGCGCTCTTGATATTCGAACCCATTGAGAAATAGATAACACCATGCTCGGCCTCTGCCACAAACTTGTTCAGGTCGTCGGGCAGCGGCTGGGGCTCTCTCGAGTGCTGCAAGTGCAGTCCGCCCACCTCAATCATGTTGGGTAGATATGGCCGCGGATAGCTAAGCGTGAAATGCTGACCCAGCAGCATCAGCGAGAAGCTGTCTAGCACCTGGTCCAGAGTCTGGCTGGCCTTGGGAAAGTATTTCTCATACAGCAGCTCTTGGCTGGGCAGATGAACCAGACGCCTGTGCACCCAGCTAAGGCTGGCATCCCACACGTTCCACAGCCGCTGCTCGTAGCTCATGCGCTCTGTGCGTGAGGAGAGGAGCATGGGGTTAAAGGAGAGTGGCGATATATTGCCCATCAGCTCGTCAATATGCGGATCTGTGCCATACGAGGAGATGCCCATGGTCAGCGCCTTGAAGTGTTGTGCCAGACCGAACAATGCCTCGTTCTGCACAGTCTCAAGCAACACCAAATCGAAAGTCTCGTCGCTTCGCAGCAGCTGCTGCACTTTGTCATCCTCTAGCACGCTCGTCGTCAGCATATTGAGGAATTCCGTGGTCATGGTCAGCATTGTCCACTGGCTGGCCTGCTGATTGTAGTCCACGCTGCCGAAAGCTATTCAGCATTATCTTATCTTGTGCAATCAGCTAAAGCATATGAAATCTTACCAGCCATTATTTCGTGTATTTTGGTCGCGCCAATTACTCTCAAATTCGATGACACCTCGCTGCTGCCGAAAGTATTGATGACCGTGACATTGTGGTCTCTTTTAGCCAGCTCTTTGAGGTACTGCTCGGCAAATATGTACTGCGATTTGCCGGGGAATGGAAAGACAGCCAAAATCTTGGCGGCTTCCCCGCCAACTGCCAGCTGATGGAGCAGCCCTATCAAGGCGACCAAGCTGAGCAACTGCATTTCTAAACTAAAGAGCAAACCGAATGGGTTTGCGATTCGTTCAACACTAAACAATTAACAGACGAAAATAATTTGAATTATCGGCTTTTTTTTTTGCGATTACGATTTGCCGCATTTGAAGGTCGTTAGTTAGAGAACGCCGAAATTATTGAAGCATAACGTTGTTTTATTCCCGTTTTATATATATATATATATATATATATATATATATATATATATATATATTTATATACACATTTATATATATATATCTATTTTTATTTTTAGCACTGCTTAATTATATGTGTCTGCTATACGGTCATCGGCACGCGTCTGACAATAAATTTGTTTGTTTACTAATTTTCTGTTGTTATGTAAGAGGCAAGTCGATTTTCTCACGCTCATTCGTAATCTCTCTCTCTCTCACACACACTCTCTCTGTCAATGTCTCTCTCTCACATTTTTTTTATTCGTATTTTTTGCTCTCTCGCTCAACATAAACTTTTTCGTTATGCATTTCGTATACAACGTAGACTAGACCGGTCTGTCGAACTACTGAACATTCTTTCCAGTTTTAATTAAGCTTTGGCTCTCTGAGAATTCAATTTGTTGATGCCGTACAACACATATATTGTTGACCAGGGGTCACTTGATTTATGAACATAATAATATTATTATGACAAGGTTAGAAAATAATAATACAAAATAATATATTATTCTTGTTGCTTTCCATTTGCTGCTATACATATATATTTATTTTTTAATCTTAATATTGTAAAGTAGTTTTAATATAATATATTATTATACATATATGTACATTAGAATACGCCATATATTTTACACAAATAAGCACTTTTGAAGTGGATATCCATAAAGATTTCCATTGATTACAAAATGTATTTCCATTAGCAGATAAGATAATGGAATATGTGACCGATAGCAGATAAAACTATTGTTGTTTTCTATGATTGTTTAATTGTCCCGACTGCGTCTTTTTAATTATCTTGTATACCATATAAATCAGGAGGCAAACGGGCAAACCAATGCGTCCAGCGATTACGAATACATTGTCCAGGCAATAGTAGTCCAGTACCTTGATATTGGAGCTGGCAATGCGCATAAAAGGAGCACCCTTATGCCGCAGCACATACTCCGTCCAGTAGACAGCCAGATCCAGTGGATGCACAGGCTGATCTCGTAGACGTTCCGAGAGCTTGATCGCATTGTGTTTATATTGAAGCTGCTCCAGCATTTGCTTGATTGTCTTCACAAACTCTTGCCTGGTCATTGTATTGACGTCCAGCAGCTCTCCCACGCCCTTCTCGCGCATGCACTCCATGTTGCGGAACTGATCGAAGAAAACAGGTAGGCCCAGCACGGGTTTGCCGAAGTGAGCGGCTTCTATGATGCTGAGCATGCCGCCATGGTTGATTAGGAGGCGCACATTGGGGTGCGCGAGGAGCGCTTGAAGCGGTATCCATTTGCTGAAGTAAATACTACTGTTTACCTTAGGATGGGCATCGTCCTCGTATTTCCATATAACACGCTGTGGCAGAGTTTCGAAGGCTTCGGCAATCAATGTCTGGGTCGCAGTCGACAGATGCCTGCTCTGCACCTCCAAGCCAAGGCACATGATAATCACCCCATGCGGCGCTTCTTCAATGAACTCTATTAGCTCTGGCGGCAACTTTCCCAGCTCCTTTGGCACATGCATGCCGCCCACCTCAACCAAGCTGGGCACGTTTGAGCGTGCAGAGAACAGGCTGAAGTGCTGATTCAGCAATACGATCGAGAAGCTCTGACGTATTTCCATGAATCCCTGGCTGAGGTGGCCAAAGTAATGCTCGTGTATTGCTCGCATGGATGGCAAAAGGACTAACTTGTGTATCAGCCACTCCTCCGCGATGAGGATCCAGTTGTTGATACGCTCCAGCAGAGTCACGGCGCGCTTGAAGCCACTGGGCATAAGTGGCTCGAGTGTGGCAGACGGAATGTAGCCAACTAAGGTGTCCACGTTCCAATCCGACCCACACGTGGCAAGACCAATGAGACTGGCGTTGAAATGGGGCGCCAGTCCGAAGAGCGCATCAGTGTAGGAGGGCTCTATGAGTACCAAATCGTAAGTCACATTGGAACGGAGGAGCGCCTGCACCTCGGCAGTGGAGAGCACATTGAGGCTGATCTTGATGAAATATTTTTTGATGTAGTCGATATTTAGCCATTTGGAGGTTACCGCAAATGATTCGGGACTGTAATCTATTTTGATAAAAGCAATCATTTAAAAAAAAAAGATTTAATAAAGTTCATTTAATATCAAAAATTTGCAACTCACCATACGTTGCGTTATAGTGATCGCTGATGCGTATCGAATGCAAATGCTCCACAATCTCGCAGTTCTTAAAGTCGTGTAACAAGGTCAGCTGATGACCCCGCTCCAACAGCGCCACAATGTAGGGCGTCAATAGCATGCACTGCGAGTGCATATCATAGGGGAACACAGCCAGTATCCTGGCAGCCCATGTATGGCACCCCGACAGCAGTAATGTTATGAGGGCTACGCCCCCAATTCGCAGCTGCTGCAGCTGCATTGTACAAGCCGCCCGTTCACAGTTCCAGCGAATTGCACATGCGGAATTCAACTGAAAAGGCGCTCGACCAACTACCTATGCCATCCCACTGATAAGATAAGCTATACTCTCTTCAACTCGGCTAATTTCAATAATGCCCAGTTCGAGGGAGTGCATTGAAATGCTCGGACGTGGAGCAGAACCATGGCCGTGAACGTGGATGTGGGTTTAATAGTTTTGGTTTGTGCCTTCACCTGTCACTTGCCTCAGTCAGCCACGATGGTGTCATTAGAGTTCTATTATGATGCTTACGTGCTGTGTCTGTCATCACAGAGCGATCCGCTCAGATTCTGGATTAACTGAATTTGATAATATTCTCTCAAAGTCTTCGGAATGTACCTACTTATAATAACTCTCTCTTCTTTAAGTGCTTGGATTGCTATCAGTTGATAGCGACACTTGAACACGAAGATTAGAAATTGTTATTACTTTAGATACCACTTTAATAAGCAAATAAGATCATTTTATTTTCTATTAAACCGTTCTAAACTTTTTTTTCTTCTTAATAATGAAGTTTAGATTGAATAAATATAATTATTTTTTTTATTTTCAGAGAGTCACAGTTGCTAGTAGATCAAAGTAAACAGAGAGTCGGCAAGTTAACCTTTGCCTACCAATATCAAATTGCGACTGACAGCGAAATGGCATTCGGCTCGCTAACCGTCGGGAGCCATTATCAATGCCAATGTCAGCGATAAGATTGGCAACATTCTCCATAACTGAGTCCTCAGACGATTCAAGTTCGTCGATAGTTTTATTAATGCCCAGTACAAACGAGAGCATTGAAATGTTCGGATGTAGAGCTACGTTATGTTAGGGCACGCGAGTGGCATATTTCTGGTAATTGGCATTTGCTTTCAGCAGGCACTTACCGCCAGCATATTAGCCGTATTTTCATATTGTTCTCCGTCGTCTTTTCTACTCTTGACGCCCTACATGAAAGCACTTGTGCACAAGGGCCATCAAGTAACCATCATTTCAGCTGGAAATAAACATTTCGCGGATATCGAAGGCGCTCGTCATATACGAGTCAACGCCCTGGACCACTTAATGAAAGGTAAGCAACAGTCCCGCCATTTATATTTTCTCTTTATTAAAATTGAAATGAAATAGATGCAATAAAGCGTTAATATTCATATAAAGTGAAACAATAGGAATTTTACTAATTGTTGCCTTATTTATATTGCATACACTTTAGTTTTTACAGTTTTAATTTAAAATCAATTTAAAACTAAAAAAAAAAATTGTAAATTGTAGATTTTAAAGAATCTACCGATGACATGAAGTTTCCCTTAACCAAGTGGGAAGAGGCCTCATTTGTAGCCGAGTTTTTCTACAAATCATCCAACTGCGTTCTAAGTGACCCCGGAGTTCAGTCACTGCTGCAGGATAAGAGTGCACAGTTCGACATGGTCATAGTTGAGGCAACCTTCACAGATGCCTTATATGGCTTTGCCCACCACTTCAAAGCCCCACTGGTGGGGCTATCGCTCTGCGGAACGTCTTGGAGTATTAACTACCTGGCAGGTAACAGGGCCATTAGTGTATACGAGCCAATAGTTCCGAATGGCTATTCCAATGGCTTCAGTGTTCTTAATAAGGTCAGAAACTGGATATACATTACTGAGGAGTGGCTGCTGGAGCAAATGGTGTACCTGCCCAAGCAGTTGTCGCTCTATAAGCGCTACTTCCACGAAAGTGCCGAGAGTCTACATAATATTCGGCAAAACTTTGCTTTGGTGCTGATCAATCAGCACTTCAGTCTAGGACGTGCCCGCTCCAATGTTCCCAATGTCATCGAGGTGGCGGGAATGCACTTGGAGCAGCCGATGGCTGAGCTCGATGAGGAGCTGCAACAATTTGTGGATGAGGCCGAGCACGGCGTTATTCTCTTCTCGATGGGAATCGAGCTAACTGAAAAGTGGCTCCCCGATATGCTAATCGAAAAGGTCCAGCGAAGCTTTGATCAGCTCCAGCAGCGCGTTGTCTTCAAATTTGATCAGCAGCTGCCCAACAAATCGGATAAAATATACTTAAGACAAATACTGCCACAGCGAGCCTTGTTGGCCCATCCGAACGTCAAATTGTTTATTACCCACGGCAGTATTCTGAGCATTATTGAGGGGGCTTATTACGGCGTGCCCATGCTGTGTCTGCCGCTGTATTACGATCAGTTTAGCAATTCCGAACTAATGAAACAATCAGGATTGGCTAAAATTCTGGATGCCTCTACGATGACTGTTGAATCCATAACGAATTCTATAAAAGAGATTATCGGTAATCCGTTTTATTCGGAAAATGCGCACCAAATGTCCAAAAGGTTGCGAGACCAGCCCATGACTCCACTGGAGAACGCCATCTGGTGGACTGAATATGTGCTGCGCCACAAAGGTGCACCACATATGCGGATTTGGAAGGAAGATATGTCAATCGTACAGTACTATAATCTGGACTTCATTTTGGTGCTAATTCTCCGGTTCGGAATTGCCATTCTTTTCATTGTCTGTGTGGGTCTCAAGTTTGTTGGTTTTCTCTTAAGACGCTCACAATTTCGCCTCACTGTTCCGCTGCTCTATTGAAAAGTGCTTATCAAATATAAATCGTTATCGATAGAGCTGAAAATAAAATGGAAAGAGAGCGAAAGAGAACAAGAGAGAGTGAGCGAGCGTTAAAAAAAGAGAGTGAGAGAGAGAGAGAGAGAGAGAGAGAGAGCAATAGATATAAATAGATAAAGCATTGAAGAAGAAGAATGCTTATTTTTTAATGTTTTGTTGTTATGCCAAATGGATTGATAAATCGCTAAGCGTTAATAGATATATAAAAACATCTGAATTACTTAGATATGGGGTGAGTTTACAAAAATCATTCTATATTTATATTCGCATGTATTAAAGTATTAAAACGTATTTATTTTTCTTACACATAATATTAATTTATAAAAAAAACAAATATTTGTGAATATATATATATATATATTGCAATGCAGTTAACTTGATGATTAACTAGTGATATGATAATTAATAGAATAATACTTCTTGAATAATGTGTGATAAATGTCCAGAAAGTGCAGTACAATAAATATTTGTATTTCGAAAACAAAACCTATTTTTGAGAAATTTTAATACGATGTTTACACGGGAGTATAATGAATATGAATGCTTTTAATTGGCTCATTGAATAGTGGCCAGTGAAAAGGGTCAAATATTCCACTTGGCAACTGCTACGTATATTCTAATTAGAAAACTTTTTTTTTGTATCATAACGTGGTCATTATCTATCTATACCTTTCGCCCCATCTCTTAGGACCCTGTCACAGGTGTAACCGCGCTCATTACGCATTTTACATCAATCAGCACGTGCCCAGTATGTCTGAAACTCTTTCTTAACGATCTTTTTCTTTCTTTTTTTTTTTTTTTTTGTATTGTAAAAAAAAAATTAAAAGAAAAAGAAAAGGGAAAGGAAAAACTTGAGAAAACATTAAAATGCGCAGTCAAAGTCGGGGAAAAAAGTGCGCACAATTGCGCTCATAATTGCGGGGTAAAATACCCAGAAACGTGCCTGGCCACAAGGGGAGGGGGCTTGACAAAGGTACGTATTTGGCTATTGAAGCGTTAGGCGACTGTCCTTACGAACGCAGCCGGTCAAAGCAACGCGGCGAACAAGGAAACAAAGTACAGTGAAAGCTGCTTATAGCTAGCTGCGAAAGCAGCATACCGAAAATATTGTGGTGGCCGGAGAAACAAGTAAAAAAAAAAAATTACTGAAAAATAATAGAAATTTATTCGAATTTATTCTCCTATTTATTATCGGATGATTTCATTCATTTTAAGCATATTTCACTGTATTTGCCTAAATATAAATAATAAATGCTCTCACTTTGAAGTTTAGCAGTAATTGAAAAAAAAAAAAAAAATTGTTCATATTTGGAGCACAAATTTAAGAGGAAAACAATTTTCTTTAATCCGAAAATAGGCTATAGAACGTGAGTCAAAGTCAAACATGCAAATAAGTTGCCTTCCAGATCAACCCACGCCAGAGTCCGGAATTGTCCTCGACGTGTTGTCAATTTGATGTTTATTGCAGATTTTTATTTGATTTTATGTTGGACCATTTGAATTTATGTGTTGGCCATAAACTCGCGAGTGTCTAATCCAAAGAATTCTTGTGAAATTGCCAACTCCCTGTTGGCCGCTGTATCGAGCTAAGCCATTTTTATTGGCCATTTGGCAGGCCAGCGAAAAGTTTTTGGTCAATGCTCAAGTGGACGGCTTTCATTGGCGCTTAACTAACTGAAATTAAGTAAACTTTCTTTTGACTTTCATAAGCCTTTTAATAAGCCATAATCCCGCAGGCCTGATCCGGATTGTGCGCGCTCGCGCACACAAAGGACACACACACACACACACACACCCACACACACACACACGCATGCACATCATAAAAACTAATTAACATTCTATGGGGGAGGCCATGAAAAACGCATGCAATAAATATCATCAATGGTAGCAAAGGAACTTTATTAAAAGTACTTTTAATCAAATTCCAATGCGGCTGCTGCTCCAGCTGCGTCTGCTGTTGGCGCAGCTTTAGCTTTTTCACTGGGGATAACATTTGAGGCCTGATTAACTTTATAACTCGCATGAAAAGTGTGTTGGCAGTTCCTTTGTAACTATTATAGCAGCTGATATTTGCAACCTTTCGATGTGCTCACTTGGGCATGCCCACTGAGCTAAGAAGTTTGTTAGAGCTACAAAAAGAGATGGAGATACGCGTATAATGTATAATTATATACATATAATATATCTAGAATATAAATAAATAAAACTATATTATAATAGAGCAAAAAAACATAGCTAATAAAATGTAAATGTATTATGATAGTTATCTATATAAAATTGTGATTCGCAAGAGTATTTCGTCTTCGGTCTCGAGGCAGCCAATTTTCATATCTTGTTTGTTAGAAAAGTTGGGCTGCAGGCTTTTAATTAGCGTCTGCCGCCAAAGTCCCAGCGCGCATTACGCATACGAGCTGTTGGTTGACGCACCCACAGCGGGTGCTGCTGCTGCTGTTGCTGCTGCTGTTGCTGCTGCTGCTGCTGTTGCTGCTGCTGCTGTTGCCGTTGGGGGCGTTCGTCGCGTTGTCGGTGATGCCTTTGGGCGACTCGGGCACGATTTTAATTAATTAGACTTTTATGAGGCGTGCATGCAGCTAGGCGACGGGTTAAAGCCCAGTTATTGTTTTTGGCTTTATAAGCGACTTTGTCGTGGCCGCGTTTTCAGGCTTAGCACCATACATGCATACATATACATATATTCTACACATTCACATACACAAGCTTTAATGTAAAAATGTAGCATTATTTGTTGTTGTTGGAGTGACATTTGGCTGGACATATCCAAAAAGCCCCTGCTCGCTGTGTGTGGTAATGAAAATTGTGGTCGCATTATGCTCAGCATTCGGCATAATTGCAGCCAGGCTATGCGTTTATGCTCAGAGATTACTTTTTGTGGCCGGCCGTTGACCAAAGGCAACTCCAATCGCAACAACAACAGCAGCGTCAACAATGGCCAGGCCCTAACTGTAATGCCAGCGAGCGGAATACCCATAATAAAAGCCAGACGATGTCGCATTTGTATGAAGAAATAAAAATAATACCCCACTTCTTTATACATGTGTGCGTGTGTGTATTGCTGTTGTTACTCTCGGCTCTTTTTGTTGTCAGGCAAATTAATTTTCACTCCTTGCATGCCTTCTGTCCCTCAGCATACAGCAAATTTGGAGTTGTTCGCTTTTAAAGAAGTTGGGCTTATAAAGGGGGAGCTTTGGTGGCTTTGTAAGCCACATTTACTGTGGTTGCTCCAGCAATTTGCCAGCTCTGTTCACTTAACTGTGGGATTGCGGTGAAATAGTTGCAGCACAGGTTTCTACACAAGCAAATTCGATTCGCACGAATAAGAGATAAGCAAATAAAAAGTAATGAATCAAAGAAAGCAAATTTAGATTGATTTAGCTCTTAAAGTAATTAAATTACAATGTTAACTGGCGAATGTATTCATATATGAAGCATGACAAGTAAACGCTTAACTTATTTATTTGAATGTATTAAAATATATGTATATGTTATGCTAAAGGTGGACGATAAACTTTTAAGAGCATTTGGTTAAGGGTGATTCGTGCTTTATTGCCCTTGCGCTTATTTTCTACCAGGCTTATAAGCCTTGGCAAGTAATTCAGAAATATGTATAAAGTATATATAGAATGAAATGCAAATGCATTAAAATGCTTTTCAAATAATAATTAAAATGCACACAAGAATTATGCGTCGAAGAAATAAAAAACTTTGGTCAGCATATAAAAAAAAAAAAAAACAGAAAAAAGAAAACGAATAAAAATAAGAGAAATTATTGTTATGATTATTATGCATTATGCTGGCAGCAACAAAAGAAATGAAAGCCCGACCCAAGCTCCGGCTCAGAGCTATTGCATAGAGACAGAGTTATAAAAGCAACAACAACAACAACAACAACAACAATAACGTGGCAAAAGCGTAATCCGCTTGTTAAAAATGAACGAAAATAAAACGTAGCACAACAAGGAGTCGACAGGCGAGCCAGAGAATTGAGAAGAGGTTGGCAAGAGAGATAGAGAGAGCAAGAGAGAGAGTGAGTGAGCGAGAGAGAGGGGACCTGCGGGTGCTGGCGCGCAAAACATAATCATCATAAACCGGAAATATCCCGACGGCGAAACATCCGCACATAAATTTCTTAAATAGTCTACAATTTTTCGTTGCCGTTCGGCATTTGCCGTTTGCTGTTTTGTTGCTCATCGTTGTTACTTATTGTTGGTGTTGCTGTTGTTGTTGTTGCTGTTTAAGTATCTGCCGCCCACCCACGACGACCAAATACAAACACAAACGCAAACTTGTCCAACTGCAATAAACACACAAATTAACCCCTAATACCAACAGACCAACTGAGCCCATCTTCCATGGCCGAGCCCGCCCTGTCACTGTCTATATGGAAGCCCCTTCCGCATCGAATGACAATGTGGCAGGACGAATGTCCTGCCTCAGCAGTTATTGTGGCACAACAATAACAACAGCAACAACAACAACAACAGCAACAACAACAATACACAACATAAATAAAATATTACAATTTTAATTTGTCTCTAATCCCAAAGGGCACAGAGTTGAGGTCGTAGTTCATGTCCCTTGCTTCTTAGGGGCATTTTGTGGCTTGGTTTACTCCAATCCCTCTGTTGGCGCCACCCACTCGTGGGTGGGCGTCCAGGCGACGTCCTTCATAAATTGTCCAAATATATACAAGACTGTGTGCTTCTTCTATCCAGCATATATACAATGCGAGCCAGGCATAAATCAAAAAAGATATAAACAATTTCCGAGTTCACTGTCAGCGCACGACACTTGAGGTAAGTAAGGTCCAGGTCGTGGCTTACGCTTCTGATTGAAGACCTGCTCAATCAGCCTGTATTGTGTGCACCACTCATATGTGGGTCACACGAAAAAAAAAAAAAACAAGAAAAAAAAACAGCTTACCAAGTCCTAAAGAAGTTTTAGTTACTTAACTATTCTCGACTACTTAGCCGAAGTACATAAAAGCTGAACGAAGAAACTTGCAAAATTTTGCAAATTTTTTCTCTTTGACTGTAAAATTCAATTTACAAATTTGAATAACGTTTCGTTAAGCGATAAATTTTGATGCAAGCAAAGAAATATTAAAGACGAATTTCTTTAAAAAAAAATAATAATAAATAAATAAAACAAAACCATTATACTCTGATTTCACATTTTCAATGGGTTCAGGGTATAAAAATAAAATACAATATGTTGGATAGCAATTTAGCATACAACATTTTACAAACAAGATTTATATTAATAAATAAAAAAAAAAAAAAAATCAAAAGCAATGATTTTAAATTGTATTTCCAGTTTCATTAAATTTGAAATAAATTTCTCGATCTTACTTATTTTTCAGGGTTTTCTTTACTTCTAATATTGATTGCAGTGTAAAATTAATTAATTAAAATAATCATGCTAATTATTTTTCAGTTGTCTTATCTTCAGATGACAATTTGAATTTCTTTGCTTGTTCGATAATAATTAATTCATAACTTATAATAATTTAATTAGCATTTCATTAATTATCACTTCTGACAGCTTTAGATATTTCATACTTTTCTTAAGATCAAATATCTTTAGACTCTTGCAAATATACAACATTTTTAATCGATGCTCATTCAACTATGGTGCCATGAGCAACTAAACTGAAGTCAACTGATTCCATTGTAGCCAGTCAGTCGCCTTTGCATATTTCGCTGCTTCCATCGACGTTACACACCGCGTATACGCAATCGAAGCTGCCACTTAATGCACTATGCAAAAATAGGTGGGAGGCAGCAGTAAAAGTCGCGATTTCGCTTAGCACTCGACTCGACTGGACCGTGCGATTTAGCCTGCAGCTGGACTATCGCAATGCCAAATACCAGGAACTACAACCATCCAAGGGCAAAAACAGCAGCAATATCTGCTTGAAACCTAAACGGCCTTTGGGCTCTGCTGCTGTTGCTGTTGCTGTTGCTGTTGCTATTGCTGTAGCCGTTGATGTTGATGTTGCCATTGCCGTTGCCGTTACTGTTGGTATTGCGATTGCGTTTGCCTGGTCGCTATTGCTTTCACGTCGCTTTTATTATTTCACGCCATTTCAACAGCCGTGAGGCAGCAAGATTATTTATGCGTTTCTCACAGTAGACGATGCGACGCGCCAGTCCCAGGCACGCTTTAAAATGCCCCGGACTCGCTCCCGCTCCCACACCCGCACCCGCATCCGCACCCGCACCCGCACCCGCAGCCGTATCCGGATTGTAGCGGGACGCGAGTGTGGCCAACGCATTTTGTAGACGCGCGTGTTTGGACACAAGTTAGCGTATTGCCAGTATTCATGGCTGGTAGGGGAAATTGGTAGCTGCCACTTTATGTTGCCTACTTCGCGGGCTTTGATACAATGAGCAAAGCGTGTACCGCCCACACCCGCGCACGTGTCGTCCCGCTTTGCAGCGCAGTTATTGTGATTTTTGGCAATGAATACGAAATACGAAGTGCTCCGCACTGGGTTCGCTCTTTTTGGGCTGTTGCTGCTTTTGACAAATGGCTTCGATGATGTTTTTTATTGCACAGAGCTATCTGCTCAACTTATGCTATAAGTGTGTGTGTGTCTGTATGTGTGTGTGTCTTTAGCTTGTCACACTTGCACATATACACTCAGAGAAAAGATCAATATTACGCTTTGGCAATTGACAGGATGAGTTTCAACTTTCTCAATCTGATTTGAACACTAATTTCTTCAATATCTAACTGGGGATTAATAATAATTAAAAATACAGATTTATTTGTACATATATATTCATTCATTTGATTAAATAAATAATTTAGGTTCAACTAGTATTATTGTTAAATATTGTGTATTTTTTATATTATATTATTACATTAATTTAGAGATATAAAATTAAAATATACTTCAGATACATTTTGCTCAGTGTACACATACGTTCGCACACACATACCTATGTGTATATGCTTTATATATAATTCTTATATAGATATATATGTAGGACGCGTTCCGCATACATAAATTTTTGGACTGTTCATCATTTGCGTCTTGTCTGACCAAATATTTGCACTTTGTTTTGCAGTCTGTTTGTCTGTCTGTTGCTTTGTTTTGTTTTGTTTTATTTTTTTTCCATTTTGTGTTCTCTGTTTGTTTTTATTGTTGTCATGTTGCTTTGGCCCGTAATGGCAGCTCGTAAAAATGTTTCATTTATGCTAAATTCATTTTTGTGCCAGCGAAATCTGTTGCCGCGCCAAAGTAATAAAATGATTCCCTCTTTTCTTGCCTTTCTCCCATATATACAATAAATATATACACACACATATACTATTGTATTTGTGTATGTATTTTTGCTTCTCTCTTCTGATTCTATTTTCGTCGCGCATTTCTTTTTATCTAGCTGTGAGTTTTTCACCCCTGTTCTGCGGCTTCCGCTCTCTTGGGCGCTGCCTATTTGTTAAGGCCATATTACAGAGGCGGCGGGTTGGCGGCTACAGAGCTATGCTGACTGAATATACCAAATTTATTGGGCAACAAATTATATTTGCTTTGTTCGCAGTTAATGAGTCTGTTAATGTTATGTGTTTGCATTTTGAGTGTTCATAAAAACTGACAGGATGAGGACCGGAAATGGCGATGGCTACGACGGCAACGGCGACGGCGACGGCGATGGCAACGGCGATGCTGTTCATGGCCAACTAGACAACCGTAATAATAAGTTGAAACTGGCTGATGGCTGATGGATGGCTTACCTTCTGATGCCGCATAATTACTCAATAATGTGCTGCAAAATCGTAAAAGGTAAAAATACGGACTGCGACTCCGGTACCATTTGCACTCCGGCAGCAGTCAGTTAAATTAAAATCTGCTGTCCTTTATGAGCGAGTGGGTTAAGCACTGAAAGCTGCTCACAACGGCTTAGCTAACAACAATAAAACGAGAACTAAGAATAGCAAACCTTAGAAAGATGAAAAAAGAATAAAGCATTTAGTAAATAAAGGTATATATATAGCATTTTAAATATTTATAAATATATATTAAATTCAGAGATAAAAATAAAAATCTACAAAAAATAAAATAAATACAACAAAATAAATATTTATATTAAATACATGTAAGGTTAACTTATTCGAAGCTTATTAATTATGCTTGAATGTTTATCTATTCTATGGACTGTGCGAGAGGACTTGCAATTGCTTACAAGAGATTTAAAAATAATCCGGATAGTAGAGAGAGAGAGAGAGAGAGAGAAATGCAATTATTTATATGATATGTTAAAGTACTCAGAATAGAGAGGAAGAGAGAGGAAGATAATGTACCTCGAAATTGATTACACACTAACTTTTAATAATGCAAAATTCAATGGAAATATTCCATTATTCCGTTTTGCAGTCCATCTCGTTTCGCATTTGTATTAGTTCCGCAAATCTTAATGTAAAAACTGTCATTAGCTTTTGGATGCATTAGCTCAACTAACTTTTAACGATAATTAGCTGATGCTATTGAGAGCCAACCAAACTCAAATCCAACGCGAATGCCAAGCAAAATATTAATGATTCGCCTTTATGCATAGATTTTCAGATTTTATAATCTCAGCTTTGCTCTTGGTCTCACCTACCCACACCTCTGCTGCTATAGTGAAGTGTGCAACTCGCACACAAATCACAAACCCAACAAGCTGTGCAGCAATTTGCACCTCCCCCACAGTCGGAGCTAGAGCCAGGGAATGGGGCTGGGTAATCTTCAGCGAAGCGTTGAATGGGACTGAGTGGGAGCGAAGCATTAAAACAGAGCACCAAAAAACCCACTGTGGAAGCGAGGAAAGGAGCAGCAGCAACAGAAGCAGGAGCTGCGGCTGTAGTGGCAGCCGTCATTAAATGCGAGAATCCATTAAAAGCCGAAAATCAAACCAACTTTATTGAATATCAAATTAACATGTTCATAAAAATGCGCACATTAAATTAAAAGCCAGCAGCCAGGCCAAGAAGAGAGTGCAAAAGACTGGACATTGTCAATTTCATTGGCTGTGGCGCGAAGAGGAAATAATAAAAATTAACTATCTGGCCAAGGCGCACAGCCAGAATAAGTAAAAGCCACGTTTATGCGAAAAGTTATATCGTGAAAAGTGCTTTCGTTTCAGGCATCATTGATAAGCATGAAACGACGATTGACCGCATTGAAACATAAAATACGATTCCAAATGCAACTTATATAATTTTGGCATTTTTATTATAATTATTGAAGCATTGTTTTTAATAAAAATAAAAAAATATATATATATATATCAGATAAATAATAATAATAATTTCAGATACAAAATTCAGTAAATAAATACAAATTATTTTTAAAAATAAAAATAATATTTATTTATACAACAATATAAATAATATTTAAATACTACATAATTGCTTATTTCATTTACTTACATACAATATATAATATATTTTTTATACACAATCATATATATTGTCTGTTTATTAATATTTTAATAAATTAGATTTCACACAGCATAATGAAATTAACTACATAAATTAGTTATTTTTATCAGTAAACATTTACATGTATTTAATACATATATATTTAATTACTTTTAATTTCTATTGTTATTAACCTATACATTACTTTTATTCGTCAATCAATATAGAATTTGAGAAAAAAAAAAAATAAAAGAGCTCTGTGACAATCGTTTGGGGATTATACAATCAATCATTGCACTTATTCAGCGCACGCATGAGTTAAGCTTTCACAGAATCAATTTAAAAGGAATCGTTGTTTATTTAAAGACTTTGTTTTCAATGAGTGCTGGGCATGCATCTCATCAAATAATTTACGCATAAACCAGGTCAGGAACTGTGTGTCTGCAGCTGTAGACGTCTTTCCGTTGACATTTTATTTATTTATTTCACGAAGGTGACAAGGACGCTAAGGATATTGCCACTTTTTCACAGTTGCATGACGACAAAGATCAACTTTGTCGAATGATGTGTGTGTGTGTGGGTGTGTGTAAGTGTTGTTGGTGTGTAATTAAGTGAGGCATAAATAAAATGCCTTTTTAGTATTCATCACAATTTATGCTAAGCTCTCAAAGCGTCAAGTCATATAGTCCTAGGCGTTGCGGCTGTTTCTTGTTACTGTTGCATAACTAAGTGCGAGGCAACAACAACAACAACAACAACAACAACAACAACAACAACAGAGCTAGCATCGACAGCCTCAGCGAGAGTTACAATAACGCCAAGGACCTCGGTGTTGTGCCTAGCCATTCATTTGGCCGCTGCCTCGCAGCTCATCAAATATGCAATTAAATCAGTTTCCGTTTAATTAAACCGGAAGTGCGTTGGTTTGAGCGCACACGCACACGCGGCCATATTGGCTATGCATTGATGGTAGACACACACACACACACAGAGAATGTTACGCATTGTGGTTCGGTTTTTAAGTGCTGCGTCGGGCGCAAAATTTTTACATTTTTATGAGCTACTTCACAGCTTTTCTTCTCTCACTTTGCCTCTGTTATTTCTTTTTTTTTTTTGCTTTCAATATTTTTGCATTTTATTGAATCGAAAATGGCGCAATTTGTGATTGTTTCTGTGTGTGTGTGTGTGTTTGTGTTTGTATTGGTTGGTTAATGGAAACGCAAATGACTCGGCGACAGATGAGGGAGCAAACAAATGCTGTCTAACAAACTGGCAATTAGACAGCCAGGGCCATTACCATTAAGCTGACAAGCATCTGCTTTAAGCCAAGCTAATTAAACCACATGAATTGAGCGCCCAAAGTAATGCCACACTCAAAAGAAGCTGCTGGAGCAACAACTACTACAATAAAGACGTCGTCGTTGCTGCCGGTTGTCATGCTTATTTCTTAATTAATAATTAAGAATGAAAACAAGCAAAAGTAAGTTGCATACGCGCACTTTCGCTGCACAAAAGTCTAGAGAAATTGCCACAATTTCCTGAGACGCCTTTAGGCGTGCAACGTATTCATACTCTACGCTCAGCAGGGTAGAATGCAAAGGGCAAAATCTTTGTAGCAATGCAGCAACATTGAACAAGCTGAAATACATTAGATGCCAGCTTGTTGCTGTTTATCTAATTATTTTACATAGGCGAAAGCATTCAAATATATCACAGTTTTAGCAAACTCAAACAAGAGAGAGTAGAGAGTGACTGCCTCTGCAAATAAATCAAGAACATAAATTAAAATAATATTTTAACATGAAGTAATGAGCCATAATTAAAATAATATATAAAACATACAAATTATTAATTAAATTTAAAGTGCTTGATTGTACATCAAACTTAAGTTGCAAACGAACATTCGATTGACAACCGAATCTTACAATCTCAACAAATTATAAAAAAAAATGTTTTTTAATTTATATTTTAATATCATCAGACAACATATAAAAATAAAAATGAAAAACTATTTCAATTCTTGTCAATTTAACTAAATTTCTGTAAAAGTATAATAAATATAGTTATATTGCTTTCTTCTTTGATTTCAAGCGTGTATATTGAGTTATGCGCTGAGTTTGTCATTCCGGTAGAAAAAAGAGCATCTGAATATTGTTAATTTCGTAGTTTGTTCCTTATTGTTAGCAATTGTATAACTTGGCTACGTCGTCAAGGCATTTGGGTAATAACTGTGTCACTTGTATTACATACATACATATGCCTACATTCACATCATGTAGCTTGCACATGCATAGGCGTATGCACACACACACACACACACACACACACACACACACACACACACACACACACGCATTGTAGATACCTAGCTATTATCTAGCGTCGTCAACAACAACCAACAACGACAACAATGAAGACGACGTTGCTGATGAGGATGATGAAGTTGTTGATGATGTGGGCGACGCCTGAGAGTCGCATTGTTGCCATAAGTTAATTTGCGTCTCATATATGCATATGTGCCAGCATGTGTGTGTGTGTGTGGTTTTTGCATTAAAACTTGAAAATTTAAATGCCCCAAGCGAAGCATCTTCAACCGGCAAACAAGTACGCGTTACTGCCAGTCTCTAGATGTTGTAATTAGCATTAAAATAGCTTTAAACATTTTTACACTCTCGCACACATCTGCAAGGTAATTGAAACAAATGCATATTTAATGGATTGCCATAACAATTAATATGCCACATGTCAATAGTAGAAATGCCGCATGGCTCAATAATTGATTTTACGTATTTATCACACAAATTAATGTTAATTGTCAACTAATATGCAATAGCATTTATCAGCCTTCGCTTCTGTACAATGGCGGAGCTTTGAGGCCTACATAAGTGCGCCCGAAAATCGCATCGCTCTTAGTGCTTTCAGTTCCCGTGAACTTTGTGCTGGAAAATTGCCCAGGCAATTATGCTGCACATGATAACTGGCTATAATTAGAAATGCCAATTGTTGAATGAAGAGCTGCCATTATAAGCATGCATGTGCATGTCGGACAGGCCACAGGCATAGCAACAACAACAACAACAACAACAGCAGTAGCAACCACTTCGCATCTGACACATGTTATAAGAAGTACTACCCATGGCAATCGCAGCTATTATTAGCAAATGACGTTGAACAGCTTCAATCATGCGCCAATGGTCAGCAGGGAGTGAGCGCTGCAGCAAACGTTCCCAATATACATTTCTGCTCGAAAGCGTTTAATTTGACTAAAGTCTAAATAGTTTTCGAAATATATAAAAATTATAAATTTAAATTTTACAGAATTGAGACTTGAAACTCCTATAACTGGAATTGAAGGAATTAATATATATATTTTATATATGAAACGGAATAGTCAAAAAGTGGAGATGGCTTCAGGTGAGTGCAGCATACTCCTTTGCCTATTCTAAAATGCTTTCGATTAGTTTTCTCTTAGATTAATTACTCACATTTATTAAAATGGCAAATCTCATAGGTTAGAATATTCCCAGCTTATATTTTTATTATTCCAAAAAATACACTAAACATCCTTCACTTATTCAACCACACATATTGCTCTATTGCAATAAAAATAAAAAACAATTTTCTTTAAGACCAAACTTTCATTATCCAAATACTTGAAAAACATGGCATATCGATTTGTTAAGCTTTTTACACAAACTTAATTCAAATTAAATCTCATCAATTATGCACAATTGCGCATCAGGTAGGAAAATGTTCCGGAAAACCGATTCAATAACAATAGAGAGGCAACCTTGATTCTAGTTTAAACTCCGTGCGGCCGTAGTAAATGTTGTTAAAATTGAATACATTTGAGTTTGCGGAACACCCGACGATTATCTGCGCACACAGTGAGTGCGAGAAAACATGCTCCACTCATTCTCTTTTTCCAATTTTAATTATAAAACTTTTCATTTTGCTACGTTGCGCATCAGTTCGGTTTGCTGCATGGGTTGGGACTGGGGTCCTTTCCAGGGTCTATGCTTGATTACAGGGCGTGCTTATGCGCTGATTGCTTGGCTATGAGTTCCACTTGTGTTCTCTCTCCCTCTCTCCATCTCTCTCTCTCTCTCTCTTCATCTCTCTCTCTCTCTTTTACTCACTCTGTTTCTATACTATTTGGCTCTGTCGGCTACTGACTTTGGCATCATTATTGAGGAATGGCTCTTTACTTTTGGTTTGATTTCGCATTGTTTTTGCTTTGTTTTATATTTGTGTGCTCGCATAGTTGTCTTTTTTGTTGTTATTAATTTCCTTTTGGCCAGAAGTTTTTGCGCCCGAACCTTTATCATTTGAGCTGAAAACATTTTTGGCAATGTTTTTATTACTTTTTAAATACTTGCCAATGGGTTGGCCACGATTATTCGTGCAATGCCACAAGAAATACTTTTTAACAATCATCATAATGGATTTTATGACTGATTGCGCTTAAGGGTAGCATTTACCTTTTTACCTTTTCGACCTGTACCTATGCGCCAGATCTTTTCTTTTCGTTCCAAGAGATGACTGGCATTCCATCTGTTTATTGATGCGTACGACCCACTTCTCTCTCTCTCTCTCTCTCTCACTCTCTATCATTGTCTATTTCTCTATGTCTGCCTCAAACTCTCTCACTCTTACTTTCACCATTTCGAGTTCAATTTGGCAAATTAATTTGACACAAGTAATAACTGCCTCTCGCTCGCACTCGACTCCATTTCAGTTTGTTTCTGGCAGCGACTAAAACGTGCTCTTCTCTATGTGTATATCAAAATTTTAAATTCCTAAAATAAAGGATGCCAGCTGAAATTTGCATATGTTATGGCAAAATATGCTAAATTTTGTAGTTCGCTTGTTTTTTGTTGCGGCAGACAAACACACAGACAGCTCGGCTCGGTTCAGCTCGGCTCGGCCCGCTGTGAGCGAGACAGCTGCCTCTGAGCGAGCGAGAGTGGTGCAGCAGCCGACTACGAATTACAATTATGATGACACAAATTGGTTATGTTTTTTGCGTATGTGATTTTGTTTCTGGGGCTTACTCTATATCCTTCATACCGTCGAGTCATATGCCGTCCTTTTTCCGGCTGGAGTTGTTCTTTATTGTTGTTTCTTTCGCTTTTAGCCAGCAACAACCGAAAATGTCAGGCTATCTGGAGGCAGGATACAGGACACATGGCATGTCAGGCTTGTCGTCATTCTCGTTACTTTTTGCCCATGTTATTTTATTTGGCTTGCTTCAAAAAATGTTATGCAACCAGACTCTGCATCTGTTTGTCCTCATACCGCGTAGTGTGGGTATATTAGTTGTGTATCTGTAAACCACTTGTAGGAGACATCATTCTTCGAATTGGTATTCATATATATACCAAAAAGCTTAGCCTGATTTCTGCCAAGCCTGTCAGTTTTCATTTCCCTTCTGTCAAAGAGAGTATTTGCCTAGTCTGCATTAGTTTTCGGCTTCTATATTTTATGTATGGTCAAAAGTAAATGAAAAAAAAGAAGAGAAATCATACAAAATCATAAAGTAAATGCTACAATATTTATGCAAAATACCCAGCTAACCTGGTTAGCTGACTGGGCTGGATGACTAGCCGGCCCAGTTACAGTAAAGCCTTCGAATTGAGCCCGAAAAGCATAAAACATCAAATTACATACGATATATGTAATAAAAAACAATCCCGAGTCATAAAGTTCTTGCCATTACATGGAGCAATTGTGTCTGAGGTCACATCAAGGGTTGTCTCCTGCATGTGGGGACGGGAGGAGAGGAAGGGCTCAGCTCATTCCAATGTAACTAGTCTTTTGCTAAGCAATAGCTATCTTAACATTAACAAGGAAAACTTGTTTGTTTACCTATATATATTAAGTTTATCAGTCACTTAGTCTGATTCCTGGTAGTAGCTAATAGCCAGAGGTTATGGCAACAATCCAGCAGCTGTTTAGTAGCTCCCCCGTTGGGGAAAACAATTTAAGCAGCAGCAGCAGGCATACAAACGTCTTTTCCCCCGCTCCCCATGAGCTCCAGTTGTTAAAGCTCTGCAACAGCCACCGCAAACTTTGCACCTGCTGGCCGCAAAAATAACAACAACAACAACAACAACAGCAGGAGTAGTAACAGCAGGAGGAATAGAAACAACAATAACAACAACAACAACAACAACAACAACAACAACGAGCTGTATACATAAATAACATTGTTGCCACTGCGAGAAAATTGCTGGTTGCTCTTTACACACAGAGCAGTTCGGGAGGTGGGGGAGGATTGCGAAGGGGGGCGTGGCTGCAAATGAAAATTGTTTACGCTGCCAACGTTCGTCTTTTGCCTTCGGCAACCAAAATGAAAGAAAAAAAAAAATTAAATAAAATAATAGGTACAAAGCGAGGACGCCAGCAAGACAGTAGAAAAAGAAGACATTAACTTATTAAATTATTGTTTCGACCATAATTTCAACGACACTAAAATTAAAAATCCATTACCCAGCCAAGAAGTATTTGCTAAAAGCACCAAATGGAGCGAGGCAACGGCAACAACAACAACAACAACAACCGCAATGACCTCCGGCAATGGCTGGGAAAATATATTTCCGCTTAATTTATTAACGATTTTTCTTAGCTATAAACTTTGCATGTGTGCGTGAGTGTGTGTCGGTGTGTGTGTGGGTGTGCGACGCGAACTAAGTGATTTTTATCTAAGGCACACAAGGTGCCCTCTCTGTCTCTCTGCCTTTTTTACGATTTGCACATAATTATAATTGAAATTGCGCCGCGTCGATGCTGCCGCCATGCCTCGTCGACGGCCCTCTATTGGAGTGCCAATAAATAATAGAATCAAGTCATAAACTGATAAATGATGTGACAGGGCGGGGCGCGTCCTTGCGCCATCAGCGCAGCTTCCTGCAGCTGTGTAATAAACAAAGTTAATCATTTAGGATAATTGAAATTTTTACGAGACACTCGACTGTTTCGCATAAAAAGGAAAAGCGCTTTCCTTTTCTTGCATGCCTTTTCGCGGCAGGTAGCTTTGGGCCCTCATTAGCGGGCAGGTCGCGTGGACTGGCAGGATGGGAGGGGGAGGTGGAGCCAGAGTGCGGGGACGACTGCTGTTGGCCGGCAAACAGCTACCGTTATTTATTGATACAAACTGTTGATTGGAATTATGTTAAACATAACAAAAAGAACAAATGCTAAGCCAAACAGCCAGACAGCGCCATCAACGGGACGTGCACACGTGCCACATCAAAGACGTACAGAAGAAGTCTGCTACAAAATGCGAGTCAGCTAGAACGGGCCAAAGCACAACCATGTGTGCATGTGTGCGAGTAGGGTATACCAGCTGCGTGGTTGACTCAGTATAGGTGTGAATTTTCTGAGAAAAGAATTTTCAGTTTTAATGTAACATATTCTGCAAGAGATTATTTTGCTTAAAGGTTTTTTAAAGGTCTTTTTCTTCCTTTTTGCTGAAATACGCTTAAATCAAGAGATAAATCTATAAACTAAGCCGAATTTAAAAGAGATTAATAAGAAACAAGAATTACACTCATTTTAAAATAATTTCAACAAAAGTTTAATTTACAAATTTATAATGCAAATCCAAATATATCACACAGCAGCTGCGTAGTTAGTGTATCTGAATATTCAGCAGAAGCTGCACATAAGCTGTGCTCGGCTTTAGTTTATGTGGAAACTTTGTTGCTGCATTTGCTGTCAAAATACATTAAAATTAAATATTAAATTTAAGTGCATCATAAACAGAAAACAATGAACCCCACGTCCAGGCTGGCAGGCAGGCAGACAGTCCAAAGGAGCAGCCATCTCAGCAAGGTTACCTTGAAAACGTGTTGACGCCTTCATAAAGTAATTTCAAGCAGAAACGGAAGGCGAAAGCCGTGTACAATAAAAGTAAAAAGGAAAAGCTGCAGTGCGATGCCCAAGCAAAAGGAAAAAAGGTTTCCCATATGACAATCGAGCTGACTGCATTGGCACTCACTCGACGACATCTCGCAATGCCGCGCACTCGCAGATGCCAGCCTAAAAGATGGCCGTGATGGCAATATGTTACACAGTTGGGCTTGGGGTAGTTAACACACATATTACAACCCTTAGGTATCGGTGTCGATCAAACCAATTTGTGTGTCTGTCTGTGTGTTGTCTATGCAATTGAGGTCATGTCCATGCGGCATTCATTGTCGCTGGTATTGGTGACGTCGTTGTGTCGCTGGGGACGTCAGCCGGCGCATTAACTCGACATTTGTTTCAAGCTGCTGCTGCTGTGGTTCAGCCCAAGAGCTGGAGGAATTGGGGCCGAGATAACCCTGCCCCGGAAGATAGCGCAAGTTGGAACCGAAAGTTGCGACATATTGAAAATCATTGGCAGCGCAGTTGCACACAAATATATCGAAATGTGAGCAGAGCTTCAGCTTCGGAAGCTGAAGGGGCTCGGGGCAACACGGCCCCAAAACAGCAAAGAGAAATGTATTGAAAGACAAATGGCATTGACATCAACTTTTATTTCCCCATATATATATATATATGTGTGTGTGTGTGTGTGTGTGTGTGTGAGCGTGTGGACATGAAGAAATTTTTATTACATTGAAAATTTGCATAAAATATTTAAGCCAAATGGTCGGTCGATTGTGTGGGTTGCCATGTGAAAAAAGTAGCGCTTGAATGGCTTTCTTACAAAGGCCCGGACATAGCCATTGGCTGTGCACGCTGTGATCGACTTGGCAGAACTGACAGCCTAAGGCTATGCGGAAACGACAGATCCCACTTCGCCAATGACATATGCGGTATGGATTTGTTTTCAAGCTCGGAAAATAAAATGAAAGAGGGCAAGACATTTGGAAGTGGGCTTGCTTCTACTTTGCAGATGGTATTTGCATATTTGTGACAAAAAATAAATAAACTTTGGTTACATTCGAAGAGAGATATAAGTTGCATTGTTTGGTTAATTTGTCTGGAATTCCATGAAGAAGGCGAAACTACATATATCACAAAAGGATACGCCTTGTGACAATACGATTCACATTAAATGAGCTTTAATTATAATTAAATAATTATAATTTTAAATAATTAAATATGTGAGTGAAGATTTGAGCCTTTGTGTGGATTACTTCACTTGAAAGACATCTCTTTAAACACACTCAATTGCAGCACTGAGCTCATGAGCTGCTGTGCCACGAGTGTCGGCTCGACATGTTTCAGTCAAGTGGAGCAGAGGGCAGCTGCCTCCTTTGCTATCCTTGCCGCATTAAGCAACAACTGGCGGCCTACTTTGGCGAGCGCTGCCAGCACACAGTCAGCGAGATAAATGTACGCCCAATGCTGATGTGCATGCAAATGTACATTTTTGGGCGATTTCAGGCGGCAGGCTTTGGGGCCGGGTAGACAGATGTCAAGACAGCAGCAGACGACTTCTTGTGTACTCGTTTATGTATGCCTACATCTATGTGTATGTGTGTTAGTGTGTGTGTGTGTGTGTGTGTGTGTGAGTTTGTATAGTAGTTTGTGGCGATGGCATATGTGGCTACCCATTACAATGCGAACAACAACATGCCCACTACAGCAGCAAAGATGTGGCACAAGACGAGCGAAAATAAATGAAAGTTTATGTTATAAAATGCCAAACTGTGGCACACAATCTATTGGCAAAAAGTCAAGCAAAACAGCAGTCGCAGCAACAACTACGCAAGCAGCAGCAAAACTGTTGACAGAAGAGGCAGAAAATACAGAGAGAAGAGTTAAACTCCTGAGTGTCGAGCACTAAATGCTCTTGCAGAGCAGTTCAGCAAATAAAGAACAGCTTTAATTGCTATGGGCATATAAAATTGATTTCTGAACAAATGTTAAAGTAAAATAAATTAAAAATGCCAGCATATTCTCCAATTTTGTTACAAACTCTGTTTAGAAAATACTATTTTTTTTAGTGTATAAATTTGACTAGAATTGAGTTAACTAAATATCATGAAAAATCATATAATAAATAGTAATTTGTGAATTCCTCATACTAGTTATTTTAGAAATCAAATATATCAAATATTATGTAAGATTTCACAATTATTGAACATATTTATAATGTATAACATTTATATAACATTGCAAGTATTAGAAGATAAGAATCCAAACAAACGTCTATTATTTATGATCAACTTGGGCTACTCGAATATATATACATATATGAGTAGACTATGTATTGAAAGACTTTTTAAATTATTTTCTAACAGTTTGATCATAGCGTATATATAACGAAAGATCTGTTGGGTTATTTCAAAAGTGCTTCACAAACTTATTTACACAAAAAATTATGCGACTCCAAGCGAGGGTATATAGAGTGAAAGAAAGTGTAGGCCAGCGGCGGGCGTTATTGTTGCTGTAGTTGTTGCCAAGAGGCATAAAATAGCGCATATAAGATAAAGGATATGTGCGAGACTCTCCCTCTCTCTCTCTCATTTCCTCCCACTCGCTATCCCCCTCTGTGTTGTTGCAAAAATGTAGCAAAAGTCAACATATGGCGTTAAAGATGCGAACGTGCAGCGAATCCTTGAAGTTTTCCCTACATATACATTTTTTCAGCTCCATTTTTTTCACACCCTCTCCTAGCTGTTGGTCTAATTTAGCAGCTGGTCCGGCCTTTAAGTTGTACACATCGTCATTAGTATTGGCAACAGGCTGGCGCTATTTAATTTTGCTGGCAACTGTTACCTTAATCTGTGTCTAGCTATACTCTAGAAACTTTATTTGCACTTGCCTCAAATATTTGCCTGGACAAAGACATATTCGGAATAAAGGTCGATAAATTAAAAATTGATTGATATGTGCAATAATCCATCAAAAATATTATTGCTTTTTATTGCATAACAGTAAATAAACAACAACAAATTATTAGTAAATAAATTAAAACCAAAAATATGTATGAACATACGATTAGGCCTCTCAGGCAAAACAAATCTAAAGCAAACCAAATGTCATATTTCGCATAGAAATTTTATTGAAAATTTTATAAATTTGAATGCAACCGGTAATAAATAGAGGCAGGCTAAGTAAATAGGTTTGAAATTTACTTTTATTACATTTTAGTTGACTACCACAGCAACAGCCAATAGATATTATTGAGGTCAAAGTTGCATACCCTGTACTGATAGCTGAGGTAGCTGAAGGTAAGTATGAGACTCTGAAATATATTTATAATATTTAAATAACTCTTAAATTAATTCTTATCAAATTCTTTCGATATTTTAGGCTATATAAATTATGAACTATATATTATTATTGTTTGTTACACATGAATTACTTTCTATTCTAAGCTGCATTTAAATTAGAAAAAAAGGAAAGCATATCATGTAAGCATGATGCACATTTTGTGCATTTATAAATCACTGATAATTTGGAGTTTTAGGATAAGATGAGATAAGCCCAGCTCTGGTTTTAAAACATACAACTTTATATTATGTCGCACAAGGTATTCATAGCTGAAGCTTATGATGAACGCTGATTGCATATATTTAACCGAGTCATCCGTATGATTAACATATAATAATCTTTAGCTTTTTGCAGGATATGTATAAGCCACACTCACTCTCTCAGCTCTTTCGTTCTAGCGCACAAAAGATTTTTCTCTCCGTTATTGCTATTTGGTATTTAAATGGAATTTTAAATGCAAGCTTTGCAGCCATAGATGACTTTATCGCTCTCTCACTCGCTCTCAGTGTGTGCGTTTAGCTTGTTCTAGTAAATTTTGTGGTAAGTCACCAACCTGGCCTTAGCTAGCTTTGGACCGCATCGACCAGGCAACAGGCACCAGGCACCAGGCACTAGGCAGCAGACAGCAGGCAACTGCCTCAACCTGCTGTCATCTGCATATTATCAATAAACGTAGCCAGAGGCCAACAGATCTCATCTGACGGCAAAGACATTCAATTGTCTTGCATTGAGCACCAAGTGAAGCAAATGATTTTGTCATTTGTAGTGATTCACTTACACATTTACAGCAAGTTGAGAGCATTGCAGTGCGCCTCTCTATGCGAATCTCAATTAGAGCAGTTAAAGTTGATATGTAAACGAAATAAATATGAATAATTGAATAAAGTTTATGATGATTTACGTCAGATCTGTAGATAAATTCTGAATTGCTTCGAGTGCTATCAATTAAAGCTCTTCTCGGCGATTCTCAACGATGCTGCTAATTAAGGCAGACGAGTGGCCTGCGGCCAAAATGTGTACATTTTGAAGACAAATTCGAATCCGTGCCAACAATATGACAATAAACGAATTTTCGTTTATAACAATGCAAGCTGCCCAAAAACCCAGTCACATTGGGTCACTGTCCTGTTGCCAGTGTAGGCAAACTGCGTGCAACCACATGCAATTTTGTTTGGATATCCGCTGCAGGCACTATGGCGACATGTGGCAAGGGTCGGGGTCCTGTGTAGTTGAAGCTGTGAACCAAATGCCATAGCTGTCGAGAGCGGTGCGGAAGGCAGAGGTGTTCGCCACATGGGCGCCTGGCTGGCACTTCTATTTGAATTTTGTTGTAGAACATGTTGTCATTGGGCATATCCTCTAAGCGCATGGAAAGCACAGCAAGAGCGACCAATCTGCAGGCTAGAAAATATTATTGAAAATTGTCTAAGCGAAAAATTCATAACTGCATTTGGGTCTTGATTTTCTGGACAAAAACCAGCAAACGGAAGCAATCCAAAAGAACATTCATTTGCCTTACCTCTGGACTGCAATATTAGTGTATTCAGAGCATCTATTGGGATTATTGTATTCTTGAAATTGTGGTGAAATTGTGAAAATGAACGACATTTTAAGTAAATTTTGAAATGATTTTGGGGCAGTTAATTAAAAATTGAAATGACGAAATAGCCGAATCACAACTGGAAAGCGTATTCGCTTTACGTCTAAACGTAACGATTGGATTCAATATATATTGTGTTTGTGCTAACCCTACCAGAGAGTTAAGCAAATCTTATCAGCCCCAAGCAAGTGGCCAGCAGACTTGGCCGTTTCAGCTCACAGCTTTTAGTCTTTGTCTGCGCACAGGCAGCTCAACATGTCCGGCTGGGCTGTCTCTAATACGAACCTCTATGACGCCAACACGAGTTCGAATGGCGCCACAGGATCCAGGCACAGACGGCTGATACGTCTGGCCTGGCAGACGCTGGCTGCCAAATGCCAGCAGCTGACTAACTTCATGAGACGAGAAACCAATAAGCCACTGCCAAAAGAATTGCGTAGATCGTTGCGTCTGAATAAATCGGCCAGGCGGAAGGGCTATCAGCACTATGAGACTGAAGCAGATAAACAGTAAGTGGAACTCATAGATAAGCCAGCTATTATTGTTTACCTCAACCTGTATTTGATTTCCGTGCACATTTCTGTGATATATTTCAAATATCTTATATATTTGTTCACTTTTCAGACGCATCAAGGATTATTTGAATCAGCCCATTAATCTGTCTGTTCGCTTGGGACCTGCCTACGACTACAGACCTTCGAATTGTTAGCCAAAGCAGAAATATAGCCCTTAGTTATAAAAAAAAACTAGTTAATTGTATGAGCTTTAAGCATATATTGTTTTCCAATTTTTGAAATTTTGTATAAAGCTTGTGTTACTTCAATAAGTAACTAGAACAGCATTTAGTACATTTATTTTTATAAACCTCTAAGCTTTTATAGAAAGTGAAGCTTTTGTGCTTTAGCTTATATTACAGTTAACAGTTTATAGCAACTTAAGTTTGTTTGAAACTTGGCTAAACTTTTGAAGCACGTAAAAACCTTGAAATGCATTTGCAGCTTCTCAAAGCTTTTGTGTTTTGCCGGCTGCGCTCTTGACTTCGCTCAGCCAAACTTTTATTGCGTTTACTCTTCATCCAGCCAGCGTTAGACTCTCTTAAATGCGCCCACACAAAAGTTTATTGCCCCGCTCCGAGCAAGTGAACGGTCTGCGCACACTACACCAGAAAAGCATATTGATTTGTTTTCAGACAGAGACAGTTGTTAGACCAGAGACAAAAATTGTTACATATATAGACATTCTGTTTAAATGATATTTAACATTTTTATTATGGCAAATTTATTAGCCTCCGTTCAATTCTTGAATTCCAGCAACTTTAAAATGAACTATTATATATTCCAAATAATAGAAGCACATATAACTTCTAATAAATTCAAACATAAAATAAATGAATAAAAGAGAATAATAATAGTATTAGGTATTCAATTTAGTTCAATATATTATGTTTATGTAAACATAAATAGTATTGCTATGAAGAGTATTCATGAGTTCACAGAGATTTTTCGAATGTGTTAACTTTTGCCGAAAGCATTGGCTGGGTTTTCCTTGCTTGGTTTTTTTTTACGCGCTCGCGCCCCTTTCATAGTCTCTCTCTCTCTTTTTAGCTCTTTCTCTCTGACTCTCTATAGACAACCACACATTTCAGTTGCGCTTTGTCCGCAACCATAGCATCACAAACACATACACACACACATACACACATGTATGCACAGAAAGCGTAGTCTCCTCTTTTTGTCAGCTTAGTGTGAAAAACGTGTTCAACGCGGAAATGACATTGATAGTGAAATTTCAACTAGGTGCATAAAGTTCAAAGGCATAAAAAGAGTTAAATAAAAATAGTAATAATAATGTTAAAACAAGACAAGTAAATTGAAAACAAAGTAATGCAAAGCTAACAATTATTACAAACTCGTTTATATCATTCGTGTTATGTAAAGTTAAGCTAAATGTTTTGTGTGAAGTGAAATTTATTATTTAACAAGCCAACAAATCAAATTAAATCAAGTTCAATTTTAAATAAATAAATAACAATATGAAGCTAATTTCAACGCTTGTCTATTTGCTGGTGGCATTCTATAAGTTCTTCAAGAAATTTCTGTGAGTTAAACTAGAGTAAGGGCGAACGCCGGCATTCAAATTAATTATTGATAAAACAACAAATCGCATGACAAAGAGATTATGCCGTAACACAACAACTACAACAACAATAACATTTACGTACAGCAACTAAAATAGCCATACAAAATCCATTTGCATGCCTTTGGATTTTTCCGCATTCAGCAAGTCTCCGCATATTGTATATTTTTCTTTGTGCATTTATTAAGCCATTTAACGGTACATTCTTTAATTTAGTTTATTTATTTTTTTTATTTCTCTGTCTGTGTGCCGCAAATCAAGCTCATTTTACATATCCATATGGGCGCGTGTGTATGTGTGTGAGAGTGTGTATGCTTGTGTAATATTTTACAATAAATATTTTTGACTTTTATTTCAATGCGCCTGAAAGAGCTACTCGAACTGTCGAAAGAGTGAGAGTGAGAGTGCGAGTGAGAGCGAGAGTGCTAGCTGATTGCAGATTTGGCTATCCATCTCTTTTTGGCTCTCCCTCACTCTCACTCTAACTAAAATTTCAGGCTGTGTTTGTTTGGGTTTGAGGCCCGTGGCGAATCGACTGCTAGTGACCTCCGCGTCAATGAAATGACTCACGTGTGTGTGTGTGTGTGTGTGTGTGTGTGTGTGCGCGTGAGCGTGAACGTGTGTGGATACTACAAGTGAGCTTTTAATTAGTATAACGGCACTCTGTTTATCCGTGTGCGTGAGTGACAATAAGAAGCTTATTACTGTGCTTTGTTGAGGGCGTTGCCTGCACAACTTGTCAACTTTTGTTCCCCAAATGGTATCCTTACGTTTCGGGGTTGAGTGAATTAGTCTTGAGTCGTGTCGGCAAACATATATAAATATATATATAACATCCAAATATAACAAATAAAAGTAATTCTACTAAATACACAGATTTTGTTTTTTTTTTAATTTTTTCTATACAAGTATATGAAATAGAATTTGAATTTTGGGGTTCACGAACCTAAGATGGGGCACATCGTTGGTTGGATCACTATCCGCTTTCTTCGCTTTGGGTCATTTTTTATAAAGCAAACGGGTCTCAAGCTTAGATATCTGTTTGTATGTAAATAGACATTAGCTTGATTTCTGTTTTGCATTTAAACTCTGCTGTTATATTTTCGAACTCATATTAACTCTGCCATGATACATCCGTGGAGCCTCTTTCCACATTGATTACGTGCCGATGCACATGTCTCTCGATGCCAAACCGAAATGGCGTATGCCTTACCTACCTCAAACGCATTTAAAATTTAAATTATAAATTACCATTGTATACAAAACGATTCATCAACAAGAATTTATTTGAAGCCGCTATAACAGAGCTGTAATCCGCAGCAGTCAGCAGTCCGCACTCGACACGGCACTCGGCATTACTCGAAGTGCTGTTAGAAATCACTTTCAGTGATAAGTGCATACGGATCAAATTCCAAAATACAAACATATTTTTGAAAATACATACATACAAACATACATATTTATGTAGTACGCACTTATGGCACGCTTACGTTGCCCAAATTGATAAGCCAGGCGGCTGTTCGACGTAAACAAAAAACAAAAACAAATCACTGCAGTACAATAAATATGTTGAAATGTATGCAAACAAATTACCATACAGAGATTGTTATGAGGCATTCGAGATAAATGTGAGCATGTGCTGCATGCCACGTAGGATAAACAGAGTTTTGGCCATTGAAGTCCAACAAGGTCGTCAGCTAGGCTAGTGCTTATCTAATCGCCTCCGGCTAGACCACTAACTGCGAGCAATAAAGCAATGAAATAAAAGTATTGCCAGCAATCTTAATCACAATTGTGCTCTAGACCCAATACCCTTGGTACATTTGATATATGTATGTATGTAAGCCCGAAGAGTTCGACCGGCAATACCTATATATACATATTATATAGTTTGCTGATCTGCGGCGCATATGCAACCACTTTGAACTAATTCATTCCAACTCAGACTGGACTTCTAGTTCCATACGTCACTTTTGCCATTCGTCTAATATTAATGTTCTGCTACCTTATGGCAATGTTCCGATAAGGTCGATGACAAATTCCATTTGCAAATTTCAAGTGGCGCGCAGCACAAAATTAGTTGCTCATGTGGTCTTTGATAAGATACGGCCTCTGCCGTGCCAGACATGAGAGCCTCAGGTACAGACGCCACAAACCTAATTTCAAGTCTTATCGAATGCAATTTTATGATTGGGCTGGGTGTGGCTCGACCCACAGCGACTTTTTAAAGTTATTTACTACAGTGTTTAAAAGAGTATATGAAATATATTATTGCTTAATATAGATGCTGTAAAAATGTAAATAATTATAAATAATATGGAATTATTGAAATGTTGATATCTTAGAAATATATCTTCGGAATTCATATTATAGATAAGTTATTAATAACATAAGATTGTCAATATATTTTTCAATTATTCAAGGTTTTATTTCCAATATATAATTAGCTATTTTTATTCAATACCCACCAATAATTTACAACACCTGATTGTCTAACAACCTCTGCAAGAATCAGCCATTGAACCTGAAGCACTTAAGATGTCAAATAGTCTCACTACATGTGAGAGAAACAGAGAGGCCGAGAGATAGTCCCGCCACAAGAGAGAATCAGTCGAATAAGAGCATTTTGCTGTAAATTGTGCAATACACTGAGCATATCAGAGCAATTGCTCCGCTCGCCTCTGGGTCTGGCCATGCGCTATAGAGTGTACTGTATCCTTATCAGCTAGCGAATGTATGGCGAGCGAAGAGCGGCATCGAACGCTCTATAAATGGTGCAAAGCACCAATTGTTGCTTTTAGTTCTTTGCGGTTTGGCTCGGCGTTTGAATCGCTGACAGATCCCCAAATAAAGGCCCTAAAGGAGCCAATTTGCATAACGTTCGACGCGACTTTGCGCTCGTTAGCTTTCTGTACCGCGCTCACTTGATCTAAGAACAAAAACGTCAAGATTCACTCGATTCCAATTTGGATAATGTGTTGTGGTGTGGCTCCGGCATAAAAATGGTGAGTTGAATGTCTGCGAACTCAAAGAGACCACATAAACCAGCCCCCCCAGCCCGAACCACTTGCAAGAGCGTATGGACTTCTGGTGATCGCATTAGTGCTATAGCATAGTTATTATAGTAGCGGACTTCGTCGACTTCAGCCGGAGAATTTCAGTCTACGCCGGTACTGAACCAGTTATTTCCAAATAGCGATATACGCGTCCGACCATGTGCCCCAATGCTGCTGTTGTATAACGAAATCTCTCTGTTAATCGTTTCGTTTCACTCGCAAAACAAAGGGTACTTATACTTATAGTATGAATAAGCGTGTAGCACAGCTGGCGGTGTTACACATTTGCTTGACAACAACAAGAAGGGCCCTAGCTTCTGTAGCAATCTGAAAAATCTAGCTGAATATGCCACAATAAATGCGATAAGACTTTCGTAATTTCAGTCAGTCCGAGGAACTTTGTAAAATATATTCATATGACTTTGCAAACGTTATTTTGCTATTGTTTATATGACTCAATGACTAGAGTCTAGGGTATCTGTTTCTTTAGTTACTTATTACAAAAGCGCTCTCACAGACCGTCTGCTGATAAGGTTATCAATTAGCTAAACGCCGACACGTATTATGGCACTTGATTGTTCCTCCTAAGCAAATGTCAGTTGGGTTCGATAATGTGAAGGACGATTGATCTTCCTACGCTTGGCAAGCGACGTACAGGTGTCCAGCTGGCCGGAGAGTTGATTGCTCACTGCCAAGTTCATGAGACATTCTCAACATGTTGACGATCACTATGTATATAATTATATATTTAGACACAAGAAAACCGTATATATTTGCTCTTGCCTGTGAGATATATAAATAAAACTCAATGACGGACGCTGCGCTTGTTAAGTTTGCTCCGCTTTCCGTGCTACTGTGCCAAAAAGCAAAGAAAAATAAATAAAAATTAGAAAATTGAATCGAAATTAGTGTGCTCTCTTCAATTGGCATCCGGGCTCTAAATGCTTTGGATCTGCCTAATGCTAAAAGGTAGGAAGTTGAGGTTTCAAGTCCAGCAATCTAATCAGCAAAAAAAAAATAAAAATACACCTTGTGGTATGTATTGTTAGCAGCAACGGTAATTTTATTATCTAGCTCTAATTTATCAGCTGAACAAGCATTAGAAAAACCAGCCAACATATATTTAATATAAATAATGTTGATCTAGAGCTAGAAATGATATTTTTCTTGTCAGCCTAAAAGTATGCAACAGTTTATTTTATTTGTGAAGCTATTTCATATGATGTTAATTGAATATCAATTTATAGTTTATAGTTTCACTTAAGATTTAAATGTAACTTCAAATCTATTAAATAAATGTTAACAACATAAATTTTTCAGATTTATAATAATTTATAATAAATTTATTATTAAAATTATTATTATTTTATTAATTAAATATGTTAATTCATATTAGTATGCAATTTTGAGCTAGCAAAAGTAAAAATTAAAGTTAACTTATTAAAAAAAGAAAATAAATAAATGAATAGTTGAGTAAATTAACTAAGCTTTACTGTGATCGCAGTATACAATATGATGTATATTTATTAGCAAATGCATTCATAGAAATTTCACATTTGCATATTGCGGAAATAAAGGTTTTTCTATTATTAGATCAATTAAATAAAGAGAAATAGTATGAAATGCAATAAATTCGTACTTGAATGAATGCAAATCGTGACGGACAAATAAAAAATTGTCATGAAAATTTATTAGCAACAATTTGTTGAGGAGGTGAAATTGAAAGAGCAAGAAAGACAGCGCGAAAGTGTAAGAGAGAAAGAGATAGATGATCAGATAAGATAATCTTTATAATAATTATTAAGTTATTTTCTTTTGGTATATGTGTATTTATATATATTATAAAAATTAAAATAATTAAAATGAGCATAAGCTCTAGATATAGATGAGTTTATATTAATCTATTGATATACTGATCACAAATTATGATATGATCGTTTAGGTGCGATAACTCTTAGTATAGATTAGGTTAGATTAGATAAGATTAGATTATATGTGTAAAGGTTAATTATTATTTATAATAGATTTCGCTTATGCCAATCAGCCAGCCTATTTTAACTGTTAACATTTTTCATTTTAATTTATTATTGAATTAAGTAGCTAAAACTTAAGGACTTATGACTAGACAAATTAAACGAACCGGAAAAGCGATCATATTCTGACTTATAAGTGCACTCTACAAAGCACACAATTACCTAATTAATTGCAACATTTATCATTTGCCGAGTGCAACAAAGTTGAGCAACTGCCAATCAGTTGGGATGGCTTTTGGCAGTGACACGTGCACTACACATTGTAATTATATAGATAGTTTAATCAGATCAGATCAGAGCTGATTGATAATTCTCTCGAAAGTCTAATAAAATAATATACAATACAATACAATATTTATTGCATGTAAAACATTTTCTGTTTCATTTCGATTTTATTATACTATATTTATTGTTGCTAAATGCGTGTTTTGACATTTTGGAAAGTGTGCGAGCAAAATCTCGTTTGCCTTAACTAGAGGAGCGCACAGCCAGAGAGCAACAAAGTCATGTACTTATGACTGTACAGCAGCAGCAGCAGCAGCCGCAACAACAGCAACAGCAACAGCAGCAGCAACAACAATGGCAAAACATAAGCAACAATTAATGAGCAGCGGGTAGCGGGCAGCGCCTTGTAGCGAGACAGCGAGGCAGCGTCCACTTGATTGCCTCGATCTGGCTAGAGCGGCCCAAAGATATATAAATAAGGAAAAGCAACGCACGCGCGTATTAATACATTGGATGTTCGGTTCTAAACGCGCAACGGTCGTACGAATATCGCGCATACGCCGCATGGTCAACGATTTAAACTGAATATTGTGTGTGTGACCGAGTGCATCAGCAACTAAAGATGGACACTAACATTGACAAGCCAGAGCAGCGGCTGGGCCATCGCCGCCAGCCAGCGCTGGGCAAGGCTATGCCCGTCACTGCCCTGCTGCTCAATCTGAACCTGGATCAGAGCAATAGGCCAAGTCATGCGCGCAGCGCAGCAGCTAGCTCGCTGGACGAGGATGAGCCACCACCGCGTTACTTTTATGTAGCCGAAGAACAACAGCAGCCGCCATCGCCCAGTGACAACAGGGCAAGTGAGCCGGAGCTACTCGGCGCTGGCAAGCCGGACATGCCCTGCCTCAACTGTTGCCAGCGAGCGCCTTTGGGCTTGAGTGGACTCGGCCTGGCCATCAATGAGATGTGCCAGCGCTTGTGCAGCGAAGAGTGTCGTCGCGGTCTTAGCTTGACTGGATGCCTGGCCACACAGGATGCACAGCAGCTGCGACAGGATTTCCTGAAGCAATATGAAATTGCGGAAGCGCTGGCCAAGACCTCGGCAATGACCTCGACAACGCAAATGAAACAACGTCTCGCCGCACGCAAACTGGAAATGGATATCGAAACACAAGCGGCAGCGGCTGCCACTGAGCCAGCCTGGCTAACCACACCTAGCGAGAAGGCAGCAGCTGCTGATGGCGTTGTTGTTGTTGCTGCTGCTGCTGCTGCTGCTGGAGACACGTTGCCGCCAATCGCTGATTACGAGCAGCCGCCGCCGCGAGATTTGCTGTTGTATCTTGTGAGGTGAGAGATAAATGCGAGCAGGCGTGCTCCACTCAAAACTTGTTGCTGCTGTAGATAGCCAGCGGCTATAGCGCTTATAAATCAAGTTCATGGCCAATACTGACAGAGTGTCAAGTGTTCTTAGCCACTGTGAGGCCCCAATCCACTTGGCTTCAATCAAAAATAACATAACTAACCTTGCACAATTCGTGCGAAAAGCGAAAAGTATCTATAAGCTACACTTACAAGAGCTCTGTCGCTTATCTTATCGATAAGTGAGCGAACAGAAGCAAACAGCGCTTGTTAATGAGCCATTGTATCTGCTACAGCAATGGATAATTATATCAATAAATAGCATTTGTCATTTTATAAATACCTTAAAATGCATTGAATGGCAATTTCCAACTTGCGCTGAATCTGTTTCATATTCATATATGAATATTTATCAGACGAAACTACAAATACTCAAATCGTTGACAAAAGAAAACATTTTTATCTTGATAAATAATTATAAATAATTTCATGTGTTTAACTGTTAAAGTTAACCAAGTAACTTTGCAGCTATCTAATTGCAGAGAATCTAATTTTAGCAAGCGATTAGATATAACAGTTCACAATGGCGCCTAGATAGCAATTCGTATACTAAAAATGGGAATAGAGTGTTTTTGATAGTGGATTTGTGAAAATGTATCTAATAGTCTGAAATTATATTTGTCTATATATTCTTGATCTCGATGATAAGCTGAGTCATCCACGTTGAAATATTCGTTAGATCATCTAGAGAATTTAAATTCTAAATAATTATTCTGGCAAGGTAATCTTATAAAAAAGATTCAGTTGAAATTAATTTTATTATTTTTTAAATGAAATAATTTAAAAAAAACGTATACTTCTTCATTATTAAGTTGCTCTGATTCATATTCATATTTTCGGGATACGCCAGTTTTTACTTTATGCAATATTTCCATTTTATTTTATATAATTTATTTTTCACTTAATTAGTTCGAATACGTTTTACTATTTAAGAGGTCAGACTTCATAGTATTTAATATGAAAATGCATATTCAATATAATTTTTATTCATTTATACCTTCTGTATGAGCTTAAAATAATTGTGAAATTGGCTAATGATAATTGACTTTAAAAATAGAACCATTTAAATTAGCTTAATTTTGTGCTTTTATTTTGGCATAAGTTGGAATACATTTAATATTTAGGCGAATCTTTAGAGTCTTATACAATCTAAAATAAGTTATGTTATATATATTTATTCTTAATAGATATCGACAGGTAGAATTTGTAATCTGGAACTGGTTCTACTTGAGTATTCGATTTCGACTAACAATATATGATAATATACTATCTCAACTTATAGTACAGCCGCAGCTGCGTGTCGACGGTTTTGAGAGCTAGTCACGTGGTTAATGATAGCAATGGGTATCTGGTATTCGGTATCTTTTATGCATTGCAAGTGGTTCGACGTGTAGAAGTCCCTCTGCCCCTTCCCGAAACTAATCGACTAATGCTTACACTTATCCCATAATTCTACTCTATTCTTTTTAGGAAATACAGCCTGAACCGCGTCTCTTTGACATTGCCATATTGACACTTAATATAAAACATTTCAAGTTATCCTAGTGCCAAAAGCTGTTGCAGCTGAAGCCTAAATCTAAACTAAATCTAAATCATAAAGAAATCAAACCGATTTACAGTTCAAAGACGCTTACTTACTAAACTAAGCCCAGAATAAGAATAATACAAAATCCAATCAAAATGGAGTTCTTAATGAAAACATCGCGTTTGATTGTCACTGCGAAGACATTTGCGCGTCGTGTGGCGGTGCCTATACCCAGGTAACATACAAAAAAAAAAAAAAAAAGAAAAGGAAAAATTAAGATACAGTATCTTTAAGCGACAGATACTTGGGTCGGATTCATTACGCATGTAACTGCGTTGTTGTATAAATTGCGCCCGTCTACCCCACATACGAATATCTGTATCTGTATCTCTATCTGTATATCTTTTGCTTGCAATATATGGTCGCAGGCATGCTGAAAATGCGCATTTTTCTCTGCTTGTCCATCTGTCTGTCTTTCTGTCCGTCTGCGATTTGCATGCGAGCACAAATTTGTTTAGGCATAAATCAGTTTAGCCATTAGAGTCAGGCCCAGCGTCCGTCCAGCCGTATGCGAAAAAGATACTTTTGTTTTCATTACAATACGAAACGAAAGTGAGACAATGGTGTGCAGCTCCATGTGAATGTATCTACATAAAGAATGCTACACATAAATATTTACCAAGCTGTCAGCTAGCGATGTATCTGAGGCAATTGTTGCTGTTCTTGTTCTTGTTCTTATTCTTATTCTTATTCTTATTGTTGTTGTTATCTTTATTGTTACGCTGCTCATTTTTAGCGCAACTGAGCAACGCACGTGAGTAGAACGTATTGATCTTGTTCTGTATCTTGCAGATACATCTCACTTTATGTGCGCTCGCCTCGATCTCTGTGCGTGTGTGTGTGTGTGTGCATTGAAATACTCGTTTGTGCGTGTTTGCTCTCTTTCTCTATCTCTTGATGCGTCTCCATCTCTCTCTCTCTCTTTCTCTCTCTCTCGTACACACACTCTTTTTGTCGCCCTGCCTCGCTCACTCTCTTCTGTGCCTCTGCCTGGCTGATCTCTAATAAAACGCCGCACTCCAGTTGCCATTCAGTTTCGCAAATGTCGCTTACAAGCGCACTTCGCACAATTTTCGGCATAACCCACAATCCAAACAAAATTCACCCAATTCCCAACCATCGACAGCTCCGAAAGCACCACCAACAACTACAGCCACATTTCGCTACCAAGTCAGTTGGCCACATGGAGCAAGCGCTGCAATTGAAACGCGCCAACAAGGCGCCCTGTAAGAACGACCGCAAGGCCTTCCTGCAGAGGGTGATGCTGACCAGGTGAGACTGAGAGTCACCAATCTATTGATTGATTGCGCTGCCAAAATGATCCCAACTGGTTTATAATCGCTGGCCCGAAAACCAGCTAAACAGCTGTAAAGCTATTGACCGAGCGACATTTTTTCTCAGTATACTCTTGTTGTTTATTTTATTTATTTATTTTTAAGCCGCATACGTCGTCTCGACTTGTCCGAATCATTTTGTGTGGGTGGGCATGAATCGAGTTCTCTAGCTTGTGAAAGCTGCGCTCATATTCATTTAGTCCGCGCTATATACTTACTCTAGTTTTTCTCACTTAAGATTTTATTGCATTTGATGCGATTCTAAGCCCGCAAATTATGATGCTAATAAAGCGTACGATCCTCTTAACAACAACTGATTAAGGAAACACAACTTTCTGAATAAGAGAAGCAACACGAATGCCAAATTCAAATCATCTTGTATCTAACTAATATTATTTAATATTCTAAAGCCTTCAATTATATTTGTAGTCCAAATAACACTTAAAAAAAAAAATTATGTGATATTAACAAAATAAGAAGAGGAAAGAGTCAATGTTGTGAGTCTATGTGTTCATCTTTTGTTTGTAACAATCGCAGTTCTAATTCTTAGCGAAAAGTTTTTAATATATGGTTTAGTATTGTTAGATAGATAGTTGCAGTTTTTGAAATATTTTTCTGAAGTTTAAAATAAATATTTTCTTTCAGCAGAGTTGAAAGTTCCATGGGAAAGTTCAACGTTAGCAAAAGGCATAGTCATAGCTTATTCGTTTTCAGCATAATACTACGAAAGATTCTGTATAGAAAACCGAAAGAGCTGTGAGTATCATTGATCAAATTGCTTTCGAGCTGTATATGCTGCAAATGTTTGTTTTCTTTATTTTCTTTATTTTTGTTATGGGTATTGTTGTTGTTATTGCTATTGCTGTTGCTGTCGTTGGCATTGATTGTGTGATGAATCAGTTTTTGATAGTTCGATTACTGAGTACTTTTGAATATTAACTTTAGCATATTTATTTTTTAGAACTGCCATTGTTTTAAATTAAATTAAAGTTAACAAACAAAGAAATTTTTTTTTTTTGCTTATATTTGAAATACTTTCGTAGAATGGGCTCGTTCAACTCAGCGCCCAAGATAAACAATGTCGACTCCCAAGACGATGGCCTGGAGTTACCCACGGGTCTCAGCACTGCCGCGCTGCTCGATCATGTCCAGCAGCTGCACGGCGCGGGCATGGTGAAGCCATCGCTGCTGAGCCGCTGCTTCCTGAAACCTTCACAAAATAGCGAAGATGTCACTGACGGCCTGCGTTGCTTAAAGCTAAACTCCGTCTCACGCGGTAAGTCCAAGGACTCGCATATTTAGCTTTTACTTAATTCACCCTCGCCCCACAACACAGTTTGCAGTGCTCCCAATGATGCCGCGAGGAACATAAGATTGCTGCAGTGGAACATTCTCTCGCAAAGTAAGTGCAATGCAAACTATAGTAAAAATATAATTTGATTGTTTAGAATAGTATTATTTATATATTATTGTTTAGCTTAGCTAAGATTGATTTTATTCTTTTACTCATTTATTTGCAAATTTTTTAATGAAACCAAATAATAATAAATAAAGAAAAATAACCTAAGATCACATAATGATAATAATAAATAATAATAATCATAATAATCTAAATTAAAATTTACAGAAAACTCAAGAATTAATTTAAAGTTTTTTATTATTATTTATTTATTTTTTAAAGTCTATTTTTATATACTGTGCTCAAGTATATATTCAATATCATTTATTTATCAAATACATAGAAAATTCGATGAAAATATATTTAGTATTATAATATTTGATTTATGAATTCAGTTAATATATATATTTTTTTTTTTTGACTCATTTATATACATTATTTTTTAAATATATCAAATAGTACTATTTCATATTTATTTATAGTCAATTTATAAAAATATAAACTTAAAATAAAACTATATTCACATATTCCTTTTAATGTGTTATTAATAATATTCATAAATCTCTTCTTCATCTCTTTTCCAGCTCTCGGCCAGCACAACGATGGCTTTGTGCGTTGCCCCGATGAGGCTTTGACTTGGCAGCATCGCAAGTACTTGATCGTGCAGGAGATTCTGCAGAACCAGCCGGATGTTGTTTGTCTGCAAGTATTTATTTGTGGCCAGAGTTTAGTGGAATGCAGTCGCGCTTTAACATCTCGTTTTTCGTATTGTGCAGGAAGTGGATCATTTCAAATTTCTTCAGACTGTGCTGGGCAGCCAGAACTATGAGGGCATCTTCTTTCCCAAGCCAGACTCGCCTTGCTTGTACATAGAGCAGAACAATGGCCCCGATGGCTGTGCCATCTTCTACAAGCGCGACAAGCTCCAGCTCATTGGCTATGACACACGCATCCTTGAGGTGTGGCGCGTGCAGAGCAACCAGGTGGCCATTGCTGCGCGGCTGCAGGTGAAGGCCAGCGGCAGAGAGTTCTGCGTCTGCACCACACACCTGAAGGCCCGCCATGGCGCTCTGCTGGCCAAGCTGCGGAACGAGCAGGGCCGCGATCTTATCCGCTTCGTCAAGCAGTTCGCCGGCGACAGTCCGCTGTTGCTATGCGGCGACTTCAATGCGGAGCCTATTGAGCCCGTCTATGCGACGATACTCAGCTGCGATCTCTTCAAACTGGGCAGCGCCTATGCGGACATTAAGCTGGAACGGGAACGGGATGGGAATGTGAATGGGAATGGGAATGGGAATGGGAATGGAGAACTGGAACAGCAGCAGGAACAGCACACGGCCAGCTGCGAAGATCCCAATGAGTTCATTGTGCAGTCCATCAAACGCGAGCCTCCATACACCACCTGGAAAATTCGCGAAGATGGCGAGGAGTGCCATACCATTGACTATGTGTTCTACACGTCAAAGCAGCTAAAAGTGAGTAGGCGTGGCAACAATTATAAATAATCCACCTTCATTTTAATTGTTATTCTGCAGATCAAGAACTGCCTGGAATTTCCGGCCGGAGAACAAATCGGCAAGAATCGTACGCCCTGCTTTGAGTATCCCTCGGATCACTTTTCGCTCGTCTGCGACTTTGAGCTACTGGATGAGCCCCTTCCAGAAGACAACCACAAATCGCACGGCACCATTCAGTAGACCCTGTCAATGCACGCACACAGCTACACATAGACACACTCACACACACACAGACAAGCACACACAGCAATTACATTATAAATTGTGATATTAGCTCTTAGACACATTTTTAGCCATTTATGCATATGTATGTGTTATCTGTACTCTCTCTATATATAAATATATATGTATAAATGTAGCACGGAAAAAACTTGCTAAAAGGATATATTAATCCAGATTTCATAAATAAACGAGTGTAACTTTGTAGGATTCATTATCTATGTTTGAATGAGTTAAACTATAAAATACTTTATATTCGATTTCATGGAAAGGAATATTCCCTCATTGGAATTTGATGTTAGTAAATCTCTTTGAAATTTATTATATAATAAACTTTATGTAATGTAAAAAAGCTATTTAAACTATATACTCATCGTCAATCGTATCAATTTTGTGAATAATAATCTTTAAAAATTGTGTAAAGTTATCGAATCCGAACTTAATTGTTAGGAGACTAAATAGAGCAATTTGTGTTATATGTAGACCAAAAGGATATAGATACTATGTATGTTCTTCTATATCTACATAAGAGATTAACCAGAGGAATGTTTGTTTGAATGTATGCTCTTCTATCTCTGCAAATTAAATTGGCCAAATCAAAGCAATTTGTTATATTTTGGGAACATGTGAATGATTTTCTGCAAACGTAATCAGGAGTCCACAATTACGTAGATCTATCCCAGCAAAAAGGCAAGCAGGGCAAATCCCGTTCAACTGCGTTGCATGAAGCAGGTTACATTGGCTTTAGCTGGTGCCAACTAATAAATTACTGTAATTTGCAAAACTATACATGTATTTATAAGATTTCTAATATCATTGACCAGCATTATTCATTGATGTTCTGGCGGCAGCGATATTTTAATTTGGTATTATGAGATCAGGTCTTAAATTTCCACTGATTGCTATAATCAACTGTTAGAATATATGGCTAAGCCACTTCAATGGGATTTCAGCATAGCATGTTTCTCGATCGTAATTATAGAATTATGCGTTGGAAGTATTTCTGATGAGATTTGTCTGTTCTCGACTGCAAACGAGAGTGAGATTGAAATATTTTCTCTTATTGAAACTTCTTCATAATCTGTATTATATAAAACTTATTAAACATGATTAACTAATTGGAAATATAATATGAAAAGACTAATCCAAGTGTTCCCACCTCAAATCGCTTATGATTTCTGTAACAGCACAGATTTAAATTGTTTCATATTTATTGTGACGTCATTTTCGCACTGCATCTGCATAGTATCCATTGGCAAAGTCAAAGGTAGATGCATGAGGTGTTCCCGATATCAAACTTCAACTTCGACACACACTTAGTTAGCTATTAGCACAAAACACGATATCTGGTAAATTGCGCTGGCAAAAACGAACATCTGATGGTTGTTGCATAACAAAGCAAATGCAGATACAGATATTATAAATAAACTGTACATGTATTTTGCATTTAACAGATATTAGACATGTTCGCACTAAAATTTAACTGGGCTCAGTCCTGGCCGCCGCCTACAGAAGGGCCAGGATGGCAGTCAGCACGACGGAGGTGGCAACCATTACATAACCGGTGGAGTAGACCTCTTTGATCTTGAGGAAGCGACCAGTGTCCCAGAGAAGATGACGCACACCGTTGGCAGCGTGGTAGCCCAACGGATAGGCGAGAATGAACTTAATGGCTGTCAAGGAGGCACCGCTCAGCTGTAGACCCTCTACCATGGTGACGTAGTGGCTGATATCTTGAGAGGCGACCAGAGCGCCGATGCCCAAGCCCCAAACGCCGAGGCCCAAAACCAAGCCGGTGCCGCGATGCATGACGGACAGTATGGAGGTGAGCTGCGGCTTGTAGATGGTCAAGTGGGGTGACATCTCGCGGCCCAGACGTTGATTCTTTTCAAAGAATGTCTCATCCTTGATGGTTGAGCCGACTGAGACAACTTTCAGTGAGACCTGACGGTTGGCCGCGGCCATTTGTAGCCCTTTGCGAAGCGCTGATGAGCGCACAAGTGAGCTGCTTAGAGCATACCTAATAGATTTACAATTAATTTTTTGCCAATAAAATGTGCAATAGATTAAATACGTACATTCTGTTTCTTTTCGCTAAAAACTTGCACGCAGAGTGGCAGCAATTGATAAACTGAAAAATACCAAAGTAATTGACTTGGCTACACAATAAAAATATATCGATAACTATGATGTTATTCGCTTATTTGTTAAACAAAAAATGGGTCTTATTTCTTGATATATTTATTAGATCTAAAAAATGTGTACTAAATATGAGTGAAAGATATTAAATAGCATTTAATTAGACGTCAGCCAGCAAAGTCAATAATAAGTTACAAAACAGGGTGTTTCACTAATCAGCTGTGCTCTACTTGCGTCAGCGACTCAATATTGCGTTTTTCATATTCTGCTGCGTGTTGCGGTATCAGTGCTACGAAACTAATCTTTCGCACAAACGGCTGCAATGAGCGCCGCTCCACGGCCGGAACCATCTTCCGAAAGAACCAGTTCATATCTAACTGTGCCGTTCAGCAGCAAATTCATATTTTGCATTAATAACCTGTGATAATGCGGATGATACCGATAGACACTACCATCAATTCCGACGGACAAGTCCTTAACATTCATTTTCCTTATCAAACAGACCAGTCCACAAGCTGCCAATTTAGCAGAACGCGTGGATATAGTCTCACATATGTACCGCAGGCACAATAAATCCTTATCGTTGGACGTCCTAATGCCCAGGCTGTCCATTACCATTGCAGCATTGCGATATCTTCCAGGCTCATCAGACTCAATCTCTGTCATGTAGCGAGTCTCAAATTTACCCCTTTCATGAAGGACCTGTGACTTGACACCCTTGAAAATGACATCCTTGTCCATCAGCTCGACTAAAATGTGACGCACCAGCTCGCCCATATACATGCCTGAGATGCACTTCTCGTAAATCTGTTTCTTGGGATTAATGGAATGACCGTCCACCTCAGTATCGTAGCGAGTACGAACAAAGTCCAGCACGCCGTTGTCCCCGAAAGCGCCCCACTCGCAGTTGATGATCATATGGGGCTTGGGATTATTTTGATATCCTGGAAGCATTTCCACATTAGATGTTTTCTCCACATAGCAAGCGTTACTGCCCGTGCCCACAATCATTCCGATTTTGCAATTTGTTCTATGAAAGGCGCAGGACATCAATGTTCCCGTCGTATCATTGAGAATGGCGACGACCTGAACCTTAAGGTCGCCTCGACGGTTGATAGCATTGCGGAGCAACTCAACAACGTTCTTGTTAACTACTCCTTCGGCCTTAAAGCCCTTCGTCCAGGCAACCAGAGAGCCATTGTCAATGCCATTCTGTTTGCAAGGAAAGGAGAATGTGAATCCAAGTGGCAGATTAGCAGTTTCCAATTTATGATCTTTGCAAAAGTCATATAAACACTGCGCAATAAAGTCGAATAGTTTGTCGCCTGAACCCTCCATTAAAGCCTTGCCAATTGTGTAGGTGTTGCCATCAATATGAACGCTGCTCTCGGACTCCAAGGTAACCATTAGGACACGAAAGTTGGTTCCCCCAAGGTCCAGTGCTAGGTACCGGCCCCTTTCTTTGCCAGAAGGCAGGTCCTGCACGTAGGTGATGAAGCACTTCATTGTAGCTCTGGGATGCGTGTCTTTCGCAAGACCCATCGTGATTTCCCTGGTCATCCGAAGAATTATTTCCTCCATTTTGTTTTGATCTATCTCGAACTGTTGGCAAATTCTATAAGCGTCGGGGTAGAGTTTCCGTACTTCATCCATGACCTGGGAAAATTCGAGGAAGAGGGCGCTCTGTCAGCTACTTAAAATTTTGAATATTTGTTTTGAATTTTTTTTTTTCGATTTCCAACTAAATCAAAATTTAAGATAGAAATGATATTTTATATTTGCGATGACTGATGTTACTTTCAAAATAACTTGATTTGCATGTGGTTCCATGTGGTATTTTATTTTTCCCATTTTCAGATAGCAACAATTACAAACTGTTGTGGTTGTGGCTCAAAAAAATACGAAGAAATCAACCCACCACTTGTAATATTAGGTGATGCTAACTAAATTTCCTGATTCTCAAGCCATGCTTATTACTATAACTATCTTATATTCGGCGAATCACTATGGCCCCGTAGACTGTACTAACTTATTAATATGCTTATAAAGGATGTCAGGGATATTTAAAAGCCCAAATACGTTTCCATAGCTCAATGAGCATAACTATATTTTTTACCTGAAGTCGTATTTAATCTGGTCTGGATCTCAATTTAGCTATCTCCTTTTTATTATAATTTAAACCAGCATAAAAATGCTATGTGATCAAAAGCTCAATAAACACACGTACAAGAGCTGCCTGCTACACGATTGAGTATGCAGCTACCTGGTTGCTATAATACAAAGTCGAGACATTAGTTTCGTTGAGCTTTTCAGCTATGAATTATGCTTAAATACAACAGTATTTCTTTGATATACTACAATACGTCTGATTGATACGATTAAACTGTTATAAGAATCTTTACAAATATATGTTAATTTGGAACCGCTAAGATCCTAGATCAGTGCCTGAATGTCCAAACTGTCTGCATAAAGCGACGCAATTTTGCAGCTGATGCGGCCTGCGCTCTTGAAGATGTCTGCGAACACGGATTGCGTTTACTTTCAGACTGCACAACTGCAAGAGAGGAACGCGGAGGAGTCGGCGGACGACGATTGTAGACAGCAGCAGCTATAGCAGCGCCGCGACCCGATCCATCTTTGGAACGTTTTAATTCGAATTTCGCTGAGCCCTTCAACAGCAATCTCATATTTTCCTTTAGCAATCTATGATAGTGTGGATGAAAGCTATAGACACTGCCATCGATGCCCACTGTTATGTCTTGGACGTTCGTTTTCTTGATCAAAGAGACGAGTCCGCACGCTACCAGCTTAGCGGATCGTGTGGATATCGTTTTGCATATGTGGCGCAGACACAGTAAATCATCCTCGTTGGTTCCTCTGACGCCTAGCTCCTCCATTACTTTGCAGGCGTTGCGCAATTCGCCCGGCTTGTCGGACTCGATTTCACTTAAGAAGCGAGTATCGAATTTCTCCCTCTCACGAAGAGCCTGAGTGGTTGCACGCTTGAAAAGGACGCCCTTGTCCATCAACTCCACTACAATGTGACGCACCAGCTCGCCCATATACTTACCTGAGATGCATTTTTCGAAAACCTGTTTTGTCGGATATAGGGACTCCTTGTCGACTGCCTTATCGTAGGACGTGCGAACAAAGTCCAGCTCTCCGTTCTCTCCAAAGGCCCCCCATTCACAGTTGATGATCATGTGGGGTTTTGAGCTGGTTTGATATCCCGGAAACATTTCCACATTCGATGTTTTTTCCACGTAGCAGGCGTTTGAGCCTGTGCCCAAAATCATTCCGATTTTGCAATTTTGCCTATGAAATGCGCAGGACATCAAAGTTCCCGTCGTATCATTGAGAATGGCGACGATGTCAACCTTGAAGTCGCCTCGACGTCTTATAGCTTCTCGAAGCAACTCAACAACGTTCTTGTTAACTACTCCTTCTGACTTGAAGCCTTTTGTCCAAGCAACTAGAATGGCATGGTCAATATCAACATGTCTGCATGGAAAGGAAAATGCAAAGCCAAGTGGCAAATTCTCATTTTCTATCTTATGCTCTTTGCAAAAGTCGGCTATGCTTTCGGCAATAAAATCAAACAATTTCATTCCCGGCCCTTTCATCACAGCCGGGCTAATAGCATATGTCTTGCTAATGACGTCCACATTCACTTTGGTAACTAAATTAACCAACAAGATACGAAAATTGGAACCACCAAGATCGAGTGCTAGATACTTTCCCCGTTCGCTTCCGGTGGGAAACTTCTGCACGCAGGTCTGAAAACACTTTATCGAAGCACACGAATGTGTCTCCTTTGCAAGACCCATGTAGATCTCGTTGGTCATAGCTTGTACAATTCTTCGCATTACCCCTTCGTCAAGCTCGAATTGCTGACAGATTTTGTAAGCGTCTGGAAACTTTTGCTCCAATTTACCCATCACCCAGAGCCTATATAGATTGTGCCTTATATATTTTTGCAGACGTATAATTTGTTGAGCTCTTTCAAAAAATATATAAAGCACTCTTCAACGATTGCTTGGGTCATCACAAAAATATAATCTATAAATATATCCCGATGTGAAAGAGATTATATCATGTGCGTCCTACTCCATAGGGAACAACAAAAAACTAATAATGTACCATATTATGTAATATGAATTATTTACATAAATGTATAAGCCATAAAGAAAAAAACAAAAACAAACACAACCTAAGTAATTAAAAATTTTTCTTTTTTTTTGCTGCTAGACCAGCTACGATAGCAGCACCCACTCCCGGACTATCCTCCGAGATGACGATTTCGAATTTATTGTGAGGGTTGGTTAGCATTAAGGTATACTTATTAACGTTCTCCCGATAACTGGGATACAAGCGGTATACACCACCATCAACAGCAATCGTAATTTTGGGATAGTTCATCCGATTGATCAGGCAGGCTACACCGGCCGATACCAACTGAGCGGACCGGCGACTGACTATCTTGCATATGAAACGTAAGGTGGCTAAATCATGTTCACTGCAGTTATGAATGCCGAATTTGTCCATTACCTCTTGAGCTGTCGAATAAACATTTGGTGGATCCGACTCTATTTCCACAATCGACTTCATTTCCATTTTCCATGGAATACCGACATATGCCAGGCTCGCACCCTTAAAGATGACTCCCATTTCTATTAGACGCACAACTATGAGGCGCACCAGTTCACCCAAATTCAGAGTGGTGATGCACTTCTCAAAATACTTGTGACCCGGATTGTTGGAAGCCGCATCTATAATCTTGTCGAACTCATTACGCACAAAGTCCATGTGCCCGTTGGAACCAAAGTTACTCCAATCAGTGTTAATGATCATCAATGAATGCTTCGTATCCCCTTCAAATATTTCGCACGCTTCAGTCTGCTCCACATAGGAAGCATTTACGAGTAATCCAACAATAAGACCAATTTTACAATTTTGATAAGACCAGGCGAGTGCCATCAGGGATCCGGTGGAAGTATTTACAATTGAATTCAAGTTGATGTGTATGTCCTTGAACTCATCCAAAGCATTCCGCAGCAGCTCCACCACATCTTTGCCAATGGCGCTTTGAGCACCATATCCTTGAGTCCATCTAAGCAAAATTCCCTCATCCAGGGAAGGCTTGTTAAGGTCAAAAGCGAATGCAATACCCATGGGCAAATTATCATTCTCAACTTTTTTAGATCTGACAAATACAGCAATATTGTAGGCCAAAAAATTAAAAAGCGTTGTGCCTCGCGATGCAGCTATCGTATGTGGTATAATGACGCACTTGGAGCTCATGTAGATGTCATTCTCGCTGCTGAATTTGACTAGCATGATACGGCAGTTGGATGGCCACATCTCTAGGGCAAGGAATCGACCACGTTCTTCTCCCGTTGGCAGTTGCTGCACATAACTGAGCTGACAGGGTATAGAGGATCGACTATGCGTATCCTTGCCCAGACCGTTAAGAAGTTCTTTTGATATTGAATTCCGGATGGTTACCAGAGACTCTTCGGTAAGCATGAATGGTTTTAATAATTTCCATGCCTCTGGAAAATGTATTTCGGGATCATACTTCTGCATCTCCGAGAAAAATCGTGAGTTTTAGAAAATATATGTATGTATATATATTTTATCAAATTTTATTCCGATTTACTTTTTTGTATTCTTTGATTGAATACAAAATTTGGAATCGAATAATAGGTAATAGTTTGATGATGTAAACATGATTAAAAAGTAAAAAGTATTCAGAATTACTTTTAAGAAGAATTGCATAATTTACGAATTTAGTTTTATTCCTCAAGTCTTTACTTATATGAGGGCTTTGAGATCGACGTACAAAAGTACATACAAACAGGGCTAAATCGACTCAGGTCGTCATCCTGATAAAGAATATATATTTGATTTACTAGGCCTGACACGCCCCTCGCTGTCTGTTATATACATCTTAACAAACCCAAGACTGATTCTGTCCCTTCTACACAAAGCGACAGCATGTATCAAATTTTCAATAAAACTGATGTAGACATAAGTGAAATAGAATATAAAGCTTATATAATATATATAGTTTATTTAATCAGGCTTCATTCTATGTTACACTTGTGTATTAGTTTCGGAAGATGTTTCCGATGCTAGACCAGCTACCATAGCAGCACCCACTCCTGGACTGTCTTCTGAAATGACAAACTGAAATTTATTGCGGGGATTGACTAACATTAAGGTGTACTTATTAAGATTCGTTTGGAAAGTGGGATACAAACGATATACACCACCATCAACAGCAATCGAAATGCTCGAGTGGTTCATCCGATTGACTAGGCAGGCTACACCGGCAGCTACAAGCTGGGCGGAACGGCGGCTGACTATATTGCATACGAATCGTAACGTAGCCAAGTCACGATCACTGCAATTACGGATACGAAACTTGTCCATAACTTCCTGGGCACTGGTATAAACATTTGGTGGATCCGATTCGATAGCCATAATCGACTTCATTTCCATTTTCCATTGAATTCCGAAGTAGTCCAGGCTCGCACCCTTGAATATGACCCCCATATGTATTAGCCGCACAACTATGAGGCGCACTAATTCTCCCAAATATAGGGTGCTGATGCATTTCTCATAGTACTTCTTGCCCGGATCGCTGGAGGCAGCGTCAACTATCTTGTCAAACTCATTGCGTATAATGTCCAAATGGCCATTGACACCGAAGTTTCTCCACTCTGTATTGATGATCATCAATGGGTGTTTCGTGTCCCCCTCAAATCTTTCGCACGCTTCAGTCTGCTCCACATAGGCGGCATTTGTGGCTGTTCCTACGATCAGGCCCATTTTACAATTGGGAAATGACCAGGCAAGCGCCATCAGTGTGCCGGCCGAAATATTGACAACTGAGTTCAAGTTTATGTGTATATCCTTGTACTCCTTCAAAGCATCCCGCAGCAGCTCAACCACATTTTTGCCAATGGCGCCTTGAGCACCATAGCCTTTGGTCCAACTAACCAAAATACCAACATCCAGGGACAGTTTGTTGAGCTCAAAGGCGAATGCAATTCCCATAGGAAGATTATCCTTCTCAACCTTTTTCTCTCTAACAAATAGCGCTATGTTTTGGGCAAGAAAGTTAAACAGCGTAGTACCCCGCGATGCGGCTATCGTATGGGGTACAATGACGCTCTTGGAGCTCATGTAGATATCCTTTTCACTGCTAAACTTGACCAGCATAATGCGGCAGTTGGTGGGCCACATCTCTAAGGCAAGGTAACGTCCTCGCTCTCGCCCTGTCGGCAGTTGCTGTACATAACTGAGCAAACAGGGTATAGAGGATCGACTATGCTTTTCACTGTTCAGGCCATTAAGTAATTCGCGTGACATTGAGTTCCGGATGGTTATCAGATTTTCATCGCTGATCATAAATGGTTCCATTAATTTCCACGCCTCTGGAAAGTCCACCTCGGGATTATATACTTGCATCTTATGGAAAAATATATATACGAGAAATTTAGACTCTGATTCTTAAATGTTATGTTGTACTGTCTCTCCTCTTATGGTGTTGTATGATGCAAACAATTTATATTTAACACTATTTTGAAATTTATTAAGTCCGAAAATTTCATATAAGAAAATATAATGAAACTAATCAAAATTTAGAACGCCATAATACTCGTTATATATTTTTTGTTAAATCTCGATAAGTGACTTAGATGAATATTTCTGAAACTCTATCCCATAACATATGATTGATACTTCTGATTAAGGATAGATACCACGAATACTCAGTACGAGTGGATCATATTCTTTCGACAACTAATTCCATTTCTTTATTATGGGTATCTACCGAAAACTTTAGTTTTTATGCCAATACATCTCTACCGCTATGATTTCAATATAAGGAAAGATACAAAAGTTAACTGACGGAAGAGTCGGTTTCTAGTGGCTTTAAGGAAACATTCTAATCGGCTTATAAAGAAATAGTAAATGCCCCATAACTCAGATCACTTGAATGGCTAAAATAGCTAAAGTCAAAACGAAGAATTTGTGTTGAATATTGTAATATGTGAATGTATTAACGTAGTTTAATAATGTAATCAAAATCATGTAGTAAATCTCTTATCTATGTCGATGCTAGACCAGCTACGACAGCAGCACCCACTCCCGGACTATCCTCCGAGATGACGATTTCGAATTTATTGTGGGGGTTGGTCAGCATTAAGGTATACTTATTAACGTTCTCCCGATAACTGGAATACAAGCGGTATACACCACCATCGACAGCAATCGAAATGTTGGGATAGTTCATCCGATTGATCAGGCAGGCTACACCGGCCGATACCAACTGGGCGGACCGGCGACTGACTATCTTGCATATGAAACGTAATGTGGCTAAATCACGTTCGCTGCAGTTATGAATGCCGAATTTGTCCATAACCTCCTGAGCTTTCGAATAAACATTTGGTAATTCTGAATCGATTTCCACAATCGACTTCATTTCCATTTTCCATGGAATACCGACATATGCCAGGCTGGCACCCTTAAAGATGACTCCCATTTCTATTAGACGCACAACTATAAGGCGCACCAGTTCACCCAAATTCAGGGTACTGATGCACTTCTCATAATACTTGTGACCCGGATTTTTGGAAGTCGCATCTATAATCTTGTCGAAGTCATTGCGGATAAAATCTAAATGGCCGTTGGCACCGAAATTACTCCAATTCGTGTTGATGATCATCAATGGGTTTTTCTTATTCCCTTCAAACCATTCGCACGCTTCAGTCTGCTCCACGTAGGCAGCGTTTGTGGCTAATCCAACATAAAGACCCATTTTACAATTGGGATAAGTCCAGGCGAGTGCCATCAGGGATCCGGTGGATATATTTACAATTGAATTCAAGTTGATGTGTATGTCCTTGAACTCATCCAAAGCATTCCGCAGCAGCTGCACAATATCTTTGCCAATGGCGCCTTGAGCCCCATATCCCTGAATCCATTTAATCAAAATTCCCTCATGCAGGGAAAGCTTGTGGAGGTCAAAAGCGAATGCAATACCCATGGGCAAATTATCATTCTCAACTTTTTTAGATCTGACAAATTGTGCAATATTGTGAGCTAAATAATTAAAAAGCGCTGTGCCTCGCGATGCAGCTATCGTATGTGGAATAATGACGCACTTGGAGCTCATGTAGATGTCATTCTCGCTGCTGAATTTGACTAGCATGATACGGCAGTTGGATGGCCACATCTCTAGGGCAAGGAATCGACCACGTTCTTCTCCCGTCGGCAGTTGCTGCACATAACTGAGCAGACAGGGTATAGAGGAGCGACTATGCGTATCCTTGCCCAGACCGTTTAGTAGTTCTTTTGACATTGAGTTCCGAATGGTTATCAGAGACTCTTCGGTAAGCATGAATGGTTTTAATAATTTCCATGCTTCTGGAAAGTCAGTTTCGGGAGTATACGTCTTCATACTATGGGAAGACCAAGTGTGTATATAGACGGTCAATTTCAACGCTGTGTTTGTGGACTTGTGGACTTTATGTGCTGTATTTGTGTTTTTTATTTGTGTGCTGTATTTATGTGCTGTACTGAGTTGCTTGTTCGGTGTATATGTATTGAATGAAACAATATTCTGAGTAAACAAAATGTGATTTATTTACAGTATTTAAATTGTGTATAAGTAGATTATAAAAAATGCTTTAGAGAAATGCTTAATTGGCTAATTTGGTTATCAGAGAAACAGATGGACATGTGCTGTCAGCTATGAATGCGCATGAATTTGCACTTAGCTGCCTGCTATGACACGATGAATTCCGCGGTTATTGCTTGAATGAGGTTAGGTTAACGCGCCGTTTTAAAACTAGGTTAAACTTAATCGCAGCAAGTAACAAATTACAATTAATTAAATAATAATCTAAGTTGCTGTCTGCATCAGTTGTCACGTCAGAAATATATCGGAGAACTCGCCGTGCAGCAGATCCGCGAATGGATGGAAGCTGTCCAGGGCAGCCAAAGGGCTGATGCATGCCGACGGGTGCTGATCGCTGGCAAAGTCAAAAGAGTCCGTCGAGTGGTCCAGCAAGCGAAGGCTCAACTCTACGTCTGGCTTGTCCAGACTCAAGTTCATCGATATGGGTAAGTCACCGCGCGATGGCAGCGCGGAGCCTGCGGATGCCAGCAGTTCGGGATGATAGCTGCTGAGGCAGTGCAGCGAGTCGCTGTCTGACTCCAGCAGCAGTGTGTTGAGCTCGTCCAGCGCTTGCATGCCCAGCAAACTGTCCGTATCCAGCGCTGCGCTGCCATGCACACTACCGCTGCTGCTGCTGCTGCTGCTGCTGCTAGAGGCGGCTGAGGAGAGCGATGCATAGGCCGAGCTTGGCGAGGAGGCGACTGCGCAGAAGGCGGGCGAGCCCACGGAAGAGGATGCATAGCATGATTCCGGCGAGCTGATTGGCACATTAGTCGCATTTGTCATTATGGGCGTGGCTGTTGCTGGAGTTGCCTTTGATTGCTTGCTCTGTCGCTTGGCCGGCGTCTTTTTGCTGGCCTTGACTGGCTTTTTGGGCTTGGCTGGTGGCGTTGGCTCCAGCTCAATATCCAAGTCCAGATCTGGCTCGGTGTCCACGCTAACATGCGCCTCTCGACTGGCACTCTCCCGCAGACATTCGACTAGGAACTCGTTTTCGTAGCTGGGATCTTGTAGGGATTTATTCAGCATGCCAATGTACTTCATGGCCAGGCGCAGCGTCGTTATCTTGGTCAGCTTCTCGTTGGTGTTGGCAGCATCCTCCCCCGTAATGGACTGGGGCACACAGTGCCGCAGGTGCTCGAACGCCATATTGATCTCTCGCATGCGCGTGCGCTCCCGAGCGTTGGCTGTCTTTCGGCGATACTTGCTTAGCGGAGGCGCTTTCGTCTTGGCCGAGCTCTTAGCCTTGGCCTTGCTGCAGACGGTCGCCTCAGGCTGCAGCTCTGTTGCGGGAGCGGTTATCGGGGCAGGCAGCTCTCCGGGCAGGCGCTTCTGTCGTTTCTGGCGCAGGGAGTACTTCTCGCCCCGTCGACTGCCCGTCGCGGTGGTTGCCTTTCGCTTACGTGAATCCTTCACGCTCAGTGGCTCGCCTTGATCTTTGTCCAGCTCCATGTCTGAGTCGGCGTAGTTGTGCAGCTCGTACGCGATTGATTTCATCTGCAATGAGGTTCAATAGTGAAAGTTCAAGTCAGCTATGGTGTTTCATTGATTGGTTAAGTTTTTGGGCGGCTGGCTGCTTCTTGATCGCAGGCGTGGGCTGTGCCGCCCCAGCAATCAAAAGCAATTAACAATTTGTTTGAATTGCCCAAAAATGCTGTTCCATCGCAAGCGACTGCTGAACGGGGCAAACCAATGGACCGTAACGTGTCTAACCTACCCCCCAAATTTCCGTGATCGGTTCAAAAACTGCTGCGTATTCAAGTCGCAGTGGTACTCAGCGGTGCTATGTGATGTTGTGTGCTGTGCTGTGCTGTGCTGTGGTGTGGTGTGGTGTGGGCGCTTCCTTCATGCCACCGTCGTTAAAACCCAGTGAAGCCGAAAAACGCATCGACCAAAAAGTCATAAACAAATTTATTCTTAGGCAGGGCTCAGCTTTTCCAATTTGGACTTCATTAAAACAAACTATTTTCCGATTCCACAATCAGACGCCTTGCGCATTGCGCATTGCGCAATCGCAAATGCGGCAAATCGAAAAATCTACTACGCCTGAGTATGTCTGATTGAGTGGTTCACATATTCAATTGCGAGCCTGACTCATGCCCGGGCTCCCAGAAACGGACAATGCGCACAATTCGATTCGTCAGCGAATCGCGTTGCTAATCCCAAAAAGGTTGCCTCAAGGCGGCAGCTGTGGCACTTGCAACGCGACTGCAAACATCTCACATAGCCTGGCATACGATTTTAATCGTTGCGCAATTGACGTTTGCCTATCAAATTTAAAGCTATACTCGATCTCTGGCCAACACACAAATCTATATAGGTGTGACCAGTGGAGAACTGAGATTCAAATTGTATTTAAGTTAAGCTAAATATAAAACATGATTCAAGCTGTCTAAGATCGTCTGATATAAATACTTGCTATGCATGTAAGAAATTACAGAGTATTGCGATTGAAGAAATATTGAAAATCAATTAAAAATAAAAGGTGTTTAGCTCAATAAATTTAGTATTGGAGTGGAAAAAGTATTTAAGTAAATTAAACATTTATCCTTTTCACATATTGGCTAAGAATATTAAATTTACTTAAATATTTTAAGCTCAATAAATGATTTAGCATTTTGTATACAAATTATTAAATTAAATTAAATTTATTAAAGCTGGATTTGCATGAATGATATTCACTATAGATTCCTTTAGACATTAAACAACAAAGTACTTAAAACTGCTTTTGATTAATTCGAAATTCATAATTTGAAACATTGTTTTCGTTATTCATCGTAGACAGAATCAATTAATCTTATGTTATTAAAAGCACGAGCGACTGGCCAATGCAATGGCTGAGCTGTAAAGTTCAGTAATCTTTATGCCCAGGTCACTTAATCAGCAACAAATTAAAGATGACGTCATAAAGTATTTAATGAAATGAAATAAAATCGAATCGAAAATTTAATAATATTGGTGGCATACATAATTTACACAGTATTCAATTTAATCAAAATGTCTAAAATGTTGCTGTTTTTATTGTAGTTGCAAAAGTTGTCTTTCAATGTTTGCCACACGAACAACTTGCACAACAATGTTGTTGAGAAAGTTTTTCAATGTTTTGCGGCAGGTCAACTGTACTAAATGTTTCCATTACTTTTTCCACAAGCTTTTCATTTTCTATATATTTGTTTACTTGATTTTTTTTTTTTTTTTTTTGTGGTTGCGGCTAAAGCAAAAGCAGCAACAACAACACACAACGGGAGATAGGCAAATGGCAGCCATTAATGAATGCATTTTAATGCAAGAATTAAGTTACATGAAATGTAACTTGAGGCACGTCACAGCGTCATCAACAGCAGCAACAGCAGCAACAGCAACAACAGCAACAATGTGCTGTTTACCGCCTAAACAATGTGTCGAATGTTTCTGCACTGATGCTAACGCCCTTGCTTGTTGCTTGGATTGCGCCTTGGCCTCATAAACAGTCAGATTAGAGGCAACTGTGCAGAGGTGTAAAGCTGACCAGATTGATTGCAATCAACGTCTCTTACAAAGACAACAAGAGAGAGACACATAGAGAGAGAGAGAGAGGGAGAGAGAGATCGTGTCAGGTTCACTTAAATGGGCAATTTAGTGCAGATTGCCAAAATTGGCAACAGATATTCTTGTACGACCCGGCCCAGTCTCAGTTGGACTTGGCTCGGCCAGTTGCTGGCACTTGTTGCATAGCTTTGACCATTCCAAGTGAATCGTGGCTCGGAACAAGTTGTTGTTGTTGTTTTTGTTGTTATTGCTGTTGTCTGTCTAACAGCATTGCACTTTTCATCGTTTACCGTTAAGCGCGCTATAAGGCGCGGATTGTGTGATAGAGATCTCTCCATTGGTCTATGCAGCAGACGAATTGGCCAGTAACTAATGCTAATGCCAATGCTAATGCCCCCACTGCTCACTGACTATGCAATCTTCGTGTTTGACTTCCAACACTGCCTCAAAATCCGCGACTTTCAGCACGTTCGAAAAAAAAAAGAAAAAGAAAAAGAAAAAGAATTCACTTTGCACTGTTCGTGCCAGCTTTGATTTCTGTTGTTGCCCTCCTGATTTACATGGCAATTAATTCTTGCCACGCGACGCTGGTTGCATGGAATACGGCAGGCTTTCTAAAGCCAACGACTGCTGAATGATCTTCGAAATAAGAATAAAATAGTAAAAGGCAAAATATGATACTTTTTCTATTTAATTTATTTATATATATACAAATATGAATAAATTCTAAAATTGTGATGAGACACATCAAATTATTGCTGACGCATAACAATCAGAAAGTATGGACATACTTAACGAATGAGTCGTTCGATCTAAAGAGAATTAATTATAAAAGTATGCAGACAAAACGCGAATATTTGTCCCTTGCTAAGTTGAAATTCTCAATAATTTGTATAAGCTTTTAAATTCTGAACTCAAATTATGTGGTTCCATACCAATTTTTTTTTTAGACTGAGTCAGCTGTTAAGCATAAGTTACTTGAGATCGCATTTAATCCACCTTTGTATTCTTAGTATTGAACTAATTGATTCAATTAAAACATACAAATTTTAATGTAAATTTCCAAATATATCATATCTCTACAGCAAATGATATAAGCAAATATATAAAAAATGTTGATTATATTGCAAAAGTTTATATTTAATAAATGAATTTTACCTTGTCATTAATGTCATATTAAATATTTGTATATTAATAAACTTCTGCGTTCGCAAAGTCAATATGCCCTCCCACTTGTAGTTCATGAGGCGCTCGTTACGGTAAGTAGGTGCACAAAAAGTTTACGCGACATGCAAGAAACAAGCTGCAATTAAGAGCACTGCAAGTTCTCAGGGCCTTCTTGTTAGCTGCAACGTGTGCTGGCAACATTCGCCCTCTCGTTACCTGCGGCTGCTTTTGGCGCCGAAATGACGTGAAAATTAGCAATTTCCGTGTGTTGGCTCAACAAATTGCATGCGATTAGAGATATTCGCGGCTAATAAATGCTGTTCGACAAACTGCAACAGGCGCGCGCAGCGGAGCAGGCCTGCGTGGGCGTGGCCTGCCGGCAGGATGTGTAGGAAGCACACACAGGATGTTAGGCTTCTGGTTTCTGCACTTGCTCGCTTGTTGGTTGGCGCATGCGAGGCGCACGCCGCTTAAGTTTTCAATTACGCGGCAGCACAATGCGAAACCAATTGAAATGCGCAGACAACAAGCACAACTAACATTTCCCTCTTGGAGCAATTTACCACGCCAACAACAAAAAAGCTGACAAAAGACCCGTCGTGCGTGCGCCCAGCCGTGAACGGGCTGGGTGTAGTTCGTTTTCAAATTGTTCCATGTTTGTTTTTATATATATTTCTTTTTTCGTTTTTTTTTTTTTATTTCTTTTTGTGCGCACTGCAGGGAGTAGCTGTCTATTCTAAGTGAACTTGAACCTACTCCCCGCATTTTTGGGAATAGCCATTACAGCAAGAATAGTTACTACTCTAGCGAATGGAGTAGGCAGGCAATAGTTGATGGAGAATGAAGTGGGCCAAGATGTATGAGCATGCACAAAATTGTTGCTGGACAAATAGCAAAAACGGAAGCGAAGCGGAATAACGTTGCTTTTGATTGACCAATACATTTTTATGTTTTCGATAGCATAGTGCACAAAATATATATATATTTATTATTAAAGACTCTTAGACTAAACTTAGGCTCAACTTTAAAATTTTAAAGATTCAGTTCGGTGTTCTTGAATTGCATTGCTATTTTTTATTGCTTTGAATTTTGTTTAATTAAAAAAGAAAAAAAAAAGATGTATACTAATTTAATTGATTTATAAATTCATCAGATAATTTCGCAGTTTATGAATCTCGGAATAAGTAAGTCTGGCTATCGAAATTGATTGACTCATATAGATGTTGCTTCTCTCTAATTTACAACTACAGTTGACAGCCAGGAGTGCAGCCGCAAGGCTCAAACCTCTTACAGATTGAACTAGCTCCACTTTAGCTGAATTCTTCAGAAGAAGATTCAAATACTCCAAGAGCATGTCGTGGTAGTTGCGATGGAAACGATAGATGTCACCGTTCACAGTCACTGATAAGTCATCGGCATTCATCTTCCTAATTAGAGTGACGAATCCACAGGCCACCAGCATGGCAGATCCCCTTGACACAGTCTTCTCATTGCTAGTCCTGATGCCCAGGCAATCCAGGACCATGACAGTAGTGCGGTAATGGCCTGTCGTCTTAGACTCTATTTGGAACACAATTTCGCCCAGATAGGTGTCAGAGACGCTATTCTCAAAGGTGTTTTTCATCTGATCGGGCATCAACTCGTCCACGGCGACATCATAGTTATTGCGTATGAATTCCAATTCGTCATTATCCCCAAAAGTTACCCACTCAAATTCTCCATTGCAATATTTAATTCGTGACAAAATTCGGCACCGTTCCATGCTTTAGATTGCTGACCAGATCATAGGACTGGATGGAGGACACAAATATTGGAGCAGCTACGAACATGACCTCGAGCATTTGTTATTCTGAAAACACGAATTGCTGTCAAATCTTTTGGGCTTCAGGAAAGTCTAGCTGCCTGAAGAGGAGCTGGGTGAAAAGTCAAGTTACTTATTGGAGCTATTATGCTATAAGAAGCTTCTGCTTGCTGCGCTTGCGCCTTGCCATTGGCACAGTTCTGGCCGTATGTATGCGCACATGCAATACACCAAAAATGCCTACGGCAATCTATTTTGTTCTTCTGAAATAAATTTCTTGTTTACCCGGCTCAGTCGACCCATCGACAAAAACAACAAAAACAAAGCAGACAAAAGGCGCGACGTGTGTGCGCCCAGGCGTGAAGGGGCAATAAGCGAGCGGCGCAGAGCGTGGTAAATTTAGAGTTTTTTCATTTTATTTTTTGGGCGCTGCAGGGAGTTACTGTCTATCTAAAGTGCACTTGAAACTGCTGACGAGTGGCGTCCCCCAGCTCCGCCTCAGTTGCAGTCGCTGCATTTTTAGGTGTAGCCATTAAATTTAGAACTTTTTTGCTGTGCGCTTGTCTGCACGCGACGAAGGTAGAGTGAGGCGGTCTACCGAGAGCAGGAGGAGCCGTTGGAAATGTAGCAGAGTGCATCAAATATGCGAGAATATCTGCAGTTGTTACTAACCTACAGAGGCAGCGAGCAGCGAAATGAGACAAAGAATTTCATCGCGCTTTCTGTTGCGTAGAAATGGTTTCTTTCGAGCAATGAAATACCTCTGCAATAAAGCCATTGTAATAAGAGTCATAAAAGAAGTGAATGTTACTCAAACTAATAAGAATAACTTGAATATTTGAATGTTAATGGCTATTTCTATTAAAGCATAAACAAAAAATGTTCATGCTACGGACTTTTCTACTCTGGTAAATGCCAGTTGTTATTAATGTGGCAGAGCAGATATCTACGATTTTACTTTTATTTTTATTTAATTTTATTTTTTTTATTTTTATTGCAAAAATAATTTTTACTATGCCTTTCAAAAGAAATTCCCAAAGGTGTCGGAATTTTTTCACTTTAGTAAATGTTGAATGCAAGTTTTGGTTTTGAATGTCTGAATCTTTTAAAAATTATAATCCCTTTTCGCTTCATGTGAAAAGCATTCAAAATCTGCAGCGCTTAATCCTACTTGTCATCGTTATTGTTGTTGTTGTTGTTGTTGCTGTTTCTCGTGCTGTTGCCAGCTGCATGTGGCCGCCTTTATTGTTTTCCTTCAGCTTTCCGCCTGCATCTCAGTTTCCATTTGCGTTGGGCTGAATTTTATTTTTAGTCAGCTTGCGGCGGGTTTCCGATTTTAATTCTTTCATTTCTATTTTTCTCTTTTCATTCTTTCTCTTTTTTTTTTTTTTGTTGTATTTGTGTATTTTTTTTCGCATCTTTCGATTTTTGTTTTATGGGGTTTGTTGTTGCTCGTTGCTCGTTGATTTGTAGACATTTTTTTAGTTTTTTTTTTTTTTTTTGTTGGCGCACTTTGCTTGAATTTGTTTGATTTTCCATTTAAGTTCAGTTTGTTTTATTAAAATTGGCACACGTCGCGTATGTGTGATGTGTGTGCATTTACTTTCGCGGTGGCAGAGCCCCTCAGTCTCTCTATTCTCTAAATATTTCCACATATTTTCGTAGGGCTGTCTGGTTTTGTATTACCAATTAAGTTTGTTTATTGTTATGATTTTCGACAGGTTTTGTTTTATATATTATTTTATAGTCTGCCAATTGGGCCAGAGATAACAGCAGCTGTTTCCCCATTTATGTGGGTCATGGGGTCAGGAATGTTTTTTGAACAATTTTAGCAAATGAAATATTAGTATGTCATTTTAAATGCTCCAAATTCCTTGTACATGGGAATTTAAACTAATATTAGAAATCGTTAATTAAAATATTCATAAAAAAAAGAAAAACATTTAAATTCCTATCTTTCAATCTTTAAAACAATAAAAATGATCATCGAGTTTGTTTACCATATCTGATTTATTTTTGAAAATAATTTTTTTGCAAACATATTTCAATGTTTATTTAGAAATATAAATAAAAAAGAAAGTATTTTATAAATCACGTGGAATTGACTGAGAGCTGGGGCAAATCAAATAAAATTTCTTTATACAAATAATGATTGATCGGGCCAATTGGCAAAGGTGATGTACAGTGAATAATGCTTTAAATAGCATAACAAATATTGATATTGCGTTGACTCACAGCTGAGGCATTAATTGAAATTTATTGCCTTCTGGCAATTCCTTGCCAAAATTGTATTTAATTGAATTTAAAGTTTTCTCTCTGTTCGCCATGTTCAGTTCACGAAGGGCAACTCAGACAAGTGGTCTGCTGGGGCCACAGAAGTGGGGAAGTGGGCACATTAAAACTGTTGACAAGCTGCCTGGCCCCCAACCCAAAATCCAGCCCCAATGGACCAAAACTTTTCAACACCTTGGGCAACTAAATGCGTCGCCTGCCCCGACTAGCTTCTCCCCCGAATGCCTGCCCGCTTCTCAGATCTTCTATGTTGTCTATTTTTATTGATACAACAACAACAACAACAACAACAACAACAACAACAACAACAACAACAACAACTACAATAAAACAACAAACATATGAGTTATGTTCACATTTATTTACCTTTTTGATTTCATAAATCCAAAATATGTGTGAGCCGCCGACGTTTGAATTTGTTTTGAGTTTTGTTTCTTTGTTTTTGAATTGTGAAAACTTTAATGTAGTTTTTGTTATTTTTAACACTTTTTAGCACTGTGTCGGAGATTTGTTGATATTTTATTTAAATTCTTGCTTCATTAAGCTTAACCTGCACATAATGGAATCTGAATCAATTTAAATTCCACAGCATTAGCTAATTAGTCATAGAATTTGTTATAAATTGATTTCGTTTTTATTTTTTTTTATATATTTTTAACAAAATTTTTTGAGACTCTATTTTAAATTAACGCTTGCCTCATGCAAACACATTTCGGCCAGATTAACAATAAAAATAAAGATTCTGTTTTGATTTTTGTTTTATAATCCGAATAAATTCTTTTAATTTCCTCGAATTTGCTAAGCAAAACTTGTTTGATATCATTTTGTATATAGATTTTTATTTTGATATGTTTGTTTGTTTTGCTGTTTTTTATTCACTTTTATTTTTATATTTTTATCTTGAACGACAGTTCGACAAGAATCGGTTTGATATGCGCGCTGCAGCCGTGTATGTAGGAAAAGCCTCGAAGAACAGTTTTTCCAAAACGTGCGAGCCGCGTGTGTCAGCAGCGTGCCTGTGCAACTGTAACTGCCAGTGTGTGTGAATGTATGTATGTGCATGTGTATGTGTGCGACCGGCTGCTAAAAATATCCGTGAGTACGCGCGCTGCTGCTGTGTATCTATGTATCTGTATCCAATAACCCGAGATGGCGCACAAAAATACACGGCCCGTTGCTGCGGCTGCTGCTGCTGCTGCTGCTGCGACTGATGCTGCTGTTGCTACTTGGAGAAAGGTGCGTTTGCGTTTGCGTCTCCGTTTTCGTTTTCGTTTTCGACGAGCTGCGTCCGCTCGCTGCGCTAGTTCGGTGTGCACTGAGCAGCGTTTGTCAACGACGCCATCAGCCGTCAACCGTCAGCCGTCAGCCGTCAATGTCGTCCACTGTGCTATACACTTTGGCTTTGACTCCGTTAGCCAAGCCAACGCGTTGCCTGAGTAGGCTTATTGTGGTATTTGTTATTGCGGCTGGTGACTTGGTTGCCCACACAGAACATGCGGCGGGAACCCGGGTACCGGCACTTGTCTGTTGCGCTGAGCGTGCGGCGCGCTATTGAAACGATCAATGAATGAAATGCGGCATTAAAAAGCAGCACTTTACGTTTGTATCTTACAGATACGACTACGATTCGCAGCTTGCCAGCTCGCTAGCTCGCCAGCTCGATAGCTCGTCAGTCGACCAATAAACCGCTAAACCCACTGCCTGAGCGGAGATCGTTCCTCGCCAACGCCAACACACAGCGTCATCGAAGCCCCAATCCCGCTGAGCGACAACAAACCAGTTCTTGGTGCTCTCCTCCACTCATTCCACTCGCACTCACCCACTCAATTCACTCGGGCTGTGTGGGTGTCTCTGCGTTGGCAGGCCGGTTGCTCGGTTGGTCTGTTGGATCGCTTGAATCCGATCCGAACGTATTTGCTGCTCTTGAGTGAGTTTTGTGTGATTCGTGCTGAATTTTCGTTTTCATTTCGAGTTGAGTTCGTTTCGTTGGAGCGCTCTCAGAGATTTGTTTGTTGCGTTTGCGCTCTGGGTATGATCTAATATTGCCAGGCAGTTATTTATTTAAATTTATTACTAATTTTTTATTTATGTCGCTGCGCTGCTTGACATTCATTTATATATCAGTCAAACATTATTATGGCCCACAAATATAATTGCAATATGTTAATTTCTGACTACCTTCAACTATTTTCAATATATTCTTTGAACTTCTGTCGATTTCTTTCAAAACATAAGCAGCAGCTATTCAGAATGATGATGGCATAGATATTCATCTCATATATCTTAATTGTATTAAGCATTTTACCAGTAAATGTAAATAATATGCAAATAAATTTGTTTTTTTTTTTTTTTTTTTTGTTTTATCTGAAGAGTAATAATCTTTTCAGCATTACAGCTATATTGATGTTTGTTTTAAGTAAGTTATTTATAGCTAAGCTAATGTGAAGATATTTAGATAGTAATTAAAACTATATAAAATGTTAATTGCTTAATCTTGATGAATTTATAAATTGCAAATTTCAATCTTTTATATCCTATTCTCTTTTATCTGTCTCTTTCTCTATCGCTCTCTCTCTATCTCTTTCTTGACTTTTTTCATATTTTAGCACTTGCTGCTTTATTTTTCAACTTCAGTGTTTTCATTTATATTAATATTAAATAAACAAAAATTATGGTTAATTTATAATTAAATTAAGCAAACCAATTTCAGAATATGTCTAAGAGATAAGTTATCCTGCCTTGCATGCGCTGATTTTGCGTTATATGAAAATTGTGTTGTGTTCATTGTTTATGCAAATAATTATAAGTGGCAACAGGCAATTGATAATTGCAAAATGGATTTGCTCCTGCGGGCAAAACAAGTTGAATGACGGCATACTCATGCGAGATATTATGTATATGAATGCCCGTTGATAAATTGCTGGCTGACAAGACGAATCGACTGATCGACTGACTGACCAAGTGACTGATCGACCGATCGACTGATCGACTGATCGAGCCAGCAGCAGCAGCAGCAGCAACAGCAGCTGACTTGCTAGCACGCTCATTTGTCTGTCGATCATGTCGTCATTGTTGTCTTTGGCTTTTTGTGTTCTGGCACACACAGAAACAAATAAATCATGATGATAACAATTAAATTTGATTATAATTTTTCAACAGCTCCGTCAGCTGTTCGCCTGTTTCGCTGCTCGGCAGTAAGCTGCATAAATTTTGTTCATGTCGCAAGGTCAGCGAGTGAAAAATTAAAGCATGCAACATTAATTTGATTTGCGTGCGAATCGTGCCGCTTTTGGGGAGTGACTGTTCCGTGGAACAGTAGAAGAGACACAGCATACAAACTTAAAATGCTTATATAAGTCTACAAATTGGCCAATAGCATTCGGCCATAATACGCTGACATCTTAATCTATAGCCAAGTCCAAAGACAGGAACATGACCAAACGCGCCATAATTAAAAAACAAACGTCACAATTTTTATTATTTTTATGCTTGTCTATCTATTTTGTTTACTTCTCATTTTATTCTTTTTTTTTATGCTGTAGTCTAGAAGGTCAGTGGCTTAGCTGAAGGAGGGTTAGCGAAAATATAATTATATAGTAATATATTTGTTAGGTCAGTGGACTCATTTGCAGCTGAATTAAGTCATAAGCCATACAGGCATAAATTATATATATTCTATTCTAGTTAAAGCTCTATTTAAAATAATAATTAGTATGTTTTTCATTTTTTTTATAATTATTTTATTCAATAAATGTTTTTCATATATAATATAAATTATAAATTGAGAGCGCTCAATATACTATGTTAAGAATAATTTCAAAGCTTGAAAATTATAGGAGATGCATGAATCAGAATTCTATAGAACTGTTCCGTTAATAGGATCCCCCTCTATCGCCGCCCCTGGCTGCCAATTGCTCATGCAAATGCTTTAAAGGCGGCTGACTATACACGCATTTGAATTTTCTACTCGCTCTGGCTTTTAATTACCAGCCTGCAAATCGCGTTTGCCTCAATATGGTAACAAAACGCGAGCCCGAGTCTATGAGTCGTTTGGGGGTACTGAACGGCGATGATTCGTAGTGCTCGCCGGTCTGGTATTGGAGCCCGGTTAGGAAGTAGGAGACGCGACGCGGGCCTTTTATGGCTCGCTTTGGGAAAGCGGTGAGAAAGCCAAGTATCTCAGCTGAGTTCGGCTAATTGTGAGCATCGCTTTGGGCCAGCTTCTTGACAAGTTGTTGGCGTCGCTGTTAACTGCGCTTTGCGTTGGCGCTGGGTCGACTCTTGTGTGCGGGGGCGTTACGACGTTGATTTTATTTATATTTTACGTAAATTTATTATTACAAATATTGTTATTGCCGCTTTCAAGCGGAAATACACTCGAAACCAAGCAAGCCAAGCTGCCGCCCACGCTCCCAATATTAAGTTGAAACAACAACCACCTGCACTCTGGGCCACTGCGCCGCCGACTCATTCACTCATTCACTCATTCATTCATACAGTCTGGGAAGTGGAAGCTGCCGACCGAGAATGATCTTTGTCTATGGCTAAGATAAGCGCTTGAGTGGAATCAACGGCTTGACTCTCGAGCGGAAATGCCGTGCGATTAAGTTGTTGTTTCTAATTAATTTTATACGCATTTTCATTCAGTTTTTTTACATTCATTTTTTTGTTTTTGTTTTTATTGAGAAATAATTTGCATAAGTGACGGCCACCTAGAAAGTCTGCTTGACTTTGCATATATGGACGTGGGTGACTTTAATTAACTCGTTTATCAGCATATGAATGACAATATACCAATTCTGTTGGATACATATTTTAGAGTAATTTTTAAAAAATTATTACTTATATTTTAACGGAAACTGAAACAAATTTAAGCAGGCAGACAAAGAAGTTAGACTTTTTTTGGATAAGAAGTTCAAATTAGTTTAGGATACAGCTACATTTTAATGCAGATTTCATCAAATTTTTGCTCTGTGTTATACAGATTTGAATAATTAATTAATGTATAATTTGAATATATTCATAGAATAATTCCATTTGCGTATTCATATTTACCCTTTTGCATACTCACTCTCTATGCATATCGACACTATTTGGATTCCTTCTATTACTTAGAGAGCAACTGGTTCCTTTCGACTTAAGCTTCTACCCAGCAATACGATACAAGATTTCAGTTTTACAAATAAACTCATTAAATCATTAAATTAATGATTTAAAATCATTTATAATCAATAAATTAAAATCATTTCAGTTAAGTTAATATTTAATTTAAAAGAAGGACTATATTAGAATTTATGCTGCTTTCTTTGAATTTAATTGCAGTTTTATTACACCGAATGACACCCTTTGCTGTCTGCATCTAGATTCCCAAGCCATTATGAAACTGATGTGCAAAGGGGGGCGTGCTTGCCTCATGTTGTGCAACACAGAAATTTAAATGCCTTAAATTAATACTCAACACGCCGACGATTGCTCAATGGTGCGGCGTAGCGGGCATCAGGCCGGATTAATAAGTTGTAAAAGCGCTCGGATTAACTAATGACAGCAAAATTGACTGACAATACGAGAATTAATTTCTGTCTGAATTACTTTACATATATAAATAAAATAATATGAGAACTATTATAAACTAAAGCTAATCGTGTGTTCAAATTAATACGCATTCACTGGCTGGCTGACAAAGCATAACAAATCATGCCTAGGCACGGGCATGAGGCAAATCTTGGCCAACTTAATCGTGAGCGATGGCTGTGACTGTGTGTGTGTGTGTGTGTGTTATGTCTGCTGCTCATTGAAACGTGATTTTGACTTGCGATTGCCCATTTATTGTTGTTGCTTTTTGGTTGGCCGTCAACATTTAAGTCATTTAACATTATATATCAGATGTATGCTGCCAGCTGTAATCCCCGGCAGCGCTGTCGTCATCGACTTGGCCTCTGTTTATGCTGTTGGTTTTATTAATTTTCTTTCAATTAATTACGCTACAAATTGTCAACATAACACAAACGCAATCCAGTCCCAATTGCCACCACTTAATGGCCAATGCAAATCTCTATGGGCCACAAACTGGAATTGGACAGCGAACATGACATTGGATTGGATTGGATTGGATTGGATTAGTCTAGGATGCGGATATGGGGGCCGTTGTGCTGTATGTGTGTGTGCAAGTCCGTTGGCCCGGCAAATGTCTGCTTGCGGAATTAACTCATCAGCGCCAGCAACAATAATCAAAATCAAAATCAAAATCAAAATCAGGCCCAAATTAGACACAAACAGGGTAAGCAAATATTGATTGGCTCACTCTCAGAAAAGCCATGCCTGCTGCCAATTCGAATTGCTGCTGCACTGTGAATGGGCCATGGAAATGAGCTGCTGCAGGCTGCTGACCCACTGATGAGTGAATAAATGCGTATGCAAACTGACAGGCGGCAATAATTTCAGCAACTTGTCAATGCTGATGCTCATCAAAGTGACTTCTCATTGGTCTCCATGGGGATAATATTGCCTCACCTCTTCTCTGAAAATGTTGACAAAACGCCAACGCCACGCCACGCAACGCAACGCAACGCAACGCCACTGCCAACGGCGACGCCAACGCCCACAACAAACGCTGGCCGAGATTCTATATAGGCTGTAGATTTGATAGGTGCGTGTCTGCTTTATAAATAAAGTGCCTGAAATACAGATCGTCAAGTGCTTATGTTGGCAGGTGAGCTGCACACCTTGGGGACAGCCACTGGGCGAGTGAATATGCTGTGAATGGGGTTAAGTCCGTAAATAAATTTAAGAATATCAACAAATATGATCAGTCTAGATATTACATGCTAAATCTATGTCAGATAAGATCAAAGGGCGACCTGTTCATAAAGATATGCGTACATAAATGTGGATTTATTGACATCAATCTGATTTATAACAACAAATTCAGATTTGAGACTAAATGTGGGAGATAGTCAACAGCTGGATATCTGGCAGTCATCATTTATTTAGTCATTCAGTTCTTAAGCTTAAAGCATATAAATATTTATTAAGGGGTTGCACGCGGCTCCTTCTGCATGACACACACATTATAAGTTTTTATTACAAAATAAAAAAAAAAACCGTACTGTGAAGAAGACAGAACAATTGAACAAATGTGTTATTATCGAGTTTCAACAGGTCTTGGTCAATAAATCCGCTTAAATATACACATAAGTTGATGTTTCTTCTCATTTGTCTCTTATTGACCGTAAATCCTTGCTCAGCACTGACACATGATGTACAACAGGCGATGCGCTTTAAAATGCTTTAAAATTGCGAACAAATTTCCGAGTCTTTGATGTTGCGGTGCTTGCAATTCATGTGCTGTTACGCATATCAAAATGCAATCACTAGGGGGAGCAGAGCATTCGAAAACCAAATTTCGAATCAAAATCGAAAAATTAAATGTGAAATATGAAATATGAAATATGAAGAAATATTGCAAAGTGTTAAGGGGGGCCATTAAATTATGACAGCATCTATTTTTATGCGACTGAAGTCAGTTATTTAAAGATCATCAAGCCGCCAGCGACGCGACGGGAGCGTCGGTCACATCACGAATGTCGCCTTGGGTTTCGGCCTGTAATTGCAAATAATCAGCGTCAATTGGCGTGGCCAAAACGCTGCGGCGTTAGCGTCGAGGTTCACAGCCAACAGCCAGTCAAGCGATCAACAAATAAAGTAAATAAGAAAAATAGGAAGGAATAGCCAAGTTCCAGATGCTTAACATTGTATACACTACTCGATATATATTAGAGCGACAATTAGTGGAAGAGTTCTATTGAGTTCTATCAGTAAATACAATAAATAAGTCGTACTACTCGCTTCTTATAATATAAATATAAATATAAATATCTTTCAGATTTTTTATCTTTTAATGTATACATAGTTGCGTTACCTTAAAAGTATGATACTTTAAAATTTTAAGCAAATAATATCTAAAAGTGGGCGATGTTTACTATGGCAGGTATCCAGAGATTTTGGCTTGGGTCATTACTCTTGCTTTTGATCGATAATATCTTACATCGTAGCTAGCATACCAAATGATAATATCAGTGGACCTTCGAGAAGGGTATTTAAAAAAAGAAAACAACAAATCAAGTGGCCTACGCACGGGTCCATACACTAAGAGACACCTACCCAGGGCAATAAAACGCGTTTCAATTTCAAATTGATTGCCAGTCGCTTATTATTATTGTTATTATTTGCTTTTGTTGTTGTGTTTTTCTTTATTGTTATTTCGTATTTAATGTTGTTGTTGTTTTTATTTTACAGCCAGTTTGCTGGACGCTAAATACTCGTGCGAATTATTTTGTTACTGGAGGCCACCAGTGCTTGGACTCCGTTTGCTAGGCGCCACCCCCATAAAGCTCATATTTTTGGCACGTTTTTCTATTTGTTTTTCTTGCTTTCTCACCCAGAAATATACTGCCATTGGCGAGGTGAGAGATAGTCCACAAGACGCAGGCGTAGCTCGCAACTCAAGCACAAAAAAGAGCTCATTAGATAAACAAGCATTCGTGATCGTGGGTCAGCTCAGAGAGTTGGTCAAATCAATTATAAGTTGCGTTAAATAAATATAAATACATTAATTATAATAATTGACCAACTTGGTTAGCATGTTTGGCATTTTATCGGGGCCACTATCAGAAAATCTCACCTTTATGCAGTTTTAGCACAGGAAATTATTAATAGTCATTATAAGACCTTAAACATGAATATCTTATATAGATATTTACAATCCGTTTCCTGGAATTTGTGTTACCATTCGAATTTAATGACCTTTTGGCTAAGTCATGAATATACAACTTTAAAAGTTTGAGTTTCGTGAGAGTTTCGATTATATTATATATGTATATTTAAAAAAATGTAATTTTATTTAAATTTTCTAATTTATATTTATAATCATATAGGCATATTTGCTTATAAATATATATTAGAAAATGTAAATAAAATTACAATTTTTTTTATATTCATAAAAAAGAAATTAATATATTTTATATTAATGCTTCGTCTTCAAAATGTAACTTGTAAAATCGGAAATAAAGTCGACCTTCCGAAGGTCAAGGCTCAGTCTACCAAAGAGCTTTCAATTGAAAATTACAGAATATTTTAAATATATATAATATTCTTCATTATAATATGTAATATTATGGCTAAAGTTAATATGAAAGTTATAAATCAAGTTTAGTTGTCAGCTTTCTGCGTATAATAAACAATTTTTGTTAGGTAACCTGATTGAAGATAAAAAGGTGAACCAATTTAGCTGAGTATATGGAAGATACTTTGACAATTGACTTCGACTGACTGACCAAAATATCATTTCATTTCTGAGTTTACAAATTTATCTTCTTCTAGTTATGTTTCACTTCTATTCAAATTTGTGCTAATTTTCGTTCTTGGACTTTCTCTTTATTCTCGTGGCGTCAATATCAATATCAATATGGCAAATATTGAGGACCTTCCTTTGGTCTACTTTTATTTGTTTTGTTTTGTTCTTCTTTTTTTGCGTTGCGGCCAATTGGCTGCTTGATCTGCGCAGTTTTCCCACAAGCTAAGCATTTGCAATAATCAAAGCTTTTGCCTGTTGGCTATTGGCCGCATTGGCCAGTTCTTATTGCCTTGTAGTTACATATATGACGAATTGTGGTAGTACATTCGTCGTAGTCAATGTTTGTTTTGAGTTGTGAGCTGTACCCTTTCCTAATATGGGCAGGCCGCCAGCATACACTTGTAAGTGAGATTGTGTGCGCCGCTCGCACTGGCTTGTGCAACATATCCAATTGGAAATGAAAAACTCTGACCTACTAATCACCGAGCCAAAAAGCCAATAAGAGTCGAACAACAGCGGCGGCGGCGGCGGCGGCGGCGGCAGCACAACAACAAGTGCCACAAAGCAGACATCGACAACGACAACAGCGTCGACAGCCCAAGAAATCAAAAGATGGACAATAACTTTAAACCAGTTTCGAGCTGTTCGAGCCTTGTTGCAAGTTGCTAGCAAGTTGGCCAAAGCGCTCGTCGCTTGCACTGAGAACTGTTTGCTGCAGCACCACAATTTGTTTTGAATTTGATTATATATATGAAGTTATTGGGCGCACAGGTTGCCCCACTCCGAGCTGTAGCCTAAGCCAGTCCCAATTGACATTTTATGCCGCATTAAACGACAACTCTAACATGGGACAGACCAACAGACAAACGGACAAACAGACAAACAGATAGACAGACAGTCAGAGAGACAGTCAAAGAGACAGTCAGACAGACAGCTAGTCAGACAGTAACTGAGGCCAATCGCAAATTGCAGCGTTTCACAAAAATTATTATGTTAAATTTAACTGGAAATAGCACACAAGGACATTTGCGCATGCGCCCCCAGACGGCGCCACTTCGTCGACGACGGCGTCGCCGATTGCTGGCTAAATTGATGATGACGACGACGACGTCGAGAGTGTGGATGAGGCGGGACGGGGCATGCAGCAGGAGACTGGGAGACATTTGGAAGACAAAGACACGAAGTTGCCGAGATTATCATAGTTTTGCTGTTGCTTATTTGCTTTGGCATAAATTTCAATTGCTCGCATTTAACAACAATTTAAAGCAAATTAAATTTTGTGCAGCCGCCGATGATTGGCTGCTGATAGGCGTGTGTGTGCACCACCAAGCGCCATCTATTGGCGGTTTACGGCGCCCGCGACGGCGACGGCGACGGCGACGACGACGGCGCTGCCATGTGCATATAAAGTAATTTTCTGCTACATTAGGTTTGCGTTTGGCGTGCACAAGATGGCAAATCGGCCTAGTAAATTGGTAAAATGTAGCAGAACGACTTTTCAATACGCTGCCTTAAGCCGAGCTGAAAAAGTGGGCGTTAAAGTGTTATATATGAGTTATTTATAACATTCCAAGTTGATCGATTCGATTGATGCTTTGGCAAAACCTTTTTCGTTATATTTTCGGGCCATAATCATAAAATACGTTTCGATTAACATTTTGAACGCACTTTGACCATAATTGTGAATTTTATGATTTACGCTTTTGGCTCGAATTTCATATGACTAAGTAAATTAATTTCAGTATTTAAAATTTAAATATGAATACAAACCAATTCATATTTGTATGCATATCTTGATATAGTTAAACTCTAATGATTACAAAAATTAGTTTAAGCTGAAGTTAATGATCAATTGGCTCTTCAGGCATTAGGTTTCGCATTCATTGTAAAAGTATTTTTATAGTAATTGAAACATCAGTCTGTATTTAGGTTTTGCCTAGCTCTTTCATCTGCATTCCTTTGATATTTTAATTAAACGTCGTCAATCCCATTTCTGTTTGTATTTTAATTAATATAAGTTCTACAGCTTCAGGCTCTGTAAGGGTGAAACACTCTGAGTCGAATAGGTCGTAGCTAATCTGCTCTTCCGTTTGTTACTCGATACTCGGCCAGTGTGCTATGCCCCAGTTTGAGTAGCGCAACAATTAAAAGAAATTATTATAGATTTGTTTTGGAGCAGTGCTTCTGCTGCTTCTGCTGTTGGTTCGTTGGCTTCTTGGCTGCGTTCCGCATTGCCATTTGCCAGCTAAATCGCCCACCAGACCAAAGCATCGCCAACATCGGCTTCGCCATCGGCACCCACATCAAATGCTCCACTTAGACGCGCTCCATTGTTTCCGCATTCGATTAAAAATGATAAATGCCTGACTGCGCTCAAGTAAAAGACAAAAAAAAAAAAAAAAAAAAAAAAAAAAAAAATGAGGAAACCAACACGAACACACACATAAACGCCAGAGAGGCAGTCGATGACTGGGCCCAGTTAGCTACTTGGCTGTGGCAATTGGCTGCCTTTCTTGACCATGCTTAATGTCTCGTTTATGGATGCTGATAAGTTTCATTTCCTTTCTCTGCTTCGATCTCTGTTCTAATTATTTGATTAATTTTATTGCCTGTGTTCAGTTCCCTCTCTGTGTGTGAGTGTTCGCTCAAGGGTCTTCTTAGTTAAATATATCGTTTATGCTTTTATCAAATTGCACGCATTAATTAACTGCCAGCAATAGGCACAACCAAAGTCATGCCACAAACTGTAACAGATGCCGGCAACCACAACAGATCTCTGCGCTAGCAGACGCCCCTCGTTCTTCTTTATATTAATTGCTTACAGCGTTGAAATTAGTGCTTTCACATGATTATTGCAATTATTGATTATGCGAAGCAGTGAACATAAATCGTTGCCACATGAATGTCCATCAGCTGGGTCGTTTACCTGGCCCAAACTAATCAGCCCTGATGCGACCAGAACAACGTGTACGCAGTGTAAAACAACTCATGATTGACATATTTCTGTTCTACTCAAATATTTAACCTGACCACAATCTCGATTTGGTTAAATATTTAACATTTTGCAGACATTCAATTTAACATTAGCCAGCAGCAAAATGCACAAAGCCAACCACAAATTGACCAAATCAAATTTTGAGTCTGGACGCATAGCTCATCAAATAGCTTTATCAAAATATTTTTGGGCATGCTGTTTAGTTGTCTATTAAGATCTTTGTTATTACTTTAAATACATTTCCATTTCGTATTGGTTAATAATTAATAATTTACCTATGCTCTCAGGCTCAATTAAAATCTAAAAATTTTATTATTTAATTTGATTTAAGCCTTCACAAATATCTATTCCTATATGCTCGAATTGGTTAGACCATTTGCCACAATTTAACTGAATTTTAAACCTCAATTAAAATCTTTGCTCCACAAATAAACCCTAACTACAAATCACTGCAAGAGCGCGGTTTATTGTTTGGTTCACAAAACTTGGCAAGTGTGTATCGTCTGCTTGCAGTTGGCAGCTGCTTTTAATGGCTGCGACTGCACAATTTATCCTCATTGTAACTAATTTGCCACACTTATGGCTGAAAAAATGACTTTATTTTGCGTGAGGCTGCAGCAGAGGCCAATTTCTGGTCTGGCTGCTGTCGCCGTTGCAATTGGCAACGTTGGCGGCTTTTGCTCATTTGGCCAGTGGGCGCAGTCTGTCCAACTAATAAACATAAGGAGTAAACAAGTCCATATAGGGCTATGTCGGTCAGCAGCAGCATTAAGTATTGCTCGCTGTGCCATCATTGTTTTGCTTTATTTAAGTTACGTTTTTCTTTTATATTCCTCTTATATACATACATACACACATATTTGTTCATGCATTTTTCATGGGTCCATCCTTTGGTTTTGCTTTCGGACGCGGGCATTGCAAATTGTCAAACCGTTATGCTCTGGGTGAAAGTGCCCGGGGCCTGGGGCCTGGGGCCTGAAGCCTTAGTTGAACTGCAATCGAATGCGTTGGCGTTGCCATTTATTGTGAAATATTAAAATTATACAAGCAGCTCCTTAACAAGACGCAGCCAAAGTCGGGACGATCGCGGCGAGAAATGGATCTGCATTTCATGCAGAGAAAAAACTACAGCAGCAAATCCCAGGTTTCATTTCACAGTTCGAGTCCCACTGCGGTTATCGCCATGACAGCTGTCAATCAGCTGGCAACTGTGCAAAAAATAAATAAAATAAGAAAAACACATATTTATATATATATATATATATATATATATATATATATATAAGTAAAGTCAGATGCATCACTGTTACGAGAAAGTTGGCAGCTTTAATTGCGGCGGTCGTTCAATTAGCGATACAAGTGATTTTATAGCGCCCGCTGCCAACTTATTAACGAAAATTCGAAAAGTCTTGGGCACAGCGAACGTGGCCGAAATATTTGGCTACCTGGCCCGGCTGGGTGTTGGCCCAGAAATTAACAGCCATAAAAGGACAGCTGCAAGTGCTGCGGCATAAATATGAGACACATTTGGACAATTACTTTATTTACGCACTGCATTTACGTTGATTTATGCAGTCACCCGTCCACAGTCCACAGTCCAGAGTCAAGAGTCGAATTGTTAATTGCACCAAAATGCAGATATTTTTTTATTGTTGTTTGTTTTTTAATGCTGCCTCTCTGGCAGTTCACGTTTCAGTTCCAGTTTCGATTTTTGGCTGCTGCCAAAATAAAAAGATAAACAGCTACAGTTTGTGGACTTTTTTTTTTTTTGTTTTTTTACTGGCATCAATAAAGTGGGTGAGAGACCTTGCTGGCCGACTGTCCTGCCTTGCCTGTACTGCCAAACTCATTAAAACGAATCCTTTTAATGGCCAAAAGTTTGCTGCTCCTGATGCTGCCTCCGCCGATGCTGTTGCTGCCATAATCAGTAAAATTAAGGCCGTGGCAGCTGAAGGCTGCAAGCTGCTCGTTGCCAATGTCGTTAGCATTGGGCCAGAACATTTTACAAAAAGCCATAAACAGTAGTTGGCTATGTTCATTCTCCTTTTTTTTTTTATTATCAACTGTTTTTTGTGACCTTCAGTTAACATTTTAAAATTCTATTTTTCATTATAAGCTTATTAGCCTAGATAATGCATTATACATGATTTATGCTTTTAGTTTGTTATTATTATTATTCACAAATTTCTTTATACATTTAGTTGAAACACAATGAGAAGTTTGATTTATATAATTTAAATGTATAGATATAATCTTAATATCATTCTGTATTTGGGTAATCAACATTAAAATATCACAAACATACTATATCTACAGAAAAAAGGTTATATAAATATTTTGAAATAGCTTTCACATGCTTTCAGCTAAGAATCGCTCTGTGAGCTGTGAAAGAACTTGGTAAGTTTCTATAATCTGTAAATAGTCCCCAACCACACAGCCATTCACCCACACACATGGCTTCTCAGAGTTATGGGCCTGGATTTAATATTGGCAACAAGTACTTGGAGGAGCAGCTTAAAGGCGACAACTTGTGTGTCATATGCGATGCATCTAACAACTTACTTAAACCAACAAACGAGCTGCAGACAAAACACACACACACACACACACACACAGACACACAGTATCATGTGACACTCAAAAGGCCCAAAGCAGCAGCTGAGCGACATAAACGTGCAGTTGGCAGTCAGCTAAATAGGTTGAAGAAGAATGGCTTGGGGGTGGCAGAGTCGGGGGTAGGCACTGGGTGTTACACTTTCTGTCTGCCTCTTCGCCAATGTGGGAACTCAGGCTACACTTCGGCGCACTAATTACGTAAACTCAGCACGTTTTGCCATGCTGTGTGCTCGGTTGCCCCACTGCCTCGCCAGTGCCTCGCCACTGCGGGGCCAAGGCAAAGCGGGTGATCGCCTCGCTGCCTGAGTGCTTAAATGCTGCAGTAATAGCAGCAGCATGCAACGCGACAGTTGGCTGGCGGTGGCACAAAAGTTAAAACATTGCGGCAGCAATAAAAACAGCATTCGCTTTGGCTTTAGCTTTGGATTTAACCCAGCCAAGCCCGCCCAGCTTAGCCCAGCCCAACCCAGCCCAGCCCAGCTGGGGTTGCTGAGTTTCGCTGGCCATGGCTTTGGCTGTGTAACTGTATAACTGATGGCTCCCAGATCTGTGCCACATGGCCAGCCACAGCTTCACCAAAGTCAATGTCTGAGGTTGGCAGCAACCGCGTCCAGCGGCAACATAAGCAACGTAATGAGAAATGCATCAGCGGCGCAAAATAGTTTGGTTTTGCGGTAGCAGCAGGCAGCAACAAGGACTCCAGTCTGCAGTCAATAATAATTACAGCTGCAATCGCTAACAACATGTGCAACATGTGTATTAACAGAGTTAAATAATGACAAAGGTCAATTATAGCAGCAGCAGGACATAATTACAGCGCTTGAAGCATATACCTAGAGTTAAATGCCGTTTTTAGTAGATATGCAATAAACCAAGTTAAGCTACAGCAAATGACAAACTAAATGACAGTATCAAACGACCAACAGAGTACTAGCAAAGTAAAGGAAAAAATAAGTGAAGTTGGCAAAGCAAATCAGAAAGTTTAACGTAAAAGAAGCTAACTAAAAGAAATGCGATAAGTAAAAGCGCAAGAAAAGTGAACAGCGAATTGACTTTTAAAATTGCTGAACTTATAAAAAAGACATAATTATTGATAAAAGGGCAAAATAAATAAAGTGAGGCCAAGAGAACATTGATATTAAGTTCTCATATCTGATTACAATCATCGCTTTAAACTTGAATAAATATCAATAGTTATAAGAAAAAAAAGTACTCATAGCAAAATCACATTCATGTTGGGAAGGAATCTTAAAGGCATTTCTTTTAAAATGCTTGCTTAGTAGCATATTCAATTAAACTTGTAAAATAATTATAAATGTAATTCAATTCATACAACTTGTTAGTTAACCTATTTCTAGTAAACGGTCTTAATGTCATTGAGGAAGCTATAATTCAGTCATAGCTAGGTAAATAGTTATTTGCTTGATTTTCTTAGAAAATTGTATACTCGTAACATCATTAAAGCGTTTTGCTCAGTTCGATAAATTATAGATGTGTTTCATGGCATTTGCTTTGCTTTTACACTCGCTTCCATTGAATGTCCTTCAGGTGTGTCCATTTGACTGTGGCGGAATTGCAAATTCACAGCTAGCAGTCATGCAATGGCTTCCTGCATAGAAGGCACTGAATGGGGCAGCTAAAAGAGGTGCTACCCCATGTCCCTGAGAAGCATTTGATTTGCAACTAACGACACGGGGATTTTTTTTGTTTTTTGTTTTTATACATATATATCTATATGTGTGTACATATATAGCGAACGCCAACTACATTTTTGCAATCTTTACGTCGACTACATGGCTATAAAAATAAATTACACAAAGCTTAAAACTTATGTGCATCAGGAAGAAAAATGGCTTATGGACGCGCGACGAAACAAACGAGTGAAGCGAATGAATCGAATGGCTGTGGGATGCGACGAGAGGCGACCAAATGACCAATCGACCTGACCCTCGAATGCTAACGTTGATGAACGTTATGGCCGTTGTTGTTGTTGTAGTCGTTGTTGTTGTAGCCGTGCAATTGGAGCGATCCAAAAATATAACGCACACACGGGAGGTCGAGGTGGAGATGGCAGCAAAGAGCTAACGGTAAAGGTATAGCTTTAAGCCGAAAATGAAGACATTAACATGACCAACGACAGCGACAGCGACAGCGTCGACATCGACAAAACTCTATACCATGGCTCATCACATTAATCTTCTTAATACGCCCATCAATAATTCAAAGCCAAGGCATGACCAGTCCGCAACAGACCCAAGCGAAGACCAAGTGCTTGGCCCAAAAGCTGTTCAAAGCTGTTGCCCCTGCATCCATATTGTTGTCCACTGTTCGGTCACGCAACCATTTGCCGGCCATTCAGCGTTGGCCAAGTGTTGAGTGAATTATGACGCACTGTTCGATTTCAGTTGCGAGTGCCCACCTTCGAGGCGAGGCAACGGCTGGGTGGGAACTGGAGGGAGAGAACTGTTTGTCGTACATCAAAATCAAACTATAACATACAAATATTGAACTCACCCGCATGGCACTTCAAATGGCCACCGACAATGAAACTTTATGGCTCGTTAGTATTTGATTTATGCGCAGCAGCCGAAAAAGCTGCTAATGTTTATGGCCAGACTAGAAAATACCCTACAACCACTAATAAACATATTTTAATTCACCTATCGGATTCTAAATATTTATACAATGCCTAGAAGGTCAATTGCTTGATATCTTGTAGGCAGAGTGTATATTCCATATACTTCATTAGAGAGTTTAGGTTTTTAAATGTTCCAGTCTATCCGTTTCATCATGCCCTTTCTGCTATGTTCACAGTCTAAAGAGAAAGAAGCATTTCATATTGCGTTGCCGTTGTGCCGCTTCTTGGAGCTCGAGTGAATACCTCGGAATGTAATTGTATTTGAATGACATATGCATGAACAATTCACTGAGGGCAGACGTGGACTTCGCCTCTGCGGAGGCACATGTCCATTGTCAATATGACAGCTGCAGGCCACCGGGCTGAAAAGGCGCCTGTGCCCGAGCCGCGGTCTCGCAACTTGTCCATTGTTTCGCTTGGACAATGTGGCATGCAGCATTTCACCTGTGCCGCTCGCCCTTGACAATTTGGATGGCGCTCATTGGAATTTCTGGTGCAGATTTCGCAGATTTTGACGCCTACTTCGGCGCTCAAGTGGCCAACGCTGAGGCCATGCAAATGGCCTTTTGTCCGATTCGGAAATTGTTGCCTCCATTCAACGTATTGTCGCCGCATTCGCATTTCACATGTGTCAAGCCTTCGTTTAACGTTTGGCACTTCCAGCATTTCAGAAGTCTTATCAATTTGGCGCTTAAACGACGCTGATTGTGTCATAGGTCCGAGCCACGTGATAAGCTCCCCATGGCCAGCCCCTATAAAAGAACCCTGCAGCAGTTGGCATATTTTAGTTTCAACATTTCCAAAGCGAAGACAAAAAGTAAGTGCCGATCTAAGAAATGTATCAAAAACTGAATTTTTATAATTTTGTGCGCAAACTTGGAACTAAATGTGAATAAGAACAAATTGTGATTCAATGAAATAATTAGAAATTGTGGATAGAAAGTCGAGCTGATTGGTTTAAAGAATTAGAATATATATATTCATGATCATATGGTCGACTTTACACATTTTTTATTTATAGGCGTCTCTTTGTAACCAAGTTGTTAATTGGCTAGGTCAGCATACGAGTTTGTTATCAGCTTATATTATATATTTATATTTTGCTTTTTGCAAAATAAAACAAAAGAAATAGAAAACAAAAATAATATGCAAATAAATTAATGACTGATTAATCATATATGATAATATAATAAATACTTCTTTTGCATCAAAAAATTAATTTATGAATATATAAAAAAAAATATTTCAGAGTTTCTCGACTAATTCAATCTCCACAGTAAATATTCCATTCTTATTGCTTCTCTCGAAATATTTTTTGCAGCAAACGAAATGAACTTCTCGTGGTTTGCCGTGCTCATCTTTGCCCTGTTCGCTGTCGTTTCGGCTGGCAAATGCCCCGCCAAGTTTACGGCCCAGGGCGGAAACTGTGTCGCCGAGCGTCCCATTCATGGCGAATGCCCCGCTGGCTCCACCTACAAGGTGAACATTAATGCCTGTGTCTATGGTGCCTAGTTCTGACCTGATATAGATTAAATAAAATGTAATTAAAAAACCAGATGGACGTTGTTTTGATTCGATTCAATTATTCGCTGAATTGCCTTGTTTTCTACAAATTTGATTATCAACTAACCTAATGATCGGTTGATCCCGATTAAAACTAGCGTTGGCATTTCGCTTGGCTGATTTGTGTAAACAGCTGAAGCTGATAATTCGCGTGCCTGCTCTATAAAAGCGCATTGCTGACTGCAGATCCGTAAATAGTTGCATTTGCATTTGCATTTGCTACAGGTGAGAACTGGAGAAAGGTGTTTGGCTGACGATAATTGATATCAGTTTATTTAGACAACGACTATGAATTGCAATTGTGCCTGGCTTGTGCTGCTGCTGTTGGCGCTGCTCGGCGGCGCCTGGGGCTCCAGCTGCCCCACTGGCTTCAGCACCGAGAAGAATCTCTGCGTCAAGGAGAGACCGGTGCATGGCACCTGTCCGCCCGGCTCCAACTACCAGCTAAATATCAACAAGTGCGTGCATGCCTAAGCTCTTCGATATGTTTTATAAAATTCAATACATTTGTGGCTGATTAAATCTGTGGTAACCTAATCGAATCGAGTCGGGTGCAAATCAAAGCTAATAAAAACGTTTTCAGATTTTGGGAATTACGTGTAACAATTCCATACAAAGCTCATAATGCTCGAGCCAATAATAATAATGGTGGGCGCCTATTGCTGCTCCAAAAGTTCAACAATTGCCGCAAATTAACGAACATGTCATGCTGCTGCTGCTGCTGCTGCTATTGCTGTTGCTGTTGATGGCCAAGAGACGTGCAGACGTGTAGAGACGGACAGACGTGCAGTCGTTGGCCATTAGTTTATTACCATGTAATTGACTCAACGCTTGTCAGACAACGTTGCCGTCAACATCAGCTCCTGCGGCTTTAATGTGCTGCATTTAATGACCAGACAGAGACCAATATCCAACACTAACATACACGTCAACAGCGACACCATCAGCACCAGCAGCAGCAGCAGAGCGGCAGCAGCAGCAACAACGGCCACGTTGACAGCGCATCAAAGTCAAAGCGGGTTGTCTCTTTGTCCATCCGTCCAGCGGTCTGTCAGTCTGGCGTGATTAGCGTGATTGGCTGCCTGCACTCTGGACCCCGCTTATCAACGTGCAATTGAAGCGCTTTAACTTACGTAATCGAACGCCTCAAAGCCTCAGCTGTGCATAGCTTAGCTCAACTGGCTTAGTTCAGTTGTGTGCGGTTCAGTGGTTCAGTGGTTCAGCGGCTGCTATAAAATTCATTAAAAACTTTGCCCCCACCTCTGCCGGCCACTGCAAATGCCTAAAAAGCGGCTGCAACATTTAACAGCAACAGCAGTAGAAAAAGTTTGCACAAGTCCAAGCTGTCGTCAGGATGTGCAGCAAACCCAATTGCATATGCCAATGTTGCGAAAGTTTCCCCAAGCAAAAATGTCCATCCTACTCAACAGTGCTGAAAAGCAAAGTAAAAAACAAAAAGAACCCAAGATAGATCAAATCAAATTCAGCCGTTTAAAGGCTATCTCAACAATTCAAAATTATATTTATATCATGCATGGAGAACAATTTATAAGCTATGATTAAATCGAATTAAATGTTCAGCAAAATGTTGCTTGATTTGAAAAAAAGACCGTATAAATTGTATTAAATATAAAGTTTTGTTAATATAAATATTTTAATATCTATCTATACATAGTATAGATTTTTAAATCAAATTTCAGTTGACAAATTTGTTAATCACATCTTAAAATAATTTCCATATGCTTATACAATCACTTTTTCCACTTAAAAAAAATTAATTTAGACCTCAATTTCAATTTTAATAAATTCAAATCCTTACATCTATTTTTTACATATTTATTAGCTTGATTTCTTTGTTTTCAAAAGCAATCCATTAAATTTAGCCATTAAAAGGCTAAAAGACATTCTATGCCATTGCTGACACCATAAACTTGCAGTCTTGTCACTGAGGCTTGTAAATTTCTATGACTTGCATAAAAATGGTCCCCGAATGCTTCCGCCGCTCGGGTTTTCCTTTTGGCCTAAAAGTTTTCCGTCCCATGCCGGCAGACCGGGAGGCAGGCAGGAAATAAGGAAATGTTTTCAGCAGTTGTATTTGCTGCCTGGCCAGCGACATTTATCAGTCAGTTGTTGCGGCGCTGTCCATGGTGGCTTGTTGGACAATTTTAAAACTGTCACAAGTGGCTGGCACGGAGCTGCCACTGCACCGACCGCATCTTGCCACGTGCAACGCCTTGTGGCAAGCGGCAACTGTCAGGCGCTGTAGTTGCCTCAATAGCCACATGTTTAAGTATGCCCTGGCTGAGATAGGAGCAGCGCCTTGCACACTCGGCCTTCTCCCTGTTGCCCCTGCAACTCACGCGCAAATATGACGAACGTAAGCAGTAAAGTTTTGGCCAACTGATAGCCAACACCCACATAGCTCCTGCTGCCCAAAACTTTTGCAAGACGTTGTCGCAAGTTTATGGGCCACACAGCGGCCCGCACTCTGCCCCTCGCTCACTTCTTGGGCATTGTTGCTTTTGTTGTTGGCTGCAGTTCAAGAATGTTGCAATGGTTGGGTTCTTATCGCGCTCGGCTTTGTCCTGAGGCCGGCAGCAAAAAACGAAAGTGTGGCCATAATTTCTGGTTGTTCTACTCCGTTGTTGTTGTTTTTGTTGTTGCTACGAATTCTCCTTGGACTGCTGCAGCATTGCGGCCGGCTTCAAAGTTTATTGATGCTGACGTTGCGAACCTTTTTGAAAACTTCCCTTCAAGCATTCAACATTATTATGATCCTTTGAATTTCCGTTAATGGCTTTTGAGGCAAAGATATTGTCAACTTCTTAAGCTGTATGGAATCAGTGCGCGTTCTACGTTGATTACTTAATAATTATATTCATAAAGAATATATAAATTAAAAGTTATTAAAAATATTAATGCGCTAGTACGAATACTATGAGGCTTAAATATGTAAATAATTATTTCAGTTGTTTTAAAAATAAATATATATATATTTTTTTTTCAATTTATTAGTCGAATCGTTAAGTCCAACTATTTTATAGAATATTTAATTTTAAAATGGGCTTCTCAGTTATATTTAATTACAAATTTATATTTATTAGTTCACATATAAATTGATATATATTTAAAAAGTTAATAAATACAATACAAATTTATAAATACAATTAATAAATTAGTATAATAAAATTGTTATGATTTGCATATTCTTCTAAAGAATATTAAAATATATAGAGAAGTAGACTGCAAATAAAATCATATGCGAAATATAAAAAAAAATATATATATATATATAAAACATGTCGTTTTTATTTCATTTAAATTTCAACAATATTTTGTTTTATTCATCATCATTTTGTTAAGCTTTATTTCATGTTATGACTGTGAAAAACGTCCCAAGCCTCGCATGGTGCCTGATGGATATGTGGATATGTTTGCAGGAACTAAAAACAAGATGGAGGTTTTCCTCTGCTCTCATGTGTATGCATCTGTGTGAGTGAGTATATTTGTGTTTGTGCTTGCCCCGCAGGCACAAAACTTTAATTTGAGCTATTTGCTCGAGTAGTAGTTGAAATTATATTATAATTTTACCGCTAGAGCAAAAACAGAAATGATAAGATGAGCAAGTCCTAGGGGGATTGCATATGTCTATGTGGCTCACACTTTTTCCCTCTCATTCTACTCTTCTGTATTACTCTCACCCCCCCCCCCTCTCTCTCTCTCTCTTTCTCTCCCTCTATCTAGTCTAGTTTTCTCATTTACATATTATTTTGGCTGTCTCGCCTATCTATCGTAAATGCTTTTAATGTGATATGCAAGTGCTGAATCTGCGGCAAAACTTCCCTCAAAAGCGACAACTAAATCCGCAGCGAACATGTGTTCCCCGAATGCAAAAACGATGTATCACAATTTACACTTGTGTGTGTGTATGTGTGTGTGTATGGGAGTGCATGGTGTGTGTATTTTTATGAATGTGTGTGTGCTTCTGTATGAGTTTTTGGTGCGTTCAAAAGTTTGCGTTAGCCAAATTATCGCTCGTCGCGACATTTCAGCAAAATGGACGCTTTGTTGTTGGAGGTTGCTGATGAATATTGAATTATTTAGCGTAACCAAAGCTAAGTGGAAAGTATTAAATTCGAGCCACCTGGGTACTCTATTTTAATCAGAATTTCGCTTACATATTCTTTGTAATCTGGAAAATGCGTTTAAGGTTTATTTAAATCTACTGCGGATACTACATATGAAACTGATAGTGGTGTAGGAAATTTCTAAGAAATATTTTCTACAACTTGTATTCAGTTATATAAAATGACTCCAGTAATGAGCATATTTAAAGTTCCTCGAAACAAATAAATAAATAAGATTTAATATTTAATAAATAAGTAATCAGAGCAATATAAATGAAATATATTAAAGAAATGAAGAGAAGAAAGAATTGCAGGATGAGTTAAAAATAAATAATTAATTAAGAAATCCTTATCTTTTTTATTAGTATTTAAGACTTATTTTAATTCCCGTTAAATATACATTTTTTTTATATCTTATTCTATGAATTAGATTACTGTCTTTGTTCTAAATATCTCTCATTTCGCTTCACTTTCTCGGTGCAGAGTTTACAAGTAAACGCGTTTAAGTCACGCAATTACGTAACTCTGTAAGTGGTTGACGTTAACGTTAACGCAATTTGGCAACGTTGTTTTATAGTCCTTAGCCACTTGAAGTTTTACGTGTCTGCTTGCCCCAAGGTTATCGCGACATTCAGTGCCTCGTGGCCTTGTGTATGTTTTAGTGGCACTCTGTATGTGTGTGTGTGTGTGTGCTGTACCTTAATCCAGCGAATCAGCAGCAGCTGCCTTTTAATTGCATTGCTGTTATTTCATTATTTCTGCAGTTGTGCTGCACTTCAAATTTGTTGTTGGCTTTGCTCGCTTTTCGCATCGTTTTTTTGCACGCTTTCAAGAAACTTATTTTAGCTTAAGTTTTATCTTTATTTCTTGCTCTACGGATTAAAAAGCAAACGGTACAAAAAATAAAAAATAAAAAATGAAGAGTAAAAAAACAGTGACAGCAACGGTAAGGCAAACGCTGGAGCGTAAAATGGAAAAGCAAAACTTTTTATTTGCTGTGACAAATTTTGAGCAGATAAAACTCAAAAACTTGTGCACGGGTTTGTGGCCAAAATAAATTCGGCATGCAGACCCACAAGACCTGCACCCCACAACACAGCCCCATTGCAACCCCGCCAACCCCGCCAACCCGGCCCCCCTGCCAACAAGCAGGCAGAGCAGCAGAGCTGTCTTCTCGAGAAACGTGTACCGTTGCAGCAATGGCAATAGCAAAGCTAAATTAAGAAATTTTTGGCAGAACTAATGCGGCGCATTAGTCAAATGTCAAAATTATTTGGGGTGGAAAACAATTTCTAAAGAAGTTAAACTTCCAAAAATTACACTGGGTAGCAGGCATTCAGTATAATTGAAGTCGAAATAGAGAAAAATAAAAGAGATATCAAGGAGCAAAGTCTCTCATACAATATTCTATATTTAATGCATAATTTTAACCAGTTACTGTTCGGTGAAGGAAAGATGCAATTTACATTTATCCAACAATAAAATAGAATAATAAGCAGAAGAGAAGTTGGCCAAGATAGATGCGAAGAGCTAAACAGCAGTATCTTTTCATCTGTGCATCTTTTATGGCAGCTAATCTATAAATCATGTTAAACAGTGTTGCCGATAAACTTTGGATTGGATTGCAAGCTGAAGCTCTTCAAGAGCAGTTGACCTCCAAGCCATGAAGCCAGCCATTTGCCATAAACTTTGCGTGCGTTTTGGCTCATTTGCTGGCGTTTTGCATACGCCCCGTTGCACACGCAGCCGCTGTGCTGGCAATGCGTTCGGCGGATGGTGCAAAGGAAGCGTTGAATTTATGACCATTGAGGCAAAAATGCTCGCTGCTGCAGAGCTGACAACAGCGACAGAGTGAGAGGTGGCCACACTTGACATAGTCGATGTGTGGCATGAGTTATGGGCCGCTGCGTCGCGTCGTGTTGGTTTTGTCATTTGGCTAATTGTGTCCGTTGGCCACGTTTTCTGACAGGCCAACATAAATTTGTTGCAATTAATTAAAGCCGCAGAAATAGAAACATCACAATGTCGCATTCGCTGCCCTCCAGCGGCCACTTCTTTATTTCTACTATTTTTGATTTATATTACATTAATTGATTTATTGACAGATTCTGCCGGCCAATTGTGGCGACAGCGACTGCAGTTTGTCGCTTCGCGGCGGCCATTTAAGGCGCCACGGACGAGGCTTTTGATTTCTCTCACACCTTATTTGATTAACGTTCGATTCTCGCAATTTATTAAACTTCATTAAAAAGCGTAAAATACGCGACCCACGTTGTCAATGCGCACGTGCAGCATGCGAAAAATGTTAATAAAGTTTTTCCAGCACCTGTTCCCAGCTCTTGGCTTCGCCATCTTCATCATCGCTGCCATTTTTCATTGTAAATTGAATTTATTTGCTGTGGGTGTATATGACTGGCAAAGCGTGTGTGTGTGTGTGTGTGAAAGACCTTATAGCCCCCACCAGTCGCAACCTACGTTTCATTTGCGAGAACGTGCAGACTTTTCTTTTATTTATATTTTAATTTTATCATTTTTATGTCCTGCCGTCTGGCAATGTCTCTTTGAATCAGAGCATATTGAAATATTTTTTAAATTGACAAACGGAATGAAATGCGCAGCAAAATTCCCTATATATATTATAAAATAATTATTAATTAATTATATTTTAAATATTAAATGAAAGTTAAATGTCCAAAATATGTAAATTCTTAAAAAACTTTGTATTAATTTTCAATACACATTTTGATTAATTATATTTAAATATGCAAAAAAAAAAAAGTTGTATTAATTCAAATGTATTGCTAATTTGTATATTTTGCGTATATTTAATTATTTTGTGTTTAAAAGTACTTTGATTTATTGCAAACAAATTTTCCTTGCAAATTTAAAGTATTGCTTTATTTTATAAATATCCATTTGATTTGAATTGCCACTGGCATTAAGTATGCGCCACTTTGACTCTTTGGATAATTATGCAGACTCCGCCCCTTAGGGGCCGTGATGCAACTGCGCCAGCTGTCCAAAAATTTGCGATTTTTTTAGGCGAAATGCTCGTTGACATTATTTAAATTGCAAATATTTTATTGAATTTGTCGTAAAGCTGTGCGACTATAATTTATTTATTTTTATTTTTTTCAATTTTTTTTTATATTTGTACAGTAGTTTTTTGTTTCTTATTTTGTTGTTGATGGTTGCTGCACACACAATGCTGCTGTTAAAAAAATTGCATAAAATTGCAACATGTCAACATGCTTTGCCTATGCAATGTCTGAACGAGCGTCTTGTCAAGCAGTGGAAAAAATAGGAATACGATTTAAAAGAAGTTTTTGTCAGCAGCATTTGTCAGAAATGTCGTGCGATTGTCAAACAAACGCATCTTGAGCTAGCAACAGCTACGGGTGAGGTCTATGCACAAACTGTCCCCGTGACAGCTGCAGCTTAGCGCTACAGAGATGAGATATTTGAGCTGCAAGTTATTAAAGCCTATCTGCCTATCTGCCAATGGTGCGCCCCACTTTCCGCGCATTGCACAATCTGTTTACCAAAGCAAAAGTAAAAAAGTTACAATTGGCATTTGCATAAAGGAAAAGTAAGCGACTGTAACGAGTGACAGACAAACGAGCCTACACCTGACCAAACAAACCGGGGACTGCAACAGAGCCACGCCCCCCACCTGCCCAAACAACAGACTGACGGACTGAGCTGGACTGAGGCCCGCCTGTCTATTCCTAGCTGGAGTCAATAGCCATAGTTACGTTTCGCTTTGTTTGTTTTATTTCTCAAGCAAACACAAAACATTTGGCTGACAGTCAGACGGGGCAGCCAGCCAAACGATTTTTCCTAAACGTTTTCAAATTGACATTTTGACATTTTTGGTAGTTGTGCCAGGGCCTGGCATGGCCTGGCCTGGCCAGGAAGCTGCTGTGGCGACAGCTGACCAAGCGCGTTGATGGAATGGCAGCATCTGGCAGTCAAAATTATTTACATACTTCTAGCATCGGATGGTATATTAAAAATCATTTTTAAAAAATTCACTCAACCATTTTTTGTGACTACTAAGAAACAGCCTAAATTTAAGTGAAATATAAAACATCATTTAAAGTGTTTACAATAGACTGAAAAAACTTTTAAGAACTGACAGATTCAAATTTAAAATGAAATTAATTATATATTTTAAATAATAACTTTATTACAATTATAAATAATTGAATCAGTATATTAAATTGTATTTGCTTATAATTCAATTCATTTAAAATTTATATAAGTGAGGAAGTGAATGACCATGGTTATGATATACTTCCATCGAAATTTAGATTACCTTTTTTTTTATATTTCTATTACGCCAATATTATTTCTGTAATTATTGAAGTATTTTATATAAGAAACTTTTCCAGTCCTATGCTGATTCTAGAAAGCTTAACAGAATCGATCAAACAAATCTGATGAAATGACTTTATGCCTTTCTGCCTAGGTCTAACTAATCTTAAAGTTCCCTTTTAGTACTTAATTACGTCAGACGAAAACAAAAACGAAACTTGGCTCACCTCGGCGACAGCTGAACTGAGTTCAGTTGGTGGCCTGCCATTTGCTATTGTCCAAATTAGCATTTTAAACACCTCTTACTTTGGGCAAATGATATGGCACATGGAAAGCTCCTCAGTTGGCGTCAGCTGCTGATGTTGACTCTGCTTCAGCTGCTGCTGCTGCTGTTGCTGCTTCTGCTGTTGGCAGTTTCCCAGGCAGGTAAGCTGGCGACGCGTGTGTGGCCTTTTATGGTCGTTGGCAGCAAGTTTTTTGGCTATCAGCCGACAACCAAATTGAACTCAAGTCTGTGCGTGTAACTGTGTGTGTGTGTGTGTCTGTCTATGTGGCGGGAGTTAGTTTTGGCTACCGCGCTTATATGGTCAATCGAACTTTCAATTAACACACGGCGCATCCTCAGCTGCCGCAAAACGTTTTCACGCTCTATGACCAAGTTTGGCCCGGCAGTTTGGTCTCAACATCTTGGCCAATGCGCAATGGTACATTAATTGGTGGACGTGGCCAGGCTATGGGACAGCGACTGGTATAGGATTTGTGGCCAAACGTTTATTAACACCGAATTAATCAACGAGCGTTTGACAGCTGACTGATTCGTGCCGCCCAATTGCCGCGGCTCTGCGTCAGAACTGTGGCGCCACGGTCCAGCCGGAAATTTCTAATTATGCTCAAGTCACAATCTAAGACTTGAGGCAGGGCCGCACGCCCACTTGTCGCTCGATTTGTTTGCATTTAAAAAATGAACGCTTAAGGCTGTCCGTCGTCTTTGGCCCGAGCTCGTTAACCGGGTCCAAGTCACAGTTGACGGCATTTTTGCTTTGATCTGCTCGCAACTTTGTTTATAAACGCGTGCCGGCAGCCGAGCTGCGGGCTAGATCAGTGCACTGGAGCTGGGCTTTGTGTGTTCGACACATTAGCAGGCGGCACGCCCATTAATCTTAAAAGCTACATTGAAAGCGCTGACGAGCTGTACGATAGCAGCTAGATCAGTGCAGGCGCGAAAGGGGGTAGCACAAAACGTTGCATATCATTAAAAACGGCTGCTTTAATTTGGCTTTAATTGGTTTGACGCGTTGCGTGCTGCTCGCTGCTCGCTGCTCAGTGGACTATGTGCCACATATTAAGGAAACATGAGCATAATGGCAATTTACACTCTCTGATACCCACACACACACACACACACACACGTACAGAGAGAGACAGACACGCACTCACAGTTACACACTCGTACATACATATGTATATAGGGCGACGCAATTAACATGACATGCTGCTCACGTTGGCCTGATTGGGAACGGCGATTGGATTAACCACAAAACTCAGTTGTCGCACAGGTTGCAAGCAGCAGGTGAAAACCAGCAAGAAAGTGAGAGTGTCAAGTCGACTAGTAGATGCTCTTTAACGAATGTTAAATCCATTGAAAGTTATGATAAATGGATAAGTCCTAAAATATAGAGTAATTAGTTAAACAATATATAAAATGCTTAAACTATATTTCTTTACTTGATTATGTGCAATTTATTTATAAATCAAAATAAACTAAATATTATGCATACATAATTTAAAGGTTACACATTTTATTTTGACTTTACTTTATATTGCCAATCATACCCTGCTCAAGGAGCAGTGCACGAATAAAATTGTGCGTGTCTGTTATGAGCAGTGATGGGAGGGGAGCGAAGCGAGGCGTAGCACGAGTCGGCCATAACTTAGTCAGTGCTTTAATTTTAATTATTGCTAACCCCCACTCAGGCCCCACTCAGGCCAGAGGGGACATGTGTGTCTGACTAATTTGCCAGCGACATGACACTGCCGCGGGAGCCAGAGCTTGGGGCCGAGCTGCCAAGCATACACTCTCAAATACGCACGCATCGGAGTGAAGCGGCTGATTAAGCTGAATAGTTGGCCAGCTGGCTCACATGCTCACAACCATTCACGGTTTGGCGGGTCGGCTCGACTCGGCTTGGCTTTGGGCATGCGTTTGCGTTAATTAAGCTGCAGTGCAGCAGCGCCGCAGCACGACGCTGGCAGCGTGTTGGCCATGTGGCTGCGTCTGGTAATCTCCGTGGATTAATGCGACACTTTGCAGTTAACAGAAGTCGTGTTGCGCTGCTGGCGCTGCCACAACTACTCTTTGCTCTTTTGCACGCTTGTTAACAATATTTCGAGTTGTTGCCCGCTGATGCCGAGCATCGAACAGCGAACATGTGGCCTGCGGCCAAGTGGCAGTCATCGATGCCACAGTGGGGCAGTTGCTGTGAAATGCGTGTGTTTGTGTGAATATTACTTATATCAACTGTAAATTGTAACTTTGTGATCAGAGAGGTGGCACTTGTTATTATTTTTATTTTTATTAACCTATAATCCTAGCAGGAGCTCACATTTCATATGCATCGACCAGTAATCTCTCGCCGCCCGCTGTGCCTTCGATGGAGCCAGGTATGTATTTGCCAATGCTGGCCAAACTGTGAGCCTGTTGAATAATTAAAGCGTATTAAATTTCGTGTTAATTGTGTTATGCGTACTTAAGTGAAGCTATTAATATAAATTTATTGTGATGGCTACTGATACTGGCTAAAGTTTTAAATTAAACACATCGACATAAAGCGAACTTTGTTATGCAATTAATAGTTATCAAAAGCTTACCTTGGCGCGCTTAATCAGCTCAGATTGGGCTGCGAGCACATTGTCCTTTCGACCACCCCAGGAGCGCAAGGCTGAGGCCTGCAAGGCACGCCCGAAGGCAAAGGTCAGAGCCCAGGGCTTGCACAGCGGAACATTATTGACCGCATTCAGGTTAATGGAAGCCTCCTCCTCGGACATGCCGCCCGATAAGAACATTACGCCTGCAGGTTGAACACGTATTTAAAACGCGAGTTCATTTCATTTCAGATACTGACTGAGCTCTTACCGGGCACAGCAGGTGGAACAGTTCGACGCAGCGCCAAAATGGTGGCCATTCCAATTTCGCCGGGCGTATTGTTCTTGTTGCTGCTCTGGCCGGCAGTCACCATGCTGGGGCTAAGTATGACGCCCTCCAAGTAGACATGGTGATCATTTAAGGACTTGAAGACGGCAGCCAGCACGGCTTCGGTAACTTTTTGACAACGATCCAAGTCGTGGTCCCCGACCATTAGCACCTCGGGCTCCACAATGGGCACCATGCGCTGTGACTGGCAGATGGTCGCGTAGCGGGCCAGAACGTTGGCGTTCTCCATAATGGCCTGATACGAGGGCGTGTTCTTATCAATCTTAATTACGCAGCGCCACTTGGCAAAGTCGCAGCCGTCCTTCTTATACTGAGCACAGCGCAAATGCAGGTCATCCAGCCCCTGGGTGGTGAACTCGTCCATGGAGCAGAAGAGCGGCACCGAGTTCTTGTCTACCTTTATGCCTGGAATGATGCCTTTCTTACGCAGCACTTCGGCAAACGACTGCCCGCCGTCGGTTTTCTGGTAAAGTGTCTCGTGGAACATGAGTACGCCAGACACGTTCTCTGATATCTTTGGATCCGTTGTGAAGAGCAGCTGGCGATACAGGCGACGATTCTCTTCAGTATTCTCAACTCCAACCGCTTGAAATCGCTTGGACATTGTCGATATCGATTCGTCTGCCGAAATGATTCCCTTGCCGGGCGCAACGAGAGCTTTGGCCGTGCAGGACAATTCCTCCTGCACTTCCTTTGTCGGATAGTAGAAGTATGTTGTCATTCTGTTACTTACACAAAATTTGGATTCTTACGAATAGGAGTCCCCAAATACAACAAATTTTGTAAACTGAAACTATATGCCAAGCTTAGCAGTAGCTCGACTGACAGCAGTAACTAAGCCATATGGGCTTGTCCAAAAGTAAAAAATATTAAAAGTTTTTGGAAAAATAGTTGTTACCCAAGGGAACAAATTGAGATTATTTAGCAAACTGATTTCATTAAAAATATAAATTCAAGGTTTAACCATAAAATCGCCATTATTATGGATAATTATTATATATTTAATTATACTTGATTATTTAAAAAAGGTTCAACTTTATTTTACCCTATATCAAATTTATTTTTATAAACAGTTTCGTACTGGTTGTATTTATGAGTTCATTAAATTGCCATTGCTAATCTTTGTGTTATTTAGAAAAGTTCTTCTTAATTTATAGTCCTTATATTAGGTTGCACCTTTGGCGTTTATCACTTCTTAATTGTTGACCGCAGTCGCGGCCGCAGCTTAATGATATTCTAATTGGAGTTTTAATTGCTTTCTTCGTGGCACAGGCGGAGGCTGAGGCTGAGGTGGCTTTTCATTTAAAATACTTACTCTTCGATAGCTGCAGATTAGAGAGCAATCTGGACAGGCTCATAAGGAAAAAAAAAAGAAAGAAGACCGCTGGATAAACTTGCCGCACATTAATTATATTTTAGCCGCAATGAAGTGCGCTGTACAACATAGCCAGCTTCTCATTTTTATGGCTTTCACACGCACATTTTATGGCAAAAGTTTTGTTAGCACAAATTATACGCAGCGGCGTTGCCAATCTATGTGTATTCGTGCTATCTGGCAGCTTGGCCAACTTTTGTGATGAAAATTATAAGCGAATAGCGTTGCGGGGGCAATTTGCACAGCATAAATTGAATTTTAAAAACACAGTTTTTTCAAAATGTTGCTCCCACTGTTTTTCTTCTTCTTCTTCTTCTTCATCTTCATCTATGGGGCTGTCCAATTATTTTGCGCTTGCAAAGAAAATATCGCTCATACGATGATAATTCTAATTGGCGTGGGAAACGGAACGAGTGCTCCGTTTGTTTTATTTTTTTAAATTTTTTATTATCTGTTATTATTTTGTTGTTGTTTGTTTTTATTACAGTGAATTTTGCTGAACAGTTGTGTGAAATGCTTTAAAAGGATCGCTGGCGAGACACTAGCCTAATTTTGTGTAAATTATCGCACGAATTATGAGTCTCGAATGCGAATAATTTGCCAAAAATAGTCAGCATCGTTAAGTTCGATAAATATCAGACAGCGCCAATGTGCAGTCTATATGTCGATTGGATCAGATTAGCTACACTGCGACTGCTCTGGATGTTCGAGTGAGCGTGAGTCAAGTGGCTGTTCAGTCCAGCTCGGCAGTATCAATATTCAAGCGCCAATTAGGCCAGACTACCACTACTAGCCACTTGCTGCTCGCTCCTCTACCCAAGCGTCTGGCCAATAAATCTACTGTAAATCTTCGCAACAACTCGCTGGCGGCTCAAAATGTCTTTGCACCTAATTGAGCTTGGCGCTGACTCAGCAGAGCCAGTCGTATCGCAGCAGCAGCAGCAGTATCAACAGTAGAGGCAACGTTGTCACAGTAGCTTAAAAATTATTAATTGATTATCTTTAAACGATTTAATTGAAATGAGCGTGAGCGCACAAGACTGCAGTAATTTACTCAGCTCGTTAGTTGACTATTCAATGCTCTAGGATAATATGAATGAATTTAATTTTCTTGTTTCAATTTTAAATAAAGAACCAGAAAATACCTAACTATGAGAGTCCCATTGGAAGACTTTTAAATATGTAATATATATAATGCTTTATTATGTTAACGATTAAAATATAATATAATTGGTTCTCTCTCATCTGTGTCACTTAAGCAATTATGCAAATATATTTCAAATATATAATGTTCTCCTCTCAATTTCAATTTAAGCAAGGATATTAAACAAAAATATTCTTATAATTCTTATTAAAATATCAAATAAAATAAAATTAATTAAATTAAAATAATCCGTACTTGAGTATTAGAAAACATACTTAAATGAATATACATATTTATTATCATATTTCGAACATCTACAATCAATTAAAATAAAACTAGCCGAAAAAGTTTAATTTTCTTCTAGTCCGTATTTGTTAATTGTTAATTAATAGCGGATTAACCACTTGAGGACCCTGCACTTTTGCCATGCTGCCAAAACTCAGAGCATTCATTGAACCGTCAATTGGCTTCTCTTAACGGCAATATCAAATTGTCGCTATTTCTTTTTTTTTTTTTTCTTACTGAAGCTGAAGCTGAAGCTGGTCTTGGCCAGACGGGCCAATGATGCTGCTGGTCAGCGTTTAGTCAGTCAGGCGTAATTATTGTTATTACCAAATTAAGTAGCCAATTTTTTGTCATCGTTAACGTTGTTGTTGTTGTTGTTGTCGTTGTCGTTGTCGTTGTCGTTGTCGTTGTTGTAGTTAGCTGCTGTAGTCGACCGTTGTCGTCGGTCGTTGACTACTTCCAGCTGTGGGTCCGTGGCAACTCGTAATCCGCCAACTACATGCAGCAGCCGCCTGAACTGCGAGTGTGAATGCGAATGCGAGTGTGAGTGCGAGTGCGAGTGCGAGTATCAGAAAAGTGGGTGTCTGTCTGACTTACTCACGCTGTTGCTGCGTGGCATTTTTTATACGATTTTGGTTTCCAATTTTGAGCACAAAGTCGTTTTGACCAAAATAATACAAACGCACATACACACACACACACACACACACACACACACACACACACACACACACACACACACACATAAAAAAATGCACATACATGTATGGTGGCATAATTTTCAAGGAAAATCTCTTCATTTTTAATGTGCTTGGCAGCCACGGCAACTGGTCACATATGTTGGCTGACTGGGCTACTGCGTTGTCGTTTGTAAAAATCAATAAAAAATTATAAAAATAAAAAAAAAAAGAAGAAAACAAAAATGAATAAAGCGGCAGTTAGTCGACGAGTATGGCAACGTCTTGAGCCTGGGTTGGGGGTGGTTGGCGGTGCTTATAAATCGACTGAGATTAAATCGAGCGCACATAATCATATTTAGCTTTTGGCTGGAGTTCAGTTGGTGGATGTCAACCTCAGGCCAGCGCGACATGGTTGGCCCCTCGGGGCTGGCTGGACCCCGCGTCGTGGATCGTGCAATGCATTTAACATGGCCAAAAACAATGGCTAAGCGCCACCATCTATGAATTAATCACGTTCATAATTTTGCGTCGTGTTGTCTTGTCTTGTCTGCTTTTTTTGTTTTTCGCTGTTCATAACTTTTATTTTTGTTGTTTGTTTTTTCTCGCGGTTAATTTGCCTAAAAAAGGATTTGAGCCAATCGAGTAAAAAAGCCAAATCAGCCGTTAAATCGCCAAAAATCGACGGCACTAACCGCAGCTTGGCTGCCTGGCTGCCTGCTGGCTGCTGGGCACAGCAACTCATAACCAAATTGCATAATTATGCAACACTGTTTGTTGTTCGTGTGCTTTGTTGTGTCGGGTGTCTGTAGTGGCATGCCTGGGCGCGAAAATGCTTGTGTGTGGTCATGTTGTAACAATGCATTGTTCAATTGTGATTCTAGGCGCATGCAGATGAGGTGTCTCATGCAACGATCCTCAACATATGCTAATAAACAGATTACGACTTAATGGTTAAATGCTTGCTTATAATTTAGCCCAATAAAATCTGGCAAGACAATAGTTAGTTAGGCAAGAACTTAGCAGGCTCTGCCAGCTTTATGTGAATCGAAAGTCAAGCAATCGAATAACTTTCGTTTGCAAGCCTTTGTCGACGCTTAGAAAACTGAATAATTGTATCAACTGCTTTTATTTGAGTTGAGTGAAGTCAGCTTTGTAAAATGGATCCCGAGATACAATATCACAATTTAACCAAGCGCCAACGCAAGTCTGAAAGACGGGAGCGCCGCAAAGCACTCGAGGCCTTGGGGTCGAAGGAGAGTGACACAGTTTCTGGCCCAAAGCTGCCGCCATGTCCAGAATGCAGCAATAACGTGACAGGTGAGCTACATATATTTCCCACACTAGGTGTTAGATAAGAAGCGGCCTACACAGGCTACACAGCACTGCCGAGGAAGAACTTGATGATAGTCATTATTGATTATGATGCCAATCAGAACTATGTGAAACGAGATGCTGAGCTGTTCAAGCAAGTAGTGGACTCTGTCGTCATTTTCGGCAATGCACATCTGATGCAGAGCCGTAATAACATTTTGATCATACTGTCCTGCTCCAGTTATGACGTGTAAGTGGAAGAAATCGAGTGAGGCTCTACGCTATAATGGACAATCGTTCACAGCCATATCATTTATCCCGAAGAGTTGCTCGACACACAGAAGTGCTGTGAGTCCCAGATGGATGAGTTTGCCATTGTGCGTAGCCTCACCATGTTGAAGCTGAGTGATCTGCTATTTCGGGATATAGACCTGTTGTGGTGCCAAACTAATCAGGGAATCGAAAGGGCGGTAACTGCTCTGCTTCCTGGCACTGTGGGCGTGGCTCTAAGTTACCTGAGTCGTTGTAGACGTGAGGCCTCCAAAGCCGCGCATATCCAGGGACGCATATTAATTATCAGCGGCTCCAAGGAACCGTCGATACGGTTGGCTAATATGCACATGAATTTCTTTCAGGCCGCTGCTAGAATGGGCGTGGCCATCGATGTGTGCGCCCTAGAGCTGGATACGTCGTACATGCTGCGGCATGCAGCCGACATAACCGGCGGCTTTTACTTTGCGACCAGGAATTTCGACACGCTCAGCGGGGTCATGCTCGGCCTTTTCCTGGCATCTCCTCAAGTACGCCACCATATCAATTTGCCCGACCAACCCCAAACAGATCTGCGCGGTGTTTGCTTCTGCCACCATCAGCTAATCAATATTGGATTCGCCTGCAGCAGTTGCCTGTCGGGTGAGTAGTCCCCTTTGAAGCAATAGCCTTGTGACCTCACCCATGCCTCCTTTGACCCTCACAGTCTTTTGCAAATATACTCCGATTTGCGGCAATTGCGAGTGAGTAATATGATATTTACAATAATACCCTTGCAGATATTCCGACAAGGCTAGTTGATGGCTGGTTTCTTCTTATTTACACAAGTTTCCCATTCACAGCGCTATCTTTAAGCCGCCCGAGAAGCTGCAGATGTTCCTTGATAGGAAAGCCGCCCAGCGACGCCAGAAGGAACTATCAAAAGCAGGGAAGCTGGAAGTACAGATGCAGATGTCTTAGCTATGCATTTCGTTCCTTCTTTCTCTATACTTTTACATCTCATTTCACTTGCCGTTGACTTCAAGTCCTTAACATATCCACTCAATTAAAGCAACGCAGGATCGCGCAGCAGCCGCATGACTAGACCGCAACGCACGTGCGTACCACATAAATTCGCAGATTTCCACATGTCAGACACTTGACGGCGACGCCATTTTATGAAATCTTCATTAAATCAACTTTCGGGCGATTGCACAGACGCGCAATGGATGTCCCAGCTCGAGCGCCATCGTACTTTACGGGACGCAAAGCAAATATTGTGTGTTTTTTTTCCTGTTGCCTTCATTTTTTGCTTTTCATTAAAATTTACGCATTATCGCATAAATACTTATGTACATGCCGGAGAGAAGTTGCCCGGTCTCTTCTTGTCTCCCGCATCATGGTCCTCACTGCTCGGCTCTTTCCACTCCCGGGCAAAGTTCGGCCAATTTTTGCCAATTAACGGAGACGCAATCTCACGTACATCGGCCATGCGTTTGTCGCATTTTCATTTCGCCAGCGGTTGCTGGCGCAGTCTGATGCTCTGCCACGGCTCCGTTGTTGGGGTTTCAATTTCGCGTTCGTTTTTATAGGCTTACGGGCAGCCGCGGCGTTGCCATATCGCCCAGCCCACAGGCGCGTATCAGTGGCAGTCGTTAAAATGCTTGTCATAATTCCGCTTATATGTATGTGACATTTAGCGGCGATGGCCATTCAAGATTCCCATCGGGGCGCACTGGAGTACGGCATTTATGGGCTGATACGAAGCTGGGAGGGGGCAGCCACCCAAAGGCAATTATTTTAAACTGTGGGTGACTATGTTAAATATTTACGCCACCTATGCACAGTGGGCTGAAAATGCTCCTTTTTTGCTTGCAAGTTTCTGATTATTCTATACATTTTTTCTGAAAATTATTTTATTTAATTGATTTAATTTGTTTGTAATGTTGAAGAACTCTTGTTCAAATTATATTATTCATGTATAGAATACGTCAAGTGCAGTTAGTATATTTGAAGATCACTGTGCGCTATGGATTCGTCATAAGTAAGCCGCTTGGTCCGCATATTTCAATTTATTTTTCACACTCAGTAATTTCCTTTGTTTAAATTTGCCGGGGCGTACGTTGCGTATGCGTAATGCAATGTTATATTTTTTTGTCGTTTGGCATGCCAAATATTTACGTGGCTCTGGGCCATAACCTTGCCAAAGTGGCAGTCAGGTAGTCAGGAGGCCAGCAGCTGGTAATTGTCAATGGCGTTGGCGTTAGCGTTAGCTTTGACGTCGTTCTCGCTGTTGGCGTCGCAGTTACACCGTTACAGTTGGCTGTTTGGAGTTGGCGTTGGCGTTGGCGTGGCCGGCGCACGTTTCGATTTACAGTCAATGAATGCGCTCGTAAGTCGTGAAACACTTTTTTGCACTTGCATTTGGCTTTGGCTTTGGCTTTTTAATTTGCATTTTGAGTTGGCGACCACCCACGCCGTCTTCGACTGCTGGCTGCTGGCTGCTGACTGCCGCCTTCTGCTGACTCAGTTTCCATTCATAAACTCAAAAAAGTTGTTCAGGTGTTGACTGCCGCATTTGGCTTGCAAAGTGCATGCGAATCGAACTTTTCTTTTTCTTTTTGGCAAAAGTTCAAGCAAAAGACGTGCCCACAAGTTCCCTGTCCCCACTGTCAGTCAATCAGTCTGCAGTTAAATTCAATTGGGCATTGCAAAATCTATTTTTCTTAATTGCATGCCTGGCACTTTTGTTAAGCGACAAAACATTTATCAACACTGCCTGCTACCTGCAGCCCGCTGCTGCTGCTGCTGCTGCTGTTGCTGCTGCTGCTTTTATTGCTTGTTAATTGCCCAGCAGAAACACAAACACCACGCCCATCGCTCGACAGCCACGCCTATGGCATGCAGTGCACCTGCCCAAGGACATGTTTCTGGTCCCTTTTTGAGTTGTGTTTAACTTTGCTCGCAATGCAATCAGAGTGGAAAACGCTTGGTGGTCAGCTCAGCGATAGGCACGACTGCAGCTGCTGTTCGTATCGAACAGAGATGCAAGCTGGAGAGCAGAACGAGCTCGCGGCACTTTCTCAAGCTTTCTACTCTTGCGTGACAGAGCTACACTCACGCTCACGAACTGGTCACGCACTCATCTCCAATGTAAATATTTGCTGGCAGACGCTGTTATTACCTGTCCGGCCTGGACTGTGGGCGGCAGCCAGTGCACTGTGCCATAAGCTGTAGGCGTGGCAAATATCGTTGTAAGTACAACACATTGCACATATACTTGGCCTCTGTGTGTGCGTCCCACAAAATGGTGACAAATAGCTGGAATGGCAATGTGGGCATTTGTGTGCGTGTGTGTGAGTGTTTGTATGTGTGTGAGTGTGTGTGCGCCCTTGACTGCATTGCTAATTGTATCTCTAGCTGTTGTCTGTTACTGTTGCTGCACTTTGTGCGCCATGAGATTTATGCGCTATGGCAGGAAGCTCTTGATTAATTGAACTTTAATGAAAAGATTTATGTGGCTGCAATATTAAAACGCACAGAAGCTCCACAATTTGGTATCAAGTTAATTGCTTTAATTGTTTTGATAACTCTGGCAAAATAACGGAAGGATAATAAAATTCTATATTTTTGAACATTTTCTCAGGGTAAAAATAATAATAAAAATAAATAATAAAATAATTTTTTTGTTTATTCCTTCATTTGTCTATTAATAACTACTCAACTTTATCTATTTTGTATTGGCTGTCCAAAGATTTAATATACATAGTATTCATTGGATTGTTAATGTTTATTTTGTTGAACCTTTAGTCATATATTTTATACTTGACCTTAGTCATAAGCAAGACTGTTGATATGGATTGTATGACTTTATGGAGTGGGAATTATTCTTATATAAACATAAAGTCTGTCTGATGCAATAAAATACAACAATTTTTAAGGGGTTTACGCATTTATCATTTGGCTTTAATTCGATTTAACCTACTGTCTGATAATATCTGAGCTGCTTTTAGGATCAGATCAAAGCTATCAGCTTCAGGCTCAACACTGACCAACAAATTTTATTTTTTATTTATTTATTTTTTTGATTTTATTAAATTCTAAAAGACCTGAAAAAGTCTTAAGACTGTTGGCTCCAACAATATTCAATCATTTTTTTTTTTTTTATTATCGACTTAAATAATTTATTATTTATTTTTACAATTATATTAACTATATACGATAGAATTTTAAATTAAAATAAAAAAATATCCCAGTTTTAGCTGCAGATATTTAATATTTTAGACAAGCCTTGGATTGTGTAACTAAATTTCATTTTAATAATTTTCAGAAAATATTAATAAACCTAGACTTAATCCCACTCGTTTAAAAAGTTAGTTAAATGAATTCTTAGCTTGATTTATTTTTGTTGCCTCCTCGGCTTAGCTTTCTTTTCATTGAATCTCTTCGCATCCATCATCGAGCAATCGAATGCGCCAATGCGTATTTGTTATTCAAGCCGCAATACAGAAATGCAGCGTTAGCTTAGCCATAATTCATTCAATATAATCGCATGTGAATGACAATTCTATAACTCATTATGTGCGCCTGCTCCACATTAGACAATGGCTTGGACAAGCCATACAAATGCGCGCAGCTAATTGATATTCTTCAGCGATAATCATGGAAATTTATGCCACAATATGTAAAATATTTCTTCAACGGCGGCGTCATCCTCATTGTTTCTTCAAGCGCTTACAACAAATTGCAATTGCAGCAGTTTCTGCATATTAATTTTCACAGTGCTGACGTAGACAAGTTGTTTGTTGCTCCTGTTGTTGTTGCTGCTGTTGTTGTGGCTGTTGCCGGCACGAGCTGCTGTTGCTGTCGTGTCTGGCATTGTTTCTGCTGTTGCCGGCTGCTGCTGGTAATGTTGCTGCCGTAGCAGCCAGCCACTTGAGCGCCGCTTCTGACAACTGTAACAATGCACTTTCAAATGATAATTGTTACAACTTTTATCGCTGATATTGCTGGCAACTGTTGCCGCTGCTTGCTGCTGCATCATTGTGGCCAGCCTTTGGTTGCAGTTGTTATTGTTATGATTATTGCATGGTTACTGCCGTTTTACTTGTTACTGCATCTGCGTTGCTTTCTTGTCTTTAATACCTTCAATAGGACAAACCCAATTGGGCGCAGTGGCATGCAAACCAGTTACCCGTTGCCCGTTACCCGTTGCCCATTGCCAGTTCGCAGTTCGCAGCTCGGAGTTTGAACCCCGTTCTAGCAATTGGGCTGGCAATTGTTTACGTGCCGTTGACAGCAGCGCAGGCCCTACAAATATTCATCAAGAGAACTTTTTTTTTTTTTTTTTGGTATTTGGGCGGCATTTGTTTGTTGTTCTTTCACATTGCAATATTGTCAGAGCCTGCAAAAACACAAGCAACAACCACATTTTGTTTGCACAAGCTCGACAGACAGTTGAGGCGGGCTGGTTAAGTGGCAAGGGGCATGGCCCTAGCTAAGCGACAGTTGGCACCCAACGCTGCCGCCCCGTCGATCAGACGACCAAACGTGGCACTCGAACACGATTTTTCCTGTTTCTATTTTTTTGCTGTTGTCATTTTTGTTAGCCACGTTTATTGTTTGTGGCTGCATAATATATTTGGGCATTCATGTTTTACCTATTCACATTTTGATTTTTATTGATTCTCGATTTCGTTTATTGCGGCTGCCCAATTTTGGCTAGTGCGGCTGGCCAAAATCAATTTCATTTATTAAATGAAATGCTGGCAAATTATGTGAGTTCAACGCCAGGGGCACAGAGCCAGCATTTGCTTTGCAATGACCCACGTGTGGCCCAAACTTTATTTTTTCTGCTTTGTTAAGCTCAAAACTATTTTGAATACGCTGCTGGCACATGGTAATGTTAAATATTTGCCAAAGTTGTGGCTTAAGGCCTTGAACTTCCAGGTATTAAATATTTCAATCCACGCTTCACTTGATACTTTATCCCAAAGTATCTGAAAATAATCAAGTACTTCACGTTGTTGTGCAAAATGTAAATAATATTTCTTGATTACATTTTGGTTAATTTCGTATGCATGGCGCTTAGCTGATGCCAGCTAATTGACACTTAACATGGCTTGAAGTATTTTCAAGTTAATTGTGTGTCGACATCAGCAGCAACCGCAGTCCGTCTACTACGACTCCAGCTCACTTCTCATTCCACTTAGTTCCACTTGCCCGTTGGCTGACTCTACTCGTACACATGTTAGTATTTAAATTGCCTTGTCGTCGGTTGTTGTCAATGTTGGTTGAGGCTGCTATTGCGCCTGACATTTTATCGATACACCTGCAGAATGGTTGCTGCCACGCATCGAGCTGCCACATGCAAATAAACTGCATAGAAACTCATTTAAAAACAAAAGCCAAAAATCAGACCAGCAAACTCTCGACTCGACTCTCGGCATTCGACACTCGACTCTTCACGGACAGCATTTGTGGTTGCAATAACAACAAGAATAACATCGGAACAGACTCGTTCCCATGGCCAAAATAAAATTTGAAAAGCCCCAATCACTTTTACCCATCAATTTGTTAAACGAAAACTGAAATTGAAATTAATTTCTTAGGGTTATTCGCGCTAATTGAAATTTGGTTTTGTTCATTTTTCAAATTTAGCTAGCGTTTTACTTTATTTGATATATTTTACAATTTCATATATATGTGAGAAGAAGAATATTATTCAAATGAATTTAACGTCTCGACGTTAAAAAAACGAAGCAAAACTTTTGGTTTTGAGCGATAATAAGGAAATGGGATAGGTTTATAGAAAAATAATATATATTCGCACGGCGTATATAGCTCTCGGGCATACGGACGGATGGACAGGCGGACAGACGGACACACGGACTGCAATTTGACTTAGCCCTGATTAAGAATATATATACTTTATATTTTCACAAAACCATTATGCACAGATTTCTATGGGTTCAGGGTATTAAAATATAAAATAAAACAATTTATCATTTTGACATTCAATATTCCTTAAGAGAATATACATATTTACTTCAGACTTTTGTTTTGCAGTCTTAATATGCTGCACTTTATTTATTTATTTCTATTATTTATTGTTACATAAATATTTTGCCTTTTGGTTTTATTTAAATGTCTTGTTTTCCATTTTTGGTGCGTTCAATAATATGCAAAAATACAAAAAAAAAAAAACAACACAAAAATAAGCAAATGTGAAATATTTAACAACTTTATTCACACTCAACACGAGTTGTGTCGCACTCAGAAAAATAAACCTGTTACTTCGAGTGCACAAATGAAATAAAATAATAGGCTATGGCTATATAGGGAGGGCGTACGTGGGATAAGTGTTTTGTTTCATTGAGAGCGGGCACAGCCCATATTTTGTTAAAATGATATTATTAAGTGTGAATGTTTTATCGTGAAAATTGTCAGATGCAGATATTTTTATGCGGGTAGATAAATAATTTGAAGACTGGGAAACTTCAAGTTGATATCACAATTATAGATTCACTTCAAGTTCGTGAATTCTTTTTAATTTAAACATTTAAATTCAAAATAAATTAAATGTATATTAAATGTTCTTTAATTGTTAAAAAAAAAGTTTAACAAATTTAAGAGCTCCACTTTTTAAAAAATTATAAAAATTTTTAACATTTGCAGCACGCATAGCAAACATTTTATAAAAATTCAGGACTCGTAGGGCAATAAATTAAAAGGTTGCCAATTACTGTGGCTGACCCGCAGCAAAACAATTGCAGTGAATTCCTTTATATGTTTTCTTTTTTTGTTTCTCATTGAGGCAAAGGTGAAAATGGTTTGTGGGCGTTGGTTGAATTCTTATTGCATCAGTGCGATTATCAAGAACAATTTAACGTCATGTTTGGTCTTATAAATAATTAAAGCGCTTGCATTAGTTTTGCATGGGAAACGTTGCGTGTTATGCATATGGTATGTGGCATGTGGCATGCGGCATGCGGCACGTTGTCAGCGAGGCAACGTTGCACCGTTTCAAATTTCAATAAGCACTCTAATTGTTTTTAAGTGTTTTCCACCAGCCTGCAAACAACGTAAATGAGTCGTAATTGCATAATTCTAATTTAGCGTCGAGTTCTAAGCACCAAAAACATGTTGACTACATTTAATGCCAGCGTCACGTTGAGTGTTTGAGTTTCCAGTTTGTGTTTCAATGGGTGTCTGGGCCTGTGTAGTCGTTGTGAATGTGCGGCTTATTCATTCGTTTTGTCTAATGACTTGGTGCATTCGGGGGCTCTGATGTTCTACTGCTACTGCGCCTGCCTAACTGCCAGCCCACCCACCAACCGGGCGGCTGTAGTTGAGCAGGAGTTTTCAGTCGCTGCTGGCGTCAAAACTTTACGAATTATGGCCGCGCTACCTGGCTCAGTTGGCTGTAAACTCGCATGAAATTTAGTTTAGTATGTGCAGGAAAATATGCACGTATCTGTGAGGCATTTTAATAATTGTTATAATAAATGCAGTTAACAATGTGCATGAAGAGTATATTTATGTATTAACTTCAATTTATAACTTTATTTTTAGCTAGTTGCTTTTATTGGACAAATATTCTATATCGAAAGTAGATTTTTATTTTTATTTTAATATTTTGCCATTATTTAATAAAAATACAACTTTTCTTAATATTTAGAAAAAAACTAAGTTTTAACAAAAAAAAAAAAAACAAATTTATATTATTATCTAAAAACTTTTCTAAAATTGATATATATTTATATTATATTATGATAATATATTTTGGCTCTAAAAAAATATTGCATATTTACTCATAAATGTTTACCTATTTTGTTTTTACGTTCAATCATTTAAGTTCGGTTGCATTTCCAACGATAGACGAACACACTTGGCCACTTTAAAATAATCATTTCGAGTGTCTGCATGTATACATAGGTATTTATATATAAACGCACAAGGGTGCGTGTTGTGTGGGCGTGGACTTAAGTCCTTATTGCGACACCTGCACAAAGCAAATACCAATTAAGAGCTTTTCCCGTGCAGCAAACCCAACCGACTCCGTTCAAAGTGAGCGCAACGCAGACGGAGTGCGAACCCGAACTAGAGTCGGGGGCAGAGGCGGAAACGGAAACCAAGGCCAATGGCTGGAACAAGCAGCCGTACATGCAATTAAGCCACCGCAGCACAAACACAGGCCCAGCAAAATGGAGGAAAATTAAAATGTATATAAAAGCCACAACATGGCTGCGCCAGTCAGTTAGCTGGCGATCGACGCTTGGCACAATTGGACGGAGATGAACCAGGAAAAGGCCCAAGGCACAAGCAAGTGGAGGGCAGTAGGCTGGAGATTTGTGGATGTGTTGACGGAATACTGCCAGTGTTGCAGCCTGGCAGGCTTCTCCTATATAGCCAATCATAAGTATGTAGGTCAAGTTGAGAACATAACATATACAGTTAATGCTTTGCTTGGTTTCAGCTTACACGTCACGGAGCGCATTTTTTGGCTGATTTGCATAATCGCGTCGACTGTGGGAGTATACCATCTGATCAGCCAATATCAGCGCGACTTCACCTCACGCGCCGTGAGCATTGTCCACGAAAGCCTTTCGCCATTTGCAAAGGTCCAATTTCCATCGATCAGCGTCTGCGAACTGCGCTTCAAGACCGACTTTCCACGAAATGTGGAGGAATATGTGGAAAGGTAACCTATTTAGTATAAAAAAAATATTTATATATATTTGAAATAATATATCTCGAATTTTATTCAGCCTGGGAACGGATCTGAACAGTCCCTACAACTGGGAGGTGGAGTCGTATTTGTCCTTTGTATTGTTTCCCTATCAGTATACGACGGGAATGTTTATTCGCTGTCAGCCGTACGAGGATTGTAAGGAGTGTGCCAAGTGTCCCAAGACGAATTATCGCGAATTATCCTTAAGGGTATATGGACAAAGATGCTGCATCTTTATGGAATATTTCTAAAATAATTTTTGCAGTTTGGTTTCAATTGCACGGATCTGTTTAACAGCTGCAGATTGGCGGATAAGGCATTCGATTGCTGCAAATACTTTCTGCCGATGATCACGCCGTTCGGTCGCTGCTTTCTGTTCAACTCCTTACAGAACAACCATCCTGAATCAGAGCATTGGTTGCCGGCCATTTTAGATCGCAGTAGCCATCCGGAAATGAATCTGCATCTGTCACGTGCCGCTCGGGTGAGTGTACTGAACGAGGAGGATGTTCCGAATATACCTCTGCCTACTGTGGAAGTCATTGTGCTGGAGGGTCAGCACAAGACTCTGCAGTTCCACAAGGAGGCCATGATGAACGATCCCGGCATGAAGGATATTCCGATAGAAGCGCGGGACTGCTACTTTCCCGATGAGGTGATGCCATGGAGCATGTACAAGGCATACAGCTTCAGCGCCTGCATCAGCGACTGCACCAGACTCTATCAAATGGAACTGTGCAACTGCTCCGTTTATAATATGAGTCCACATGCCGATGCGCGCTATCCGGATTGCGATTTCAAGGGCTACCTCTGCTTGGAGAGCGCCTCCATGGTCAAGCAGGATGTGAAAAGGCTGTTTCGCATCAATTCGCCAACGTTGCATTGCCATTGCTTGCCCTCCTGCACCGAGGGAGACTTGAAGTCCATTTATGAAGACCAAATTAGGTGAATTTCTTTATTTTCTCTCTGCTTACACAAATCTCCTCTCATGCCTATAAGTCTCCCTCAGCACAAGGGCAAGGGCCAGGGACACTAACGTAACGCTTGTGATGCCTGTGTGGCCCACGGATCAATATCGTCGCCAAGTGCTGCGCTCCAAGCTCGATGTCGTCGTCTCCATTGGTGGCATATTGGGTCTCTTCCTCGGCGCCAGCATCCTGAGCGCCATTGAGTTTGTCTACCACTTTACACTACGGGCCGCCAACACATCGCTAATGGCACGCAGAGAATTGGAGAAAGCTGCGATCAAATCCAAATAAAAGACGATTGGCTCTAGAAATAAAATGCATACATTTATTAATTGGCATGGAATATATGTATATATAATTAATTTCACATTAAAATATATATAACATAACTACTTCCATTGCTTCTTTACCGCATTATAAAATCAGTTTAATCAAACAAAATATATATATTCTTAAAAGTATCCAACCAAGTCTTTAATCCGTAGGTCAGTCGCTGTGTTGTAAGTACATTAAAATACATTTTTATTAAATATTGGATAGAGCCGAGCTGACTGCAGTACGCATTAAAAATGCAGCCATGGCATGCTGTAGTGCCAAGGATGCGGATGAGGATGCCCCACACTACAAGTGTGTGACGAAAATCAATGAAACTTACAATTTGCCCAGTCAGCGGGCAGTGGCCAACGCCTGCTGTGACTTCATCTCGCAGCTCTGCCAGTTCCTGCTTCTCAGCTGTCTCCAGTACACTCAGCCATCGCCCTGTTGCAGGCTTAATAACAAATTCATTTGCTGTGTTTTAAATGTTTAAAATGCTGTAGCAAAGCGAAGAAGGGTAGGCCGCCCAGAAAAAAAATAAAATAAAAAGCCAGAAGCAGAAAGAAAAAATGTGAGCACATTAATTCTGTTGCTTTGAGTCCTTTTTGGGGTGACCAAAAACAATGGTTAATTAATTATGCGCTACGACAATTAAAGCGTCACGAAATGGACCTTTGCACTCCAGCTGATGGTCCAAAGCACTTCAGAGTATGTCGCATGTTGCAGCACTTTGCTGGAGAGCTCAATTACATTAGGCTAGGAATTATTAGAAAGTGGACAAGATTTTTATTGTAGTGGCTCCTTTGATAGTATTTGCTCTGATAAAGGACAAATATTACTATTCTCTGACAATATGATTTCACATTTGTTTTAATTTGGCAATTTATTCAAGGGTTTGACATGAATCTATGTTGAATTCCAATTTCTTATATTTTTCTCTGCGCAACAGTTTTTATGATCAATGTTGGGCATGACTATTAAGATATCTACAAGATTTATGCTTTAATTAAACAGAGCTTTTAAATGTAAATGCTTAATGTTTCATAAGAATAAGTTAATATATGTGCCAATAAGTATAAGTAATATAGCTTTTAGCTGCTTTACGAAATTGTCCGTGAGGTTAAGTATTATTCCAAGGTATAATTCAATAAATTCGTACGAAGACTTTTCCTAGATTAATATTATTCCTTTAGACGTATAATTGTTTATTGATTTATATGTAAATAATTATATATTTTTTGTTTGTTTATTTAGTACAAATTTTATTTATGCCAGTATTTTACAACTTTAAATCCTTTTTCATATACTACCGTATTCTTTAACGTGACTGTAGGGTATTTCAGAATGTGCCCACGCAGACTTTTATTTTAAAAAGTTACAGGCAGAAACATCATGTTCAACCTCAAAAATTGCCCTCGCCACAAAGTCATAAATAATAATCTCGCCTTTTCATACGAGTTCTGTTATTTTATTTTTCTATTATTATTATTATTTATTTTTTTTTTCATTTTTCTTTTCTTTTCTTTTTTTTTTTTTTTGACCTTTTCCACTCTGTTGAGGCATTCTATTTTATTTCATTCAGCGCTTAGCTGCGTCGTCGGGGCTTTCGCTTTTCTGTTTTCGCTCTTCGCTTGGCCTTTTGCCTTTGCGCATTCATAGTCTTATTCGTATTCATTGTGCATTTGTGTTTCGAGGTGTTGGCATATTTATGCCGGAAATCCCCTTTATTCACTCAAATGTTTGTCCACAAAGTAGGCAACATACAAAAAAAAAAAAGAAAAGAAAAAAGGAAAACTGGAGTGAATCGTAGTGAAAGTGTGGCCGAGAAAGCAACAAAAACTATGCCCAGTTACGCACTGGCAGTCCACTCCAACTTTTTGGGGACACGCTGTCAACTTTGCAGTTGTCGCTTGTTCTTCTTCTTCATCATCTGTTCGTTGTTGCTGTCGTCGTTGTTTTTCTTGTTGTTGTTGTTGTTGTTGCTGTTGTTGTGTGTGTTTCGCGCGTATCATTTATCAAGCTCAGCAAAAAAGGGAACATTTTTGTCATGTTAAACTGTCAGAGTGCGCATTTAGTCATTACTTACATTTTGCTAGCTCTGCTGCACGCAGCCCCCCCTCAGACGGTTTGTCAGTCTCTTTCTGCTTGTCATACACATGCAAATGCAATACACACACACGTACACACTCAGAGAGATAGAGAGAGAGAGAGAGAGAGCGTCACACACACCTACGCACTAGCAAAATGTAATTAAAAGTTGCCATGCAAGTCTGCGGTTGAGTTTTTATTTTCATTTTCATGTTCGTATCCGCTTCCGCCTTCGTTTCAGCTCCCGTGCGTTTCGCTCTCGCTAGGCCATTAGCATAACGCTCGAGAGTATGCAACACTTTAATGAAACGCCCCATTTGCCATTTATCAAACTCGGACGGTCGTCGCAAATGTTAATTATTATGTTTTATTGCCGCAGATGGGGCAAGATTTGTATTTCAGCTCGCCGTGATTTGGCCGACACTGAAATATGAGCTCAGCATGTGGCCTACAGAGAATGCCGCCAGCACGTGACCAATTTATGGCCAGCTGCACCGCACATATGTGCCAAAACAATTATTTCAATTGAATTTTGTTTAACAAGCACTAGAGCTAATGAAGCTCAAATCAAACTTGTTAGTTGGCAATAGAAATCTAATTCCTTAGCTGCCTATAATTTGAACAGCTAAAATAGCATAAAGAATTAAGTTCACGACAGCTGCAGCAGTCTTAAATCGCATTCCAATTGCAGTTGGCAACTGGCAATTGGAGATGGCAATTGCAATTGCTGGAGAAGTGCTGGGGAAATGAGATTGGCAAAGGCAATGGCAATGGCAATGGCAACAGCAATGGCATTGGCAATGGGAAACGGAAACTATTTTTCAATTACCTTTTTCGCACGCACGTTTGCTTAGCATTTTACCTTTGTGCGAGACTTGCCATTGCCAGCCCAGTAACTATCGTCATTCTACACGTTGCTCAAAAGAAACGCTTAAGTTGAAAACAAGGAACAGTGGCCGGAAATTGAGCTTATCGAGGCAGAATTTTCAAAGATTTCGAGCTGCTTGAGCTTCGACTTAATTATTTGAGTATTGCAGATGGAAGGAACTCTGGCTGCATTCGGCACATAAATGTTAATTCAATTTTATATAGGACGATTTATCGATTGATCTTTAATTGAAAAGTGAAGTGGAAATAATGAATGCCTTCTTCCATTCAGCAGCAGTGCGTCCACTTGCTTGCTGCTCATCAAGATAACATTGTTAGGGAATCTATATTTCGTCTTCATAAGGCAACTGTAAGACATCAGTTCTTTCTTTTGCTACGTTTCCGGTTTCCTCTCATTTCAATGCATGACTGTTGCAATACCTATACGTACACTTGGCCCGTATGTGTGTGTGTGTGTGTATGTGGAGAGTCTAAGTGTGTGTGTAGTTAGCAGGTTTTCAATCAACGTGCCATACACTCACACGGGCAGAGTGCGATTGGGAAGAAGAGCTGCTTCAGTTTGCGTTAACAATTGCCTTTTGCTGCACTTTTAAATTTCCTCTAAGCGGAAATCTATTTAAATTGAATTCTATTCTTTGGCTGGCAATTCATGCTGCAGAGATGCGTTGTTGTCTGATTCAGACCAAGCTGCTGCTTCTACTGCTTCATCTTTACGTACTTCTGCATCTGCTGCTTCTTCAACTGCTGTTGGTGCAGCGTGAAAAGTTTTCAGAGCGCACTTTACGCATTGGGAATTATATTAAATCCTTGGCTGGCATTTCCATTTCAATGGATAATCATTATGAGTGTTGCTGCAGACGGCACTGGATGCAGTCATTGTTGTCGTTGTTGTGCTGTTATGGCAGCAGCCATTTTGTTGCAGACTGTACTCTCTCCCACTCCTACTCACACTTACACATATTTAAGCATTTATGCATTTTTTATACATTTATGTAACATTTGATTGTGTTGAATGCGGCATGCTGCACTGTAGGTGTAAATACCTGCCTCTGGCATCTCAGAATGTTGCCCAACAGCTCGTATGAGTTATATTTATTCACGCTCCGCTTTTGTCCGCTTTGTTACACACACACACACACACACACACACACACACACTCGCACACACACATGTAGACACAGACACATGCGAAGTGCATGCAAGTCGAGTGAAGCATTCAACATATGCCAAGCATAAACATAAGCAGGAAATTCATTTTTCATTTGTTTGTTGAAACTTCTAGGCGAAACTGGCAGACAGACGCTGCTGCTGCTGCTGCTGCTGCTGTGACGCTTGAATTATAAATATTCATCATACGCCAGCGTGACCGAGCAGCAGCTCTTATTATGCTCAAATTAAGGAGCCGTTTTCATAGCATATATGAATACGAATATGCCTGGCAAGGTCCTGCCCGACGGCTGTTCCGAAAAAAATTCTAGTGGCAAAGGAAAATTTGAAATTCCAACTACCAAAGTTAAGTAGACAAAAAAAAAAAGTTTCAAGAAAGGAATGCAATTTAGTCTCGCCAGCAGCTCGACGACCTTTCTAGCACGCCATAAAACATCAGCTGTTTAAGGCACACCACTCTACAGATTTATGTCCTGAAAATTGTTGCCCAGATGAAGCTGCAGGTTTCAAGACATATCAGAAGTGCTGCACAAGTTGTTTTGGCAACTATTTCGAACGGGCCGCATTTATGGGAGGTCACGGGGTTAAATGGGTTTCGGGCAGTGAAATGAATAACTTGGCAGGACTTGATCGTCTCTAAATATATGGGGTCTATGGCAATGCCAGCTAGCTAAGCTCTGCCCAGATTATTATTATTTATTCCATCAAATCAATGCAAATTATATGAGCAAAATAAAGGGCGAATGTATGTATGCTACATATTTACAGAAACTTTGGCACCCATCCAATATCAGATTTTCGCATTCAATTTAAGTTATGCGAATGAAGAACTTAAGCGTGAGCCTCGAGTTTCGCTGCGTGTAGAAATAAATATGGTAGTAAGATATTTACATATTATACTTCAACATAAAACATAGTTAAAGATAAAACATAGTTCACTTTCTTAAATTCTGTAACTCTGAACTTGATCAAATAACTTTCATTTATAGTGTCAGGGCAAATTATGGTCATGCAACATCTGCCACGCCCTAGCTTATATCTACTTCCATAAAGAAGGCAGCCAGTCAGTGCGAAGCGTATCTTATCGGACGGGCTATTAACGCAACAATCCAAAAAGCCAACTTAAGGCCAGGTGAACAGACGCGTGGCCAATGCTGTTGACTGTCGGGCATTATCAGCGACAGAGCGGACCCATCAGCAGGTTGTAAACTACGAGGGCGAGGAGCGATTCAAATCCAAACGAAATAACCACGACAAATGTTTGCACGTGCTTACCTGGCCCCATAAACCAGAGCCGAAGCAGAGACAACACGAGTCACAGCAGCAGCAGCAGAAGCAGCAGCAGAATCGCAAATCCCTAGCAGGCGCCGAAGTCAGGCAAATGTCGTAGCATTTAAGTTGAGCGCACCACAAATAAAAAAGTTCACGCGCATGAATATAAACGGTAAAAGTGGTTTTTAGGCCTTAAATTGGTTGTCCAATTTAAGCGCTCCCCCATCCAGTCGAGTCTGAGACACAGAATGAAAGAGTGTCTGCGAAATGTTGGTAGTGAGTGCGATTGGCCGTTGGCCGTTGGCACCCGGCTCGAATTGGTAACAAGTAAGCAACATTTCTCATGGCCTCTCAGCCTGCTGATAGCTGCCATGGACGACGATGTCTGCGCAGCGCTTACAAAACTTTTCGGATTAGAAATGATTTCTTATGGTTTCTCCATTTGCTCCAGCTTCAGTTCCAGCCGCAGCCCCAGCCCCAGGCCCAGGCACAGTTCTTGGTTGCTATTGCCATTTGATTTATGCTGACATCCTGTGGCTGCTCCTGTTGTGGCTCGACACTCGACTCCTGTTCGATTGCCGTGCCCCAATGCACGCCTCAACGGTCAGGTGGTTGGCCAGCAAAAAGCAAACCAAACATTTCTTGGCAAACACTTGGCCATTTTTCATGGGGTTCATTTCATTTCAGTTGCTTTTTATAGTCAGCCACAGCAGTCGCAATAAGCTAAACCCTACAGTGGAGCAAAGTACTAAGCGAAACAGTTGAAATACATATTACAGTATAAATGTTATCTGTTCTATGATTATAATACAAATATGCATTATTCTAATTGGAAAATATTAAAATTTTTCTGATTGAATTTAATTAGGTTGAACGATATGTCTGCCTAATAAATAAATACAGATGGGAAGCAGTTCAAATGTTTATTATTATTCAGTATTAATATATATTTATAAATATTAATTTATTTTTTATTTTTTTATTTTCTATTTACTTTTATTTTAGAAAATAATTATTTCGGTTTTTATTTACAATTATTTCTACTAGTAAATTCAATTAATTATCAAATTTCTTAATTCTAGTATTCATATTTTTCATTTTTTAGTGTATATTGGTTGTATTTGACTCTTATTAGACTTTAAAAATTTCTTAATTTACTTTTTTGTTCGTTTTCTTTTAAATAAATGCTATATGTGTACATATAAATCATTTCTCTTTAATATATAAATTTTCTATATATAATTTATTTATTTGGTGATTTTCTTATTACTCTACTCACATATATGCGTATATTCTCCACAGATTCTCAATTTCTTTATCGAATTGCACTGTTCACTCAATCTCAAGCTCAGTTTTACGGGGCGTCTGCTTCTGTGGTCTCTTGCAGTGCGAATGTCTGGGAATTTGTCACACTGCAACACTGGCGCAAGGGCAAATCAAAATGGCGACCGGATGTGGGCAACATTGTTGCAAGTCGCCAGTCCGAGCAGCTGTTGTTGTTGTTGTTGGGTTGTTGTTGTTGTTGTCAATCGTAACCGCATTACATGTCAATTACCGTATACTAAACTGAAAGAGCGCTTACGCCAAGTGCGTCCTGGCAACGGCGCCTGCCTTTTCAACTCGATATAATAGTCTCTTTTCACTTTGAAGTTTGCGACACTCACTCACACACACACAGTGAAAGCGAGAGAGAGAGAGAGAGAGCGTGACACACACGTTGAATGAAATAAATTTGTGGCACATGAGTTTAATTTATGGCGCTCGCAGCTATTTTGGCTGCCAAAGCGGAAGTGCTGCTGTCAATGAGGATTGGCAGGCAGCATGCGGGCTGCAAAGGGCTGGGCTCGGGAACGGCTTTTGGGTTTTTGGGTTTTCATTTCTTATTTCTTCTCTTGGTCTTTGCCTTAGCCGCAATCCCCTTTTCATAGAGATTGACAAATGCGTGAGTGTTGGTGACTTTTAAAAAATGTTTAAGCTCCACAAAAACTCAAATGAAACTCTGAGTGGGGGTTTGGATAAATGGGTGACTATATATATATATATGTATGTATGAGTGTGTGTGTGTATGTGTGTGTGTATGTGTGTGTGTGTGTGTTGGAAAAAAAGCCGTAAATAATGCGCAAAATTTGTTAAAAGGACAAGCGTAATAAATCCTCGCAATGGCACACAATTTCTTGATAACTTTTTAGTGTCTAATATTTTGTAGTTGTGCGCTCGAGGGTTTTAGGAAAAATTAAAATTTATATCGCTTGTTATTTGCCGCCTTCCGTCTGCCATCTTCCAAGCCCTAAACACTCAACAAGACCCACAGCCTAACCCTAACAAATTTATACCGGTTATGATATGTGATTTGACTGATGGCTGCAAACATTGCAATTTCCGCTTGACAGACGCAATCACACCACATTCCCTCCTCCATCTGACTGAGTGGCGTAAAGACGAGCTGAGAACCATCAAATGTTTTACGAGGCCATCTCAAATGTTTATATCCACAAGTTTCTAGCTCTCATTGAGCTGCCGCATGACAGCGAAGCAAATATGTTCAGCAGCATTAGTTGAATTTAATGATGAAATTTCTCGATTTCAGTTTGATGTCTCTATTTTAAAGAGCAACTTCAGATATTCCTTTTTACATGAATATCTGTGGCTCTGAAGCCGGATTTGTTGTTGACTATGATGCGAACAATGCCATTTTTCTGGCAATTCAATTTAAATAACATTTTATTTGCTTTGATATCAAGGCTTAAATATATATTTATATTCTAGTCCAAGCATTCATTTGAATAGTTTGGCTTGCTCTTTGCCTCGCTCTTCATTACATATACCAAACTATATATTATGCATATTCAATTTTACCAAATTCAATTAGTAGCTAGAGCCATATAGAAACTATGTAGTTTTTAGACAATATTTTTTGAGCCCAGTCAGGTTGGCAAAACTCATTTTGTTTGCTTTGTGCGTCCTGCTGTACTTTAACAACAATAAACTAATTTATTGCAATAAAAGCGCATTGTTTTTGGCTTCTAATCAGCTCAAACTCAATCATAAAGTTTGCTTACATAATACTTGCATACAATAATATGCAGAGTTTTAGCTACGCAAATGTGAGTCTTATTGAGTTTAGCGTCAAAGAGGATACAAAGGCTACATATGTTGCCATATGTTTTCACAAATTTACCAGAAAAATGTTTACGCAACTATACATAGACACACACACACACACACACACACACACACACACACGGAGTTGTTAGTCAGTAGATGAAGCTTCTCAAACCTCGACACTTATGCACTCGGCTAATGTGCGTCCTTCAGCGTCAAAGTCATCCACGTCGACTTCAACCTGTCCAGCTCTTGGACCAAAATATGAGGTTTTTACGTCGCAGCCACAAAATTGGGGTGGCAACTTGGCTACGCCGTAGCTGGCTAACTAACGAACTGTCTAATGCATAATTTGTCTGAACTTTTATGTGGCTAAGGCGAGCAGCTTAGCACCGGAGACATAGACAAGAGCCCTCCGATTGCTGCTGCGGCTTTACTCAGGTGTTGTAGCAGAGCCATGCCCACATTGCCCACATTGCCTCCCATGTACCTTGTTCCATGCCCAAAAGTTCTGCATTGAATTCATTGCATTTTGTGGCTGGAGTCGTGAATGTGTTCATTTGATTTGAATGTGAATGAGGCAGCCAGAGGCCACTGCCAAAGCCACAGAACGGCATAAAACTTTGCACATGAACCTCAGTTGCCCAGTGGGTGTGTCCAGCTGTAGCAGTGGTTGGTGGTCGGGTGGGGCTGCTTCTACTAAATCCCACTGTAAATCCAGGTATTGAAGCAGAAGATGTGCCACTGCGCCTCAGATAAAATCGCATCGTGACTTAATTTATGCGTATTTAATAGAGTTTTTATTGTTGTTTGCAGTTTGCCGACGAAGAACGCAAGGGCGCACACTAAGCCCAACTTTTATATCTGTGGCTCTCTAGCTTTGATTGAATATTTATACGATGTTGTGTGTGTGTGTGTGTGTGTGGGGATTCTGAGAGAGAGTTTTCTTTTCTGCGTGTGCGAAAGTTTTTGTCAACATTTCAATTTTGTGGTAAGTGAAGTAATGCCAATTGCAAAAGTGCCATGAAAACTTAGTAGGAGAACATATTTAAAAGTCGATTACAAATATATTGCCTGCCAGTCAGCCCAACAAACAGACGCAACTTAGCTAGGGCAGATAAGAAAGCGATATCATGAATGCATAATAATAAATACTTGTACATATTTAGCCAGCTAGACAGCTCGATCGGTCTTGAACGTTGCTTTCTTTCCAGTTATTCAATCGCCCATGAACGATGCGTTCTGTTCTCTCCACAGTCAAATTATCTGTTCAGCTGCTCATGAACAATATATTTCATTATAATGCTCATGAATCAACATGATGGAGGCTAAATAGTGCATCTATTGATTTCTAGTGCAAATAGCAACTAATTTATCTGTACATTTCGATGAATATTCATTGCGAAGCTTTACTCCACAGCTAGTGAGATACAAAATAAGATAAATATCTCTAGCTATAATTAAACAGAATATCATCTTATAATCTGAAATTGATTGAGCAGACCTTTAGCAGCTGATAGCTCGATGAAAAGTCAAAGGAGTCAAAGTCGTGTATGTGATGCTGCTGTCAGGATATTATCATCTTGCCTGCAGCTTGGTCATAAAGCAACAATTATTTTGTCTGCCTGCATTTACGCTGTCAAACTCAATCGACTGCAATCGTTCGGCTGCTGATATTCGTGGAGAGGTCTGTAGCTAATTGATGTAATTTTCTCGCTCAGCTCAGCTCAATTCCATCCACTTCGGAAATCCCATTTGCTAACCCACTTTCAAGTAGTAAGAGTTGAGAGTCAATTTGTAGAGCAACAAATTTGAATGGCAATCGACAGACACGATTTGGAACAGGTGTAAATATTAAATATGAGAGAGTATTAAAATATATGCAGAACTTAGAATGATTAATTGAAGTGAGTACCTGGGATGATTGAAAGTGTGAAATGTGAAATTCGAGAAGAGACTAAGGCTAATCATATGAAAGTTTAATTAAATTGATCGACTCTTTAATTGCATTTAGCTAAAGGAAACGCTCAATATTTGCAGACAGAATATTCAATCTGGAAGGTAAGCAAGCTTAATTGAAAATTCCATATGAGCACACACACACGTATACACACACACACATACACACACACACGCTTAAGTAACCAGCACATTACAATGATGTTCTCATTATGCATGTTTCTTTCTGGGGCTGCTGAGGCGTTGGCGTCGTGAGATGCGTTGAATAAATGAAATTTTCCTCAGCGCAAATATTTGAAACTAATTATGCCCAATAGAGCGAGTATGGAGCACTCTCGCTTCGCAGCGCGGCTGGCACGTAGGCGCATCCGTTCGTGATTTACGCGCCATGGAGTTGCTGCTGCTGTTGGCCTACGCTTCCGCCACTGAGGATGACAGCAGCAGCAGCAGCAGCAGCAGCAGGAGCAGCAGCAGCACCACCAGCAATGAGATGGCTAAGGACATTAAGTTTAAACATTAGACAGCGCTGGCAGCTAGAGCCTGGGCTCAGGTATAAACAAAATACGCGTGACTACCTTTTGGAGCCATTAAAGCGGTATATCCGGTTGCACAAAGAGTTCATATATGTGCCCCTCTGTGAGTGTGTGTGTGTGTGTGTGTGAAAGATGAGCAGCAAAGCAAATTACCAGCGCCGGCAACGGGCAGGCCAGGTGGCGGCTACCTGGCCCCGGAAAATGGATTTAAATTGTTGATTAGTGCCTTCAGCGATGAAGACAACAGCAGACAGCAACTGTATTAGTGTGTGCGTGTGTGTGCAAGTGTGTGTGCTCGTGTGTGTGATTTTGAAAAATAATCATCGTAATGACAGGTGCTATTATGAGAATTGTAAAGCAGCACGGCACGGCACGGCACAGCACAGCACAGCAAAGTGAAGCGAAGCGAAACGAAACGAAGCGAAAGCCAAGCAAAGGCAAAAGTATTTTTTTAACACACACCCTCGCTCTCTCTCTATCTCTCTCTCTCTCTCTCTCACTCTAGCTCTTTCCCTCTACATTTCTGCTTGACCCTGAATATTATGGCGGGCATTAGGCTTAAGCCTTATGCCACACACGCACACACACACACACACACACACACAGACACACTCACGCACTCAAGAAGTTGCCTCGAAATGGTTTTTGTTTTGTTTTTCACTGTTTGCAAATTTCATGAACTCCGAGCCGAGTTCACCTGAGTGAAGGAACGCGCATTTCTTGCTGCCAGCCGACTTAATCCTGTTTTGCGCCGCAATGAGATCAAAGGTTGCACGTCAAGACATGGGCGTGGCATGGGCGGAAAGTACTAAGCAAATTGCGCCAAAAATGAATTATTAGCGCTCAAAATACGAAATGAAAAATGTTGCAAGCAGGCCGTTTGCCCAAATTGCGGCAACAAAAACAAAAACAAAAGCAAAAGAAATAAAAAAAAAATAATAATAATAATAAGAAAACAACGTAGCAAATCTCATTCTGCGCGTTCTCAAGAAAAATGGCTGGAAGGAATGGAAATTGCTTTCTCTTGGCTACAAAGCTGGGAGCGAATGGCACAGCATTCTTAAAATCATATGAAAATCTTATGGAACAAGAAATATTAAACATATTTATGTATATATTATGAGAGAAATACTTTTATGTATTCTATATTTTATATTTTATATTTTATATTTTATATTTTATATTTTATATTTTATATTTTATATTTTATATTTTATATTTTATATTTTATATTTTATATTTTATATTTTATATTTTATATTTTATATTTTATATTTTATATTTTATATTTTATATTTTATATTTTATATTTTATATTTTATATTTTATATTTTATATTTTATATTTTATATTTTATATTTTATATTTTATATTTTATATTTTATATTTTATATTTTATATTTTATATTTTATATTTTATATTTTATATTTTATATTTTATATTTTATATTTTATATTTTATATTTTATATTTTATATTTTATATTTTATATTTTATATTTTATATTTTATATTTACATTGTATGACATGATATCTATAGTAACTTTACATAAATTTTTGACAAAAATGAATACAATACATGAATACTGATTAACAAAAGGCTCATACAGTCCTGTGTAGCTTTCGACTTATTATATTCGACATGAAAACATTTGTTTAACTTTTAAAGCCACAAATTTGAATTAAAAAACAACACCTATAAGTATGCAATGAAAAGTATTGATGGAAATATATTTAAAACAAGTGGTGCCTACTTTTAAGCTTGCGCCTAAATGAAATGTCCTCAATTACACTCACTCGAATTGTGGGAATTGCACTCGTTCCAATAGCGAAACATTGAGTGAAAAAATACTGGGAATTTTCAAGAAGAGCGCTCAAATGAGAGCCGATGACAGAGCAACTGCTGCTGCTGCTACAATTCGCTCTCAATTCGCCGCAAACGGCCAGCGTCGTTTAATTTTTCTGATTTCTGTGTCAGTCGGTTAGCAGGCAACGTGCGCGACAGGCAATGCTCGGCAGTCGGCTATCAGCAATCAGCTATCGGCTATCGTCTGTCGGCTATTGCTCGCGAGTCGCCAGCAGAGAGTGTTGCTGTTGTTGTTGTTGCTCGTGTTATTGCCTGTTGTTGTTGTTGTTGTTGTTGGGGCAGGAACTGTCGCATATTAATGACACGCTAGGCAAATGTGTCATTTTGACATTTTAACAGTCTGTCATGCAGGCGCCAAAACCACGCCATTTATACATATAAATAATATGAATATATATAAATAATCTGTATATAAATACATATACACATTTGGGAGGCTGCAGCTGTGACACTGATACATAGGCAACAAAAAAAGAAAAAAAAAAAGAAGTAAAATGGCGCCGGCAACTTAAATGTGTGCCATTTGCTTATCACACATTCACACACACACACACACATACATACATGTAGGCAAATGCCGTCTGGCTGACAGTTTTGTGGCGCACAGATTTGTCATGCATGGATTTATGTTTATGTTTGTGCATAGTTTTGGCTTACACTCTCCACGCCCACTCCACTCGCACAGCCCTTTTTTCACTGCTGCCATCAAACAGCTGACAGCTACACATAATTGTTGGGCAAATGGATTAAAAAAGTATTTGTCAAGCGGTTGCCGCTGTCTCTCTCTCTCTCCCCCTATCCCTCCTCACACACTAACTGTTTTTTTTTTCGCTCTCATTCTCTCTCTTGTGTGTAGGCGCCGTTAAACAGGCCCAACGGCCTCATTGTGTCGCATATTTAATTAAAAAATAATTTAAGCACAAGCAACGAATCGCTGCAATCTCAAATAAAGTTTTTAAATGATTTCTATATATGTATGTATGCATATATAAAATACATTTCCGAATGAAAATGATTGAACATTGCAGACTTGGATATAATTATCAAAGCTTTAAACATATTTGTTAACTGTTAACCAACAGGCGGCTTGAGTCTCTTATTCAGTATTTTTAGCCTGCCTCAACCAGATAAAAATGTCGTTTAAATTATGTGTAATTGGAATTATTGACGAATCGTATTGCGACGTAATGCAATTTAATATTTGTTTAGCTTAGCCTAAAGCAAATACAAATATATACTAATTTATTTATTTATTTAAAAATTATTACCCATTAGGAATTTTATTTAGTATAATAATTATCAAAATTGATTTCTAATATAAAATAAATATGCACATATTTGTTTAGTTTGTAAGCCGATAGTAACAACAACTAATTAACAGGCTTGAACAACTGTAGTTAATAAAACATGACTAAATCACTTAAGATAAATTATGCAAATAGAATTTATTTCTAAATATGATATCAAATATATAATTGATACCTCTTCTGCTCTTCAGCTGTGTAAGTCTTAAAAGGAACCCAGGCATTTTGTGATATTTTATTCCGGTTCTCATTACGTTATTATTAGTTTTGCAACATCTGCCTCACCTATTTGAACTATACTCGGCTCATACTTCGATCTATGGCAATTAAATCTTGTGTGCCACTTAAAAGCCTTTAGGCCTTTAGGGGCCGCCACCACACGAGCATTGTTCGCGATGCCATGCAGACAGAACAACAGCCGGCATTGAGGCCTGGGCTCAAGAAGTTGAGTTGAGTCTGAGCAGTTGTTTTCCTTGGGGCATCGCAACAGTAGCCCTACTTTTGGGGTCATGGCTTATCGCTAATTGTGGCATACGCTACAATGCAAAAGGGCCTAAGGACCTTTCATGTTAATTGCCCGACTTGCGGTCCTCCCAAATTATGCACTCGGCTCAGACTCTGACTCCGCGCCTCTGAGTCTTAGTCCCAGTCTGAGGCTCAGTCCCAGTTTCAGCTTTATTCCACAACCAGCATTCGTTTGGCTTCGCTTTTCGGCGCCTGCCTAATTCGAAATTAATTTCAGCCTTTGTCTGCCCGTGAACTGAGTGTTCTTTATCTGGCTAATTAATTTATGCAAAGCGTCAGGGGACCAAGTCTTGGGAGACGGCAGACTAATGCGTATTAGATATAAACTCATAACTTTGCATTATGCGTGTGGGCAAAGGGCTCGCTTACCTTTGACAAGTGCACGAAAAACAAAATGCGTTGACTTGAGTGTGGTTGTTGCTGGCTGGGGAAAGTGCAACAATATAATAAGAGCGCTAAAAGGCAAATACTAAACAAAAGCAAAAAGCAGAAGGCGCAAAAAAGCGAACAACAAAATGTACAGCACACAAAACAAACACTGGACATGGCAAAGGGCAGGCAAAAAACAACAGAAGCCGTGAAGGACACAAAACTAACTAACTGAACCAACGGCAGGACGATAACTCAGCGTGCTGTTGAGCTCGAGCCCGGCAGCGTGAACTGCCACCTGAGTCGGATGGGTCAGCGGGCGGGCCTTTGCCGGGCGGGGGTCTGGCATCGCTTTGTTTGCCGAAAGTGCCAAAACACTAATTTACTTTTTTCGCACTTGCAATGCCACTCTCTCTTTCTCTCTCTCTCTCTCTCTCTCTCTCTCTCTCTCTCTCTCTCTATCTGTCTCGCTCTCCTTCTGTTTGCCGCTCTTTGCAGGTGAGAGAGCAAGCCTGGCTAGTTCCCGGCCTGCCTTACGCTCTGTTCCGTTCGCTGGTTCCGCTTTGGCTCGATTATAAAGCACAGATGCGCCAGAGCATTGTCGAAAGGCAGCCGCTGGCCGTGGATGAGTCCGTGGATCATAGCAAAATATTCACAGCGTGGCAACTGAGCGTGGTCGTTGAGCTACGCTTTCGGTGGCATGAAAGCCGCTTGAATGCGTATGTGGGCAGAGGCATTGTCAAAGAGCAGTTCCTTTGTCATTCTCCTCGAAGGAATGCTACAAAATTAAGGTCGGGTATAGGCGACTGCAAGCGATTAAATTCCCAACATTAAAAATATAATAAATAATATTACTTAAGTATTTTGAAATATAATATTTATTTATAATATAAAGTAATATTCAGCATATACACATCTGTACTTAAGGGCATCTGTTAGTCTCTAAGCTCTGAGCTGTTGGTTCATTATTTGCCTGATGTCCCTTCTTTTATATTATGTCTTTGCTTAGCTTTTTTGCCTTCTTCTTGTCCGGAATGTGTTTGCCAGCCTCAGCCGAACTGGGCGCCGCGTCGCTGGCAACTTCTTTAAATTGTTGCGATGCCATAAATGCTTACCGCAGGCGGACAGGCTGCGTGTACGTGTGGGATGTGGGTGTGGGATGTGGGATGTGGTATGTGGGTTGAAGGCTGCACGCACTTTGAATGCTTCTGGCGCCACTCAAAATGATGTTCATAAATGCTTAATTGGGCTCATTGAATCGGAAGTGCATATAGTTGAAATAATTTTTGCCTATCACCTAGTCGAATATTCATCTTTGCATCTTTGCACAGCTGCAGAAAAAATTGCGAGAATATTAAACTATTAAAATGCGTAATTCAGTTTGAATTTTGCTTTTTATTTTTTTTTTTATTTTAATTTTTTTTTTTTAATTTAAATATTTGAATGTACTTATGTTCTTCAATTTAGTTAACAAACAAAAGCAATTAATCTTAAATAATTATTTACTCTATAAACAGGCTAACTTTAAAGTCATTAATACTTAATTAGTTTACGTAACATCGCTGAAATGAAAGTTATAGAGTAAAAGTAGAATTCTTTTAATTTTGTATTATAGCAGCATTATTAACTTGAGGGCAAAAAAAAAAAAAAAAAAATAGAATTCATTTAATATTTTATTTATAATTAAAATTCGCTAATTTTTGTTTCATCACTTCGATCCATAATTTATTTATTTTAGACCCTCTTTTGACTTATTACTGTGTACTTCAAGAAAGTTCGCTTCTTGAATTGTCTAATTTTTGCAGATGAATTTTTAACAATTTTTAAAAGAGGTTTTCGGTGCAAGCCCTTTAGAGCTTCAGCCAATTAGCAAATTGTTCAACTGCCATTTCCATCGAAATACGTTTTATGACCAACAAGACAGCCCTTTTCTATATATTTTTCACATTTTGTATGTTTTTTTTTTTTTTTTTTTAACATATATACTTCATATTTCTTGTATCTCTGACACGAGCCTGGCTGGAAAGCATTAAATTCATTAAAATTTCATTCGCCTTTTCAACGAAAGGCATATTTACAATTCTAATAAAAGAGAAGCAGAAGCAAATGTTTTCTCTACACGCAGAAATTTCTATCGCCAAGCTACGAAGATGCCAACATAGATAACAATTAGGGGTAGCAGTCAGGCAAAAATAAAATGAGAAAAACAAAACCAAATATAAGAAATTCAGTGAAAAACAACATTGAGCTGAAAAAGAAAATGCCACAAAATGTTATGGCTGAAGCAACGCGCGGAATTCTGAAGCAGACAAAAAGATGAGGCATAAATTCTAATTCCCGGTTAAATTTAAATTTTCAGCCTTGTCGCAATTTATGCAGCGCAAGTGAAAATATTTTAGAAAATTATAAACCAATTTTTAGTAAATTAGAAGGTTTCGTCTGCAGTTCGGCGATGCCAGCGCCCGTTGCTGGTTTAATTAGACTAAAGAGCCGCAGCGCAGAGCCACAGAGGGCCACAACTAAAGTCAATGGCCATGGCTTTAATTGCCAGTCGCTGGCGCAGTTTGTTATCCAAAGAGAGCCACCCACTCACACAACCACTTGTATATATACGCGGATAGATATATGTGTGTATGTATATATATATCTATATGTATATAGATGGAGGCACTCAGACAGAGCGTGAGTATGGCCACAAAGGGCGCGCTCAGTGTGCAAACAAATTACGCGGCTTTAAAGCTAAACGTGCTTTGTCCCTGCAGTCTGTCCTGGCACAGACAGACAATTGTCACTAGGGACCGTTCGTAAGCGCTTTCGAGCTTGCCTTTGGCGGGGCAATGGCATATTTATTTTCGGCACAAACACAAATAAAGTCAAAGCGATAATGTGCGACAGTTGCTTATCCCTCAGCCCTATACAGCGCTGCCTTCAACCCTTGCCTTCTGCAAATCACATAACCAGGCCAGCAGCCCAGCTAGCAAATACTTTGTGGCATGTTCTCAAAACATTTTTCAATTGCGGTTCAGTTTGCAGCAGGCTCAGGCAGCAGGCAGCTCGGCAGCTGTGGTTGCCGAAAGCCAACGTGCTAACAGCTTTTGTCTGAAAGGAAGCTACAAGTAATCTATCAAATGGAATTTACTTTAAGTAAATAGTTTTAGAGATATTTAAATATATATTTTTTTCTTCAACGGTTAAATTCCTATGCTCAATGAATGAATTCTCTTTGGCTTAATGAGTTTGAAGTCTTAGAATTAGAATTAGAATTTTAAAAAGCCCCCAACTCCGCAACAGTTTAAGGTAATTCAAAATATAACTATTTCATTCCTGTATTTTAATTTAATTTGTTGGCATTCAGCCTCGCTTTCAGTACACTTTGCTTTCACCGGCATATATATATGGGTAAATGATACTTGAATATTGGCAGCGGGGTTCGGAATTCTAAGAGAGCCTCTTAGTTGCCCATCGTTTTGAGCTGCCTGCGACCAAAAGCTGATTTAGTTGGGGTGCACTTAAAGCAACAATTTTTCATGTACGTTCAACATCGGCCAGCAATATTAGCCTGGACAACTGTCAAAGGCAACAAGCGGAACGGGCATCTACTGCAAACGGAGAGTGCGACAAACAACTCAACTGCAAGGCCAGGAGGGGGAGGTGGCTTGTGTGGTCAAGCGTAGAATTGCCATTAAGCTGCAAATTTAAAGCAACTAAAATGACAGCAAATAAACAGTCGGGCTAGCAGCAGGAGCGGCAACAGCTATGGACCTTACACATACGCTACGTAAGCCGCACAGCAGTTGAGCTTTCGATGGCCTCTGCAAGTGCTGCTGGCATTGTGTGCTTGTGTATGTATGTCTGTGTGCGTGTCTCTATGTGGAAGTTATAAGCAAATGTGTGCGCAAGGATGTGCTAGGATTATGCTTGTTCCATGTGTTGGCTTATGAGCGCTGCCAAGTTTACATCGAAATGTGTCAATAGTTGCCCGACTGCAAGTCCGAGTCTAGCACTGAAATTTAAGCCACTTCACATACCCGTACTACAAAACATAAGTGTAGATATATATATATTGTGTGTCTCTGTCCGTCTGCCTTTGTTCTGTATCCTGCCAAATTTTACAAGCACGTACTCGGCACGTCGACATGCTTGTTACCTGACTAGATGGCTGACTGCTTGGCAGAGCTGCTGCTCGCCGCCTGAGGTGAATCAAATTAATACCCAGCATCCGGCAACGGCGCAACGGTTGAACCACAACGACAGGGAACACATTAAACTGATGAGCTTAATTGCAGGTTACCTGCACAGTGAACACAAAAAACCTGGCGACGACAAGTGCCATTGCCTCACGTACCGATCTAGGAGAGTGAAGCTCTGTTGGGCTTAAGTATATTAGAAAAAAAAAACTCTGAAACTAGAAAGAAGAGTTCTTAAAATACTTGTTTTTCTTAATAAGAGAATACATATAAGTATGAGTCTTTCTGCTTAAAATAAGAAAGTCTCCCTTTGATTAATATACAAAATATTTCATTATTATTATTATTTTTTTTTGTTTTTAACTTAGAATCGTGAGATTAAAAAAAAATAAATAAATTCAACATAATATTTGCCTATTCGCACGAGCTGTTGAGATCATTTGCCTCAGGCAATTTTCAGATATTGTTGAGCTCTTCTCAGTAAAGTGTGTCTGAACATTTTACACAGTACGAAGTTGTTTGTGGTCACATTTCACGAAAAATGTTGCCTACGTTGCTGGCCTACTGTTGCCACCAACAATAGGCAAAGAAACAAGCGGAACATCTGTCAGGTCACAGTTTTTATTTCCACCTCAAAACGCTTCGTGCGATTGTCATGTGTTTGCGTACCCTCACGTGCGTTACCCAACTAGCTGCCCCGTTTCTCCGGTTCCTTCTCGCTATTTGCTGCTGCTGCAAATGCGATGCCTGGCAGAGCTGGTCCCGCTTCAGGCGCCTGGCTCAGAGCGACTCACGTTTGCCTGTGAAACGCTCACGCCTGCAGAGTCACTTAATTAAGAGCATAATTTATAACAAATATTTAGCTGTCGGCCAATTGGGACAATTTTTCAGCAGGCAGCTGCTCGGGGGTCATTGCGACAGCCGCAAGGCTTAAACAGTTCCGTTCTACAATTTATATATATTTTTATTTCAGCGCTCTTTTTTATGCTCCTATTTACATTTTGTGTTTTTGCTTTGTCGACTTCATTAAGCGCGCAAAATAAAAGCGAAAGGAAACAAATGCGACAGAAAAAAGGCAAAAATATGCAAATTCGTTTCAGCTATGAAAAACTACTGTCGAATATGCAAATATAAAATATTTACTTCCGCTCTCGTGTGATATTCACATATTTAATGGTATACACACACACACACACAATCACACACACATACACACAATCACACACACACACACACACACACACACACACACAAATACAGCAGGTGTTCCAGTTTTCAGTGCAATTATGAAAGCTGCCAAAAAGCAAAAGGCCAACAGCTCTGCTGCATAAAAGTGTCAACGAAATATACAAAATGTTGGCTAATTCCTGCTGTGTTTTTAGGCCAACTTCATTAAGAGCAATGTGTATGTATATGCTAGCGTGTCTGTGTATATGTGAGTGTGTGTGTGTCAAAAGGCGTGTGGCCTAATGATTTAGAGCATTTAACAGCTGTTCGCCTAGGTGGCCCACTATTTGTATGTATGTTTGTATATATAAAGCATTATTTTTTGTTGTCCCCAGCTGGGCCAACTGATTGGGGGGCAAAGCTAAAATTTCCAATGAGATTGTGTTAGCCAGATAAGAAATTGAATCATGAAACACGTTTAAAGCAATTCACATTCTCTTTATGCCGCATTGTTTATTTATTGCAATTAGCAAAACAATTAAATAATTTATCAGCACGCAAGCATGCATCACAGCGCTACTAAATCAACAAAAATCCTATTATTTTCACAAAAGTACACAAATGATAGATATTGTATAATTTGATTTTATATTACATACATTCATTAAACGTCGTTTTGCTACAGATACAAAATGTATAAAGCTTCAAGAGAAGTTTATAATATGACTATTATGCAAAGGTTAACATTGTCTGAGACAATAGTTTTCATTAATATTTTAGTATCAACTGAAACTTAAAACCAAATTAGGCACTATAAATATTAGTATTAGTTATTGAAAAGTGTGTGTAAATATTTTCAAGATTTTTAATTTCATGAATTCATTTTTAATATGTGAAATTTCAAATTTCTTGTGAAATCCAGAAGCTAAACTAATGGTAACTAGTTGCGGATAACGGTATTTGTATTCTTAGTTTTAAAGCGGAAATGCAGTTAGCCGAGCATCCGTTTCCTTTTCTGTCTCTGACAAAAAGAATGCCGACAATAGCTGCTTTATAAGAGGTTCTATACCTAAATTACGATCACACTTATATATCGATATGTGGCATACAAACATTTTCACCAGAGACCAGGGCGCATTTCAATTATGTTGTTGCTAACAAATTAAATGCTGCTCTCATCTTTCAGCTCAATCAAAAGCTTTCACTGGGCTTTAAATATGCGTGTTCAGTTGCCTTGTCAACCGCAACGTTCGACACTTTCAATGCACGCTCGCCTAATTGCACACATAAATAAATTGTAACTAATTTGTGCCAAATCATTGCTGAGAGCAGCGAATAATAAACAAAGCCTTTCGCACAGCAGGGCTCGAAGAGAGCGAAACAGAGTGAGGTTTGCTAGAGCGAGTGAGAGAGACAAAGAGACAGAGAGAGAGAGAGAGAGACAGAGAGAGAGGGAACAAATGAAAATGGGTTGCGGCTTAGCATGACATTAAAGGCTATGGCATTCACACGCGCAGCCGAATGAAATAATATGTACGAAGGGCTACAGGTGCAAAGCCTGGCAACGCGTAGTAAAAGCTGCTAAAAAATTCAAAAGGATTTTGGCAAATAAAGGTTTATTCTTGTTTTGTTTTAGCTTTCATATTTTTATCCGGGCAGCGCTGATAAAAGGATACGGCTTATAATTTTTTATAAACGGAAATTGTGCAGCAATGTTAAAATTTCAATATAAGTAAGACTCACAAAAAAGGCAAGCAGGATTTCGAATTTCGATATGAAAGAATAACCCAATTGAGTGCTAGAATAATAGTTTCTTAGCCATTGGCTAGCGAGCAAGAGTCGAATGCCTTTTTAGAAGCTTCTATTATCCTTTCATTGTTCGAAAGTAACAAACAATTAAAAATTCAGTTAGTTCTTAGTGCTTTGCACAATGGATAGCGGCATTGTTTATTGTTTGGCCGACAGCTTATGAAAAACTTTCGCAACTGATGAAAACATGGCATCAAAAACTGTCGCGTTGCCGCCAAATCAACAACATGGCTGCAAAAGACAAAGCCAGCTGAGCGCCTGAGCGGCTGAGTGAGTGGCTGAGTGGCTGAAGTTGAATGTCGCCCGTTTCGCTTAGTTGCTTAAAACTTTAGCTGAGTTTTATTGTTGATGTACGAAAAGCGGATTTTTATATATTTATATAGACATTTTTATATGTATGCTCTAGAAGATATGGACAGAGTTTTGGCTGTTTGTTGGCTTAGAATTGATCTAGTGCAAAAGTTTTTATTTTTTTTTTATTTTTTTTTTTGCAAAACTTTATGGATATAAAAATTGAGTTTTCAGTATTATTTTTAAGTGATATTTTAATGAAATTTTTTATTGAATTTATATTATAATTAATCTTTGTTTAATATATTTAATTAAGCTTTTTAAAAATTGTAATCATATTCCATTAGCGTATTGTGGTCCACTTATTTACATTTCGTTTAGTTTGTTTATTTCTTTTTCAGCTTTAATATGCCATCATAATTTCAGTGTATTTCGTATTCCTCTTGCGAAATTTCCATTTTTTTCTTATTTTTCAAGCTGTTTTCGTGGATGTAAGTCAACGAGATATGCGCGCTAATCTGGCCAACTTCAAAGCTACTTAACTTTTATCCATTTAAGCCGTCAGCGCAAGCAAGCAGGCAAGCAGGCAAGCGAGCAAGCAAGCAAACTGACTGGCGTAGAACAAATGGCCAAGTAAAAGAAAAGGCTGCCAGTACATAGACAGAGTGATAGATAAAGTGAAAAAGAGAGTCGAGTGGATGGGGCTCGCCAGAGTGTGGGCGCTGCGTTTGTGTATTGTCTGTGGCCTGGCGACATTTTTGCTTGACTGCGCAGGGCTTAGAATGTCTCGGTCGACTTTCGTTTCGGACTGCTGCTGTGATTCTGATTGCGGCAGCTGTTTATGACATTACGCATACGCATCGCTGACCTTTGCCATTGTCAGTGAGCTGGCGGTGGATCTCTCTGTCTCTCTCTCTCTCTCTCTCAATTTGGTAAGGCCTCTGCATGAAGTGCAAGCTCGAACATATGCTGGCAGGCTGGCAGACTCACTCGCCTGATGAACAAGTTGCTGTCGTAGTTGTAGTTGTTGCTGTTAGTTGTAGCTGTACGCCACTTCCGTTTCCGTTGCGGCACAAAACAAAAGCAACTGCATTGCACTTTTCCTTTGGTCGCGTCTCTTGTAGCCGCATCCCTTACACATTTGCCACAACGTCAACAATGTTGTTCACTGCCTGCCGGGTCGCCTGCCGAGCTGCCCTGCTCTATTCTCCTGCCTGCCGAGAGCGGCACTGCTTAGAAATGCAAAGCAGCACACAGCACACAGCGCACAACACACAGCGCACCACGCAGCAGCGCGGCAAACACAACACACAAAGTGATTTTTATATTAAGACCACAAGTGCCTGCATCCATCTACCTCCTGGCTCAGCGCCCTTCTTCCAGTAATGTCCTGGCCGCCGCTTTGTTGCCATTATGATGACTGCCAAGGCACGTTGATTGCCGTGGCGCCTCTGAGCTACAACCGAAGCTGCTCTAGCTCTGTTTGTGTGTGTGAGTGTGTGTGTGTGTGTGCTTGAAATGCGCGTTGCATGAGATAATCTCTTGCAATGTGCGTGCTGCACGCCAGCCAGCTACCGTTCTGGCCATAGTCGGAACTTAACTTGCTTCATGAAGCTGCGGCTGCTGGTGCGGTTGTAGGTGCGGCGCAATCACAGAGAGCAAGCCATAAAGCATGCGAAAGACAGAGAAGCAGCGACAGCACGCGGATTTTTGATGGTTAATAAAAATTCCAACATTGTCTTCTGCAGTTCATCATAGCCACATATGAGCAGCGGGAGTCCACAACATTTCTGCACTACAAGAAATATTCAAGAGAGAAAGAGATTTGAGAAAAAAAATATAATTCGCTAATACTTTGAAGAGCGTTTACATCGGCTCTTTGAGATTCCTGTTTATTTACTATGCCTATCAAATCTTTTATTATTTTATTATTGTACGAGATATATTTTTCTTAATATTATTTGTTAAAACCAATTTATGTAATTACATTTTTACATTTTTTTTCTTTCGAGTTTTATATTTATTTATATCATATAGTTATTTTCTAAATAATATTCAACTCTCACAGTAATTATTTTCAGTGTAATCTGCTGCCGGCGTAATCTTATTGGGCTATATGTGTGTAAATGTTAAAATGCAACATCTCGAGCGCTTTACAACTCAACTTAGGCGCTGAGAGCTCAAGGCACGCTCGTTGCCTGCCTCATAAATGACACGAATTTCAAATTATGTGCCAGAGCTCAAGTTTTATTCAGGCTCAAAGCTGAATGAAATAATAACAGCTTTATAGACGACGCGAATAGTTGATTCTGAGGGCATTTCGCGGAGATATCCAATCAGACTGTCACAGCGTTCAGCAGAGCAGCGAAAGGAAAAGCCAAGGAAAAACTGTTGCATACTTTGCTGCGCGCTGAGTTTTAATTAAAATGGTATAAGCAAAGTGCAGTGAGAGCGGATATATATGTGTGTGTGTGTATATGTAAGTAAGTGAGTGTGTTTGTGCTATTTGCTCATTGAAACTCTCACAATTGATGGCAATACGTAAACATGGTTCATAAATGAGAATGTGAAGCAATCACCTGCAGGCATTTTCCAATCAAGCGATTGCGTTGACTACAACAACAGCAACGGCAACAACAAAAACAACAGCTTTGAGCCAACAAAATCCATGCCACGCATTTGAGTTAAGCTTAACTTTATGACCGAACAGCGACACTGTTCAGGATCAACCTGCACACAGCTGCAGCGGCCATCGTCGGGCAATGGCATCATCACCTTCTGCAGCATCATCGTCGTCAGCATCATCATTATAGCTGGCAGCCACCAGAATTTAGATTTTCAATAATCAGCCATCATTGAAAAACAAATACGCGCTGGATTTGGAACTTCAATTGAATTGCCGCAGCTGCTGCATAGAAGAGCATCAAGCAATATTTGGGATTTGGCACATAGAACGTGATTGGCTTCGCTGAGTGCGTAAACTGCACAGGTTTGAAGCCACTGGATCGGTCTCAACTTTATCCGGCACACGCTAAATGTGCGTGTAATGCAGCGTAGCAGCTTATCGTATTGCAAGCTGACGCCTTGAAGAGGTGAACACACTGTCGAAAATACTTGATATATTCTCTTGCTAACGCTTAGAGAATTTATAATTTATAACATAGAGTAAATACGATCTTCTGTAATTCAAAAAAAAGAATTTATTATTATTTCAATGAATATATATTTAAATATCTATTTGTCTATCTCTATATCTGTCTTTCATTTTGTAGACTCCACACTTATTTCGTGATATTTACCAAGCAAATTGAATCATATTTAGAGCCAATCAATTCTCGATGCTATATTTAACTCAATTGCTAAGCAAATTCAAAGGCTTCAACCACATCCTCTGACTACATGCTTCAATGTTGTTGGCAAATCCATGAATCCATGTTTGACAACTGGAATCCCATCGAAATTTAGCCTACCGACTGCCGTTGACTAATCGGCTTTAGACGATAAAGAAGCCACCACAAGTTCGAAAAAAAAAGAAAAACTATGGCAAAGCAAAATTGCTGACTGGAAGCCAATCAATTGACTTTCACTTTAGATAATTTGGCCACACTTGAGGTCATGCTGAGTTCCACTTATTCTTTATTTTGTGGCTTATGCAGAACACATCTACATTGACAATTTCCACATTTGCATAATTCAATAAGCACACAAATCAATACCGTGCTTTCAAATTCCGCTCGTGAAATGGACGGAAAAAAAAAGAAAAACTCAGGAAATAAAGATAAAAGAGATGAAGGGCAGGGAATTCTATTCAAGCAATTTGGTGCGATTAACTGCTCAATTATTTAAGCATCCCGTGGCGCAGTAAAAAAAAAGAAAGAGAATGAGATTGAACTTGCATGTTGGGCATCTAGAAGGTTGAATACCCTAACAAGTGGAGGAGTTTGCACAAAATAAATGTTTTCTACAATAAATTTTACTCTGTAAACTAAGCGAAACAGTTCGATCGCAAAAACAAGAGTTGTGTAAACATATTTTAATTATATATATTAGCTAAAGAGATGTGAAACTGAACTGTTCAAAGTGAAGCAATCACAGCTGTGATACCTTTTTTTTGCAAGAATAAGATACAAAAATCAAAGCTTGTACACTACGCTTGGTTTGTTTTCCAGCGAAGCAAGGGCGAACTGCGACGTTGCTGGTCAAACACAAAACACTTAGCCTACGAGACTGGCGGTGCTAGTCGTGCCCAGTGCTCTGTAGTTAGCTGGGGGACTAAAAGGGTTGCAATCAATTGACATTGATGTGTGCCAGACCAAAAACTATTTCAATGCCCCAGCTGGGCAGAGCCCTTCAGCGACTGTCCGACTGACAGACGGACGCACGTGGAGTGTGGCCGAAAGTCCTGCCATTTGTATCTCTGCAACTCCTGCTTGACACCGACGCCAGAATCATAAAAACTAACATTTATGGGCGTGGTGGATGTTGACTTTGCTTGCCTTTGGTGGGGCCTACTTCACGGCTAGTTTTGCTTACTTTTAACGGCCTGCCGACGTCTCTCCATGCCTATGCGTGTGTCTGTTTGTGTGCGTCATTATAATCCGTGCCCATTTAGTGGCGCTATTTGTCGTAGAGCTGACTCCCTTTATGGGTCGCCATCTTTGGCTGTGCTGCATGCAAAGTGCGCCACTCGAATGGCAGCATCATAAAAATACGTTTTATTGCCCCAGAGGATCTGCCTCAAGACATGTCCTCACAGCCGTTTGTCTGTGGATGTGTGTGTGTGTCTGCATATGGGTGTGTGTGTGTGTGTGTGTGTGTGTGTGTGAATGCCAACTAATTTATATTGAGCGAATGGGCGTGGGCGTGGCAAACCTGCTCGTTAATTCGCAACATGAAAACTAAAGTGGAAAGTATGTGGCACGACCTACAACAAAAATAAACAACAATAACAACAACTACAACGGCAGCAACAACACACGGCTGGTCATCAAATTTAATGCTTATGTCAACACTTACAATACACACCACCAGGTCGTTTTACAACACTGGATGTGCGTCTGTGACCCTTTAAAGTTGCTGTCATCGTTGTCGTTTTCGTTGTCGTTGCCGTTGCCGTTGCCGTTGCTTCATTGATTTTTATATCAATTTTCACACTAATATCTTGTAATATGTAATTTTTATGCATGAGACGCGCACAGATAACATACCCACTCAACCTCCACTCACACAGATGGGGTCTGCACTTCTCGTTGTCATCTTCTGTATCGCACACCCATTGCGTATACGTTATATTTGATTTTTATTATCATTTTACGGTTTTGTTGCCGCGTGCAAGACAATACAATTTTCAATTAAATTTTCAACATGATGTTTTTGTTCTTGTCGTTAATTAACTGCATTTTTGATTACACTTTAATGATCAATGTGTTTTTTTTCGAGTGTTTACCTCTTTGGCACGTCTTCCAGTTCACGCACTCACTGATTGCAATCGCTTATGCTGCCCTTATATTAATTCCTGCTGATAATTTAAAAGTGCTTTACAATCGATTCATGTGCGTCGATAAGCGCCATCATTTCAATGCTTCGCAATCGAATTCACCAACCTGCTGCTCCCGAGAAGCGCCAATTAAATTGCATATTAAATTAATATGCATCCCAGCATAGAGAGTATTTGCAATATCATGTAGATTAAGTAATTGTGAATTGAATTATGAGATATATTTGCGAATTTAAAGTTAAAGTTAAATTCAGTTCATTTTCATTATTATCTCTCGCTCTATCCCCCTGTATCTCTATCTATATTTATATCTTCCTCTCTCTCTCACACACTCCCTCACTGGCTTTAATTGTGACCTACTATGAAAAGACTTTGGTTTAGCATTCAATTTCAAGTAATGAACTCAATATACATATTTATAATTATTGTAGAGCATTTCAATGTTTGAATATCCTTAAAATATTATGTTTATCTTTATGTTCACACTCTGAAGTTATACTGTTTTAATTCAACTGACAATGTGACCAACAATCAGAAGCCCGGAAGCTATTTATCTGTGTTATGCCATTAATTATTTAATATCGCTGCTCGAATTAAATGAATTGTACGCATGGATATTTGGTTATGCCAATATGTTGAGAGGGCCTTATTAAAAGTAGGCGTTCACTTCATTTATAAAATTATTAATAGTTACGTAGACCATGAACTGATTGCGCCAATGCCAACGATGAAATGCAACGTTAAGTGTCACGTGGCTTATGTGTGATACCAGAGAGATACGTGATGTTTATTGATTTAATTCGTAAGAGCTGCGTTGGCATACTCAAATTAATAGATATTGTACTAGTTAATGAAAAAATTTCATGAATAAGTAAAAAAAAAAATATACACAACAAAAGAGCTGTTTATATTTCAATGAACGAAGATGTTGTACTCTGCATAGTAAATAATAGTAAATAGAAAATGATCTGTATTATTATATTACATATTATCGACACCAAGATGATGGATAGCATTATTATGTACTCAACTAAAATAAATATATATGTACGGAATATATAAGATTAATATTATTTAAAAATTATACAAAAATTATTGTACAGTTATTACACAAGAAAAGTGAGTAAAATGCTCAAGTTTTAAAGCCTGCTTTCAATTTGAAGAGAGAGGATTGTTAGAGAAAGAGAGTTTCAATATTTTCAAGATGTTGCCAACTTTGTCAATATTTCCAAAGTATCCAAATACTTATTGAGGGTAATAAATATGTCGAGTGCCAAGTGCGCTTTGGCATTTCAAAAATCATAAATATTAGGAAAAAATTACGGAAAATGAGGAAATGGCCGTGGGGCTTGGGATCTGGCCGCCTGTTGTTGGTATTTTCACTAAGCTAACGGCAATTGTGGGAGTGCACACAAAAGAGCCATTAGCAGCGAATTACCAGATAAAGGACGCAAGTATGGAGGTTGCTGCTCCTTTTGTGAACTGTGCCAGATACTCGACATTTTTCAATGGCCCACACAAACACAAACACACACACATGTGTGTCTCTGTGTATGTAAGCAACAGCCTGCGGCGTTTATTAGTATGGGGCGTGGCACTAACAAACTCACACAAACATAAACACATATACATATACACATGTACTTATATGTATTTATGAGAACGCTAGCGAGTTCTCTTTTGGCTGACTTTTGGCGTATTTCATGCTCGTGTTTTGTGTCATTTGCTTTTGAGCCATTAGCACGTACTTCCTGCCAGCCAAAGAAATGAAAGGAAAATATATACATATTTATGTATGCGCCTGGGCTGCCCTGGCCACCAGCCAGTGGGCTCTAGGAATTGGCTTCATTGTTGTAATGTTTGCCTCAAGCAGCTGCAGCTGGCAAAGAGAAGAAAAAAATATAGCTGAAAGCGAAAAACAAGTAAAACTAAGTAGTTCATTTTGAGATGCCTGCTTTTGTTGTAAATTTTAAGTATGGATAAGAAAAAAGCAAGCTGAAAATTGTCGCAAAACAAAGGACAAAGAAAACGCCCAAAATGAAAAGCGGCCAACAATAACGCGGCAGAGCAAACGACAGAGCAAGGGAAAGCAGCAGCTCTCGCTGCGACTTGACACAAAATGGGTTTCCGCCCTAAATCCCAAATATCCCCGGAAGCCGATTAAGTGTTACCCGTAAGCGGGCGCAACAGCGTGAAAGCGGCGCTGCTGCCGCTGACGCTGCCGACGCGACGTCGCGGCTAGCAGTGGCTGCAAATTGAGCGCTCTGCATTGAATGCCAAAAGCCGCAGAAATAGCAGTAGGAGCAGCAGCAGCAGGATCCGCGAGTGCCTTGGAAAATAATGGCAATACATGCTGTTCAAGCATTTACGGGAGCAACGAGGGTCGCCTGAGAATTACCATAACACTGAGAATTACTATAAAATATTTAATTAAGTTTCAAAAACGAAATACTACATATGAGAAACTTTTGGCCAGCAGATAAAATAAATAAAGTGAATGATAAAATTTACTTACTAAGTACTTGATAGGTCTGCACAAGTTAACAAGCCGCCCTCGCATGTGCCGCAGACGCAGCCGGCATGTAAACATTGCAAAACACATTACAATAAAATATTTATCGTTATTATGCTTTTGAAAGTGCTTTTCAATTGAGGTCCGGACAGAGCGTAGATACCGCTGACTGAGGGCCATTCCGCCGAAGCCATTTGGCATCCCCTGCGTCCGTCCATCAGCAGCCTCTTGGCTTCTTGGCGGCATCGCGTGGAGGCGCGCGAAGCGTGTCGAAGAATGATTGATGAAGGCGTTTGGGACTTGTTCCCTCTCTCTCTCTCTCCCTCTGTGGGTGTGTTGACAGCATTATCTTTTGCTAAGATCTCCGCTTGGCAACAACTTCATCAAATACGCGAAATTTCCTAAACATATTTGAGTATGTGTGAGTATGGGTGTATCTCTGTGGCTATATTAATTTGTGTGCCAAACAAATTTCAAAGCTGCATAAACAGCTGCCAGACGCGTCGTATGAGTAATGGCATATGTGTGCCTCCCTAATTTGCCACGCCTCTCCCACTGCCAATATATAAAGGCGTTGATTTGCCTGATCATATTTATTTCGATTTCGTCAGCTATTTGCATGCGATTGTGTGTCTAAGTGGCTTGCCGGTAACCATATTCAGCTTCAGCTTCAGCTTCAGCCACGGGCGACGACTTCATTTATATATTATTTCATTTCCACATTGGAAATTAATATGTCATTTGAGCCGCACACCCAGCCACCGGCACGGTGCAAACAGGAGTCGACAGTCAGCAAAAGACACGTCAGATACAGGCAAAAAAATAAATAAATAAAAAAGAAAGAGGATATAATAAAAACATCATCACGCTTAGGGGCTTGGCTGCTGCGCTAAGCTAAAGCAAAGATGAAGCAAAATAGAAAATGAAAAAAAAATATATAGAAGGAAATAGGGGAAGTTATACAGAAGAGATGGCGAGAGTACACAGCATAAGCAAAGAGTGAAATAAAAATGCAAATAAAATAAAATAAAAATGTGTCTGTCATGTCAATATTTGCCGCCAGCAGATGAACTCAATTTGCAATTGGCATTGAGTGTGACAGGCAGCTGGATGTGTGTATGAGTATGTGTGTGTATGTGGCTTCTGGGCAGCAGGACCTCAGTATAGCATATACTTTGGTGGCAAATCGTGGGAAAATTGATTGACATTTTCATTATACAATTTGCTAGGCGAGAGGCAGCAGCAAAAGCAAAAGCAAAAGCAAAACACAAGCAAACAGCAGACAGGAAGCGGCAAATGCGGAACTGATAGCTGTTGTTGCTGTTCCTGTATCAGATGTTGTTGTTGTTGCTGTTGTTGCTGTTAGTGTTGTTGGTAAATTATACAAATTGCTCATAATGTACCACAAATAATTAATGTCAGTCATTAAAATAATAAAGTGCCTGCATATGTGAGACAGCCTGTTGTCGCCGCCTCTCACAATTTCTGGTAATTGCTTGAATAATTAAAGGCTTCTCTGAATTTGGCAGTTGTCAGTAGTAAACGAGCTAATTGATGATGGCAAATAAACAGAAAAATCGGGATATATGGAAAAATTATTAAAAAGTAAACAGCTACACAAACAGCTCTGCTGATTAAGTGGCAATTAATTCACATAAATAATGCAGCAGCAGGCAATGCAATTGCCAGCGAAAGAATCGAAAATTGAATGCTCAGTCAACAGTCTGCTGCGAGCAGTTTGCAGCTGACACTTGCAATCTGGTCAAGCGAAAACAATTAATGTTCAAAGGCAATGGCAAAAAGTTAAGCAAGGCAATATACTTGTACAACTATTTTCCAAAAGTCCATACATATATACATAAAGCAATCAATATTGATTGGCATGACCTACCCCTAATTAGGTTGATCAAATTATTTTTTAAGTTGAAAACAATAATTCTCTTTAAATTACACTTCTTTCTAAAATTAAAGTAAGTTGATTAAGCATAATTATTCAATGAAGCTATTTAAAGCTTTCAGTTGTAACTATTCGATTTTCTTTGGACATATTCAAAAAACACGATTGTGTTTTCAAATTTAAGTTCTGAAAATCGGTATTGTTGTTTCCAACAACTTTCATATATTAAAACCATTTCATAAAGTTTTCTATTTAACTAACAATAAAGTCTCTTTTGTGAAATGTAGCTTCTAAGTTGATTTTCGATCTTTAATTACTGCATATTTTCAATACAGCTAAAAGTACTCTCTTAGAGGAAGGGGAAAGTTAAAAGCCCTCCACTTTCTGCTTTGGCATACCTTAGTACATTCAAGAAAAGTTTCGTCTTACAGAAGCCCTTAACAAGCACCTGAAACTTTGTAAGCTGCCAAAAGGACACTTAAAGTGAAATTCCTGAACAGATTACATTTTATCAGAATGCCACCGCAAATATGGCAAATGGCGAGCTATTTATTTAAAGACTTTCATTTGACCCAAGCCTACGCCCAAAAAAGGATAGTCTTGAGGGAACGGGGTAGAGAGAGAGAGAGAGAGAGAGCTTACAGACCAATTTATGCCAAGCAGAACAAAACATTTGCGCGTTGACATTTGCAAAAGTGAAGCCCATTGAAATGAACAGACAATTGACATTTTGAGCAGCGAAGCAAATGGCTGGCATGCTGAACAAGTGTCTGGGGAGTAAGGTGGGCGGAGGAATGAAGATTGGGGGCGTGGGTGGCAGATGGTGGCTGAACATTAAATTAATTGAGCAATTAATTAAGACGCCATCGAGTTGGCGGAGCAGCAACACTTCATGGAGCAGACGAGCCAAAGTATCTGAAGGAGCCCAGGCCAGCGCGTTCGCGAGTGCAGCAAAAGGAGCAGCCACAAACAAAGAGCTATTGTAGACATCTGCCCGACTGGCTGACTGCCTGACTGGCTGACTGACTGACTGAATAAATGTTGGCCGCCCTGCCGTCAGTTTGTCGGTCTGTCTGTATGGTTGTTATGACGGCTTCACGGAGCACGTGAAATTATGAAATTGAGAAATTAATTCAGCGGCAAGTCGAAAAGTTTGAACTTTCAATTATGTGGAAAGCAGCGCTGCCAGCATGAGCATGAACATCTCACAGTGAGAATAAAAATGAAAATGAGTTTTTCCAGCAAGGCTGAACTTTCCAATTGATATGCTTGAGTGCAGCCGTTAGCTACACTCGAGTAATCAGTGAGGGCATCGAAACATCAATTACAGCAAAAAAACATCAAAACGAATGTGAAAATTAATAGCAAATGCTATCGAATTCTCACTGATATCTAACTCCAAATACACACGTAATGGTGAACAAGGCCAAGGCGCCGTCTGCGCATAGCCTGATTGAATCATTTACAACAACAACTCATTGAGTTGATGGAAGATGGTTTGCTGTAGGCAGCTTAAAAGGAAAAATGGAGATGGACAGCGCACATCAATGCAGTGGCAATCGCACTGGTAAATTCAGTCTAAGTCGTCTAACAAGTTCTCGTCCGAGTAACGGAAACGGACGACATGTGGGGCACGTTACAAGTTCCTGCTATGGTCTGCCAAGTCCACAGTCAGAAAGTCTCCTACGGACTGACCTACATATGCATATAAAACATCCCACTGAGTATATTCCTCTGTGTATGTGTGAGTGTCCGTTGCTTTTCTAATTCATGTTCCCTGCACTCGATCACCATAGGAGCAGAAACAAAAGCTGAACTCTCATCCCACTGCTCTGTTGGCACTTTGTCCGCTTGTTAAGTTGATTTTTTGTACCAAGCGGATGCTGCACGTGTGGCGAGGGCCACGTTGCTCTCGCCCAGCCCTTGCGACAAGCATTTCCGGTTTAATTGATTTTGCCGCAAAATGTGAAATGTGTCGAAAACGAGCTGTCTGACAAGCTCAGCTGTCGAACCGCCCAGCCCCTACCCAGAGGGTGCTGAACTTACAAATAATGTGCATGTTTAAGAAGCAGCTGGAGCATGGGGTTAGGAAATGTGACCAACGCCCGAGCTGACAGATTGCTGTTTGGGCCAACCTGTGATTGGAGCTGCTCTCGGTAAATAAATATTGGCCAAATCAAAGACTGATTGAAAGGGTCAGAGAGTGCCTTATCTTGGCTTATAATGAATGTCATTGGCTACCAACGTTCAAGGACTGCAAATAATGCCAGCTATGCAATTGCCACAACAAATTTTCGAATAGCAAAAGAGTTAATTGGCCTTAAAGGATAGAAGTTCATTCAATTAATTTCAGAAAGTCGATCAAATTGATGGAACTTACAATTTTAAAAGGGCCATTTATAGGAGATTTCATGACATTTGCATGTTGAAATGATTCGAAATATGGAATTTGAGTAATTAAAAAAGAAAATAAAATAAATAGAAATTAAATACACTTTGATTATGGAGCTGTTAAATATTAAGTTGAAGTTTATTTTTACATAATAATATTTTTATTTTGTTTTCAAGTTGTAAACAAGTTTAACATGCTTAATGCACTACGTTTCTAAAACTAATTTTGATTTTCACAATCACAATACATGTAGTGTTTTTATATAGACCAGTGTGTGTGATATGAATGAGCATGGGCGTAGCTAACTGATAAGTGTGAGGGGATGAGTGAAGCTGATATGGAACCTTAAGAGTAAAAGGCACAACATTTCCATGAACTTGTGACATCCGGAACCTTAAGTCTACATTTATATCAAATCATTATTGTGACTAACACATTGTAAAAGAGACATACACTCGCTAGACTTATTGACGACTATGGACTACCCTTACGACCTAGTAAAATCATGGGCGACTGCACGCTGCGCTGCAGACACTAGCCCTTCTTGAACTTGAGCAGCAAGATGGTGAGCACCAGAAAGACGAGTACCCACGACGAAATGGAAATGAAGCCATTGTAGACAGTCGGATTATCCATGCCCCAGCCGCGCTGCAGTATGGAGCGCATCGACTCCGTAGGCTTTGTCAGCGGCAGGAAGGCGGTGACGAACTGCAGCAGCGGATACATGCCCTCAATGGGCCAAATAATACCGCACAGCATCACAATGGGCAGAAATGAGCCCATCGCCACATATGTGGCCGTACGCTCCGTGTCCACAGCGCACGAGATGACAAAGCCAAAGGTCATGCCGCAGAGTCCATTGAGTATACATAGCGCCACCACCAGCCAGATATCGCCCACCAGCGTCAGCTCAAAGAAGTAGAAGCTGACAATGAGCACAAACACAGTCTGACTGAGCATCACCGTGAACTGGGTAACAACCTGCGACAGCAAAATCTCTGGTCCCGTAATGCCAGCCACCAAGCAGCGCTCCAGCATGCCCTCATTGCGTTCAATCAACATTGCGCCCGAAGTGATGGCCACCGACAGAAAGAATATGATGGTCAGTATGACGCCCGGTGCCGCAAAGTCTGTGAAATTTGGATTCCGATAGCCGTAGATGGGATCCTCCCACTGCACAGGCACGCGTCCCAGCTTTGGATTCACACTGCAATCACTCAATATGTTCTCCACAAAGTGGAAAAAAGTGTACTGCAAGTCGCGATAGAGTAGTGTAGAAATTTGTTGATCTGCGAATGTAAATAGGAATTCAATTTCATTTAATATTTTCTTATATATAAATATAAAATTGTAAATTAATATCAATATTAATATAACATAATTTTTTATATCAATACAATACAACAATAGAACACTTGATTTAAGAGTTTTAACTATACATGAGTCTGGGTATAAAAATATGGACTCAGAAAAATCAATTTTAATGTCAACTGAACATGATAGTTAAATATATTCATTCAAGCATTTAAATCTATATAACAAAACATAAATAATTCATCTTAACTTACTTGACCAATCCATGCGCACTCCCAAATCGGAGGCCTCCACCGTGGAATCCTCCGCATAGCGCCCATCTTCGACTCGTTCGACCAGGGCATCCGTATAATTTGGCTGTATGACAAGGGCGGCCCAGGCATTGCCGCGGCGCACTTCCTCATAGGCGGCCTCATCATCGTTCACAAATTTCTGCGAAAAACCAAACAATTTGAAATATAAGCCATAAACAGACCCAATATGCCAATAGTCAGTCAACGACGGCTCATTCAATTAGCCTGAAAAATCAATGCAACTGCGCAATTTGTGCTGACACTTGTGAGCGTGAGTGAAGAGTAACAACATGTTGAGGGGGTCTATCAATATTGTTATTGTTGTTGTTGTAATGCAATTAAAAGCTCGTGTCGCTGAATTATTGAGCAACGCCTGTCACTCGCTGCTCGCTTATATAACTATGGGCGCTTCCTCGTTGCGTCTAATGCTCGGCGGCTCTGCCTTTGTTATGGCAGACAGTCTAACTGTTAGTAGCTGTAACTGTAGCTGTAGCTGTAGCTGTAGCTGTAGCTGTAGCTGGGCGAGTGTAAAGGCATCTCGCTTCATTTCCTGTCGCATTGTTTGTTGCATGTTGTAGCGAGCACAATAAAAGTAACTCCGCGTAATTAATGTGCGTACTTTGCGTCAAGCGATAAATTCTGCATACAGCAGCAACAAAGGAGCGCAGATCCTTAAGGCAGCGTCGCAACACAAAATGCGTAGCCTACTTTTGTGCGTTGCGCCTTTTGCTTTTTGCCCGCCAACGTTATTGTTGCCGTTGTCAACAATATGTTTATGTTATCTTTTACAATTTCATTTCGTTGATTTTTTTTGTTTCTTTTTTTTTTTTTTGTATTCAGCTTCGCTGCTACAACAACAACAACATAAATAATGAAGTGTATGCAGAGAGTAAAGCTGTTTCAGAAATTTACGCCCCGCATATCCTTGAACCTAAGCCAGTGCTTGTAAGCGCTCGTACATTGATTAAGTTGGCTCGAGCAACTTTCGGGGCCACAACTTTGCCTAAAGTTTTGGCAGCCACTTATGTACAAACAATAACCTACAGACAACGGCATTGGCAACAACAACACCAATAAATACTGGCACATGTATTGGCATTTGTATTTGGGCTAAGCATCAGCAGTCTTGTGGCTTCTATTTAAACCGAAAGGGAATCTAGAACAATAGGCGTGAAATTTACGGAATTACCACACTAATGTTTGGACAAATGAAGTCATTTACACGAACGTATTCACACATACTACATATGTACATATTTAGTTATGAGCACATATTGAGGGCAAGTGTGAGGCTATGCAGCTGATTACATCGATAAGCTCCATTAAATTGAATGGTTAATTGAACTTACTAAAAACTCACATAATTTAAGTATATTTGTTGAGTTCGCATACTATATCAAGTATTGTTCAAGAGTTTCAGTTTAGAGTTTAATTGATGATAATTACTTAAAAGGTTAAATTTATTAAGTGACATAGAGCAAAAACAAGATTTAAAAGAAATTTAATTGCATAAGGTCTACAAATTCTGTCATTTGTGAGCGAAGTTAACTAGGGAAAGTATCGAAAGGCAAAGCTGTATTGAAAAGCGATAGCTGTCAATAGCACTAAGCCTAGTGATTATCTATAGTTAATTCATAGCTCAAGAGCTAGCCGAAAAGAAGTCATGTAGGAATCCAGCTAAGGACATGGAATGGAATTTAATTTATGCTCAACAAACTCAATCAGAGAGCTGAGTGTTGTCGCAACAAGAGGCAATCAATTTAGGGGACTTGGCAACTTTTATGCTTTGGTTGAACCCTAAGATCAACATTGTTTATGACAAACTTGGGCCACAAACTATGCGCAAATGAACTCAACTTGGACGACAAATGAGATGGAAGGCAGGCAAAGAGGGCTAACAGCTACTACTACTGCTTTCAGACTAGACCAAGTTGCAGCCCTACGCAAATGAGCTGGAGACAGAAACAGGTAAAAACTTTGTTGCATAGCTATGGAATTTTTGCTTACTCTCTTTTTTAAAGTTTGTTTGTCCATAAAATAAAACCGCATAAAAAAGGTGCTTCACTTTAAGCTAAAGCTTGTCGCTAATCAAGTGCACATAATAAACGTGCTGCACTTGCCCCACCACGGGCTCCAGCTTCAGCTATAGACTCGCAGCTAAGGTTGACAGCAAAAGCCGTCTAATGAGCAGCGTTGTCACGCCTAATGAACTTTTAATTAAAAGCCACAGCGACAACAACAATTGAGACCCCGCCCACAATACGTTGTGCAATTTTCGACATAAATTAAAAGCCAAAAGTGCCAACGGGGCTGTTAAGGGGTTGCCTTTGACTCCAACCCGGCGCTCCGGGCTGCGGCTAAAAGGGTCGCCACTCAGATAAGGTGGGGATAGGGCAATGCCTTTGATCTAGTCAAACCACAAAGCAAACGAAGACTTAGCAAAAAAATATAAAAATATGTATTTTTTATAATAGGGGGACCGCACAGAAGCACTGTCTGATGCTATTTATTGTAGTGACTTTGTATCTGCTTAAAAAAAAAAAGAGAACGGAGCCAACTATTGAGATGCTGTCAATGTGAGGGCAACGGTCGAAGCGGTAAGAAATTCAAATTTCAAATGCCAAAGGCATCTGCAGGGTTGGGGCTGCTGAGGAGTAGACAACATTGCGTGGGTATTGTTCGACTGCAAGTTGTTGTTGTGGTTGCTGCTGGCCACGTGCTGATGGCTGCTTGATATGCTGTTCATTGAGCAAAATTAACTTTTGGGTTCACCAACAACCAAGAACAAGGTGAGGGAGACACAATGAAAAAAATAAAAATAAAAGAAATGAAAAACGCGCAGCCGATTTTTAGGACCAACAGCAGATGCGCTATGGAGATACGCGAACCGTGTATTCGTATTTTATTCTATTTTTTATCTCAGCTAAAATTTGAACAAATTAAGAGTGATAGGGGACGTTGCGGCTGACCAGGCTTTTCAATATTCCAGCCTAAATAAAAGTTTTCGCCTCGAGCCTGACTTCGCAAATTGGCAGTTGGCAGCGTGCGGTTTGTTGTTGTTGCAACTCGGTAGCTTTAGTTTTATTGTTATTGTTATTTTTATAATTTTTTTTAAAGAAGAAAAAAAAAATTTTGTAGCAACTGCCTAAGCTGGTCGAGTTGTTTTCTAAACTTTTTTATTTATTTATATTTTTTTTTTTTTTTTGTGGTTAAACTTTACTTTTGATGTTGCTGCATACTAATTTGTTTAATCTGGATTGATTTCCTTAACTACCAGGTAATTATCTATTAATTAGGAATTAATTTGAGGGATAAATTGTGGAAGCTAAGAAAATACGTTATGATGTTTTTTTAGAATTAAATTAATAAGAATTTACTAGAGATTAAATATTAGAGATTCGTTTCATATCCCGTACTAATAAGCACTGTTCTTAGATTTTTGAGAATTGTATATTGCAGAGCTTTGATGTCTTTTCAAACCCAATACCATTGGCTCCAAATAAGCAAAGGGAAGGCATTGTTTTTGAAGCGTAATTTGCAATAAATTGCCATGAGGGGCAGGTCTTTTGCACTGAGGCTGGCTTTCAACTACTATTTTTGCCCTACAGCCAGTAAATTTATTGATGATCTCGACTAGCTAGCCGACTGCCCAGCTGCCCAACTGCCCGAGTGGCCAACTGCCTTATTGCCATACTGTTGTTGCTGTTGCGAAAGATAAGCAGCTGTAATTTGTGTGCGCCAACACCAAAGGCAACAGCAACAGCAACAGCAGCAGCAGCAGCCAAGACGGTGCCAACTCCAAAGGGGGAATCTGGCTATGGCTCTGAGAGTCAGGCACTTGATTTAGGAGTTCGGCAACATGAGCCAGGGGCAGTCAGACGTTGTGTGCAGTAGATTGAAGAGCATGCACACGGTGGCTGACCAGCTTTGCTGTCCACACAAATTGAAATAAATTACACGAATGGCCGGCAGGGTCGAACCATCGTCTCGACGTCCTTCAATAAGCAATTGCAATAATAACAACAACAACAACAACAGCAACAACAGCAACAACAGCAACAACAAGAAAATTGTAACTTGAGTGGTTATTGTACTTGTAGCCGGGGTCGCATTGCACAATTTAAGCAGAAGCCAACGACAGCGACTGCTCTGCCCCTCTGTGTGGGCCCCAAGGTAATTTGCATGGCATATACTCACCACAACCATGCTCTTGTTCTTGACCAGCATATCGAGATAACGGCAGCTGAGCATGGTCTGATTGCATCCGGTGTGCACTGGACAGAATTGTTGCATAATCATTTCCTCGGACATCTCGTGATTCGCCACGGCCACTTTGAGGCCAGTGGGATCATGGCCAATCGCATAGCAGAATAGCAATATCTGCACCACAGGCAGACCCACAATGAACAGCATTATTCTAGAGGCGAACCAGTTAGTTAGTCACATGGTCAAGTTGATTTGCTGGCCAATTACTTACCCTACGTTGCGCATCATCCACAAAAAGTTTTTCCAGATGAGCGCATGCAGATGATGCGACTGCATCACATGCAAATTGTACCAGAAGGACGTGTTCATCTCCTGCACCGGCGGCAATGGCGGTGCAGCGGGAGCTGTTGTACTAATGGGATCTCGTGCCGCCGATGACATGGATATATTATCGCCGAACTCGCCTGAGATCTCGGCGGCGTGCTGCTCGTCGGACATGTCCAGCGCTGGATTTGATATGGCCGGCACTGTCACCTGCTCCACAATCTCCTGGGCGATAGATGAGCGCCGACGCTTGCCCATGTTCTGCATGACGGATAGCTTGAGGAACACATCCTCCAGCGAGTCGGCGTTGTACTGTTGACGCAGATAGTCGGGCGACTCCTCGGCCAGCATTTTGCCGCCACGCAGCAGACCAATCTGTAAGGACAGCAATTCTTGAGTTAAATTGATTCAAATTTGAGGAAAAAGTGTCGCCAAGTAAATTAAACTTTTGACTTTGACAGCGAATCGTTTCTGTAAATCGTAAACTCTGCCACATCTCTCCTGCTGCCACATCTCCTGCTGGCATCTCTCGGACAGATTCAGGTTGAGCTGCGCATTGGCAATTCCTAGCTTGTTTGAGACAAAAGTTTTTTGTGTGCGCACAATAGTAGAATTATGCACATCCTGTTGTTTGTCGTTGAAAACTTTTATTGACTGTCCTTTGGCAACGCCCCCCTCTTGCCACAGGCGGCTAATCTCCCCGCCGCTTTGTCACAACGTGCGGAAATTAAGTTAATTGATTTCTGTGCCGTACATGACCAGGCATACAGAGCAACATATTAGGCCAGCTCAGGATGTTGCTGTTGCCACAGCACCCAGTCTGACGCCATAGACTGACTGAACGCCCTCACTTGGGCCGTCAAACTTTGGCGCCTTTACAAAACTTGGCCAACATCTTCATAGCCAACTGCTGGCTCATCAATTCTTGCGCTCTGGATGGCTTCATTAGGCATGCACATGAGTGGATACGGCGCTAGTTCCTGCTCCTGCACATGGAAATTTCATACGAAATATGCTACACACACACAATGGCTAACTCACACACGCACACACACACTTGAGCACACGAGCGAACTGTAGCTGTTAGAAAAGTTTTGCTGCTTGATTTGATTCTGTCTTCAGTCTGTCGGAAATCGGTTGTTTCCTCTGGCGTGTCCATTGGCTGTTGTATTTGGTAATTCGTCTATGGATCGACCAATTAACTTCCTAATTGAATGCCGATGCAGAGGGTCTAACTCTCCCACTAACTCTCCCGCAGCCCGCTCGGCAACGGCAATTGCACTTTTATGGCCCTCGATGTGATCAGCATTTAATATAGGTCTGAATTCCACATGCCATAAATAATTCTTTTCATATTTTCTGCCCTGGCAGCGAGTATTATTATGCTGCCACGAAATTTGTTATACACTTATAGAGAACTCTTTATATGAGCATAAAGTATACACGCAGGATGTATACATTTCTAAGAAGATCGAAAAGCTGCGATATAAATCTTTTCATATTTGTAAAAAAAAAATTAATCATATTACATTTAATTGACAGATATTTAAAAATTAATTTAATTTTTTTATCTATTTTAGCTTCTACATGTCTAACATTAATATCTCGTAAGTGTATAAAATCGTCTGTTCGATACTCAGAACGTTTGCTTCACTACATTTTCCTTACATGAAAGCGGAAATTGAAAAATGATATACGACGAGGCGCATGGGCGTTATCCAAGGCATTTTTTGCATTTACCAGATATTGCATGAAAGGGCTGCATCGATTAGCATACACTTGGAAAGAATATGAAGCTAAGCAGTTGACTTAAAATAAATCGTTTGAAGTTGCTATTAAAAAAACATTTGCAAATTATTTCATTTTATTTTAACTTTAATATATTTATATTATTTTTTTATTTATTTATTTTTTATTTATAAATTATTATTTTTTTTAATTTATGGTTTATTTCCTATCTGTCTTATGCTAATAAAAAGCATGTATATTAAAATTAAAAATAACTAACAACAAACTACATTGTTATTTCAGCTGTTAGCAAGTCAAACTGTCAAAGCATTTACATTAATCTGATCGAATGTTTCATGTTAAGCACTTCCTGTTACCAGAGATGTCGAGCATGGACATGTTCTTAAATGCCGATGAGGGGAATGACCCACATCAAAGACAGCTACCACATTATGACAAAGCTTCAACGCCTGCAATTTGCTTCATTATTAGCCAGACATTCCGACCCTATCTGAAAGCAGCTCAGGTTGCTTGCAACAGAAATTTCAGCTGTGGAAACTCTGTCGGTCTGTCTGTTTGTCGGTCACAGTGTTGCGTTTTGTCCTTGTTTGTCCCTTTCCATTATACTTTCTGCGTTTCTCTTTGTTTTTCCGTTTTTTTTTTTTTTCATAGACATTGTTCCTAAATTTAATGTCAACGTTGGCTTGGCTCATGGGAAATTGTCGGCCAACAGAAAAAGCGGTAGTCGTATGAAATCGCGTATACGCCGAATAGTACGCGTAGCTGATGGGCGGATAGGAGCGACAGCGGTCCTTTAGCATTACCCAGTTGTATGTGCAGCACTTTCTGCTCTAATAAATGAAATCAGGGAGCGTAACGTTATTTGATGGATATATTGCTGCGACTACTTTACGATCCCTCCCCCACACAACAAGCGACACCGACAGACATTCAGAGCTGTTTCTGTTTCTGCATTTTTGCTTGTTGTCGTTTGCTCTCCTGTACATTTTTTTCTATCTAGTCTCTTTTAATAGTTCATTCTGTCTATTCTGTGTGTTGCACTTTTCTTTTGTCGCGTAATTTTCCGCACGTTGCTTCTTAATAGCATAAAATGAATAAATACATTCAGAAGAGGGAATAAGAAGGCGAATTGTTTTATAATATCATGACGAAAATGCAAATGGAAAGTTGAATAATTGCTGATGTTGGCAAATATGGAAGCGGTTGGCTTTAATGTGTGTCTGTGCGAGAATGAATTGCGGCCAAATTGATTGACATATTAATCCGATATTGCAGTCACTGTATTATAGTGCCGTAAGCTGCCAAACGAAATATCGATATCAAAATAAAATATGCAGCAAAGGCCAACTAAATGTTTGTGTCTTTATTACTATATCACGATTTTGCCATTATTATATAATAATGTTTGCACATAAATGTGAAAAATTATGTATTTCTTAAAAATCTATGAAGCCCATTTGGGTCACTTTCATAAATGAGGATAATATAGAATCTGTGTCACGTTTGTTTACACACTAAAAATTTGAAAAAAAAAATTAATAAATAAGCAAAAAAAAAAAAATAATAATAATAATAATAAAAAACACGCTTTTATTCTCGAATATATTTCAGTTTGCTTTGATTTGACGTTTCCAAGCAACTCGTATAAAATCTATTTGTCAGTCATTTCGCAAGTCTCATAAATATTTTGTAAAAGAGCTTTTATAATCCATAAATAATATCGAATTTTAATAGCCACACTTTACGTTTAATACAGCAATCAAGTTTATGAATGTGCTTAATCCTTAACAGCAAATCGAAGTTCAAATAACTTTTCATATATTTACTGAGCGACAGTTGCTATATATTTGCCGAGGCAATGCATTTACAGCTAATAAATTGCATGACATGCAATAATAATCAATTTTAAACGTCAACTAGACGACTGCAGTTCAAATGTGTAATGGTCGCAGAAATACGACATTAAAAGCACCAAGCAAAACGATGATCATTAAGTATTGTAATTATGCGCGTACTTAGAAAGCTATAGTAAGCTTAGAATAAATGAAGCTCTGAAAAAAGGTGACCAAAGGCATTGCAAAAGCTTTATGCGGGTGCATCAAAAGCTTTTATGTCGCTCATGCTTAGCAGCTGATCTAGGCTTAGCCGAGCTTATTCAGCAGCTACAAGATAGAAGTGCAGCCAACATTAAGGGCAATAAAAGATGAGCTTTCCTTTTTTCGCGTATTCTATAAAAGCCGCTGAGCAGCGAAAAGAAATTCTTTTTGTTAATAACCACGCTGCGTTCAAATAAATTGTTGCCAAATATTACATGGCACCTATCTATATTATTTCCTTCTGGGATTCAAGGTAGGAAATATATATAAAGAAAGAAACTTATTAAATATGCATTTCACCCCTCTAGCTTTTTTGGTATACTTCGCCCGTGTCCAAGTTATATTTGAATATTTATTATTTAAATACAAAGTTGGTAGCACCAGTTTCATCGCAATAATTCTATAGCACCAGTTACATCGCAATAATTCTATAGCACCAGTTTCATCGCAATAATTCTATAGCACCAGTTCATCTGACAAATTTTATAGTGAAGTGAACAGTGAAGTGCCCCATAAAAGGGAAAAGAAAGACACGTTGAAAATTTTAAGTATCCAACACGTGTAAAATAGGCAGCAGTGCGAAAAAACAATACAATTTTTAGTGACCACGAACAAGAAGAAAAATATAAAAGACAAGATGTGGATAAATATAAGGCAAAGGCATAGCCAGTACACTGAGCAAAATTTTTCGTGAAAAAAAAAAAACTTACGTAGCCAGATTTGAACTTTAAATAACAAAAGAAAAAAAAACCATAAATCATTGAGTGAATTAAATAACTAAGTAATAATAATAAAAAAAAAAAAAAAATAAATAAATAAAATTATTAATAATCATAATAAAAGAATATATGTAAAAAAAAAAAAAAAAAAAAAAAAGAGAGAAGAAGAAGAAGAAAAAAAGAAATACAAAAGAAAGAAAAATTAAGAATCAAGAGATGTTAAAAAAATGAAGATTGCTCCCCTTTTCGTCATTTAACCTAATTCCAGCCGCAGTCACCCACGTGGAAAGGCCTTTTCATCGATGGAAAAAAAAAACTGTAAGTGCTTGATCACCCTCCCGCTCCCTCTTCCCATATTATGAAGTCCTAACATTGATTATACTAAAAAAAAAAAAAAAAAAAAAAAAAAAAAAAATAATAATAATAATAATAATGGAAATAAAAAATTTTTTGATTGAGAAAAATTTCGGAAATGTTCGAAAAAAACTTTTGAAGCAATGAATAAATGGCATATTATATATATATAAAAAAAAAATTCTATATAAATTTTTTTGAATAAAAATGAAAAGAAATACGAAATATTAAATTTAAAAATATAAACAGTTAAAATAATGGAAAAAAATTTTTTTTGTTTAATAAATAGAAAAAAAATAAGATAAATTAGTTATAACTCGATCACTATAATATAGTATAGGACAAAAATTATTATTCTAATGCAGTAATGTTAGTTTGAATAAAACATATCTTTGTAATATTTTTTTTTTCACTAGCCATGTAAGCCAGCAGACGCGCAAACAAAAAAAAGGCAAGATTACCATGTTAAATTAATGAAAACAATGAATTGTGTAAATTTGGTAATAGTTAAGTGAGTTATGGTTTATATGCAATAAATAAACAAATTGTATATTATGAGAAAAAAAAAACATTTGAAAATTAATGGTTAGGGAATTGAGTAGAACGATGATAGGCTAAAGTTAAGCTGAGATGGCATAGAGAGGAGAGAGTCGAAGCAATTTTTTTTAGGGGATCTTCAGTTAACTGTTAAAAGGAGATCATGGTCGGGTTGGGTATAGACAGCGAGAGGCCACTGACACCTTCGCCTCCGCGTCGTTATAATTGTTTCAATTTTTTTCATTCCCTGTTTGTTAGTGTTAGTGCTAGTGTTGTCCCATCCCTCAAGATTTTTTTTTTGGAATCCTAAACATTTAAAGTTTATGTGTGTTTGGTCCCGGTATGGCAAAGACCCACCCCATCGCCGAAAGAGCTAAGGCAACCAGAGGATTCCGCCCGCCTTTACCGAAGCCAAGTGAGGTTACCAAAACTGCATACTGACGTGCATTTCACCATTACTTCTGGTCCACATTGGTATACATCACATCCGATTCCTCATCGACGCATCATCTCTCTCACATTACATAAATTTTTGGCGCCCAACGTGGGGCCCTGGAAGTACTAGTCCTTAGCGATATGTGCTTTCAGTGTACCGATTTTTATTTTTTCTATAACTGTTTCTTCTCTACGGGGAAAGTAACAGTTATACAAAATACCCCTTTTGTGAGAATTATAGTTATCTCAGTAGCCTGTGTTGCTGAAGTAGCATAGACTTGATTGGTCTATCTATCGCCACTGTGACTGCTGAGAGGAGTAGATTTCTTCACAGGACCTACGAAGCTGCCGATTCAAGCCTGGATCGCAGACCGAGAAGCCTAGGAGGAATTTATCAACTGAGAAAAATTCAAAGCATCACTGCTTAGGAAAAAAAGATCTTCCCTCACAATTGTAGCTCGTTTTTTTGCTGTGGAAGAAACCACACTTTAATTTATTCTTATTGAAAAACTTTTCCATATAATTCCAGAATATTGCGTATTCGATAGAGATTAGATACCAATACTGATTATCCCTGGCTAGTATTCACTAATTAATTGAAGAAAGGTAGAAAGCCATTAAGCAATACTAGTTGCGTGATAGTAAGTTTCTGTCGATACTCCCTTAGATTAGCTATTGTCTGGAACTCGGAGATATGCTGCATGTGCATTCCCTTGCCGAATAGTATGGTCTCTGGATGTACCGATAGTCGTTTTATAAAAACCATCTAGATTTAGTTTCAATAGCCCAAAAATGAAAGAATTAGGAACAGTTATATGAATACTTCGACTCTCTTCTACTATGCCATGAATATAAAAACAAAATTAAAACATAACCAATTGAGATTTACTATGCCAGTTATAAATACACCGCCTCACGCCTCATCTGCAGGTAGTGCAGGAAACAAGTGCACTCTATGTGCGACTGAAATGGACGATACATATCCTTGCTATTTATTGTCTTGCAAGCATATATTTCACAAGAATTGCGTAGAAGCATGGTTAACAGAAAATACCGTCTGTTATACTTGCCAAACACCAATTGATAGACAAAATATGAAGCTAGTAGTAGGCAATTGCTCACCTTCTCGAAGGTTGGAGACAGCTCCGCCAGCCGCTCCAGTAACTCGTCGAGTTACTACTAGAAATCTTGCCAGGTCTCTAGCATTAGCCGAAGCAAATAATTCATCTAATGTACAAGAAGCTCCTCCTTCGAATGCTAGTGGCGCACAGTCGTCAGCTTTAGATGCGAGTCAGAGTCCGAGTCAAGCTGAACCCGCACGTCCCAGAACCTCTAGGGGAAGACCCAGAGCCGCTCGACCATTTCGTGGTTCGAATCCTCACAGATCGCAACAGGTGGATTATAATATGATCCAGAACATGATAGAAGGAACTGTTACTAGAATCATGTCGTCGTTAGCAATAAACAATCGCCCTTCACCTACCGAACCTTTACCGGTACCGAATATGCGCGATTCCCCCTCAATAGGTGCCTACTCCTTGAATAGTCGTAGGACCGTGGACATTATGCAAAAGTGGGGAGTTAATTTTGACGGTTCATCAGAGGGATTAGGTGTCAATGAATTTATTTATCGCGTAAAATCATTAACAGATGAAACCCTAGAGAGCGATTTTGCAGGTATGTGTAAAAATATTTTCGTGTTGTTTAGTGGAAAAGCTCGATCATGGTATTGGAGATACCACAAGCAAGTCGATCGCATTATTTGGTCAGACCTATGTTCATCCCTTCGACAACAATATGACGACTATAGGTCGAATTTTATGAACATGGAGATGATCAGAGCTCGCAAGCAAAAAACTGGAGAGTCCTTCTCATCTTTTTACGAAGCTGTAGCCTCTCTCATAGACAAATCGTCTCTCAAAGTGGAGGAAGAAGAGCTCATGGAAATTTTAAAGAATAACTTACTCTCTGAAACACGAGAGAAGTTATTATATCAGCCAGTCCATTCTGTAGGACATCTACGTCGCTTAGTACAAATGAGCGAAAATTTGTCTTATGAAACTAGCTGTCGTTTTAATCAGGCGAAGTCTAAGCAGGTAGTACAACGCAGGCAAGTTTATTCGGTAGAAGAAACGGTTGATGAGGCAGAAGACGAACCAGTGGATGTGGAACTCGCAGCCATACGCGCCTCACATGAAAAACTGCGCTGTTGGAATTGCGGAGAAATAGGACATATTTGGGAGAACTGTCTGTCTGGGAGAACTGTCTGTCTGTCGCATTTTCTGCTACGGTTGTGGACAGCCTAATGTGTACAAGCCACAATGTCAAAATTGTTTGCAGAAACAGTCGGAAAACCGGCACAAGGCATCCGTCAACAACCGGATGCCTCTAAAAATGTAAAACCCAATTTTATAGGAGATAAATACGAGATGCCAAACTTGCACTCAAACACTCCTTCGATTCGTTTTCGTCCCTACGAAGAACGTTTAAAACATTATTTAGCAGTCCGAAATCGAATATTTCACGATATTCCCGTTGTTCTTAGCAAACGGACTCAAAGATTGAAGACATACTACAGAGATATTAAGAAGAATCGACACTTGCAAATATCTACAATTTTCAATAATGCAACTGACCTTCGTAGTTATGCTCAAGTTTCGTTTCTGAATTATTCAGAATTCGGTCTATTAGACACTGGAGCAAATATAAGCTGTATAGGTTCGAAATTGGCAACAAACGACTTCTCAAAATTTCCAGAGTTTAAGCAAATAAAATCCAAAGCAAAAACAGCTGGAGGAGAAAGTCAAGCGATTGTTGGATTCCTTGATATTGAAATGACTTATAATTCTGTTAAGAAACCCATTAAATTATATATAATTCCAAGCCTAAATCAGAATCTTATTTTAGGACACGATTTCTGGAAAACCTTTCAACTTGCACCAAATATAATAGGTTCTCTAGATGCATCTTGTATAAATAGCCAGGTACTCAGTGAAGATACATATCCTTTAAGCCAAACAGAGATCCAACAATTAGAGGTAGTTAAAGCACTATTTCCAAATGCGTCTCATAGTTTAGGGCGTACTAACCTGATAGAACACCATATAGATATTGGAGATGCTAAGCCTGTAAAACAAAGGTTTTATCCAGTCAGTCCCGCAGTAGAGAAGCTCTTATATGAAGAAATTGATCGCATGCTTCAGCTAGATATTATTGAACCTTCGGTTAGTCCCTGGAGTTCACCCATGCGACTTGTACTGAAACCGAATAAAGTCCGATTATGCTTAGATGCACGTAAACTCAACGAAGCTACGAAAAAGGATGCGTATCCTTTACCTAGCATCGAAGGCATATTTTCTCGATTGCCTAAAGCAAATCTTATTTCCAAATTAGATTTAAAAGATGCTTTTTGGCAAATTAAACTCACTGAGGAGTCAAAACAGTTAACAGCATTCACAGTCCCAGGTCGTCCCCTATACCAATTTAAGGTTATGCCCTTTGGGTTGTGCAATGCTCCCTCCACCATGTGTCGCCTGATGGATAAATTAATTCCCCCAGATCTTAGACACTGCATTTTCGGATATTTAGACGACCTTTGTGTTGTGTCAGAAGACTTTTCGACACATTTAGCGATTTTAGTTCGGCTAGCAGATCAGTTTCGACATGCGAATCTGACATTAAATACAGCCAAAAGTCATTTCTGTGTCACCCGCATTAACTATCTGGGTTATGTCATTGGAAGCGGAGGTATTAGCCCAGATCCATCAAAAATATCTTGCATTGTTAATTGGCCACCACCCAAGAACTTGAAGCAAGTACGAGGATTTCTCGGTGTTTGTGGTTGGTACAGACGTTTTATTCATAACTTTGCCGATCTAACTTGCCCAATTACCGATGTCCTTTCCACGAAGTCTAAATTTGTATGGCCCCCCGAAGCACAGAAGGCTATGGATAAGTTGAAGCAAGTATTAACTACTGCTCCAATTTTAACGAATCCTGATTTTAGTAAGAAATTTTATCTTCACTGCGATGCCAGCGATTTTGGTATTGGGGCAGTGTTAGTACAGCTATCAGATACGAATGATGAAAAGCCAATTGCATTCATGTCAAAAAAATTAAGTCGCTCTCAACGCAATTATAGTGTTACCGAGCGCGAGTGTCTCGCAGTGATACTAGCAATTGAGAAATTTAGATGCTATTTGGAACTTCAGGAGTTCGAAGTGGTTACCGATCATTCTAGTTTGCTTTGGCTTATGCGGCAGCAGAATATTTCTGGTAGATTGGCTCGCTGGATTTTTCGCTTACAGCAGTATAAATTTAACTTTAGCCATCGAAAAGGAAAAGACCATGTAGTCCCAGATGCATTATCACGATTAAGCGATAATGAAATCTTAGAGCTTGATATGGGTCCGATAATAGACCTCACATCAAATGCCTTTGTGGAAGATTCTTATTTGGACCTAAAAAAGAAGTATTGCGAGCAAAAGTCGAGATTCCCTGATCTCAAATTGATTGGAAACTTCTTATATATTCGCACAGAGCATGCACAGGGTCAGCAAGAACAAGAAAAACTATCCTGGAAATTATGGGTCCCCGAAAGCCTTCGAACAAGTGTTCTAAAACAAGCTCATAATAGTTGTACTTCAGCTCATGCTGGAATGCATAAGACTATAGAGAAATTACGTAGGCATCTCTTTTGGCCAGGTTTAGCTAAAGATGTGAGAGATTATATTCGCTCGTGCGATACTTGCAAAGAAAATAAAGCCCCTAATTATACGTTAAAACCCCCAATGGGTGATCATGTTCCTTCATATAGACCGTTTCAACGACTGTATATTGACCTTCTTGGACCATATCCTCGCAGTAAACAAGGTCATATAGGATTGCTTGTAGTCTTGGACCATTTTAGCAAATACCATTGGCTGTGTCCATTAAAACAGTTTACTTCCGCCAAAATTCAAGAATATTTGCTAAAACACATTTTTCATAGTTTTGGGGTCCCTGAAACTATCATTAGTGATAATGGAACTCAGTTTAAGTCTAAAGAATTTAACGCCTGGTTAACAGAGTTAGGAATTAGACACATGTATACTGCCCTTTACTCACCGCAGAGTAATGCAGCTGAACGTGTAAACCGTTCATTGTTAGCAGCGATTCGATCATATTTGCAAAACGATCAGACTGAATGGGATGTGAATCTAACGAGCATTTCATGTGCGTTACGCTCAGGTCTCCATCAATCGTTAAACTGTTCACCATATCGAGCACTTTTTGGACTCGATATGATAACACACGGAACGGACTATAAACTATTGAAAGACTTACACTTGCTTGAAGAGCCAATAATACCGATTTCTCGAACAGATAACCTTGCTCTATTGAGAAAAGATATTCAGACAAATATTCGTCGAGCTTACGAACGAAACTCAGGCCAATATAATTTGAGAACGAAACCAGTAACCTTTAAAGAGGGACAAGAAGTTTTTCGAAGAAATTTTGCTTTGAGCAAATTTTCTCAAAATATTAATGCCAAACTAGAGCCTCAGTTCTTAAAATGCCGAATTAAGAAAAAACTAGGAAACTGTTACTATCTATTGGAGAACCAGCAAGGCAAAGAAATAGGCACGTACCATGCCAAAGATATTCGGATCTAATTCCCGCTAATATCCTGTCTAACGTGGTATATTATCGGGTGGTGTAATGGTCGCAGAAATACGACATTAAAAGCACCAAGCAAAACGATGATCATTAAGTATTGTAATTATGCGCGTACTTAGAAAGCTATAGTAAGCTTAGAATAAATGAAGCTCTGAAAAAAGGTGACCAAAGGCATTGCAAAAGCTTTATGCGGGTGCATCAAAAGCTTTTATGTCGCTCATGCTTAGCAGCTGATCTAGGCTTAGCCGAGCTTATTCAGCAGCTACAAGATAGAAGTGCAGCCAACATTAAGGGCAATAAAAGATGAGCTTTCCTTTTTTCGCGTATTCTATAAAAGCCGCTGAGCAGCGAAAAGAAATTCTTTTTGTTAATAACCACGCTGCGTTCAAATAAATTGTTGCCAAATATTACATGGCACCTATCTATATTATTTCCTTCTGGGATTCAAGGTAGGAAATATATATAAAGAAAGAAACTTATTAAATATGCATTTCACCCCTCTAGCTTTTTTGGTATACTTCGCCCGTGTCCAAGTTATATTTGAATATTTATTATTTAAATACAAAGTTGGTAGCACCAGTTTCATCGCAATAATTCTATAGCACCAGTTACATCGCAATAATTCTATAGCACCAGTTTCATCGCAATAATTCTATAGCACCAGTTCATCTGACAAATTTTATAGTGAAGTGAACAGTGAAGTGCCCCATAAAAGGGAAAAGAAAGACACGTTGAAAATTTTAAGTATCCAACACGTGTAAAATAGGCAGCAGTGCGAAAAAACAATACAATTTTTAGTGACCACGAACAAGAAGAAAAATATAAAAGACAAGATGTGGATAAATATAAGGCAAAGGCATAGCCAGTACACTGAGCAAAATTTTTCGTGAAAAAAAAAAACTTACGTAGCCAGATTTGAACTTTAAATAACAAAAGAAAAAAAAACCATAAATCATTGAGTGAATTAAATAACTAAGTAATAATAATAAAAAAAAAAAAATAAATAAATAAATAAAATTATTAATAATCATAATAAAAGAATATATGTAAAAAAAAAAAAAAAAAAAAAAGAGAGAAGAAGAAGAAGAAAAAAAGAAATACAAAAGAAAGAAAAATTAAGAATCAAGAGATGTTAAAAAAATGAAGATTGCTCCCCTTTTCGTCATTTAACCTAATTCCAGCCGCAGTCACCCACGTGGAAAGGCCTTTTCATCGATGGAAAAAAAAAAACTGTAAGTGCTTGATCACCCTCCCGCTCCCTCTTCCCATATTATGAAGTCCTAACATTGATTATACTAAAAAAAAAAAAAAAAAAAAAAAAAAAAAAAAATAATAATAATAATAATAATGGAAATAAAAAATTTTTTGATTGAGAAAAATTTCGGAAATGTTCGAAAAAAACTTTTGAAGCAATGAATAAATGGCATATTATATATATATAAAAAAAAAATTCTATATAAATTTTTTTGAATAAAAATGAAAAGAAATACGAAATATTAAATTTAAAAATATAAACAGTTAAAATAATGGAAAAAAATTTTTTTTGTTTAATAAATAGAAAAAAAATAAGATAAATTAGTTATAACTCGATCACTATAATATAGTATAGGACAAAAATTATTATTCTAATGCAGTAATGTTAGTTTGAATAAAACATATCTTTGTAATATTTTTTTTTTCACTAGCCATGTAAGCCAGCAGACGCGCAAACAAAAAAAAGGCAAGATTACCATGTTAAATTAATGAAAACAATGAATTGTGTAAATTTGGTAATAGTTAAGTGAGTTATGGTTTATATGCAATAAATAAACAAATTGTATATTATGAGAAAAAAAAAACATTTGAAAATTAATGGTTAGGGAATTGAGTAGAACGATGATAGGCTAAAGTTAAGCTGAGATGGCATAGAGAGGAGAGAGTCGAAGCAATTTTTTTTAGGGGATCTTCAGTTAACTGTTAAAAGGAGATCATGGTCGGGTTGGGTATAGACAGCGAGAGGCCACTGACACCTTCGCCTCCGCGTCGTTATAATTGTTTCAATTTTTTTCATTCCCTGTTTGTTAGTGTTAGTGCTAGTGTTGTCCCATCCCTCAAGATTTTTTTTTTGGAATCCTAAACATTTAAAGTTTATGTGTGTTTGGTCCCGGTATGGCAAAGACCCACCCCATCGCCGAAAGAGCTAAGGCAACCAGAGGATTCCGCCCGCCTTTACCGAAGCCAAGTGAGGTTACCAAAACTGCATACTGACGTGCATTTCACCATTACTTCTGGTCCACATTGGTATACATCACATCCGATTCCTCATCGACGCATCATCTCTCTCACATTACAAATGAAATGGCCAAAAGCAAGGATGTCGCCTGCTGCCAACGGCTGCCTAGGTAAGTGTCGATGAATATATCTCACTCAATCAACACGAATGGGGAAGCTCAGACTCGATGTAAGTATAGGTATATAGATATACTTATGTGTGGGTGTTTGTGTAAGCTGTTCACATATTCTAGGAAGTGTTTTTGTGTGCATGCATACACTCTTCTGATGCCACCACGCAATTCTGTTGAGTCAACACTAAAGCACACAGAAAAAACAAAGCCGAAAGCAGAAGGAGAACAAACCCGAAATAAAAACAATAAAAAAAAAAAAAAACTGACTGAGTTCCACCGGGCAGTTAGACAAGTTAGCCGCACGACAACTGAAGTCCAAGTGACGTGCAGAATTGGCGAAAAATATGTGCGACTGCAGGACGGCTCCTTCGAGCAGGATTCCCTGCGTTGAGCATTGCGCAACCTGCGGCAAAGCAAAAACGTGGCACGAAAAAGTGACAAAGCTGAAAAAGCAATTTGCTGCCGGCCATAATACGAGTAGTCGACTCAAGCGTGCGCAATCTAAGCGGACATCGTGTTATTCTTGTTGTTGTTGCTGCCAGCCCTGCTCCTGCTATCCAAGCAGGAGACGACACGTGTTCAATATGAGCAATTAAACACTGTCACCAAAATTGCTCGACAGACAGAATTCATGGAAACTTTGTTGGCCACATAGGCAGCTTGTATTTCTTTAGATGTTTCACTTTTTAAGAACCCAAATACTGTACAACAATTGCCATTAAAGATACATTTCAATGGGTTACGCATTGCGGTTAGATTGACTAAGCCCGAAACCCGAGGCCTTGTTTTATGGACTAGCCTTCAGGTTGCCGGCACGTTCTGTGGCAAACAAAATCGCACAATGATTTCGTTTATTGCCCATAACTCTTTAGCACCATGGCACAGAGCGAGCGAGGGCGTATCGTCTTCTTCTTGTTAAACAACCATCTAACAGCTGTTGCCAGCAGCAGGCGAGCAGCAGACACCAAAGACTCAATTGTCGCGTGTCTGGCAGGTACAGTGAAGCCACTGGGAAGCGAGCTGTAGGGCACAATGTGAAGGAAATGCTCAGATTTATAAGCAGCTTTACATAATTTAATATGATTTTATTGCAAATGGATTTAAATTCACTTTCCTAATATATATCTTTTGTATAATTCAATTTTACCTGAGACAAAATGAAAATCGAATTTAACAAGGATTTTTTAAGCCGTTTACTAAAATGCGCAGATGCTAGGGATTAACGGCTTAGCTCATGACAATATTTTACTTCATTTCATTCAGTTTTTTGTTTGTTATTATTTTGGGGGAGTGAGAGAAAATTTAAGGAATTACAGTTTTTATTTTTTATTTTCACTCTCTTCTCATTTTATCTGCAACAACTTTTCAACTAAGTAATCAAAAAGTCGCCCACGTCTCGTGTAAACTGAAATCGAATCAAGGCTTCCGGCTGCAGGGCTGTTGGTGGCATTTAAGTGTTGATAAAAGCACCCAAATAAATCAGTGTTTTGCAATATTATAAATCGCTTGGTTATCAATCATTTCATTTGATTTCATATGCCTCGCATAGTGCATACACGTGTCGTCGTGTTTATCTCTTTGCTCCACCTCAACGTTGTGCAACTCTTTAAGGTCCTTTCGTTTGCATCAATCTTGGGTTTGCCACTGATATACAGTCTCGGCTTTAGCACAGCCTCCGCACGGACCTGACCAGCATAAGTGCGTGTCTGTGTGTGAGGATTTGTTTGTTTTATATGTGCGAGCGTGTGAGTTCTATGCGTGCGGGTGTGAGTGTGTTCATATCCTGTGCGTGTCGCTTGGGTATCTGTTGGTCTATCTATATATCTGTCTATCTAAGTGTCCATTGTGACGGGCGTTTGCTTTGTGCGCTTTGTCACGCTTTATTTCAGTATTTTCCAAGTATTCCATCTCTTTCACATCTTTTCTCTTTTTGTTTTTCATATTTTGCTGGGGCTGTCAGCCGCTCGTACAGCTCATTGTCTGCCACACGCATTAGCTGGGGATATACACACAAAGAGGGATTCGCACTAGTTCGCCTTCTCTGTCTCTGGGTCTTTGGCTGATTATGGAGCCTCGCATTGGCAACACCAATAAATCTGAAGTAAATTTTGCAATGTGTCTCGCTCGGAAATGCCTCGTAAATCGTGCCATGGCCATGGGTCAACAACGGCATGGCCAGTAATATTGTATTTTTTCGAACGAGAGGACACAGATTTGTTGCAACTCGCGCTGGATACAAATTTGCCAAGCAGCCGAGTCCCAGGCCGAGTCGAGCCAGGGTAAGCCCTGCCGCCACATCCATGGTTCAACAGAAGGAAGCACTTAGCGCCGCGTGTTGACAGCACACACTTGAGCTTGAGCTGATAAGCGCAGCCGCTGCGCAGAGACTTATGGTTGACTCCCTCGACAGCTGAGCTTTCACCTTTGCCAGCCCGATGCCAACTGAAGCGCATAATGTTGCTCATACGCCGCATATTACAAATAGACGTGCAAGCACCGACTATAAATCAAGCGAGCAAACAATGCGTGGGCGCCAAAAAGCCAATGACACCATCCTCCCAGGCAGACCCCTTTCCCTGCCCAATACATACATATACACACATATATCGCATTAGAACTTACCACGTGAGCCTGGGCACACTCGTCTATGTAATGCGTCGTGATTATCACAGTTGTGTGGCCATTTTTCGTGATGTCCACCAAATGATCCCAAATGCTGCGAACGTGAAAAAGAGTTTATCAGAATTCATCGATTTGATATGTTATATGATTTTGTTTGGGTATTTAGTTCAAATTAAATGTTAACTAAAGATGTTATTAAAGATGAAGGCAACTCTTTTAAGCTAAATTCAATTTGAAAACGATGTATACATATCAACTATGTCGTGCCTCAATATTTATTAAATTGGAAAGAATATAGTGCTGTTATATCTATAATCTTATGGCACTAGATAGATATATGCAAATTATATTATAAAATATCACATTTGGTGATATTGTGTTCATTTATTTAACTAATTAAATCACAACTCGATGTCAGTGAAAAATAATTTATAATTAATAATAAAAAAAATGTATTTGATTAAAGCTCATAGGGCTCTCAATTTACTCAAATTCATCTCAAATTAACAATCAATTAGTCTGAAGTGAGATTTAAAATTGCAATCCACTTTTTCGTATGATTACAAAATATACACAGCGAAATGATATATTCAATTTCAGAAACATTTCCACGCATTCGTTATGTGCTCGAGAGTAAAGAGAATAATTAAATGCGGCGTAGCTTTTTGGCTGGGCTCTGAGCTATCTGTTTTCCAATTAACTTTTTCCCTTTTCCCAACTTTCGTTTACATACAAAGATAATATTTTCGCGACAGATCTTTTCAGTTTTCTCATTAACAGCTACGTAGCTTTGTTAAGAAATTGTATATTTATTACATCTGCTGAAACTTACATTTTTTGATCTAATACTTGCATTAATTTTAAAATAATAATATGTTATTCAGTCTCCTATTGAGGCAACCTCAGTCCATTGCTTATTTATACGCACCTCTGTCGCAGCACCGGATCCACGCCCACTGTTGGCTCATCCAATATGAGCAGCTCCGGTTCATGGAGCAGGGCGACAGCCAGACTCACACGACGCTGCTGTCCTCCGCTCAAATTCTTGACAAATTTCGAGGCATTTGGCAAATTGAGCAATTTGAGCAGGAATTCGGTGCGATCCTCGATGTCGCTGCGGGGCATGGCCGCAATAAGTCCAAAGTAGATTAAAGTCTCGCGCATTGTGAACTCCCCATAAAGAGCTATCTCCTGCGAAATGGGAGTTAAGAGCAATTTATAGAGTGAGCACGAGCACAAGTGAATGCAAATAGCATTGCCTACTGCTCGCCGATGCAGCTTTATGAGCCTCGGGGACTAAAAATATTACTGCGCTTTGTCGAAATTAAAACTTCTGTGCTTTGCAGCATTTAAAAGTTTAATTTTTTTTTTTTTTTGTTTGGGGCTTTTGTTCTGTTTTCTGTTTTATTTGTTGTTGTTTTTTCTCGTTTCTGGCTTTTAACGTTTTATTGCATTTATTTAATTTAGTTACGAACCACGAAGCCAACTGCGGCAGGGCAATAAAAAGCGCATGAAATATTCAGGCAGCACATGGAGTTCGACTCACCTGTGGCATGTAGCCAATTCGCGGACCGGGCACACCGGATCCAGGAGAGCCCGGCCGTCCGCCCAGCACCCAAATTTCGCCCGAATTGAGACGCCGTCGTCCAACGATGCAGCTGAGCAGAGTTGTCTTGCCGCAGCCAGAGGCGCCCAAGAGACCATAGCTGCAAGAGAGGAAAACAGACAGAGAGAGGGTGAGAGTGAGAAAGAAGGAGAGAGACAGGGCAGGTAAACGTGTGAGTTGGGCAATTTAATACTGAAGCTTATATAATAAAATGCATATAGATAAGTCTGAACACAAGCTGGTATTTCTGCACATATGCATGGCGCACAGGAGCGGACCAGGCTGTATATCGGGCCAAAAGAAAAATGCAATAATATCAAAATGATAGAAAATTCGAAATACTTTGGATTGGCTGATGTTACTCAAGTTTCATTATAAATTCTAAATAAGAATATTAGATTTCCCCTAATAGAAAACACCCATAAGGGAGGTCGTGAAAGCCATTAAAGTATTGGCGCCCAATGCACAGGCTTGTTTTTAATGGGGCACTGGACCAATACACGTCGCATGGTTGAGGCAGCGGCACTGCATTTAACTTGAGTCCTATAAAGCGAGCCATTCGTTGGGCAGTCAGACATTTGGACGGGATGCCAGGCATGCCACAGCTTCACAAACAGCCAGGCAGACAAATATTTTAAGCACTTACCCATACATACATATAAGCATGCACACACACACGCATGGGAATAGGCACACTGACTCACACATATACACGCGAAAGTGCGCTACACCATGAAAAGCATCAGGTGAAAAATCAACTGTGAATAGTTTTGGAAAAATATGCAGGTGCAAAAAGTTTCATTGCAGCGCGCAGCTTCCCTCGCAACGCTGCGTGTCCTTGTTCTCCTGGCCGTGGCATGTATGGCGCTTATCTCGTGTGTGGAGTGGAGGTGGAGCTGTTGCAAAATATATTTAGGGAATGTTTAGCACAGCTTAGAGCGCAAAAGTCCCACACGCCCGAATCCACGACCACGCCCATGCCGCGTCCAGGCCAACGCCTTTCCTTTGCTATGCGCAGTATACCGAATTGTTAGCTTGGCTGTTGGTATTATATTCTAGGACAGGGCTAGCTGCGCTGCTGTGTGTGTGTGTGTTTGCGGATATGTGTGTTTAGCCATGAATAACATGCAGGTCAAAGTGACTCCGCAGTGTGCACATGAAAAAGCCACACTTGAATAAGCCAAGCTGAGCGCCAAAGGGGTAAATATGAGCGCAGCTCCACGCTACCCAGTTTCAAACAACGTGCAACAACATCAACAACAAGAACAGTTGCAGGTAAAACAATAAGCACAGATATGATTTAAGTGTAAAAGTTTAAGAGCTGCGAAGAATATAAATAATATCAAGACTAGCTGGTTGACCTTAAATTTTCGCCAATCAACTAAAGTTTCATAGAATAATTCCTTAAATTTCTTGGTTTACCATAGGGTATATTACGGTCAAATACACATTATTGATACCAATAACAGATATCTCTAATTAATCTAAATATACAGATGTGTATATTAAAGGAGCACAAACCCAAGCTAAACTAAAAAAAAAAAAATAAAATAAAAATATCTAGTATGATAAATTTTTTAAGCGCATCTGTTATAATATAAGCAATAACCCATCAAATTTATTTAATTTAATTTTTTAATTTTTATTTTTGGGAACAATTTAATAAATATAATTTTTAGTTAGTGTAATATACTATACAAAATATTTAGTTAAAAATGAAATTTTGAAACAAATATACTCCTTTACTTTGATTATTTTAAGTATAAAGACAACAAATTATAGAATAATTAAGTTGCACTTTTAAAGCTTTTAGAAACAAATGGGTAGATTTAAAGAAAAATGTATTTGTATTCCCTTAGTATTTGGGAATCACATCAAAATCATATCTAGCACATTTCAACAGCCAACCCTTTGCACAACTAACAAATGTATCCTTTTAATCACACTACCCAACTTATCTCTATTTCCATTTTCCCGTGCTAAATTGTGCGACTGCTTGCAGCATTAGCCATGCAATTGCATATTGCCACACGATTTCCACATAAATTTGCAGCTACAGAGCAGCAGAAATGTCGCCGAGCGTTAAATAGTCAACATCAAGCTAAAAAGCAAGAAAAAACTACAGCTAAATTTTTGCAGTCAAGCAAAAAAGAAAGAGCGAAGCCATTGGAAGTCACAAATTACCAACATTTACCTACGGCGTGCGCATATTTTAGCCAGACGCTCTCGCCCTTACAGAGCCCCACAAAGCGAAAGCGAAGCGAAAACAACAAACAGCTCAGAACAAAGAATGCAACGTGAAATGGCGGCAAGCAACGACCAAGTTGATTTTTGAAGCCATTAAACTTTTTGTGCGCAGGCTGATGCATTCCTGGCTCAGCTAAGGCATTGCTGCCGCAATGTGATTGATGATTTTTGCCGCTGAATTAGCTGGTGGCATGCCATGCTGCTAAATTACCACACATATACATATGTGCCACAGTGGCTGCGAAATGCGCTGTGCACTAATTAAATGTGATTCAACTCGGAGACATATGCATTAACTATAGATCCATTGCATTTCAAATTATCTGCTGCTTTTTGCTGTGACTCGCACTCTGTCAATCTGGCTGTCAGTTTGTCTGTCAGTTAGTCACGTCGCTGGAGGTCAAAGTGTCAGCTGGTAATTAAATTTAATGCTTGCTTACTTTGCGCCATATTTTATTGACAACAACAGCAACACGCACACGCACAACAAAAAACTTTGCCAGTCTACTATAACAATTAGTTTTTGTTGCTGTTGCTGTTGCTGATATTGCTAAGCAGCACATCGCAGGCAATTAGAGACGCGGTAATGCGTATTTAATTAACAAGCTTACTTTGTAGTTTTCCATGCAAAATTAAGAGCATTGTTGGAAAGTCTCAATGACTTAGTTGAGCGGCGGCCAACCAGTTGGTTGTCTAGTTAAACGGTAAACTTTTCTTATAGACAAGCTCACCCCACACTACCGCATGCTACCAAAGTCAAAGTGCTTAGCTACAGCTTTGCAATAGTAATTATTAGAAAGGCAAAGTTCAGCATTCAGTTGCATAGGTCTAGATGATTTATATATACTTGATATACTTTAGTATATGCAACTAGCTCTTTATATGAGTTAAATGTCAACTCTCTCTCTCCCTCTCTCTCTCTCTCTCTCTCTCTCTCTCTCTGTGCTTTTTTAATCATGGCAATCAACCTATTTTGCAACAGCTGCCATTTATATGCGTCCTGCAAGTGTCCAAAAGTTCATCTGAACAATGGCACAGCCTGGCGTATTCTTGATATTTTTTCAATTAAAGACACAAGCGCACGCGTTACGCATACGCAATGTGAAACAAAACTCACTCAAAGCTCATAAAATTCCGACAGCCTCTACTGCCTCAGCGCCTGTACGTATGCTAATAATTAAAATATGCTAGCACAAAGAACGAAACAGAGAGAGAGAGAGAGAGATAAAAAGAGAGGGAGAGAGAGAGAGCGAGAGAAATAGATACACAGTTATGAAGTATGACTGGCAGAGTACAGTTAGAGTTCTACTTGCAGTTACATTTGCAGTTACTCATTCAGTTGTTGTACGTGCTGACCATAATACACACAACACTTGACCCCTGACTTGGGTCCGAATAATGACTTGTATTTTGTGCTTTTGAAAGGGTTGTTTCGCCTGCCAGGGCTGCCACAGCCCAACAGCAGAAGCAGCAGCTGTCCGATTGCATTATGCAGACTTTATGTATAATTTAAACAATTTCATGCTTGTAAAAAGCGATTTCATATTATTTATTGTATTTATTGTTCGCTTTTGTTTAAGCTGGAAAACCAAAGTTAGCATTTTCCCACTTGCGGTCATCTAAGCAGAGGAAAAAAAAAATAAAGTTGACATTAAAGCGACTTTGTATAGCTAACAGTTATCCTTTTGTAGTCAATTTTGCAGCTGAATTGATGTTTTTATTACGATAATCAAGAGTTTAAACAACAGAATTGCAATAGCATTAATAATATACCATTGGGAAATTTAAATAAGTTAAATGATGATTAGCGAGCGAGTAGAGGAGAGGATAGATGGCATACAAAATGTGTGCTTAAGAGTTAAAGTTATCAAAACTAAAGAAATCAAATGAGTTTAAATGAGATAAATAAGATGGACATATTAAATTTAAATTTAAATATATCCTTCTATACAGTTTAAAATAAACAAATTAGTATAATTTACTCAGTTCTGGTTAGGATATTGATTATCAGCCTTAATACTATCAAGTGTCAAGTTTCAATTTTGTACATGAAGTAACCACTCCAAACTAAAGAAGATGTTGCACTTGCATCACACACGCCACTCCCGCTCCCTTTACATGTACTCATATTTGTTTACTTGTCTGTCTGTCAGTCGGTTGCATAGTAGCGTCATATGCAAAGTGCATGTGTATCGCTATACGCAACATCGCTTTCAACAGTTTGGGGTTGGCTATGGCCAGGGTTTTGTGTTGTCCGTTCGAGCGGCGCGCCGATTCAGGTTGTCTGCATTGTTTTGACAGTGGACAGCTATATTTAAATGGTTGTCTTGCTTTTTGGCTTTTAATTAAGTTTGCGTGCTGCCAGTTGGCCTGTTGGGCAGTTGAAATTGAAAACTCAAATCGAGTTAGCGAGGAACTTCGAGGGTGCAACTTACTTAGTTGTGGCCGCGTCCAAAACAATTACGTTTATGAAACTTTCGGCCAATATTATAGCTGGGTTGACTGCTCACAGAAATAACAAAAAAAAAAACTTACTAGTTTCTCGGAATAAATTTTAGTCTATTTGCTTCGTTAACCGCACATAGAAAAATCTATTCTGCGACTGAATGTTTGCAAAAACTTTGTTTGCTCCCGTTAGATGCACATTATGCTAAAGTTTTTTGAAATTTTATATGTGCTTTTTTATTTAGTCAAGTGCAGTGTGCAACGCCAAAACCAATTAGAAAATCCATAGCCACAGCGGGGGAGCCAACAAAAGTGAGTCGTGGAGGCAAAGTTAGCTTGCAAACAATTGCAATTTATTAAGCCAAGGGCCAAGTCAAGCCAAGCCAAGCCAAGCAGAGCACAAACAATGTCCATGTCCAATGTGCTCAGCATTCGCTGTCTTCCACCATAATTAAAACAAAGTTCAATGCGCCAATGCTGAAGAAGACGAGCGCACACTTGCGGCAACGGACACGAACAGGAGATGTGATATGAGCACGTTCTCAGTTGAGAAACCTTAAAATATAATTAAGCATGTAATCAAATTTACTTCGATACAAATGGAATTCAAAATCTCCTGAGTTGTATTCACAGGCAATAAATGACGTAAATGGAATTCAAATGAAGTCTTCTTCATAACATTTGAATTTGATTCGCTGTATTTTATATTTCTCCTTTCACGTCACTCTCAAACGCTGTAGCTGGGAGCTAGTTGAGTACTTGTATTGAATTTTCATTGAAGTTTCATGATTTATTACATATTCCAGAAGAAAAAAATAATCAATTTGTTTGGACGATGGCTCTGAATTACTTTGAAGTTCAAATTTAATTTATATTTGCAAATTTATTTATGATATTTCATTTTATTTTATAATTTTTTTATTTTTTTATTTTTTGAATGCAATCCGCTTAAAGTATGCGAAAATGCAATTGTGAGTTTATTCGTTCATTGATGAATACAGAGTAATAACCATTGTAATATTTTTAGACAAACATTCGCATTGCTAGAGCTCTCATCTCTAATGTACGCAGTGCCCATACAAATTGAATATGCACTGCAGCGTATCGAACGTGGAATTATCTTGTATAAAGTTTAGAGTTTCAAGTGTGTTAAGGCGCGAGTAACAAATATGTGAACGGACACTGCAATCGATGAGCGTGGGGCAGCGACGAGGCAACAAACACCGAGCTAGACAATGGACTCACTGATTAGTTGTGAATTTACTGCTGATTAAGATGCTTTTTAAAAAGAACTTGCCGCCAAATGAACTTTGCCACAAGTTTCTGTAGGTTATTTGTTTGACTGTGTGCTCGTGTGTGAGTGTGTTTGTTGTTGTTGTTGTTGTTGTTGTTGTTGTTCTCTCAAACTTTTGCTTGAATTGGCAGTTTATGGCAAATTCAAGGACAACATTAATTTCGCGCACAACTACGCACACAGATACTCGACTCACTTGAAATTTCGGACACGCCAATTGAAAATATATGGATGAAAGCATATAAATATATCTATATTTTATGTATACTGTCGAGCTGAATGTCGTTGAGTACATGCTGAAAAGTTAGCCATAAAAATGTGCAAACAAATCAAAAATGCTGAAACGGCAAGATTTTCGCTTAGCGCAGTTTATGGCCAAGCTAGCCGAATCTGTTAACTAGCCGGCTATTTGTCTTTCTTATTTTCTGACTGACTTTTCAGGCTAAGTGAATCATAAAGTGTGACTTTCAGTATGAACATAACAAATTATTGACAATTGCTATTAATGCTGATCTACGAGTATTTTAGATATTTTCATTTAGAAGGGGTCGCCAAACGTTAATAAACCTAAATATATGATGATTATTTTTATTCAACTAATATTTAAAGTACAAATAAATAGGAGTCTCGCTAAGTCGCGTTTGTAATTTAATGCAAACATATTATTTATATTACATACATTATTACCCTATCACAATCCCATAATTTTACGGAACATTACAAATAGAAGCGCCTGTCAGCAGAATATTTGCCAATTCTTATTCATTGGCACAGCCCACTTAATTACAACTTTTTATTGTTGATACACAATAATCAATAGGTGTACGGCGGAATACCATAGGCGTATAGACAGACAATGCAAAATGAAATCACACTGTATGGACTTTTGTTTTGGCTTGTTTACAGGTTAAATAAAATCATGACAATCAGTTCGCATGCAAATTGCATGCCGCACGCATAGATACAGATGCAGATTCATGAATCTGCTGCAGTCATCTGTCAATTACAGTTTTTTGATATCTAAATTGTTGTTGTTGTTGTTGTTGCTGTTATTGTTGTTGTTGCTGCTATTGCAGATGCTGCTGCTCTATTGACATGCCAAATTGTTGTATGCTGCACGCGAGCCGCTGCCTGATTACAAAGCCAAACAGAGGGCAAACTATTTTGATGTTTCTGCTGTTGTTTTACAAATGTGTACAAATTTATTGCATACGCTTGTCGCTTGTCGAAGTCTGTTTCTATCTGTGTGTGTGTGTGTGATGTGAATGATGCATGCAGCGTTTGCCACGCAATTAACAATTTAGCGGAAGGGCAGCCATTTTGTTATTGAGGCAGAGCGAGTGTAGGGGCTGGGCTCAGTTTTAGTATTTGTTTAAATAAGCAAGACAAATTTCAAATTAATCTGAATTTATTTTATGCGCATAATTTCATTTTAATTAGAAATTGCATTTAGTTCGCGCCGTTAGCCCCTCATCGTCAAGGCCAACTGCCTCGGGCCATGCGGCAATAAATAAATATGCTGCCAACTTTATTTTAATGGCTAATTTAATTCGCTCTTGTGGTGCCAGGTGGTGTAGGTGCCCAGCCCGACCCAGGACCAATTCCAACTATCAGCGGAATAGAAGTGCAGCATATATTATTTTTAGAGGATGTTGCGCATTCGCCCTGCTGAAAGTAAGGTCAACCCAAATGCCGCCAGGCACTTGACGGCGGTAACAGTCAACGTAACTAAGCACGTGCCCTCGCATATGTGTGTGGGTGTGTTTGTTGTGGCCACATTATGCTGGGCTCAAATGAATGGGCCAATTGGCTGCATTGTGCATTTTGTAGGGTCTGCAGGCATTTACGTGTAAGTGATGCAGGGCCATAAGATGCTTGCGTCGTGTGGCTCAGTTAATTGAGTAGTGCACAGAAAGTAAGGGCTTCAAGGACCTAATGGTTGAGTCACTTTCAACTTAGCTCTGAGTGAAAAGGAAAATCTCCTTTTTATATGGAAGGCACTACAACCAGGTGCATGTAGAATATGTAATGCATGAGCCAGATTAAAGTTCTACTTCATTTAATTTTCTTTTTAATATTTACCAAGTTGAATACTGTATTCATGATATTACTTGCTTAGTCAGTCTCTTTTTTTTTTTTTTGTTCCTACTGTAGGGTTTTCCATTAATATTGAACAATAATTTTACAGTCAATTGCAAAGAATAAAGCTTATAATATATGCATTTTTCAGTTAACAAAAAAACTGAATATACTCTTATAAATATTAAGCCAGTCACTATTGTAGCGCATTTAATATTGCATATGCGCCCGAATATTTAATGCGGCTGTGCAGGAAAAACAGGCAAACAATGTCACAGCAGCAGCGGAAGCTTTGCAGCTACGTGTGTGTGTGTGTGTATGATGCATGCATCTGATGTACATGTGTGTATGTGTGTGTGGCTGTGTGTCTGTGTGTGTGTACCTTGGCGCTTAACTTATTAAACGCGCACACTCAGTTTTAATTACTCACACAGCTGTAGGAAAATACTTAAATACACACGCACACATGTACGCTGCTAATTGCGGCCACATTCACCAACACACACTCACACAATCACAAACTCACATACACACACACACACACACCTTGACAGACAGGCGAGCGTGTACAGTTAATGCGCACTTCCGTTTCCGCAGTAATGCCCTGCACTATGGTTATTTTTATAAGCTCCACCCTCCACCTTCGCCTCAAGCTCCTGGAGCCAGCAGCCCTTCCTGTTGTTGTTGTTGTTGTTGTTGTTGTTGTTGTTGTTGTTGTGCTCGCTGCTGCATTTTGCGGCATGTAATTGTTAATTTCAACAGTGCTGCCGCACTTTGAATAATGTACGTCCAAACTGTCTGATTGACACAAAGGATGCAGGAGGTGCTGTGCATTACCACATGCCGCATGGCACGTTGCAAATTAACAGCATTTTAAGTGCGCGCAAAGTGAAAAACTACCCAAAGTGCATAAATATTGACGATTAACTTGGCGCACGAGCAGCAGAACAGAATACGCAGTGCTCTATCAGTGTCTTGGTCTAAAAATGAAGTGCAGCTTAAGCAAATTAAGCTCACAATCAGAGCAGTGACAGCAAGGAACGAACAGTGAGTGGGCTGACAGCAGGCGAAACAACTCAGCCATTTGAGCTCAGTCTCGGCCTGAGATTGAGGCAGCTGCCAAGAGCTGAGCTAACAGCATATTATGCAATCATTTAAATATTGAAGTGAAACAACAAATACAAGCGAAGTAACCTCAGCGGCAGCGCGAGCTGAGCTTAAATAAATTGAATTCCTAGACGCCTAATTGCGGCCAACACTCAAAAGCCGCCTGTCAGCGTCCCTGGCACGTAATGTCCTTGATAGGACAACAGCGGCTGCCGCAGCAGGCAGCAGGGGCCCCAGGGTCAGCGGGGGCAGCAGCAGCTCAGCTTTCGTTTCTTACATTTCGATCCGGGTAATTGCTGCTTGAATTTCAATTCGCATTCCGATTTGTAATTGCAGAGTTGCGACGACTTAACCCGACCCCAAGGACATGAACGCGGACAGGACGTCAAGTACTCAAGAAATTTCACAGTGTTTAGCAGTCAAATCAAATTAAATTCTATTTTTGCCAAGTATGGCAGAATTCTAAATGCTTTATAGATGAAAAGCCAATTACGTAAACAACTGAACTAGAAAATTAAAATACATGAGAATCTTTCTGATAAATAAAATAATAATTGCGTAAATTAGATTATCAAACTTGATTATCCAGCATTGATTATTGATATATTGATTTTCGGTCAAAAATTACTTTTCATGCAATTGCCATCAATTAAAGATGCTAGTGGAATTAAACAGTTCGAACTGCTTCAGGAAATCGGCATTGCCTCAAGGCGTAGAGCATGTTAAATTCATTTCTTGGACAAACTAATTTTCTATGCCACTTAGCTGAATGGGGGCGTGCGGTTGGGCTTGATTTGGTCACTGTTCGCTGACTGTGGGCTGGCTGCAGGCGCTTCGCCATTTCCAAACAACATTCAATCAATTAATTATTGTTTTATGCTGCTTTCAATCCTTCAAATTTCAGCGCAGCCTGCTGTGCGCTGTGCGCTGTGAGCGAAGGCAGCGAGAAAAGCAAAATGGCCGCACACTTTACAATTAATTTGCCATTATGTGCCGGACGGAGTGAGGTCTGTGCGCGGGCTGAGCGCCATTTTTAATCGATTTTCATTACAGACTCGCTGCGGCAAAGTACCGTTCGTCACTTACTTGACGCGGCAATTGGCCAAGTCCAATCCAACCGTTAACATCCAACCGGCCGGCCGGTCCACGGGTTGCTGCCTAATTTGACTAATAAGCTGGCCATTGCAACGGCTGTTGAACTTCCGGTTGCCGATTGCCAAGCAGGCTAAACCAAAGGGCCACTTTGGTAATTATATGCCACAACAGTTGGGCGTTGAAGCGTCTGCCAGCCGCAGGCCTCAAGTACCGGCGCTGCTCTTGCTCTTGCTCTTGCTCTTGCCTTGCCTGTCCTTTCCTTGCCTTGTTCCCTTGCTAGCCTCTGCTTCATTTGGCTTTCTTTGGCTTAGCCTTTCAGTCTGTGGCAGTTCCGTTCGGTGTTGCCCTTATTGGTTAATCATTAGCCATAAAGATTTTAATTTCCGCTTTTTAATAGGCAAACATTCTGGTTTAGGAGTCGCGCCGCCTGTTTAAGTTTTGTTTGCCTTTTAAATATTTTACACCAGTCCATCTGCCTTGCCTTGCCTTGCCTTAAATCTGAAGAGCTTCATGAACTTCGCGAGCCTACAAAACTTAATCGATACGAAAGCCTTACAAATTTAATCAGTTCTCGAAACTGCTCGACGTGACAAATTGACAATCACAAGCCGATCCCCTTAGAGTTATGGGTGCCAACAGGTCGGCCTATTTGTCAGTTGACCAATTTGAGTGTCAGTCACAATTGTATTGTAAATTGCAGTAACAAAAGCCAGTTGGGCGTGCAGGCCAAATAGGCCTGCCTAATCATACAGCCTGTCAGTCATCCAGCCATCTAGTCATCGATAGATAAGCCAGCAGAGACGCCCTTAATAATTTAATAGTTAATATTGTCCAGATGGGAAGGCAGATAGAGAGTGAAGAGGAGACAGAGTGCAAAGCAATCAGAACAAACTGCTGCGACTCGTCGTTAAAATGCCCTATAATTAGACCAGTATATGCATATATACAGTGGCGAGCAAAAGTGAGTGAATGTTTGCAAATTTTGACTTTGACGATGTATAAAAAAAAAACTATACAAGCAAATCAAGAATTTTTTTTTATTTTTTATTTATTATACTATTCTTAACAAATAAAACAAAACTTCAAAGAAAAATGAGATCAATTCAAAGAGTTAGAAAGAAAAACCCAAAAAAACTCGCATAAACTCAATTTTGCACGTTTTATTATTTGCATCTATCTTCGCACTTCTACTTGTTTCCTTAGACGAAATCATTCAGATTTTCCGTTACTTTCATTATTTTCATATTTTTCTTATTCGTAGAATGAGCATGAAGATTTACCGTTATCTTAGTTCTTTTAATTTTCTTATTCATAAAGCAATTTGACACGTGTTTATTGCAAATAAAGTCGCACTTTTTCCTTTTGTAGCACATTAAATATTAATTGTTACAAATTGTTTAAATATGAGAAAAATCTCAACTGAAATTGAAAATAGTGTTGTGTGCCTGACCGAGAAGGGTTTTTTTTCACGTCGAAAAGCTTGGTATCAGTCAATCCGCAGTGATCGCAGCTCAAAAAAGACGAAATGTGACACCCAAATATCAAGTCAGAGGTCGCAAAAAATTGTTAACGGACTCAGATGCTCGATTAATAATATTGGAAATGAGGAGAAATAGGTTGCCAACACCAAAGGGGGCTTCTGTAGCAATTGAAAAAAATGTTAGCGAATGGACTGCTAGAAGAGCCCTTTGAAAAATCGGATGTGCCTCATCCGTTATGAAAAACAAACCTGCTTTATTATCTGAAAAAAAATGTAAAAGCTCGATTGAAATTTGCAAAACAAATTCAAAAGCTGGACCAAAGATTGGAAACGAGTTATTTGGTCGGATGAATCAAAATTTAATCGTTATCAATCAGATGGAAAGCTTTACTGCTGGCGTAGACCTGGGGAGCGAATTCAAAGCCACCATGTAAAGCAAACTGTCAAGTATGGCGGCGGAAGCATTATGGTTTGGGGATGTTTTACTTGATGGAACGTTGGTCGTCTGCATTTAATTGAGGGCATAATGCGCAAAGAGAATTACCTAAGTATTTTGCAAACTCATCTTCCCAATTTTATTGAGATATGCGCGTATCCCGAGAAAGAAATAGTTTTTCAACAAGATGGGGATCCAAAACATTCCGCGAAAATTGTGAAGGAATGGATTGGAAAGCAAAATTTTAAGCTAATGGAATGGCCAGCACAGAGTCCCGACCTTAATCCAATAGAAAATCTATGGTCCATTGTGAAAAGGCGTCTAGGACAGTACGACGCAGCACCAACGAGCATGGCCATGCTCTGGGAACGGATAGAAACCGAGTGGAGACAAATTCCGAAGGAAATTATACAAAATTTGGTAGAGAGCATGCCAAAACGTATAAAAAAAGTTTTTACTAATAAGTGTCTATGGACCAAATATTAAAAATTCGTTATTTTATTAATATTTTTTAAACGTGCAAAATTGAGTTTATGCGAGTTTTTTTGGGTTTTTCTTTCTAACTCTTTGAATTGATCTCATTTTTCTTTGAAGTTTTGTTTTATTTGTTAAGAATAGTATAATAAATAAAAAATAAAAAAAAATTCTTGATTTGCTTGTATAGTTTTTTTTTTATACATCGTCAAAGTCAAAATTTGCAAACATTCACTCACTTTTGCTCGCTACTGTATATATATATATGTATATGTATATGCAGCTTTCAGTAGATATCGGCTTGACCCAAATGGTTTCTTGCGCCTCATTTATTTACGCAAATGAGACTTATGTGAATGGTATATTTAAGTGTATTGATATACAATCAAACTTCAACTGCCCTGCCTCACTTCTGAGTCAAACAATATCAGGCACATACACAAATATATATAGTACATATATAATTAGAGGCAAATGCCAGCGTTGTTGACAAGACCTAAATACGCACTATTCAAACAAAGACCAAGGCTGCAGGCAAGTTAGTCTGTTGTGCTAAACTTATCACACTGCATCGTATTAGGGTAAACGTCTCTGAGTTTGCTCAATCAGGGCAATGAGTGGCCACTTGATGAAATGGCATACATTCAAGAAGGTTATGCATTTAATTGTTGGCGCTACGCACTTGGCTGACTGCAACTAATAAGCATACTAAGAAGCACACTCTCAGATAGATACAGACCTTGCTAATGAGCCCGAACAGTGGACTGCGAATCTCATATAAGTTAAATCGAAACTATGTTGTGAATAAATAATAAGAGTAGTAAGCTTCTATAATTGATTAAGCAATCGAGCTACAATAGTAAAAAAAGAATCAATATGGAAAAGTTCAATATATTTTAATCCACTTATTAAAGGAAATAAAATAATGAGAATTGCAAAATTATATGAAATTGCTTCATCAAATCTCGACAAATTGAGAACCCATGTAATCTTTAAATATGGCTGGTTTATTTATTTATAATTATTTTATTTATTATTATATTTTGTTATATTCTGCTTTGCTTAGTACTTAGTTTTCAAATAATTTCATACTCATTAAGTTAACTAAATGTTACCTTGCCCCACTGTAGTTCGTCTCATCAATAGAGAACCATTCGCACACTGTATTCGCTGGCGTGCTTTAAGAGCAGCTTGTGTGTGTGGCTAATACTGCATCATTTGTTAGGGCAAACTTAGCTTTTGGTTGGCTGTAACTTGCACTAGGCATACAAATCACTAATAATGGCACTTTAGAACACAACTTGTATGCTAAGAGAGCATTACAGACTTATAAATACTTGTGGACTTGGACTTCTGTTTCATTTGAGCAGTGTCAAGAATAACATGTGCGGGAGAATTATAATTAATAGCAGCACGTAATACTCATGACAATGTTAAGAGTACTCATACATATAGCACAATAATTAAAAGCGAACTCATCACTTCTCACGTTTTAATGTCAATTAAAACGTGAATTATATTAATACTTATATATATTGATATACATATATTTATGTATATATGGGTGCATTTTGAAAGTGTTGAAAATGTTAGGCCTTCAAGTTGGGCGCTTTATAATCTCTTGTATGGGCTGTTTATTGTGTGTGCGCGCTCAATTTGGCCTGACTCATGCACCATTAATTGACCGTTTTCATGGTTTCTGCAATATATATGGACCCCAACACGGGCTGGCCAAAAAAGGGTCACTTCGCCTTTTCGGACAAAAGCTCCACTCGAGGCACGTTGCCTTTCCCATGGCTGTGACCCCTCTCAACGACCAATTACACCTAAACAGCTTTAATTTAATTTAGACACCCTGCCAACCGTTTGCCTGCCTCAACGACACCCCATGGGTACTCGCTGGGCCTCCAGAAGGATGAAGAACGTGGCAGGAGCAGGGGGCAAGAAACAATGGCGCGGATGTAATGTTCGCATTATGCTCGTTCACAAATTGTAAGCAGCCATTATGTTTCTTCATGTTGCTGCCCCATGTTACCTCTCTCCCCCTCTCTCTCTCTCTCTCTCCCACTCTCTCTCGGTATGTGTTTGTGTGTTGAGCATTGTACTGTCCTGAAGCCTGGACCGCCCCAACATCAACAGGCCTGGGTCCTAGTCCACGGACTCTGCGTCCTTTTGCCTGCGTGTAAAATGGTTCAGCGCTCGTGTTTTCCATTGTTCCGGCCGACTCTCAGCTCTGTCGTATGTCAAAATAATGGCGGCTCCGTCAGACCATTGTTGTTGCTATTGCTGTTGCTGTTGCTGCTGTTGTTGTTATTGTTGATGTTGGTCATGGCCATACAGTGGTATTACCTGGCCAGCATGTTTTCCAGCCATATTTTGCAGAGCCCATTCAGTTTGCCCAAGAGCAAGTGCAATGCTAAATAATAGCAAAGTTTTAGTTGTGCTTGTGATATGCACAAATTTCAGTTCTTTATCAAGTTAATGGATGCTGCAATTTGAACCGCACTCCATGTGCACTTATTTGTCTTCCTGGTCTTTATTCCAAAAACTAGAGGACGTAACATTGAGTTCATAAAGTTAACATCAAAGCAGAAAGTTGGATTCAAGTTAACTTTGACTTTATTTTAAAACCCAGGTTCGCAAAGCAAGAGTTTAATAGAAACCTAAGCCAGGCAAAACATATGCCTTATTTGTTTTGTTTTTCATTTCATTTGTGAACCATTCATCATTTCACTATATTATTCATCAACATTGCCTACAAGTTCGCTGGTCTCTTTGCGACATTTTAGCCAGTTGCTTCATGCAATATACTATTTTCAGGAAATCACAGAAATTTATTTCAATTCAATCGTTGAAATGGAATAAAGCTCTTTTGTTTGATTTTCATCACTTATGAAGTACATTAAATCATGTCTGAAAGGCCATTATTGCCCAAATTACAACTGAGCATCAAGTTAAAAGCACAACACTTAAGAGGTCAACACAATATTCTTTATATTATTTGAGAAGCACTCAGATATTGTTAATTGAAAACAAATGAAGTCAATCATATCTCCCACATAATATAATAATGCATAACTTATTATATATTTAGGGAATTAGTTGTGTCTTTTATGCTTATACTTAGAACTGTTGTGATTATATTTTGTGGTTAGCTTCAATTGAGCTCTGAACTGCATGTTGCCAGCATGACAACAAAGAGCAACAATAAAGATTGAGTTCCTCACAATTAGTGTGCAATACGTATAATTGAGTAAAATGAAAGTTTCGTTTGCAATGTTGTAATTTGTTTTTAATTTCAAGCAAATCGCTTTGAATTAAATATTTGTTATAACTCAACCTGTTTTCCGTGCATAAATCAATAAGACGCAATATGTTTTCTCAAGCTCTTCAATTATGTATATTTAATTGTCTCTGTTTAATAGCAATCGGTTGGCGCAGTCATAAGTAACTTACACGATCGAATAATTGAATTTGTAATTAATTTTATTTTATTTATTAGTTTATTTGTTTAATTTACTTCAAATTTTCAATTTATGTAAGTCGAAAAGAACACAAAATTTTTAAAATATAATTTAAATTTACAAGCTAAAAAAAAAATAAATAAAATAAAAATAAATAAAAAATTAAATATTTGGTGCATTTAGAAATATAAATCAGATTAAATTGAAGTGCAAAGAGGCAGATCTCAGGCAGCTTCAATACTAAGCGGATTTACAAAATATATTTTTTATTTGGATTTGATTCAAATAATAAAATAAACAAATTTTTTTTTTGGCAGTTTTTGCTTTGAATTTTGTACATTTAATTTTGTGAGCTGGTTTAGGAAAGCAATTATTCTGTATATCTATTGAATGTATATTGCATACGATAAAAATGTATATATTGCGTAACCTGCTGCATTTATTATTTAGAACATGTTAACGAATATAATATTATCGTAATATTATTAAATCATTTTAAGCATCTAATAAATACGATCGTATCAAGTTGTTGTGATGCAATAATAAAATATCATCTTAAAAATATAAAATTTATTTAAAGCCCATGCAATCGATACAAAAGTACCATATTACGCCTCTTTCAGCATTTTAAAAATAATTAATTGAGCTCTTTCGAAATACTTCAATACACTTTCGAGACCATAGACCGTCAAGCATTGTCGGCTGCAGCATTTCAATTTGTATTTATTGTTATTTTCCTTTTTTTGTTTCCTCGACTGGCACTTATTAGCCAATGGAATTTATGTCCTTCGTTTGCAGGATGATGGTGGAATTTTTTATTGGGTCATCGCTAACTGATTGTCGTTATTCAATTAAAACCACAGCTCGACTTTTCAATCGAGCAAATCAAATACACTGCGCGGAATACCCATAAATTTGCCTATATTCATGGCTATCGAACAGAAACCGCGTTATTTCTACGTACTTTATTTACGCGTGAAAGGGCGTGATTTATGTGCAAGTGTTAGCGGACCGCAGAATAAACGTTCAGCAGACAGCTCTCAAGTATTTATTGTCTATTCTTGCTACTCTTTGTTCCTTCAATAGGTATACATATATAGTATATATAAAAATATTTATATATGTATGTCTATATGGACACGTATTTTTGATAATGGCATCAGCGAAATATATGTACATATAAAAACAATATTATTCATTGCAAATAGAGTAAGCAACATACAATTATTTATCATTGTGGCGGCCGTCAGAGATGGCGCTGCTGATGTATCCGGCCTGTGGCTAGAGGCGAATGCCTTACCAAAAACCAAATATGTACAAAAAAAAAAACAAAAAAACAAATGTCAGTCAGCAGACTCACTCAGACACAAGCAGACAAAGCGACAAATGGCGGGACGGCAGCTGAGCCGCGCCTACAAAAGCGCCTAAACACTTTTGAGCTGAGGGATTTCACAGTCTCTCTCTTTCTCTCTGTGTGTTTCTTATTTTTTTTTCTTTGTATGGCAACAGCAGAAATCTTAGCCGAGGGCTTGGCTGCCAGTTAAAGAGAATTCGAGTCGGGTGAGTCGAGACGACATATTTTGTGCTAAATCTTCTTGTTCACACTAACGCGTCGCTGACAGTTGCTCATTCCCATTTTATGTTTTCTTCTTTTTTATCATATACGTCTGCTTGAGGCCTGAAGTTTTTGGCGAAAAACTCGCGACAACGTGTTGGTTTTCATGTATGTATGTATATTGTAGTATTCGTGCGTGTGTTAGTGTGTATTTTCTTCAGATTTGCGTCTTGATCTGTCAGTGCGTCAGTCATTCTGTCAGTTTCGTCAGTGGTGTGAAATATCTCGCCAAATGACCAAAGCAAACACCGGCCTCAAGGCAGCCGCTTCGATGATTTCATGGTCAAACTTTTGTGTAAGCGGTTTCATTCATGCTTTTGTTGCCCATTTTCAAAGTCTGGCAACGCCGCAGCACGCGCTCAGTTCGCTTCATTTGTGGTTTGTGTCTTGTCTACAAAACTGGTTTTAATTTCCAGATGCTGCTGCTGCTGCTGCTTCAGAGGCTGTGACGCTTCTCTGGGCCAGCGTCTGGTTAAGTCATACAAACACACACGCATACATACACACACACACGCTTTGTGTGTTAATTTGGCAGTTTTTCAAGTGCTGACATTGACCCACTTACCGTTTGTCGACGTCGCTTCGTCGTCTTCATCTCTGCCACATTTACCGCTTGGCAACTCCCAATCCACAGAGATGTGAGTGTTAAATGCGGTCAATAGCATTTTATAGCAAACTCACATACACGAACACCCCCACACATACACTCAATATACATTTTAGTTTAGTTAAGTTGATTAAATCTAAGCTGCAAATCTTAAGTCCATATCCGTGGGCTTAGGAGTCTTCCCTATATTGAATGTTTATTGAGAAATATTATATCTTCGAAATTCCAAATATCAACTTATTCCACTGATTGAAACGCCTTCAAAAAATAGTTTTTTTTTACCTGTTGACACAGTTTCATAATTCTAAACAGGTTTTAGTTTTATTGAAAGTTAAATTGATATGAGCGCGTTTAGATACATATCAGAAACTTCAAACTGATCAAGTCCATTTGTGTTTGCATATGTTTTATAAAAATATTTTTGAATATGTTTAGTTTCAAATGTTTTATAAAACTCTATTAAACAATTACAAGTCTGACTACATAAAATCATTTGGAATTCAATGCTTGAAAATATAAACTCTTCTCTACTTTTCACACATTTCCATTTCCATTAATATACATAATGTAAATTTAAGATACATTTAAGATACATAGCTTTAAAAAAAAGTTCTTATAACAGCGAGCACTACTTACATGGAGCCCTTGGGCACTGTCATATTCAGGCCATCCAGCACAATATTTGGATTCTTGCCACTGCCATACATCTTATGGGCGCGCCTCACGCAGACGGCCTGCTGGCGGCGTGTCGCCAGAGTGGAGGGCTGTGAGATGAAGAGGCGACGACGGGCGGCCAGATCCAGATCGCTGTTCGCTGTGGTTGCAGCTGCAGCTGGCGTCGTCGGAGGCACTCCATCGGCTTCGGCGTCCATATTTTATACGCTGCTGTTGTCGTTGGCTGCAAATGTCGATACAGAAACAAATCTATGTGAATATTGACGTGCAGTTGAAAATTGAAATAAAAACAAACACGAAAACTAAATTGGCAAACGTTATGCGCAGCAACGCTGTGCATTGACAAGGAAAGTGAATCGATAAGCACCACATATATATATACATATATATATATATATATATATATATATATATATGTGCCTGTGTTTGTGTATAGCTAGAACTCTGCCCTGACATGACCCACGCAGCAGCTCGCGTAAATGAAGCCAACTCCCGAGCCCTTGGCTGCTGTCAGTACACGTCTAACCCGGTCCAGCTCTAACCATTTGCCACTCTTGTCACTGTTTATGTATTTGTTCTTCTCTTTTTTAGTGGCTATTTTTGCTACTGCTACTGCTCCTGCTGCTGGTGTTGATGCTACTGCTACTGCTGCTGCTGCTGCCGCTGCAGTTGTTTTACAGTTGATTAAACCAATTTTTGTATATGGCCAAGCTTGGGCAGTGCCGTGCAGTTAGTCTGTGATGGATATTGCTGCCATGTAGTGGCAGCTCAAAGTTGTTTTGGCTATTGCCAATTTTCTACCAGCCAGCGAAATGAAATTTTCAAAACGGCTTCAACCCGCTCGCTGACCTCCTGGCGGGCTAACAGCTATTTGACGCAAATACTGCACCATTTGCCTTTTCGTATTCGTATTCGCTTTCATTTTAATTTTTATTTTCATTTTCATTCTCTTTTCAAGTTGACATTCTGCTAATCGAAAATGCAGCAAACAATTTGCGAATTGCCGCTAAAGTTTAGCAATTATTTTTGCCAAACCTCAGGCAAAAACAACTACAACAACTACAGAAACAATAGCCCACACACCAAACCGAAAGAAAAAAATAAATAAATAAAAAAAAATATATATATATATATATATATATATATATATAAAAGTCCTAAGCTCCGTCTCATTTATTGATTTACTTCGTACTAACAATGGGCTGGCCAAATAAATAAAAATAAGCATAACAACAGCAAATAACTAACCAAAAGTAAACAACAACTGACGCCTTGTGGCTCGAGGTTTGGGTCGGTTTTGCCTTTGGTTTGCCTGACTGTTTTCGGGACCCCGTACCCGGACTAGTACTCCGACTTGTGCCCCGCCCCGCAGCCGTACTCTGGGCCGGCAGCAAGAAATAAACTTTCTTGATAAATGACTTCAATGTAATTAATTTCTGCTCAGCTCGCTTGCATTGCCGGCAAAATTGTAAGCAGAAGTGCTGGCTGGGATCGAGTGGGGTGGTGGAGAATGTTCGACCAGAGGAGTGGGTGGTGCTTGCCTGGTTTTGTGGTGCTGCGGGGCAAGCTCATGAGCTATGGCCTGACCAAATGCTGTCACTGCAAATGTTCAACTAGGAATCTTCCTGCCCTTCTGGCTGGCCATAATGTCTGGCTGTGGTAATACAAGTCAGAAGTTGCCCCGCAGCATTTCAATTAAGAAATATTGTTTAAACATATAAGTAGTTGCTTGTGCCACGCACGATAAGCTGAAGAAACTGACAGAGTATTGTATTCAAAGTGTTGTTATATCTCATTTTGTTAAATAATCACATTATTAGTATTAAAAGCCAACTAAGTGAACTATTAAACGTCTACAGCTAAAGGAATACTGATATACGTAATATCTTGAAACAATTGGATATAAAATATTTATTGTATACGATGATGATTAATTTATCGATAATTAGATTTTGACTGTTCGTAAGAAATGCAAAATAATTTTAAAAAATATTTTCTCATTTTTTTCAGGCTTTTATAAGCCAATTCTCCACAAATAAAGTCAACCCGTTTTTTTTGGCAATTTCTTTCTCTCATGAATTATCGTTCACACTGAAATAAAAAATTGGACTACGCATTTCCGTAACATTTTCATACAAAATACATAAATAAAATTATTTATTGACGCTTTAAATTTCGACAACATCCGTTTCCGCCCATTCCATTGGCGATGCAAACAAAGCATTTGTTAACATATATCAGTTATGATATATTAAGTTACTTTGTGAACTCGCACCACATTGTGGTTGGTCGCAGTGTCTTTAATTAAAGTTGCACTTCCCTTATTAACCACTGACCTGTGCTTTCCCCCTGTTGATGTAATCCATTTGCATATGCCGCCAATTAAAACTTTATGTATCTTTATCTCTTTCTAGACGGTCGCAAGAGCTCACAGGCCAGAGGCCGAGCTGATTGGTGCTAGCTGAGAGCAATGTGCATACTGGGCACCACAGAAACCACAAATTTAATCAAACAACTCTAAAACTAAGTCCTGGCTGGCATAAATACCTTTCCCAAAAACGAATACAAATACAAAGCGAACAAAACACGTAGCAAATCTTTGAGTGGCTGCAAATTGCGAAAGCAACAAAAATCTTGTTATGCAATATTTTTCCGAAAAGTAAAATTGCCCACAAACAGAAACAAGAGTTGGAGAATGTGTGTTGGCAAACTAGGAATGTATTCAAACAAAGAAAAGTATCTTTTATTGCAATAAAGCAGATAACGGCACGTGGACAAACTGAAAGGCAGACAGATCGACAAACAGAGGGATGGGCACTTGCCTTTGTTTAGGTCACGGAAAATCTTTTAAAGTTTTCATGTACCTTTGCGTAACAGTATCTGTATTGGCTGCACAGATTTGTATCCGTTCTCTATAATCTTTGTGGCTGGAATATCGTATCTATAGCAGCAGGTACAGGTGCCAAGTTGGCAAGCAAGCAAAACGGAAATAAATAAAATCACACACAAGGCTCGGCAGCTTGGGCGGGGCAGAACAAGGCAATGGAGTGTGGGGCGTGGCAGCTGTGTGCATACATGAAAGGTAAAATATGCTTATAAATAACATACAAATACAGTCGCAGAACATACACACACACACACACGCGCGCGCGAAGTGGCAGGGTAACACAAAAAAAGTTTGAAGTTCAAGCTACATAAAGAAGTGCAAATTGTTGCGTGCTGCGATTATATCTATCGAATGTGAGCATACAAAGGTATTTCCTGACAACAAATATAAACGCTGCAATAAAACGAAATTCAGCAACAGGAACAGCAAACCTGACGCGACAAAGAGAGCTCACAAGTTTTTGGTAAGTCGAGGGGGACAAATAAAAAAAGTTGTAAAATGAAATGATTATCTGGTGCCTGCCGCCTGTCTAGCCATACAAATACATGAATTCATGCGCTTACGCACACTCCTACGCATCTATCTCTTCAGGGATGTCTATGACAAAAGTTCTTCTTTCTTTTTTTTTTTTTTGTTTTTTTGTTTTTGTTTGTGCTCCAGGTAAATAAGTCTATAAAAGGCGAAACTCGTCTGCGGCATTGTTTATTGCAAATGCGAGTCACATATTTGTACAGCATTTGGTTTACTGCATTTATATGATGTGCCATATATTTATAGGAAATATTATGTAATATGTATGTGCCACGATCTGTGCGTTTATGGTGTCAACAGTAAATGTTTATCGTGCGCGTAAACTTTAGGGCACATCGAGATGTTAATCACGAGCAATCGTGGCAAAGTTCAGATTGAGATGACGATTCAAGGCTAAGCAACGGCAATTTGATAATAAAATAATATTGAATATAATTTAATCTGTAAAAACCTTTAATGCTTTTAAACTGCTTAACTTATCAGCTGTCAGCTTATTAAATCAGTCAAAGTTAATTTAATTTATGATTAAATTGGTGAACTCTATATATGCATATTATTAAGGCAATACTAAGGAGTAATATGAGCATGCATTAAAGCAATGCACTGGCTTTGCATTACCATAGCTTTGCAGAGTTTATAACTTATCCGATTACCGGGTTAATTTGCAATTGCCTTCGTTTAAGACAGCTCCATTAGTTGCTTGCTTGAATGCACCATTTGATTGCTATGGCAACTTGGCCCAGTCGCCGTAAATGCTCGGCAATCTTGACCATAACTGCGAACAGTTTAGGGCAACTATAAAATGGGTCAATGCCTCTTGCTAGCGCGCACTTCCCGACTCAGCTCATTTACATAAAAAAGCATTACGAAAGCTGAGAGATAGAGAGAAGCCAGCATAGACTGCCACACAAAAGTCATTTTTCGGCAAGTAATAAATATTTATATTTATTTTTGCACATACACAAAGCTATTGTAAGTTGTTCTATATCTCCCCCTCTCACACACTCATTCTCGCTCTCTCTCTCTCTCTCACTCTCCCTCTTGGTTTCTTACTTTTACTATGGTTGCAGTCGTGACCAAAAAAAATTTGCACAAAATTTTACGCACAATAAACTTAACAGCAAAGATTTGACGCCCAATGTCGAAAAAAAAAATCGTTCATGTGTTAGTAATGGGCAAGTTGGAGAAGCTCTTAGCCACATGGACACATATACTCAATTGCACACACAAAAGAATTCACCAAATAGTTAGTTTAAGGCAAAATATGTTTATCTGTGGCAAAGATCATCCAAGCTGTTCCTCAAGAACATAGAACAACAATGCGAGTCTCTCGCTTTCATATTTTCATCTTTTTTTTTTTTTTTCATTTTCGAAAACACAAAAGCCAAAACAACATAAACTCATGAATAGGTAACACAATTTTCAAGTCAAAATGTTTTCTACGAATGTTGCTCATCAGTCACTCAAATAAACACATACACACACACACACACACACACATAAGCATTCAGCCTCACAAACACATTCACACATGTGCATATGTATAGATCATTTGTTAGGCTCGTTTTGGGCTTTGGGCTTTGGGGTTTCTGTGGGTTGGTCGTTTGCCAAGCACATTTGTATTTAATGAAGCCTATTTTTTGGTTTTGTTTCTGCCTCTGCTATGCTAGCAACATGAGCCGCAATTATTACGACCCATTTGTTAGTAAATAATCATCGAAGCTTTGCCACGCAGCTCGTTTCTGTGAGATTTACGAGCAAATAATTTGCGCAATCGCTATTGAGGTAAATAGCAGCTGCATACAGTATATATAATTTATTTATTTATTTTCTTGAGTTTTGACAAACCTTTTGAATCTTAAAGGTAAATTGAAAAAAACTTGTGGCGAACAATGCAAGAATTAAAAGTCATAAGTCAAGTGCTAAATAATTTGTAAATCGATGATTATGAGTAACAAAAAATAAAAGGATTATCTAAAACTGAGGAAGCTATTGAACACATTGACAGCATTTAGCTAGTTAAGCTCTACACATATTCATATTCACAAGTCTGAGTGTGAATAATAGCCAGTTGATACTTTGCTAGTGGCACAACTAAATTTGAAATGCAGGGTAACTGTGGGTCAAGTTTTATGAAACTCAACCATTTTGTAATGTTTGCCATTGCTGGTTGCATTTTGTGCTGCAATGTTGATTAAGCCATTTCAAAAGAGAGCCGTGTTCGATTATACGTTTGGGTTGTACATTCTTAGCTTGCTTTTAGCAAACCTAACCACTTTCCACACACACACAAACAAACACCGTTGCCCGCTGCCTACACACACACACATACACACACACACACACAGATAGACATATTAACCAACTGGAACATATCGTTTTCCATTCACGTAGCATACTTTTATGCGTTTTGTACTGTGGCGCAACATTGTTAACTTCGTGTTATTTTCTGCTTTCGCATTAGCTACACTGAGCGAAACTATATAGCTGTTGCAAGTTGACTAATTGTAGGAAAATGAACAATAATAATTCATTTGCATAGTTTTCACATTTGTTTTATGAAGTGGAAATGCAAATATAAGAGTCGTACTACAATTAATCATATTCACGCTTCAGCAGCTCAATCGACTCATTTTTTTCTCTCAATGTTCTATTTGCCATATGCTGCTGCTGCTCATTTCTGACTGTCAACCCGCCCCACTGATTCGAAGTGACTCAGCGCATTTGTTGGCGCTGTTAATTGAAAATTGTGAATTCAAAATTCTAGTTTGCAGCTGCATAAGCAAACCCAGTTGGTCAACTGCTAAATTGGACATCGCTGCAATTGATTGGACACACAATTGCCCGAGGCAAGCCTGGCGAAATAGTTGCGCTTGAGTTCTACAGCCCAGCTGCCCGGAAAAAATGGTATCGAGACTATATCTAAGAGAGAACTATATAAAAAAAAAGGATTGGAAATTACGACAGATTATGTAATTGTCAAGCCATAATTATATTTGTTGTCTTTAGTCAAGTAAATACTTCAAGGTGCATATTACTTTTAATTACTATACTTAACCATAGAGTAGAACAAATACTTTAAAGTTACAAATTTATTTGATTTACTATGCAACTTAGCTAAATTTTATGGCATTGTAAATCATATGTGTCTGAGAACTCTGCCTATGGCAGTTACATCTCATCTCTCAAAAACTTTAACAATTTCGTTAAATTTATAGTTCATTTGCGCAAACGATTCTGAAACAGCTATTAAATAGTATCTTTGGCTTGCAAATAACCTATTATCGTATAACGTTTGTTATTAAGTAAACTGACCCCACGTGGGTTTGACTGTTGTGCGGTCAGTCTAGACTTTGAAATCTATCCATGAGCAAACAACTCAATGTCTAACAGCAATGGCAACAAAATCAAGATAATCAAACTAAATTACTAAAGTCAAGCTGTGGTCAAGGAACAAGCCACACTCTGACACACACACACACACACACTTGTCGGATGTGGCCTTGTTGCTATGCAACATTAGAACTTATTCGAACAAATCAATCGAACAAAATGCAAGTTTTCAGAGCTAAGTCAGTTAGTCGAGTCAATTGAGTGATATATGCACTTTGAGCTGCTGAAATTAGCAGCTTTATGTCAATTATTGGTATTTATTCAGCTGAGGATTAAGCAGCTTATGCAACGTGCTGCACGTTCACTTTGAGCGCTCCATTCGAGAGTCAAGAGAGCTTGATGAGCTTAGGGGCAAGGCAAGGAATGTGCATCCTCAATAGTGTGGACCCCGAGCAAATAGTAATTGTATTGGGGAAAAAACTGTCAATTGCATAGCACTAGTCACTCATTGACTGAATGTGTGTGTGTGTGTGTGTGTGTGTGTGTGTGTGTGCTGGTTAGACTAGGAAAACAGGTTTGGTAAATCTAGCTACTAATTAACGTGCCTATAAGAGAACTATCGTAATACAAACGTCCACAAAGGTCGCGCTCAGTTTCAGTGGAAATACTATCTGGCACTCAAGTATCATAGCTATATATAAAATTATATATACTCAACAAATGCCGCTTAATCTTGACAATGAATATTATCTTGCTGGTTGCTCGGCTAAGGCAAACAATGACAACAGCGACGTCAGCAGCAAAGTTGTAGTTGCAATGCCGTAACTAGTATGCAAATGATTGCAGTTTCGTTTATTACAAAATTGCATGTTACTTGCACGCACATTAGAAAACAGAATTCAAATGCCTGCGACATGCAATGCAATAGCTCGGCATTTCCACTATATGCATCATATCTTTATCTAGCTAGAAGTTCCATCTCGAGTGCGCTATCCATGTGTAATTGGCTAGGGTCAGTTTGGCAAGCGGTTGCAGTAGGTATTTTATACTCTCACAAACATAATTTAATAAGCCAGCCACACAGTAGAAATGGCATCAAAGACTATAGAAATGCTCAATACTTTGATTTGATCACAGTTCCTTTTTGTTGCTGTTGATATATAAAATATATAAATATAATTATACATATATATGATTACAGATCATACACATATATGTTATTTTTCTAAAAACTTGCTTAGTTCAAGATTGCCTTAACTATCTACATTACTACTTGATAATTAGTGGTCGTTAGTTCCAGTAACTCGTTTCATTAAAATAAAGGTTTCTTCATTGAACAATAAAATGATTTAGAATTGATTGCTTCTAGATAATTGAACTTTAATTACACGGGTTTGTGAATAAATTACATTTTTACTACACTTATTTACTACGACTATGAGAGCTTTAAAATCTTTTATATTATTATTGTATGGAATATCCATTTAGTTGCTGATCTGTTTATATAGTAAATTCTACTGATGTTAAGAGTGTCTGGAACCTTACGCGATGTACTTATATATAATTATATCAGCTCAGATTATACTCGTAAAATTCATTCTGTATGATCAATAAATCTCACTCTCTTTATTCAATCGATTCATCTATTCCTGACAGTAATACATATATACATTCATATATAAATGTTGTTTATTCTGCGAATAGTACTCATCTCTAATCTGCAACAAGCTGTAGTTTTTATCACACGCACACACAGACAGGCACAGTGAAATATTTATGTCTATGCATATTTTACAGAGACATTTGTACTTGACAATAACAACAACAAGAAGAAGAAGTGCGAGAATCACTAAAGCAGGACTCTGACAGAGATTAGCGGCAACAAGGGCAGACGTTGATGATGATGACGTTGACAATCGCTGCAGCAGCCGTTGCAGCTGCAGCAGAGGAGGGGTCAATGGGCAGGCGACTGTGAAAAGGACAAACAGGAGAAACAGCCTCGAGACGCTGGCGCCGTCATCAGCAGCAGCATTAAAACATAAAGTGCATTGCGTCTGGGTCGAGCATGTTTCAGGTTGCGTTTTGGGATTTGGTTTGCAATCGGAATTGGGTTTGTGGCTCCGAGGTTTGGGAGCAGGGTTAGACAAGCAGTGACATGTACATGGCAACACACAGACAGAGGCAGACACATACACATCCACAGCCACAGCCACAGCCATAGAGACAGACACAGACAGCGCAGCGAAAGTGTTGCTGAAATTTGTGTGACAAGCGCAAGACGAAGGCTGCAGTTGCAAGGGACAGACCGGGGGTAGGCTGAGGGCTGCAACATATACGCATACATGCATAAGTCTGGGTATAGCTACGCAGGCAAATCGCTCCGACATCATCAGTCACTTACAGAAGTCAACAGACGGCAGCAGAATACAGCACAACAGAACACAACACAAGGGGAAACAAAGCCTACGAAATGCATTTAGTTGAGAATTTGTATGAAATCTATCAAGTATACGACGAGCCGCATCACGTCTCGCCTTTTCGCTTTACGGCTGAAAAACCCCGCATGCGATCGAAAATCAAGGCGTAACCAACGCACTCAAGCAAAAGCAAAAGTCGAGATGAGAGCAGCACCTTCTTCCACACAGTCATCCGCCTCGTGCTTAGCATTTATTTGCATATGAGCATGAAAGATGGCTCTGTGTGTAGGCAGCAGGGGCGGACATGAAGGAAGTGCGAGTGTTTGTTTGTTTGCGCTTTTGTGTGAGTGTGTAAATATTTAAAGACCTTTATTGCTTTCTTTTCGCTGTGAGCAGCAAGGGAGGAGAAATTCTACGGCAAATTTTAAGCAAATTAAATTCTGATATTTAAGAAGAATATTCTAAGAGGAATTTAAAAGGCCACATTTAATAAAACTTGTTGTATATATTAGATGAATAAACTATAAACTATTATTTTCAATATCTCGAAAGAAATTTATCTCACAATCAATGAACTAGAGCAATAAAATTAGAGTTTGCTTAACTTCTGGCAATTTAAAATCATAATCGTAAATCGTAAATGAACAAAACATATATTTTTCACCTTTTAATTGTCCAATTGAAGACAATAAAGGGACACAAGTCAAATGCATGACAATATCGAAATCAAAGGCAATAAAATAAAATATATGAAATTCATGTGGCTTTTGTCCACTTTTATTCCATATAGATGGAGCTGACTGGACGGGAACAAATAATATTTGTGCAATGGAAAAAAAATATTTATCGAAATTATTTTGCTGCTCGTTTTTCAGTGGCCATACGAATGTCGCCTGCAATTGCAGAAGCTGTGATTTACATAGACCCGCACACAGGGGCAAGCTGGCAGAGCCAATAAAAGAGGGTCATTTAAAAATATTTTATGCCAGAGCACAATTCATTTAGTTGGCGTTCTGCAATTCATCGTTCATTTTTGTTTATTTATAGTTTTGTATATAAACAATAAAATCTAGTAATTAACAGCAGCATGACAGACACAGCACAAAACTATTTAGTTTGTTGTTAACTACATAATGTGAGATGGCCAATGAAACAGCTTTCAAGGTTTTCGAACAAACGTCCAACGAAATTTCGCATTCAGTAACAATTAACAATTAAAAGCCAAAAATAAAATGAACAACAAAAGCAACAAAATATATATCTGAGAAACGCGCTGGGATTGCATTTAACACAGTTTTACAGTTGAGCAAATTGCAATGAGACCCACCGCTGAGTGCGGTGCTGTGGTTACGCTTGGAAGTTTCACATTTCAGTCTGCAGCTTTTTGCTTCTTCTGTTTGCTTTTCTTCTGCTTCTTGTTGTTGTTTTTTTTTCTATTTCTTCTTTTTTTTTAAGCTATAGCCTAGGTCTAGTCATGCTGTCTCAGCGCTTAGTCAGGTTTTGTTTGCTCGCTTGCGATTGTCGTGAGTAATCGTAAACTGATTTAAGTTTTTTTTTCTTTTTTCGTATACCATATAGCTATAAAATATAAAAAATGTTTAAAAACAGGTATACTCAACTCGAGGATTCAAGGTCACAAAAGAAATAATACACTACAATATTTTTATGCATCTTTGTTTATATGCACTTCATTACCTATTTGCTTATAATCACAGTTTCCTGTTTTTTTTTTTTTCGTAAAGTATATATAAATTATTTAATATCTTGAATTTCATGAAACTTTCGTTAAAGTACTAAAAATTTATGTATTTTCATTGAACTTTTTATAGTCTGTGTTTCGCTAGCATTGCTAGAATTTCGCATCTGACACAGGTGGATGCAAGCATAAGCCGCTTTGGCTGCTCAGTTGGGCCAGCTTCAGCACTTGAAAAAGATATCAACTGGAAAAATATAAAGTTTGCACTCAATTGCAAAGCAGTTTTTGGCCTGACTTTGTGGCTTAAAAAGTCATCTGTATTTTGTTCCACTGGGATACGGTTTAATTTCAATTCAAAATGCTTCTTGATTATTTAAATGAAATCACGGTGGATGGCTCCCGAATTTTTATACACATATTTGCATGCATGTCATATGGACCTCTACGTAGCAATAAAAAAATGTTTCAGACAACCTTTTTAAATAGTATGCAAATAAGACGGGAAGCCCTGTGGAAAAAGTGCGTTGCACAGCCGAATGAAAATCGGCTACATATGCCTGTTTATATGCAAATATTACTTTTACATATGTACGCAAACATTTGGCAATTACTCGGCGATGTCATTGTTGTTGTTGCCGCTGTGGTTGCTGCCTGCGGCTGCGTCAGTTGTTTGTCTATTTGCAGTTACAAATTCGCTGTGAAGAGGGCGAAAAAAGTTCACTTGAAATTTTTTTGGAAATTTTCAATTTAAATTGCGATTAAATTTTGCACGCCCCAGTGCAAAAGTCGCGTCTATCGTGCTGCATATTTACAGATATATGTACATGTATATATATATGTATTTATTGATATCGCGCATCAAGTGCAGACTTCTGTGAAGTGTGTGTCAAATCCCATCTAGACTCTGTCCTCAGTTCTCCCCCACGTTTCGCCTCGACCGCTATTTGTCATGCAAATTTATTTTCGATTACTTGTTACCAAAGATTTGCTTCAGATTATGCAAATGTGTCAAACGTTAGACTTACTCTCACATTCAGTTCCCCCATGCTCACGCACAGTCTCACGCGAACTGAGGTGGTGGGCGTGGTACTTTGCTGCCTTACAAGTGGCTTATTACTCTTAGTGGTTGTCCTTGTCGAATAAATGCAAAAACTTTGCATATTTTCATGCAAACGAATTTCATTTTTTCTTCTTAGGCATAAAAAAATATGACTTGGAAATCTATTTTCGCATTCACTGATTGTTTATCGCTCAAGCTATTGATTCCGCATTGATTCGGGTGTGAGTCGTTCTTTCTATTCCCACTTCACACATTCACACACAGTCTTTAGACTGTAATAAACATTTGCATAATTTGGGCAGCAGCCGTTCCGTATATAGTCTACATTATTTAGAATTATAAAACTTTAATACGAATGAAATTGCTTTTTATTAATGTTTATTAGAGACCACATCAAGGAATAGTGATATATAAATTGTTTTCAAGAATTTTAATCACTTTATTTATGATTTCAATTTAGAAAACGAAATATTTGTAGAGAATATTTCAAATGGAAATTAAGTCCGCTTGAATGAGTGATAAGTTAAAACAAATATTATCAATTCAGGTGACATTTTTGGGAAAAGATAAATTAAATAAAAAATAAAAATAATATCATATATAAATTACAATGCAATTACTATGGTAATATAATTTTCCGTCCTACATTGTTATGCAATTAAAACATATAAGAATTAAATCAAATGAATAAATTTAATATGTGTATGTACATCATTGCAGAAATTGCGTAAAATGTAATTTGGTCTTTTGGGTCTGCTTCAATAAAAAAACGCTTTAACTTTTTTTCCAGTTATTTTTGTTTTATTTTATGTTTGGTTGACTATTTTTATTGGCGGTTACCTTTGGACGCTGTCATTTTTATACATTTTATGTGTGGTCTTTTTAATTGAATAATTACACATATATATGTATATACCCACAGATACGCATGAATTCGTTAAAATCATTCCGTGCTCTGTTTTTTTAAATACATATATATTTTATTTCGTTTTGTGGGTTAACTCTGCTTGCATGGCTTGTAAATCAATTGCCTTTGCCAGGACAGTCGTATTGCAATAAATAAAACGAATGATCCAAATGCTGAATCGCCTTCACAAAACTCAATAAAAATCATTTACCGGCAAATGTGTTGACAGCCCTTGCCAATTGCTATCAATGTGGATAAAAAAGGAAATGTCGAATTTCGATACGCAATACAATTACGAAAATCAATGTATATATACATTTAAATATATTTTAGTTGCATTGCATTAATTGCTACTCAAAAGCTTGTGCAAGTGCTAAATGCCAAATGAATTTTATTGCCATTGGCTCACTGGCACACGATGAATACACTCAAATAGTCAACACGAATGAATGTGCACGTGAACAGTCACGAACTAATTAAAATTTTTGGTACTTCAATTAGCTGCTGACAATTATCCAAATTATTTCAATTTGACACTAAAATTTAGTTTAATAATTGAAAATAAATTGCGCGAAAGTTTTTTATTATTCATCACATGATTTTTAAACAATGTCTGCATTTAATGTTCTATTTATGCTCCTGTCGAAAATGATTTACATTTTAATATCAAATATAAATTGAGCAGTCTGTTAACAACATTTGAAACAAAGATCAGCTTAATTATGATAACATATATGCAAAACGTTTCCATTGAAAATTACACAAAAGTAAGTAAAAATAAAAATGAAATTAATATCTATCGAATATACATATATAATGTTCTCTTTTAATTTCATTTTCTTTTTTTTATGCAATGGCACAAAAAACAGCTAACAGTGTAAATTAAAGTGCATTTACGCAATGTTGACTTTGAGTTTTTTTCCTTACAACGGATGTACAAATTACTATGTAAATAATGCACATTAAAAAGTATCGATACATCGTATAATCAACAGAAATTTCACATCAGAGTGACTTGTAAGATGCAAAGTCGGTTCGTTATACTTACGTGCCGCAATGACACAATATTGCTGCGATAAATTAAAATAAAAATTCATAGCTAACAAAAGGCAAACATTTGGCTTTCATTATTATTATTATTAGAATACTTTTTTTAACATTCTTATCGGGCTATAATGCCTAACGTTATATTAAGTGACTCAGTCAAAGTTGTGAGCATTTTTCTGCAATTCATGTGAAATAATTAAATGAGACGATCCACGGCACACTGGCCACAGGCCTTGGTCAAAAAGAAGGCGAAGAGGCCAAAAGAAGAAAATTAGGCGACTAATAAATATTCTATTAATTGCTTTCAGCTCAGGTGGTTTATATGTATGAGGTAAAAAATTGTTTTAAAATTGAAAAAAAAAAAAAAAACAAAATGTTTATTAGTAAAGAGAATAAAATTTAATATATTTATCTCCATTAATTATATATGTCTGTATATCTTTATATATTATATTTATTTTGTTTAAATGAATGAAACTCAATAGCTGTTATTCAAAGGCCAAGAATCAATAAAAAAAAAAATAATAATAATAATAATGATGTGTGAGAAAACATGTTTTGTAGAGTATAGGTAATGGAATCTCATTTCCTTTCTTGATTTGCAAAAATATATTACTTGAATATGATTAAGTGGGCTGCCTCAATGAAATATTATAATGCTATTTGCCTTCTTCACGCCTCAATGTATGCGGAATGTACTTAACACACATTGAACTGCACAAATGCCGCATAATCGTTACGTAATTTATTAATTAAATTAGTCTGAAGTAATGCGACTCTAACGGTGCTTAAGTATGCGTTCTTTAATTTTGACCCTTTGTGCTTTTTGGGGTGCGTAAAAAATGTTTCTCGTTTTTGCCTTTTTGAAATACCATAAGCGAGCATAATGCAAAGGGGCCAAAAGAGCAGCCAGCATTGGGCCAACTTGTGGTTTGCGGTTTCAATTGCGCCAAGTAATGTGGTTGCCGCAACTGTTGTTCGCATTGTTGTTGTAATTATTAATGTTATTGTTGTTGCTGTTGTCATAGTAGTTGCTCTCATTGTTGCGGTTTGTGTGTAAACCGAAAAGGTTAAGTGGCATACTTAAAGCAACGAATTAAATCATTATAAATCACTCCGAGACAAGCGAAGACATAGATAAAAAAAAGCAAGACCAGGCCTCGGCCTTTGCTTCGAGTTCAAGGACTGTCAACGACCTACGAAGAGTGTTTAATACATATGAATATATAAAAATATATATTTTAATCGAGCTGAAGTACTTTTTCATACTAAAGCATTTTTTTTCATTCAATTATAACTGAGAAGTTTCTCTGTAGCGTTCAATAATGACATTGTGACCTAGTCACAATACCCTTCGCAGAGCAACTAATCGTCGTGCACACGCAGTCGCATGAATAGCAGTAACAGGCTTATTAAAAACAACAACAAAACTGAGCAGAGGCGTATATAGAAGCAAAGAGAAACAAGTTATTATGCTTGCAGTATACCAACTTGAATATACCCTATACATAGTAGTCACAAGGGTATTGTACATTTACAATCAATGCCAGTTTAATAATAAATCTGACATCGTAAAGAAATATTGTTTAATTTATTCTGACGATTGGCAAGTATATATAGGCAGAGAGAAAAATCCCTTCCGATTACAGGGTATATACAATGCCATCACTGGTCAGATAACTTAAGAAGCAACAACCTAAGCATTGTTGTTAAATGTCTTCGTCTTCAGCTTTGAATTCGAGTTTGAGTTCGACTGCGACTGCGAGTGAGGCATCGAAGTTAGTTTCAGCTTCTGCTTCAGCTTCGGCTGAGTTTGCATTTTAAAGCCGTTGCTGTTGACCTTGAGCTGCATAAATCGAATTGGAGCAGGTCGTTGACGAAGCTCTTGTTCTTGTTGTTGTTGTTGTTGTTGTCTTTGTTGTTATTGTTGTAATGCTGTGCATTAACATTTTGCGGTTGATATCATCCTTGAGTTTGCGTTGTTATTTCGCAAGGTCTGCAGCCCTTTTACAACTACAAAAATTTATTGTGGTTTGTGCTTTGCGGTCTCTTACCTGTTCTTAAATATGCAGCTGCTTGGCGCTGGCTTTTGTTGTTGCAAGCTGAAATGTTGCACACAATATGTAAACAAAATACTTGTGTTGCTGTTGCCGAGTAACTTTGGCGCGTTTTGTGTTTGCAAAGTCAACAATCGCAAAGAACACGTTTGCTTTTAGTTAACCTGTTTTGGCAATGGCCAAAGCTTGCGATTGAGCAAAAGATTGAGACAGACACACACACACACACGCACACATTTACACACACAGTGGAGTGTAGCGACACTAATACACTCAAACAAACTAGACAAACTTAGCGCATGCGAAATATGAGCGTTGCTTATGTTATTGTTGTTGCTGCTGTTACTATTGCTGTTTTTTTTTTTTTTAATCTTTTACTCGCGAAATTAGCCAACAGCATAAGCCAAAGATTGAGCCACAATGAGGCAAAGCAACAACTAATATCGGTGGGCACTATAATTACTTAGCTTGACTCATTCACTTACTGACCAATTAACGCGTTCTTATTGCTTTTAGTTTGCACCTGCCGTAAATCAAAGTCGATCGTCGATCGGCGATCCGATTTGAATTGATTTGATTTTCTTATAAGCCGACTATATAATACGAGTTCTCGTTGCCAGAAACGTTTCCGCGTGTTGTTACCAGAGCCAGCGACGAATGAAAACTGAATATCAAACTGAACGCTGATTTGCGCTGACAGATCCGACAGTTTGACTAGAGCAGCAGCGCGAAGTCAACATCGGCATCGGCATCGACATCGGCGTCGGCGTCGGCGTCGGCGTCGTTGAGTTAACAAAGTTGTCTAAGCGCTCCGTTCAAAAGATCAAATAGTAAGTGGTCTGCCTTCTGCATCAGCTGAACAGTTGCTCACTCGCTCTTGGCAACAACTACTTTATTCTCCGGGTGTGCGTCGTGACTAAACCAGCTGTTGGAGTGCTTTTCGAAGAGAGATGGAGCGAGAGAAGGAGAGAGAGATGGCGAGCGTAAAGCTTGCTTAGCTTTGATCATTTAAGCAAGCTTATGGCTCAGCTTAGCTCTAAGCATGGTTGTGATCTTCGCTGAATGATTATATGTGGAAAATGGATATTCAAATTTAGAATTCTTTTTTTTTTAATTAAATAATTATTGGATACATTCGTAATACCTTTTAAAAAACATAATCTGAACAGAAATGAATTATGATTTACTCAATTAGATGTTTTTATATACTTGAAATTCGGTTGAAACTCTTTGTAATTTGAATGGTATTGTATTTTGTAATTGATAATGTTATTATATAAGCTTAGTGTTCATTGTTCAGCAGTCTTGTGTCTTCAAGGATGTTCAATAACTGTTCAAGTTTTTCTTATTTTACCCTTTTGTCCGTTATACAATGCAACTCATCCCATACAGAGCAGAGCAGCGTAGCTAACACATTACTTTATGTATTCAGTATACTTGAAGAATTAGACAACCCGGGCATCAGCTTAAGTTATCTATTGTAGCTGCAGTAAGTAGCACTGACAACACTCTATGCCATTTGTATGGCAGCTTTGGTCAGCTCTGTTTCGAGTCCTTGGCAAGACGATGCCGTGTCACAGTCAGGCAACCTTTCACTGATACCACCGCCGCCCACGCGGTGGCACACGACCCCACGTTGAATGTCGCTTTTGTCATTGTCAAGAGTTGGCAGCCTTTTCAGGTTCTCAGGTATTCAGTAATAGCCTGGCTACGCTATCTTGGCACCTACTTGCCCCATGCACCTACAACCCACATGCCGCCTGTTGCCCGCCCTTGCTGGCTGGCCAGGTCGAGTCACAATCATCTGACATGTGCACGTCTTTTGCTTTGGATTTGAGAAATGCTAAAATGAATTGCCGCTTTTGAAAAGATTTCTTGCAGCTGCTTCTTCTGGCTGGATTCCTGCATTGCTGTTTTGCAGCTTTGCTGCTGTCTCATGCCGCAGCAGCTAGTACCTTGGTGTTCGCTTGTGTAACAAGTTACACGTGCATGTTTTCAACAATGTCGCCATTTCAGTTTCAGTTTCCGTTTCCGTTTGACGTCCTATGAATGCACCATGCAAAACATTGAGCTTTCAGCTTCGCAATGCTTTTGTTGCATGCCTCCTCCTCGGCAATAGCAATGTTGCAGATAAATTTCACACACACACAAACACACACATTCACAGCTTGAGCTGCTTAAGTGTCTACAAAATATTTGTGCATCGTTTTAACCTAGATACGCTCATGCAAGCAAGGAAGCAACGTCTTCACGCTTCTGGCTCGCCCCTTGTTCTCTCTTGCTCTAATAGCTGGCATTTTTCGCAAGCCGAGATTCCCGAGTTGCCGCTAATGAAGTACAGGGCATGCATTGAGAATGTCTTGATTAAATGATATGACAATAAGCCTCAATCCCAATGCAGCACCCAAGACAATTGGCATTGTTTTCGGAACTTTATTGTGCTGTAGCTGTTGCTGCTCTTTAAGAACCAAAGTCTTAGATATATTTCTGGTGCATTTATCTTGTGTCCACTTTTGAGTGCAATTTTCAGAAATAAATTTTACCCAGCGGTGCAATTTTCGTGCTAACAAATTTATGTGCTCAACAATTGATTTTCCAGTTCAATTTCGAATGCTGCAACGAATACAGCTCCGGACCGAACGCAAACGAACCGCAAGGTGCAAACTGTAAAAATAATGCCCGGAAAAATGAAGAGACGTCGAACGAATGGCTGGATGACTGCCTGACTGCCTGACTGGATGGCTGGATGGCTGACTGGCTGGCAAGGCGTCGCGGACCAAACACTGCGCCACTTCATAAAATATGAAATTAGATTTGCAAGTACAGCAGCAGGACAACGAGCCAGTGGTAAAAAGGATGTGCATACATATAGCTTGTAGCAGGATTAAAAAAAAAAGGGAAAGAGACGAAACAAAAAAAAAGGAAGTAGAAATCCAATCATCAGAGAGTGAGTGAAGTCAAATGGTCATGCCAGTGAGGCAGCCAAGCGACCAACGTTGACTCAAATGGCTTGACATTCGATCAAAAGTTCGACGGAAACAGCAGCTAAAAGCAGGTTAAGGCAGCTGAATAAGCCAGGCTGGTAAGAATATACGCTTTTACAGCAATCAATACATAACAAATGTAAATATATTGCAATAATCGTTATGTATGAAGAAGTCAATTATTTTAAAGATTTTCATGTATTTCACGATAAAAAGGTACCATTGGATAAATGTTGTTTATTGTACGAATAAATAAAAATAAGTGCAGAATTTAAAAGCTTTCACTTCTTTAGAATAATTGAAATAATAATAATAATAATATGTATGAAAGTTATACAACACAATGAGATAAAAAAGAAAATATTTCAAGGTTGCTCGTAAATGTAGAAATGCTAATAATAAAAATTGTAAATATTTAATATATAATATAAATTAATTTTATTCACAAATAACAGTTTAAGGTTCTCTTCGTCAAAGTCAATTACCATTTGTTTTTCGTCTACTTATATTGTCAGCCTCTTTGGTCTCACTCCCATTTATCAAATTTTCATTGAACTTGCAGCATATGTTATACAATCCAGCTTTCAATATGAGTCCAGGGTTCGGTTTGTCGTCAATGCCCAGCATTTGCAATGATTTGTAGCGCATTTGGCAGAGCTAGAGTAGGAAACAGGATGAGAAGCGGTTTTAGCAGCAGGACCACGACACACAAATACCAAGCGCAATGCGCGGCTAATGCCGCTTAATAGTTTTAACATTTTTTGCAGCGCTCTTTGGTCTTTGTCCAGAACGAGAACCGTGGATAAAGAGAGAGGGAGAGAGGGGCGGGCGAACCGGAGCTGGCAGGATATGCTGACTTAACTGATTCGCTTCTTTTTTGCTATTTCTCACTTTAAAATCGAGCTCTATGTTCAATAGCTGGAAAATGTAAATCCCATTGAGTTGGTTCGCTTTTATTTTACGGTTTTTCTTACTCCGTTTCTCTTTCTTTTTGCTGCTAATGCAACAAAGGGCGTGGCTATGACTGTGGCTATGGCTGAGGTTGAGGTTGAGGCTTGTGCCTGGGTTCGCCGCAGTTCGCCTCGCTTTGGCTGCAATTGGGTTCGCAATGTCTTCATTGCTTTGATTTTCAATTCGATTGCATTTAAGTCGAGACCTGGCATAAGCTGAGCGTGTCGAATAAAGAATTTATTATGCCTGTCCGGACTTTTGTCTATTTTTGGTCGATTTATATAGACAATTTATGACGATGATTTATGAGTGCAGCGCCTTTGTGGCAACATCAACGGAGTGCCACAAACGTAATTTGTGCTTCTATGAAAAGATATATATATATATAAGTAAATATGTATGTATATATGCATCTGTGCATGCATATGAATAATAACTAGGTAGAAGGAAAACAGCTTTGACGCATGATAATTTTGTAGGGCATTCGAAAGAACATTGGCTACGACAAACAAAGAGACCGCTACGGAATTATGTCTTAATACTAGCAGCTGACAAGAAAATATATAAATATATCTATGACAAGTGTATGTAGAGAATAGAACATTTGAATTTGCATGCCATTTTCAATGCCTTTGTTTAGGGGAGAGTATTCGTGCTTCGTTTGTGCTCTTGAATTGTTATTGTGCTTATTGGTTGGGCAGCAGCCACAAAGTTGACACCTCAGACAGCTACCTGCTCAAGCCCCACAAGTACATAACACAGTGACAACGACAACGTGAACAACAACAACTTTGTCTGACAACAATCAATCAATATTTATGTCCTCAGGCGTTTAGCAGCAGCTAGTCGTCTTACTTGTGTGTGGCTGCACGTGTGTGGGTGTCCCTCTCTCTCTCTCTCTCTCTGTCGCTCTCTCACTCACTGCTTGTGGGTGTCTCCCTACTTATGTAAATCGTGTGTGCATATGTATGTGTTTTGACGCAGATGTGTTTTGCTCTTGTTATTGTTGCCAGAGCGCTTTGACAGCGCCCTAATGATAATGACAAGCGCAATAATACTCAAAGGCAGTCTCCAACCTCCAACCTCCAACCACCAACCACCAGCCAAGTGGCAACCGCCTCATCACCACACGCCCAGGTCGAGGTACTATCCCGTGGAGGTAGTGCGAACTTTACAGATTTATGTTTATCCGCTCAAGTGCGCACGCTTCATAGCTGTCGCAGTAGCTGTGGCTCTACATGCGACTGTATTTGTAGTCATGTCTCAGTCAGTCGCTGTTGATTGATGTCTTGGCTAAGTTAATTACGTGACTCAAAAAGCGGCCAACTTTGTATAAGGACTTGAAAAACTTTGCAGCTCATTGCTGAGATCCGCAATTAATTGATTATTTTTGTTTTTGCAGCGAATGGCAAACAAAGCAGTTGACTGCGAAATAATAATAATAATACTAAGACTAAGAATAATACAAATCATCATCTGAGGTGCTGCCAACATAATGATTATTATAATGATATTGTTGTCAGACAGGCGTTGGCAGAGATTACACATTAAATAAATCATCAGAGGCGCTTCACGGGATGTGCTCGGCTAACACTTCACAACACTTGAAGTTCTCAGTTGAGATTTATTGTAAATAAGCATGATTATCATAGCATCACGTAGACGCGCCATGTTCAACTTGACTGGCAGCAGCGGCAATAGCGCAGGCAAAGCACGCGGCCAGCTCGAGACCGGGATAACAAAAGGCGGCCTAATCAGGCTTTGAAATAGGCCAACACTCGGCTCAGGCTAATAGACTGTATTTCTATATGCGAGCCACGATTGTCTATTCGCAATATATATCACTTCCATGAACTTGGGACCGGATGAAATAAAAGAAGCACATCTATAAAGTGTAAAAGGCAAAAATTTATACTCATATGTATACATATATGAAATATTTCAAGGGACTTTTAATGTTGAAATAAATATTTGTTCTAAAATTAAATGAAACTAATATCAAATATTATTTACTTTTTGTCAAACCTTATTATTAATGCTTTACATTAATTTTAATTATTTTTTATTAAAGCTTTAAATTAATAAAATGTAATTGGCACAATCTATATTTTTATATTATTCACTGACTGACTTTATTTAATGTATATTAAATTTTTTATTTCTAATTATTTTTACTATAAATATGCAATTAAAGCGATTTAGAACAATTTTGTTTATTCTCCAAATAAATTTATGTAATTAATTTTGATAAAAATATACGTATAAATAAATTACTTTAATTAGGATTTTGTATCGCGCTAAACTTTTCTCATTCGTTTTCTGTGACTACTTAAAGCAGAATACAAAGAATGTTAGAAATTGTTATATTATTGATTTGTTTAATCAATGTTTAATAATCCAATTAGTAACTCGTTCAAGCAACGTAATCTACACAAATTAAAATTTCATATTAATGTCTAAAATGATTTTCAGTCGAGTGGCATTTTGATGGCTGTCTCGAGTTGCGTCGCAATTACTGAAATTGTTTGTATTTCTAATTTGTATATTTAAGTGATTAATTAAATAAACTGGCACAATTAAAGAGCATACAGCGATATACGGCACATGCAAACAAAATTTAAGCTGTAAGCAAAAGGAAATCAAATAAAATTATGGGCGAATTACTTAATTTTAAAAAGTTGCTTTCATTGGACGACTTAAGGGTTGCTGTCGCAGTGGCTGGCTCTCAAAGTCAAAATGTTTTAACCTTTTAAGCGCAACTGTAATGCGACTAAAGCTTCACACGCTGAATGGTCTGAAGTGTAGTGGAAAGAGACGGAGCAGCTCCGCAACTCCTGGTCTGGCTTCGTGTGGTACCAAGGACGCGCCACTGTGGCAGTTGCGAGTCCTGAATCTGATGCGGCTGCTGCTGCTGCTGATGCTGATGTGTTGGCAACACATTGAGGTTACGCGAAGCGAAAGAAACTGCACAGACAGGCAAACAGTCAGGCTGGCAGACAGTCGCACAGACCGACATTTAACAGACAGACAGTCAGATAGACAATTGAAAATGTACATGCTAAGATATGAGTTCTTTGTGAGTATGTGCGGCTGTGTGTGAGTGCAACTCATGAAGGATTCTGGTTGGTCTGCGTTGGTCTGGCATCACAGATATGTCTCAGATATGGCATGAATATGTGGCTCAGATACGCCAGATTCCATTTGTCAGTTACGCGGGTCACTCAGCAAATGTGTATGTATGTGAAAGCCAGCCTGAGATGAAAAGCCGTGTTGCGCCATTCATTGCAATACTTGAGCCAAACGGCGAAAAGACAAAAGCATTCCAAGTGCCGCATTCAGATCTTAAAGTGAGTAAGTGAATTGCTCGCATAACCAAACTATGATTAAGCTATCTCCGTCATACAATTAAAGCGCTTTCAATGAGTTAACAACAAACGTTTTAAAGTGTATAACAATGGAATTAAGAATTGAATGAAAGGGTTAATTAGGCTAATGCACAATCAAATATTACAGTCAAAAAAAAAATAGTTTTTTCAGAGACTCCCCTCAAAAAAGAGAAAAATATTCTTAAAGACATTTTCCAAACAAGGAACAACAATAGATTGAATTAAAAACAAAAATAATAATAATACAAATAATATATTTGCGCATATATAAAACAGTAATAATGCTGCAATTATTAACGCAGGCAGAAATATGAAAGTACATTTACCAGAATAATAGAGAATCGTTGATGGCCAACCATTTGGGTTGTAAAGTCGGTGATTACATTTTATTGACATTTTTCTAGGGAGCCGTCAGGGCGGCAAATGTGGCATTAAAGTTGTGTTTACTGTAGATGAGAGACTGAGTCGTGTCGTGGCCAAATTACGCAGAATATTAGCCCCATTTTTGAGGCCGCTGTCTGGCAAGTGGGCCAAAACGGGTCGTTGGGTCCGCATTTCACCCGCGTGGGCTGACCTCGATGAACTTTAAAGTGATGTTGCACAGCCATAACTGAAAAAAAAAACACACTGCTCATAGCACCACTCAAACTTGACCTACTCCAGCAGTTCTTACCTGTGGTCTAGGCTCTATCTGTTGCGAGTTCAGTCAGCGTTTGATGTAGGGCGTGGCACACAGTTGTAGGCGCTGTTTTCCGCTTTTGTTTCCAAATGGCATTCATAATTTTTATGTACTTTCATTTTTACCGTAGCTTTTCGCTTTCTCAACTTAATCTGCCACGTTTTGACGTGCCTCGTGTCTGTCGCCGAACCACATTGCGTATACTTAATGATATTTCTTTCAGACATATTTGCAATTTGGCGGCAAACCGCAAAATATTTTGTATTGCCCACCAACAGGAACAGAACTAGGAGTGCTTTGGCGTGGGCGAGGCGTAGAGGAGTGATTTCGTTTGGTCGGGCTCTAGGTTTTGCCGGTTCAATTTAAAAAGTTTCCCTTTTAGCTACCGCGCGCTGCAGTTAAAACCCGCTAGCAACAAAAACTAATTACAATCTCAAGTTGTTTTTTCAACACTCAAAGCTGGCAGACAGCCCCCACAGAGCCAGTACTACTACCTTGAACCCAAACTACGCTCAGTGGGCGTGGCAAAATTATATTAAAAAAAAAGCGCGCAGAAACGCAGTCTGCGAGCAAGTTTAATTTTAGTTTCCCAACTATTTTCTCAGCCGCATCGCGTGGATGTTGTTGTCGCTGTTGTTGTTGTTGTTGTTGTTGTTGTTTTTTGTCTTCATTTTGCAGTTGGCACTTTGTGCGCAAATTTATTATTGTTGATGGCACTGCAGTTTCATTTGCAACTACCCTCGAAGCGCTCCACTCTTTTTGCAGCCTCTTCATCTCACTCAAGCTGCTCTAGTCGCTCTGCATCTCCGCATCGTCGCTGCCGTCTTCTGTCTATGCAAGTGTTTTGCTCTTTGTTCAAATTGCACCTCTGTGATTATGGCCACTTGGCAGCGTGATCCTTGTCGTCGTTGTCCTTGCAACCATTTAATGTGCAGCAGTGCTCTGGGAACGCTCGTTGGCTCTGATGGCTGGGTTTGGCATTGCTCTAATGATGTTAGCCTGAGATGCACTTGACAACACCTTGACATTATTCATTAGGATTTCAATTGGCGACAAGCAACACGCACTTGGACAGAACTATTACCAACTATTGTTCCTCCAGCATCCTCCGCAGCTGCTCGAGGGCTACTGCTGCCTAATCTCTATCATCAAACTTGATAAGCGTTCGGCCCTTGGCATGGGTTTTCGTCTATGCGTCCCGCTGTGCTCGGCTGGATATCTGGCCCTGGTATTCAGCTATTTCTCATCTATTGGTATGAAATTTCAGTTGCCGCTGCGTCATTATTCAAAATGTCAATGTCATTTCGTTTCGGTTTTCTTTTTTCGGGTCTCGTTTTTGTCGCTGAGATCTCAACTTCCAGCTCTGACAGCTGCTGATTGTTGTTAGCCCGCCTAGTTGAACCATCTCGCAATCTCACTCCCAAAGACTCTCTAGGATTTGCTGACAGATTATGGCACCCAGCTCACCCACGTTGACAAACTGTCGTCGCCTTTATGTAGCAAACTTAAGTTCAAATTTTAAATATGTACATGTCAAATATTAAAGACACCTCACACAATCAAATAATATAAATAAACAAAGCATCTTGGCTTTTATAAATTTTGCTGCTTTTCCAGCAGGTTTTCTGACTTTGAGAGTTGATTTGCTGCATTTGAGTGAGTTGATTAATTTTGTCGTTTTTATAGCTGTTAATGATCTTTCTATGTTATTTATTGATATTAGTATATTCTCTAATATCATATATAAACTTAAATTAATGTATATTCCAATATTATTAAATAAATTATTTGAACTTCCATTTGGTTTGCAACTGATGAACGTTTGCTTCTACTCCAACGCACTAAAACAGTAAGCACACCAGTTGTTCAAATTGAATATAACTCTTTAATAAAAAAGAGCAAAATAAAAAAACAAATAACTAAAAATTCAAATAACAAATTCTAACATTCAGTCGCGCACCATAAGCCGAAGCAATAATAAAATGTATTCATTTCCACAAATTTTGTATTTATTTTGCAGTTCTATCTGCATAAATTAATGTATTTTTTATATTCTAAATAAAAAAGCAACAAAATTATATTTTTACAATAATTGAAAATTCTTTTCAAAAGTAGTTTTATTTTTATTAACTCAACTCTAGTTAAATCCATATCCGATATGCTGGTTTTAGTCAGTGTATTTAAGTTTCGTGAAGTATTTTAGAATTATTTTCAAATGCTGTTTACAATAATCATTTTTAGGCCTCTCTATTTACCAATAACCGCAATGGCCATCAATTTATTTAACAAATGACAAACACTTTACAAATCAAACAACAATAACTAATAGATGTTTGTTTGTAATTTTGTTGGCCATTTATTGTTCTTTGCTTTTCCTGTTTTTGTTGCTGTTATTGGTTGCTGTTGTTGTCAAGTTATTTAGTACAAATGGGTTTGGCTCTTATCTCCGCCACAGACAGGCCGTAGTTACGGCCTGAAACTGACTTTATCATAAACCCAACAGACAGCCAGCTAATGCACTTCGTACAAAACGCGATATATTTTTTGTGTGTATGTGTGTTTGTGGCAAGGCATTATAATAACCGATTTGCGTGCTTAACGCATATAAGTCCTGGATCTGGCCATCTATTGTTGCGGTTCTTGCTTTCAATACAGTTGGAAATTATATACATATATATATATATATATATATATTATGTATATATATTCATGTGTATGAACGTAGCGTAATGAAAAATGTGATTATCATTTATTAAGTCGTTAACTTGACTGTTTTGCCATGGCTAATGCATTTGTTGGTCCCTTTGTTGGCCATTGTTTGGTTTTCCACTCCAACAAAAAACCACCAAAGAAAATTAGCCAAATATGAATAATGAAAAAAAAATATACATAAATTGCTTAGAAAATGAACGCCATATTGTTTGATTATTATGGCTGCAGCATACAGAGAAAATCCTTTTAATAACCAGGCTAAATGTATTATAAGCAAACGGACAACCACAATATTGATATTAATATGTATAAATTTGTATGTAAATGCCACTCATCAGTACGCACTTCATTTACATCGATTATGTATGAATTAGCAACTTAATTGCCCAAATAAATCTACTCAAGCCCGCAGTTCAATCGATTGAACAGCAGCGGGGCAACTGCTTTGTCAAAACAATCACTCAACTGCCGAGCAAGTCAAATTGAAAACAAGAATCCCAATTGGCGAGTAAATGTTCCGAGCAAAAAGCAATTGTCGTGCTCCCAGTGGGCGCTCTTTTCGGCTGCAGCCTGGTGGAATGTGGATATCATGTTGCGGTTGCAATTGGCATTGCCCGCCGTACTATTAACCGTTCAAATGTTCGGCTGTCAATTGCGCAATGATTTCAAATGACGCGCGCCATGCTGTGACCAGACGAAATACATACATACACAAACAGAGAAGAGAGAGAGAGAGAGAGAGAGAGAGAGATTATAAAGAGAGATAGTGAGAGTGCTTAAGCAGACATTCAACCGAATCTGAATGACTGGAATTACACGCAAAAAGCGAGTTAAATGGACTTTGGCCTGGATTGGACACTGCAAAAGCTCAGAGCCGATCTCTATCTCTTGGCTCTATAGTTGCAATAGCTTTGACAGATTTGTGAGAGCATGTCTGGAAAAGAGATTGAAAGCAATTTCTACTGGCAATTCGCAGTCAACCAAACAAAGGAAAATTCAAAATGTGTCTTTTTTTTTGAGACATTCAATTCTTATATTTATATATAAATTAAATTTTAAATTATGTTTTTTATTTGTCATTTTTGCATCAAGAAACTATGAAATCTCCAAAAGCAAGTGTGAAACTCTGTTTATATGGCTTGCTTAAATAATGTATTTCGAGAATCCTCGCCATTATACACTAACAATTCGCCTATTTTATTATTGCTATCTGTGCAATGGAGTGAACGTTGCTTTTTATGGGCTGTGCTAGGCCTTCACAATTTCAACAGCTACATCCATAGCTGTGGGCCGCATTGATGTCAGCTGCATACCATTTATGAAATGAGCTATAAAGTGGAGCTGGGCCGTTTGCAGTCTCGCTGCTCGAAATTGGCTCAGCCAACTGCAGTTTAACCCAAGTATGCACTCAATTGCAGCGAGTGTGTGTGGGTGTGTGTTGTCTCTGCATGCATAAGTAGCCATTTAGTGTTGTTATACTTATTATATATATACAAACATACAAGAGAGAGAAGGAATAACCAACCGCCCAGACGGCGACTGTCAACTGTCGTTGCTATCGTTAGGCCCATTTTGAGCAGTCTACCTAAGTGCCAGGTTGTCTACGCCAACACATATGTATACACCGACACACCCATACACCCACACACACACACACAGAGGCAGAGCACAACAAGCACAACACAACATCAACGTCAGCTGGGACAATTTCCATTTTTGTGTGCAGCTCATAAACCTTCAACTTTAGCAAGAGAACAGCAAGGACATGTGCAGGTGTCTACGGCTACGTTTATGCCAACTCCGACGTCGACGTCAACGTTGACTTCACCGACTAGATATTTTTATGTGAATTTATGTTTTTGATTAGTGCAGCCTCTGACTTATGCATGCATTTCAGCTTTGACTTTCATTTGCGCTGCCTTTAATAAATTTAACACAGTGTCAGCAGGCGGCATTTTCAGCAATTCCAAATTACAGAATCCGCAAGAGTTCAACTCTTGTCTGAATCACACTTTGGTTTGTAAAATGTAGCTTAATATTGGAATTTCTAGTATTTCATTTATTTATTTCATAACTTTTTTCATTTCCTTTCATATTTATTGAAGTTAGCATTTAAATTTTTATATTTCTCTATATGATTTATTTATGTTTTTATATTCTTCAATCCTTAATATATTATATATTTTGTCTACTATATATATTTTATATTCCAGTAAATTAATTTTTAATGATTTTCGTAGCTTCTAGCTAGTTTTCAACTTATTATTTATAATTAATCATGATAACTATTATGTTATTATTATGATTAGTGTATTTGCAATAGTTTTAACGAAATAATAGAATATTTATATTTGATAATTCATATAAAATCAAGTAGATATCTACAATATCTTCTTCTTCATTTTCAATGAGATTTCATTTAATGGAACTGCCTTGCTGTCGCACTTTAGTGGCATCATAACAGCAAGTTGTAACCCTCCCGGCTCTATTTTATTTATGCGCTCGTAAAATAGCACGCCTACTTTGGCCTCTAACTCAGTGTCGTTCTCGATTCAAAGCCGCCCCTCGACACGCACCGATTTCACACTCACTCACACTCTCAACGTCCATTCACACATATTTATGACCTGCATGCGGGCTGTCGCATTTACATGTGTGCCGCGACTTATGTTTTGTTCCTGTTTTGTATAGCCGGAGCCCTGCAAAGTATGCAATGAAAAATTAAATTTATGCAATTCACCTAAAATAAGTGCGCAAATAAGAAACTTTGTAGAGCGGAAGCTAGTGTAGGCTGTATAAATTGGATTATTAATTTTCTATCGGAACTGAAAATCTTTAACTTCTCAATTTTAATGTTGTTTCCTTTAGGTGAACAAAATCCACTTTAAATTTGTAATGAGCTTCTCCCTGTTGTTCATTTAGTTTATTAATTTATTAATTTATATAAAACAAAATTTAATACTTGGAATTATTATTTTCATTGTGATTTTTCCAGGCGAGAATTATGTCTTTAGTCTACAATAATAAAGGAAATGTTCATTGTTTTTGTGTGTCAAATGTTTGAAAGAGTTTCGCTTAATATTCTACTGAGGCTTTATAACAAATGTTTTTCTAGATCTAAAGTGGCGCCATCTCAGGGCTCGTAATCGCGTGGGCTCTGCACTTTTGGTGTGAATGTGAAGAGCATTTGCATAAGTTCTGTGAGTTTTTTGCTTACTTACTACTACTCTACTATGGCCCCTAAGAGATGTTCGGAAAAAAGAGAATCACACAAACAATTCAACGCACATGCTCAGATCGAAAGCAATTGAGTGTCATTTTTTCGGTCGATCTGATGAACATGAGCAAAGAGAAGGTTCAAACGGTGAACAATTATTTGTGAGCTATATTTTCAGTAAAATACTCAACTGAATAAAAACTTCTACAGCTACAAAGCCTTTATCATTAATTTCTTATAATCAACTAATTCTAAGTTTCTATAGAAAGCAGCTAATGATGGAACGTTTTCTTTTATTGGTTCTTTGAAAACTTCAGGAATCTCGTAGTTTAGCCAGAGCTTTCTTACTTGTTAATCATGCTGTCAATTTTGCTTATAAATTAAGTTTGTTAACCGCTCTATAATAATGACAGTCTAGCTCAGTTTGCTCCTTCCACCTGTAGCCCAGCAGCTGCCTCAGAAGGTGACAATGAATTTGCATTGTTAACGCGGCAGTCGCCAAGGTGTTGAAGCATCGTCGCAACTCACACCTCACCTCACGGCTGGCAGCTAGGTAACTGGCGGGCAGGTCCTTGAACGCTTCAACACCGGCTGGCCCACATTTGCTGCCCACAGTTGCTGCCACAGTTTCAGCAGCAGCAACAACAGCAGCAGGAGCTACAGCCTTGGCAGCTTAGTTTGCTTTTGGTTGCGGCAAACGAGTTGTAAATATTTATTTATACCCGCGCGCGGTTTATCCATGGCCACGTTAACGGACTGCCAACTGCGATGAGGTAAACCCGTAGCCGGAGCCAGCTTCCAGAGCTCGCTTTAGACCCGAACTCGGGCAGCTGCCTGGTTGAAATTCTGATTTACATTTCGTCGACTAACCAACTACGACGTCAGTTACCAGTCAGGATTTCAGGTTTTTAGTTGTTCGTGGACTACTGTGGTAATCCACCTATATTTTTATTGCTCCATTTTTTGGTTGCTTCTGTTGCTGCTAGTGCTGCTGCTGCTGCTACTGCTGCTGCTGCTGCTGGAGGCTTCAAACTAACCATCAAATTCGACTGCCTATTCCAGGCAGTGTGTTGTTAGCTGGAAACTCAGAATCTGGCTTATTCCGCGCCGTCCATCACGTCAGTGGCAGAATTTTTATTTGGCTTTTGCAGTTTTTATGCCGAGGCGTTCCTTTCGCTTGCAGCAGTCAGCAATTTTTTGCCATCTAGTTTCAGGTTGACGATTTGGCCCGTTGGATCTAAGTGTTTTTTTGCTTAACTTCTTTCCTCTTATTCTTTTTTTTTTTTTTTTGAACAACAACAGCTGCTGGCAAGCAGGAAAATCATCATCAGCCAACCGCAGTGGCAGCAGCGTCATATTTTTTTCCATCAAAACATAATCTAAAAAATCTAAACGAGCAAAAACCGTGCACCGCATTTGCTTCCTAAACGTGTGACAAGTCGCGCACTCTTATTATAAACATTGACAGCAATACACACTTATACACACACACACACACACACAGACATACATACACCCTTTGCTGCACAAGTTCAGGGCTGCTTCAGGCACACTTTTTATCCTTTTCAGAACGCACGCTATATTCAAATGCAGTTTTACAGTTCGTTGCATAAAAACTTAAGCGGTTTTATGCATTGTGGTTGAAGCAACCATACAACACACCACAGTCCCGCCCAACCATATGCACCACATGTTCAGGTGATTTTGGCAACATGTGGCGCGTCCAGTTTATGTTGTGACAGCAATTTTTCCATCACGCCGTTGCTGTTGCAGTTGAAATTGCACTTTTGGTCACTTTGTCAGCGCATAAATGCAGTTCTAAGCTAAATTTAACATATTTTACTTTTTTTGTTATTTTAGAATATACAAAGAGAGGGCGCAACCGCTTCTACTAGCACTTTTTTTTGCAATTGCAGCAGTTTATTTTATTTTATTTTATTTTACTTAGTTTCTTTTTTTCGCTTTGTTTTTATCCGAGCAGCAACAATTTGCAGCTGCATTTTAATGGAAAATATACAATAGCACGAAAATATTTTATTCAATTTTTATTCATCAAAACGAGGATCCCACACTATCCTGCATATACTTCACATAGACTGTCTGATATGCCCTAATGTTGATTTTTCATAAATGTATTTTATTTCGGTGCCACAATTGAAATTCAAGCTTTACAAATATTTGTTTTGATTACACATTTGTAGGATTTATTCTGATTATACTCTTTGTGTTGTCTTAAGATCTGTTGGTTAACAAATCGAGGAACAATTTTATTTATTTACATTTATATTTTGATTCTATTCATTATTCTTGGTAATTTAACAGTTATCCTTTTATCTTTGATTCAAGTAAAATATAAAGGGTATACAAAATTCGGTACTTTAGCTGTAACCAAGAGTTGACACGCTATCAAATTGATTTCAGTATTTCGCAGCGCAGTTTCAATTTTTGTGGTCAACCGAAACTCTCAGCATGGCCCCAAACTCAAAATAACAAGAATAACACTTGTGTACTAGTTGTATTATTTTGTATACGCTTTAACACACAAATATTAAAGAGATATGCAAAATGTCGAAAAACAAAACCCGTTGAGCACAATGAGCTCTAAAATTGATGTGTATTCAAAAAACTTATATGTCATTCAGGACAGCTGTAAAATAGATTTACAGTCGATATTACTTAATTCATTTTTTATTTTATTTCGCTTTACTTTGTTATTAACAACCAAAAGATTATCAGGGAAAATAGCTTGTTTAAGCTGTTGCTTGTGTTGAAAATAATTTGTTTTCGGCTTACATTTGCTTGTCAAAAATTTGTTGCAGTTTGTCTTATTCAGACCGCTCAGAGCTGTGCTGGCAGAGCCTATGCTAATTTATAACTTGCCGACAGCTTCTATTTGGTACGGGGTGCTCACATGCCAGCGCTCAGCTATAAATCCATATTCACTGAAATTTCCGCCGAAAAGCGAAAAAGAAACAAAATGAATAGGACAGGGAGTACGGGACAGTTGGGGGAAGGGAAACGACGAGCCGTAAGAGCATAAAACTTGCATATAGTGTGTACGTAATGTGGAAACAGCCGTTTTTGTTGTCTGCCGGAAGTCGGAAACCATTTAATTTGCTCATGTGCAACTGCGCCGCCATAAAGGGGGGAGGGAGGGAGGTGGGGGGGGGGGTCAAGGGAACAGAAGGTAGCGAGCGGAGGCCAGGGACCCTGTGCATTCCATATCCTGTGGCAAGGCTCTGGTGGCGCTGCTGCTGTTGGCGCAGCTGACATGTTTTTTCGTCAAATTTTTTGCCAACATTTAATTCGGGCAAACGAGTTAAGAGTAAAGTTGTGTTAAGTTTTCGTGAAGCGCGCGCTGTAAAAGAAAAACAAAAGCTGCAAGTGCACACTAACACAAGTACACACACACACACACACACACACACACACACGCACGCATATACAGACATTTTCAGAGAGTCCTGCGACTCAAAAGAGGCAACATTTATTTATTTTGCTGCAGCCGCCCTAAAGGGCTTGGGGACCTGCCTGCCGCTTGTCTATATCTGTGAGTCTTTCTGTCGGTCCGTCGATCTGTCTGTCTGTCAGCTCTTTGCATACAAAGTCTTGAGCGTAGAATTTTAATTTGCAATTAAATGCAACCCACAAGCAGCACCAGCTTTGCATCAAAATGCAATACGGGGCGCAAGTGGTGCGCTCCCGGCAATACACAAGCGTGTAGCTGCGAAAGAAATGGGGCAGCTCTAAGTGTGTACCAAGTGTGTGTGTGTGTGTATGTGTGTGTTTATGTGAGTATGCGTGTGTTTTCCTTAGCAAGGGCAAGTCAGGTGTGCGCCACCCGCTAAAGAGCAATAGAGCTACAGCTGCAGCAGGCTGAAGCCAAGCAGCTAAAAGAAAAACATTTCGTACAGTCTCTGCGCAATGCACCCCATACTCATACCCCTCCCCCGTTGCCCCACACTTCCCGCTTAGCTAGTGCCTCTCCAGCCGCTGCTAGCAAAGCTGCAGCTTAAGTATTTGCCAACGAATGCGAATGTTTGAATTAAAACTTTGTAATTTCCCTTGTTTCATTTCATTTCGTTTACTTGAAATTCATTTCAACTGTTTTGCTGTTTTATGTGGCTCCTCCGCTCGCTCACAAGCCGCGTCCCTTGCATGCATTTTCTTAGCTCCCGCTACAAACAAAGAGAGACAGAGACCGAGGCAGAGACAGAGACCTATCCTGACCACCACCAATGCGGCTGCCACTCATCCATCTCAGCCCAACTTGATGCATCCTTTTGCTCCACTGTATTCTTAGTCTCCGCTGCTCACATTCTCTTTTTCTGTTTCTCTATGGTCACCAGGGACAACCGCCGAATACAATAAGAGTGGAGCTGAGCGAAGAGATGGAGAGAGAGAGAGGTTCTGTGCAACTGCTGAGCTGGATCCCAAAAGTCGAGGTCGAGCCACTAAAGTTGCCATGCAGTCAAAGTGCAATTTGTTCAGCTATGTTCCTGCCCACTGTATTGCCTGAGTTTAATTTGTTTACTCGTTTTGCCGTTTGTTGTTTGCCATCCACCATTTGCTTTCTGCCTTCTGCATTCTATCTGCTGCGCTCTGCCTTGGTTACTCTCAGTTCTACCCTTGGCTCTGCTGCAGATGCAAACTAAGTAGTCAGAATTGAATGACATGCACTTGCTATGATATACCATTTAAAATTTATCTGTAGTGCTGTAGACTGTCAGTTTTGGTTTTGATTCGTAGCATTACAGCTGGCAGATGAGAAATGACATTTAAAGATCTTCATTCTTCTATCTTTTGAGCTGCAACAAAACTTATTTTAATGTGCATAAATATAGACAATCAATTTAGTTAATGAATGCATATTAAACGAATCATTTTCTAGAACCTTGCTATGATATTAATTGAAGCATCAAATTGTTATTTTGTCCAAATGATAATAGACTTTATTCTTGGAAATCTGCATGCCACAAATCATATCATCAACTTGGCCCCAATTAACTTTTCCCTCTTTACATGGAAATACAAATCCCTTGACAAGCGCCTTAACTAATATGTATGTATTAATTGAGTACTTTCAAAAGCTCAACACGAGGTCTGCATTTAAATATGTATATATGAATGTATAAATAGATATTGTAGCAGTTTAATCAACTGCTTAATAAAGATATTTATATATATTATATAAGCCCTAAATGCATATATATTCAACATGCGTGTTATTATTGTTTGAGCGAATTGCAGATTATGACAGCTAGACAAGGTTCATATCAATGCACATTTTCAATGGCTCTGATATTAATAAAATATTTCGATGGCATCGAGACAAACACACACACACATCAAATTGGTATACATTTCTGCTTTGTCTGTTCAGAAGTATTTGAGTTTTGAAATTTGGAATTAAAGCCTACAGTATAATAAACAAATAAGTGAAATATGAATAATTTACATAATTGCAAATGTGTGTGTCAAGAGTGAGTTGATCAAATGTTTGCCGCAGTCATTTCGGAATATGTATGATTTCATAATTAAAATTATCGAGTTAAATCGCCTCGACTAGTTGTGCAAAGGCAATCAGTATTTGAAAATTAATTTTCCAAGCATTTTCCTTTTATTGCTCAGCTCATTATTAAACAGGTCTTAAATGAAATATATGCAAACAAAAACCATTTAGCAGCTTTTCAACATGTGCTGATATTCAGACATAACTTTAAGGGCTTTCACAAAATTGCTTGTTGCTTAACTTCGTAATTGCCGTTGGCTGTCCAGCAGTGTAGACGGACTGTAGTAACAGCTTCTTGCTGTGCGTACGACATATCCTGCCTCGGCTTTGACATTAGCGCCAAAGTTAACATGCAACTGGCCAAATCTGAAATGCAAAGCCAAGTTCGGACAGCCCTCGCTGCATGTGGGCTGACAACTGCCTCAATTCGAGGTCAACCCCTCCGTCACAGTCCGTCCTTTGGTCAGCATTTGTGCCTTCAGTTAGTCAGCATGTGTGTGTTTAAGTTTAATGCCTACATCAGAGCTTGAGCCTCGGCCTCGGCCTCGGCTTCGGCCTGGACCTGGCCTGAGCCTGTGGCGCTTTAGTGCAAAACAAAGTAAATTTTGGCACAAATGAGCAGCATGTCTGTAGCTCTCCCGCACAGCACATAGAGGGGCTGTAATGCTTGCAGTTAACAGCAAATAGCATCAGCATAATCATAATTAAATAACTTCTGTCACAATGCCAAACAAGCCGAGTCGATGGGTCTGTGTCTGCACGTCATTTGGTCAAATTTACGTACAGTAGGCTTTGGGACGACTAGTAAATGCTTTCGTTAAGCATTCCACTGTTAGTATACCACCAAAACGAATACCCACACACATATTTATAAAAAGATAGTCACAAAAAAAAAAGCTGAACGCAAATGTGCCAAAATAATCCGCTTAAATAAAATGGTTGGAGAAATACTCGCAATGGCATACGAAATGGGCGCAGCAAGCATCCTTTGCCAGTCCTTGCAATAATTTTTTTTTTCTTTTTTGCTTTTATTTATATATTTTTTTATGTAAAATACCCTTTAGACATTCGGTCAAGTAGAATGATATGTATGTAAGCCAGTCATTGCTCGGGATCTGTATTTAGTATTTAATACAAGTTATGTGAGATATCGCGAATGTTTTCTTATCAAGCAAAATTATTTAAATTATATTGCAATATATATATTGTCCATGTTAGTTTAAGTTAGTTTTCAATTTATATGTTCGCAAGTCCCTATATAAATAAATAAATGCAATATTGCAATAATCTTGAACGGGTTTTACTACAGGGTATAAACTATTCAGCTTAAATTTTGAGCTGCATTTTGGCTTCTTGTTTTTCTTGCACATTTGGTCAAAACCACTAAAATGCCATCACAACAACAATAACTACAAGAGTAAAACAAAAATGACAGAAAATGAACAAAACAAAAATGCGGTAAATGCTTTTCGTCTCTCCTTTCGGTCTATATAAACGTTAACTATCATGGGTTGGCCAACTAATGCAATAAAAAAAGCAAACACAACAACAACACAAATTTTTGTTTTGGACTTGAAATTACTTAGAAGCGGAAGCACAGTTGTCATTTAGAGTCTCACCACGATCAAAGGTGTAAGTCTATATATTGCCATATTCATCCTAATTAAACTGAGCTCATACCTGGTATATTAAATCTGGAACAGGTCGGGCATACAATAAATATGAGATGAATCAACAATTGGATACATAATGATGTCTGAATGGTTAAAGCGAAGCCCCCTTTTTTAATGGAAAGTCAGTTAGTTTTAATTATTCTATTTACTTTCGATTTCAGCAGATCGAGCTGCAACGTGTGAGGTTCGTGGTAAAAATAAAATTAATTAATATTCCAAGCTGCCTTTTATTTCAACAAGTTTGATATGAATTATTCATTATGAGTTTACTGTAAGAATGAAAATGAAAAAAAAAACAGAATTGCCAGCTACTTGATAGCTATTATATGTGCAGAAAGTTTAAAAAATGAGGAAATTATAAATTTAATCAACTATTCAAAAAATACAAACATGTTAAACTTTTCTCTAATATAATATTATTGATGTGTTAATATTTAATAATAATAAAGTTTGTTTTATGTATGTTAAAAGTATAAATATAATTTAATATATAATACATTAATAATAAATTGTGAAATAAAAGTTTATTATTTTTCAGCATATTTTTACTTGTCAACTTCTATATTATTGTTAAATATGTAAATAGAAAATATATATAGCCTAAATATATTTGCTTTGGTTGTTCTATTAAATTCAAATTATTAACTGCGTAACGTTTGCAGTACAATAAATCTAAAGGTAAAGCCATTAAAGGAACCTTCATCAGCGGCAGTGGCACCTTCATGATGGCCAGCTTCAAATCCATTTTTGGGTTGATTAAGTTTACATCAACTGCTGATCAAGGGGTCAAAAGAACGTGTACCTCGAAACGTGTTGCTTTTGATTACTATGCTGCCCTGCAAGCTGTATGCTGCTAAAATAATGAACATGGAAGTAGGAATGTATCTTAACCATGGAAAAAACAAAATCGGAGAGCTAATACATATGTTCCCTATTCACTGAACAAAATAATTAGCCAAACAGGAGTCGCTTTTTATCTATCAACGCGTGTGAAATTTGGCTCCATTGTAATTAGCTGAATTCGCAAACCGCCAAAGTCATTAGTAAGAAGACACATTAGGCGCACGCAGTGTGAGGCTTATGAAGTTCACGAATGTCCAGACACGACTAGAAATGAGATTCTGTTAACATACGATTAACATTTCAACTTAATGCAAACAGACAATAGTTAGACAGCAACACAGACCCACCGATGATACCCTGGAGAGCAAAAGTGATCTATATATTATAGTCGAGGTAAAGACTTACTTGCAAATTAGAGATTTCTTAATTACTGATATTATAGAATTGCATTGACTCTCTCTTAAAAGCATATTTATTTCTCTTATGTTATGCATTATTGCAAACTTTAATCTAATCGCTGGCAATTCTTCTTGATCCTTCTCATTATTACCAACTTACTTAAAAGTTATAAATACCCACTTCAAGACTGAGTCTGAGAAGCCTGACGAACTTTCCAAAGCTTTTAGTCAGCTGCCAGCTTGTAGGGATGCTGGGAAGGGCGGGGAGGAAACCCAACAGCAACATTAAATTTTTTAGTTAAACAACAACGTTGGCGGCATAGAGGCTGCTTGTTGCTATTGTGGGCGGGTGCCTGGCCACAACAAAAAATAAATAGAAAAAAAAAATCAGCAGAGTGAAGGAAGAATTGGCCAAAGCAAAGACAGAAAGGCTGACACACAGACAAGGGAAATGGTGTAAATATGGCAAGTGGCTGGCAAAAATAGCGGTCTGGTGCTGTGCCCGAGCACCGTTAAGGGCCCAGTCGGCTCGTCGATGTATACTTTTTATAGCCACTGTGGCTGCTATTGCTGCTCATGCTGCTGCTGCTGTTGCTGCTGCGTGTTGCCAACTTTACCATAGATATTTTCATTGAGTTTCCTGTGTACCTTCGAGCCGACTCGAAGCCAGTCGAGTCGAGTGGAAGTATCAAAGTTAGTGAAGTAGCAGCCCCGACGATGCCGTTGCCACTCAAATGCTTAACTATGCAAAATAAGTTGCATTTAAGATGCTCCATTATGCATGTTTATTCTATGTCGATGAGACTGTTTGCTCGCCAGCCGGGCCAAACGATATTAGAGGCAAGTGGGCGTGGCTATGAGACGGCTGCCAAGCATAGGGCAATCATAGGCAATGTTAAATGAAGTCTAAAGACGATGAAGCAGCCCACACGCCTGACAGATCAAAGAATAAGCTCATTGTGTAAATTGACTGACAAAGAATGCCGCAAGTAAAGCAATTGCTAACGTTTTGCTTTAAGGCATAGTTGAATATTGATTAGACTAAGATTTATCTTTATCCTGAGAACCTATAATAGTATATAAATTAATGAATAAAACATTGCACAGATATCACTGAACTGGACTGTAGAATTGACTAGATCGCAATATATATAAATAGATATTATATTATATAATATATTTCGTAAACATACATAGAGCTCTTCCCATACATAGAGCTTAACATAATCATGATTGCCTTCATGTCCATATTCAATAAATTAAATAAGTATTTTTTAGTTGTGTTTCAATATTGCATTTTTTATTTTTATTTGAATAGCTTTCATTCATATATTATGCACGAAATGACGGAACGTCTCGAGTTTCACAAGTCGCTCACATCAAACGCTTCGCTCCACGATTGTAAATCATTTTATGACACAATGCACCAGCGGCTAATAAAATGTCATTGGAATTTGTTGCACTTGACAGCAACTGCAAAATTGTTGAGGTCTGCCAATCCCAGTGAGTTTATGGTCCAAGCTGTGCGTGTGTTATATATATATACATATACATATATGACAACGTGTGTGTATTGGTGTCATAAAATGGTATTTGGATATGCCAACCACCAGGATAAGTTTTCAATCGACTCTAGAAACTCCAAGTGAAGTGTGTTTATGGCAATGTATACAAAAGTTCTAGCTGAAGTTTAAGAGCTCGACTAGACTAAGATTTTGTGGTATTACCATGCATCATAAATTGTTTGATATTATGAAAACCAATTAGGTTGTTTGAAATTTTCAAATGTATATCTTTTCCAAATAATCATAATAAAAAGACAATTGAAACGTTCTGGTCGCGCCACTTAAGCGGCTCGTAAAACGAGAGTAGGAAGCGGAATATGTAATCAACTTTCAAATGCTTTTCCGTGTTGAACGTAAGATTTTGTTGGTGCAACTACGTTCTGAGAATTGAGCTAGCTTTCAATGTCTCAGAATTGTATTTGAGACAATGTTTTAAGTAAATAGAGAGAAGTAAAATTCTACAGCAAGCACAATGAACAGCCAATAAATAGTCTAGAATTCATCAATATCATAATTGATTACCTTCTGGTAATGGAAAGAATCAAGACTATTAGATTTTATTTTTTGGACAAGTCAACTCAAATGATGTCGCTCAGTCGCTCGACTCGGGATTGCAGTGAGTGTTCTTCTAGTTATCGTTGCGGCATTGCATTGCAGGACATGCTTCAGCACTAACCGGCTGCTGTGGCATGCCACACTCAATTGCAGCATTTACCTGTGCGTCAACAGCTGGAAGAGTCAGGCCATCCTGCAGTCAGTCTTAGGGGCACTTTGTCAGTGAGTGTTTAATGGGCGCCCATTAGCATTTTGCCTCCGCCCGCATCCACACGCAACTAGTGAGTGGCGGTGCCACGCTGACGCAACCGGAGCTGATTGACGACTCACATTACGGCCGGAGCTAGTTAAGTGGACGACGACCCGGTTGCCTGTCGCTACGTGTGCATCTTGTATACAGGTGCCACCGGTCAGCGTGGCGCAGTTAATCATTGTGGATGATAGCGAGAGTGTGTAAACAATCGTTGACCACTATCTGTGAAGGCGCCCCGACCGCAGCTTCCAATTACAACTACAGCAGCAAAGCTCCCTCCACTGCCCTCCCCTGCCCGCCATGCGCTGACCAAGTCAAGTGCGATACAGTACACAACTTTTCCACTTGGCAGGCTGGGCTGACCGCATACACCATACTTTCCATTTGCACAGCCATCGATTTTCGGTTAACGCCCAGCGCGCAGTGGGAGATGGATCAGGCGCAGGATCCAGCAGCCGCAAGACAGCTCACACAACCAAACTGCCATTTAAGGAGACTATATTGACACCGAGCCGTGGTTAAGCGGTGCCACACCTTAAAGCCAGTAAATACAATCGACAGCATCTGCCTACCACGTTACATATATGTATATGTACGTTCATTATTAAAGCGATTCCGGCTAACCTTGAAAGTGTATATAGACTGCAAGTAACACTATCTCTCACCAATCATGTTAAGCTTAATTGCATTATGGATTATATCAAACATCTTGTTGTCCCGCACACTGCATACAATATTTTGAAATGTTTTACATCAGTGGCTAACCGGTAACAATGTCTGCCTGCTTGTCGCTTACTTTGTAAATTGCACTCTTTCAACTTTTATTCCGCTGAAAATGAACGACTCAGGTCATAAAACCGATTCGTGACTAAGTGCCTTGAAGTGCAGCCAAAGGATTATGAAAGTTGAACAAAATGCTGCTGCGATAAGAGTTTGCCTCACTGTGAGCCACAATAATTGCGCGCTTACCTTAAAGCAGCACTTGCTTAACTATGTACAAAGCCGCAACATCCATCAGCATTTCACGATGGCCTCTGGGGCGAAAGCGTTTCTTTTACTATTCAGCCACCACGGCCACTGGTGATGGCGACAGCACCACCCATTGCTTCTTGGTGGCCAGTCAACGGCGGAGCGTAAAAACCACTCGGACTGCATTGGACATTGTTTAAATTGCTGTGGTTCGCATACGTTGAATTTTCTTCTCTTATTTATTTGCCGCTTATTTTGGCTGTGTGCTTCGCTCTGTTTTTCTTCTCTTTTTTTCTTTTTGGCATTTGGCTTTTTATTGCCTCAAGTGGGCGAGAGGGTGAGTGGGTGCTCAATGTCGTATAAAACATAACGTATCCACCTCTTTTTCGCGTTCTCTGAACTTAGAGTCAGACAGAGAATATATGAAGATACTGAACACCACAAACCAGTAAAAAAAAAAAAATGAAGAAAACTTAATGTAATTGAATTCATTTATGGTTTTGTTTGTAGCTTCTTTATATAGATATACGTAATGAATGTATATATATATATAACTTACTTTTTTCAGTTTTGCGGCCTTTCACTTACGCGCAGAAGACTGCTAAGAATGTCGACGGTTTGTTAATAAATATTTCATTTATTTCGCAGGCTCATATCTAGTGGCAGCTAGTGCTGTCTATGGCCATAGAGAATTCTTTGTTTTTCGGCTTTTGTGCTTTAATTAAAAATATGTACAGGCAAGGGCAGATTCTCATTGTTCAAGTATCCTTTTTAGCCCACTCTTGGCCCAAAGCACTCAGCTCACAATTAACTGAGCGGGAGTATTAAATTATTTTCTTTCAAATTTTAAAATGTATCTGTTACTGCCATATAGTTGAACAACTAAAGTATTCGTATTTGCTCCATGGAAACTATATAGCACGAAACTATATAATATTCCCTTTTATAAATCATGTGTGCAGGGTATTCTCAGTACTCAGTACTGTACTGTCAACCTAATATATCCTTTTTTGGCTGGTCTGAGCTTGTCCTTTGTTGGAAGCTGCTTTGTAGCTCGAAAGGGATATTGGGTTATTAGCAAATATGCTTTCATATACATACATGAAAGATTTATGCCCCGGCACAGGGCAGCCTCTTAGCCACTTCAGCATCTCCTTGCCGTGCTTTGCCTGGAACTATGCTGCATATTTTATACTAATCGCTACCGGTTATAAAACAGACCCGTAAACAATGCCTGACACACTCTCACCTGAGCTTCATCCTTTTTGTGCAAGACGAAACCTTATGCCATGCGGCTAATAAAATAATTGAAATTCTCCAAGCTTGTAAAGACTGCCCAGCCCAAAGGCAAAATGTGTGTATTAAGTTCAGCTCGTCCTGCGGTTGGCCGCAAGATTTACTGCCACTCGAACTCAACGTCATTGTTGTACCCTATACCATGTATAAAAATAATCTAAGAGTTTAGCATTTGCTCAAAAATTATTATTTTACTCGACTAAACGCTACCTCACATTCCATTCCCACACCCAGCTAGAATCCACTTAAGAGCTGCAGCTTCTGCTGCAGAACTTTTCCTGATTTTCAATTTCAATAATACAATTTATTTTCCAATTTTATGCCAACTTGAGCAGCAGACAGCAGCTAAACTCTGCTCTGCCTATACTTGTATGCCAAAGTGCTCTCAGAGCATTATAAAAGCAAATTTAGCATGCATGTGCTATGTATGAGCTTGAATTTAAAATATGCTCAATTCTTCGACTAATATGCATTTTACAGACTGCACCAAGTCTGTTGTCAAAATTGTGTTTTGCATTTTACAAATTTTAAATTATATTTCTGGCATAGCCCCCAGAGAATGCACAATGTTCAAGTTTATTTGTTTTCAAGCCAACAAATTTAAAGTTTGATATTTTATATAAGTAAAAATATGTTAAATTACAACTCATACAACATTTAAGGAACTTAACATTTTTTAAATTAAAAAATTTAGATAGTTTAAATATTTCTGTTTAACAGAATAAATGTATTCCGTTCTTCGATACAAATATACAAATTGATTAAAAGTTGCTCTTAATTATATGTGATGTATCTTATCCATATAAACATAAATTAAAGGCTCAGATAGTTTAAAAATAAATGCTTTAATAACTAGCCCCATTGTATAGTGACCGACTTTTATTATTATTGATTTCTTGCACACTCTTAATCTGGCTGCTCGTATTAGTTTGTGTGCGTGCTGCTGCATTCATTAACCACAATTGAATGCGGTTGTCAATTCAATAAATATTCTGGTTATTTGGACAATGCGTACAGCAATCGCAGAACGGAATCCGCGCTGTACGGTCATATTTAAAGCCAATAATCGCGCGTTGATGTCAGACCAAAGTTGGCCTTAAATATGGCCACTCGCTAGGGAAAAGTTCTGTCATTATAAAATTTCACTGACTTTTAAAATGAATGTGCATCATATTATTAACAATTATCGCACGCAGCTGATATTTTAATATATTATTTAAACAGCTGTGATTTGAATCTGTATAAAATATATTTTAAAAATGTTAAATAAAAACAAAAGTTATATAATGAAAATTCATGTGTTTACAGAAAATGCATATCGAGTTCTCTTAATTTTCAATTCTCAAGACAAATCAAATATCAAAGAGCAATATGCTAATGGAAACACAAAAAGGGAATCAAATATTTTTAATTTCTCTAATGTAATGTAGATGAGCTGAGATGCTTTGTTCAATTATTATGCTGCTTCGCCTTTACCCTCAATGTGCAAACGTAACAAAATACGTACATTAATATTATTATTATTATTATTATTTTTATTATCATTGGAAAAGCTATTTATTAAGAGATAGCTCTTCTGTATGGCATATGGCTGCACATGTGGCACCTGTGCTCAGACCCGTTTATTACTCACACTGACTGCACTTATCGGAGCCTTGGTCTGGCACTCGCACACGGCAAATAGAGTGTCATTAATTTAACTAAAATAGTCACATGGCTCCTCCTCACTCTTCTGCTTTGCTACACTTTTGTGCTGGCACTTTTCAGTTGTTTTTGTTGCTGTTGCCATTTCACAGCGTCTAAATGCAATCATTTTAGCCTGCGCCTTGCCGAGCTGCGTTTATAAATGTGCAACAACTACACGGCGACAAGTAAAGAGCTTGAAAAATGACACATCAAGTGACAAGGACGAAGACAACGCGGCCAACAAATGCCATTTCATTTAGCTGTTGCATAAGAAGAGCAGTAAGAGCACTGTAAAAGGAATACCTGAGATCCTTGCACGATTCAAAAATAAATAAATATAATTTGAGTAAGGTGATTCGTAGCATCGAGTCGGCATTTAAGTGTTTGTAAATATAAATAAAAATGGAATGGAATAGTTTATAGTTAATTTAGCAATTTATCAGGAATATATTCTCTAAATATATAATTTCGAACTCGATTTCATATGTATTTAAATATAAATAAATAAAACTCAGAAAGTGTATAATACAGTAATTTCGCAATATTTCAATAAAAAATATTTATTTTACAAAATATGATCGATACGAAAAAAAAAATCCACACATGCTTCCAAAACACCATCTGCTAATAGGTCAACTTCCCTTGCTTTAACTATGTCTCTCGAATGCTAAATATGCCGCAACGGAAATGCATTTAGTTCTGAGACACAAACGGAAATAGACACGCCCGACTGCATTTGATTTGCTATCTATCATATTTATGATTAGCTCAAGCAATCGCTCAGTCAACAGTCAAACGAAGAGACACATTCAAAAAAAAAAAAACAAATTTAAATAAATAATAATAATATAAAAAGTAACAATATTTATAGCAACTATTTAAAATCCTGAAGTGCATGTAATGAATCATCTATCATATTTATTCATTTTGAGAGCCCTTTCTTTATTATACTTAGTCAAAAGTAAAAGTTTCAGTGAATGTTATTTATTTCATTTTCCTTTATGTTGATGCTATGAAAATTATTTCACATTATGCAGATATACCTATCTGTACAAATCTATACAAATGGTACAAAAATAAGTACGAAAAATGCCTATGCAGATATGAAAACAGTTCCAAATTCTTGTATACATGATGACAATTAAATTGTTTGTTTGTAGTTCGAAGAACACCTGAATATTGAAAATATTTAAGAATTTAAGACAACAATAACAGAGAAAACTCAGTTTCTGTCTTGCATGTTTACTCTATTTAATATGAATCATATTGTTTACTCAATTCAATGAACGATTCTTAGTCCCATATGGGAGAAGTGCATTAAAAGACCTTTTTCGACGTTTACCGCTTGAATATTTGTATAACAAATTACAATAAGAAATACATTCGTTATTGCATACAATTACTTAAATCCTTTTCTCCATTATATTTTGCTTTTCTCTTTCACCGTGCAGATACAATCGAAATTCTGAACCAATTTGGCGAAAACATACAAAACTAATGCCGAGCAGAAGCAAATTTGGAAATTCTTTATCGCTGGCCCATAAATGTATGCTACATTTAATTTGAATACAGTCCTTTATGTGCATGTGCGAGTGCGCGACCGTGCGCTTAACCCACACAAACGGTTAGCTAATTTTTCCATATAAATGAAAAGAAAATACATGATGGCAATGAACGTTGCCTCCGCACAGGAAAACACACACAAACACACACACACACGCACATCAGCACAGACACGAAAGTGGAAAAATGTTCAGGAAAATAAATTGAATTTATCAACCGTTGACGTTGGCATCAACATCAATGCATGCCAAATGCTCTCAGCGCAGGAGAAAAATTGAACGAAAATAAGTTTTTCTCATAATTGTCAATGTGCTCATGGCGATGGCATACCCTTGGGTGGCATGCCCTTCACGTTCATATTAAATAAACAAGTGCAATAGCCAAAGGAAAGTAGCTTTTCGTATTATGTACGAGTATATGTCGAGAATGCGTCTTTCATTTAATTGGCTATGCAAGCTATCAATTTGAAGATTCCGAGAAATGTTAATAAAGAAAGAAAAAAAAAAAAGGCACTCGTAGCAAAAATGAAGCCATAACTAGTAAATTATGAAAATGGCGTTCATTCTAAGGGGAAGACATTCGAATCATACTTATAATAATTATCATAATATACGAAGGCCGGCCTCATGTGGCTTGCGTAGTAAATGCTGGCAAGCTGTGTGCATACTTTGAATACATAACACATACGCATACATACGTACATCAACATATTTCTCCCCTCATGATATCAAGCAAAATAAACAATAAAATTCAGGCACACAAATGTTGCCCTTGAGAAACACGGTTCCGCTTCGGCAGGCTCAGCGCAAAGTGTCTTTGATTTTGTATAAGTGCGAGTGTGAGAGATTGTGTGTATCAAACAGATGACAATCAAAAACACAAACACAATTACAAATGTGGACATACGCACACACACACACGCACACGCATACACATATACACACTCAGATACTCACACGCCCAGCAAGTCAAACAAATAACCATAGCAAATAGTGTGCCCGAGAGCCAGAACAAGACTGTGCAAATATTTTGCCACCGACAGAAACAAAGACATATTACTATCACAATTCTGAGTATGTGTGTGTGAGTGTATGTGTAACCAAATTGAATTTGATTTATTGAAATTTGATATTTTCCGTGATACGAGCACTGCAAATCAAGCAAACATGAGCTGAGCCAAGACAAGTGCGTCGGGACAGACACTGCAACAATCAACAATGACTAGATGTCATGGAGGATGGCAAGGGAACAGTTGGAGGGGGAGAGTGAGGTCGGGGGCAAATGGCAGTAAGTAAAGACAATGTAGTTGGCTAAAGGGGCACCCACTTGACACACATTTACCAATTGCCTTTTGTCTGGCAAGGAATTGTGGAGAAAGCGCCATGGAAATGGTAACATATTATTGATGCATTGCTGCAGAAAGAAAACTATGTTAGAATAAATACACAGAATAAAGAACTTGCTTGAAATAATATTTACAATTGAATATTTATTTTATATTTCAGCTGGCTTCATTCCATTTTAATTTACAAATATTATTGAAATATATGCGGATGCCAGCCAATGTGATATATGCATAAATGCAAACATCTATGAGTGTGTATGTAAATGTATGTAATATATGAATATTTGAGCATTTAGTACATTAGTTACATTAGCAGCTGGTTACAGTTCAGTACGTTCCTGCAGCTGCAGAAGTAATTATCAATGTTGAAAAAAAAAATGTATATATATATATGTATATTTATATCAGTTTTCATTAATTGTTCAGTGTCTCATAATTGTTAATCAATATATCGAGCGCTGCGACAATACAAAAAGTTGTAGTTCAACTATTGATGAACATTATTACAAGAGGTCAAACAGACAGAGACAGGAAATGAAAAGGCAAGCATGCTGATGTGATGCGAAATGATCAGGAGATTTTTTTTATTTTCTTTTTTTTTTTTTTGCAGTCAAGTCAATTCAGATAGAAACTATACTACTCTGACCTAATTTGCGATGCGTTTGGCACGTAGAAATCGAAGACGGAAGTCAAAGCTAATAGAACGCTGTGTTTAAGTTGGCAAAATCAAATCGAATCGAATCGAATCAAATAAATAAATTCGCTTACTGACAGCCAAAGAGTAAGTAAGACAGATAGACAGATAGTGAGAGTGATAGAGATAGATCGATAAGAGAGAAAAGAGAAAAGAGAACGAACATGTGACGCCATGCTGGCAGACTGCACTCAAGCACACCAGCTACAATATTTATTACTTTTGATTATGTTGAAAGTCAACTTTATCAATTTTACAGCAGTTAGCCAATAAACCACAACAGACAACACAGAGACAGCCAGACAGACGGTTAGACGGTTAGATGGCAGTGGAGCGGTGAGGCTCTAGGGCAGCGGTATATATATATATATATATATATATATATATATATATATATATATAGGCATTGGGTGTTGGTCAAATAACCGCAAGACATAACACACTCTTACACACATAAATACGCACATCCATAGCATAAACAGGATGTTGTGGAATGAGTTTTGTTATGTTCTCTATTTGTATGTGTGCTCTGTGCTGCATATAAATCCTAAATGGACAATGAATGTCAAGCGAAATAAATTAGAAATGACAATAAATGAGCAAGTGTCAAACTCATTGGGGAATGGCGTTGAGGTGGAGTGGGGTGGCGAGCAAGGGACAGTAGGAATGGGGCATGTGTTTCCGGGTTTATTAAGAGGACTTTAAGGCAATTGGGCGTGAGCTATCGACAATGCTTCGATTTGGTTCACCAGGTCTGTTGACAGGCAACGACAGGGCAAACAGACAACGTGTCACTTTAATTGGCAGTCAAGAAGCCAGATGAGCGATGGCTGCACAGCAAACAACAACAACAACAGCTGGAACAACAACGACTGCAACAGCAGCAACTACAACAACAACAACAACAACAACAACATTTTCGATGAGGCAATTGCATTTCATGTTGCTGCAATACTGCACCTATTCTGTCCTTCGACGAAACGAAGGCATACAATGTGAAATACGCACAGAAAGAGAGAGAGAGTGAGAGAGAGAGAGAGAGAATGGGAGAGAGGAAAGAGTTGAACAACAATGCAGTTGAATTTATGCATATGTATTTGTTGCATGTCGAGGTTTTTCCTACTGTTCTCTCATAATTTATGCAATGATTCTTCATTTTTAGCAGTTACCTTCTACGTTAAAAATGCATACAACAGAAGCGATGCAATCATGTTCGATGCTCTGCACAGTGTCACACGCCTTTTCTTTTTCAAATTAAATATTGAATACATATATAATATATAATATTAATAAAATATAAAATATAAAATATAAAATATAAAATAAAAAATATAATATATAAAATATGAAATATAAAATATAAAATATAAAATATAAAATATAAAATATAAAATATAAAATATAAAATATAAAATATAAAATATAAAATATAAAATATAATAAATTTCCCAATTAGATGCTCCAAATTATACGACAATTTCTCGTTATCTAATTAGTTGAACTCATAGCTCATGCTTCGTTCACGAGATCAAGCGAAAAATTCATATTCACCCGCTCTTTTCCTGCACATCAATTAAGGAGCAATAAACTTAACGCTCGCGCAATGAGGCTCTGTAAGTAATCAGCTACCTCAAAGAGTCTATGTGTTTAACGAAGACAACTAAACTCCGAGTTTCTCTGAAAGTGTGAGTGAAAGAAACTTATATGCAGAAACGGTAATAAGAGCTAGCTTTAATTTCAATTAATTTTTTTAGAGCAGTAAATATAATTCTTACCACTGTGTATGCAATTCAACTGCATTCATTACACCGTAGCAGTCTTACACCTTTGTATTTAGATCAACAATTTCAGACGAAAAACACACACACACACACACATGGATTAACGCACACAAAACGCGTGCCAGTGTTCAATTTCTATTTCTCGTATTGTTGCCCCATGCTGGTTAGATGCATATTAGGCCTGGAGTCAGACAATGCCAATATTCATTGTGCTGGCCCACGCAGGGACAATTGTCCATCTCCGGTTGCCGTTGCCCAGTTGCAGCTTCCACTACTTTCAGCCTAATAATGCAAAAGCCAGCCAGAGACTAGAATGTTTTGCTTGCCGATTCATTTATCGTACACGACTCATAAGAATGGTCGGAGTTATGCAACTTCGAGTTCAAATTAAGCAGCCGAAATAGCTGATTTAAATACAGTTAAATAAATTAAAAAATCAATTACTTGCAATAAATTGCAATTAATAAAATATATATTATTTGTAAATCATTAATTCTGTTTTAAAGTTCAGTCTACGTGTTTAATATTCAATAGAATATGTTGAACATTTCATTGCAATCGTAGCACAGAATTTTAATTCGGCCAATTGGCATCTCTACGTGGTAACGTCTGTATACATGTGCACGCACACATATTAACTATTTTTAAAATTATATTTAATGAATGGCATTTAATAATACAACTACTTCATTTTCGGATTTACCATTTAGCCTTCTATTTTCTGATGAAGGCAAGTGTCATGTCACTTTATCTGATTTCAATAACTGTGATTATTTGTATTACCCTGAATGCAATGACAAATCAATGCAATATAAATATATATCAAATAATCACCTAGCTGCCACTGGGCATAGGGCCACCCAGCCACCCATCCAGGCGTTAGCCTAGTGCGACGCTTACTGCTGCTGCTACTGCTGCTGCTGCTGCTGCTGCTGTTGCTGCTGCTGCTGGTCCTTGCTTTATGCAATCGTGCGATATTCGGTGGCTGCTTCGGTCACTTTATGACTGCACTGGGAGCAATAATTTATGAATGAATTCATGAATGTCGAAGCTGATTCCGACCAGTTACCCGACACCCTGGCCATTCAATCTCTGATTAGCTCCCTTTTGATTGTCTTATACGAGACTCATACTGTTGCAAGTCAGTTTATATAACATTATGTACGTGAAAGCACAGTTAGGGGGTTTGCTTTAGCCCGAGGGACGTAGCCCGTTGCTGCTAACGAAAAATGTAGTTTTTGATTATTTGGATGTCCATTAATGTGCAGTTCCCTAGGGCGTGCTCCGTGAATGTGTGTGCGTGTGTGAGTGTGCGTATGTGTGAGTGTGTGTGTGTGAGTGTGTGTGTGAACGGTGCTGATGGCAATGGGCAGCGAGTTGATAGCTTGACCTCAGTGGCAGCCTGTCCTCTTTGCATAGCTTCACGTCATGCGCAATCAACCTGAAGAGGTGCGAATGTGTTAAATTAGTAAAGCAAATTAGAGATGTATGGCAAATGAGAGGCATGCCCTGGGCACACTGAAATTGGGGGCGTACCAAATCGGATGGGATGTCTATGCAGTCCAGGGAGTGCCATCTAATTATGTCGCTTAAGTTATTATTAGTTTTACTGATGCATGTGCATGTGAAATGTCGAATTTGTGCGCATGTGTGTGTGAGCGTGTGAGCTATGAATTTTAATGAATTAATAAAATGAACTTCACACCCGCACATATACGCAATTAGCTTTGGGTCGTGCGACTGGCCATAATTCATTTGTTTATTTGCACATTTTGATATCATTAATGTGCATAATTTTGTTCATTAAACTGCCAACTAGTAAATTTATCCAAGGAAGCTCTGCAAAATTTTCCATTCAGACTCGGTTGCTCGAACCTGAAATGGAATTATCTATCACACAGGTAATTGGAGACAAGCATTGGAATGCTACACTCAAGCTAACATAGATATGAGAGAATTAAAGCACAGCTCAAAGCTGAATGAACTATAATTTATTTCGTATTTTAATAATATTTATATCCAAGCTCCGTTCAGATAGCAATTTCTTAGCAGGAGTAATTGCATTTTCTTCCTCTGCGATAAAAATTGTTGTCAAAAGAATTTTCGTTTGACAACTCTTGTGTTTCTTCACAGCAAAGCATTTGAACTTACTAAGAATCATTCAAAGCAACATGCAACATGCAGCATATGCAAATGCACGATTTTCGCATTGTTACAGCAGTTCAGTGCACATTTTGATACGCTTGACAAATCCAATTCAGTTGTGTTTAACATGAAAATGTCATGTCATTGCATCAGCATTCAGGCAAGTGCGAATCCGAATTGTTGAACGCATCTCAATGGCATCAGCTTCCCATGCAATGGCTGCCAACTGCTATCAGGCAGCTCAATGGGTGCCAAACCTTGCTAACATCGCGCACAGGCATATTCATTCGAACGCAGCAATATGACGCTCCAAAATGTTGTAACTAAAGGATCCATACGCACACACAAATAAATAAAAAAAAAAAAAAAATATAATATATATATATATATATATATATATATATATATATATATATATATATATATATATATATATATATATATATATATATATATATATATATATATATATATATATATTTGTAACTATATTGAATTACATTTGCCTGCGGTTCACTGAATTGGCAGCGGCCATGGATCGTATACGCAATGTCTGCTGCTATCTCATTGCAATCCGTAAAATAAATCGCACGGTAAAGTCGGACGAGTAATTTTTGCGCATAGAATGTGACTGGGACTCCAACAGCAGCATTTGCTGCATGCATATGTGTGTGTATATTTGTGTGTGTGTGTGTGTGTGTGTTGTCCATATTTGCATCGACGTGTTCATTTGTAAATTATGCGTAGCCTTTTGGCTGCAGAAATTGCTCTTTCTATCATAGCTGCCACTTCGATATTTGTTTGTCTCGCTGCCTTCAGCGTGTGTCGATATTTTCTTTGCATTTGCACAAATACACAAACGCTGCAGGAATGCATTTATTTAAATAGCGCCAAGCATCCAGCTCCGAGCACTCTCACTCGCAATGGCACTCAGCCCGTTACGCAAATGCCCTGCAATTTGCACATGCCAAGGCGGGCACATGTTGGCAGCACGTCTATGCCCGAATGCTCAATCATATTGCCCGGGCAACGTGCCACCAAAGCAGACACTTGCAGCTGGAGAAAAAGCAAAATATAATCAAATATAATATCGAAGAAAGAAGATGAGTATGGCAGCCAAGTAGAATGCAAATAGCCTTTGATGCATGTCGGGAAGTCAAGTTGAAAAACATTGGAAATTTTTTACCTTAAATGAATGAATAAGAAATTACCTTTACCTTTACCTTTACTTACCAATATCAATCTCGAGCTAAAATTCAAATATTAATTGAAAACTTTTGCATGTTTATTTAGATAACTAAATATGAAACGAAAAGCAGCTCAATCGAAAGACGCCGTCTTTCAAGCTGTAGCTTTCTGTTCAGTTAATTACAAAGTTTTCGATAGCGCAGTGATGCCCTTGATGTGTTTGAAATGAAAGTTCGTTGCCTGAAGCATTAGTTTCAAACATCATCGATAACAGCATCTATTACTTGGCCCAGTTTCGGGAGGAGTTGCAACACTGTTGCACCCTCTACCCGCTGGCCATGACCAAAGTATTTGTGTGAGATTTTTGCAATATTTGCAACTATATACTAGGAGCAGCATTTCTGTCGCTCAGAATGATAGACAAACAGGCGATGTGCTGACAAAGGATGTTCGCTCTGGACACGGACACTGATATCGACACGAACATGGTCAGCGACATGAACGGGAAAGGGAATGAGGGGAATGGGGGAAGGGGGGATCTGTGGACGTGTGTTGAACAACTCGTTACTGTCAGCAGCTGCCAATGTAAACACAAGTGGCCAGCCGCAAAGGAAAGCCAGCCCTGCAAATAGTTGTGAAAGAAAATGATGGAACAAGAGATATAAAAAGTTCACCAGAGAAAAAGAGAAAGCGAGGAGAGATAGAGACGGAGAGATACGCAGAGAAAGCGTTAAGTAGTATGGGGGGAGAAAAAAAAAAAAAAAAGAAAGAGGAGTTAGTGAGCAACACTGAAAAGGCAATGCCGGCGATTGGCGCGGAAATCAATTGTTGTTTTGACAGCGACACGGAAATTGGTTTAATGAAGCAAAAATATATAAAGCGCGCTGACAAAGCTAACAAGCCAAACGATGGCCCAGCCAAAGGATGCTCACCAGCTAATTAGAGTCTTGTCCAGATTGAAGTCAACGTTCGCCATCGATACTGACCCCAGCCCTCGGCCCTCACCTCTCGCACCTCGCCTTCACCCCACCCAGTCAGCCAAAGCAGTCCATGCTCTATCCGGCTCTGGGCAGTGATGATCAAAAGGCTGTTTGATTTATGATGGCAAGCATAAAAATTAGCTGACAAGAGCTGTGCGGACGGACATGAATAAGCGCCAAGGAAAGCAGAAAAACTTTTGCGTAAATGGGAAAATTATGCAAAGCAAAGAAACTAAAGAAACTAATTTAAAATGCAGTCAAAAGATTATATCATCCGGAGCTTGTGTCGAATCCCGTTTCCTGCTCAACGACGAGGTGCATTGGGCAAAAAACATAATTAAAAGCTGATAGATTAAAATATAATTAGATAAAAGTCTTTTAATTAAATATGCATCACTGATTATTATAGTTAAAGCTTAAAAGACTTTATCAAATATGAAGATACTACATATGGTTGAAAACGAAAATCTAGTATTCATATATTCAGAGACACATGAGTTTGCCTTAGAGCCCCACGTGTAAAAGTTTTACGATCAGACATAGAAAGTGAAAACTTCTGAGAGCCATCAAACTGGTTGAATTGCCTGCGATAAAGAGTTTTGGAACACAGTTTCCATGAAGCAAGTTGCAAATAAAAGTAAAGCAAAAGGTGCGCTAAGTGCAGTGACGTCCCAAAACTGTGTTCATTACTTAAACTAATTACATTTTAAATTAACATTACCCGGCCTGGGCAGTTAGACAGCGGCAAAGGTAGTAAAAAGCCACATCAAGACGAAGCACGACGCTTGGGTTGGGTACTGTAGTAAATGGGGCTAGGGGAGTCGCTGTTACGTCGTATGTATGCAGGACACGCAGCAGGCAATGGCAGTGGCAACGGCAACGGCAACGGCAGCCTCGAATGGATGTCAGTCAGGCGGCGACAGTCGAAATGTATTGAAGTCATTGCGAATATGGCCACGGGACGAGGGTTAACAACGGCAGCAGCACCAGACCAGTCCTTATGGCCAAGCAACCAGCCAACCAGCCAACCAGCAGGGTAATGACAGAAATTATGTAATAAAAAGTTACAATTTACGATCGCTCCTGCAGCTGTAGTAGGTGGCTAGCCACGTGACCCACACAATCAGGGAGTGTGAGACAAAGCCAACCAAAGAGTAGCTACAGGTGCAAGCCATGCCTGGTGGCAGGGTGGCAGGCCAGGTAGCGAGGATTGGCTGGGTGGCAACGTACAATGAACCGTCATAGATAAAAGACATAACAATGAAGCCAAAGCAGACGTGCGCGCCAGTTTGGTTGGCTGCTTGGCATAGACAGGACGCCATGAACATTTGCACCTGCCCGACAAAATAAGTTATAAAACTAAGACAAAGCCAAATGGCAACTGGAAAGAAAACAAAGCAAAGCCAAAGAAGAAAAAAATGGAGAAAAAATTACAAAATGGCAATAAATTCAAAACTAAAACAAGCCTCAAACCAGGAGACGAGGACACAAACACCAACAAAGACTGAAAGACAGAGACAGGGCCAAAGCCAAGTGGTTCGCAGGCCCAGTCAAGCGTATAAGTGGCGCAGGCAACGGCAACGGCAACGGCAATGGCAATGGCAACGGGCATATGATAAACACAGTCGTACCTGGAATTGTGGAATTGGGGCGAGCAGGTTGGTTGGTTGAGGTGGGGCTCGGTGCTTTTCGGTCCTAATAAAGGTGTCATGCCAAAGAGTGTTGCAACAATGAGCTGAGAGGATGAGAGCAACCGTTTGGCTGCTCGCCTGTGCGGGTCGGTCTGCGCGAGGGCGAAACGTGATTGCAAATTGTAACCGCCAATGGGCCGTAAATTGAAACGTGACTAAGGCAGATAATAAAATGCATAAAATCAGAGTACTGACGGCAGCAATGGCATCGCTCGATGGCCTAAACACGAAGTGGTGCGGGCGCGCGAGACAAACTTTTTCCATATTGTTGTTTGGTTCAAGTTGAAGTTGCTGTTGTTCTCTGCACTCTTTACTCTTTTTACTTCTTTTTATTTTTTTTTTCTTCTTTGTATTTGCTGGCTGGCGACAAAGCTTTCCAGTTCGTCCGGAATTTGTCATTAAACGGATGTAAGCTGGCAGAAATTGCTGTAAAACATATACGACTGCCTAGATAGGTATGCAACAAATTGGACAGCGAGTTGATAGAAACAGGAAATGATAAGCATAGCAAAATGTGCAGGAAGTGTGCTCATTATGACATGCTGTGATACGGTGGCGTATACATGATATATTTTATATTGGCTAAATTTGCATTTTCCATAGAGCAGCTCGCATGCATGCCAGACAGACAGACATCTAGTATATATTCAACAGAAGCAGAAATATGTTATTTCTCTCTATTACGCAGAATATATATGTATATATGAAAGATAAGTTAAAGATAATTTGATATATTTTTAATTTAATTTAATATATAAATTTTCAACAAAAATTGTATTCTAGATCGTCTCAAAGTCTATGCCGTAATTGGAATTGATGTATTCATTTTAATTAATTAATGCCTGAAACCAAGCACTTGATCTACTCGGAAATAATTAACAATTTGCAATTTGCTTTCAAGTGATTCACATTGAAGGCTAGTGCTAGGCACGATACATTTTGCCTTCATTTTTGCAGTTGCTGCTGGCAATTGGAGATGGCAGCTCAACCCTCACCCAGTCCAGGTCCACCCCAGCCTAAAACCAGGCCAATTTTAGAATGTGGATGCCCGAAAAATGTTGCACTAAGTATCTACTTGTTATTGGCATTTGCTGGCATTTACATTTTAATGCCGCCCACCGCAGGCAGAAGGGTCCTCGAGGGCAGGTCGGGAGTCCTTTTGTTCTTTGCCAATTCATTTGCCTTATTTTCGCTTCCTTTGCCTTTTTGCTGTTGCCTTTGCCTTTGCCTTTGCCATGCTTGGCATACGAGTATGTTTTTGGAACTTTTTGTTTACATTTTGTTGTTGTTTTTGCTGCTTAAATATGCCGCAGTATTTAGCATGACAACGACTTTGACAACGACTACGATGTAGAGGACCTCTGTCCATGTACATGCCATACAATCGCTAGCTTGCACAGTTCAAAGGACTCTGCCGTAACTGCCAATAATTCAGCTGGTTTTTATGTTTTTTGTGTCCACATTTTGTTGTTTGCGCTCTCTCTCTCGCTCTCTCTCTCTCTCTGCTTATTGCCAACTCTCTCATTTGACTGTTTGCTGTTGCCTTGTTTGCTTGCGGCTTTTGCATGTTTTTATAGAATTAATTAAAACTTTGTTCTCTGCTCATTTCAAGCTAACAGAAGGGACACGTTTCTAATGTGACCAAAACCCAAAAACTAAACCCAAATAATTCGCAAATTGCACAATTACCGATGGACTTCAAAAGCTTCTAAATGCGTAATAATTCAAGCGTTTCTCTCTGCAAAGATAACGGAATTTATGAAAATAGAATAGAGTAAGTTCATTATATGCCTACTTAAATACTGAACGATTTCATAAATTATTAAAGCAAAACTTTCGCTTGAGTCATATTTGTCCAAATACTTGACATGCATGGAAAATATTTGCTCATGTACATACACACATTGTGTGATGCGCTACGACTTTAGAATAATAAATATTTATAATTTTATATTATCTCAAATATTAAACCATTTTTAAATATTTCAATAATATGCGCAGAAGAGCGTTTCAATGCAGAAATACTTTTCCTATCAAGCCACAGCATTAAACCATTATTTTAGCAAATATGCGTCAAGCGTAAAATCAGCTTTATTTTCAGGCTCGCTGTGCAGCTGGCGTATTTAATTTTCCCTAAAGGATGCCATGCTTTCTGATTTACCAATCTCCCGCCACGTCGCTCACAATATTTTCAGTAAACAAAATGCTCTGCTAAGCGGTTACTTGGTTACACGCCAAGCCGGAAACGCAAATTTGAATGAAATTAAAAGCCGAACTGAAAGCGCAAAGAGCTGCTGCAAATAATGCAATGGTGCCATAAGTCGTCGCAACAATGGGCAATTCAACATCACCGAACCGCCGTTTTCGTTACAAGTCAGAGAGCAGCAGCAGCAGCAGCAGCAGCAGCAGTAGCAGGAACAACAATATCAATTGCATTGCACCAAGATGCTGGTAAAAATTGAATTTTAGTTGCGCTGAGAACAAATAGAGTAACCATAAAATAGAAGAAGTTTCTAAGCAACTGAAGTGCAGCTGGCGAACAAAGACGACAATGGCTTCAGCTTAAATCTGACTGTCTCACAGACAGACACAAATACTCAGACAACTGCAAACGGAAACTGGATAACAAAGCAAACCGGAACTCGGAAATGCCAATTGCTGCGTGAAGAACTTCAATTGCGAGTCGTTTTCATTGCAGTTGATTCAATAAAAAGTGTAAGTGAAATTCCAGAAAGTCAGCTAATTGCCAGTTGTCCCATGCCAAATGTAATTTGCTAATTGCAAATGCCAAAAGTCAGCTTCAAATTTACACAAATTTCCATCAAAAATTACGCCACAAATTTTGCTGTTTGACAAACGCAAACACACACAAGGCAAGACCGAGAAAAATAAGGAAAATGAATATTTTAATGGAATGCAAACTATGAGCTGCCTAATTATTTACCAAATACATAAAGGGTAAACATTTTAAAACGCACAGTTTGAACCCAGTTGACATTACGTACACGCAAAGTTCAGCACTTGAAATTGTGACCCTGCTCTCACTTTATCTTTCTCTTGCTCTGCTTTCCTTGTGTCACTGGGACTTAACCTTTGTGCAAACCAAATGACAAACAGAGTGACTTACTCGAAACTGTTGCTGAAAGCAGTCAGCTATAAATTAAAGACCCTTTTACATACATATCAACTCATAAATTTATGCTCACGCTAAGGCTCTCCCAAGGTTCGCAGAAAATTTCTATTGACAGCCTCTGGCAGTGAGCCAATTTTAATTCAAGGCTTACAGCTTAAATATCTAGCAATCGCATTTCAGTCACAGCACCTTATCGACGACAGAGTCAAAGTGTTAAATTGCCGCTTTCAGCGAAAACATCAACTCCAGCAATGGGCGCGGCTCGCGACTAATGAAAGCCGGGGGCAGGGCAAAGCTGTGGCAGCTGTAATAACAGCAACAACAAGCGTAGCAGTGGCAGCAGGAGCAGCAGCACTTCATCCACTTTACTCGCCATTTAACCGATGATTGGATAACAGCGGGACCTCGGAGGCGCCCCAGTGGCAAAATATGGAGCAGCCAATGGGCAGCGAAAGGGCAGAAAAAAATCTAAATGAAGCTGAAAAATATACATAGCGAAGTGTGTTTACTCTGCAGCTAAAATATGCTTAGTAAACAACAAGTTTAAAATAATAAATATATTATTAAAAAGAGTACATAAAAATAGAATTATATTCTTCAAGTCCATTTCAAGATTTAAGCCCAAATGTTATACAGCTCGGTTTTAAAAAACAGCTGGATCCAGCACAAATAATATTCAATATAAAAATCATTCAACATTTTATTTACATACGAGCTCTGCCTCGAAAAATATCAATTGATTGGCCAAAAGGTGAACCTTGGCACGAGCCCATCATGCAAAACGTTTGATAAATGTGTTATGCACTATTAAGTTAGGGCAAAACATTGGCAAATGAGTGTGAAAAATCGCCATTAAAAATCGAGACCTCTCTGCAGGGATGACTGGGGTAACGTATTCAATAGCTTTTCAAAAGCGTGCTTAACAAACAGCAACAAAAACAAGAAAAGCAATGGCTACAGCAGCATAGGCGACGAAAAAAAAAAAAAAAAAAAAAAACTCGAGCACTCAACACACCCACACCACACCCTGATGCCCGCACACCCACACCTTCACACATACACACATGACACTCTCAGACATTTGCATGTCAAGTCGACAGACGCTGTCCATGCCCGTCGCCCGCGTGCATTAAAAACGACCATGAATAAATTTTAACAGCGCTTGTGTGTTAAAGTATTTAATGCTCAAAGGCTCAGCTGAGCGACCAGCCGTGTGGCTTAAGCCCTGCCACATGCCACATACCACTTGCTTGACAAGAGCAAGAGCGATAGAGGGAGCGAGAGCGAGAGGGAGAGCGTTACGCACATGTGACTCAGAGACATACGTGAAGTGGTTGAGCAGCTCTCAGCTGGAGTATGTCTGTGTGTTTGTGGGCAGCATTGTCAGCGAGTCCTTTCTTGAGCATAGCGCTGTCTCTATCACTCTCGCTACTGGTGATTAAGCACATAATTGGATTCATTCCAGCGGAGAGCCGCTTACAAGCAACATCAACACATGTAGAGGTTCTGCTCTGGCAGCAAAGTTTGCTATTTGAGAATATTTTAAGATGCTGCCGCAAGGATTTGTGGTGCTTAGCGTTAATTGCCTTGCGGTTGTCAACAGCTGAACGACCCAAACAGATTAGGATATTGAAAGGTACAACACTCATGGACCCAAACCAAACCTAAAACTTGATTTTGTTGTCGTCTTAAATCTGTGCGTCTTAAACTGTATATAAATTAACTCGAGTTCCAATTAAAACAAATTTATTGTGAAATAAAAATATTAATATTTTGTTTATTTTAAAATTTTAAAAACCCCTAAATAATGGTGTATATGGGGATATTTATTTTGTCGTAGCATAAAACCCTATTTTTTTTTATCTATATAAGATATAAGACATCAATTCTCTTTAGTATAGCACTTAATTGAATATTTTTGGGTTGCCGCAAGTGATTTAAGAGTTAGAGTTCACTTAATAGCAGATAGCTATATTGTGTAATGTATAATACTCTCTATTTCAATTTCTATTCTGAGTTCCATGCGTGTGGTCAGCCTAACACCCAATGGCGCCCAGCACATACTTCATCCCACATTTTTAGGCGGTTTAGTCGCTAATGTCCTGTGGCAGCTGTGTGGATTTGTTAGGCTTAAATAAATTTCTGATTGGGTGAAATATGAAGCGTCGCTGAGCAGCTTTCTCTGCGTATAATCAGCCATAATAAATGCGAGTGGCTTGACTTATTTTATAATGCTTTCTGAATGCATCATAAATAATTCAATTTAGTTAATTCAAAATCAATTTCTGTATATTCAAATGTGCCCGTTCGCTGCCCATATGCCAGAGATAAAAAATCATCATAATAAACTTGGATTGCTTTATGAGTGTGTGTGTGTGTGTGTGTGTGTGTGTGTGTGTGTGTGTGTGTGTGTGCCATGTGTTTGTGTGTGTACGTATATTTTTGTTTGAGAGTACATTATACAATAAACATCATCATTAAATATAATTGCATGTTACAGTTACACAGTGCGTTAAAAGCTGCTGCCAGTCTGTGTGGCGTGCGGTTAAACGGGGCGTTTGATGGAGCAACGAGGATTGGTTGGTGGGCCCATTGGACGCGGAGCTGAGAGAGGAGCATTGAAGGTTTTGCGAGTAACCGCGTGTGTTATGCAAACGCTCATTAAAATGTTTGCCACGTTACGCATACGCATAGTTGGACGCATCACGCCCCAATCAGATACGGAATTTGCTTTTATCGTCTCCAAGTGTATGATTCCATTGAATGGCCCACATTTGGCATGTCCATATTACATTGTTCACGCTTTCATGGCAGATTTGTGAAAACCCTTTTTGTGTGCTGCTCCGCATGGGAAATGCATTTGGTCCATGTCAAAGCTGCGTTTGCCAAATGAATCTACGCTGCATACACTTAAATCGGCTTATCTATCGCATATGCTCATTTTACATACATATGTGTTTCATCCAAACTTTTGATATGCAACAGCAAATAGTGTTTAGTTTTTTGATACTCTGTATTCCCTGAGCCTACTGTAAATATATAGCAGCTTACTCTTATTATGAGCAATGTTTCTACAACTACACGCCTTGCTTGAAGCTCACCTGCTACACCTGTCCAACTACTGTCAAAGTATTTCATTTGACCTGCACACTTCAAGTGCCAGAAACTGTACTATGTAACTCTATGCGTCTCTCTATGAATGACATTGGAAGCCGCGAGCATTTTGCAGCCAGGGCCAAGAGCATCGTTAAGTATGGCTTGGACTTGGTAATAGAGTTGAGCTGTTGTATTCCAGTGACATGGTGAATATTTCAAGAATTTCTTAATTGTTACAACAAGCGCGCAGAAAGACATACATACATTCATATCCAGGGTCACACATTGTTGCTGTTGTAGCTTTTACTACTTTTTCCATTCTTGTGGGTCGTCATTTAATAATTCAAGTTTGTTGCTGTTGTTCTTGTAAGAAAGCGTTTGTCAACGGCGTGGGTATATATCAGTGTATGTGTGTGTATTTTATTTTTAAAAAACAATTTTCCAACAAACGACAATGCGAATGATGGCCAAGTTGGTCCAGTTCGGTGCTACCCTCTAACCACGTCTAGGCACGAGCTCAGCATGTGGCACAAAGTGCCCAGAAAAAAGAAATCAAAAGAAAAGGGAAACAGTAGATGAAGCATAAGCAACAGAACGCAACGCGAAAAATAACCCAAAAATATAATAAAAAGAAATTGGACAATAAAATACAACAATTTATGGCGTACAGCAATCCTTTTTGGTGGCACTTTACGGCGGACTTGTAACAGTCAAAAGGGCAACGGACGCACTTGGTCACCAAAAGTCGCAAACGAAAAGAAGTTAGTTAGACAGAGAGAGGCATAGAGAGCGAGAGAGAGAGAGAGAGAGAGAGAGAGAGAGAGAGAGAGCAAGAAAGACATGGAAAGAAAGAGGCTAAAAGCGAACACTGGACATGCCGGATAGGGCAGTCACATTGTTTGTGGCAAGAGGGCGTGGCAGCCTAGCCGGCAAATCGTCATTGGAAACTAAACGAAAATGTTTTGTTGTATTTGTGCTTTTATTTATTATTTTTATTTTCTTTTTTTTTTTTTTTTGTGAGTGCGTTTTTTTTTTTTTTATATTTATTTATTATTGCCGAGTTCTTCGTACTATTTATTTATGTGTTTGTCAACGTTGGAAAGCGATTTCTCTAACGATATTAAATTAAAACTAAACAGCAGCAAGGATTTCTTGTTATTAAATATTAAAATGATAAATGTGCTCCATTAAATTATAGAAATTTGAACATATTGTGCCACACAGAATAGATACTGTTGAGCAATAAATTATAACATAACAACAAAATTTATTTGTCAAATTGATTTCATCATAAAAGGGAAAAGATACAATATTCTGATGTGAACTATCAGTGAAATAATTCAGTAAATTGACTAAAAAGTACTTACAAAAATATTGCAATTATTTCGATATGTGATAGCATTGACTTACAATATATCTGGAAACAATTACAAAAAAAAAAATTTTTGTTTAAATTAATTAGAATGAAAAATACTATTTTTTTTTTTTTTTTATAAATAAGATTTAAAAAATATACATTAGTTGGTTAAGAGTTTCAAATATATTTATACAATTTTAATATTTATTCAATGAATATTATTGTAAAAAAAGCTTAATATTATGGATATTATTTAAAAAAAAAAAAAATAATATTAAAAAAAAAAAACAATATTGCGGTCTGTTCCGCAATAAATTAATTTTGTTTTAAATTGAATTAGTGAATAATGCATTTTAATTATTGTATACTCATAATTTATTTAAGTAAAATTATAAATTTATGTAATATCTTATTCATCTTTTCTTGCTTGAGAAACATTTGGCTCGTTCGGCTATATTTGGAGCTCAAAGATGTATAATCTACTTTTTTTCTGGTTAGTTTTATGCCGCTCGTTTCGCGACGCATTTGGCGTTAGTTTTGCTTCGATTTTGTTGTGCTTTTTATTGCTTTTTGGGCTAACTGATGGCCCTTGCCGAGTGCTGGCAACAACTTTTGTTAAACATTTGTTGCCAAAGCCTGTTTAATTTCGACTGCCAGCGAAATGATTTAGGAAAGTCGCACGTTTCAGAGAGCCAACTGCTGCTACTGCTGCTGCTGCTGCTGCTGCTTCTGTTGCCAAGGACATTGCCGTTGTTGAAACTTTATTCAATTTAATTGAAATTTTATGTAAAACATGCATTCTGTTTGATGCATAGCGTTTTTTATATATGCCTTTTATTTTGAATATTGCTCGCGGCAGCACACAGAAATGTAAAATGCAAAATATATTTGTAGATTTTTATGAGCATTTGAATTATATGGGGCATGCGAGAACTGATGGAGCTGAGGGTTAACTGTACGCAGCACAGCTTGACCTTTGCCAAAATGAGATAAATTTCATGATTTTTCAATGTTTGAACTTTTGGCCACACAGTGCACACACATAAATTACCCGGCAAGGGGGACCACGGGCGATAGCAGCCGTTTTTTTATTGCAACTGAACTCGACCGGACTTTTATCTTTAGCTGTGCTGGGCGAATAAAACGAAATGAAATGAAATGAAATGAAATAAAATGAAATAAAATGCTTGCTTTTTACCAAAATGCACGCAGATAAGCACAGCGTTGTTGCTGGATCGATATATGTAGAGATACCCTTCATGTGGGACTTGAACGGGTATGTACATTAAATCGAACTGAAAATGTAAAGAGCTTTATGAAGCAAACTTATTTTAAAGGGTATTTGTTGGCACAGCATGGCAGCATGAGAGCCAACACTCTGGTATCTTTGCTTTGTTTTTAACAAATTGACAGACGAACTCTGTGCACATATCTCAGCTAACAGGATGAGACAATCCAGCAGACAGACGGAAAGTAAAAGCGCCAGCTGCAGGATGTGGATGTGTGGCTGAAGTGTTTGTTGAGTGTGTGTTTCGAGTGCAATCAGCACAATAACAACAATACCAACAATAACAACAACAATAAAAACAACAACAACAACAACTACAATAACAACAAGGATTTGAAGTTCCAGGAAGTGTTTCAGCATTGATGGCTGTTGAGAAGTCTTCCTCTGGAACGCAGACAACGAAGAGAGCACTTCGAAAAGCGAAAGCCATGCAAGTAGTGTAATTCGTGGCAGTCAGAGCGTGCAAATAAGGTAAGGTTTCGTTCATCAGAATCTGTCTAAAAGCAAGATATTTGCATATTTAGCAATTTTTCGAGCTATTTTTAAAATATAGATCAGACAATTAACAAACTAGTCTATGGCCATTGACAGCCGTTTTGGGATGGCTGTGATGGGATTAAAAATATTATTTCCATTAGCGCCTCGTTTATACATGTTATACTAACTAGAAATGACAGCTTCTCATTCGATATACGATTTCGGTCTGCTGGAAGACAACTTTTGTCAATTAAGTGAACAATCCATGTGAATTCAATTTAAGAATTTAAGAATAGTTGAAGTCTGAAAAATATGAGAAATATATTGAGCTCCACTCAAGTGGGGTAAGATTTTAAAGATTTTTCATTGTAAATTCGAGATTTTCAATTTATTTAAGTTTATTTTTACGCTCTTTTTATTTTTCTGGCCATTTATGACACTTATCCATAATACACTTACGAATTTGTAATTTGGTTATTATCCACAACGTTTTATGATAATTATTACTTCATGTCTTACACATAATCATACAAATATTTACAAGAGTAGTAAGCTGTTTACTCTGGCTTTTGTTGAGCTTAGTCATACACATATGTATATAAGTATATATAATTTTTTTCCAATGGAATTTACTATAGGAGTACAGTTATGTATATTAATGTAAATCATTATTTTTAGTCAATAAATTTATTTTGCTTATATGGCAAATATTCCTTACTGGCTTCAGCCTTTTCTGCTGGTCAGTAGAAATTATTTAAACATTGTTTATAAGTAGTTTTTCTCTTTTCACTATTAATGTTGTGTGTGTGTGTGTGTGTGTGTGTGTGTTGTTCTGTAAACCATTTTTATGTTTTTAGCTATTAAATAATCATAGTTGTTACAATATTCATATAATTAAATTTTTGATCACATGTGTTTTCTTTTCATTTTTTTGTTTTTTGTTTCTTATTTTTTTTTTTTTCTTTTTTTGGTTTTGCTTTGTATTACCTTCACATTGTTTCACCACGTTTAAACTTTAAATATGTTTTGGTATTTGTGTTCAACAAAAGAAATGCTGTTGTTCTCTTTATTTAATTGTTTTCCGGCTGGTGGGCCAAGTAAGACCGCAGCCCAGCCTGAGCAAACAATCGCAGCTTTGTTCGCATTTTAGTTGAAAACTGTTTGTGAACTTATTTATGCTGAACTCAATAAATAAAAATATATGTAAGTATGTAATTTTATAAGTATATATATTTATATAATATATATAAATATGTATATATTTATATATATTTATTTATTTTTGAAATATGCAAGGTTCTTTTCATGGTTCTGGCATAAACATTTATAGGTTGTCAATTATATATTGTAATCTTTTTTTTATATTTTTGTCAGCTATTATTCAATTTTAGCTTTTAGTATTTGCTTTACAAACTATTTGTTTTGTAAACTTTTTAATGAATTTGTAGATTTTTGTTATTATTATTTTATTTTATTTAATTTTTTTTTTTTTTTTTTTTGGCGGGTTGACATTTATTTGGATTTATTAAGTATACGATACGTAGTTCATTTAATTAGAATATCAATTTGAAAACACAGACTGAAAACTTTACAAATTGCCAAATGATGCCAATCGTGCATGTGAGTAATTTCTGTTTATGTTTCTTTCGTGACTATATCATCAGCTAATTAATTGATTTATTGTGAAATGACACAATTAATAGCATTTCGGTTAGGCTTATAACGAAATTAAAATGCTGTAATCAACTCATGCCTTGTATTAATCTGAATTTGTAATGAATGGGCTAGTGGCTACTGAACTTAGCAGAAAGAAGGGAAATTCCACTGATATTGAAATTTTTGTATATATGTTTCACGTTCGAAATTTGTTACATAAATATACTCTCTATAGCCATATACATATTTGAATATTTATTTCATATTTTTAGAATAATATTTTTTTCATAGAAAAAATATGTAATGAACATTTGTTAATACTCTTCGCCTGAAGCAGGACATTTATAGGCGATATAAATACTATTATTTTTTTTTTTTTAATTTCAATTTAGTTTTTGTTTTCGTTTATTAAGCCAAGGCTTAGAATTTTTCACTTTAGTTTAGCCAGCTTTCGTCTTTTCATCTTCTTTACTCAGTTTTTTTGTTTTGTTGTGTTTTTCTCTACGCTTCTTTTATGCTCATTCTATTGCTTTTGTCTGGGCCTTAGCTACTTTTTGCTGCTTTATTTTTGCGGATCCTTGCCTCACTAAGTGCTAAAGATGAAAATAAACATGACAATGATATTTACACAATGTTGGCTGAGCTATGGTAACCTCAGTGTTGTAGTGGTTGCCAGAAGGAGGGCATGTGGTGGGTGGTCATGCGTATGTGTGTGCGTATGTATGTGTGAACTATAGCCGCCCCTATGCCACTTTGTATTTGTTTATGTGCACGGCCAGCTGCGCACAATGTTGCCTGGCAGCAGCTGCCACGTGGAGTCTGAGAGATTGAAAGTACATGTGTGTGGGTGTAACTAAACGTGCATCTATGTGTGTGTGACACACATACTTGAACAGAGATATACTATAAAAACAAATGCTCGCATGTTACGACGAAAAAACTTTGTCAATTAACCTAAAACAAGTCTCACTTTACAACACGTACGCTTGACATAATTTCTTCTCTCTCCTTTCGTTGGCCTCTGGCATTGATGTGTGTATGTGCGTGTATGTTAATGTGTGAGTCCGTGTGTGAGTGTGCTTGTGAATGCTGAAACTTTACATATGAAGAAATTATCACGTTCTTGGTCCTTGATAGCGACAGTAGGATCTGCCCATAATGTCCTCAGCTGGAATTGGCTGATCAATCGGCGGCACTCGCAATAAGTCCATTTGATCACGAACCTGCAATGAAAGCCAAATAAAACACAAATCTTAAGTCCTTCTTCAACTGAAACTTTTATGCTATGTGCTATGCGGCGTATGCGGCGCAATATGAATTAAGTTCAAATGAAAATTGATGGCATTTGCCAACAAGTTTTGTGTAAACAATTGCCTCATCTTCTAAGTTTTCAGCGATGCGAAGCAAACGGGCAAAGTTTTTGCTTACTATTCAAAAGGGAAGTTCAAATGCTTCTTCATGTTGATATGTATTTTGATATATTAATTTCTAAAATGTGCACAGTCTGAATTGGACAGATAAACTGATGGAAATATGAATAAATTTGGGAATATTAGAAGTTGTAAACTTTATTAATAATTAATATTTGAAAATTAATTTTTAGCAATTTTATAAAATTATAATAGTACATGCTGCTCTTAGTTATATTTTATTGCATTCAAATATAAATAAAATAATTTGTATATTTAATTTTCACTTTCAAATGCAACAAAATTACAAATTAATGTTATTTCTAAGTATGTCCTGCTCTGTATAAAAGCTAAAAAAAATTTGTGCACTGAAAGTTTTCTAAGAAACATCTGAAAATACACTCGAAAAATATTTATAAAAATTTTGTTTTTTATTTTGATCATTATTTATGATTAAAGCCAAATTTTCAAACTACGAAAAATATTATTCAATTGCCGGAGCGTATCTTAGCAACTTTAATAGCTCTTTAATGCTATTTATAACTGTTTAAATTTGTTGATCAAACTTTTTTCGACCTAAAAATGTTGTTCAAACAATTTGGCAGGCGTTAATAAACTTTACTTTAAACTGTAGCTGCAAGTATTTTCTGCTGATGTCGGCATAAAATTCTTGAACCATTAAAAAAAAAAAAAACGCAAATTAAATTTGTTTGGTAACTTTTTATGGTTCAATTTTTCACACACACTGAAGCAGTTCTCGGTTTATATGCAAAATCTCTACGCTTTACGAATTTTACCTACTTATAAAGCAATCATATGGCTATTAAATTATTCATATGTAAATTCTGCATTACAAAAGCTATGCGCTGGCCGTATTGGCAACTCATTTACAGCGATTCCTTTAAGGACTTCTAAGCATACAGTGAAACCTATTCGAGGCTTTCGCGTATTGTTTGGGCCAACTTAGTGCGTGCGCTTTGCAGAAAAGTTTGAAGCACATTTTATGCCGTGCAAAAAAAGGGAGAGGAAAAGCGAAACGTTAGGCACAATAAAACAAAATATATGCAAAAGAAAAAAATAAAATAAAATAAAAAAAATATAAGGGAAGAAAAAATACAAACACAACAACGAAAATGTTTTGTTTTCAACACCAAACACCTTTTGAGGCCTCACAGCTGGGACGCGCGGCATTGGACGCCACAGTTAGAGAGCAGCAAGAGCGCAGTGCCAGAGGGTGGCGCAGAGGCACAGTCAGCTCGCTCGGCCCATTTCCGGTGCTTTGTAAGCCGTATAACAATCGAATTTACGAGTTTTTTATGAGGCTTTATGTGCGCCATGGCTGCCACATACAAACAACAATAAAACGTCAGCTTTTGGCTCAGACAGTGAGACGCAGTCATTGCACTTTGAGGCACGCCCACACAGACCGCCTCGCCTCGCCTCGCCTCGCAGCATGCCACAAGTCCCATTGTGGGTTTTGCCTTTGGCAACACTTTTCCGGCCGCTTTGAGCTGCAGTAATGAAAAGCTCAGCTCACAGTTACATTTGAGTGAAAAGTTCAAAGCAGAAATGGCTGTTAAAGAGCCGCTGCGCCATTTTCATGCTAACCAAATCAATTGTAAGAAGGTCAGTTGCCATACACAAACACCAACAAACACACACACACACATACATAGACATACAATGAGTGTAAACACACACAGGCCAGCTAAAGGATATTTAAATGAATTTGTCTCGCACAAATTGCTGCCATTTGCCGAGAACTTCTGCCCAATGCCGCCAGCTGGGCTATGTGTCGTGCCAAATGCCTTTCCATGCTCGCATTAGATACTCGCATAAAAGGCTAAAATAAAAGATACATTTACACACAAACACTAGCGCAAGGCCCTGAGCTGCCTGAGCTGCCTCAACTGCGTCGCCTGCCTCTGCTGCCTCTGCCTCTTTTGTCTAGATAAAAACTGGCGTCAAGAAAATTATCATGTTCATGGCTATGGCTGCCCCTCAGCCCTTCAGCTCCACACCGCCCCTCTGCCACACCAACTCATACCCTTCAGTCATTTGTGGTTGTTGTTGGGTCGCATTGAAGAGGCGCCACAGCATGAACCGAACTGTGTGGCATTCCCATGAGCTGCCTCAAATCTCTATTGCCCTAATTTCGCTTATTTTTATCACTACTACGACACACTTATGGGCTAATGGCTGGCTATTGGGCGTTCTATAAAATTTAAACAGTTCCAACTAACTCATAACACCATGATGAAGTAATAAAAAAATTAAATTATTAAATTAAAATATTTAAATAAAACTTAAAGAAACAACAAAAAATTAATTTGTTAAAAGTTTTATAGTAAATTGATTATTGAACATGAAAAAGTTCACACGTAAATATTATTTAAAACTAATTAAATTTACTCATGTCTGTTTAAATTTGTGTTTTACTTAAAATTTTATTGAGAACTTCATTATAATAATATGAGAATTTAATATAATGTAATTAATTTATTCTTATTATTTTAGCATTAAAAAGTTTCATTTTTAACGTACAAATATTATATTAAAACTGTATAGAAAACAATTTAAAGATGTTTCAAAGTACGCTCAAAATAAAGAAAAAGAAAATTTATAGACTAAAAAAAACACTAAAAACAAAAATACAAATTGATAAAAGATAATTAAAAAAATAATACAAAATATAAAATACATTTACATTTCATACATATGCAAGTTTTACTGTAATGTATATAGAACCTTAAATATTAAGCAAGAGCAACAATTTCAAATCTTCATACTCATAAGTGTCTAGCATTAAAAGGGTATCAAATGGGCATCTGTATGCGTGTGAGTGTGTGCATAAGAGATGACAATCATTAAAATGGCCTTTTGCCTAATTTCTATGACTTGCTTAATTATCACAACGATGCCAACGCCCACTCCAGACACCCACGCCCACACAAATACAAATACAAATAAAGACAGACACACACACACACATACATACAGGGAGAGAGAGACACGAGTCATTTCCCTGTTGACCTACTGCGGCCCAGTGCTCTGGGTCTATGGGGCCGCTCTCTGGGGAGAGAGCATTAAGCGTCTAATAATTGAACATTTGAACTGGTTTTTGTGCTCATTTAATTGCATTACAGGCGACGTTGGCTGCGATAATATATATTTTATTGTGAATTCGGGTCACCAAGCTCGATAAACTGGCCCAACATAAGATTGGCGCTCTGATTTTGTATCAAGCCTTTGGCCCGAAGGCTCTTAGATCAAAGCAATACACAAATATATATATATATATTATAAATATATACTCAAATAAAAAATGTGCGCTTGGGCAACATTTTTAATTACTTTGTGGCAGAGTTACTCATTACAAAAAAAAATATAAATAAATAGCAAAAAATGCTGCACAAAGTATTACAATGCGAGCACAAATTTTAATGAGCATTATTTCACATAATAAACAGCAGTAAAGGCCGTAATATATATTTATATTTACTATATGGCTGCCTTTCATACAAATGCATAAACATATATATATATATATATATATATATATATATATATATATATATATATAAATATATATATTTTACTTTGTTTTTACTTTATCCCATTGCTTCTGAGTGCAAAGCGCAATAAAAGCGCAGCGATTTTAATCACCCGCTTTGCGAAAGGCGGCAACACTTTTTAATGTCCCTGCCCATGCTGTATTACATTGCTAAGTAAGTATGTATATAAAAATGCGCATTGTAATCACATAGAGGAGCCATTGTTGGGAAATACTAGTTTACTTTTTGCTTAATGCACATAGAAAAGCAGAGTCGAGTACCAAAACTAATTACAATGTTGCAGGCAGATAAGACGGCTCTGAGTAGACCAAGAAGAGCAGACAGCGACAGAGAGAGAGAGAGAGAGAGACAGGCACAGATATAGAGACAGAGGCAGAGACAGAGACAGCGAGCCAGAGAGAATATGATTAAAGTTCGCAGACGCCGAGACAAGCGCAAAATTAAAAATGCTGCGGCATCTCTTTTTCGTGGGGCGAAACTTATGGGAGACGAGTAAAAGGGGGGAGAGGGGGAAATTTTTAATGAGCAATAGCAATAAAATGCGAGCCACAGCAGTCGAGTTCAAGAGGGCGTATGATTTATATTTGTTATTAAATCTTAAAATGACCGTTGCCACTCAGCTACAAAGTCCGGTCGGGCATTTTGAATTAGTTCCTCAACAAAAGCAATTTCCAAAGCAAAAATAACTAAGTGGCTTGCAGAAGAAGGCCACAAATGGAGGATTAGTTTTAAATTTTATTATTAAGCAGCTAGAAATAAAACCTTGTTTCTTTGAAGCGAATTTAATCTTATCGGAAAACCAATTTCATCATAAATTGCAGCATCTTTGACTGCTGGCAAGATACTTATTCAAATACAGTCACTGATCATATACTCAGAATTGAGGAAAATCTCTTGCCATAAGAATGTGCAACAAGAGAGACATAGTTAGCTTTATTTTTAAAAATATTGAGCCCTTTGTGTTGGCAAAAAGGTCCTTGACTTGCCACAGTTACCAGTTAGAGCAGTTAGAGCAGTTAGAGCCTAAATGTTGGCTCAGGCAGTCATTCGACTGCACAGCAAACGCTTTGGGCGTTCTCAACTGAATGACGCTAAGCATTGAGTGGCATTCGCAGTCAATGGAGTAGCCTGCTCAAAGGACTCACAATCCCACACACACATACACACACACACACGGGTATTGAGGCAGAGAGTGCAACAGTCGAGCATTGCTATTGATTTAAATTGAATGCTGCTTGAGGAGAAGCAATAGCAACAGCAACAGCACCAACAGCAGCAACAGCAGCAGCCACAGTTGAGCTGGCAAAGGCACAAACAGAAGCTGCAAGCATGCCGATCCTGGCCATCCAAGCACATAGCAAACAAGCTGACCACATCCGCAAACAAACTGCAACAGCTTCTGCTGCCTGGACTACTGCTGGTCATGCTTCTGTATAAATATCGGAATAACCATTTGAAAATCCTTTTAAAATTATTTCACTTGCGTCTTTTCGACGCCAGAGACGCTCCAGAGTCCAGAGTCCAGAGTCCAGAGTCCAGAGTCTTGCTCCATTTTATTTTGTGCCGTTCGTTGGCTCGCCTGCTATCCGCAGCAAGTATGTGCAAATTCCACTGCAAAGCCACATTATTCTCTTTATCCTTTGAAAGGAATTTTCGAAGTGCAATAACAAGCGGGCCAGACAATGCCAACGGCAGTAGCTACAACTTCAGCTTCAGCTTCAGCCTCTTGGTAGTTTTTTTTTTTGGGGGGGGGGGGGGATTTCTGAGCAGTGGCTCAATGGAGGACATGTTTTTTGTTGACCAAGAAATGTGCTTTTGTCTAGAGCACTGACTAAGCCGTATAGATGTATGAAGGTATAGTAACTAGTCAAAGCCATGCGAAAAATGTTCCCAATGCACACAAAATGGACAATGGAATGCCAAATAGCTAAAAACTGAATGTTTGCGGCACATGAATATTGTGGACAGACTACTCACCGCTTCGACCTCGTTGAAGACGCGAAGAAAGTTTCTGCCAGCTAGCTTGGCTATATCCGACTCTGTCCATTTGTCCGACTCGAGTAGTGTAGCAAAGAGATGCGGATATTTGGAAACATCCTCTAAGCCTTTGGGCACGCTGTTCAAATAGCAAGCATACAAAATGAACCAATTAAATACAATTGAAATATCAAGAACAAGCTCTAAAAAACAATTTTAAAACATTGTAAACTTACAGATTGACGCCATCGTAGCCAGCGCCAATGCCCACATGATCAATGCCTGCGACCTCTCGTATATGGTTAATGTGATCTGGAAAATGCATATTGGAAAGAGTTAGTAAATCAGTAGAACTCTCTTCTGGAGACTGCATAACCCACCCACAACATCGTGCAGTGTCGCCTGACCCGAGCAGCTGACAAAGTGCGGATAAAATGCAACCATAACCAGACCTCCATTAGTGGCCTGCAAAAGCGAAATGAGTGTCATTAGATAATAGTCCAGCTCATTTGGAATTCGGTGCTGCATTGCGTACAATTCGTTGCAGGACATGATCCGGTACGTTCCGCGAGCTATTGCAGATGGCATGCGCCGAGGAGTGCGAGAATATGACCGGCGCCTGGGATGTGGCCAGTGCATCCAGCATTGTCGGCACCGACACATGCGACAGATCAACAATCATGCCCAAGCGATTCATTTCCTTCACCACAAGCTGTTTGGGGAGACATTGAGTATAAATTGTGAATGAAATTAAAAAACTGTTTAGCTAAATATATATTTAAAAATAATAAATGCGAGCTGAAAGAGAATAAATACATCTGTGCAGCTATGTTTATATGTATGTCTGCATATATGAATATTTTGAATTCCATAAGACTATCCCAGACACTTGTTATTTCAGTAATCACTAATTAAGACTTAATAATTATAGAGTTATTATTAATAAACTAAAATCTGAACATTTACTACTCTACGACTACTTGCATGCTTACACACGATCATCAGCTTTACAAAATTATTATTTTTTATAATAAATAATAATAAAAATATATTTTATATATTAATTTTTTTTTTATATATTTATATATTTCATTATATATTTAATTTAAATATATATGTATGCATTTTCTACTCATCTTTTCAACTCACCTTGCCAAACACTGAGAGTCCGCCTATGTGCGGATATTTGCCCGGTTCGTCAACTTTGCAGCAATCCGCCCTGTAAACGTGGCTCGGAGTCAATGAGCTACCCAATCCATATGTGGCTTTAATTCACTTACCAAGGTGTGTTGCAGGTGTGTGTGAGTGTCAGGTAGCGGGCGCCCAGCTGATAGAACATGCGCAGCACACTCAGACTGGTGCCGATCGCATGGCCACCCTCGACGCCAATCAGGCTGGCGATTTTGCCTGTGCGATGGGTTTGCTCGATGCCAGCTGAGCTGGTGACCAGGGCCATGTGATGCGGATAGAGCTGCACCAGGCGTCGTATCAAATCGATTTGTTCCAGCGTCAACTGCACCGCGTCCAGATGCTGCGAGGAGCACGGGGCGTAGGCGGACCAGAACTGTGCCGAGACCATGCCCTCTTTGAGGCGACGCAGATCCGTGTGGCTCCAGGCGCTCGAGGACCAGGGCGCCACTTCGCGCAAATCGGCGCCAAAGTGAAAGTCCTTCAGCTGGTTCTTGAGAAACTTGCGTATATTCCAGGGCAAATCGTTGTGGCCATCGATTAGGGGCACTTCCTTCAGCACGTTCCTCACCCGCTGCAAGCGATAGTCGAAGTCTTCGCCATTGCCGCTGCCGCCGGTGCCGGTGCCAACGGCCGTGCATCTTAGGATGGGCAACACTAGCGGTATACAGAGCAAGGTCAAGCAGTTGAGGCCACAAACCTTGGGCAGCTTCCTCGATTTCATTGCCCCCAGGAGCAGCTAGCAGCACAGCACAAGCCACGCGGCACTCACATTGATGATGTTTGTCGTTCGAACTGTGAGCGGCAAAACAAAAGAAAATCAAATATCAGTGGAAATCGAAATGGAATGCCAAAGGGGCGAACGAGTGGGTGGGAATATTGCATGTGATTTCTATTTGTTTAGGTGGGCCGATGGCGTGATTGAGCTATTGAAACTTGTTGGCAAACAAATGCCATAAATATAGCGCCCGTGGACTTTTTGGGGCTCGACGGGCTCTAGCCACGGCTTAGTCCGGGAGGCAAACATAAATAAAACTTTTCATATTTATTTCCAAGCTAACTTCGATATCGAACCCAAGCACTGAATGCATAAAAATGCACAATAAAAATGCAAAGATTATTTATACCAAACTTTTTGCATGCAGATCAACCCACAGCAAAGAAAAAAAAAAAAGGCCAACACCGAATTTAAATACTTTCCACAGTGGGGCAAAAGTTCACGCTGCGACACCAAAACGTGAATGGCGGAGCGAGACAGCGCAAGTACTTACCAAATAGTTTTTTTTTTTCTTTTGCCCGACTTTAAAAGGGCCACATAAAGTTTTATGCCAAGCTGCAGGTGGGCAGACAGAAGAAGAGAAAAACTCCAAGTGCTGAATGGAAATTGAAGCCAGCTTTTGGGCTGAAGTGGCATGTGAGTAAGCCACAGTTGCTGACAGCTGCCGAGGGTATTGACCGACTCTCACTAACCCAAAAATACCCATTGAAATATATATATATATCTATATATATTCTTCATTCGTTCTCACAAATTTTATTTGCAAAAGTCAAATTAAAGTTTTTTGGGCAACAGCAAAACTCAAAGTGAACTCAACTAAGCTGAAGTTATCTAATAGTTTTTAATGCATAAGTCAGCTCCATATAAAACTGAAAGCCAAGAAAATAAAATTTCAACTTAAGTGATGCATAGATAAAGATGTTTATGTGCACGCAGGTTGAAGCAATGAGAGTTTCGAGCGAGAGTCGTTAAATGGCAACGGCTAACAAAGGACCTTGGAATTTAGAATTGTATATAGAGAGAGAAATTTATGCAGCTTCTTCAAATACTACAAGATAATTGTAGATATAATTTTCTGCTATAACATCTACTTCTTGCTACTATAATACTGTATTTATAACATAAAGCATGTCCAAGGTACTTTCGAAATATATTTCATTAAATTATCCCATGGCATTCTAGTCAGTGTCAGTAAGATAAGAAATTTAAATAAAATGTAACGCAGTTATGCTTAAAGCATAAACTATTCATATATGTTTATATATATATATTTATTTAGTTTTCTAAATATATTTTGCATTGCATTCAAATATAACCAATTGATAAGAAAAACATGTTTTATTCAAAATAATATCAAAACAAATTGCTTTGCCTTATTTTGGTATTTTGGCAAAAGCTTTTCTGGCAAATGGAATTTTCCGTTTATCACATTTATTTGATTGTGTTGATAATTCCTTGCTGTAAATGTATTGTCTAAGTGATATGGTAACATGCCATTGGTATGTCGCATTTTGAAATAGTTTGCTTTGCTTATTTCTTTTGCTTTATTATTTTATTTCTTATTTTGTGCAATTCACGAGTTTTTCATTTGCACAAGCATGGCATGGCATATGCTTATGTGCATTTTGTAGAGCATACATAAGCAGAGAAAAACATGTGTGCATGGAACTGGAAGAGGGCGTGGCAAAGGGAGACACAGAGTGAGACGGGAGAAATGAATTCGTATGTTGATTTTCATGGTCTGTTGCTTGAGCACAAAAATGAAAACATTCCACTCAACGAACTTTTCTGAGCATATCTTATCTGCACGCTCTCTCTCTCTCTCCCACTCTCGCCCTCTCTCTCTCTCTCTCTCTCTCTCTTTCTAACACTCGCTCATACAGTTCTTGTTGATATTTTGGGACAAACATCTTTAACATTTAGCTTTAGCCAAAAATTATGCAAAAAATTGACAATGTCGATAAGGGCGCCAACAAGGACAACGACAACGACAACGACAACGACAATGGCAACGCGCTAAGAATTTCTTGTCCTGCGAAACGTGACACAAACGCAACGCACGAATTATTAATACAACAACAGGAGCACAGAAGCAACAACACCAATTCACAATACGCAAAGAGGCCAAATGAGCGCCTATTGGGTTGACAATAACAACAACAACAACAACAACAGCAACAACAACAACAACAACAACAACAACAACAGCAACAGCAACAGCAGCAACAATCGAGCTGCAAACAAACACGAAGCGAGTGCAAAAATCAAAAATTTCAGACGCTTCGTTAAACATTTATGCCACCAACTGAAACAGAAAGGGACTAAGCATTTGATCTTTAATTAAATTTCATACGATTCATTTCTTTTGTTAATGCAAAAGTAGAATCCCAATGGAATGCATTGGGAGGAGGTTTCTTCAACATGCGAACAACCAACAGACTGGGAAATCAAGTTGAATTAATATGATGTGAATTAAACCCATTTATGCTACTTGCTAAGAATCCTGTGACATACATATTTCGAAGTCCTTTAACATAATGCCATGGCTAATGAAAGCCTTTAATCGGATTACCTTAAATCAAATAAAGTAAAATTAATTTAATGCCTGAATGCAAATGATTGAATATCGGAGTTCAGCATGTAAATTAATCAAGCAGAATACAAGTGCCGAAATTGAAATATTCTTGCAGAAATTAAACAGAAACAGAAAAACTTTATATTATTTATATATTTTTAATAGGAAAATTTCTAACAAGCTCCAATTCCATACAAAGAATTTAAATTGGAGTCTGGCTCGCAAATTGTATAAAAATATAATATTTTAAGCAGAGTTAAAGTTTGCAAATCCAAAGACAGCTAAAAAATAACATTATTATAAGAAGACCAAAAATTAATCCAATTTACTTTAAATTATTAAAAGAAATCTGTCCATATTAGTGATATTATATTAAAGTCAAACGATATAAAGAACATGCCTGTGGCATTTATCCAAGCTATAACAGTATTTATCTATAAATAGATATTAAATAAAAGAAGCTATATCAACTTCCCTACCCCAAATCCTTCCTGACTTACTCAAGTTACAAAATAAAAATACTCTTCCTGAGTGTAAATATTTTATATTCAAAATGTTTTGTTGGATCAGAAATAAGAGTAAATTAAAATATTTGAAAGTCTTTTGTGGAAATTGGAGTGTATTTACTGCTGGGACTTTGCTCATAGATCACCAAATTTGGTTGCCTGTCAGTTGGCAAGTGGGCAGCACAGAAGCAAACACACCCACACACACACACACACACACACTCTCTGGAAACCAGGCAAAATGGGCGCAAGGATAACTGCGTACAACATTGCGTATGCGCGATGCCTCCACAAATGTAAATGCGAATGCGAAAAGGAAGGGGAAGGGGAAGGGGAAGGGGAAAAGCAATGGCAATAGCAATGGGAATGGGAATGTCATGCGACTGTAGGGGAAGTTGGTGAACTGAGCGGCGCTGTGCTGGAATGCAAAGACTCGTACATTTATTGCAACATATAAAACATTATTTTGCATGGCCTCAAAAAAGAGCGGCGCATAACCGACATACAAAAAAAAAAAGAAGGAAGAGAAGAAGCGAAGAGAAGGCGAAAAAAGCAGCAGAAAAGCGTAGCGCGCGTTGGAAAATTGCAGCAAGGAAATGCGACGTCGCTGATGTCGCTTACGATGTCCTGACTGCCGTTGCGATTCTCATACAAAGTGGCAAGCGAATAAATAAAAAATAATACAAATGTACGCTGCTTGCGACATTAGTGCCGCTGCTGCTGCATTTAAGGAAGTTACAGAGCGACTGCCGTCGCCTCGCGTTGAGTCGCCAAAGGACTAGCGACTTGGCCGCCCTTAATTTCCATGAGCTCTGCCAAGGCATGGAAACGTGCCGTAAACTACAGCAGACAATCAAAATGCATTCATGTGCGCTTATTTAACGTTATTTATAATCAAACCAGCTGCAACCCTTACCCGCTGCACCGCTCACCCCCTCCACTACCCGCTGTACCGCCCACTGAAGTGCTCAGTGCCTGAGCTCTGCTGGCTCTTTCATTTGCCCTTATTCATTCGCTTGCCATTCATTCAGCAACCAAATTCCATTCAATACGAATTGTTGCCAGCCATCAGTCGCACAGAATTTCCATTTGCCTCGCAATTTCCACGCCTTGACTTGCCACAGCTCGAGCATTCCTTAGGGCCTGCACGAGTCCTTGCATCCAGGCAAAAAGCAGGGACCATGTCTACCAACAACAAATTCGTTGGCCTGAATGCCTAGCTATAATAAAAAAAATAATAATAATAATAATACTAATAATAATAATAATAACAATAAGCACACGCTGCCTGCAGCGCTTTATACAAAGCTTCAAGTAACGACATCTGCTCGACTTGCAAAAATTTTCCATTTTAATAAGCATCATAAAAACGAATTCAAGAAATATTATGAGCCAATAGCCGGAGCTGATCTTTGTGTGGCTGAGAAGCAGCGCTTAAGCCAGCTTACGAATTCTAAAGATGTTTATGATACAAAAGATTCTTGGAAATACTTTAACAGCAAACAAACTACTTTAACAAACAATTTAGGTATTTAATTTACAAGTGAAATTTTTAAAATTTAGCCAATTTTAATTAATTGTTTTTTAAATAATTTTATGAAAATTATTTGTAAAAATATAGGCATAAAACTAAAAACTCTTTCAATAATAAATATTCGAAAACAATTACAATATCAAGTTTTAATTTTGTTGTATATTACTATGCTTTCTTTTATTATTTATAAATTATTATAAAATATATAAAACACCAGTAACTCTCATATAGGTTGAACTCAACTTATTTAGCCTTTGCTCAAGCTTACTCGGAACTTCCGTCAGCTATAAATTCTAATTCGGATCAGATTCCACTCTCAAAAAGAGCTCTTAAACGAAATAACAGTAAGCATATGGCATAAATTAATTAAATTCAAGTCATATTTACTGTTGAATTTTCAGGCAAAAATATGCCGAAATGTGAAAAGTTAAGTAAAAACCCAGAGCAGCAGCTGATGTTGTGCGTGCAGTGTGTGTGCTGTCTGTGGGTGTTAGAAGTCTCATTTTTATTTTCACATGTATGTATATATAATATGTTGTACTTTTCTTATTCATTTTGTTTTGCAGTTGTTTTGTTGGCAGTAAACAACTGAAGCCCCGAACACAACAAATTGTACAAATACGTACGCAGGCAAACAAATGCGTGTAGCATACTTTTTGGGGCCACACCAATACAATGCCAATTGGCAGAAGTAGCGACCCAAAGGCATGCGTGCGTAAGAATGAATTGAAATAATTTTACAACATTTTCATGTTATTTCATTTGCCTTGGCATTTTGTGATTCGCCCTCTTGTTTCTTTGCGGCATAATTTAAGCACGACTTGAAAAAAAAAAAAACGGAATTACTAAAAGGTTTAATTTTCCAGAGATTCAGGCAGATTCTTAGCGTAATCAATGAAATGTTTCGCTCAAAAAAGATTATTGTTAAATTAAATGCGGTCAGACGGCTTAACAAATACCATCAAATAATATAAATAAAAAATCATACAATACAATTCTATTATTTAATTTACAGTTTCCTGTATAATTAATGCATGAGTTTCAATAAATATTATTAATTTGTGTTGCTGATAATTTATTGTTACACATATATACATATATATATATATATATATATCACACATATTCATTTTTTTTAAACCATAAATCCAAATTATTTACATGCATTTCATTTATTTATTTTTTTTTATTTCAATTTATTTACTATCTACATTTGACATATTTATTTGAATTAATTTTGATTTGTGTAATTTAATTGAGATTTATTTACAATAAAATTAAATTATAGAAAATAATTATTAATTTTGATACAATTAATTGAAATATTTATTGTAAATTTAGAGCAAAATGCATTTTTTTTTAAAAACAAAAGAAAATTTTAAGAGACATCATTGTTATACATAAAATAAAATAGTCCTGGGTATTAATAATTTAAATATTTACAAAGAAGAATATTACAATATTTTTGTACTTAAAAAGAATATTTAATATTTATTGATAAAAAAAATGTAACTAACATTCTTTCCAGCCATTTAGTAATTATTTTGAAATAGCAATCAAAATAATAAATCTAACACTCGAGCAGTTGCCAAGAAATCAGAGCTTTAGGAAGTCATGCATACAATGATAAATGCAGCATAAATAACTTTGATAAACATTTAGCCTTATTTATAATATCTTTTGTGAAAATTTTATATAATTTATATTTTATATAAATATAGAACATTATCTGTCTCATATTTGCACAATATGAATATAGAATTGTTCATTATTTAGTACCCGCCTAGACGTTATGCCAAAGTAACTTCTGCCAAGCAGAAGCAATACAATGACAACATTAATTTCAATAAATGATTTAAATGCAAATAGCTAAAGCCGTATAAGGTACCAACCAGGGAACTGGGCTCTTCTGTAGTCTGTAGTCGAGCTCAGATCCAAGCACTGCCCTAATAACTAGTGTCTGTCGCAAAAGGGAAAGTTCAAACGTTCGCCACTTTGGCCACGCCCCCTAAGCACCTAGTGAGAGGTAACAAGCGTTTTATAAATGCCCACAACAATCGCTATGCAAGGACTAGTCTGGTCTGCGAACTAAGCTCAAAGTTCAAAGCAAATTGTTGCGGAAGGCAAGAAACAACATTATCATTAGTAGAGGCAGGACGATAATGCTGTGGCAGCCAACCAGCTATAGGATACTCATTTCAACAAATGCAGACGCCAAGCGAAAGGTTCAAAACACACACATACACACACACACACACAATGAAAATGTGTGTGTGTGTGTGTTTAAGTATTGGTTATGTAGAACTTTTTGACTGGGGTTGGACTGAGGGCGACTTGACAACGCACAGCATTCGCATGTCGCCTGCTGCATATTAATGAAGTGGTTGCCACAGCCACAGCGACAGCCACAGTCAGGCAGGATATGAGGCGGGCGCTGCTCGAAGCACTCATCAATTTCTCAATATTACAAATTTGGTTGGCACGAAAGAAGAAACAACAACAAAATCTGCATATGAACCGCAGGGCCACAACATTTGCCAGATAAATACTATATATACTATATTGTATAAGGTATATAAATAATATATAAACAAACACATACTCGTACTTATATACATACATATATATATATTTTTTTTTTTTTTCAAGTGCGTGCTTTTCTATATTTGATGGGCCATAATGCTTACCAGAATTGTGCAAATCGCTTAACATGCTCAACCGCCTATACGCTCAGAGGCTTTAAGGTCAAACACTTGATTTTCGCCTGTTAGTTTGCTGGTTTTTCTTTCTCCTTTTATTTGTTTTTCGTTTTGCGTGTTTTTTTTTTTTATTATTTTAGTTTTGTTTTGTTTTTGATTTTCCTTTTCTTTCTGCTTCTGTTATTTGCACTTCACTTGTAATTCACATAATTTTCTTGCTTTGGTGCACACACACGATAACAAAGTCGCGTAATTGTTGTCGCTGTTGCCGCCTTGAGGGCAATGGCAGCCACGGCGTATACGTAACGTAATATCCTCGTCTGCGTGCGCTTAAGAGTGTGTGTACATATCTGTGTGTGTGTGTGTGTGTGTATTTGTGTCTGAGGCTACGTGTACGTAAGCGTAGGCGAGTTTACTTGTGAACGAATGCAACACGTGTGATTGGTGAAAAGCCGCGCGATTGGCACACAACTCATCCGGCCGATGCACGAAATTGAACTAAAACTGAAACTGAAACTGGCGACAAATGTGAAACAGAGCTCGCCGCACAGTGGGACGAATGTACTACACAACACGAAGACCGCACGAGGCGAACGAGCGAGCGCACAGACGAGCTAAACGTTTGAGCGCCAGCCCAACGAAGAGCAGAGCATTTTCCTCTTGTTTTTCCGCCTGTGACTGAAGCTGCTTTCGGCTACTACATTAGATAAGAGGAAAACAAAGACACATCAAGTGGACAGTTGGCGTAGAGTAATCAATTATTTATGAATAATTCCATTAATTAGAAACTCCATTGATTATTCCATCAGCTTCAGTCATTGGACTTAATTAACATTTTACCAATAGTTGTCGTAGAACAAGCTGAGCGAGTCTGTCTCAAAGAGAACTTCTTCTCTTTCACTCACTGTTTGAAATTAGTCTTACAAAATATTGGGATTTTTTATGGCTCGCTTCGTCAGCTGTTGTGTTAGGCTGTTGACTTGAGTCCCTCTACGTTGCTGGAGGTCAGGCATGTTTTCAATTGCTTTGTTAGTGTTGCTGGTGTTTACAATGGTAACCAAAAGGAGGCATGTAGCTTAATAGCCAGCCTTTTGTGTGCTTCAATAACATCCTTAGCGATTCGGTATTGCAATACTGAAATCCTACTTATCATAATTTGAGTAACATAACGTGCGTATATTGAATACGTTTACGGATCACAAACTTAGTTAACAAGCTTTGAATATTCGTATAATCACTTGTTCAATTATAATTTATAATTACTTGAGCTGCATTAGAAGTGAAACCAAATATACTACAATATGAAAAGGAATGTTAATCATAGGCTGGATAATAAAATTTGTAAATAATACATAATAATTTTGTTAATCACTCCTAAATGGGAGTGTGCTTTAAGTTAAATTAATTAATTAAGTGCATTTTTAGTTTTGTTTAAATGTAGATATATTGTATGTATTCTATATTTGTTTTAACGAAAGTTGCCTATTCAAATCTATACTAAATAGCAAGAGTAGTATATCAGTTAAAATTTTTCCGATATATACCAAAATACTTTTGAAATAAAAAAAAATTTAATCATCTAGATTGCTTTAAATTTAATAGCCAAATTCAAATTGCAGCGGCAAAAGCTGAACATACCAAGCAGTGCACAGAACACACTAAGCAGTGCGCGGTGCAGTGGAATTCAAGCAGTTTCCTCAATACAAAGCAGTACAAGTTCAAAAAAAAGTTCCACAGCAACATAGTCAAGCACCTATTGGAAAGCTTATATATTAGCTTTCAGATACTAAAAGCTTTTTGGTATTTTGCATTTAGGCACAGAATTGTGCGCGTAGCTGACAACACCGAACGACCTCTAAACAACCTTTTGACGTTTCGCTTGCCTACGTTCCGCTGTCTTTTACTTATTTCGATTTGGAATTTCTCGACGCCGCGCCGCGAGCCGAAAATAAAAGCGTCGCCAATTCAACTCCAGTGCAGCAGCAGCAGCAGAGCCAGCCGGTAGCCAAGCAGCAGAGAGCGGAGCAAAGCAACCGAAAACACCCACACAGTTTCATTTTCCAGATCGGTGAGTGTGTATATGCAAAGGTGTATGAAAAAAATAAAATAATAAATATAAATTAAATAAGAGCAATTGAGAAAAAAAAAAGTGCAGTTCGTAATCTGGTTATATCAGTGCAAGGAATTTTCGCTCTCAGCCCAAGTTGGTTTCGTAATCGGTTTTTATTGCTTCTTTGCGTTGATAAAAAGTTACAGAAAGCTCTCGTAGTTTGCCTGCGCGTGTGTATGTGTGCGTGTGTGTCACTTGTATGACTGGAATTTTTTCAAATTTGAATGAATTTCTTATTAGTTATGAGCTATCATAATATGAGTATATTATGATTTCCTCTTGAAATTTCTATGGTTTCCATTTGCTTATCGCAGCAAACGTCGTTGACCTATGCAACTGAATGCTGATAAGAAACTTGAGTACGCACTCAGCTATCGTATAACGGTGCTAATGCTAGCTAGCTATTGCCGGTCTAACTGGCTAAGCCCATCTCCTCCACAAATAGTCTAACTAGATTTTCACTCGACAGTTCATTCGCTTGTTGGCAGCGCCTCAGCTGCAATTTGCTTTATAAATAGTTGCCACCAGTCTTAAGTCTTTACATAGTATATATGTATATTAGGGGATCATGTATCTTTGCTTCTGTTCATTAGCTTTCGTTTAGTTTTCAATTAAATGTCGTCATAGCTGCGTGTTTATTGACATCGCCAATTGACATTTGTCTTGCTCCCAGCACATGATAAATATTAAGAGATTAGAGGAAGAGAGATAGAGCGAGCGGGATGAAAGGGAAACAAATATTTTGTTATTTGCTCTAGTAAATTCAGCTTGCTATGATTTTATATAAGAGAGTGATCCGTGAGGAGGGAGGCGATAGATAGACAGAGAGGGGGAGGGGAGTGAAGAGAAAAGAAATATATAGTAAAAGAGTACTGTAAGGAGAATAAAAAATGAGAATAAGGAACAACAAATAGCTACCCTTAACTTGAAATGCGCAAAAACTAGTTTGTGAATGAAAATCATTTTGATGCTTTTTATTTGTAATTCTATCTATTGCAAAAAAACAATAATAATTATTATAAAATAAATTAATATATAGATACATACATAGATACATATATATGTATATATATATATATATATATATATATATATATATATATATATATATATATATATATATATATATATATATATATATATATATATATATTATATTATATCTATGTTCAAATATAAATATTAAAGTCACAACAGATTAGTAAATATATGCTAAAGTTTCTTTAAAATTAAGCTTAGTTTAGTTTATACTATACATCTTTCACTACAGCTGTTTCTATTCATACTCAATATGTTGCCCTTTTAAAGGTCTCTCTCTCTCTCTCTCTCTCTCTCTCTCTCTCTCTCTCTCGCTACCTTCTGTATGCCCTTTGTACTTTCAATACATTTTGGACCTGCTGACGCAGTTTGTATTTATATTCTTTTGACCTATTGCTATTTGTCTGGGAGGCCGGTTATTGATACCCCGCTGCACACACGAGCAGTTCCAATAACATCCTGAACGAGTCTGTCTTTGGCGATAATAAAGCCATAACGTATATTGTCTATGTGAAATGGCGGGGGCTCGTTTGCTTGTTTTTATTTTTTTAGTCGAAGGTTAAGTCTTTAACCGCCTGACAACAGCAAAAGCAGCGGACGATTTCGACGCTTCCAAAGTTTCCATAATTTTCGAAAATTGTTTTTGTTGTATTTTTTCCCCTCATTTGATCAACTTGTTTTTTATTCGTGGCTGCTGCCTTTATGTGATGTGTGTGCACATGTGTCTTCTTTTTTATTTTTATAAATACACACATTGAAACACACACACACACACACACACACACACACACACACATCTACATGCAAATTCGTGTATTTTTGTTCTCTTTTGATTGAAGCAATGTGTGTTATTGTTGCTTATCAGTTTTTGTCTCTCAATTTGTCTCCTCTTTGTTTTCATATATATTCTGTTTGTTTGTTTTTTAGCTACATATCAGTTTTCGATAGATAGCCGACTCGCCGGTAGGTGTGTAAAGATAGTTAATCAGTTTTCCAAATAACTATTGAAACCTTTATAGCTATATATAGTCGCATTGGTCTAACGCAGCTCCTAAATTAAATTATATTTTCAAGTCAACAAATGTTCAACTGCACTTTATTGCTCTGCGATTAAAGGTCTAATTAGTTTATATATTTACCTATATACATATACACGGAATATACTGTATCTATGTATATATGTGTTTGTATATGTTGTATACATTTTCTTACCGAGTAGTGCGTAATTTTCAATGTCAAACAAGTCAAGCATCATTGTAACTTTGTTGTATCTAAAACTCTCTCTCTCTCTCTGTCTCTCCCTCTATCTTTCTCTCTCTCTCTCTCTCTCTTTTACTCACTCTCACTACATTTCTCTCACAGTCCCTCTCTCTCTCTAAACGCGCTTTACGATTGTTTAACCGTTTCGTAAGCAACACGTCACAAATTCGCCGCGGCAACATGTTGACTGTGACCTTGTTCAATGTCAAAGTTTTTAAGCATGCGCCGCGCACGTCACGCAGCGAAAGTGAAAGTGAACGTCACAATTCAGTTGTTGGGTATATGACTAGTTCCCCTCTTCGCTCAGGCCCTTGACCACTCCCTCGCTTCCTTCCCTACTCTTTCTACACAGAAATGAGTCTTACATTTGTCCTCTCTCGGAATTGCCGAGTTCAGCGCTCCGATTACATCAGACGAGGCTGTAGTTGGGTTTGAAATCGTGTCTTGGCTCAGTTGCTCAGAAAGCATTGTCCAGGTTGGTTGATCTCTCCGAGGGAAAAAAATAAAAACCCAAAATAAATAAATTAAATAAACAACTGTGCGAATAGTGACTAATACAAAGTAATTAGCAAAACGTGTTGCAATAGGGCAGCTATTGTTGAAAAACTGTGATGAGCTTGCTGAAATATTGAAATATGACCTTGAACACATTTATTAAATTGTTGTGATATTGAATATATTTAGTGCGCATTAGCCCACATATATAAGTAATTTGATTTGTGTATAAGCTTTATATACACAAAGAATAAATTACTCACATATATTTCATTTATGTATTGCTAATTAGGTGAACTTCCAACGCACTTCATAGCAACATTTAACAAATGTTGCAAACGAATTTGCAACATTACTCAAGAAACATGTTATGCTATTTATGATAATGTAACTGTCCCTACTGAACAAAAACGAACGAAAGAAAGAAAGTAAAAATGATAAAAGTGATATTTTTAGAGCTTTAGTTAATGTTCTGCACCTCGACAGTTATATTTCTTGGCAACACTGCTGCTCAGCAGTATTTTTGTGCAGCTCGGCAGCAAAACTATTTGGCAACATTGCTGCTAGCGCTGCTTAGCAACATTTTGTGTATATGCGTGAGAAATGTTGCCAGCTAAGCAGGCCCCGTTCAGAAAGAGATAGTGAGTGCAAGAAAGAGAGAGCAATGTAGTCATCGAAAACAGCTGAGCATTTACAAAGCTTTCAAAACTTTTAAGCCCATTTGATTGATAGATATGTTATTTATATAGAAACGAACACAGTTTTCGGACAAACACCGTATTTATTTTACAAAACTTTCAGAATTTTGGTTGAGCTATATTTTTATATTTTATCAAACGCTGGCCCATTAATATATATATATATATATATATATATATATATATATACATATCTATCAAAAACCTTATCTAAATTCTTAGTAGAATAAAACGCGCTTCTTTTCCACAATATAAATCAAAATGCATATTTACACTTATCGACTGCTGCAATCAGTTTATTGCATTAAATTGCCTGTCCGCAATAAATCACAAAATCAAACTCAAAATGGACCATTTCAGAACTTTACGCAAAAATCAAAGATGACCACCTACTTCAACTATCCCAGCAAGGAGCTGCAGGATGAGCTCAGGTCGATCGCCCAGAAGATCGTTGCCCCCGGAAAGGGTATTCTCGCCGCCGATGAGTCTGTCTCGACCATGGGCAAGCGCCTAAAGGATATTGGCGTTGAGAACACCGATGAGAACCGTCGCGCCTACCGCCAGCTCCTGTTCACCACTGACGATAAGTTGGCCAACAACATCTCTGGTGTCATTCTGTTCGACGAGACTGTGTACCAGAAGGCCGATGATGGCACTCCCTTCGTCCAGCTGTTAAAGAAGAAGGGCATCATTCCCGGCATCAAGGTCGACACTGGTGTCGTCAACCTGATGGGCTCCGAGGACGAGACGACCACCCAGGGTCTCGATGATCTGGCCAAGCGTTGCGCCAAGTACAAGAAGGAAGGATGCGACTTCGCCAAGTGGCGTTGCGTCCTCAAGATTGGCAAGAACACCCCATCCTACCAGGCCATCCTGGAGAATGCCAACGTGCTGGCCCGTTATGCCTCCATCTGCCAGTCGGAGCGCATTGTCCCAATCGTGGAACCCGAAGTGCTGCCCGATGGTGATCACGATCTGGATCGCGCCCAGAAGGTCACTGAGACCGTTCTGGCTGCCGTCTACAAGGCCCTCAGCGACCACCACGTCTACCTGGAGGGTACGCTCCTGAAGCCCAACATGGTCACCGCTGGCCAGGGTGCCAAGAAGAACACACCCGAGGAGATTGCCCTGGCAACAGTCACGGCCCTCAGCCGCACTGTGCCCGCCGCTGTTCCCGGTAAGAAAATCTTGACATGAATTCCTTACCTTGTTCCCTTTTGGCTAACCACATATTCGCTGTGCACAGGCATCACCTTCCTGTCGGGCGGTCAGTCCGAGGAGGAGGCCTCTGTCAACTTGAGCGCCATCAACAATGCCCCAGCGCCCCGTCCCTGGAAGTTGACCTTCTCATACGGTCGTGCCCTGCAGGCCTCTGTCCTGCGCGCCTGGGGTGGCAAGAAGGAGAACATTGGCGCTGGCCAGCAAGAACTCATCAACCGCGCCAAGGTGAGTTCGCAATGTTATGGTTAAACGGAATTCGGGCTTAGTATTAATTTTGGGTTTGTAAAGACTGAATGTTCGCCAGGGCCAACCGGGTGCTAGAAAAAAAATTGCATTATTAACCGAATCATTTAATAATAATAACCCTCATCAACCCATAATCCTCCCCTAGGCTAATGGACATGCCACGTACGGCTGCTATGAAGCTGGCTCCGTTAAGGGAGCCGCCGGAGATGATGGGCTTCATATCGATAATCATTCATATTAAATGTTTTCGGCTGAGCAAGTCAAAATCAAATTAAGACTATTGGACCCAAGAATCTTGTAGCCTAGATGATCGAAAAGACCTATCAACCCTGTGTCTTATCATGTGTCAAGAGTCAAATTGTTATATGAGGTCGTAGTGATATTTCTTTTCAAGAGCTTTTTATAATTTTTCGTAATACGTTTCAACACAATCTGCAAGATTTTTTTAACAATGAAGTGTCCATGCTGAATATTTTACCATTGAATGTCTTCCCTAACATCGCTTGCGCAGTGTTATTATCCTAATCTAAACTAATCCCATGCCTAGGAAATTAATATGTAATTTGAAAAATTCGGAAATTATACTTTTTAAAATTTTTCAATAATAAAAGTACAAATTTTCATTTTCTTACACGTATTTCTTTCTACTAATCTACTAATCATCCTAATTATGTTCATTACATATTCTATAGGCTGTTTCTGAAGTTTTCAATAAACTTATTATAAATTAACACATCTTCATCTGAATAAAATTATAAATAAATTATTGTTTTTATTTCATTTTAATTTTCATTTAATAATTCATTTTCCACAAATTTAATTTGTATATTTTTATAATAAATATTTCTTATTTATGAATTGCCAATATAATCTGTATTTATCGACAATTTAACATATTTCTCATTTGAATTAAACTTGCAATCATTAACAATTATCTTATTAATTTAATTCTTTAATTATATGCTCATTGCATTCTGCTTTATGTTTGTAATTCGTTTTGCACGCTCTTTTTTCAATTAATCCCTAATCCAATTCCTGCTTTCCCTCTTCTGTTTCTGTTTATCCTCGCACTACTTAGGCCAATGCACTCGCCTGCCAAGGCAAATACGTGGCTGGTTCAATTCCGTCATTCGCGGCCTCAACCAGCTTGTTTGTTGCCCAGCACAAGTACTAAAAACATATCAAAACGAATGCATCTCCTAACGGCTGCAATCTGAATCCAATTGGCTTAACTGTGCTGAGCCCAAACCTGTACACATTCCTCACAGACCTGCGCTAAAAGAAAAGGAATTATACATTTTATACTTTATATACCTACACCTACAACTAGCATTTAAATAATAAAAAAAACCCTTAAAAATAATCAATTTCAATTTTTCTACATTTCAAATATCTCAATCTCAAGAAATAAATGCGAATAAAAAAAATTAAATAATTTAAAATGCTTAGATATTATTGAGAATTAAAAATGATGAGTTTTATTTTTAATTTAATTTAATTTATTTTTATGATTAGCGTTAAGTTTACTCGTTATTTATATTTTACTATTTATTTCAATCTATTTATATTTATTTTACATTTCTTCATAATTGTTTTGTTAGCTAAAATTAATTTTTTAATTTTTAATGCCTAGTTAAGTTGTTTCTTGTAATTTTTAAGACTAGCTGTGACGTTTTCAAAATGACGCATGTCAAACTGTACAGTGAGCTATGCCATTCATTATTTTAACAAAGCAAATTGCAGACAGGCTACTTTAGAATCAACTTTCACTATGTGTACACATACACTCACACACACAGGCATCAAAGAATTACAGGAATTACGTACTCGAATTCGACCTGGGGCATAATAAGAAAAGGAGGAAACTTTTTGTCCATTTGGGCCTGACACGGTTCGCAGCACAATTAACCGCAATCGAACAAACTTTTTTCTTTAAAAGACTTGAAAGTTGAAAGTACAAAAATATGACCAAATTGTGTGTGTGTGTGTGTGAGTTTATATTGAGGGTTATGCGTAAAAGTTTGCGAAATAGCCGCCGGTAAGGCTGGGTTTCAACTTTCTTCTGCTGAATTTTCGGTTCAGTGATTGCACCAAAAGTTAAAAGTTTAAACTGCGCATTTAGTTCGGGTCCAGGAATTTGTATATTGAAACTTGAAGAGTAATATTTAAATGGCAAATTAATTAACATTTTCCCCTTATCTATCTCTCTCTTTCTCTCTTTCTCCATCTAATTTTCAGGCTAACGGCGATGCCTCTTTGGGCAAATACGTTCCTGGCAGCGCTGGATCCGGTTCCGGTTCCCTGTTCATTGCCAACCACGCCTATTAAGGCGGGCAGCAGCAGATTATAAAAAGCGAATTGCTGAGAAAAAGGAATTTCAGTTTCTCTTTTTCGGTAATTTTCATTATTTATTTTCTAAGTTACCAAGCAAGCAAAGAGCTAAAAAGAAGGCAAAAAAAAATGTTAAAAAAAATTAACAGAAGAATATTTTGAAAATTGAAAAAATTATGTTTATTGAGACGCAAATTTACTTTTAATTCTAAGCACAAAAAATATTAAAATGTTGAAGTTGATCAAATTATATATATATATATATATATATATATTATGATTATAAATATTATGTTATATTTCAATGTCCAAAATCTACTTGCAAAAATAAGTAGCAGGTCATAAATCGTAATCGCAAGTAAAACCAACAACAGAACAGCAACAACATCAAAGATTTTGAACATTGAAATCACATGAGTTTATTATGTTTATTACTTATTCAATAATATTTTGCAATGTTTGTAAACAAAAAAACAAAACAAAAAAAAAAAATGGATGAGAAATTTCATTTTTCATAATTATTATTATTACACTTTATATTTATGATTATTATTGTAATTATTAAGTGAACAAAATGACGCAAATAAACAAACGCAATCGAAATAAAAAAGAAATACCAAAAACTAACCCAAAAAAGAAAAAAAAAAAAAAAGTAAAATGAAAACCTACAACTACGACATATAATTATAATTTATATTGGCTCTTAACAGGCCGATATGCATATACACACATTAACGATATGAAAGTGAAGCATTGTTATTGCTATAGAAAAGCAGAAATTATTAACAAATTAACAGAGAACGTTATTAGCATGTTGATTTTACATTTGTATTTGACACTTGTTGCAAAACTGTACACTGCGCATAGAGGTACTTGATATTGCAGCCTATTTATAACTGTTATAGTTACTATATATAAGGAGTATATCGCTTGGTGCATCCATTGAGATGAAGAGCAACATTAGCTGGCAAGCAAATATGGCAAATGGCAAATAATTACTAACCCAATATTTACCTATTCTCAAAAGCATATTTATATATATTTATGATTCATTTATTATTATGTGTTACTCAAATTTCTTCTACATATATATATATATATATACATATATTTATGTGTATTTCTGCATATCGTTGAAAATCGCAAAAACATTAAATGCAACACTGAGCATATAACCAATTCTATATTTATAAGCAACAAAAATAATAATTGACATAATTAAAGTTTTACTTTTCATTAGTTTCTTGAATTCTGAAAGCGAAACATACAATAACATCATATTAGAACAGCAACGACAACCATAACAACAACAGCATGTTTCACTTCATTAATTTATGGCTGAAATATAGAAAATTCGACAACAAAGATTATAAAATAATAAAAAAAAAAATTGTATCAAAGGCAGTTGAACGAACATCATTCAATAAAAACTAAACCTTAAACAAAAGAGCAAAAAATACCAAAAATGTGTTTTTATTAACTAACAATAAACGAATTCTATTGCATAAAGCAGGGCATTAGTTATGTAGCTTACAAAACAGTTTGAGAAGCACTGTGTCAAATATGAAACTTGAAAAGAATGATGAAAATAAATATAAAAAATGTACATATGAGCTTATATTAATATTATTAATATTGTTAATATCGTTGAATATTTATATGTGTGAGATTTATAGGTCATTGGTACTGTTAATGATTAGTGAAATTGTTTCTTTAAATGACAATATTTCAACCATAATCAGAAAGTTGTCATAAAAGTCATGTAGAATTCAGACCATCTACCCGTTGTATATAGCCTGCTACATACCTGCTTAAATTCATCATGAATATTCATAGGCAATATGAAGAAGTCTTCATATACAAGTTAAGAGGCAGACATTTGGAAGAAATTTAAATTTTATAACTTACCTTATTCTTTGTCTATCATAGAATCATTTGGTTCTTTGAAAATGAATCTGAAAATCATAAATAGCATGGTATTTGATTTCTTTTATGTTTGTAAGTCTACATGAATTTATAAACATTTTTTTATAAACATATTGCTAACAAAATGTTATTTTGTTTAGCAACAAACAAATTAATATCATTTGCACTTGCGCATATTTCAATTGAAAATTCCACTTTGTTTATTGATATAGAAAATTGTAGCAAATTAAAACTGAAACGGTCACAGATGATTAAAGCTCTCAGGTAAAACATACAACAATTATATATTCGAATACTGTTTGAGAATTCTTTATAAATAATATAAGATCATTTACATTATTTAAAGGAGTATATAAAGATTACACACTAAATGAAACTCAAAAACAATTTACATTGCTTTTACCATATAGCCAACACATTTTTCATTCATATTTTGTTGTTAATACCATAACATACCATTGAATCCCATACCCAGGGTAATTTCATATTAAATGTAAAGTAATTGATACACAACTTAGTCAATTTGATACTCAATTGAATACTTTACTCAGTTAGTTTCCATTTCTTTTTCAGTGACGTATTGAGTTTTATTGATTGTGACTTGCATTGACTAGCATTAGGGCAATCATTCTCTTATCTACTTATCATCACTCGCTCTGAAACTTCAAAATGTGTTGAAGCAAAAGTTTTTCCTAAGAGCAAGAGAATTGTCGATAACAATCATAAATAAGAACTCTTCCGACACATGTTCAAAATACAGTTGGTGGGGCGTTTATTTCCTGCTGCTGTTTTTGGTGCCCTGAACCCATTAAAAATGGGAAATCAAGGTATAATGGTTTTGTTAAAAGTATGTAACAGGCATGGCGTACCCCATAAAGTATATATATTCATGATCAGGGTGACGACAAAAGTCGATATAGCCAGGTCCGTCTGTCCGTCCGTTCGTCTGTCTGTATTTACGAAGATATAAGAAGTAGAGACTTTATTCTTTTTCTGATAGGTTCATATATTGCACGCGCAGTACGAGTTTGTTTCAGAAATATTATTATTATCGATAAAACATTTATCGAGAAGCAGTTATAAAATAATATGTCGTTCATCTTTAGAGTTAGAGTCTACAAGTCTTTTGCTTAATTAAAAAACTAATTTAATACAATTACAATACCGATTCCTAATTCACCCTCTCACCGCCAAATGTGTAGAAAATGTATTTCAAATACTAGAGACATACAGTTTGGTTTGGCATATATATATTAGTGTCAGGGTTCAGGGGATCTTGTAGTCGAGCAGTCTCGACTAGAGCTGTCTTACTTGTTTCCTTCTGTGTTTTTGTTTCTTTTATTTTCTGGAACAAGCTTAACTTCCTTCAATCAATTAGAAATTTAATTTCGATGAAATGTTTGCGCTTTGGTGTAAGCAATACATATTCATATCTGATGCTCTACATATCTGCTCTTTTATCACAATTATTCACGCCGACGAGATAGCTAGCGCAATGCTAGACAGCGAATTACCTTGACGTGTGCCGACTATCAATGTACTTGAGCTACGGGGCACAAGTTCATGTCTGGGAATCAAGCAACGAATGCATTTCAATAATCAAAACGTAGACGCGTTGCCCAGTTCTGTTTTTTGGAGCACTTCTTCTGCAATTTTCATTTACAATTTCCTTTATTGCAAATGCAAATGTAAACAGACAAAAGGCAACGTAATCTGGCCAATGATTCGCAATTCAATGTTTTTGCCAGTTGTTGCCGTGTCTGCAACTGCATCGAGTGCAAAGTTCCCTTAATCAGAATCAAATAAAATGCGCAATGACACGGCCACAGCGAGACCGAAAAGACAGAATGAGAGCGAGAAAGAGAGAGAGAGAGAGAGAGAGAGAGAGAGAGAGAGGGAAAGACACGGCAACAGACACGGCGACGACAATCAGTGCCGCGACAAAGGCTGCTTCAATGCTGTCGCCCATATTTGACCACACGACACGCTGAATTTAATTGAATCTTGTTCCAGCACTCTTCCTCAAGGGGTATTATAGTTGTAATATCGTATATGTAAAGGCTGCATAGACTGAATGAACTTCATCTGGAATAGGTAGGTAACATGCGAGTTTTAAATAAATGTTATTCAAATTTTTAACAAAAGGTGTTAAGCTTGAAGCTAAGAATTTATAATTTATATTTCAAACTGAAAAAATGTATATATCTATAAGTATATATATATCATTTTCTATAACTCAAGTAAGTTAAATTATTTTAATATTAATAATTCATAATTAAATCATTCATAATTAATATTAAATTATAAATACAACCCGTTAAAGCGCATTTGCTCTTCGCACAGACAAATTGAACTTTTTCTTATTTTTTTTTTTATCACTTGTATTTTTGGTTGTTTATTGTTGTCGAGGTTTGCTTTGGTGGCTCCTTGATGAACCGCATTCAACAGAGTTTTTGAACGTTTACTGCATGCACCATAAATTATTGAAATGACTTTATGAGACATTGTAATACAGTTCAATTCGAGCAATTTGCCTTGCAATTTGTTATTAAATTCAACCAGGTCAATGAATTCGGATAAATAGAATTGTAAAATGAAAAGGCCATGAGAACTTCATTTTCGCAGATGCAAGACAAATAATTGCTTAAATAATGTAAATGATTTTATGTTATTTTAAAATGCTTAAGCTGGTTTATCCCAACTTCACACACGGTAATCAATGAAAATACAAATGAGGAATTTGAATTTGAGATCTCTGCATACAATATCAACTGCAAGCCTTTAACTTGCCTCCACCACCAAGGGCCACAAATTTAACATTTGGCCACCTGCAGAGTAACAGAGAATGGAACACTTTGCGTACGCCCGGTGTAATCGCACAATGCCACAAAGCGGACTATTTGAATGCTGTCGCCGTATGCTGGTAGACTATATACGGAAATGTCAACAATTCCGTTGCCAATGCTATCAGCCAGCCAAACCCGACCATTTGCTGCTGCAGCACAAAGATTGTTCACAAAGTAGAATTAATTGTATTTGCATAGGATGTAAACATCATCACTTCGCTGGCAGGATCCGACTGGCTGACTGGCTGGCTGACTGGCTGGCTGGCTGGCTGGTTGACCCCCTTGATGTGTCGCCTTTATTTGCTGCCATTGTCAGGCTTTTGAAACGCTTCTAAACTGCACCTACTGCCACCCATTGAATGGCATCCGTGTGTTGGGCTGAGCCACAAAAGACACGTCATTGTATCCTTTGGCTTCCTGTGACGCGACTGCCATACGGGCGTGTATTTTGAGCTGCGACGTTGCTGATTACGCGTCTGGAACATACTTGAACATACACACACACACACATACACACACACACACACTAGGACACAAAACATGTCATGGCATTGCAAAGGAAGTGGAAGAAAAATCGCTTCAGAATGCTGCGACATCAACGTGTTGAGCCGGAAATTGACACGCCGTGACACACACTGGGTGTGCCTCAGCCATACAACTTGCAACTATATGAGGCTCGCTTAGAGGCGTCTTCACGTCATCATGTACCTTGAGATCTCTGCTGCTGATTGTGCTTTACATAATTTAGACTGCGGCTGGTGGGACGCCAATTAACTGCCTTCCACACAAATTGATTGAAAATCTTTTTATGGCCTGCATTAAATTTCCACAAATCTCCATTAGGAACTTTGGCTTTACACACTTTACGTGACAGCATATGATACGCTGCCAGTACATACGTCCCAAACTGTACACATAATTGCCAATTGGTTTTCAGTGTGCTTCATGTTCATTCACATGCAATTTCTAATTAGTGGCAAACATCACACGGAGGGGCTCAAAAACAAATCAGAGTGGGAGCTAGCGCCAACGCAGCGAAAATTGCCTGAGTTGCCAATGACTCCCAGCTCTCCCCGTTTGATGGCTGAGTGTATTCGTCGCCACACTCCGATGCCACACACATTCACACTGTGCATCACGGGCAGCATTAACTGCTCAAGAGTACAGATTTTCGCTAAGCTTGCTAAGCACTGAGCGTCAATACGTGTGGACTTTTTGATTAAAAAAAATAAAAATAAAATAAATAAATAAAATAGTGTACTGGTTTCAAATCGGCTTAAAAAAAAAAAAGATTAAAATAAAATTTTATTTTAAGTCGTCTACCATCAGAGTCTCTAAATAAGTAAATAGCTCAGAAATGGCTTAGAAATCATTTACTATTAACATCCACATTTAGCAAGAGCTAAAAGAGAGTAAACAAATATATATAAATTGTAATTTTTTGTAGATATAATGCGGTTTCGAGGAACACTTGTGGATTATCCTCACTGCAAGTGCGACATTTAACTACCAATTCAACCAGAAATGGGATTCAATATGTCGCCATAAAATAGACAAAATACACGATGACTTTGACGGACAGAATTCAATAATTCAAAAGCGTGACTCTGGTGTAAGTCTATCCATAATGAAATGGCAAACCTCTTTCATTTTATTATATTCACACACTCAGGTCAAGCTAAACTTAATTATCACTTGATGCACTCAGTCAGCTCATACATTATTAATTTCATTATGAATGCTCACACACATTTTTGGCTTCAGGCAAAAAAAAGCTGGAAAAAAAAGAAGCTTGGTGGAAAAAGGTTCAGTTTCGTTTTATGAAAACTTCATTATGGAAAATTTTTTGTTGTGGGCTTTCCATATCTGATTATATGTAAAAATCACTTATTTAGCTTGAAATGAGAAAATTTAATCCTTTTATCCACTGTGCACGGAACAGAGCAAAGTCCTGCCGGTCGGTCAGTGCCTGTGTGCGTAAATCAACTTCTGTGTGTGTGTGTGTGTGTGTGTCCAGTGCTTTTTTTTTTTTTTTGGCGATGTGCATTGTTAGCAACGTGTCAGTGGATATCATCGTGGTCGTCGACGCGTCGCCACGCCGGCCAATGTGAAGGCCGATCGATCCATTTGGCATGCCCGCTCAACTCCCTTGGCACACCTCTGCTGCTCTTGTACGCTCTGCCATTGCATTGGCAATTTATGTTCATTGAGTTGATGTTGATTTGCGCGCAGCGGCATGATTTTTTAATGGAATGTACTTTTATTTTGGGGCGTTAAGTATGCATTTTGGGCGAACAAACGCTCGAGCGTCTGAATGGTCTGACTGTATGTCTGAATGTCTGAATGGACGAGTTGCGTGCACTCGATTGCATTTTAAGCGCTGCATTTGCTGGCCGTGTGCCAGAAACCAAAACCGGAAAGACAGCCCACAAACCGAAACGAACAAAAAAAAAAAAAAAAAAAATACAGAAATAAATCGTTGCGAACGCATTTGCATCAACTGTGCTGTTTGCTTTTGTCGCCGGCGCTCGCTGCGTATGCGTAATATAATGAACACATTTGAGCTTAAACTGTGGCGAATTGGTTGCCAGGCTTTCAACCGAAATGGATACAAATGTTACTCAACGCGCTGATTTGATTTGAGTAAGTATCCAGTAATGAGTTGCAAATAGGCAATTTAATTGGCCAATGTCGTGCGATGGGAATGAATGATGAGATTATTTCCAAGAATTTTGCTACTTCAACAGCACTTGAAATTGAAACTGGTTCTCAAGTATTTGTGCTTATCATAAAATTCTGGAAATATTCGAAGAGAATTTAATTTTGATTTTGATTTTAATTTAATTTAAAATTTACTTTTATTTACAATTTAATTTATTTTAGAAATTAATTACATGTTGTGTTTCCTCGCAAATATACCTTTTACAAATGAAATGCGAAGAAATATATTTGACTAGCTTTCTGCAGCGTAAACTATTTCTAATATATTTCATTCAGTCCGTTGCATACATTGTAGTCTGTCAGTGTGTTTTCCACACAAACTGTTTAAAAAGAAATCAAAATGAATCCATCTCTATTCATATAAGCAATCAAAGCATTCCAATCTGTCTGGCTCTGACTAAAACTAATTGACTATAATTGAAACTGGAAATGACAATTTTAATAAAGAAATCAATATATTCTGGGCTATATTCAAATGCAATTGGCAGCCTCGGCATAGTCCAAGTAGGAATTTGAACTTACTTCCTACATTACAGTTCCTACATATTAAAGTAATTCATAGCTTGGCAGCGAAGCTGCTTGAGTCCATTGTTTCAATTCATATGATTTGCAGCTTTTGAAAATCAAGTTTAGCTCAATTGGAGATATCCGTTGCGTGCAAATATTATATAAGCTGAGTGCCTATAATGCATGTATAAGGTTCAACAAGCGTGCACGCCAGACAGTCAGAGTGAAATACAGAGACTCGCGCTGACAACGACTGAGTGAGCCCCGACCAGTTGACAACTAGATATATATAATGTATTTTTTTTGGATACATGTTGAGCTGCTATAGTTGAGTTTCAAATGTCAATTCAATTGAAAAGTGCGCGCCATAATTGATGCGCCGTTGCACGCTTTAATAAGTTTGCGTTCACATGAATCAATGTTCTCCGTAGAGAACCAACCGAGCCGTAAGAGCCAATGAGCTGGTGAGCCGCTTAACTGTTGTAAATATTTTGCGATACTTGCAAAGCAAAGCTGTAATTGGAGCCGTATAAGGCCTCAGCTGCAGCTGTATTAAGAGAATACGCCATTGACAGGTGAATGAACGTCGAACCGAATGATAACTATAGAAATAAGAAAAAAGTGTAAGCAAAGGAATTCTTTTATGCTGGAATGCCTTTCACTACGTGTCTTACGCACAGCATTTCCATTTTCATTTGCCTTGACATTTTCCTCTGCAATTAAAATGCCTTTGCTATGCAATCTGCGTGCAGGTCTCCAATTTGAGTTTGAGTGCGAATCTCAGCTTCATGTCATTGCTATGGCATCGCGTGCATGAGACGAGCAGGAGAGCTCAGCGGGTGGCCGAGCAGGCATTTACTTAACGTTCTGTGCACACGTAATTATATGCACAAATATTCTCTAATGAGCAATGCAATGAATGCCATTTAATTGCAGCTGACACGCGGCAGGAGGCGAGTGGGCAACCGAAGGGTGGTGATAGTTGAAACGTTTTGCGCCTTTGATGTAATAAGATTCTATTTCTTTTATTTTATATTTGAGTTTTGTAAACATTTAATCAAACGAAACATGCAAAGCCTTTTAGCGTGTTATAGAAGAATATTCGTAGTAATTTAAGTAAAAGCATCTTCAAAGGCACTTAAACTCTCCAGGTGTTCACATATTGTAGGCAAACAATTTGCAACTTTGGAAAATACTTAATAATAAACAAACAAATATGAATAGTTATAAATGAACAACTTCTAATGCTCACATACAACTGAAATAGGAATAGAGAATTTATTGTGTTGGCTAAATATACATTTGTCAAATTTTATAGCAAATGCAAAATAAAACAATTGACCCACCTGGCGTATACGCAACATTAACATGCTAGCCGCACTGACTGTGTGCAGAGGCTCACAGCGTGCCGCTTAAATGTCACGCGTAGAGCATCATGGTCCAAGAACAACAGCAGCAACAACAACAATGAAAAGGCCAAAACCAAAAACAAAAACAAAACAGGACGTGCGCACTGTAAACAATATGCCCCCTGATTGAGCCACGACGCCAAAAAGTGTGCTACGCATTTTGTCAGGATCAACAGCTAAGCCACAGGCAAGTCACCCACTGTGCTGTGATACGACAATAACAGTAGCGACTGCAAAAACAGTTAAGACAACAACAAGAACGGCAAGCCGAAATCGTGACTTTGACTTTGTCGCTATTCCACGAGATATATGTATATAAAAAAGATTATGTATGTATTTTTGCATAATTATCTCGCGCAGACTTTGGCAATTTAAGTTTTGGCAGCTCCACAAACGGGACAAAAGGATACGAAGCCATTTAGATTTTCCATTAAAGATATAATATATATACGCTTGCCACGCCCCATTTTTTGATAAAAATGCATTTCACACTGTCGCAACTGTTAGCCGAATTGACTGCGGATTATGTTCTGGATCGCTGCAGAGCTTTGGCTGGCGGACGCATTTGCAGATTTGTCGTTCACTCAGTTGAATTTTGAAATTAATTGAAATTGTTTGCCGTCGGGCTAAGGCTGAAGCCGGATAAAGTCAGCCAAAGCGCTGACGTCAATTAGTTCAGCAAATCCAAACCAAAACAAAGCAAAGCAAATTACTGCATCACATTTTGTTCAGTCTGCTTAAACGAGAGCTAATGCCTTTGAAGATTTTTTGGCTCAGCTTAAGACCTTGACTTTGATATTGAAAAAAAAAAACACATTGAGAAGTATACAGATGTTGAGAGAGACAGAGAGAGAAGGCGAGAGGCAGAGAGAATGAGAACAAGAGCCAAAAAAAAGTAAAAAGCGCCCAAATGACCTAGAAATAAAAAGGAATAATGAAGTTGAAAAAAAAAACTAGAGATGGTTTTAAATTCATTTAAAATTCTGTTTCATCTAATTTAATAGTGTTTTCTTGCTAGCCTTAACACTATTTAAAAATGTATTTACTGTAATAAATTAATATTTTTTTATATTTAAATAAATAAATACATTTTATGATGAACTTTTTTAATAATATATATATAAAATTAAAATACAATTGTGTTTTAATATTTCAATATAATATAACTAACAATTTTAAATATATAAAAAATTAACTAACATTTATTTTTGAGTTCTTAAATACATTTGTGTCGATTTCACTAGTTGAAATCGAAAAGGAATTTATTTACTTAATAAATTTTATACTCTATAGAGTATATTAATTGAAATATATTACTTTAGGAGAAATACAGTACAAAGAAAACTCTTTATAAATTTACAGTTAAATATAAAGTTATAATACACAAAACCTTCAACACTCAGTCATTGAATGGTGAAGAAATAGAAATACTTATCTGTCCATACTTAAGATATACATCCGCTTAGAAAGCCGAGTATTTCCTGATAAATATCCCTTTCCATTACAATATTGTCAAGCTGTTTGTCTGGCTCTTCAGTGGAATGTCGCTGATGCAAATATCATCAGCATTTCAATTGAAATAAATGCACCGACATTTGCGTAGACATGAAAAGAACTGAGTGCTCGAAACACACACTTAAGCCGAATGCACTTTATACCCATACACTCGTGCCACACACTCACACTCAAAATCCAAATGCGAGCGGTAGGTCATACTGTTAGTTTCATAGTTCCATTGTTCCACTGTGCCTAAGCATGGTGCGTATGCTTAATGCGCTGACAAAATCAGCAATGGGACACGTGAAAGCGCCAACGACAACAGCAATGCATCATTTCCTGTCGCATTTACTACACAGGCAGACAGCTGCGAAATTTCATTGCCATTGTCGATGGAGCTCCAGCCCGGACGCAAAGTTTTGCATGCATTGTCTAAATGGCAATTGCCTTCAAAACGAAATCGAAACGTTCGGCTATTTGATTAAATGCCCGACTGGCCGACTGACTGATTGACTGATTGACTGATTGACGAGCTGACTGGCATACATCCATGCGCAATTTGAATGATATAAGCACTGATTTCTTGACATATATATATACATATCTTATTTATTCGCATAAAGTGCGAAAAGTGGGTCTGAACATTGACGTCGCAATGCTGGCTGCCTGCAAATCGATCAGAATTGAAATTAAAATTGAATTCAAAATGACTTTGTGAAAAATTCATTACATTCCAAGCCAAGTCACTTAAAAAAATTCAAGAAATTCTCTCATTGCAGAGGGTGAGGAGCAGTGAGAGGACGAACTCAGTCGCATTGAAATCTCTCGACTCTCTGATTCTCAGAATCTCTCACACTCTTACAGCTCAGCACATTTATTGTATTAGCTGGAATGCATTTCCATTTCAAAAGCGACTCTATGAATAGAAAAGCATTGTTGCTCACTAAGTATTGTTGCTGGTGCTACCGCTATTGCTACACTTGCTGCTTGCTACTGTTGCTGCTACTGCTACTGCTCTATGTCACCTGTCAGACAATGTCCAAGTTTATGGAATGTAGCACAATTTACCTGCGGTGACTTTCAATGCTGTTCTAGGTGTGTTCTCTACAGCTGCTTGTTCTCTTCCTCTATAGCCCACTTTCCCTGCTGTTCACTTTCATTTGCTTGAACTCTTCAGCATTCAGTGAGCCTTTTGTACTTGGAAAAACGGAAATTGTTTTAGCTGCAAATAAATTTCGTTATCAACAAAGTTTTTCACACAAAATACAAAGAAGAAGAAGCTCATCGGCTAAGCTTGAAGTGTGCTCGTTGAAATTAGCCAAAAAAAAGTTTACGCTGCAAAGACCCAAAACAAAAAGTTTTATATAATTTCGCCTAATATTTTGCAAACACAAAAAAAAAAAATAAATAAATAAAATAAAAAGATAAAGTAGCCAAACATTTCTGCATTCTGCAAAAAGTTTAAATTCAGCAGAATTGAATATAGAATAATATTTGATACATAGAATATTATTAATGAATTGAATACATAGAGATTTAGAAAATAGAAATGTAAATGTTGATGGTAAACATACATGATGTGATATATTAAATGAATTTATTAGTTAATTCGAAGCAGATTAACATGTACAATATTTATGAAAATATTAATACAATTAGCTTAAAGTTGCTTCGGTAATCGCTATATATAAAAAGAGCCTATAGAAATATATATATAATATATATAAACATATTAGACATATTCAGTTCTGTGTCTTTCAATTAACTTGGGTTAAATATAAACACCATTCGCACTCTTCATTAAAAGGTGCCACTAATTGTCAATAGAGACTTAATGAATTAATAATTATATATACTATTTTTCTGTGTGTGTTCTTTATTTATATGTGTGTCTATTAAGTAATAGTTATGTATGTAATTAGTTGCATCAAAAAGCTATTAGAGCTGATCTTCTGACTCAGAATATGAAGCGCATATTTGAAAAGTCACTTTGCGAATGAGCTCTACAATGGAAAAAGTCTCTCAGAGACCATCAGAAAAACAGATTCTGGCAAAGCTGTTCTTCAGACATTAGCGAATTAATTTCTATATCTTCTAGGTGAGGATGGGTGTTCTCTACTTGACTCAGTATCCATCAGGCCATGGAATGTGCGTTAATCACTTTTCATTTAGTAGTGTTCATTGGTCTGCCATAAATTCTTAACATATAATCGTTTGTTCGAGCTGAAGCTGACTTTCACTTAGCCAGCTGCCACTCACTCGCTGTGAACACAACTTTCTCACATTCTTAATAAACTCGGCACTAGCCTACTCTTTACATTCGGCACTTCTCTTTGGACTCACATTATGCAATTTGATTTACTTGAGCGTGTCTAAAATGCTTTTCAATGACGTGACAATTTTGCATATTCATTTTCAATGGACGAGTCGAGTGTGTGTGAGGCCGACTCGTGTAAAGAAAAAAGCTATTTAAGACATGCAGTAGTCTATATATAAACCAGGCACACATGTGCGAGGGATCTCACGCTGCAGCGACGGCAACTCAACTGTCAATTAAAGCCCAACGAGAAATGCTATCAAGGCCATTAAGCGCTGTCAAGGACACACGGCGACACGGACACACACAGGCTTTCAAAGTGTACGGAAATTGGTTCCAAGCAATTACCCGTCGATGAAAATTTCCTTGTGATTGGCCATATTGCCAGCGACTTATCCAAAGGTCATAGCTGTCCCAGTTGCTCTTCCTATATCCGTATCTCTATTACTATCTCTATCGCTCACTAATTAAACTGCTAAAATCGGCTGTGAGCCCATCTGGCCCAAGTTTACTGCAGGCCCACCTCACCGCAAGGCTGACTCAGCGTTTGACAACTTGTCAGCTTTGCAGCAACGGCCACAGCAACAGCAATAACAGATATTTGTAAATATTGACGAGCTGGCTGGCTGACAGACATGAATGTAGATGACATGCACTTAATTAACAGCACTGTAGAGAGTGCCGTTAATAAGCTTGACTTGCATTTTGCATAACTTCTTGGCATTCTCCGGCTGCGTCACTTTCGGCCAGGTTGACTTGTACTGGTTGCTCTATTTATAGCACGCTCGTCGCTTATGCAACGCCAGTGGCAATGGCAATGGCAATGCAATCGTTGCTGTCACGGGACGGGCTCTGACTCTTGACTCGATGCCGTAATTTTCCATTTGGGAATTTTTCAAGCAAAGGGCCCCTTTTATCTGGCTGGGGCAACGCCCACAATAATAATCAGAGTTTACTCTTTGTCAGTCAGCCGGCCAAATTTGGACAGTGGCAGCAGCCGTTTGTCTGGCACTTTCTGTGGTCTCGCCTTGTGTCTCTTCATCTTCAGCTTGGCGTTCCATTTGGTTTTGGTTTCGGTTTCAGCTCGACTATTTATTTATTTTGACCAAGTTGTGGCAAGAGCAAGACCATGACATCAGCCGGCAACGGAATCACAGCTCAATGTTGTGGGTAAGACAGTAAATGGGCTACGCTTCAAATTTAGCGACTGTGTGGGTGGTGTCATAAAGAAGAAAGCTGTTATCATACAATTTGTCAGATACCCTAGAGCTAAGCGTCCATCTTATATGATGAGCTACTCACTGTATGAAGCAATATGAAAATATTTGAAATAGAATTGAACAACAAATGATTCAATAATAATTACTAATGTGTATATATGTAACACTAATATTACTTCAAGACCAATCAAATAATATCATAAAATATTAATACAGTTAAGCCACACATAAAGATTTATTTATAATAGCTGAAGTATATTTGAAATTTATTTATACTTTACTATATACGAAATGCTTTTGTTCTTTAATTTATGCTTTATTTTGATGCAGTTTATTGAAAATTTAAGTTTACTTATAATAATAATAATAAAATCAATACTAATAATAATAATAATAATAATATAAAAGTTTAACATAAAGATACATATATTTTTAGCGCATCGACAATTCGACTTGTAGAGTTCGCTGACACATTTCGAGCTACTGATTTTTATTATTCAGTGCGCCGCCAGCTTGGCTAATAACCAAAATAAAAACTAAGAAAAAATGTATCAAACGAATCGAGCGAACAGCCACGAGCCGCCAAGTCAGCCAAACACAGACTATTGAAATAACAAAACTAACAAACAAGCGAACTAACAATGCAACAACAAACAAACAAGTAAACGGCAGAGCGAAGAGAAATCAATAAAGTTCTGGAAGTGGCGCTTGAGGAGGGCATTGGGTAAAGTCAAAAGCACTACAAATGCTATAAATGCCATAAATAAGTAGAAAACATTGAGCCGAAAAGCGCAATTTATGATGCCATAAAAATCGTAAGTCAGATCGATTCAACTATATATTTATAAATATATAATCATTTTTCCTTATTAATGCTGAATGAAAAAGCGCTGAGTGTTAAGTGTTTTATGAATGAGTCCAATTGGCTGCATTCATCATTTATATTTACAACTTTAAAGTAAATTGAAAACTTTCCGAATAATTAAGCAAAAAATAACTGCTGAGCTGGCAGTTCAAGCTCAAGGTAGTCACTTGAATGGGACGTTTGGATAATATACAGCAACAAAATCACAAAAATAACTGACTGACTGACTGATTGACACATGCAGGCGGCAAACCCAGAAAAATAATAAATAAAAATACAAAAACAAAAACAAAACATCAGCACATGAAATGCGAAAACAGTAAGCATCAGCAGTAGCTACAAAAATTGACATACATCAATTAGCACCCGGGTTCATCTTGTTGTCGTCAATGCCGACTGCATCGACAGTGCTGAGTTGCTTTGCGAATGGGGGGGGAATATGTATGGGGATTGGAAATGTATTATGCGAATGTTTTGTTGTTGTCTTTTTGGCAAGCCCATTAATTTTCTTTATTTGTGCTGACCATGCTCATGCTAAAACACTGCACCACATTGCGTATGTGCGATAAATAAGCATGCTAAAAGTAGTGTCACTGTCAGATAACAATATTTAAGGCCAGCCCTCTCTCTCACTCTCTCTCTCTCTCGCTCTCGTTGTTGCATTTTAAGATTTTAAAAAGAGAATTGCATGATGTAGCACTCTCAGACTCTCTCAGGCCTTTGCCATTTGAAGTGCACATATTACGCATACACAAAGCTCACCAATGCGTGTCAGACAATGATGCATGTATTAAATTTAAAGCCTCGTTTCAATTGAGTTTTTTATTTAATTTTAATAGTCTTCTTTTCTACATTTTTTATTTATCTTTTTCTTAGCAAAAATGCATAAAATATATACCCTGCTACAATGGAAAATTTGAATAAATATTTACAAAAATATTTTAATAAAAATAAACAACAAATTTACTTATTTTTTTTTACTTAAACTATTTACAGATAGCTTGCAAATTCCATTTAAAGAAATAGGAAATAGTGAAAAATAAAGCGAAAAGTACTTCAAGTGTGCAAATAATTAATTTTAGTTTTAAATCAAGTAGCTTAGGCAAAGAACAAAATGAACTTGCAGCTCTGAACTACTGAGAATCTTCTGCCATTAACATATAACAGACCAAGAGCTTATTCAATTGTTATATAATTAAATATAAATCAATGCTATATATGACCTTTTCATTTGTATCTGTATTGCCAAAAACAAAACACGAACGTCAAACAAGTCGCAGACGAACAGTCTGCATAAATTTAATTTCATAAATAAATGTTAAAATATTTTTGCAATATAATTTTTTAACACTTTTGTTTTGCATTGATTATTGATTGCAATCTCCATTGAATAAATTTCAATGTGTCAAGAAACGCGCATCGTTTTTGCTCAGTTATGTGCTGTTTTTTTACCACTGTGCATCATGGAATAACCAGATCAGTGAACAGCTGATCTTGCCATTGAAAATTGATTGCTTGGCAAATTGAATGAATGAAACGCCCCAGCTCTCGCCGCTGAGATTGTGCTATGCTTTTTGATTTCCAAATCCGACAATTGAATCATTTGAAAGAAGATTCTTTTTATGATTCTTTTGTTATTTTCATTAGCATTCAACTGATGTTGTCTACAATTTGTTATTCGTGCCCTAAATGTGCTTTGTTTCATTCTCACAACCGTTTGTGTGCTTTTTACTGATACCCTGTAATTGGCTATTGAGGTGAGTAGTCCGATTTGTAACTACATACAACTATGTATGGCAAATACATAAATATTTGGATAAAGGTAAACTTAATTTACCATACATTACTGTGCCGTTCATTGTACTCATTTCAATGGCATTTGGCATTTAGTTAATGGCCTGCCGGTCCACCCCCAATGATATAAGCCGCCGGCATCTGAATTCTTCTCTGGAATGGAACTGGCTCGCGTTTGTATTATACTCTGGTTGACCGGCTGACTGGGTGCTTAATTGGATTTGTATTTTTGTACGGGAAAGTACAAATGTTTAATTTTAGTGTTATGCCAACGTCTCTTTGTGGCACTTGGCTTTATGGCTGTGAGGCGTGTCGCCAAATGGAAAATTAAACAGAACAAAGACATGAGGCATTTAAGGCAAATTCTGTTCGACCTGAAGCAAGGCTGAATCAAACATTAGGCAGACAGCTGGCCACTGCCAGAGGCTATTGCCAAGTCTCATCAGCATCATCATTCGTAATTAATCGAGAAAAGTTCTGCTTTAGGTCTAGAGCATCATAGCCAGACGAAGACCTAGAACCCAAATTAAACCAGTTCGGCACATTTCATTTATCGTCGCCAGTTTGTCTGGTTGAAAACTTTAATCTCAAGCTAGTTAGTTAAGCTTCCCATTTAGCCCAAGTCAGGGTCATTCATTATTTTAAATGTCTGTATTTATTTTTAGCAACCGCAGCCGTTCACAAAATCCAATGAATCTAATTATATATATTGTATATGTTTAATTCTTTTTGTTTGTTTCATTGCTTCTCAGCCGATTTCATAAATATTTATGCGCTCGTTCGATTTTTTTTTTTTTATGCACACACATGTGCGTCTGCGAGGGCTGCGTGAATCGTTCGAAAGGGCTCGTCAGCGCCTCGATTCGAGAGAAAATTCTGCTAAACTCTTTGTAGTTGCTTTAATTATTTGTACCTTTCGAACAGTTGTGCACGATATTTAATTGGAAACATGTTGCGGGATACAATTAGTACTCAACATATTAAAGCTTAAATGGAAAATCTTTAGCTACATTTCAGTTCTGTTTTCATCCAAAATATTGTAATAAACATTCAAGCATTGAGCTAAACACAAACTAAAAAGAAAAAGTTAATCCCTTCGAAGATATTAAACTGGTTTTTGAGCTCTGCGACTTTGAGATCAAACTTATCAATTTTAAAGGTCATAATTTCGTAACCAAAGCAACAGGCGAACCCAGACCAAAAACTAAAAATACAAAAAAAAAATTCAATGAGGTGTTAATAGCTTTATATATTCAATAAGATATGTTATTTTTGTGTAAAACGCCTACAAAGATGTTTGCTAATTAAATCGAAATAAAAGTTTATTTTTAGAGTCGACTTTGATTCTCTAAAACAATGCGAAATATATATTTATTATGTCAGCAAATCTCAAAATGTTGCTAATTAGCAATGAAAATGTTAAAAGTAAGTTCAAAACTTTATCTAAATTATTATTATTATTATTATATATATTTTTTTTTAATTTCTCTGTTAATTACGGCAAAATGAATATTCTTTGCTTAACCGATATTTTTTATTAAATTGTGTCAATTCTTTCGGTGTTTTATCTCTTGCAGCCCTGAAATTACTTAATTTATAAAGTATATACTATGCATAATCGGAAAGTTGCGGATAGCACCAGATGGACCTGTTCACGACAGAGCGTTTATTATAGCTCTCGTAAACATGTTTCGCCTTTTTGCGGTTCCAACTTTAAAAATTAACAAAAAACCAAAAAAAAAAAGAGAAAAACAATAACAAAATCAATACTAAATGTGCGGCTATTTATCGGTAGTTTTGCGTTTCTTTTATTCATTTTATATATATTTATATAGACATATACATATACATACATACGTACATATATTTGTGAAAATTACCATGTTAAATCATTTAACATGGCACATATCAGACTCCAAAGCTAATTTATGCAAAAACTTTTTTAATTGGCCGAAAAACAGCCGCAAATCATAAATAGAAACACTCGCAGCTGCCTACCGGTATGAAAATACATTTTATTTAACTCTGTTGCTGAAAGACAAGCAATTAGATGCGCCTCTCTCTCCTCTTGCTATCTCTCTCTCTCTCTCTCATTCTCACTCTCTCTCTCTCTATGTCGATTACAACATAGAAGTTCGCTGACAAATATTTCATGTGAAGCGCACATTGATTGCGTTTTATGGCGCCTCGCTATAGTTCGCTTCATTTGTATGGCATAAAATCATTGTAGGCATTTATTGTATGCTCCAGAGCGTGGACCTTAGCACGGAAACCCATGTGAGAGCCTAGCACACGCGCCTCATTTGGCATGCCAATCAGCTTTCGCGCTTATTGGCTGAACACACCAGAGCCGCAGACCCCTGACTCTGGCTCAGCCGGAGCTTATCCGACAAAAGCCAGATAGGGTGGAGAGCGGGATGTGGGTATGGGCGAGATGGAGCGAGGGGAGGGTGCACAACAGTCGCAGCTTCAAGCGGAAGCATTGCCCAATCCGTTTGGCATTCTGCACAACATTCGCGTGCCACAGCTCTCTCGCTGCTCTATTGTGTATGCTTTTGTTATTGATGCCAGCCACACGAATTTCAGCATGGAAATGCATGACGCCGGCAACTCTTTTGCATTTGTAATGCGACTTTCACACGCTTCACTTGAATGCCGCCCTCACAAATAAGTGCGGAAGTTAAACGTACCTCTTGCAGCATGACACATCAAAAATTATCTCCTAAAAGGCAAAACCAATTTGTAGAGGCAAGCAACAATGCAGAAAATGTGGCAAATGCATATGGGAAGTTGCAAAAATATATACAAATATATATTGCCACATTTTCTATATATATATATGAGTCATTTTGAATGTAGATCGAATAATGCTAATGTGTATAACAATTATCATAAACAAAAAAAAATTATAATTAAATTTAAGTTGACAAAAATAAACCAATTAAAGCAACAATACAAATAGCACAACTTCCAAATTTGATGGAAATACCGAAATTGTTACTCATCTATTTAACATCTACCTAACTGAAAAAATGTCTGTCTAAATATTTTGTATTTTTTATTTTTTTTTATTTTTATTATGTTGCTCAATTGTTGGATTTAAATGAAATTTCAATAACAAATCATTTCATTTGCAAGGGAGATAAAAAAATAACATAAATAATAATTCCTTATGCAATAAATATAATTCATATCAAAAAATATACCTGAATGAATATTCAAATTATTTTAACATATGACTTTACTCTCGTGCTGCCCTTTACCCAGATTCACACTAGAGAATTTTTAATATGAGACAAAAGCATTCGTATAAGCCATAAAATGAAACAACAACAACAACAGTCAACAGAGACGATTGGGGCAATTAAATAACTCTTTCGGCCAGAGTCCAATGTGGCGAAGAGACGGCTTGTCGCCAGACCCGGAGCTAAGTTTCAGTTCAGCCACAGAGCTACTAAAGTGCCAGTCACTGCCAGGCTCTCGACGGCGATGACTGCGAGTACTTTGGCTGAGTGTAAAGTTCAGCCAGAGACGTCTGATGAGCATGGACTGCTGGCTGGTAGAGCATATGGATAAGACGTCACCGTGAGCCACTTGAACCGAGTGTCGAGTACATGTAAATGTAAATGGGCCCAGGCAAATTGCATTTCCAGGTGCACTGAACTTTGGTATTTTGTGTGAGCGCAGTCTAAGCGCATAGGCACTAGCTGGTGCATATTCCATTTATTCATAGACACCGGAAATTGAATGCTAAATTGAAAAATGTATATAAGATACGTTTTCAATGCCAGGCTCAACTCGTTTTGGCCAGGTCAACTGCAAACAGCAAGCAGCCAGAGAGTCTCGACCTGTGCCTGATTGACCCTCTGACAGTGCATTGTCGCCGGATGTATAGGGCACAATCCTTGTGTTCTGTCTCTGCCAGCTTATTTGTTTTCCCATTTCATTTATTTTTGCCAATGGCTCAAAGTTTTCCGGAATAACAAAAGCCAAAATAAAGGGGGGCAATGCCAACGGCTGCTGTTAAACGACTTACGAGCGCTCCAAATATGTTTACTACACCCACACACACACAGTCGCAATGTGTGTCTGTGTGTATGTGTCGGGGCGACCAATCAATTTGTCACTTTAATGGCACGATTATTATCATTTGACTTAAGCCGAAGCAGAAACTAATTTGGCACAGACCCAAAAGTGTCACCCACATCGGAGGTCTGAATATAAAGCTCAATGCAAAGATGCGAACGATAAGCCGTGCAATACAAACTTCAAGAATATAAAATTATAGGAAATTATAAATATTGCTGAATGAATTTAAATACGCACGACATACAAATTAATAACAATTTAATTCTAATTCTCAGCATGACTCCTCACTTATTTATGAATTCATAAGAATTGTTGAACTTATAGCATAGCATGAAAATAAAATTTATAAATTTCTAGCAACTAATTCGTTTTAACTTTTTAAAGTGTTGAATACGAAAATATTAGGAGTAAATTAATAAAGTACTTTTTTGAAAAACCAATTGATTACAACAGACTATTTCAAGTTCATTAAGAACAAATATAAGAGTAAAGCATCTTTTTATGGAAATATATTTTAAAAATTGTTAATGTGTATGTTGAGCTATAAAATCATTTAACTAGTTTAAACCGAAGCAGAGCAACGCTAAATTAAGTAAACAAATGAGCCTAACATATTACTGAAGATCTAAGTTAAGCTAATTAAATACTCACACATAAGAACTGAAGAAAGGTTTTTTTTTTATAAAATTCATATGGTGCCTCTAGATGTTTCTATATTTATATGAAATGCTATTCAATTAGGTATTACGATATATATAAATATATATCTACTTTGTATAAACAATTGTAAGAGGTAGCGGCAAAATTTCTTAAATTATTTCTGACAGATTTGCATTATTTGGGAAATCAAATTGTTGATAAGTTTCAATATTTTAAGCATTATTCGGTCATTCAGATATTGAAAGCTTGATGAAAATGCGCACAAATAAGTTGTATTCCTTTGATATTATCTTAATCGGTTTACGCTGTGCAAACCTCAAAAATTCTTTTGTCAGTCAATTGAACAGGTGATATATATATATATGTATATACCTATATATATGAACAGGTGATACAATGTACAAGCCACACACAGAATTTAAAGTGGTCAGGAATAACTTCAATGGCGAGTATCGAGCAGCTTACAGTCATTCTTTTCCACATAACTTTGGCTCGTCTGATTTTCTTTTAATTTTCCAAACAGCGTAAATAAAATGCAGGCGAACAAGCGCCGAGGCGGAAATACACAGAAGAATTCTATTATTTGTCTTATGCGCAACATAAATAAAAGTACGAAAAATATATAACAAAAAAAAAACTATTTAAAAGTATAGAAAATTATTCGTAAAACTATGCTAGACACGTAAACACTAAGGTTTTTTTTTTTTTTGCTTTGGAATACATAGTGGCGAGTTAATTGAGCTAAGAGGTTGGCCGAAACTTTTTAGAGCAGGAAAAAAGCATTTAACATTAAAAAGAAAAATGTTTTAAATATTCAAAACGTATCAATTTTTAATGTGCTTTGTGTGAGAGTGCAAAAAAGTTTTCGTGCTAATGGAAAAAGTTGACGGCAGCGGAAATATCTTTCGGCAGAATTTCCAAACGGGGGTTTACTGACTTCCCTTTAGCAGCTGTCAGCGGAATTTTTCACAAAGCCCAGCAACACAGAGCACAAATTAACGCCGTGGCACGTGCCATGCTCTTAACCACAAAATGTTGCATGTTCTACTGCTGCAGCTGCTGTAAATTCAATTGCAGCCGCATGTCAATGCAATAAAAATTGAAACTTTTGCCAGCGCCATTTATTTTTAAGGCAACCCAGTTGCAACCGCACGCAAAGCGTCCAAGCTGCCAGTCCCAGAGCTCCCCAAGCAAATAGTAAACAGCTGCACGGAGTTGCCCTGCGACGACCTTGACTTTGCCACCAACAATGGCCGAGTTGGCCGAGGGTCGATTCCACTTGACTTGGCCGATTGCTTCATTCGGTTTTCTAACTGCAACATATGCGTCGTTTGTTTGTTGACTAACTCGGCGTTTAGCTACTGGGCTGCATTCATTCACATTTCTGTTATTTGTGGCTGGCTTCAGTCGTTGTGCGGCAGTGCCACTGACCGAAGTGAGGAATGGCTGCAGCCGGCAGCCGTTTGCATATCGATTGGCATGACGCCATTTGAATTTCAATCGTGTCACCAGCCATTCGAAACAGGTGAACAAATTGAACCAGCCAACCACAAATGCAGCTTCAATTTCAGTTAAACCATCCTCCATCCAATGGCAATACATATTTTTTAAAACAATATCCTTAGAAGCGAGTCCACGGCACATGCATCGCTCTTGCATAATCAATGTCGTTTTTCATTTCCACACACCACCTCAACCTCAACTGGAAACAGCCAGCAAACCACCAACTCAACCACCCAGTGAAGCCTTTGCTCAGCAGGCAAAAATGAGACAAAATAGTCTACAATATGATTTTTGCTTCAAAGTACTTTGCCCCACAGCAATTCACTGAGTGTCGAGTGCTTTTCACACAGTGTTGCAGCAAACAATGTGGTGACTGCTCATGATGCTGCATATTTTTGTGATTTCCATGAAAGGGAGTTCGATGTTTTTTTGCGTTTTGCATATTTTCGTATATTTAATCAGAGATTATTATTTCAAAAATCATTTCATGAAATTATATGCAAATCATATATTTTTGTTTTTTTATTTAAATAAAATTAAAATATTTTAATATTTGTATTCAAATGTTATTAGTTTCTGATAGATCATTCGCATAATGAACTTATTAACATAAAGAATGACTCCCAGAGTTACCCAATGATACATAAGAATTCGGTGGGTTTTTTCACTGGCTCTTTGTGCAGCTAAACAAATCACAATGATAGCAAGCAGCGAGGGAAATCACTGTGAACAATCACGGTTCAGAAATATTCAACGCTTGCTCGATGCCAGGACAACGAATAAAAGTGCTATGAAGCATGAAGCAACCCGTAAAGGCACTGCATTTCATTATGTAAGTATGAGTGTGCACACGTGTGTGTGGATGTGTGTGTGTGCCACTGGCTGGGTGGCTTGGTGGTTGCTGTGGCTTGAGGTTAACCTCTAAGTGTTGTCGTGCGCTTGCCTGTACACCGCACCCGGCGCACTTCAGTGCCACTTTGTTGGCTGCTGCCAGCTGGCGTGAACTGCAAAACTCTGTAATTTTTAGCAACTGACGTGAGCTAGGCAAAGAACGACATAGCAATAACTACAACAACTGCAACAACTGCAACAGCAACAATACAAACAACAAGTGTGAATGTTGTTTTTCCCCATGTGGCGCATGCGGTGCCAGCTGCTTGCTATCGAATGCATCTTTAAACGCAATTTCAGCTTACTTTCTACCCCCAACTCATACAACTTTAATTAGTCCAGCCACAATAGAGTTTCCAACGACGTGTCAGTGGTCCAAGTTAATATGGCGCCAGTGCCACAGTCTATGCCATTGTTTTGTAATTTATTTTCAGCCCAAACACGGCAGAGACTTTGGGTTTAATTTGGCAAAAAGTAGATGCCACATATATTGAATGCAGCTCCATATAAATTCAGTCCAAAAGGCAATAAATTTAAATTGTCATTCGCTCGAAAGCCTGCAGATTGAGAGTAATCAAAAGAAATTATGCCCGATTCTATCATCAATGAAGTCAGATATATCACAAATAGTAAAAAATATTATTTAGGTTTTTTCTAGATCTGAATGTTAGATCAGCAATGTGATTTTTTCCGTAATAATATTTATAATTATAGTAATATTTTTTAGAGTGTATTTTCAATATCGTTTTGACAGTGACAATGTTTTACCATCCTATCGAGCTACCACTTTAATGTCTGAAAGATAAGTCAAATGATAATGTATAATAAAGATAGAAGATTTACAATATCAGCTGAAAGATCTCCCATTACAGCCTCTCAGACTTTACACTGTGTAAGGCTTTGTAGCTTGTAATCTTAATCGCAGGTGATTAAAATCTATTTTTAAAACAATTTGTTTATATTTAAATAAACTCGAGTAACATTCCATTAAGTAACTGGCCCGACTGTTTACATTTATAGTCTAATTGCAATATTAAATGAAAAGAAAAATATATTTTGATTATTACATTTAAAATGTATATAATTTATTACTCCAATATCCTTCACACACTCCTAAGTAGCTTAAACAAAAACTTAAATGTCCAAATCTCTCAAACCTCTGCTATATATTTAAACCAGAAATAAACCGAAGTTAGGCCATTTACAGCGATTACGTATACGCCGCATGTGCCATGATGGCAGCGGCACGTTTCTGCAATGTGTTTTTGTACTAAAGTCTGTTAGCACACATATATATCAATATATATGCTAACAAAACAAGCTATAAGAGTAGTTTTTGTTTGTTTGTTTTTGCTGTCTTTAAAACAAAATCCTCTGTGTCGTCGTCGTGGCGCCCGAAAATAATATATATATATGAAAATAAAAAGTGGAAGAAAAAATAAGAGAGCCAGACTGCTGAAAAACTTATTTGGTGTTTCCATAAAGAAATGTTATTGTGTACGAGTATTTTCTTAACGGTTATTATATGGTGTGTGATGGCGCCTGATGCTGTCAAGCCGTGAAGCTGAGTCTAAAGCCGACTTTGTTGCCATATAGCCGGCAGCCGAATAGCCGAGTACCGAACACTAAGCATCGAGCAGTGAGCTGTTCAAATATTTGTTTAGCTGTGTGTGCGAACGATGCCTGTTAAAGTTCCCAAAAAAAAAAAAAAAAAATAAGTTCAACTCTACTCATACTTTAATGCAAACAAACGAGCAAATCAAACAACAGTTTGAGAGCTTTTGGTTATGATATTATTTTCTTGTTTTTTTTTTTTATTTATTTATTTTTTTTTCCAGTTGTAAGAGGTAGCAGGTTGTAAACTTTTTTAAACACCCCCTCGTCCAAGAAGAAAAAATTATTTGGCTGGCAGCCAAACTAGAAAAAAAGCGCAGTCTGCTGTGGAAAATAAAGCAAACCATTGAAAAAATAAAAAAAAAATAAACCAAAAACAAAACAAGAAAAAATTGTAAACTGGCGGCAAATTCGCCACAAATTCGATAATATTAGCTAGAGAAAAAAAAAACGCCTGCAGAGAAACATATTTTTTAACTGTTTACCCAGCCATAAACCTAAATTTTTTTCTTAGTATACGACGTTAATAAATATTTAAACGACAACACGAGTTGGCATCTTGCAAATTTTATAATGATACGGAAATAAATTGTATTTTGCACTAGCATAGATCAAGGGGTGTTCATTCTATATGCAACAGGGAAGTGTAGAGAGCTTTGAGTGCTCTCAGCACGTTTGCTGCACTCACTCGCAGCCAATGGCCGAGTATTTATTTTGGCAGCAACAACGCGCCAGATGCAGCAAATGCAATGGTTGACAACCAGGGAACCGCTGTCAGGCACAGCTGAGCAGAATACCAAAAAGTCGAAAGCCAAAGGCAAATTCAGATTTATTTTATAAGAGCCAACCAACGAGCGTGACAGATGAGGCGAGAAATAATAGTCGATAAGTTACGTTTGATTTATTTCTGTCTCTGATTTATTTTTGTTTCATTTATTTTAGTGATAAAAGAAAATGATTTTATAATAATGAAAACAACAAAACTATTTATATTTAATATAATTTTATAGGCATTAAGTTATATTCCATGATTTATTATTTTTTTTAATAGTAAAACTGTTTATGCTTAAGATATTTTTAATTACTAACAATTTCCAATCAACTTTGTATGGTTTATGTTTTGTATATAAAAAAAAATATTTTAGAATATATAATTATTTTACTATTTATAAAATTTTTTAAAATGTTTATTGTATATAAAAAAAACGTACAAAAATATAATACTTTGAGATATAAACACCATTAATAGGTGATAAGTAATTGCTTCTACAAATAAATCAGAAATAATATATATATTTTTTTATAATTTAAAACAATATTAATAAATCTTATGCAATAAGATCCACAAATAAATCAATATCTGATTCATATTTGAGTCACGATTCTAGCTGTCACTTATGCTCAAAATCGTCTCAAAAATGTTTTTGGCTACAGCAAATAAATGTGTATTTAGACGATATTCACATAATATTTATTTGTGCCGCTGAATAATTTACATCGCGCTTGTCTAGTCAAATAACAAGTCAAATAAATAATTATATGCTGTCTCAGACGCTCAAATTTTCAATTTGTATTGAAATTCGGTTGTTGTTTTCCCGAATTACGCACTACAAAAAATTAAACAAATAAATTTAGTTACTTTGTGTTATTTATTTGCCAATTCGTTAGATATGGAGTGTTTATTTTAAAATCAGGGCTAAAAATAATTAGATTAAAAATAGTTACACAGCGTATTCTTTGAATCGTGCAATTGAATTTCAATTTAAATAGTAAAAATATCGAAGATGACTTAATCCTAGAATTAATCAACATAAATACGTAATTATGAGAGAGAGAGAGAGAGAGAGAGAGAGAGCGAGCGAGCACTAAGCCGTTAACAGGCATTGTTTGTAGGAGCTTGAAATATGAATGTTATGGGAATTTAACCATCTGATGTTTCTACTTAAGCACGAACCACCACTTGACGACGAGCATTTCCTGCGAACTGCAATAAAATTATTTGCCTGCAATATTCAAATAAATTCCATGTCTTCATTGCCTAAACTGCTGTCAAAATGTAGTTTTCACTTATACACATATATATGCATTTATATATACATTCATATATGCATGTGTATCCATTCATATACTATGTACTATGTAGATATTTATCAGCTACTCTGCATACACATAAATTGGATGGTACTTATGTAGTTGCAGAGCACAGTGCATTGCTCAAAGAGCGTTCAAAATAAATGAGATGCAAATGAGAGCGGATGAGCAGCATCTAATTGGAAAGTGTCAAAACATGTTTGAGACTTTTGCGTTTCGCTCAATTTGGCAGACGTTGGGTTGTTTGCGAGAGTAGAACGGATTTTAATGTGTCGGTTGGGGCAACTGTCGCCTGATAAGCTTGCTGCTGCTTTGAAAAACTTATACAAAGTTCTCAACGTGCCCGGCCACGGCACAGAGTGACAGTTCCAAGGCGGTGCTTCCACTTTGCTTGCGCTGTGACAATATTTGAAACGTGTCATGGAATATTCCAGCAACAGACAACAACATGGGCCAGACCCATAACCCAGACTAACCCGTGGGCCAGGATGGGCCAGATCAAGCCAGACCAGCTGACAACGCAGTTGTCCCCTGTTTTCAGTCGGCACAAGTTCAAATATTGTCAGGCAACTCTCTATAGAGGCCAGCACAATCACACACGCATTTCTATTTCAACTGTGACGTCATGACAGCTGAGAGTCAACTTTAACTTTACGATAAGGCCTTCAAGTAGTCAGCAAGCCACGCAGCCGGGCAGACAGTCGACTAGTCGGGCAGTCAGTCAGCCAGTTGGCATATTTATGAGCCCATTTCTACTGCAATCCGTATAATGATATCGTTTTAAGCTGCGTGAGAATGGCACAGTTATCTCTGCAAGGCAAGATTCCAAAAATTTACCGAAAATAAATGAAGCTACGTGTACTTAAAATATTTGACTTTTTCAATCTGCAGAAAACTAAAAACTCTTCCTAAGTAGCTAATGAGAGTACAGAAATGCCCTGTAAATACTTATTTCTATAATATTTGTCAAAGCTATCCATAAATCTACAAACATATTATATTTTAATTAAATCGTATTGCATTAAAGATATTTTTTGTAAAGTGCGCATATATATATATATATATTTTATATATTACATCAAATGCATTGGCCACAGTAGATTACTAAACTCGACTTGTGAACCTTGACAAATGTACTAAACAATTAATTAAGGTAATTGCTTTACTGGCAATCGAGTCCGTTAAGTACACGTACAAAGTTTTTTCAAACTAAGTATACGTAATATGTATAAACTTGCGATAAGCGCCTCTTTCTAGAATTCGAGCTACAGGGTAGCAGAAGTAGCGCATAATAATTAAAGCAAGCAAGCATCAGTCGACGTTTGTTTATAAGCAAATATATTAAATCAAGCTGTTGTTAGATTTGCAGCAACGATAAGCCACAAAGCTGATAAGCCAACCCATATATTTGCATATTGCTCGCATAGTCCATATCATCTAGTTGCTAATACGAGTGCTCATATCGAGAGCAGGAGCCTAAGCACATATGTTCAACTCGAAGTCTCGAACTTCATTTTGGGTTTTGGCACTCGAAGTGAAATTTCACTTTTGCCGCAGCTGTCATCAATTTTGGTTTGGCCACAATGCGGAAAAACAAGGCAATTGTCAGACACATGTTTAGTATATATGACATATATATATACATATTAAATATATAAATATATATATATATATATTAATCATGATGTGGGCGCCGATATCAGGCAGTGCAATAACCAACTGAAGAGTACGCTCAAGGCTTCTCTGCTGGCCCGTCAGTCAATGTACTCAACAAGAAATAAACCGGCTGTACTCAAGTTCACATGCAAATTGAAAATCGCCAAAATTGGCGGCATTAGATTTATGATAATGTTTAGCAGATTGGTGACGCCGCCTCTTCTGTGATTTATGCCATTCGATTCTATGTTGAACGCTTTGACAGCTGCCACAACTTCCGTACGGTTCATTGACACAAGCACCTAAACGCTCGTAGGCTGACATAGCCAATAACAACATTAATCAGGCAATCTACATGGGAGTCTATCTCATATGCCCATGCATTCGCCACATAACTGAACATCCATCAATGTATCAGGTGTCAGCCACTTACAGTGAGAGCCACTGTCGTCGCATCCTTAGCTGTCAGCTGTAACTTAGACCCGCGGCTCTGACGCATTTTTATCCATCGATTGGTGCACATGCCGCTGCTTAAAATTATTTCCTCTTGTCTAACCGCCGACAATTTGCTCAAGTTGACAGCCGCATGTCCACCCACACGACCCCACGAGATGCTCTAGCAGATTCCCTCACCTGACAGATGCCAAAAAATAATAAAATAAAATTTAAAAAAAAAAAAAAAAAAATCTCAACTCATTCATTCGGATTTAAGCATTTAAATTCAATTTATTTATTTTTTCGGCAGCTCGGACCAACAAAAAAAATCTGTGTCGCTGTGCCAACAAACAAATTTTGTTCTAATGACTTTTTCTAAATATATGTATAAAAAAAAAAAACATTCATATATACATATAATATGAAATACATATATATTTACCTGCCTTTTGTTCGCCTGCTGTGGTTCAAAATTTCGATTATTAATTTTTTCTTGAATTATGCAGCTATTCAAATCAGGCTTGGCTTGGGCTTATTGGCATTGCAGATTTGACATTACGGAAGCAAGTTGACTTTTAAGGCAATTCATGTTTGTTAAAAAAATCATTTGCAATCATTAAGAACAACTTTGTCATTTAACGGTTTAATATTGGCTATAAACTTATTGAATAATGTATTCCAAAATTACTCAAATGCTTAAAACACGATGACTCCATTTTAATGAGTCAGTAAGAGAGAAGCTTCTAAATAAATTGATCTTAAAATAGATCAGAATTAATTAAAATGTTTTCCATCTTCAGTTGCTGTACAAACTTTTAGAAAGGACGAAAATGAATTGAAATATATTAAATAATTTACTACTATTTTTTTTTTTTTAATTATTTAATTATATATATTATGGATTCTTAACTTTATATATATATATGTCATATATTATTATTTTTTTTTTAATCTACCGTTTGCTTCAATCGCCAGAGAATCCATTTTCTTTAGTAGACTTTTTGCTGTTGTTCATATATCCAAGCAATTGGACGTCTCTTCTGCTCATCGTCAAAGAGCTCATTAAAATGCAGATTAAATCTACGTTGTTGTTTTTCTCCAAACTCGTGCCTACATATAAATTTATATATATTATATATTTGAAATTCTATTTTGCAGCAATTTTTTGCTCAACAATTCGCAAATATCAGACGGAAAAAAAAATTCATTCGTTGTTATCCACATATGTATGTATACATATAAAATATATAGTATATATATCATATATGTATCAAATTGTGAGAGAGCGGCATTTTTTCACGCATAGTTGAATCGAGTGAATCATAAAATAAATAAACATTTGGTTTTGGTTTCTGTTTGGTTTTTTTTTTTTTGGGTTAGGGTTTTTGTTATGGTGCCCGGACTGCTGAGTGACAGCTACGCATCCGCTGAAGCTGAGAGCTGTGCGACGGAAACTGAGTGTAGGGGGTCATGAGGTCGCCGCTCATGTTGATTCGAGGCGTGTGTAAGGTGTGCTTGTGTGTTCTATTTGTGCAGAGGCAAAGCTGTCACCCCTATGCAGCATTTCGCAAAGAAAGTAAACATTGGCGCCAAGAGGCGACTGACTCACAGGTAAGTTAACATGCGTGGTGATTAGTCACGCCCCATAGCATTATCTTGCGGTACAAGTGGTGCCAGCCGTTAAACCAACTTGAAATTAATCGCCAAACCGCATTGCCAAACATTTCAGCACGCCCATGCGCCCCACGTGTACTTCCAAATATGAATTGCCTGAGTTGCACGAGCACGAGTGCGAGCTGAACTTCAAATGGACAAACCCGTTGGCTTTGTGAATTATTTATTGCGTGGTGCGGCACTTGTCACCACTCGGCACCACTCAACGCCCCATTTACAGCAGCTGCTGACCACCATTTGTGACAATCAATGTTCTAAAAGAATATTAGTTTTTTTTTTCTTTTTTTTTTCATTCATTCATTTTTCATTTCAATTATATTTCAAACGAGTCGCAAACTCTAATACTTTTTCTTTTTGTAGCTCCCGCTGAATGAATCAATTAATATGGTCACGTATATGAAAAAGCATTCACAGCATTCGCAATTGAATCGTTGAACTGTTGCTCCCCAAAGTCCACAGTCGTCAAGTGCTTGTTCGTGTTCTAGAGCTCTTGTGCTGTATGCTAGTCAAAGAGCTGAAAAGTGTCTTTTTTTCCATCAGAGGTTGGGTCAAAGCGTTGTTAAATATGTTAAATGTCATTTTAAAGAAATAAATATTGTGAATATTATTTAAACTAACTGAACATATTTATGTTATGTTTAGAGTAATTATTTCGTGTTACCGAACAAATTAAATAAATAGTTTTACCAGCAACTTAAGCTGCTTTTAGTCATTAAATAGTCTGAGTCTGAGTCTAAATCTCCATAATTCACATTTCTCACCCATCGACCCTTTATATTTCCCTCTGACAAATATTATAGATAAAAGTCATTCTATTAATAAATATTTCAAAAGAATCTTTTTTAAACTTTTAAATATACCCTCTATTATGTCATACATAATCATTATCTAGATATACATGAAGACTGCGTGGGCTGATGCAGATAAAACAAGTTTGGCTGAAATAAAAAATAATAATAAATAAAAAAAAAGCGAATTAAAGTCCAGCCAATAAAAAGTCACAATAATTAATTATTTTTAAGACACATATTCTTTTATTTAAATAGTTGTTCTTTTGGAATAGCATATTTTTATTATTATTATTTTTTTTCTTTAATATTTTTTATATTCTTTCCATTTTTGACATTTGCAGCGTAACGAGAATATAATTGATAAAATTAATGTCTTGTTGTAGCTATCAATTAATAATTGTACTGTAGTAAATTTATTATTTTTTGTATTTTCTTTATTTTTCTTTTCACTTTGTATTTTTGCATTTCATTAGTTTGGTTTGTTTTCGTTTCGGTTGCCTTTTAACTTTATAATATAATTTGTCACATCGAATTTGTTTCGTTTTTGGTTTACATTAATAGTAAATAGCTTTTGACATTGAAAAAATAGCACTATTTGTATATATTTATAAACTATTAATACATATTTAGTTAGTTTTTGAATGCATTTCCTTACATTTCTTTCGCCTACGACCACTCCTTCTCTATGTCTGCGTCTCTCTACCATTGCATCACATTAATTGGTTTTTTAGTTTTCTGGGAACTTTTCATTTTTCTTTTTGATGTCTACACACACAGAACATGCACAATAAATAGATATATAATATAATATAATAATAATACATATAAATATATCTTTATTTTTGTTTCATGTAAATTTTTAGAAATATAAATTCGAGGTTTTGTTTTCTTGGTGTGTGTGTGTATGTGTGTGTGTGTGTGTTTCGTATCTTTAAGTTACAAAAGGCTTTGCTACTTTTAAGCAAGTCAAATGGCGATGAAAATTAAATTATGTTACAAAATGAAACTTAAATAATATAAAGCTTTCGATCTGAGGCGACAAATACATATATATATATATATATATATATTTCTATACATATTTTTTTAAATTAAAATTAATGAGGTATTTAGCTGCACGCAATGACTGAAGTACTACAAAACAAATTGACTTTAATGGTCAATGACAAAAAACAATTTAAAAATTAAATTTTTAAAAATTGGGTTTGACAGCAAACATAAGAAGAAGACATTGCACAGAACAGAAACAAGTTTTCAATATGAAAACTGCCGCGTGCAATATCTAGAAATAATTTTGTATATATATATATATGTATATATATATATAGCACTAGGTGCCAGGCTCTATAGTATACATATAAATCTATAGTAAATATTAATACAATACAATATAATATATATATATATATATACATATTTATATATTTATTCATCGATATATATATATGTATATATATATGCTATGCACATTTACTTAGCTTAGGAATTGAATGCTTAGCGTTGGGTTTTAGACAGAATGTTTTGTTTTTTCTTCTTGTTATTTTTTTTTTAAAGCTCTTCGTGTTTAATTAATAAATATTTACCAAATTAAATAATAATAAATAAGTGTCGTTTCTTGTGTTTTGTGTGAGAGTCTTTAGCAATTGACTTAAAACGTGTAGCTGTATTTTTTTTTAAGTGTATATATATACTATATTCATATGTTTAGCTGTTCTTTTGTTAGGTACTCGAAATTGGCTGCTTGATTCCCGTTTTGATATAACATTTAAGCTATTTACTTAATTTGTTTAAGACTGTTTTAAAATTTTGTATTGTTTTTGTTTTTTTTTTTTTTTTTTTTTTTTTTTTTTTTTTTGAGACTTGTACACAATTGTTGCTTTCTTTGTATTTGAAGTTTTCATCTAGCTGAATAAATGTTTTTGAAGGTACTTATAGCTGTCTGGTTTTGTTTTTTACAGTTTGACAAGAACATGCATAAATATAATATTATTGTGAAATTTTTGTTGTTTTTTGCTGCATTATTTTTCTTTTTTTTTTGGCATGAGAAGCTTCTAGCAGAGCATATTAATATTAATATTTGTTGTTTAATTATTTGTGTTTTGTTTGTTTTTTGGCTTAGTTTTGCTAAACTTATGAGTTAGGAATACTGTTCTGCGAATTCTTCAGCAAGCAAATAAATCAATGTTTAGTAGTTACTTAGGGTTAGTTTATCTAGACCTCCGTTGGCATCGTCTGCGAACAGTCCGACTGCAATTTTTTGGATCCACGAAAGAACATATCGATCAGGTTACGCCTCGACTGGAACTTGGTCGGAGAACCGGCTATATGGATATGCTCCACAATCGTAATGCCACGCTGCAGTTTGGGTCGAGCCTGGCGCTGAGGAAGCGGTGGTGTTGCCTCCAGCGAAGGCACCTCATCGGAGTCCGCGGAACCCTTGTTGTGTCCACCAAAATTGATGATGGTGCTGCAGCTGCTGTTCGGGCGAAGCGTCAGTGTTGTATGCACCGGCGTGGCCGTCTGGCACTGACTGACCAGCGAGCTCTGCGGCGTTAGATATCTGCAACTGTTGCTGCTGTACTGCGACAATTTGCTGCTGTTGCGCTGCAATTGTGGTGCACTGGCGGCAGCCGCACTGTTGCCATTGGTCTTCATGCTGCTGCTGGGATGACGCTGTAATGAGCTGGTCGAGTCCAGGCCGAAGAGTCGCTTGACGCCACGGCGCACACGCTTGTTGCGGTAGGCGAAGATGAAGGGGGAGCTGAGATTGGCTAGCAGGATCATGAAGATGGCCAGCTGTGTGGAGCCAGTGAAATTCGCAGCCGACAGACGCGACTGCAGCAGCACCAACAAGCCAAAGGGCAGGTAGGAGACCACAAACATGACAACGACCAGGATGCTGATGCGAGCGGCACGCGACTCCTCGCGATACTTGAACAGCGAGCTGGCATTGCTGAGCCGATGGCGCAGCGAGCTCATGTAGCTGAGAGCCTTGGGCGAGGCGTGGATGGCGGGTATTTGAAGCGCATGTCCAGCTGCCGCCTGTTGGCGTGCAGTGCTGAAGTGTGTGTGCAGCTGCTGCTGCTGCTGCTGCTGTGCCGGCAATGGTTGCTGCTGCTGCTGTTGTTGCTGCAACTGCGGCTGCTCCTGCTGGCGATGGGCGTGCAGCAAGTGTGGCGAGCTGCACTCGTCACTCAGTAAATCCTGCTCCAGCTCCGTGTACTTGTGCAGATTGGGCGAACTGTGCACCTGGCGAATGCCCTGCACGCGATGCATCTCGCGCAGATCCTGCGACGATGTGCCCAGCAATGGCAGCTGCCTGGCGGAGTAATTGCGCTTGATCTCACCGCTGGCTGTTTGCAGTGTCAGCAAGATGTTCTGGTTGCGATCCGCCAACGACTGCTCGGGCACGCTCATCAGCGGCATGCCGCCATGGTTGCTCTCCACATCCACGTCGGAGCCATCGTCCGAGATGGTGGGCAGCAGCACCTTGGCGGCCGAGTCGCGACGCAGACAGCTCGGCGAGCTGCGTGGCACACGCTGATCGATCTGCATTTGTAGGCCACCAGCAGTAATGCCACCGCCGCCGTGTGAGCTGGCCGAGGATATGGAATGTCTGTGCACACACAGGCTGTTCGTGTAGGGCGTAGCGGGCGCGGCCTGGGCATGGTTGGTGAGATTGAGAGCGCTCTGTAGCAGCGGCGAGGAGCCATTCTGTCTCATGCGCAGCCCATTGCCGCGCGCCTCGCTAAAGATGCGCCAATACATGCCGCAGACAAAGCCGAAGGGCAGCAGAATGATGACAATGAAGTACACGCAGGCATAGACCACGCCGAAAATGCTGTTCGTGCTGCTGATGTTGAAGTAGGTGGCAGCCAGGCGGCGCTGCCTGCTGAGCAGCGTGTCCGCCTCGAAGTCGAGCACACGAAATGCGGACAGCGCACCAAACAGTATGCCCACGGCCCAGGTCAGTGTGATGAATATCCATGTCTTTACGGCCGAGATCCGACTATGATAGCGCAGCGGATCGGTCACCGCGCACCATGTGTCGCCGACTACCAGCAGCACCGCCAGGGCGCCCAGTGCGGCGGTCATATCAATGGACCAGCAACGCAGCTGCACCGCTGGCAGCGAGAAGCTGCTCTGCGCCGGCACACTCAGATTATCCTCCTGAGTCTCTGTCTCCGTGATGACAATGCCACCATCTCCACGCTCATCGATGGTCAACTCACGGCAATATGTGGAATTGCACTTGTAAATCATTTCTATGGTATCGCCGGAGCTGTCATTGCTGCTGCCGCCAATGCTGCTGCTGCTGCTGCTGCTGCTGCTGTTGGTGCTGATGTTGCGACGCACCACAATGCCATCCTGCTCCACAAGTTGGCCATGACGACGTATGGTTAGCTGATGGTTGCCCGGCTTCGAGTAGAACTCAATGCTGTCGCCAGCCGCATTGCGGCCCAGCAGCTGTTGCTCCTGCCCGGAGAAGCTTCTGACACCGCTTAAGAACAGAGTCGGTGCAAGAATGCAGCAGCCGATCAAATTGATGATCAGCAGATTGATGGTGAAGCGATTCGCTGTGGTGCGCAGTCCCGGCGTTATCCAGAATGCGCACAGCGCCAGCAGATTGATGATGAACGAGATGAGCAGCAGGGCCAAGATGAGGAAATCAATGGCCATTTCTTTATGCTACCAACAATTGTTGTTGCTCTTCTATTAGTAACTGTTCTGTTTGTTTTGCTAATTGTTGTTTTATTTGTTGATTTAGTTGTTGTTGTTGTTGTTGTTGTTGTGTTTGTAGCACGCACATCACTTTACAGTTTAAGAGTCACTTTTTGCATTTTATATCTGTGCGTTTGCTGTGGCTTTTTGAGACACATACACAAAAAAAATTTCACTTGGCTTACACGTCGCACACTTCTTCTTCTTCTTCTTCTTCTGCTTCTGTTGCTTGTTATTTTTCCAATTTGTTTGTAGTTGCTTTTGTTGTTTTTATTGTAGCTTGTTTCTTGCAAACGCTTGCTAATTTACGCGCGAAGCTCGTCGTCGATATTGAACAAAAATTTCTAAAAAATTTCTTTTTCGATTTTTCCACATGTAAATCCAATTTCTATCGGATCTCTTGCGATTACTTTTTTGTTTGCTTTTTATTTTGTTGCTTTGTTTTTGTTTAAACAAATATTGGTTGCTTTACGAATTTGTATATTTCTTTCTTTTTTTCTTTGTATCTTATTCCGCGCGCTGATCGAGCACGATCTTCACTACGAAGCGTTTCAAGCACAACTGTCGTGTGCGTCGACCGCAACGCCTCAAAATATATATGGGAAGCGAACGCTCTCAGCTGAGCGCCAGCAACAGTTGCTGCTGTGCTCGGAGAGCTGTGAGAGTTGTGAGCGTGCTGAGCGGCAATTTGTTGTCGCTGTGCTCGTTGTTGTTGTTGTTGTTGTTGCTGATTGCTGCTGTTGCTGCTGCTGTGATTTGTAGTTCCCACGCTCCCGCTCAATTAATACCGCAACGACTTTGAATTTATGCTGCCTTCTCTGTTGCTATTGTTGTTATTGTTGTTGTTGCTGCAGCTGCAGAGCGCATTGTTGCTGGCTGTTGCCAGCCGGTATTTATCAGTTTTTAGAGTCTGTCTGCTGCTGCAACTACTGCTGTTGCTGTTGCTGTTGCTGTTGTTGATATTGCTGTTGTCCTAGTTCGTTGCAAGCTCACAAATTGTATAATCTTTTTGCAATTGCAATTGGCGAGCCGCTTCACTTTTGCTTCGCTCTCATTACATCACAATCGGCAGCTGTTGCTGCCGGCGCTGGCACATTTTCCAAAGCTCATTTTGATTTGAGTTCTGTTGAACATCCAATGCAATGGGCCACGCTCTATTTTCTTAACCATAAAAATTGCATTTTTATTAGGCGCAAGTCAACAGTAATATTGTAGCTGCTGGCGACTGGGAAACAGCTGATGAAATTCTCAGCACGGCAACTGGAAGAGAGAAAGAGATGGCATGTGAAATTTTGTGATAAGAGACTCCCTTGCGCTATTTTCATAATAATGCAAATACTACAACAACAACAACAACAACAAAATAAATAAAAACAAAAATAAAAACAAAATTAAATATATTAACAATTTACGTTTTCTGTTTTGATTGTGAAATTAAAAATAAATATCAACTGACTTCGGACCATGACACAGCACATACACATGGAAGTCATTTATATATGTTAATATGTTATATGTATATGTATATGCATATGCGGGCATATAATCGTGTGCCTGTGACTCAGTTAGGGAGTCAATTTGTAATATTTGCATGAGCTCCTATGAAGAGCAGAGGCACGCGTTAGCCCTATGCCACATCGACTGGTAAATATTCCTTATCGGCAAATTACAAACAATGACCAGCTATTGATAAGCAATAAGAACGAATTCTAGGTAAAAGTATTTCAACTGTATGAAGAGAGAACAAATATTAAACTAAAAAAGGAATATATACATAACAGATTTTATAAAAATACATTTAGCTATATTCTTCTCTTGAATTCAACTCGATTTATTACCAGAAATTCATAGATATTATTTTGGTTCACTAAGCTAGTTCTCTAGCTAAGCAGCACGTGTAAGCCACATGCTTTGTGAAAAAGACTTTTAAGTGAGTTTATAGATATTTTCCAAGTTTAACTAGCATGTCTTCAGTACTGCGCATCAGCAACTTCTGACTATCAGCTGATTTCGGCATGTCCACTCGAACGACACAACTTTGAACCCGCAGCAACAAGTCCCAGACACGCAGGGCGTATGAGCTCATCCGAGCTGCGTTCTATCGTTCGACCAGTTTCCATACTAAACGACTATATATCCACAAATATATATACACATACATATATGTATATGCGACTGTCTGGGCAAATGTGATCAGAGTCGAGCATCATGGGAGCATTGAACACGCGACCAGCGACTGTGAAATGTAAACAAAAATTATTTCGTTTTTATGTCCGGGCTAAAGCGCAGTTTACATGCCCTACTTAAGCACGAGCCAGAGTGCGCTGAGTAAAGTAAAGTAAAGAGACTCTCTCGTGTTGCCAGAAGTTGCAAGTTTGCAATGGAAGCACAGCTCTTCATTTTCGCCAACAACAAATATTTGCAAAGAGCAGTTTTGCTATAGGTATTTATTGAGCTATTGGGCTCGCGGAACTAGGTCGTGAACAAAAGGCATGGAACACATAAAAGATTTCTTGTAATGAGAAAAAAAAGTCGAAATGACATTATTAGCTTGCATTTTGTTCTCTTTCTGTTTCTCTGAATATAACATACTTATCATCTATGTTTCTCTCTCTCTGACTATCTCTCTCTCTCTCTCTCTCTCTCTCTCTTTCTACTGTTTTATTATATTCTGTCTCTCTCCATCATCATTATCCTTGATAAAGATCTCATGGATTTCCCAATCAACGACATTTGAGCATTCAGATTAAAGCTGTAAATTGAATAAAATGTTAGAGAATTCAGTAATGCCTTGATCCAAGTACGCTACACCAAGCAATAGAACAAAAACACCCAAAACGCATATACTATATCGAGGCTTATCTCCAAGCGTTATTATCGTTTTAAAGACACGCCCCAATCGATTAGACACCCGAAATGAAACGCGTCTACGAATGCTGTATCAACAGAGGGCGAGAAAAGGCCATATGGACGATTTGCTGAAGATCAACGTAATCTGTATATACTCGATTTGAATATATTCAAGCACTTAGGCTAACTCAGCTTAGCGGCATTTTGGGGGTGTGAATTTAACGCTCACTCTAGCTCACTTCTCAGGCGGCAGCTCAGCTGTTTATGGAAGGCAAATATTGATGCGAAAAGTAAATCAAGGCAAAGACGGACGTACGTACTCATACGTATTCATATGTATAAATAAACATATATTGCTCTATCTGCGAGGCTTTGCCTGGAATCAAAATTGTTTTCATTATACTCTATTCGCAGTAAATTGAAAATGGGCGTATTTGGCTAAACCAAAGCTATAATCATATAATTATAGATTCTTTTTATATCATATCACAGAACTTGAATATGACTTATGCATCAGTTAAGGCAAGAATAATATGTAAATATATTTTAATTGCATTCAATGATTGGAAAAGTCAAGAGAGAATATAATTTGAAAACAGAGTATCTGAGAATCGTAGGCTGCTCGCTGTAATTTTCCACTTGTATATTCGCTTGTTTCCTAGCGCTTATCAACGTGTCTAAGCTGATGTGACTCTATAATATTTTTATTGACAGATAATGCAACGGAACAAAGACAATTTGCACTTGATCAAATATTGTATAGATTATGAGTGTTGAATGGCATCAGCTTTGCTTTTTTTAATAGCTTGAGGGTGTTGGGGCTTAGGTCAACTAACGCCTGATTTATACAGTTACAATAAAACTAAATGTAATCTGCCAAAACCAGAGTCTAGTTGCATAAATTTCTTTTAAAAAAACAAAGAAAACTCAAACTAACAAATGTCTGACTGCGTTTTTGATAATCTCTGTCTGGTGCAGCGAAGTGAAGTGGGTTTTTCATTATTAAACATTGTATATACATATATGTATATATATATATATATATATATAGATTGTATTTCTGCAGAAACAGCTGCGCCGCCTTTCGATAGCTGCTCTAACACTTGGAGCGTGTAAACAAGTCGCCGAGAATGCGCTCATTTGCATGACTTGGCAAGAAGCAGCATTAAGATAAAAGCATGTAGCATGAGTAACCCAATCAGGTGGAGCGCCTCACCCCACCAGTTCATCCAGCATTAAATTGCGCATACGCCGCATACGCCCAAAAGCTTTAACCACAAATTATAGCAAGAAAAAAACAACAACAACAACAACAAAAACAAGGCCGCAATCTGCGTCTGCATGAGCAATCAAAATTTGGTTAAAGAGGCTCGGCTTTATTTTGGTTGGGATTTATTTAGCACGTGATACGCTTAACGAGTCGCTCTAGATGGACCCAATATGAACCTGTTGCGAACAAGGGCTCAGCATGTGAATCCCAGCACAAAGAATATAAAAACTATGGCTCACGCAAGGCAAACAACTGCAACACCAACAACAAGAACAACAATAACAACAACAGCAACAACATTCAACTGTAGATATTCCACGTAAAAATCAGGTTTTTAAGTTTTTGCTCTTTTTGTTTAAACATATACATATATTTTTTTCCGCTCACACTCTCTCTTTGTCTCTCTCTGTCCCTCTTTCTGTTAAAATGTGACGTCACTTTTGACGTTCACAAGTGGACTGCAGCCTGATATTTAAATATAAAGTTTTGCACTCACTTTTGGACTGGCTGTCCGCGTCGTATCGATCGTCTGTCCCGCTATCGTACAAATTGAGGCACTTAAGCCTCATGAGCCCATAAATAAATTTGATATAAATGATATTTAACCCATATTTGTTGCTGACAATAATTTGCTCCGAAAATGGGCGTGAAATTCCTTATATCGTTTTTTTTTTTTTTGCTGCTTTACCTACCAATATTTACACACAATGGCCACAATGGCAGCCCTACCACTGAACAAAAATGGGTAGACAACAGACATTAATATACTTGTCAGCATATACATACATGAATGTATATGTATGTATATGGTGGCATGGCTATGTACTGCCTGAAAGACTTGGCAATAAGTTAAGTTACGTGTCGTGTCCTTGAGCTTGCCTCAATTATGGCAACGGTCACGATGATTTGACTTTCTTGGGACTTGGGACTCACCTGGCCGTTGATTGCAATACGATCAGCGCTCTGTTGAGCCATGTTTAAGCTCTTGAAGTAAGCCTTTAATAATTGCAAATGATATTGATTCTATGTAGCTGGCACATTACTTTTACAAATATTCTATTGAATTATTATTGAACATGTGATTTGCATTTGCTGTGATTGAATTTTGATTGGCGTGTGCTGGTAAAAATTTGCACTTTAATGGATGAACTTTTGAGCGCATTGACGGCGTGCCGACTGTTTATTTCTTTTATTGATTATTGAAAAATGAATATATGTATGTATATTATATTCATATGTATATATATATATATATATATATATATACTTTATATGCTCTCTTTGTCTTTCATTTCTTTCTCTCACATACACTGTTTCAATGTCTCTCTTTCCTTTTCTCACACACTCTCTTTCTTTTTTATTTAAGTATATAATTCATAATGCGGCATATTCGCTAACAGTAAAAATAAATTAAAAAAAAAAAAATTAAATTAAAATAATAAAAATTAAATTTAAAAAAATAACATTAAATAATATTGTAATAAAAATTGAAATAAAAGTAAAATAAAATAAAATTAAATATAAATAAAATAAAAATAATTACTTCATTATATTATAAATTAATACTGACTTCTTCAGTAATCGCCAGTTCACTACGTACTTTATTCTTGATCGTGTTATTAAAGCAGACTTGACTTATTAATCAGTTATCTTCAACTGATTTATAAATGGCTCAAACTATAATTGGAACTCTGCATGCGTTTAACCTTCTTAAACTATTACGTATCAATAGCTTACGCCATTAGGGGATTACACCACGCATACTCCATTACATAGCTGCATTTCGAACTGCGCATAACAATGTGATAAGCCAATGCATATTTTTCTATAGCTCAAGCAAATTCTTTTTACGTCGCATTTCCTGAAACGAACGCTAAGTCATTTCGCACGTTGCCCTTTTCCGGTGCCAAATAAGCATGTTTCTATAGCTTATAGTCTAAGCCTTGGCTAATTGACAATGACAGGCAGCCACACCTCCCAGGCACAAGTCAGACGTGTGTCAGACGCCATGACGAATGTTCAAATATCAAAATATACATACACCTATATAGCTAAATATGCTCATTAAAGCATTCAGCTGTGTTACATCAGTCTTTGGTTCAGTGTCTCGAGTGTCGATAAGATTGCGATGTGATTTTTTTTTGCTTAAGCCTGATAAAGAAAATAACGCCAATCAAACCCAATGCTAGTCAATCTGAATGAATAAATGAAGAGCACCTTTCAATGCACAAATCCCAATACCATTAACATAAATCCAATTTAATTAACTCTGCGCCTTCATCTGACCAACTGCTGCTTACACTGTCCGGCAAAAGTTTGCTCTGGCTTTTGTGTAGTGAATAGGTAGGAATGCGAGCTTATAGTATATAAGTGTGTATTTATATGATATGCTCTTTTTATCCGCCTATAATTGAATAAAATGCGGCTTTATCAAAGGCAATGGCAAAAAGACAAATATTGGCACAACTTTTTATCTGAGCTTAGCAACTTTGTCATCGTTGAACAAATCACAACAAAAAGGTTTCTATACTAGCAAATGGCTGACTTTCAAATGCCCTGTAATCAAATCAACCATGCTGAGCATATAGCCACTTTTTATATATTTTATCAATTTAGTTAGATCAACTCGCTTAATAAGTCATCTCTCTATTTCGCATGCTCAGCCTGACTTTCTGCTGTAGAAGACATATAAATATTTGCACACAGAATATCTGTTAATGATCTTTACAGTTATCGCCGTAATCATACGATATTTTACTAGACTCGAACATATGTATGTTTGTACTATAAACAGTGTTTAAGTTAACCCCTTTGGCTTCTTACAATGATGTATATTATACATACGCCTCGGATCTTTGACTTTTTATAATGATGTATATTATACATACGGCTCGGAACTTTGACTCTTCATAATGATGTATATTATACATACGGCTCGGAACTTTGACTCTTTATAATGATGTATATTATACATACGCCTCAGCAGTTTGACTTCATATAATGATCAATATTATACATACTGCTTAAGATCGTTGATCTCCACTTTTTCATTAATTTAATGTGCACGGCTAGCTGAAAAAGTTGTAATTCAAACTCGAAACATGGAAACTTACAACGAACAATATTACACATCAGACTCGGGCACGATTGGGAGGAGTGAGTACTAGTGTATGCCCCATCTTTATAGGTTCTAGTATAAACTTTTCCATTAGCTCGTTAACTCGCCAGCACGACAAAAGCCAACAGAAAAAGCAAAAAAAAATATATATAGAGAAAAACAATAACAAACACATTAGCATCATTGCCAATGAGTTGCTTTCATTGTTGTGGTTGTTGTTGTTGTTGTTGTTGTAGTTGTTGTCGTCTGCCTGTCATTGAATCACATTCACCGTCTGGCGAAGCGTTAGTGACGTTTTTTTTTTTTGCTCTTTCCTATTGACCAATGGAAAAATAAAGCTACAAAGTGTAACTAATCGTAAACATGATTTAAATATGCAAAAGCTCCGTGAATCGTTAAGCTATTCTAAAAGTCACATATTACAGCATTTCTGCAATTGCTTTCCACGTGGCTGATGTGCTTGTGATTGGGACACTCATCGTAACGTTTTCTATTGTATGATAAGAAAATTTTATATACTCCAATTTGCATATAGACAAACAGAAATTTATTGAAATTCATTGGAACTGGCTTTTTACGATTATAGTGGAAGAGCTTAAAAATGGATCAATTAAATTGGGCATATATATAAATGGTGTTGCATGATGTAGACACATAATTAACTGAGTAAATTGGTAAATGAATGTTATTAATAAAATAATTTATATTTTTTAAAGTATTTACAATAGAAATTCTCGCTCTCTCTGTCTATCACTCTCTTTTTTCCACTTTTTCGTTCCCATTATCTCTTTCTTACAAACTCATTCTCCGTCTGTTTCTATTTCTGTATTTCTCTCTCCGATAAACCTGATTTTTAATTCTATCACACACTCTTTGTAATTCTGAAATAATCACAAGTTTTTTAAATACATGTTTTATTAGTTTATTTGACTTTTACCTTTATGTAAACATGGAGCAAAGATATGACCAGAAACGATTGGCGGATTCATTAGATGCCTACTCTCGAGACTTTTACCATAAGCTGTTTATCTTGTCAGTCGATACAGATCTAATATGCTCCCCACTTACCACTCGAATCTGTGTAGCAATGTTACGCATGGGCGCCAAGGATGATAGCGAAACTAGCCGTCAGCTGGATGACGGACTCAAATTCAACTCGAACGATGTCAATAAAATAGCTGATGATTTTCATAATGTTCTCAAGTATTTTCAGCGGTACAGTGTATTACGCATGGCCAACAAGGTGTACATTATGAACAATATTCACTTACGTCGGGGATTCTGCGATACGCTGACCCAAAAGTTTTTTTCAACTCCCGAGCAGATCGATTTCAAGAATGCTCAGAATGCCGCTAGTATTATCAATGGCTGGGTTGAGTCCGAGACAAATAATCTTATAAGGGACCTAGTTAATCCAGATTCTTTCAGTTCAGATACTCGTCTTGTGCTGATCAATGCAATTTACTTCAAAGGCCAATGGGACATTAAGTTTGATGAGAAAAACACGGAGAGCGAAGATTTCTTCGTAGATGACAAAAATAAGATTCAAGTATCTATGATGAACTCATTCGACAACTACTTCTATGCGGACCTCTCAGACTTAAATGCTAAAGCCTTGCGAATGGCTTATGAGGATACTCAGCTACACATGTTGATCATACTGCCCAACAAAATAGATGGCTTAATGGAACTTGAGAAAGGTCTAAAGTCAACCCCTCTAAAGAGTATAGTATCTCAATTGCAGAAACTAAAAGTGTCTGTCAAACTGCCAAAATTTAAAACTGAGTTCAGTGTGGAACTAACAACTGTCTTCAGGTCACTGGGTATGCAAAAAATATTTCGCGACGCAGAGTTCGACAAAATGCTCGAGATGAAACAGACGCTGAAAGTATCCCAAATTGTGCACAAGGCATTTATTGAGGTCAACGAAGAGGGCACTGAAGCAGCAGCTGCGACTGCAGCTACGATGATGTTGTGTAGCATGGACTTAGAGCCGGAGCCTAAAACATTTCATGCCGATCATCCTTTTTACTATATTATTTATGATGAACTCTATGGTTGTCTTTTCATGGGAAATCTTAAAAATAAAGGTTTGCATTTAATGAATTCTTCGAAGCTATGCCCACACTGCAAGGCAGCATGTCCAAAATTACTTCTGAAAAACAAAAGAAAAAAAATTGAATCACCACCAAAATATTAATATGAATATGAATATACGATAATTATGGTATTTTACGCTTATCAGGACAAAAGAGGTGAGAGCATGAAAACAGATGTCCGTTTCTAGTCATAGAATGAAAATTTCAGTCATCAAAATTCCATCTCACTCAATTTGTAACAACAGAGTGTCAGAAAATATCATAAACTGTCAAAATTCAAATTTTATTTATTTGTTTTATTTTTAGGTAATCATGGCAGAAGAAGATGATAACAAGCAATTTACAAATTCATTAGATTCATTCTCTCGAGACTTATACCAAAAGCTAGTGGGCTTATCAGACAATAAAGACCTTATATGTTCCCCACTTTCGATACAAGTCTGCGCTGGAATGTTGCGCATGGGCGCCAAGGATGATAGCGAAACTAGCCATCAGCTGGATGCCGGACTCAAATTCAGCTCGAGCGATGTCTATAAAATAGCTGATGATTTTCATAATGCTCTCACGTATTACCAGAAGTACAGTATGTTACGCATGGCCAACAGAGTGTACATTATGGACAGCTTTAACTTGCTCCAGGATTTTAGCGAAGCGCTCACACAAAAGTTTTTTTCAACTCCCGAGCAGATCGATTTCAAGAATGCTCAGAATGCCGCTAGTATTATCAATGGCTGGGTTGAGTCCGAGACAAATAATCTTATAAAGGACCTAGTTAGTCCAGATTCTTTCAGTTCAGATACTCGTCTTGTGCTGATCAATGCGATTTACTTCAAAGGCCAATGGGCCATTAAGTTTGATGAGAAAAAAACGAAGAGTGAAGATTTCTTTGTAGATGACAAAAATAAGATTCAAGTATCTATGATGAACTCAACGAATGATTATGATTATGCAGAGCTCTCAAAGTTAGATGCAAAAGCCTTGCAGTTAAGATATAAAGATACAGAATTATTCATGTTGATCATACTGCCCAACAAAAAAGACGGATTAGTAAATTTGGAGAAGGGCTTAAAATCAACAACTCTAGAAAGTATAACATCTCAACTGCAATCCAAAAAAGTATCTGTCAAACTGCCCAAATTTAAAACTGAATTCACTATGGAATTAACACCTGTCTTCAAGGCGCTGGGGATGCAGAAAATATTTAGCAATCCAGAATTTGATAAAATGTTGAGGGAGAGTGAACCGCTTAAAGTATCCCAAATTGTGCACAAAGCATTCATTGAGGTTAACGAAGAGGGTACCGAAGCAGCAGCTGCAACTTCTATGATGGTGGCATTGAGGAGCGCGCCAATGCCGCAGATAATCGTAACATTTACTGCTGATCATCCCTTTTGCTATATTATTTATGATAAAGTCTACGGTTGTCTTTTCATGGGAAATCTTAAAAATAAAGATCTGAGCTCAGCAAATGCAACTTCGGAGCTATGCGCACCCTGTAAGTCAGCTTGCCCAAGATTACAAGCCAAACAATGAAGTATTACAAAACTTTAAAAAATAAATGCAATTATGAATTAAATAGGCAAACTCTCAACAAATTCCCAACTGTTGTGACATTGTTTTATTCTTATGACGTGAACCAATCAAATATAGCTTTCTAATCACATTAATATGACAAACTCAGATGATTAGTGATCTATTCTAATCTCTATGGCTCACACGCTCATTTCTCATTCAAAATACCGAATGAGCAGTCGCGTGTGTTTTGATATTGTCAATTTGATATTGCGGTAGTCAAAGCATTAGTAGAGAAGTACACAAACTCTGCCACTTATGTAGATTCAGTTACTTTTCCGCTAATAAGATCTACAGAATGACTTGCTTCATTTGAGAGAGATCATCATTTGAGCTGAGAGAATTACGCAGCGTAACAGTTTAAAATAAAAATAATTAAGCAATTGCATACTCATATGACGTACCAGACTGTAACAAACAAATATTTGATTGAGATATAAAACATGTATATAGTCTACTTATAGCAGTCAACCGGTCAACGAGAAAAAACAGAAAATGACTCAGCCTACACTAATCATGACTATTTACATAGGCCGCATTGTACAAATAGATCATATCAATCAGAGATATGCTTACTATATGAAAAGTACACTAGCCGGGGAACTTTTTATAGTGCGAACTCAGGGATATCATGTTGTATAACTGGCAAATCAAAGCAACTGTTAATCAATAAATGATTTTATTTATATATATTTATATATATTTTTTTTCATAATTATAATCATGTGCTGCATACCAATTAGTTATTAAACCGCTAATATACTAATGCATTTATTAATATATTCATAACTGCACAGAGCTCATTTGTGTATTCTAATTGTAATTACAGTTTACGCATTGAGACTCTATGTTCTGTAATGCAAACCAGCTGCCAATTGACCCAAATGGATTGACCTTGGCATCTGACAACATTTTCCAAGCCATTGAAACAGTTACCTAATCAATTTACCGACCCTCAAGCAATATAATTAAGCAATTATAACTTGAAAACTTACCATCAGCAGGTGCACAGCACTTGAAAGTTACTGAAATGTGCGAAAACCACAGCTGCCAATAACAATATGCCTATCAATTGTTTAGGGCTAACCAAAGGCCAACAGCAAAATGCCAGCAATCAGGTCATATATCCGAGCCATCGATTAGAGTTTAATGCAATTGATGATGACAGCCTGTGGGCGATGGGTATTGAGTGGCTAGCGGCGAGTGCTGTGACACCTGTGTGCCCATAGACAACCTGTCAAAGCTCTCTAATTACATTATCTATATCTCATTAGCAGCCCTTCCAGTGTGTCACTTTGGGCGGATCGTCTCGAATTTATGCAAAAAGCGCACAACATTACGAACGAACGAGTTCACTGCACTTAGAGCTGGGGCAGACGATGTCTGATTTTGGCTACCAACATCAAATTACCCAAAAGGCAAAAAAAAAACCAAACTAAATTATTATGCAGAGCTAGAAGATACCCAGTATATAAAAGTAGTACAGTAACCTGATAATTAAATATATAATAAAATTCGTGATACTTGACCACATCCAAATTTCTGTTGCTACAGTAGATACACTCCAACGTAGCTGTCGAGCAATAAAAATGAAAAAAAATAATAAAAAAGATAAAAATATAGCAAATGCTCGCCACTGGCCGCGTTGAGGTCAAAGTGTTTGACACATGTGAGTGGCCATAGACAATAGAGATGCCTGCGGCATATACAGTTCGTGGTCCACAGCTCATGCTCATGCTCATGCACATGCTGGAATATTATTTCACATAAAAATGTGAGCAGGACAACTCAAAGACAGAAACAAACAAAGCAGTGAAGCAGTCGATGGCTTCATTTAAGCTCGAGTCTGGACAGTTGTCACATCACATGCTTAAGGCCAATGACGCTTGTGGACTTGCCCCCGTTTTTCCAGCTTTTTACTTAAGCAACAAGGTCAGCGACTCCTACGCCATTCAATTGAAAATTGTGCTCTGCTCTGTTCTGCTCGGTTCCGTTTCTGTTTGTGTTTACTAGGCAATTCAGAAATGAAAACAAAAATGCATTTATTTATAGCTGGACAACACGCCATGCAGGCAAACTGACCTACATTCAGTTCCGTGTCGCATCGTGTCTATAGAGAATATGTTGAAATATTAGTCGTCATATTTAGATATATAATAATATGTATATATATATATATATATATATATATATATATATATATATATGTTTATGTTTATGACCTTAGAGCCAAGAACTAGTGAAAAACTGTGTCTGTTTTACGCTGATTGACAAGTTTACACATCAACTGAAAACACATTTCGGAAGTCATATTTTACTAATGTGCCTAAATTGAAAAGTTATTGAACATTAATTATAAATGCCAATATCAAGCTGACTGACAACTGGCCTTCTCCAATCGACTGTTCACCTTAGATAGGCAAAGTTCTGAGCCCAGACACGTGGCCAGCACTCAGTGAATCGTTAGAGTATTCAAAGAGTCATATATCACAACATTTCTGCTAATGATTCACATTCCCATTTGATTGATGTGCTTGAGCTCAGGGCACACATCGGAAAATTATCAGTGTTCTGATAGCGAAATTTCAAAAACTCGTATTTGCATACAGAAAAACAATGAGTCAAAATTATTGAAATTCGCAAATTAGAAAAAACTTGTATGGCCTAAAAACTGATGAATTAAATTAAATAGTATTATGCAGAAATATTACATATATCCAATGAAACTAATGGAATATAATTAAAATCTCTCACAATCTCCATCTCTCACTTTGATTTGTTTTCGCTTCCATTCGTTTTCATCTCTCTACCTCTCTTATCAACAAACTTCATATTAACTGTCAAAGTTTAAATTTTATTTAGTTTTATTGTTTCCAAGGATGATAGCGAAGCTAGCCATCAGCTGGATGCCGCACTCAAATAGAACTCTTATTAAAAACATATTGCTGGAACATACAGAGTTAACTATATATTAACTGTAATCTTAAATGAATTAAAGATATCTAGTAATGTAGCTATCTTGGCATACATTTTCATTTTCATTTACAATATCATTTTTATCTCGGAGACCATACTCTGAGTCACTTCATAAGCTGGTTAATTTCCATTACAAACTTTGACACATCTAATCTAAAGAGAGCCCACATATCACTTATAGCAGCTAGAGAATCGGAGGAATGCAATCGGCTGTTGACTGAAAATGATAGTGGGGCCGATCGAGGCGCCTAGCCTGACAGTCAAATTACTTTCGAGTAGCGAGATATGATAAATTCTTCGTTTGATAAATTATTTTGTGATATTTACATTATTACGGACGACAGATACGACGATACAAATCAGCTTTCAGCCCTGCCTCTTATCAGCAGACCTTATCGGAAGCCAGTGAATACTTATCAAAATGATATGCAACTACTTTGGTCAAATATTTGCATTTGTTATGGCTTAGTTGGCTACCAGTCTTGGTAACAACATCAGCCTTTAGCCAACACACACACTGGCCCAAATGTCGGCCAAACTATTTAAATATGTTGTACACGTCCCTCGGCACTAATCAAAAAATTCAAATATAACGTGAATAACCAATTTAAAATAAACAAATATGAAATTCAGTTATGAACAATTTTATTTCAATTAAATTTCTCTAAAGGGAAATGGAATATGGAACACAAAAGCTTCCAATAATAATAACTCAAAATAATAAAATACAAACATTTTCTATACTGTCTCCTTCTCGTCTACAGCTAAACTTACAGAATTTTCTGTACAAGAATTCCATGTTAATAAATAAAATTCTGAACAGGTTTTGAAAGATTTTCACTGTTTAATCGATATCAAGTTTGTGCAGAAACTCATGACTCAGAGGGTAGATGTGTAAGAAATATGGTTTTGGACAGTAACTAACTTTTAATTAATAATGACAGCATTGACTCTGTATACGGCCAGCTGAACCCAATAGGCTGCTCCATTTTACTGTCCCAAATAATGAATTTGACTATAAGTAACCATTAAGTTTCTGGCGGTCACAGCTGGCAAATGTGCGGCCTTTCATGCTGCCCTTTCATATTTAACTAACTTTTGCTATTGTTGCTTTCAGGTGGAGAGGGCAGACAGGCACTTAAACAATTTAAGCAGCCCTGTGAAACAATTTAACAAAAAATAAAAAATACAACTTGTTGTTATTTATAATTTACAGCTGGTTAAATGGATGTGTATGAGCTGCAGTTGATGTGACCTCTTGGAGGTTGATGTCGCTATTAATAGCCGCAGTGGAACAAGAAACAAAAATTAAATGAAATAAAAAAGATATCATGCTGAAGGCCATCAAGTGGCATAAATCTTGACTGAAAAAATTGTGCATAAAATTAAAAAAAAAAATATATATATAAATATATTGTCAACTAAATGGGCTTGACAGTGTGCTATATAGTATTGAGTATATGTATAGAGATGGATCGATTATAAATAATATACTCGATACTGTCTGGGAATTTATTTACATATTCATGACTCTGAAAGTTCACTCAGATGTTTGCAATATGATTAAGTATTTTTCTCCATATTCAACTGTATAAAACCTCACATTCATCTCCATGTAAAATATTCATAGACTTATATAAATTATCATAATTGAAAGTCACATCAATAAAATTATCAACTCTGCTCTAAAATCTCAGGGGTTTTTTTTTTTTTTTTGTTTTTCTTTGTTTTACCTCTCACACATGCTCGCAGGTTTCGCTTCAAAAGCCACCCACCACCACAGACAATGTCCAACTAACTGTCTGAACTAACTGAACCGAAGTAAGAAAACTAAAATAAAGAAAAAAAAAACTTGTAATTCGTAACGAAGTTCAACTTTTATTCACGAATATTTTGCGGTTTATAAACTTGCTGTATGCACTTGTTCTTTTATTTGTTTTATTGTTATTATTAATGCCATGACGAGGTCTCTTTCCATGCATGGAGCGCCTGACTATTTTGCACTTGGCCCTATATAATTATTTCCGTTAGCGTCGAAGAAAATCATTGAAGCAAAAACGCTTGAATTATTTGCATTTCGAATGAACAACGTCAAATCGTGCGGGAAAATTTTAAACGAATCAAGACGCAACAAATATGCATTAAGGGCAGATACTTTTATAAAAGTAGGGTTTGTCTTTCTTAAAACAATCAAGAACATTTATCAGAAAATTCTTTCGATGACAAAAGGTGTTTGTACAACACTTGATAGCTAAATAGTTTTCATTATCTTTGGGGAATTACAAATTGTCGCGGGCCAAGAGCATAAAACAAGATATGCAATATAATTAAAGCTGTTATTTAATATATTCATAAAACTTGAATTTGAGGCCAAATAGAACCAAACTATACATAAATGAAATACAAAAAATTTATTTAATAATTAAAATTTGCGTCTTTTTGAGTCTGACCCAACAAAAATGTCATTTTGTGTCACAAAATTTGCATTGCCTTTTGCAATTAAGAAAACAGATCTCATTCATTGAATTTGCTTCGTTAGATAATTAGTAATTTAATTTACTTTTAGCCAAGTCAGCCCAAAATATTCTAATTGCCTTTCTAGAGAGTACAGCTAAATATTTTATACTATTCGCAGACGATTCGCTTATACTTTAATTGCTGTTGTTGCTGTGAGTTTTGTTTTTAATATTTGTGACGTCTCAATAGGGCATGTAATCGAAAACGTATTCGTAATTGTGGCCATAATTGATTTGTTTTCTCAAACTTTGCAGGCGGGTTCATTGAACTGGATTCTATGCCAAAAAGCGTATTAGTCAGAGCTTTGAATTACCCGATTATAATTGCCTTTGCGGTCATAAAATGAAATCGTGTGGAAAATTGCAACGTTGCAAAAAGCCAAATCACAGCAACAAAAATAAAAACAACGAATCGCGTTTGAAATCACAATAGAAACTGTTCCTTGGACTCTTATGAATTGAAGTCACTGACAAATTACTCGATCAGCACTTACACTTTGACCAATTGACGTAGAGTTTCTAGAATCTGATCGAACAATCGTACCCCCCTAAGCCAATACCAAAATGCATATTCAGAGAGCTGCAATTACTGTAATTAAGATCTAATGGTCTCTGCCGGATATGGAAGGCGGGCAGTGAGAGCATTAGCAGAGATTAACCCTCATTAACTATACCTAATAACCGGTTATCTGGCAATTGCCTAGAAGCTATTGGCAAAGTATTTGCTGCGCTGAGAGCTAAACTAAACAAGGTAACTGCGGTTTATAAATCAATGAGTTAAGCTAAAATAAATGGATGGGGAGGGGAATGCAGTAAGTCAACGCCCATTTGAATTACAAAAGCAAAAAAAAAAAAAAAAGCTTCTGTAAATATAATCCAGTTGCAGATAACATAGTATATCCATAACTTATCTCTAACGAGCCTTGAATAGTTCAGTGGCTTTTCTGAAGTAATATTCCATTACAGCGCCATCCAGTGCTTATTAAATTCCTAATCAAAAAGTTAATATTATGAAAATACTTATCATTTTCATGTCCATGTTACTTTTTAATAAGACCAACATTGCAAGCAGCACACAAAGGCAATTCTCAAAATTATTTCTAACTGCGACATTCACATTAAATGGTGCGTGTCAAACCGAAAGACAAGGGAATTTACATATTAAGCACTGGCTGAGCATAAGACTTTTGACATCAAATATGTAATACTGTGTTAACAATATTAAAGTGCTTATAAAGTAACGACTTCTGTCAGAGTGTAGACTGAATCAAGCGCTTAGAATATAATTGAGTAAAATATAGAAAAGTATTTGAAATGTGAAATATGAAATAAATTCGTTTGCTTTTATTAATTTTGAATTTATATATATATATATATAAATTTAAAGCTAGTTCTTCTTCTTTTCAGTAACGAAAAAAGCTGCCAATAAATAATCAATTAAACATATAAAATATTCCTAAAAAAGATTTAAAAAGCATAAGCTATTCGGCTTTATTAAATAATTTCATCGTTGTGTTTTCCTAAAAAATATTTTCATTTAACACAAATTATATAAATTGTGCAATGCCGCGCAAACGATTTTATATGTATATTCACATTTTTTTGGCATATCAAATTGCTTTTCATTTCTGTGAAATGGAAAAAAAGAATAATAAGATAAATATGTGAATACAAGTGTTTACATTGTGTGTACACGAAATACAATTGAAATATGCAAAAAAAAAAAAAAAAAAAAAATAAATAAATGACTTTGGCTTGGGCCGTGTGATAAAGTTAACACCTTTAAGCCAACAAGGGAATCAGCATAAAAGAAATGAAAGAAAATACAATACAACGACAAGCGACAATTTCGCAAACACGAGTTCCGTCAGTTAAATGACACTTGGACACGAGGTCCAATTGGAGCTGGGCGCAAATTTGAAAATCGATATGACATGAAGGAAAACAAGGGCAATCCGGCCGGCAAGCGTCAACGTCAACGCCGACATCGAATGTCGAACGTCGAGCAGAACCGCAGCCGTGTCAAACTGTGATGTACGAGGCTAACTTTGACTTTTTGGCGAGCACGTTGGACGACAACATCAACAATAATGACACAGAAATGTAAGTAATTGCCGAACCTTTGACAAACAACCAGCAGTCAAGACAGGCGTCAAGGGTTATAGGCCACCCGACAGTCTCTCTCACGACCAGGCCGACTAGCTGTCTGATAACGGCATGAAGAGCCGTTGTATTTGCGGCTAAACTTGATAGCACCACGAATACAGAAAGAACAAAAAAAAAAATAAAGAAAACCGCAAGCGGCAAAAAACGTGAGCAACTTTTTTATATATTTTTTCTATCATTTTTTTTTTCTTTGCCTTCATTTTCAGTTGGCTTGCGGCCAAACAATCAAAAAGAAAGAAAAATGTGCGGAGAACGTTTTTCTTTCTATTTCCATATTCTTATTCTTTTTATTTTGCTCTAGCATGAAATTTACTTTTCTAATGAATGAACGAGTACAAGTGGGTGTCTCTGTGTGTGTGTGCTCGCTCACCTGTCTGTGAATGAATACTGTGTGCTGGCAAATATATGTATATGGCTGTCGCACAGCGTGGCTGGAAGAAACAGTTGCACACGCGGCGTATGCGTAACGCGAATCATTTTGTATACACTGCATGTTTATTTTTATAGATTTCAATTGTAATGGAATGGTTCCAACTTTAAACATGGCAATAACAAACGTGACGTCTATCTCATAAAGTATTGAAAGAGACTAAGGCTACAAAGTAATGGCCTGGGACTGATATTTATTTTTACATGTTACGCATCTGCTTAAAAGGCTGAGAACAATTTACAGTAAAAATATGATCTAGTAAATAACTAAAATTTCCACAATCTTTTAAGTCTTATACGTGTATTTTTATATTATTTAAACATATTTATGTAATTTTCGGAATTTTTCCTTTAATTCTAACACAATTTGTAATTAAATTGAATATTTCTATTCATACATATTTGATATTCGGCAACAAGCTCAGCCACTAATTTATGACCTAGTTCTAAGTTTCCATAGTATAGATATATAAATATATATATATACGTATATTATATTTTTTGATGGAATAGTTTGGTTGAGTCAGTCCAAACCTAAATACACACAACATTTATTGCTCATATTTTCCTCCTCACTTTTTGTTTCGCTTTGTGCACACTTTGCCGCATAGTTAATGTTTGTTTATCCAACAAACCCATAACTGGCCCGCATGATTAGCAATTTCCAACGAGCTGACACTTAGCTGACGCATGAATTTTAATGTTGGACATTAGACAAGTCTTTTAGCAGATCGACGTAAAGACGGACCCTATTCACTGTTTTCTCGCTATTTATGAAAATGAACAAAGTGTTTGCACAGCTGTGTGACGAGTCTCATACATGTAAATATATTGTGTTTGCCTTTGATTAAAATGCAATTAAGATGCAACAATTTTTAATATGATATTTTGGCGCAGCTGGCGTTATAATTTTTTTTGGCAATTTTGTTCTTCAGTTAAGTGGCCAAGATTTATGTGCATAGCTTGCCATCAAAATGTTTACATACATATATGTATATTGATATAAAAATAAACAATTTAACGCTTAAGCAGAACAAAAGCAAATATAACAAGAAGTGCTAAATATCATATACTGCATATAACTTATGGGTGTCCGTGTGGGTGTTTGAGTGCTTGTGTGTAAATCACATTCTTAGCTAGTCAGGCCCAGCCAGTCAAGCGGATATGAATGCTATTGTTGTTGTTGCTGTTGCAATGTTCTGTTCGCGTTGGTTTTTGAAGTGGCTTCACTTTATGGCTGCTGCATTAATATATCATCATAAAACGTCAAACAAAGTGAGAGTGATCCAATCAAGTTCACTTGACTTGCACATACTCCATAAACAGCTTGACTACAGACATCTTAGTTTTTTTGATAAACTTAAGAGTTGGCTCAAATTCAAATTTAATATACATTTATTAAAATTCATGTATTTTTTCTACAAATATATATATAAATTTTTTAAATTTTAAACTGTTTTTACTCATTCGAATACCTTTCGTGTTAAACTCTCTAAAGAGTTTATGCTTACAGGGTATGTGAAAAGTCACTAGAAATATGAGATATAAACGCAAAAATGCAGCAACAGCTGGGGGGAATTTGTTGTTGAGTGAGTTGCACTCCATAAAATGTGCAAGTCGAGCGCAAAATCACATAGATCTCATTTGATATTTAATGTTTATAAAGTAATAAAATAAAATAAAACATTAAGTGCACAATTTTGAAATAAACTATGACGCCAATGCAATAAATACTGAAACGTATCGTAGACTTAAGTCCGCTGATAAACCATTATTCGATGACCTCATGAAATAGCTGCAACAGGAAGTTGAGGTAGTTATAAAAATGAAATATAGGTTACACTTATCAGTTGTTCGCTGTTATTAAAGCAGCCGGCCCTTCGCTAATTAATTTTGAAAATTCTGCTGCTTGGTGAAAGTGGAAACTTAAAGAGTTTTCATAACGCTCTCAGCTATCGCGGAGACGAAGCGCACTCAGTTAATTGCCTTCTAAAGCTACTTGATGCCTGAGTCGACATCTTAATTGTACATATTGATCATATAAGCACTATTCCATTACCACTTATGAAAGCCATTCAATTGTTACAGTCAGCACATATTCGGTGAATACTTCCCTAACACTTCAAGCCAAGTGCACTAAACTTAAGTTTAACTTTGCCTTAATACGTAGTTCCTTAAACTCTTACATATGGCTGTCCGGCAAAAATCTCTCTCGCCAGCCGGAAAACTTGAGACTTGCAAAAACAGATGGACAGACATATGAACAAACTAGACTAACTACAAGAATAGGCAGACTGTTTAGCTATTTCAGCATGAAGAGCACTTAGAAGTCAAAGCTAAACACACACACTCGGCCACTTGGCAAATACGAGGGAATTGTCTACCCCCCAGCAACAGCATAAGAATGAGGACAATAAATAAGCTGAAGTACCATTTGGAGAGGCCAACAAGAATAAATATAAATATATATACTACATAATAATAGAAAAATATGTGTTCGCATGAAATGCGGAGCGTAAGCTCGGTCTTGTCCATCAATCAGCCGAATATTTACGAGTGCCTGGCTCAAGGCTGAGCACAACTTGATTGTTACATAAATGTGCTAATCAAAAGTTGCATTTTGATTGCCAAAACTCATTTCATTGGTAATGCCAAGCAGCTACAAAGCCTACACACAAAAGCAAAACAATGAACTAATATATTTTCAATATACAACTCTTGGAATAACTGACAAGGGAATTTCATGATTTTTTTTTTGCCAAAGCCTCGATGTGTTTATGCACACGTGCTTGCCAGTCTGAGTGTGTGTGTGTGAATGTGTGTGAATGTGTGTCTACACGTGCCAATAGAATAAATACTATTTATGGCATACATACACGCACACATGTACATCTACAAATAGGCTGAAACAAAAATCTGATTGAAATTTTCGCAATGATACGGAAACAAAAGAAAACTTTTCCGAACCAAATACCGCGCTCTGATACACTTAAGAAACGTTTTTACTATTTGTTTATTATGCGGAAATTTTCATTAAAGTATTTGATAAAGATACAACAAACTTATAAAGAAAAAAAATACCCCTCGTTAGAACATTGCGAAGCCATCTAGAATAAACGAAGCGGGGAATTTTCGCTTGTAAATAACTATTGTGGAAAGTTATTTAAAGCCCGTAATAATAGGTATCCCTCCAAATTCAAGCAAAGGTATTTTTAGAGCCCATGCAACATTTAAAAAAGTCAATGAATTTAGATGTTTATGGCACATTCTATTGCACCTCATAGGTTTACAAGTCTTTTATGTCTCTCTAAATTCAAAGTATCTATTTATAAAGCATTATTTTCACATAAGAGTATTATGATGTGGTCATAGCTAACTGAAATTGCAAATTGATTACAAACCTTGAATTACTCGTTCTCCCTGCCAGCTCTCAGAGTCTCAGGCCTGGACACAAAATTAGCTGCCAGTTAGCAGATGGAACAACAATACGAGCGGAAAACTGCAAATAAAAGGAAAACAGGAAAAACAACATTTCAATATCAAAGGTAAGAACGTAGAAAATATGCAGCATAAGAAATGGCCAATGGCTTGTGATGCCATTTTTCTGCTTTTACTTTTGCTTCTGATAGTTTTTGTCAGCTTATAAACAATTTGTGTCATGCTTGAAATTGTCTCCGAGCTTAAAGTAAATATAAAATAAAATGCCACTGGCAGTCGTGGACAATAGAGTTTTTTATATATACGCATATAAGCTATAGCGCTGCCAATAGAATGGCAAATACTTATTTTTGCTAGGCCGCCTAAGTCATGCCACCACTTGTTTGTGACAAAGCTCATAAATAATCAAAACTGGTGTGGTTTTGTAGTCAAGTGGGTCATCATTTAACTCAGTGCATTAAGCTGCGGCACTGCCAAAGCCAAACGCACGCACTTCACAATCCCGATCTCCAAACGGTTTGGACAGGTCATCTGACCTATTGTCTGTTGCTTCTCATAATATAGTATGGCCAAACAACAATAGTGCCAATATAAATCAATATCTATCAGTTTCGTTTGCAGCAGAAAAGGGTTCACACTCAGAGTCTTGAAAAGGGCCTAAGCACTAAATGCTGCTTAAGACATCAACTTCAGACACTTATGAAAAGTATTTGCTTATATGTACCTAATCTGATGAATATTTTTATTTTGTTTCATATACGTATATAAATTGACTTATTAAATATATTTTCATTTTACCTTGAAGAGTATATATCATATATAATTAAAAGCTCGAAATACAATTTATTATAAATAACTGAATAAATCGTTTTAATTTATATTGTATTAAATTTCCCCCGATCTAAATTAACAAGTTTTTGTTATTACAAATATTATAATAATCTTTATATGATAATCAATATGAGAAATGAGACATGAAACTATTTTTTGTAACAAACAATGCAAATTCGCTTAAAATATGTAAATATCCCTAATTCCATTCATATTCTTTTTTCCCTTCTAAAAAAAAATTGCAAGCTGTAAAATATGAAATACAAATAAATAAATAATAAGAAAATGTTCACAGCTGATAATATATACAGTAGCGAGCAAAAGTGAGTGAATGTTTGCAAATTTTGACTTTGACGATGTATAAAAAAAAAACTATACAAGCAAATCAAGAATTTTTTTTTAATTTTTATTTATTATACTATTCTTAACAAATAAAACAAAACTTCAAAGAAAAATGAGATAAATTCAAAGAGTTAGAAAGAAAAACCCAAAAAAACTCGCATAAACTCAGTTTTGCACGTTTAAAAAATATTAATAAAATAACGAATTTTTAATATTTGGTCCATAGACACTTATTGGTAAAAACTTTTTTTATACGTTTTGGCATGCTCTCTACCAAATTTTGTATAATTTCCTTCGGAATTTGTCTCCACTCGGTTTCTATCCGTTCCCTGAGCATGGCCATGCTCGTTGGTGCTGCGTCGTACTGTCCTAGACGCCTTTTCACAATGGACCATAGATTTTCTATTGGATTAAGGTCGGGACTCTGTGCTGGCCATTCCATTAGCTTAAAATTTTGCTTTCCAATCCATTCCTTCACAATTTTCGCGGAATGTTTTGGATCCCCATCTTGTTGAAAAACTATTTCTTTCTCGGGATACGCGCATAGCTCAATAAAATTGGGAAGATGAGTTTGCAAAATACTTAGGTAATTCTCTTTGCGCATTATGCCCTCAATTAAATGCAGACGACCAACGTTCCATCAAGTAAAACATCCCCAAACCATAATGCTTCCGCCGCCATACTTGACAGTTTGCTTTACATGGTGGCTTTGAATTCGCTCCCCAGGTCTACGCCAGCAGTAAAGCTTTCCATCTGATTGATAACGATTAAATTTTGATTCATCCGACCAAATAACTCGTTTCCAATCGTTGGTCCAGCTTTTAAATTTTTTTTGCAAATTTCAATCGAGCTTTTACATTTTTTTTTTTCAGATAAAGCAGGTTTGTTTTTCATAACGGATGAGGCACATCCGATTTTTCAAAGGGCTCTTCTAGCAGTCCATTCGCTAACATTTTTTTCAATTGCTACAGAAGCCCCCTTTGGTGTTAGCAACCTATTTCTCCTCATTTCCAATATTATTAGCCGAGCATCTGAGTCCGTTAACAATTTTTTGCGACCTCTGACTTGATATTTGGGTGTCACATTTCGTCTTTTTTGAGCTGCGATCACTGCGGATTGACTGATACCAAGCTTTTCGACGTGAAGAAAAACCCTTCTCGGTCAGGCACACAACACTATTTTCAATTTCAGTTGAAATTTTTCTCATATTTAAACAATTTGTAACAATTAATATTTAATGTGCTACAAAAGGAAAAAGTGCGACTTTATTTGCAATAAACACGTGTCAAATTGCTTTATGAATAAGAAAATTAAAAGAACTAAGATAACGGTAAATCTTCATGATCATTCTACGAATAAGAAAAATATGAAAATAATGAAAGTAACGGGAAATCTGAATGATTTCGTCTAAGGAAACAAGTAGAAGTGCGAAGATAGATGCAAATAATAAAACGTGCAAAATTGAGTTTATGCGATTTTTTTTGGGTTTTTCTTTCTAACTCTTTGAATTTATCTCATTTTTCTTTGAAGTTTTGTTTTATTTGTTAAGAATAGTATAATAAATAAAAAATAAAAAAAAAATCTTAATTTGCTTGTATAGTTTTTTTTTTATACATCGTCAAAGTCAAAATTTGCAAACATTCACTCACTTTTGCTCGCCACTGTATATATTTTTTATTATTTCTGCGCATTACCATATCAAACGAATGCTAATGTAAATGTGAGTTAAAGCTACCCTATGCGTGGGATTAAGGGGTTTAATGCACCAGTGCCACAGGCCACCAAGGCCATATTAAATCGAATTCTATTTTAGGCTGATGCACAATTGTTGCTTTCCATTAGTTTTGATTGTAATGTGCTCAGCTCTTGTCATAAAATTAAATATTAATACATTACAGGCGATACGAATAAGTACGAAGTACCACTGAGTAAAGCTAACAAAGAAGAGAGCCTTTTGAATACACGTTAAGTCGACTTATGCGCCGAACATTAGCTATATTTCAGTTGCCCTTTTCTTGAGAGCCAAGTGCGGGCACTGTAGGGCAGCACTTTGTGTGTGAAAGACTGTGTGACTGACTGTCTGTTCGGCTGTCTGTCTGCATCAACAGAAATCAATTGAAGCAAAGCGACGTCAGCGACAGTCAAAGTTCAAAAGTGCCACTCAACGTTCTGGTGGCATCAGTCCTTCCCTACCCATGCCACTCCCAGAGGACGCGTCTTCGATCCAATGCCAAAATATTTTCGGTGCCCGACACTTGTCGGTTTCTCTGTGTGTTTTGAGTTTGAAATGAAGATTGACAGCTTAATGTATTTTCGCTTACATCAAACCGCGGCCTTTGTTGACTAATTTCCCCATGGAACTCACGAGCAGGCCACTCCTTCAAGTGCCTCAAGTGACAGCACGCAAATTTTGCATCAAGTGCAACAATTAGCAAATTAAATGAACTTTTTCACCCTCCATTAAGTTGAACTTTAAGCTCAACTTTTCATACAACATAAGAAAGAAAAAAATAAATTACTTAAAAGAAATAAATTAGAGTGTTTGATATACCCTATAGAACTGAATTGGCATTTTAGCAATTAAAAGCATGATGTCAAAACGAAATTTATGGACTTTGACAGTATTAAGCTCTCTATATATTTTGATATATTTTATGTCAATAGACATTTTATTAACTATTTATTCTGAATGATATTATAATATATAAACCAAACATTTCACAATTTTTTTTCTGATAACAGAAAATAGTTTTAAATACATCAGGAATATATTGATAGTCAGTTAGGTTTGCTTCTTTATTTTTCTATTCTGTGTTAAATATGCAAACAGGGTATGAATAAAAAAATGTGTCTGCTCTTCGTCAGCGACATTGAAAAGCAATTAAAAATCTGCCGTCTGGGCAATTAAGTTGATTTCTTTTGAGGAAAAGTTTTGACTCCGTTGTGCCCGGCCCGCTTTATAAATGGAATGGCGTGGCATAATTTCTAATTGACAGCAGTTAAGGTCCGTATTGCATTGATATACACAACACGATGCCGCAAAAGTGTTCAATCGTTTCGTTGTCAAGACCGTAAATTTTGCAACAAATCAATTTGGAATTTTACAGGCTTTGTTTGGCTAAGGAAATCATATAACATTGGAAATATTTGCGGTGCGTCAAATGAATAATAACTGCAGATTTATTGAAGCACCAGCTAGACATTGTTACTATATAATATAAATATAGGTATATACATACATATACTAGTATATGTGTGTAAGTATATTACTCTGTTTTGTTTATTTTATACACACCTGACCATAGCGTGATAATTCTGAGTACAGCACCCAAAAACCCCACCCAAATCACGCATCTTAAAAATGATATGGTTTACGATGTGCAAATCGATCTGTGAATTGGATATATATAAGTGCCTTTCCAAGGTGAAATCTTGACTAACTACAACATATTATCCATAAAATAGTCTACATGTATTTATATGTATGGTGGGTAAAAGTATATGATTATTCAAATTAGTTGATAACATCTTCTGCTCTAATTGATAGCTATTTATTTTAAAGCTTTATCTATAGAAGCACGATATATAAGTAAAAAAAAATATATTTTTACTAAGGACAAGAAAATATCCTAATAATAATCAATAATAATAATAATTTTTTAATTATTCTAGTAGTTGTAAGTTTATATATTAAATTAAATTATTCAAAAATATATGACATTTATAAATACGTCCAAAAAATTAATTTTAGAGAATATAATATATATTTTGACAATGAATATATATTTATTTTTAAAAACATATATTTTTGTATTATTATTTAAATTATCATAATAATAATCCATAAGCAATACTGAATTGTTTTTCAGTGAATATTATCATTCGGTTATTTTAAACTGAAATCAATTATAATATAAATTATCGTTGTGAAATTCAATAAGAATATTCTCTGAAGTATAGCGAATTAAAAATAATATGACTGATGCACGATAAGGCAATTTATTAAGGTATTACTCAAAGTCCTGCCAAGCTTTCTCTGTTTATTTATAGAAGAAATCTTCAGAAAATAAACAAACTTTTTATATGTCAACAATATTTGTGTGTCATATATTAAGAGAAAAATATGTGTGAAAAAAGCAAAACATTCATAAAATAAAAACCGCAATCAGCCAGATTCGAGTCTCTTTTATGTGCGGGTGTGTGCGTAACCAAGGTGTTAATGGTTAATGGGCTTAATAGCTAAGTCTACGGCAAAAGCGTCATACACTGGACAAACAGGCCAAGAAGCGTGACAGAAAGAGTGCTGAATGATGAATGGAAAATGAACAAGAGCAAGCGAGATAAACACTAGAGAGAAAAAGAGCGAAATAAATATAGATATACTAAGCACTATTCTACACGTGCCAACAGAGCGTTCGATCAACGAAAAAATAATATTATTAAAAAAAAAAAGAGCATTCGCTGAACTGATGATAATGTTTTGTGTATGTGCGATATGACGATGCTTGGTGTTTTATGATGCTGTCCGGTTGACACGTGGCTAAAGCGAATTTAATACCCACACTTTATTTTTTTAGCCATTAATCTTTACGACCCAAACGATCAGCTACCAAAGATGCTGCGCAACGAAAGGATTAAATTACCAACCAACCACGTTGCCTGAGTGGATGTGCAAATAATGAGAAAAAGAGTGTGTGTGTGTGTGTGTGTGTGCCAAGTAGGTTAATGTCCTGGCGTGCTTTAACCTCTAACTCACAGCTTTAGCCGGGCTTATCTGGGTCAGTGGCACAAAACCTATTGAGCCTTTGACCCAAGCCTAGCCACTTGCCAGCCCCCAATGCATTGTGTTGTTATGCCCCTCGTTCAAAATTTGTAAATCGTTTGGCAGCTTGTGGCGTGCATGCAACATTATCGATTACAAATCGAATTATGCACTTTTTCATGCACACGCTGTCCACAGCAGCCATCAATCATATGCCACATTGACACGCACACACACACACACACACACACACACACATTTACGTTGGAAGAGGAAAACAGGTCAGATCTTATTATCCATGCAAATTGGATTTATTACCTGTAGTTAGTGTCAAAGTGGACCTTAAAAGCACTTCCATATAATTAATATAGTTAACAAAGCTTTTCCCTTCAATTAACAATGTTAAAATAGTTGCTTGAGTGAAAAACTCAATAAGCTACTCGTATATAATACATACGATCTCAGCAATGTAAAACAAATAAATGTAAATAATAATGTTATATTTATTATATTCTATTACATTTTATATTTTTAATTTAATTTTTTTTTTTGTATTAAATATTTATTTAAATTGATTTATTAAATTATTAAATTATTTTGTTTATTCATTATAAAATTAATTCCTTTATATATATGATGTTTTGTCACATTAAAAAAATAATAATAATTTGTAGTATTTATAAAATATATTTAGATATATTTATTTCAATATTTTGTTAAGTTCTCATTTAATGTCAATAATTAAAATTTTTTTATATATTTATTATTAATTAATTTAAATTAATTATTGACTTATTACTTATAACATTTTTTTTTTTATATATTTGTCTGTTTTCAACAAATAATCCATGCACTGTCGAAACAGACGTTCCACCAATTTGCCAACTATGTACAATGGAAATTCACTTATTTTATATTGAATTTCATTTTCATTAAGTTTTGCTGGAAAAGTGCATTTGCGGTGTGCCCAGTTTTATTATATTTGCATGCGAGTACCCGGCGAGCGAGTGAAAGACGGCAGCACGAGTCGCCGTAGAGTCGAGTTCTGGGTGCGAATCAGGCGATACGCTTTTTGACTATTTGCCTTCTGGTATGGTATGTGGTTGTAGGGTGGGGGGTGTTGAGGGCGAAGGGAATACATTTGTTTGCATTGGTGCAGTTCATTAAACTCGTGTAAATAAATAATATGTAAATATAATTAATACTTAATAATGCGATAAAATAAGTGTATGTTTAACTTGCAGCCGTTTTCGATGTTCGTTCTTGCGGTTTGTGGCTTGCGATTCACGGCTCGCGGCTCGCGGCTCTTGGCTCGCGGTTCTCGGTTTCCACCAAGAATTGCATTTTTTAATGGCATAGCCCACCTCAGCCCATCTGACCCCCAGTTAGCGTGCCGTGCATTGGCTTTTAGATATTCCACACGGGTTGAAGGGCGCACAAGCGCCGTTTATGTTTTTCTTCGATTGTCAGTGCATTGACAAGCTGATGGCTGGTCAAAACTGAGTTCAAGGCGCCATTTGTTGCCACTAGTTGAGTTGGCAAAACAACAGCCAACACATGTGGCATCGCACAGAAAGGCATATATCAACTAATAGGTCGCTGATCGTCTTCATCATAATATCTTACAATATTTTCTTATATATTAAAAACACTTCATGGGGTTATTGAATGAGCTAGTAAATCAATGACAATTATTTTTAATTATTTTCTGAAAAAGAAATTTGATGTAATCTTTACAAAATTTTATTGTATAAAATAAATTATATATTTTTTATTATATCAGATTTAAAATATATAATAAATTTGCAGGTGGCTTAGTTAACCTTAAAGATCACAAATTCTATTAGATCATCGGAAATGGATCAATGACATCTTACAATCATAGCTGTTTTAGTACAGTTTTGCCAAAAGTTATTTTGCGCTTCGCGTTTTACAGCTTCGCACCTCTGTATTGATCAAGGTGAAATCGGCCATTAGGCTAGTGGTGCAATCAACAACAATTTGTATATCGCCCGCCCCAAATCCCATTTAGAGCCACGCGTCAAAGTTTGCGTAGAATTTCGCATAAACTAATTATATAGACCCGGTTTTATGTAAGCTGACATGTGATTGCGAGTGCTGTGGCCATATTGTTGCCATTCATTTAATCAATTTGAGCGATAAATATTCATAAAAAGCCAAAAGAAAACCAGGCGGCGCCTATACAACTGTTTACCCAGCATGTTAACATGCTCATGGATCGCAAATTTGTGTTCGCATATTGCCTAAATTTTCTTCTGTAATTGTTGTTGTTGCATTTCAATGTTGGTGCTATTTTGTGTGTTTTACTACAGCGGCATTTGCATTGTTTAATTTGTTGCTAAAAATAAAACACGTCAATTAAATGTGCAAACAAATTCGAGAGCAGCGCACACGACGCGTGCACAAAATATGAAGTTGTTTCTGGATTTTATGGCAGTCAAATGGGAGCATGATAAGCCAATAGTCGCTGCTCTCCGACTCGACGTATACCCTGTAGAGTAAGAATAGCATTTTCTTCTAAAAAAAAAACTATTTATTGGATCACAGAAAATTGCTTACTATAAATAAATTATATTTATTTAAATATTAAAAGCAAAATATTGTTCAAGAAAATAAAATAATACAACAAAAGAAAACTGTATAATAGATTTGTATTTATATTTACTAGAAGAAAAACAATATACGATCATTTTTTGAAATAATATATTTTTAAACATTCTCTTAAAACGCAAACCAATCGAAATTATCCATGTAATTTTACAGGGTATTCACACATTTATTTTACTCTATAAATATTTGAATACACATTTTTTCCCAGCAAATTACTTTAAAACTCTAATTAAAAATTATTTATTTAATAAAAATTATAAATTTGTTTAAAAATAAAATCTGTTATTTTTATTTATCGACAACCTATGCCCTATGGTATCTATAGAGAGGGTATCGCATGACGAACACACTTTCCATACACATAAAGAACAAGAAAAGTTTGATTGTTGTGCATGAAAGGATTTTCTCAATTGATTGATTAACCGTGCGACCATGCACATTACGTATACGCACAGTTGCTCACACACACACACACATAGAAAAAAAAAACGAATGAGCTTTCTGGTGTGCTCGCATTTGAATAAAAAAATGTTTTGTCAACGCCTCTGGCGATTGCGTTTATTTTTTGTATTATTCAGCATCAATAGAAGATAAACAAAAGCAGTCACAAATTGAAAGAAAACATAAAAATTATATAAAATTTAAACGTTGTTGATTTTCATGTATTTTCGTCATAAATGCCAACGGCTAGGTAACCGCAAAGTGTCAATTGGATTGATTTGCTATTGACATTTGAAATGAACACAGAAGCTTTATTAAATATCAAGTTGACAGCAGGTGTCTGCGCGTGGTTATTCATCATTGATTGCCTTAACTGCTCAAAGTCGATTGACAAAAGGCGGGTTGATGGAATTTTCTAAGAAATATATAAATTCTTTTTTCAAACAATTTTCATTTATAAAGCAGATCGACAGCAGCAATAGCAGTCAGTGTTAAGGCCAATCAAGTCTAGCCAACAATAGCTAAATATATCCCTTGGAAAAGGGCTGAAACCGCATCAATGATGCGATTAGAGCTTTCAGCATTCAGCTTTTCAACTTTGCCTTTGGACACGCACTGAACTGAAACAAAGTTGCTCGGTCAACAGTTCAATGTGAATGACAAATGCCCCAGCTCGATTCAAACAAAGAATGCAGCACAATTGGGCATCAATCATGCGCAAAATTGATTAGTTTGACTTTAGAAATTACGACAAACTCCGATGCAAGCAAGTTGTCTCTCTCTCTCTCTCTCCCTCTCTCATTCTCACACACATTCTCTCCTCATTCCATTGAGATGGGTAACATCAAGTGTGCAAATATTTTCCAACACATTCCGAGCACCGAGCTCAGCTGCAGCAAACTCTGCTCAAATGTTAGATGTCAGCTCGTGTGCCCTGTGAAAGGGAAGAGCACGTGCTCGGACAAACCACACGAAGTTCCCCTTAGGTCAGCAGCTTATGTAACCGAGAGCTTAAGTTTATGTTTTTACATAATTAAAATTATTCTGTTGCAACATTAATTGATGCTCTTTTCTGTAAAATGAAGTGATACTCTACAAATAAATTTAAAAAAAAAAGTGTTTAAGCTATTGTCAATATCTAGTTTACGAAATATCTCTTGAAATACTGAAATGAATTCGATTATGTGTCGCAGGTAATTCATCGCAGTTTGAGTAAAGTTTTATAGAATTGAAAGCAACATTCAAACGGAAATTAGTACGAAATGCAACAAGGATTGAAGAAAATTCCGAAAAATAGATTGGACGCCAACTGTCAGATGCAATAGCCGGAAATAACAGAGAGTCCTTCACTGACAACGATTTTAGTGATTTGTGACTTTACAAAAATTCAAAGTCAGCAGCAATTAAATGTCGTAAAATATTTAAAAATCTTTTTTTGCTAATTTTTCATTACTTAACTACGTCATATTAAATTTCAATTTTCGTATTTCATCTCTAAAACAAACTGAACTAAGCTCATTGAAATAAATAGCTTTAATAAATGACCAAAACTTCACATTTCATAATACAATGAGTAATAATTGAGTTAATTAATGAACTCCGTCTGACAGTTTTTGTTTGGCATGTGTGCTATTTCATGGCATTGTTATGAGAGGACTTTTAATTGCAGCAGGAATACTTATGTCATGTGCAAATACTTAGCATACATTCGAGCAGCTCTCGACGTGCACACGCCTCGGCACTTTGGCAATTCATTGAACAGCAGCACTGACTGCTATGTGTGCCACATGGCAGTTTTTGGACAGAAACGTTAAGATGACAATTTTTTTTTTTTTCGTGCCTGCAGTGTTTCGTATGACATTTGCAGCCAAATGGCGCCGCAGGCACGAGGAATACACACACACACAGAGAGAGAGACACCCCTCGACGGCTCTTATTGCTATTATGGCTTAGTTGTTGTAGCGGAAATGCACTTGAAAGTGCGCACGGATTTCCGGCTTGGCATACTTCTTACAAATTGCACTCGAAGCAACTCGATTTAAAAGTCACAAGACGCACGACTTGCTCAAACGCACAAACGATTGCGAAATGTCGCAATTGCATCAAATGCGAATTAAATAGTCGTAGTGCCAAGTGGAGTTAAGTCGCATTTCCGGTAACGTTCTCGCATCGCAAATGAACATAATTAGCCCAGCTGCCGCTGACTTAAGCCGATAAGCTTGAAGCCAAGTTGCCACAAAATGCACAAAGCGAATGAGCAAATGAATGTCATGGCCATGGGGTAATAACAGTTTATGGCTTTGTTTACAGCATCCCCTCAGCGAAAGGGCGTATTGGATGCGTAAGTTATGAGCACAGCGCCAAATACCCATTGACATGCCAACCACAACCTTTCACTTCACACAGATTGACGTCGTGTGTGAAGAGCTAACCAACCAAACCAAGTCCACAAAAAATGTTTCGCATAAAAGTGTGCATTAAAGTTTTATATGTCACTCATACGCCACGTTGCACTTTCCTGTTCCTGCCCAGCCACAGAACATATTACGAAGTGCTCTTTGTGACTCCTGCGAGAGTGTGCAACGCCTGCTTGCTGCTAGCTTTTACGCCATTTTTTATAATTTGAGCAAAAAAAAAAAAAAAAAAAAAGAAAAACATCCAAGCAGCAGCACACGACAGCAATGCTAGGAAAATGATAGGAAAAATGTTTACCAGCCACTTGACAGGAAATGCGCATATCAGAAAACTTTTTTGTTAATTTAGTGGAAAATGGCATGTCATTACGAGCATTTATCTTGGGGCGGCCAGCAACTCAACTCGAAGCGACAGCGAGAGGGTAAATGAAAGGAAAAGTACCATAAATAGGTACATAAACGTAGTTAACAGCAACACGTGCCACTAAAAAAAAAAAAAAAAAAAAAAGAAAAAATAGCTCAGTTGGTGTTACCTCATGGGCAAACATAAAGCTGACACAGGCCATGACATAAGCTTGATATAAGCTTAGGGGCAGCCATAACATTCCAAATATGCTGGACAAAATGACAAACGATGCAAGCAAACTAGGAAAAGCTAAAGAAAAAGGTGCGAAAGTATGTGGGCGTTAAGTAAAAGTGCTGAAAACTGAAAAAAGGCAAGTTATTCAACTCAAAAAAATGTCTTACATTCAGGTAAGCTCGACCTCGGGCTCTCTCTATGATAAGAGACTACAAGCAACTGAGAGTGCTCTTATTTATTCTATAGTTTTTTATTAATTTATCAGTTAAAGGCTGAAGAACGGAGTTAGTTATGAAATACGATTACTGAACAATAAAAAAATACAAGGCAATTCCCCATATACAAATGTTCCATGTACAGAGATGCTCCCTCTCTCTGTCTTTTTCTTTATAAAATTATGTAAGCAATTAAAGGTACTCTTAGTTATCACTCAATGATCGTACATTTAAATAGCTCAAGTAACGGCTCAAGAACGAAGATGAGTCTTTACTGCACCTCGTGCGCCTATATATAGAGCAGTCGACTGAGTCGTCTACCTCATTTCGTGGTGGTCACTCAGAGTAGTCAGATGATATTATTCTTCTGCTGTGTGTGCAAAGTAAGTCAATATCTAACTATAAAAAAATATATTATCATTTTCTAACAACGGCTCAAGAGCGAAGATGAGTCGAGTAAAGACTGCACCTCGTGCGCCTATATATAGAGCAGTCGACTGAGTCGTCAACCTCATTTTGTGGTGGTCAGTCAGTGGAGTGAGGTGATATTATTCTTCCGCTGTGTTAAGTCAATAACTAACTATAAATAAAATGTATTATAATTTTCTATTTAAAATTTGTTTAAATAATATTTATTTTGATAAGATAATGATCGGTATCCTACTGATCACAGTTTTAAGGAAACAGTATTTAGAATAATAGTCACAATTATTATTATAATTATGCTAATGATTATGAAAAATAAATTATTAATAATTTTAATAAAATATTAAATGTTATTAATATTATTAGAGATATTAGTCATAATAAAATATAATTTTTAATCTCAATCAATTAATGAAATGTAATACAAAATCTGTTGCTTATAGAATATTTAACAATATTCATTAAAAATACAAATGATTTTTATAAATTTCAAAAATATATATAATTTAAATTAATAAAGCGTGTCCCTAGATGACGATGTTAGACTCTTTTTTTTACTTTCTTCTTTCTGTCAATTGCTTTATTTATTTAATTTGAGCCTTTGATTCTATTATATTTATTTATAGCTTCATCAATATTCAGCAGCCACACGTGTAAATTGTTAATGTCATAAACAGCGTGAGGGCTACTTAGCTGAGAGTATTTTGACACAGTTAAGCCAATCAAGCTACACGTACGACGCTTTTTTGTTGCATATTTCCGTCAATTTCTGAAGACCTTGTTTCGATTACCTCAGCTATGCTTCATACATTTAAGTATCGCTGCTGGTGCTGTCTAGACAGACGAACAGGGAACCTGCGTTGGCTTTAGAGAATGGATGAGACGAAGCTTTAAAAATGCTGCTGTCTAACGCATTTATTATGTGGAATTGTGTGTCTCAAGCAGCCATTAATATGAACGTTAAGAGAGTTGTTTGTCTAACTGGCAGCTGTTTATAAATGGAGGCTGTCATTATTCATAATGCTTTACATTTATTTATTTTTTATAGCGCGCGCATGCATACTGTTGACATGACTGTTTGGCGGTAATGCTGCGGCCAGAGCTGATTAACAGGATGCCCAGGTGCGTCCACAAATGCAGTGCAAACATGTCACTTCAAACAACAACAAAACCAACAACAATAACAACAACAACAACAGCGAAAGCCAACATGGAACTCGCTGAGCCTGACAGTTGGCAGCCTTACATTGTTTATTTTCTCATACGAGCGTTTACATATGATTATGCAGCCTCTCTAACAAGTGGCAAATGCCACGGCCCCTCCTCACACAGACACGCACCTACACACACACTCACACTCACACACACACGCTCACTTTCACAGCGAGCGCCCACATGCAACTGTCGCGTTTGGGCCCAGCTCACGTGCGTGCTCCGCCTCATGCGCTGCCACATTTTCATTTTCAATTTTTCCTATGTCTCACGTTTTGTGTAACGTTTTACACGTGAGTCGAGCAAAACACGCAGAGAGCAAACAATAAATAGGTAAAAAAAAAAATAAAAGAAAAAAGCTAAAGAAAACGAAAAAGAAAAGCTAAAAGTTTTTCACAAATAAAAAGCCTGAAAATTAATGTGCATATTTTCATGACAGTCGACAATTTGCATATCAAGTGCCCGCTGCAGACTGCTCGGCAAAACGAATATTCTTCCAGTGAGCAGCATTGGCTTTGGGGCAAACTTTTCATGCTAAACGAACAAATCACAAATACAATTTTAGTCTTTACTCTAATCATATTGAATTTTTTATAGACGCCTCACTAAAGCAGATATAAAATCGATTTAATTTTGTCATTCGAAGCATCAACGTTGCACGCGCTGCATAAACAGAGATTCATAAATGTAGGTAAATGTATATATTGAAAATTTAAACAATTTTAGCTTAAATTAGCTCTGCATAAAGTTTTTGAAATCTGCACAGAAAACAGCTCAAACTGTCAGTAACCGGACTTCAAACAAACTATAAAATTTAAATCATGACAAAACTTTATTTCGGTCACAATTTGTAGTGAAAATGTATGGAGTATGTGTTAAATGGGATTCGTCATAAAAAAAAAAATAAATAAATGGGAGTGAAGTTGAAAGAATAGAAAACACATTCAAAGTTACCCACTTTGTGCCAACTTACTAAACACCCTCGCTTTGTTTTAGTTAGTATTTGTGGTAAAGGTCAAAACGCTGTTCGTTTGTCCTTTTAGGCATTCAGTTAGGAACCCTTCAGAACAATGCTGTCATGCAGCACCCACACGAAGCCACGCGACCAAACGCTTCTGGGCACCAAATGAATTAAATGAAAATACCACAAGAACTTGATTTTAATTTTCCTTTATATATATATATATATATATGTATATACAAATATAATTTTTTACTTTTTTATTATTCTTATATAATTCACATTGAGTGTTTAACGCTGCAGCTGACTGAAAGAAAACTTGCTCATTTCTTGCAAAAGAATGAACTCAACATAAAAAGTCAAAAAGTTTAACAAAACTTGCGCCAGTGCACGAAAATGAAGTTAACAAACAAACAAAATTAATGAAAACAAGCATAGAGAATCGAAAGCAAACTATTGCGGAATACGCTTTCAGAAATTAATGATTATTCTGTTTTAATTATTTTTTATAATAATAAGAATATTTATTAAGCTATCGAAACAATTTTAACTATATCTAAATAAATTAAATAAGTAATATAAATTAATATAAAAAAAGTTGTATAATTATTAAAATAATTTTTAATTATTAAAACTAGTTCCCAAGTGTATACAAAAATATATTTGTTAATTATTTCATATATTAAGGATATTTAAAAATTAATTAAATAAATAATGAACAAATTAAATTAATTAAACAAAAAATTCAATTTCTGTCCAACCAAGATTTTTGAAAACCAATTGGAATTATATTTACAACAGTTATCATAACAAGAAATTTGGTATACTTGAAAATTTGTATATGATATAACAGATAAATATATATCTATAGTATATATAGTGGTATAAATATAAAAATCAAATACGATTAATGCATGATCAAAGATTTTGGGGACGCATATAAATGTAACATATAGCTTTAGTAAATCACAGTACTCTCACTTGGTTCAGGATTATAACAACAATGCCCGAAAAATTTGCGAACATTTTGTTGGTGGCGGACTTTTTGTACTGCTTTCAAGTGAACGTCAAGCTGCAACGTTGACCGAGTTAAGGCCACAGTTCGCCCACTTTATTTACTTACATTTGGCATACAATAGTCGCACACAGCAGCCAACAGCGGAAACAACAGCAACATGCTTCATAAAATACAACAAAACGAAGCAAAATTCCCAACATTCAACTACAGCAAAAATTGGGCCCTAACGAGGCAGCTATAGCCAGCTATAAGCAACAACAGAGTTCGCTTGCCAGCCACAGCTGGCTCGTCCTTGCTTTTGCGCTTTATAATTTTACATTGCATAATTTTGGGCACATTCTTTGCTTATAAATCAAACGAGAGAACTGACAAGTCGTTGCCTTAATTTATATGGCACTGCCCACTTCAGCTGCCACACCTACCCGGGCACTACGCCCCCCCTCACATACGAGCATATTCTTTGGCAATAAGACAAATACAAATTGTATTTATTTATATACACATATGTATATCTAATAAAAACATTAAGTTCATGAAGTTAAAGTTGTTCTCTACTGTATGTACATGAATGTGTTGTATTTACTTGTGTTTCTGTGCTTGTATATAATTGCTCTTGTGAAGTATTTCTGTTTGTCAAGTGCTCACAGCTGCGTTAGAGCTGCAAGCTTTGGTGTTTTATAGCAACATTTCATAATTTTTAACAAAAGTTTTCAGCAAAGTTCTTCATATATAACAAAAAATGTAAAAATGTAACACAAGAAAGATTGTCGGTGGTGCTCGACTAGGGAATATTTTGTATAACACATGCACACTCATGCACACACACATATATACATACAACTCTCTACTCATACATATACGCATCAGACGCGCTTGGCCTGCGCTCATGGCTTTTACTGTGTCTTTTCTTTTATGAATTTCCAGATTAAAAAGTCACTACTAACTGAAAGAATTTTTTTTGCAAGCTGAGAAGAAGCTCAGGAAATATAATATATAATATATATATAATATAATAATCCCCATTTTTCATAAATAAACCAAAGCTAATGGATTCCACACTGTGGGCTATTCAAGACAAAGATAGAAGTGGTATATATATTGACAGACGGAATAAATAATAATCAAGACTAAATAATAATACACTTTCATAGACAAAATACCATGTTCAATACGAAAGGGTTTTCTAATTGTTGTAGTAAAGTAAAAATCAATGATGTAAGCAATCGTATAAATATCTGAGTAGATCGAAATAAATCATTTGTGTATATTTCACATCGAAATCTATGAATTTTAATATTATTTACTAACAAAACCAATTTGTATCTCTATTAAAGAAGCACCCAATTCTGGCAGCTACTCTATAATGAATTGTTAGCCATAAATATCAATTTCTATTTACGAGTAATTAAAATTGTAATTTTCTTGTTAAAAATACTAGTTAATTTAAGGCTATTAACAGCTATAATTTGCTGAGTCATTTAAGCACCTGCCATCACTTGCACACGTCCAACACCTGCTTTCATGCAGAGCTGCCGCAAAGTAAAGGGGGCAAAAAAGAAAAAAAAAACTAAGAAAATAAGAAAAAATTACATTTAGCACCAGCAACGAGGAGTGCCTGTTATGTGGTTTGAGAGGACTCAGCTGTACAACAATTCACACAAACCCAACCATCTAATGCTAGAAAAAAAACACACACACACACTCTCACACACCTGCACACATAAACCTTCGGGGCTTTGCTTGTCCCTTGTGCCGTTCCTCGGCGCATTTGTTGTCGTTGTTCCTCTCGTTGTTGGCCGTTGTTATCTCTGCGCACAGGGACAAAGGCATTTGGCTTAAGTGTGACAGTAGCATATTCTATTTTACTACCAGTTTGGTTAAGCAACAACAAAAAATAAAAAATAAAAAATAAAAATTAAATAGAAAAGCAGAAACAAAACAAAACAGCCACTTGAGCGGACATTTCACCTTCGCTGAAATGTATGCAATGGAAAAGATGTGCAGACGGCGAGCTTAAGACCGAAGCGGGGCGAGGGGCCAGTAGCAGGCACACGAGCGAAAGGCAAATCACAGTTGGCCATTCAAATGCTGGTCATTATCATGGGGCATGCAACCTCAACGCAAATAAACAACAACAACTACCAACAAGAAGAAGAAGAGCCAACAACAGCAGTAGCAATGACAATGCGACGCGCTGATAAAATGCAATTTTGCTTGGCATTGAACACGTGTCGGGAGCGTCGCCAGCAAGCTAGAAGATAATTGCATTTAGACGCACTTCTTGCCACGCCTTCTCAGTCTCTTACCACCACCTATATACCGTACCACCTACACATGCCACACGCCACACGCCACTCGCCACACGCCACACGCCACACGCCACACGCTCGCCTTGAGTGCCTCCCACTGAGCGCCCCGCACTTAATCAAATTGAGCGCTCGACAAATGTCAGTGAACCTTGAAAGTGAGCGCAAAAAAAAAAAAAAAAGAGAAATAATGATAATACAAATAATAAAAGAAGATACATAAAAGGGGAGAAAGTGTATTATTTGCCTCAGTTGTGGCATTAAGTTCAAGAACAACGCAACGCAAATGAACTTGATGATGGCCAGGACAATCGCCTGGCAACACACACGCCACACACGCACTTAAATCAAACCAATCTGATGCTGAACGCGTGAAAGAGGCTGCACGTGATACCCTGTCGCATACTCAAGCGTGCATATTCATTGTGGCTATCTCAAGATTTTTAATTTGGATAAACTTGAAATTTTCTTATTGCTTTGTAGCTTAATTGAAGCAGACTAAACTGTGGAAGGGACTAGAAAACGTTGTCTTGCCTCGTCTGTTAAACTGTTTTAATTTTCTCAGCTGTATTCCAGTCCACTCTCAGCAACTCTGAAAGAAACAGAGTATGAAAATGGAACGACAACGACATCACGTACGACACACAGTGGCCAGAGAAATTAGTTGAAGTAATGAAGTGCCTGGAAGTGAGCAGGAGACAATTGGATTGAAATTGAAGCTTAACTTGGCAACAGCTGGCAAGTGGCAACAGCTTTCAATTGCACCAAGAACTTCTTTGACTTCCTCTTCTTCCACTGGAGTGTCAGCTGTGGTTGTGGCAATGTGGCTGTGTAGCTGCTCTGCTTTGCCATGGCTATGACCTGCTGTTTCACGCGCTCAAATTTACATTTCCTTCTGTTCAGACAGAATAAAATAATTTGTTTAATTCCATTAGTTTGCCAGGGCTGCGTGCACGGCATTAAAATGCCAGACCAGCGCCCAGTGTCCACTACGAATGCTGATGATCATCGTCAGCACAGCGTGCTGTGGGAGGGGCATTCGTGTGCCATGGAGCACTGCAAAATTGGTGCCAATTAGAGGCGCCTTGTCCGCACCATGGGGCGTCTTGTCAGCGCCAGACAAAACAACGCCTTGGATCAAGCTGCGTAAATCAAATGTTTTGTTTTATTTTGTTTTGTTTTCTTCTACATTTTTCAACTCTACTTTCCCCACTCTACTACTCTTCTCTATTTTCTTTTATGGCGGGCGCACTGTGTCCCTTGCTTATCACATTTATGCACAGGGAGCGGTATTTTGATATATGCAGACTATATTTATATATGCATTTGTCTAATGAATTTTTAATGCACTTTAACCTTGCTCTTTCTGTCAACTGACAGACTCGCACCGAGGGTCAGACGAACAGCATTGGGTGTGCCTGGGGCCACTGCGATTTGCTTCCAGCTGACGGACAATGTTATGTAATAAATAAAAAAAAAAAAAAGCGCATACGCAACGTTGCATCAGGGTCGTGTCAGCTACAATTTATTAACGTATCCTTTAGCCTGTCCAATTAATGTGGACTATTGTATATTTAAGCTATTTATATATGTATTTTGCAATAGTTTACATAAATATTTCCGATTCAGACTCGAACGTTATTAATTGTCTTTTCAGAATTGAATATAAATTATAAATATATTCTATAATTAATAAATCCAACTCTCCTCCTTACGCTTACGCCCACAATTGCGGAAGTCCCACGATAAATTCCTAATGTCAATTCCAGCAGCTGCTCCTTTGATCCACCTACATGCATTAAGCTCTTGTGACTTTTCCTCTTACGAACACTCGAACATAGTTGATAAGCTGGTTGACTTAATGGTTCACGCTGGGTGAGTCAATTATTTTGCCTTAAACTAACATAAATGACAGCACATTCCATTATCATTAGCAGCGTCGCTTGGCTTAGAGTATGCACCTGGTGGAATGCTTCGATTCTACCTCGTTTTATGAGAAATAGCTATGCATGGCTGACATGCCCGGTATTTTCTAAAATTTTCCTCCACCTCTGCTTGTATATGTGTGTGAACTAACTATGAAAAATAACAGACTCCATCGCAAGACCGGGTCACTTACTTTCCGCGCGTGTGTGTCCTTCCGCGTGTGTCTGTGCATGTGTGTGTGTGTTAGTGTTAGTGTATGTTACTGTGGCTTGTACTGCATTTTAGCAGTTTTCACTTTTTACGTCTTTCGTTGGCTCTATCGATTTTCCCCGTTTAAAACCGTCGCCATTTTTAATGGCTTTCATTACTTGCGTTCATCTTGCCCTGCCTCTCTCTATCTATCCCTTTCATTCCGTCTCTCTCTCTCTCTCTCTCTCTCTCCTTCGCTCTCTTCTGCTTAACAGCTGCGTCAGTTGATTAACTGTCGCGACGTTATCCTTTAGGCCAACTCCTTCACGCCATGTCAACTTCAATTCATCGTGAATTTAATTATGAGTGTTTCGCAAATAATTTTAATTAATTACAAAAATACATATACATGCATATACATATATACATACATATATAGATCAACTATTCATATATAAGGCTACGCCGCAAAAGGTCAACGCTGAATTTAATAGCTGCTATTGTTGTTAGGCGATAAAGCCAACTTTTGCGAGGGTCAACTGAATTGCTTTAGATACAAATATGATGCATATTAAAATTTTAAAAAATTACCAAAAAAAATAAAATAAATAAAGAAGTAACTAAAAGTGTTTCCTTTAGCTAAAGAATAATAGCTTGGCTAAAGTATTGACGATACAAGTAATAATATAATAACAATATTTAACATTATTTGATATGAGTATAATATATATAATTAAAATGCTAATAATAAAATACATAAATAAACAGTATTATCTATTAACAGACTAAACAAAATGTTGATGAAATCGATGCTATCTCGACTTTGCCGACTTTCTTTACTTATTTTTCAGCCCAACCTCGTAGTTATGCTGAGCGCTGTTTATTGGCAAAGCACATTCGATTAATAATTTACAATCTTTCACAATGCATGTAAGCTGAACACGACGCATTATGATCCGTCGCTGGGGCCATTAAAGTTCAGGTAGACCACACAGGAGACACGTGAGCAAACCTTACCAATTTCCTGAATCGGAAATCTAGGAAGCGCAATCCAACTAACCAACTGCCTAACTGAGAGACTGGCTTTGCTGGCTGCCTAGGTGGAGCCGAAGGCATCCATCATTAAATATTTACACTTTCATAAATGTGTGAGTGCATTCAGGTTGTTAAATATTTTATGATGATTCTGACTTTGTAGACACTCAAAGAGACAAAGCGCACGAGCAGAAAGGGCGCCACGGCGTTAGCGACGAGCCAAAAATAAGAACAGTAAAAATATATAATACGAGTATGTTCTACTAGTATATAAGGCAAACAGCCATGCAAGCGTGAAAATCGCAGTTAAAAGCACGCGAAGCACAGGCAATCTGTTTTCTTTTGCCATTACAGGTGTTTTCTCTCATTTATTTTTATACTGTCTCCTTTTACAACTTAAATTCAGAGCTGTGGAACAGCAAAAGTGCCCGAAGGTACACTGTACTTAGGACTCGTAATTGTTGTGCGGTTAACGGACATCGAATAATCCAAATGGACACGGGTCCACAATGCGGTCAAAAAGCTGTCCCTTTTTTTGCTTTGCAAATTAATGCCGCGAGTTTATTGAACCAGAACATTTAATGGAAGGCCGGACTGACACTGAGCGGGGTCATAGCTCAAACACTTTCAAATTATGAATTTTTATATATTTATATATTATATATATTTATATATTATATATATTTATCAATGATAATAAATGAAATATTAAAACGCATATTCAAATGCTTTTAATTGACAGTTAAATGGAAATGTTCATAATTTTAATTCATTCAATTTGTATTATCTTTAATTTCAATTTCAATTTGTGCATTTTACACCTCAGCTCATTATGCATACACACATTGTGATGGGCTTAAAGATAATTGATAGTGAAACAAATTTAAATGCAATTAATAAAAAAAAATCAATTTATGTAAAGTGCACAACATTAAACTGAGTTAATTACTCAACTGCTTTCCATTAATATATTCTGATTTAATCAAGTAAAACAAGTGCGCATAAATCATTTCCATTATATTTGTATTTGCCCAATGGTTGAGTCCACGCCATTGCATGCAAGCAGAATAAATGAATTTCTATGGAATTAAGTAAGGGCAGCTCAATAAATATGTGTTCGGGTTAGGCTCCGCTATGTGAGCTCCATAAAATGTTTAACCCTATAATGCTCAGTCTATAAAGTAATTCGAAGAAAATAAATTTGATTATGTAAGCATTATTTTCATAGGGAATAATATTGTTTGCTGGGTTTTTTTCCGGGCAGAAATTGTTAACTGAATAGTTCTTTATATTTTATATAGAATGTGATACTTAAAGAATGGCATTCATAGCTATAGAGATAAATGCATTACTAATTATATTTAACTGAGCGCATATTAATTATTGACCATTTGGCCTATTAAATGTTGCACTCATTATATGCATTATATGCAGTTTTCATTTGGCTGATCGGACAGTTAGCACCCTCGACTGGCCGGGCGTAAAGTAATTTTTCATTTTTAATGTGTGCATTGCAATTAATTATAGCCGCGCAATTATAGTCGCGGCCTATACCTAAAATGTATACACAGAACATTTTCGACAAATTTCGAAAGCCATAAAAGCCGGCAGAAAATAACGAATACAAATGTAAACGAAATACGCGCAATAATTTATAACTGGCACACAAGCACACATACTCGTGTTTATGAAGTTGTGTATTGTATTGTCACATGTGTTAATTCAGATATACACGCCACAAAATACAACACACACAGGCAGGGCGCGCGACGCCCACAATGCGTCAAATGTGGCGTATACGTAATATACAATTAAACACACATTGTGGCAGGACCCTGGCCAACTCAAATATCAACACACACACACACGAACAGATAGAGAGAGAGAGAGAGAGAGAGAGAGAGATAGGGAGAATGGTGGCTAGAACTGTTCTGTATGCTGTTGCTTTTGTCCTTTTTCGTGTTATCCTTTCATTGGCTTGTAATATACGAGAGAAGACACAGGGGATACTTGGACGAGACTTGAGCGCGCTCGTGCGTTCGCCTAATTGAATGTAAGCAAACCAATATAAAACTGCGCTAAAAGGCAACATTAAGCAGCGGGACCAACACGTCTCATTGGCAAATTACCGCAGAGTATTGCCTACGCTGAGCCAGGCTTTATCCTTCAGCCGACGGTACATTTGCTGCTCCGACAGCGAAAACGTTCGCCAAGACGCTGCCATTGCGAAATTGCGCAATAAAACTGCATTGTCTTTATTTTTAGTTTCAGTTCCATGCCTTCGCATATAATGTTAATGTTTGGCTTAGCACACACAAACACACACACACACACACACACACATGCACGTGCGCGCAAAATGTCTTTGTATGCGTGTTGTCTAGAGAAAGTTAAATGAAAATTTCATGGCTACTCACAGACCCATCTTCGCCCCCATGGACGACAGTCAGTGCTAATCAAATCTGAATCTGAGAATTGCTCCATCTTGTCGAACTTCGCAAATCTTTACGTGCATATATTACCGTCGCCAAGTATGGTGTAAATATCTTTCAGAAATTGCGTTTCACTTCTGTATTATGTCTAATAAAGTGAAGTAATTTATAATTAATATTTTCAAAAAGATTTTTGAGGCTTACTCGAGTAAAATATATTAAATATATAAGAGTAAAAATTTTAATTTTAATTTTAAAATATGTTTCGATTATAGAGCATGTGGAAAATAATTTATGTAATTTAATATTTATTTTTAAAAAAATATATACATAACTGAATTTTAAATAATATGACAAAAAACTTGTAAAAAAAAACCTCTTTTCTACTTAAAAATCGTTAATTTATTTAACTTTTTTTTATTTTCAATTTAAATTATTAATTTGTTAAAAATATTCATTCACACTCAATTTAATTTCAAACATAAGTTTAACACAAAACTTTGATAAGCAATTACAATACTAATAAGCATTAAAAAAAAAAAAAAAGGAAATAAAAAACTTTTAATAAATTCCTTTAAAAAATTTCATAATAATTATAATGCCCGCATTAAGCAATTCAGTGAATATGCTAACTTTATTTAATGGACTTTAACCACATCAGCCGACAAAACTTTTGTAAATTACCAAAAGAGCAAAAGAGTAAAAAACTTTACAACCGCAAATTATGATCAAAACTTTTGCCACACATTTCAAACAAGAGCAAATTAACGCACAAGTCGACTTTAAGGAACTTAATTATAATTGAAATTGAAACTCACTCTGTTAACAATTGGCATCAAATGCGAAAACGTCAAATTTTGAATTGCAATTAAAATTTCACTCGTGCAATGCGCGACAGTTTATTAATTTGCAATAGCTTGCCAAATGTTGTGTTAATTATGCATTTAAAAAGCCACTTGAATTTTTATACAATTCTTTATTAATATTTGTTTGAATGTGTTTTCCTTTATCATTATTTATTCAGATATGGCTTGGAGTGTTTCGATCGCTGATGTTGATAATATGCAAATGGCACAACAAGTCGGCAACGACTGATTTCAAACTTTCTGAATTCAAATTCACTGCGACGAGTGCAACGAAACACGAAGCGAACAGAAACGAACGGCGAACGAGTATGAGAACACAGTCACGGATACAGACACGGACATGGACACTGTGAAGCAGCGCCTCGTCCTCAAACTGATGCCTGCCGCTGCATCTGCGACTGCTGCGTGCTGCGTTCGTTGCGAAACTGTTTTTTGTTCCATAGCTTTCATATGTTCTTTTTTGTCTTCGCAGCAGTTTGTGGCTCGCTGTTGACTTCCTGCGGACAAGTTCGAGTTGTAACTCGGTTCGGCTGCGACTTGGGGTGGTAAACACAACATGCGTGTGGTACACATGACAACTGTTCCTGCCTGCCGCTTGGGGCACGGCAAAGATGACGTAAGTGTGCTGCCAAATACCACTTGTTGGCATGTTGTTGCTGTTGTAACTAGTAGCTGTATGTAGCTGCTGTAAAAGTGTTGCAAATTTTTCATTCTGCCAAGTTGGCCCAATAAAAATGTAAAGTTGGCCAAATACATAACAATTTGGCATAACTTTTTTGCAGCTTAGTGACTTGAGAACTTGATACGGCAAAGTTATTTTGACAAGTGCAAAAATGTTCTACAAGATATCCGCTAGTTTCGCATTCAAATCCAAGAAGCATAAAATGAAATCAATATTATATCACAGTTATTTAAACTGTAATTAAAATTATTATATAATTTGTATTATTATAATATTATTATATAATTCATTTTTTTATTACTTATTATTTAGTTACTAATGACATTTAAATTAAATGAATTTAAAATTTGTTAATTTTGAAAATATAATTTCTTATATAAGTAATAAAAGATAATCGAAAAAATGTATATATATTAAATATTTAATATATATTTTTTATTGTTGAATATAATAACTCTAGCATTCGATTTCGTGTCTCTAAATGAACAACATTTTATGCCATATAAAATCTATATTTCCAGTAAATAATTCCTTTATATACTCGAATATCATCTAAAGCTGTTGGTAGTTCATAAGTTAATAGAATATAAGCCATCGTCAGCCAAAACGCGATATATCTTCTGCACGTGGCGTCGCCCAAATACCAAAGAGCCAACCAAATCGAACCTAAACGAACACAATACAACACGCAGCCAACTGAATCCTTTTACAACCAACTCAGTCAAGCTCGAGCACGAACCTGTTCGAAGTCGGAAATGCGTTTTGTGGCGGGCGGCAACATACATAAGCCGGCATTGTGTGCGAGCAGTGTGGCCAGCTGTAAGTGAAGTAGAGCCACAGTTAGATAACCAATCAGAATTCGCTTTAATTATACTGCTTACCCCTTATTAAGCTGAAATGGCTAAAGATGCATTCATATAACATTCCAATTAGCAAGTAATTCCTAAGAAATTGTATACTATTTCGTTCGTTAATTAAACTGAATTGTGCAGTCGAATAAAGTTCTTTTAGATGAAATTAGCAGCATCTTTAGCAATTAGTGGAATTTGAGTTCAAACTGCACTGCGAAAGACACAAGGAGTTGGGTCAAACACCTCTCTGCTGTGCCATATCAAGTTACGCAGCAGCCCATCAAGTTATTAACCTCAAAGAGACATGCAAAAGTGAGAGAGTGAGAGAGAAAGGGAGAGAGAGCAGGTAAGATGCTGTATGCAGAAAAGCTATATCAAAAAGAATATTTTTGCCTAACTTAATTTTATCAACTCAACAAATTGAATATGAAACTCAGGAAACTCCAGTACTCGAATCTCGCACAGCGATAGCTCAGAGTAACTCAAGATCAAAGGATGATTATTTCACTGATCAATGGACAGAGCGGCCGGACGAACCGAAAAATATTATCTCTGCTTCCGATCTGTCTGACAATTTATTTTTATATCATTTTTTTTTTCAGCTTCCTGACAAACGGCAGGAAGAGTCAATTACGAGCTGGGTATCTGCATCTCCTGCCAGGCCAGAGACCGAAAGCAACAGATGGGCACAGACGAGATCATTAACCATCTCAAGTTACGCCAGACAGCTCAGCACCTCTTAACTTCTTCTTCTGACCAGCAAGCATTTTTTTCTTAATTTTTATTCTCATCCCAGAGAGAAATAAATTATATGATGCCTTTGGGTAGCAAAGGGTAAATGCTTTGATGCAGGTGCAGAAAATGCATCAAATAGCTGTCAATCAAATCTAGACCAAAAAAAAAAATATATGTTGTTTTCTGCACGTATATATATATAAATATATATGAATATGACTCTGCAAAAAAAATCACACAAAATGTAAAGCACCATAGAATTCGTTTTAATTTGTATGACTGTAGAAGGAAGTTGTTGCCAATTGAAACAAAGGAAATTTGTGTTAACAATGCTCGCAGCTTGTACAAATTTAGATGCGATTTGTATGCTAGACGCTAAATGAATTTATAATACATTTTAACACTAGACAGACCGATGTATATATATATATGCTTATCTAATGAATTTGGATTTATATTTATATATATACTATATATATAGTAATATTTTCATACTTATGTATATATGTCAGTATATGTTTTAAAAGTATTTACGTATATACATTTCGACATCCATGTTAGTGTAAAAAGTAATTAAATATACGTACTTCACCTATACCCATCTCTCTCTCTCTCTCTCTCTCTCTCTCTCTCTCTCTCTCTCTCTCTCTCTCTCTGCCTGTATCTATTCTTCTCTCTCATACATTAATATTTCTATATGTATCCATATACTTAATAATTTGAATCGTGAATTTCTGATAAACATTTCATATTCAATTTCAGGATCAATTCCAACCCAAACGGCTTTCTGGTGTTATATAAACTATCTCTTGGCAAAATGGGCAAATAGGCTATGGGCCAACTACGTCAGAGGCAGACGGCGCACGCGCTGCTCACCTCATTTGCGATGCGACGCAGGCGTGACGACGACAATCCGCAGAATTTATGCGATGTATGTGACTAAATCGGCTGGGAGCTCAGTTGGGCAGAGGAGAATTGGGCGTGCGAACCGCGCTTCGCTTACCTGTTAAGCATGGCAATTGTGGAGCATCGATGACGATTATGATGCCACAGAGTGCTAAGCGCTGCGTGCCTGGGCTGACAATGGGCCAGTGAGTGGGTGCCAATTAGTTAGATGTGGGTGCCTACGTGCGACTCTGGTCATTGGCCATGCCGGAAGACCAACTAAGACCCAAAGGGGCACAGCCCTGCGGAGCCAATGTGTCAGGAAGTGTTTGCCCTTTATTCTTTCCGTTGTTTTCCGTTGTTTTCCGTTGTTGACGATTTCATGGGTTCAGCGCTCAGTATTTGCACTTGAAACCCAAATTGCGCAATTCCCAAAATAACTGCGCACCCAACTGAAATGCGCGCCGGCTCAATATGCGCTGGGTTATTTTTTATTATATTTTTGGGTGGTGGCTACTGCGAAAGTACCGCTAAGCGCGGCCCACCAAAGTGCGCAAGTGGGTTGCAAAACCCGCCCGTGACGTCACCTGAGATGCGTCGCTTTATTTTTGATTACGGGTTTTTGTGCCAGAAATATGCATCTGTTTGAATATTCAAGCGACAGCTTAATATGATGAACACTCCAGGTGTTGCTGACGACTTTTAACCAAATTATAGCATTTATAAAAATAAATATCCGTTACATTTTATTATTGAGTTGAAGATCTAAATTTAATATGCCGAATATTGACTGCATAATATTTATTTTTACTAATCTCAGAAGAAGTCTTCCAAGTACCTTAACTCTCCCAACAACACATATACATATGTTTTGAGTTTCTAACAGTTTTTCTTGATTTACCTCGTCCAACAGATGTGGGGATAGTCATATGATTAATATATTATTAGACGGGGTTTGCCCACAATCTATTTAATCTAATATCAGTAGTACTCAGACCATTAACAAAATTAAATTGCTTCAATAGCGACTAAATGCATTGCATTAATACAAACAAACTGGTGGAAGGAAATTGTGGCAAACCGATAAACTCAATTCAGTTCGTGAAGGTGTAGAAATAACAATTTTAAGCAAACATAATTGAAAAGCGAGAAAATTTTACTGTAACAAAAAGTTTCACTTAGTGGATTAAATTGTGTCAAATTGATTGGGAATTGGAAATTTGCTGAAATGAAACTTTAATTTCAGTCAATCATTTACATCTTATTCTACAAGATGGATCCTCACTGGCTAATGCTCTTGCTTAGCTGGCTGCCAATAGTTTATACAAAAATTTATTTGACCAATATCACAAAACATATGAATTTTAAGGAGCGTCTGTGGGGTGGACCAGACCCCAATTCGAAGCACAATCTAGGTGGATTTTTGGTGAAAGTTCGAAATGGCGGTGAAACAATAATTTCGTGTGGTGGCGCATATATTAGGCCATTAATTGTGCTGTCGTCCGCTAGTTGCGTAACACCTTTTCGCTACCAATCGGCGGGCTCTGACGTTTTGACAACTGCCATGTTGCCAAAGGAGGATTTTTATTTTGCTTTAGTGGAAACGATGATCATTCCAGAAGAATTTGAGTTCAACAATGCGAACTATGACATCGCTATAATCAAAATAAACAAACCTCTATCCGGCCAATTGACTGAGTTCGTACAAATAAGTAACAAAGTGCCACCTGAAGGCGCTTTTCTTCTCACATATGGCTGGGGCTTTGACAAACTACAAATGGAGGTTATTTCAGAGAACCCAGTAGCTACACATTTGCAGCATATATCCAGAGAAGTCTGCCTTAGTATGCTCGATAAAAATAAGAATTTGTTGGGAGAAACATCAGCTTGTGCATACCAGCCAGAAAACAAAAACAACTGCGTTTACGATTCCGGTAGTCCAATAACTTATAACAATGTGCTCATTGGAGTCATATCCGCTGGTTTTAGCTGTCTGAATACATCGGATCCCGCGGTATATACAGACCTGATTCAATTGAAAGAATTCATTATGGCATCCTTAGAAAATCCGTATTTGTACAAGAAAATACTTAAAAAAAAGGAAATGATCAAACCACTTATTTCTCAAACAAATGACACGAAAAAATTACGTAGGATAATTAAAAGGAGAAATAAAACTATTATAAAAAAAGGACAAAAAAAAGGAAAGGAATGAATGGAATTGTCTTGCAAACATGAATAATATATGAAATTTAAATAAATGAAGGAATATTTTAAATGTATGGATAAAAAAATTATTTATGAAAGTTATACTTTTAAAAAATGTGTTTGCATTTGGCTCAGGCTTGGTAATATATACAAACAATAAATGTTAATTAGAGATAAAACAAAAAATATTTTTAAAATATCGTTTACATGTGAATGGCCGCGCGACCTAATATATCGGCGGACCACCATATTCTAACGGCACAGCTGTTGACAGCTTATCGATAAGTTTCGCGAATCATCGTGTATCGCCGTTCTACGTTTTCTAAATCTATTCGTTAATTAGTTATAAATTAAGCGTAGATAGTGTATTTTGTAATCGTTTTAAAGCTTGCTAAAGTTACAGATATTACATACTAAGTGAATGTTAATGTTTTTGTCTCTGTTATGTTAATTAACATTACTGTTCGGCAAACACACAATCTGTGCCTCACAGGCGGCAGCACCCACATAACGTTGCGGCCACGGGATTGACAAAAACAGTTTATAGGCAAACCCTCGACTGTCCCGCATACACCCGCAGGTATACAGGACAATGGCACAATTGAAAAAACTGCACATGGCCGACAGATTTGAAGATCTGGAGAAGTGGACAGTTATTCCAGACGTGCGTAACAAGAGCATGAAAATGTAAGTGGACACCAAATACCACGCCCCGCACCGCTGTCGCCTTTTTTGCAACTGTAGAAACACGAATTTGAGCATACCACATTTATTTTCTGCTGATGTCAACGAGAAAACAAACTGAATAAATTTCATCCCATTGCAGTTTACTAAACACTGCGCGTAAGCTTTACCTAACAGCTGAGGATTATTTACGCGAAGGGGACCAAGAGCTGGCCTATATCACCTACATGAAATATTTCAATATGCTGTCGATCATACGCGACAAATCCGATTACAATCAACACAAACAGACGGTGCGGCAAGTGCTAGGCGACACGGAGGCCAATCGCCGCATCATGGACACCCTGGAGCTCATTAGCAAATCGCTGAGCACACGCTATGAGCAGCTGCAGCCTCCAAAGAATATGAATGGTAGTGACTCGATTAGCTTGCCGTTTCCGATGCCGCCAGGGGACCCAATTGGCGAGACAAGCACGTTGACTAAAAAATCTCCTACATATTCGCAATTGGGTCTAATTAGCTGTGAAGAACTCTTCCAACGCATGCAGCAGAAATCTGTGCTGGTCATGGATTGTCGCAGCAGCTCCGATTACGAAAACTCCCATTTGACATACTATTGTGCATTTAATGTGCCCGAAGAACTGATAGTGCCCGGGTAATTGCTTCGTTTGCTTCAAGATTGCATAACACGGTTTAAATATCAAAACTAATTTTTCTTCTTATCTATAGCATGTCGGCGGGTAAGCTGCAGGCGCGTTTAAGCAGCAGCGCCAAAGCTGCATGGGCATCGCGATCTGTCAAGGAGTCGGTTGTCCTCATGGACTGGAACACCAAAGACGCTCAGCCTGCAGGCAATACTGCTATATTCACGCTGTTGGACATACTGAAAAATGTATGTTAACTGCCACAACAAAGGCAACTATGCTATGTCAAATGAGTGTTTGTAGGAAAATACCATATAGGAAGATTAATTATTGAAAACAGAATTATTTTGAGAGTAAATTTAAATTAATTTTTTTTAGACATTGCCTAAGGCACTAAAAGTTGTGCGTTAATTGTTGTACACTATATTATATAATAGTATATAGGAATAATTCGTTGCAATATCTTGAAGGTTGTCAACCAATCTGTTAAAGATAGGATTATTTCCGATCATAACTTCTTTTAAACAATTTTAAGAAATGAAGAAAATGAAATTTAGTTAGATAAATTTATGAAATTCTTATTATTTCTCACTCTATTTTGCAGTGGGATCCAGATGTTACTTATCGCTCGCCCATACAAATTTTGGAAGGCGGCTACGAGTTCTTCATCATGATGTATCCGACGCACTGCACCAATCCGAGCGTCCAAGCGCCGCAGCAAAACAACAATGACATTGAAACAATTGATGACATCGAATACCCATCCATAAATGACATAACAATGAAAGAAGATATTATGAATTCGCCCAATACCAAGCATAAGCAAAGACCCAGTATAAATCGGGCCAGTAAACCGGCTGCTGTGCGCGCATACGAGCAGAGTTCTCCAAATCAGCAGCATCAACTACAGACTCTAGAGCTACATGAGAATCCGATCAATGAAATAATACGTGATCAGACAGCGTTGCTGCAGCGAGCACATCATAACGATATGCTACTCGATACAGCGGCCAAAAAGTGGCAGAGCATATTCGAGCTGAAGCAACTCCATGCCGAGGGTGCAGTGTTAAGCAATCCAGAGCAGGAGGTCCTCTACAACATTTTGCAGCTGGAAAGCAAAGCCGAGGACTATGTGAGTGTATATTATGTTTTATATTATTCCGCAGTTACTAATTGTTCTAAACCATGTGCAGAGAATGGAAAATAATCGACTACGCGATGAACTGAATCGGTACAAGGAACAAAGTACGCTGCAGCATTTGCCGACTGATGATGAGGCAACCCAACGCATTGAATCGAAGATACAGGAGCGCCAGCAAGTGGACGAACAGCACGAACGAGATCGTCTCGAGCGCGAGCATCAGCTGTCCATTGCACGCGCAGCAAAGAAACATTATAAGCCACCGGCAGAGCTCAATATAATCCGACCACTCACACCCACAGACGACGCATTGAACAGTGGAGCGAACGAGCAGCAGCAAACGATTGAATACGAAGACTCAACAATTCGACCCACCTACGATCGGTCGACGAAACCGCAGAGCCGTAACGCGGAGACGACTACGCCACGAGTCCGTGATTTCTCACCTGTAATAGGGCACAATGTGGTGAGTGGTTGCACCGATGGCTATAAATAGCCTCTTGACCAATCAATAGCCGTCACGTTGCAAGCTGTTCGAAGCCAACGTAGCAGTAGTTGGCATTCAATTGGTTCAGTGTTTGCAACAAAGCGCACAAATGATTTGTGTAGCGGGTGTTAAAATTCAGCTGCCGCCCACTTACAACATTTACAGCTCCATATTTCCGCTGAGACGCGTAAATCAAGCAGCATTACGCCTAGTGCGAGGACTTCTAATATAATATTTTGTTTTATATGTATAGGGTCGCGGCTTAACGGGCCTCAAGAATCTGGGCAACACCTGCTATATGAACAGCATTCTACAGTGTCTGAGCAATACGCCACAGCTAATGGAGTTCTGTGTATCGGACAAATACAAGAACTATATATGTCGACGTAACAAAACAAATGGACAGGTCATCGAGGAGGTGGCCGCGCTCATCAAAGAGCTGTGGAACGGACAATATAAATGTGTGGCCAGTCGAGATTTGCGAGTAAGAATGAAAGTGAAAATTAGCTGAATTTATTATATTAATCACTTTTTTGCAGTACGTTGTGGGACAGTACCAGAAGATCTTTCGCGGCGTTGACCAACAGGACTCCCATGAATTTTTGACCATACTCATGGACTGGCTGCATTCCGATTTGCAAACGCTGCGTGTTCCGCGACAACGAGACGTTATCAGTGCCTCAGAGAAAGCGTGGTTGGAGTTTACCAAATCGCAGGAGAGTCTAATACTGCATTTATTTTATGGTCAGATCAAGAGCACCGTCAAGTGTGTGACCTGCACCAAGGAGTCGGCCACATACGAGTGTTTTTCGAATCTCAGCCTGGAGCTGCCGGCAAATGCGAATTTGTGCTATCTGAATCAATGCATGGACATGTACTTCAGTGGCGAAAAAATTCACGGCTGGAACTGTCCCAACTGTAAGACGAAACGGGATGCCATCAAGAAACTGGACATTTCCAAGTTGCCGCCGGTACTGGTTGTGCATTTGAAGCGGTAAGCAAAACTCTATAAAAACTACATAACTTTCATGAGCTTAATACATTTGTTTCTCTTACAGTTTCTACGCGGACCCCAGCAACCCTGGCGCCTATATTAAGAAACAAAACTATTTACAATTTCCGCTAGATAATCTGGAAATGAAACCGTATATAGCACGTGCCGAATCGCGTGCTGTAACGCCCAAAACATACCAATTGTATGCCGTGTCCAATCATTACGGCACCATGGAGGGTGGACATTATACTGCATTCTGCAAGAGCGCCCACTATGGACGCTGGTATAAGTTCGATGATCAAGTTGTTTCGCCGCTGGACACGTCGAATGTCGTCTCGAGCGCAGCCTATATATTATTTTATACGTGGCTGCCTCCTATGCAACTCTCAATATCATAGTCTACAAATGAAATGTTATTTTGGTTCCCCTCAAATTTATATTTATATATTTTCTGCCCATTATTTCTTAGCTCTTAAGCTCTAGTCGCTTCACCATTTTACTGCAAACTATTGCTTATTTTAATTAATTCTTATTTGTTGTTGTTTATTTTTGGACTAGTATTTATAAGTTTAAAAAACATACATTACCATTACCAGCTAATATTTGGGTATATATGTGCATATATTTTTATTTTAAATCATAAAAAAACTACTCACAATGTTGAAGTATTTTTATGGATTTATATAACATTTTAAGTGCATCGCAAACAAAAGAGCAACGTTATATAGTTTAGTATATTTTACACGCATATTTTTAAACCAAATAAACGAAATTCAATTTCTACTAATGCATTTTGCAATTTGAACTAAACCCAACATATTTATGGTGGACTATTCATAAAAGTATTAATGTTGTTAATTTGTATACATTCAAAAATACCCGCTAACTTAACGATAAACCGTTTTGGTTTGCAAAAAACACGCATTTACGGCAGCCCTTGTTTTATTTATCGATAACACGTTGACATTTGTTGCTATGTTTAACCATCTCTAAACTCCACGTATTAGAAATATTTATACCAACTCAGAAACTTACGATTGAAAACACAATGCCAAGTGTATCATAAATATATTTAAGTACAAAGTGAAATATAGTAAAGTTTTATCAAGTCGTGTAGCTGCAATGAATGTACCAGAACACAGTCGTTTTGCCATTTACGCCCTAGGCATATTTTTCACGTACTTTCTGTACGGGATTGTTCAAGAGAAGTTAACGCGAGGCCGGTACGGCGACGAGGTGCAACCAGATGGCAAGACGGGCGAGCGGTTCACATACACACTAGCCCTCGTCTGGGTGCAGTGTGCCTGCAATTATCTATTTGCCAAGGGTAATTTGGTTACGTTGCGGCAAATGTCCAGAGAAGAATTATATATTTTCTTACTTCAGGCATGCTCGCTGTAAAGCCTCAGAAGGAAGACACCACACACACGGGATATTATGCGGCCAGTTCGCTTACTTATCTGCTGGCTATGGTCTCCACGAACATGGCGCTGCGCTGGGTGCCATATCCCACTGCCGTGGTGGGCAAATCCGCTAAACCGATTCCAGTTATGATTCTGGGCGTGCTCATTGGGCGTAAATCGTACAGCTGGACACGATATGCCTGTGTGCTGACCATTGTGCTGGGCGTGATACTGTTCATGTACAAGGAGAGCAAAATCGCAAATTTGCCAACAGAAACAACTGGATTGGGTGAACTACTGCTCTTTCTCAGTTTATCCATGGACGGGCTGACGGGAGCAATTCAGGAGAGAATGCGTGCAGCGAGTGCGCCATCGGGACAACAAATGATGTTGTCCATGAATTTCTGGAGCACGCTCATGCTTGGCGTAGCCATGCTCGCAACAGGTGAGTAAAGTGCAAAAAGCTGCTGATGTGCCTGATTATTGATTTTGATAACATTTGATAGGTGAGGGTGTGGAGTTCATACAATTTGCTTTGCGTCACTCCGAGGTCTGTTTGCACTTGTTCCTGATTGCATTGTGCGGCGCTTTAGGCCAGCTATTTATCTTCTTGATGGTTGCCAATTTCGGGCCGCTGGCCTGCTCGGTGGTCACAACCACACGGAAGTTCTTTACCGTCCTTTGCTCCGTGCTGCTATTTGGCAATGTTTTGATCGCCCGTCAATGGTTTGGCGCACTTTTGGTGTTTGCTGCTCTCTTTACGGATATGTTGTATGGCAAGAAGCAGAATTCGGCAACAAACAAGAAACCACCGCCCAGCGATGGCAAGCTGAAAGAGGAACAAAAGAAACTAACTTCATAGAATTTATTATCAGTAATAATAGCTTTATTTTTGTCGTACAATACAAATCGCCTATAGTTATAAATTATCGTGTGCTGAAAAACGTACAAGAGTAAAATTGTGTTGTATTAAGTAGCTGAACGAGCAAGTCATTCCATTCTTTTTAAGTTAAATACATTTTACTTTATACCTAATACAGTTCTTAATTAATTAGAATAAATTATCATTATTATTTGAATTGTTGCGCAGTTTTAGGCGTTGCCACAGCGCCGACTGTGCTATGCAGTGCAATTTGCATCGATTCATCGTTACTTTAATATCGATTAGCCTCCACATGCTATCGAGGCGGCTTCGACCAAATGACGTTCGTTTCTGATGTCCGATTTTTTAAGTGTTTATGTTCGTTAGCTATGTGCGTTTACGGTCAACGCTCGCGGCTCGAGTCCAATACATAATAACGGAGTGACTAAATTTAAATTATTGCTCTACTATAATTTACGTTGCTAAGAAGCAAATTAGCGCGAGAGTTTGTAACAAAAAGGATTTCGGAGCAAATTTTACTCAGAAAACAAAATAATTGCAAATGAATACAAGTGTTATATATTCAAGAAAATATGTGTGTCAAGTGTCCTAATAAAGTGCATAAAAGTGTTTGAAATTTAAAATCTAAAAACAAAAATTTCACAAATTGTGTGTGAATCAAATACATATATATTTTTCTATTAGGTGAGTCGTTGCTATTGTTGTTGCAGCCAGCTGTTTTCTTGTATGTATGTGCGACAAGGGTCGCCGCGATACTGTCTATATGAATGTGTCCATGAATATGCATGTGTGTGAACCTAATTTTAGCAACAAAGTGAATCGAAAGTGATTGGCAGCAGACGATAGGCAGCGCATCATTATTTAAATATATAAATCTTGTTAGTGACAAGTTTTTAGTATTTAGCTAGGATCTACGCGTAAAGCACATGCTGCCAACACGTATTTGACAAACACCCTCACAACATTGCCACAGAGCCACCCACTAACACATTCACACTCACATATACATATGTAGAGTCACACGTGAGTGACATTTGCGCGCTCGCTCTCACTCTCTTGCAGTGCCAAAATGGTGGTTGTTACCGTTAACGTTTGCCGGCTGCTGTCGTTGCTACTTCTGTTGTTGTTGTTGGCTCTGCGTGACGTAAACTTTTTCTAGCCATTTCTCGCAAATCGCCGAAATTTCTTTCTGCCCCGCATTGCATTATGTAAAAATATTTAATTTGAATGACCATCAACTATCTAGAATACACATATAATATACAAATATATATATAAATGTGATTATAATACTGATTTATGCTCAGACGTCGCGTTCACACAGCTAACAGATAGCAAAAATAAAAAATAAGCCATCACAGCGTTTTGTTGCGGACCTTCTTATCGCGCGTCAATAAAATATATATAATATATATATACAAATATAGTACGTATAAAGAATCCAAAGCAAAACAAAGTCTCCCGCTCTGCAGACCCTCACACAAACCCGCATATATGTATATAAACGATTGTTTGAGTATTTGTATTAAATGGTTTTTCACGCTGATAATTATGAACAAATAAATTAACAGAAACTGCAAAAATGTGAAAAAGCTGCTCAAACAAAAACAAAATAAAATAACAATAATTAGCATTGGCAATCATTCGATTTGCTTTGACTGTCTGTCCAGACGAATCTTAATATTGAGTTAGTTGATCTTTGTAAACGACTCTCAAATTAACAATCTTTAAAACATATGTTTATTATTAGTATTTCCCTAATAAGTGTGTCAACCTCAAAATTTCTTGAAGAAAGTCATTTTATATATCAATAGAGATGCCTAAAGAGTTTAAATATCTTTTATGTCTCGATTTTTCTAAATTTCCTTGATAGATATTTAACTGCGACGCATTCAACAAGTTGACTCTGCGTGCATCCTTGGCTAGCGTCTAAAACGAGATGCTATAAAAGGCATTCCCACGAAAAAGAGAGGCATTACACCTGTGCACGTGCTCAATTTAGTGTCATGTGAGGCATTTCGCATTTCCACAGAGAATTGCGAGAGAAAACTAAATTTCGTGCGGAATTCCAACTATTTATAAACCCAATTCTATATCATAAATATTTGTTTGTTTTTATTTTTTTTCTTCGTGTATGCCTTAATGTCTGGCTGTTTGCTTAGTTCTATGCATTTCTCTTTCACTATATTTTGTTTGAACTGCGGCAACTGCCACTTGCATCATCAGTATCCCTCTCACATTTTGCCTCACTTCAACTCACCCGCCCACACCAATGATGTCATCATCGGCCGGGTCACATGTTTGGACGCAAGCCCAAATACTAAACTAAATAAATGGTCTCTGTGGTCACAAAGATGCTCGTTGGTTAATGAACATTTGCTAAAAATATTATTCAGCATTTACATTTTTTGAGTTTTTGATGGATTGTCGCTGTGCGAATGAAGCTCTTATAGGCGGCGTTCATACAACTTTTCCTGTGAATTTGATTTTTGATTCTAAATTTATGAATTCCACGAATGAATGAGCAAAACATTTTAATATTTAAAATGTATGCTTATAAATGCATATTTTTAAATGAACAAAAAAAAATACATTTAATATACTTGCACTTATTTAAATATCAAATTTAAAAAATAAATCTAAGGAATGATATTTGAAATAATAACGGAAATTTGAATTTTCAACAATTTTTATTCATATTTATTCATCTATATTTTCATATTAAATTCACACATTTCATTATTGTGTCTCATCTATTCTTGTCACATAATCAAATTAAGCTCACGTGTTTGAATTTAGTTTTTGTAACGAATATTGCGTATACGCCAATTGGAACAGCTGTTCTTTGCTTGGGATGTTTTGCTTATTTGCGGTTGCTTTCAGCCAAAATAACCCAACGACAACTGAGAGAGTCTTTCCGCAAGCAAAACGTCAACACTGCAGATATCCCAACGCTCTTAACCGAACAGCAACAACAATGTGGAATGCCTTCATTTCGCTCTGCTTGCTGCAAGAGCAAGAAACGCTCTCTTTGCTTTTGCTGCAACTGCAGTTATATTTGACGCTTTGCTTTTGTTGCCTGCGCTTTTATGAATTAAATTTGCAGCTGCTCTCTTGCTCTCTTCTCATGTTCGTACCTTTCACTCATGCTCTCCTGCTTTGGCTGTCTGTCATTGCATTTGCATTGTGTTTTTGCTATTTTTCATTTTCGTTTTCACAAGTAAATGAACCCCAACTATGGCACGCGTTTGTCAACACACACACATACACAAACACACACACACACTCACTCATATTCTAGTTGCACTAGCACACACACGCTCTCACTCTCTCTCGCTCTCTCTATTTATATATATATATATATATATATATATTTCAGTCTTCCGCTCTTACTCTCTGTCTGCCAATTAGTGCTCGAAGTTTGCTTGTGACTCGCTTCGTTTCGCTTGGGCTTCGGTTTATTTTGGTGCTGCATTCTTTTTGGCCGCATTTTCGGCTGTTATTGTGCTGTTGTTGTTGTTACTGCCGTTTGTTTTTGGCCATGCCAATTTAAGTGTGTGTTTTTTCTTTCTGCTGGGCTGCTGCTCAGTTGCATAAAACAAAACGCCAAATCAAAAGTGCAATTCGGTTGCAGCCGCCGAAAACATTAACCGTGCTCTACTCCTCCACATTCGATTGAATTCTCTAGTTCAAAAATCAATAAAATATAGTAAAATAATTGTAAAAAAAAAAAAATAATAATAAATAAAAACCATACCATATTATAAATATATACATATACACAATTCTATACGGTCGTGTTTAATTAATTTGTGTTTAGTTGTGCGTGTTATGCAAACGTTTCGAATTGAAATGAAACGAATTCGGATTCGTCTCGAAAGCGAACAACAAATACAACGGCAAACGGAAGAGCAATCAAAAGGCAAAAGCGCGCAATTGTAGCGAAAAGTGTTTAAAGTAAAACAAGACAAATTATAAAAAAAAAAATTAATGATAATAAAATAATTAAATACAAAAAAATAAATATAATAAATGTTGTTTGCTCTTACAAAACTTGCAAAAAGTGATCAAACAATAACAGTAAATATTTAATTAAAAGTATTATAAAATTGTATAAAGTAGTAAATTTAAAACATATATTTATATATTGAAGACACTTGAAAAAAAAGTGTAAAAATTTAAAATTACTTTATTAGGTATTTAAAAATTAAAAAAAAAAATAATTTGTTTAATATTAATTAAAATATATGTGCACATTAATTTTTTAACTATTTTTTACAATACCATAATTGAATATTTCATAATAATATGACCCCACATTTGACATTATTCTGTTAGGGTATCTCTTTCTCTCTCTCTCTCTCTCTCTCTCTTTCTCTCTCTCTCTCTCTCTCTTTCTCTCTCTCTCTGTCTTGCCATCGCTCTTCCTGTCTTTTCTCACTCTATCTCTCACTCACACTTACTCTGTCTGTCTCTATCTCTGTTCTTAGAAATACGCTGAGCAATTGAAACCTTGTGAACATTTTAATTAAGCAAGTTTTATTTTAATTAAGGCAACATATTGTCACTGCGTCACTTCTTGAATTTCGTTTATGAATTGAACACATACATCATATACATACATATATGCATACATTCTTACTGGATCACTTTTAAATTGTGAATCACAACGTAAATTTGAAATGAGTAGTTTTTATATGAATGGCTTGCATAATTAATAGATCAACTGAAAGTTTGATGGAAACTGTCGAAAATGTAAAACAGTACGACTATGCAGCTACACTATGCATATTAATGAACATTATTAGTAGAAAAGCATTCATGATTCAATTCTCATATTATATTTTAAATGCTTTTATTACATTTTTGAGCTCAACGGTATTTGGATACAGATTGTTATATATCTATATATATATATATATATATATATATATATATATATATATACCAAGTTAATTAAATTTATATTATGTTTACAATAAAACTCAGAGAATTTGATTAATTAAATTCAATTCATTTAAATTAACACACTTCGTTTCAATATGTTTAAGTTTAAGTTCAAGGTCAAATTAGCTTAACTTTCACTGATATCAACGAAAAATTTCGAAAAAAACATGATCCGATTATTCGTAACTAACATGAGAATTCCGTTGATGATCATGAAATTTCATGCGGATTACCTAGACTATATTGTACTCTTCTATAATTGCTAAATGTCTAGCTACTAATCGACGCTCGTCTCCAGCTTGAATCCAGTTAAAGTTTATACATTAATATTTATATTAACTTAATATTAATTGAAATCATTTAATTTCATTAAAGATAGGACTTTTCTAATTCGATTCTCTTACAATATATAGGAAGCAGAGAGGTCGATTTTTTTAAGCGTAGCTTCAATAGCAGTCTGGAATTTTTCAATTTACTTTAGAGACTACTCTAATGAGTTATAGATTTTGAATATTTGAAATTGAGAATATTAGAGACGAAACATTTTGATTTCATAATTAATAGAGGCGCATCCCTAACACTTATGACGACATCTGTTATCTTCTTTATATTAAGATGGTAAACAGTGCAACAAAATCGTCTTACTCTATATCAAGTGCATGTTCATATTTGCTTTCATATCACACATACGCCGCATTGTCTGCCGGCAGCACAGCGACAGCGACAGCGACAGTCGACAGTGCATTCTCCATCTCGCTCTAGCGTTCATTTGACTCTGGTCGTTTCTCGCACAGCGGGAGCAGTTGAATGACACAAAGCGTTTTCTTTTGTTCTGCTCACTGCGATTACGAATTTTTGGCACAAGACGGCGACGCTGTCGCTGCTGCACACACTGTGGCGTCTAACACGTGACTAACCAACCCTCCCCCCCTTGCCCCTGGCTGCTGGTCAACTTCAGTTGACCTATCGATTTTAGCAGCCAGTCTATTTGCATCTGACTCACTTATTCACTTACTCAAGCCAGACTAACGTTCGTGCTTTCTCTTTCTTGCTTCCGTCTATTGCAGCAGTTGTATAGCAGTGAGCTTTCTATAGCAACATGCAAAGCGGTGCTGGTGGAGCCGCTGCAGGAGGCGGGGGCTACGAGGAGGTGACCGCCGCTCGTCGGGGACGCTTTCGTGTCACATCGTCGCAGCCGGCGGGGCCACCAGAGACGACTCTAGGCCGCTTTCGTCTTATGCCCACATGTAAGTGCACAATCCCTCTCCCTCTCCCACTCCCTCTCTCTAATTAGCTGAACTAAAAAAAAAACATTGACATTGTTATTGTTTTCTTCTTTTTCTTCTCTGTGTTCTTTGCAGCTAATTATGGCGCCATTTCACCGATTTTGCAGCGCGGCAGGTTCGCCGTCATACCGGAGGAGCCGCATGCGGGCTCTCCGGCAGTGAGCACTCCGCCCCCTGGGGGGCAACCAGAACGGCGCTCGCCCTCGCCAGAGTGGGACTTTGACATTGAGCAGGTGAGCCGAGACGAGTCGAGCATCGGCTCATTTATTATCTTAACATCTGAAATATGCCGTCATGCCCGACCCACTGGGCTTCTAATTGTTAGTATTAGTCTGGGGGTTAGTTTGGTGGTTGCTTGGTCGCCAATGTCGCCAATGCCTTTCTCATTGCAATGCGCCATTTTTATTGATTTCACTGGAGCGAACGAAAGTTTCTCATAGAGTTGTTTCTCTTGCATGCAACGGTAAATGGCGTGTGAAAGAGTGAAAAACACTGCTAGCTATGTAAGCTGGCTAGTGCGTTACATTTTATTTTTTATTGCAGATATAAACAACACGTAAAGTCGACTTTAAACAAAGTATTAATACGGTCATGAAATCAAACAAAACTTGAATTTGGCGCCATTATTGGTATGACGACTGAAAGCTCGCTGTTATGCGTGCTTCTGCACCCCTGGCAGCGTTACGTGCTGCCAGACCGCAAAACGATTTGTTGTTTGGGGTCAGTACACGTTCAAGCACAGTGAAGTCTTGTATAAAGCTGCCAGTCAACGTTCTATAATATGACATAATTTTATGCAACATTTTAAATAAACACATTTTTTTATAATTACCAAACGTATAGAATCATTTTGTAAACACTTTTTAAATTTTGTTTATAGAAATATGATTCTCGTATTTAAGACATACGATCAGCAATTATGACAATTAGTATTTTCCTGTATCTCATGATACGTTATTTTTGCAGTTGCCAGTTTCGGTCACACTCTGCACAATAACAATTTAGTACCAATATATTTTTGTCGTGTTAAGTTGATATTTTTCTGTTTCGTATCTTGTCACAAAACGTTGCGTTTATTTTTTATTGGCGTCACTCTCCACCCCGAGTTTCCAGCTGTGGCGTGCAATTAACAGCAGCAACAAGTTAAATGTTGTACGAGCAAAGAAATTGTGCGTAAATTGAAATTCATTTTGTGATTGGCCACAACGAAGGCGGCAGTCAGGCAACGCGCGCGCGCCAACGCTGTCTATCAGTCCGATGCATGTGTGTGCGTGTGGTTGTGCTTGTGTGTGTTTACCTGTTGCGTCTTTTTGGCACAAAATTAAATAGAAGAAACGCGTAAAAATGTTTGTCTAATGCAAATTCAAGTGAAATGGCTTTTGTGGTTTTTCCATACAAATTTCCTGTGATAAGCCTTTCATTATGATTGCGTTGACATCGACGTCGACATCGCAAAGAAATGTGTTACAAAACAAAAACAACAATAATCATGAACAGAATCACTCGTAGCCGATTTGCTTCAGTGTAATGCGCAAAACGCTTTAAAAATTAAACACAAAACATATATATATGTATATATAAATAACAAGCAAATACAACCGAAACACAAAATCAATAAGCGGCTTCAGCTGCCAAACTGTGTGTGCTGCGGATCAGCTGTTAAACGCACAGAACAACAACAGAAACAAACAAAAAAAAAAAAACAGCAAAAGCAACAACAACAACCAATGGAAATTTCCCATAGCAGCGAGCCTCTGTTGTAATACAATTGCAGCAGTATAAAATTAATTGTGACTCTGTCATGCAGGCAACGGGCTGCCTCAGTCTCTTCCTCTCTCCCTTTCGCTCTCTCTCACACTCTCTGTTACACTCATGCGCTCTGTGGGCAATGAGTTGCCCGCTTTGCTGATCAGTTTCAGATGCGTGCTCCAATTGGAAAGTCCAAAGTGGAATTACGCGTTTCTGCATAAAATTGTTTGTTTTGTCGTTGTTTTTGTTGCTTTTGCATTGCGTATGTGATTTATTTGCTTGTCGCACAAAATGTCTGATAATTACAAAACAACAACAAACACAGCACATTAGCAAATAATTGTGTGTTATAAATTAATCTAATCAACCGACAAAGCCTCAAGTTGTGCCTGTTGCAAAAATCATAAAAAAGAGAAAAACAAAACACCATAATAAGTCAAATTTAATCTTTGTATTATGCCACTTGAAAAAGTTAAGCAACAAATTTTTCGTGTTCTAATTACAGCTCAAATTGTTTACAAATATAAAGCAACCCCTATATTTTTTCAAGTGTATATCTTTGTATATTAAGTGTGTGTGAGAGTGTCTCTCTGTATATGTGTGTGTGATTAATAAGAAAAGTGCCAAACGAGCTACACAATTCAATTAAGTTTTTTATATGAAAAGTAATTGTGATTTCTACAACAAACAACGAAAAGCATCAGAAAAAAACAATTTACAGTTTATGATTAAACAAAGGTTGGTTTTTTTTTTCTTTTCTTCTGGAATTAATTTATTTTTTATAATTAAAATATTGATTTATATTTATGCCATGCTTTCCTTGTGTTGATATGAGAGCGCGTTCTTACTTTAACTTTATTTATGAAAGATTTTAAAACTCATACAAAAGATTGATGAAATTGGAGAATTTTTTGAGACAGAAGAAAACAGTAGTTATTTGCTGCAATTTGTTTAAATTGAAGATTTTATTTGTTATATTTATTAGTATTTAGTTTTCATTTAGGTAATCTTAACCTTTAGGTAATCTTTCTTTATGTATTTGTATAGGTATTACTATAAAAGTTTTTAAAAATTTGAAAAGAAAAAAAAACAAAATTAAACCGGAACACACTGGTTTTTTATTGATATTAAATTATTATTATTATTATTATGATTTTTTTTTTACATTTAGGGCAGCCCTTCAAGGCATTTTATTCGTATCTTAATTTCAATATGTCATTATTTAATTTAAATTTATTACTTATCTATATTTTTTTAGTTCAATACAATTTAAATTTAATACTTATCTATCTTTTGTATTAGATCAATAACAAATAGTAATAACAATAATAGTTAAATATCTGTGGCTAATACAGAATGTTTACAGTAAAAAGGCACGAGTTGTGATTTTATGTGTGAGTGTGTGTGTGTGTGCCAATTACTGTTAAATAGAAAAAACATTATAAATAATTGCATGTGTCTGTGTGCGTGTGTATAGTAAATTTCAGTCACATGATTATTTGAAAACAAACATTTAGTGTCAATTTAATCAGATATGTCGATCATACTTTACCAGAATTCCTCAGTAATATTATTGTTTTTCTAATTTGTTCCGCATTTTGGATTTTGTTTATCTGTCGCCAACAGAATAAATAACAATTTAATTATTTATGTATATTATCTTTTAAAGTTAAAGTTATAACATTCAGAATAATAAAACTAGAATGACTTTCATAGATATCAAACACACACTTTGTTGATCTTTGCATATGAACTCGTATTTTTACCTTAGTACTACAGCAATCACTTAATTATTCACGACCCTACATGGCCCTCTAAATATTCATGTACTGTCTTAATTTGTTAACTGGTTTATTTTCGTCGCTTTGAGTTGAATGAACCTCTTTGAGAGCCTCTTTGCTTGCCTCGTAAATCAATATTTCGGCTGTAAATATTTTGCTAAGCTTGTGAAAAATATTTGTAAACTGCCATCAAGCAACAAAATGTGTGTAACGGCATGAAATATTCTTATTGTTAATTTTATATTTATTTATTTTATTTGTTTGCTCAATTGCGTCACAAGGTGACTCAAAATGGGTCTTCGAGCCGAACAAATACGCTGTGCTCAGAACGACAGACAAAAAGCTGTGATTTATGGCATTGCCAGATCAAAATAAAGAGGGGAAAAGGGAATTTTCCATGGAATTTTAGGTCATATTAGATTTTATACGACATTGCCAGATCAATTCAACTGCCAACAAATATTTGACATTTGTTATCTTACAGCATTGCCTGCATAAAGTATAACAGCGTTGCCACATCAAACTAAATTGTATGAGACTCAAATCTACTCACAACTTGTTTTTTTTATAATTATATCTTTATTAAATGTTAGCACAAACAGGCGAAATACAATTTGGAAATTAAATTTTGAAATACATATGCATATATTTTTATAAATTTATATAAATTAGTTTAACATTCACACTTTAATTGTCAATTGGTTCCACAAAGTACTATTTATCTGCTCCAGACTTCTCATCTTGGCATTCAGAACTTTTAGTTGTGCATAGACACTATCGAACTTACTCTCCATGTGCTGTACCACGGATTTAAATTCCTTGCGCAATTTCTCCAGTTCGCTGGACTCTCTGTACTCCATGCTTGCCGAAGCGGAGGAAGCGGATGATAGAGAATCCGAGATTGACTCCACTTGCAGCTGCTCTCGCTCAGGCAGGCGATACATGCAAGCAATGCCATTAATATAGCTGCCCGGAAAGTTAACATCCACTCTGTCTGGTACATAGGCAATGCCATACTCGCCTATGAGCATATCCATTATCATCTTTAGATTATAGCAATTCCAGTCGTTGGCGTGTATGAAGAAGTGTGTTAGCTGCGACAACTGCTGAAAGCTCTGTGAATTATATCGATTCAATATTGTTAATATTTAATAAGTCTTAAGCATTAATTCTTCTTAATATCGGTGAATATCGATGTATTAAAATATCAATCGGAACGAACCCTTGCGCTTCACAATTGCAAATTTCATTAGTTCATAATACATGTATATAAATTTCCTTTTCAAGCATTATAACTCTTTCTTATTAGTGAATATCGAATACTGATTTATCTTTTATATTCCACCTAACCTTTCTTTCTATGAATCCCAATAAAAATATATTATAATGTAATCTATAAACGATAGATAGATATGCTTACACTTGGATCAATTTCGCTGATCTTATTGACCGAAACATTGAGCTTCCGCAATTGCGGCATGCCACGTAAAATCGCATTTGGCAACTGCTCCAGGCCCGTATTGCTCAGGTCCAATCTTTCCAATTGTGGAGTTTCCCACTCGTTGGGCAGTTCGCGTAAATCGGGATTATTCGCCACATTCAAACGTCGCAGTCGAGGCATGCGCGATAGCGTTGCCAACTGCACCAGTGAATTGTTGCGCAGCAACAGATCCTCCAGTGCCTCTGAGGCCGAAAAATACAGCTCCTGCACGCGATTATCGTTCAAGACGACATTCTTGACCACACCAAAGATATTCACGCGCTGAAGCGAGCAATTGGTGGCCAACAAGTAACCCGAACTAAGGTTAAGCACGAGCACCTCCAGTGGCGCATTGTGCGATACATCCAGCACGAGCATTTGGGGCGCTGAGCTGAACGCGTATTCACCCAGCTGGCGTAAGTGATTCCCCTGCAAAATGACTGTCTGAAGCCGTTGGTTTTTCGCCAGCAGCTGGTTGCTGATAACGCGCAAGCGATTATTGGCGATCGTTAACTGATGGAGCATTGATAGATCGGCGAAGAGACCTTCCGGCAGTTCCTCTAGGTGATTGTCGCTCAAGTCGAGGTGTCGTAACTGTCGCAGACCCTTGAACGCATCCAGATGCAGGCGGCTCAGCTGATTATTATTCAAAAATAAATATTCCAATCCATTGGCATAGTTAAACATATGCTCTTCCAACTCGCTGATGTCATTGTCGGAGAGCAGCAGAATCTTCAACTTATCCGCAGCTATAAAACATTCCCAGCTAACATATTTAATTCGACAATTCCGCATATCCAGTTCGCTCAGCAGCGGCAACTCGTAGAACAAATGCAGCGGGAAGTTGACAAATGTCGAGTTATCTATGATGAGTGTGGACAGAGCTGGTTTGCCTCCAAGCTCATACGTAGCGCCATCTGATGCTATGCTCACCTGTGTGGGCAGCTCGAAGTAGGCCAACTCGTCGGACTCATAAAAATAAAAGTTTTTGCAATGTGCATTTGTCTCCTTGATTTCGCAATGCTCCTGCAGGCTCATAACAGTCACCAAGCGCATCTTGTTAGTGCGTTCCGTTGAGGGTTCAGTCGTGAGCTCTGTTGTATATTGCTCCGTCTCCGTCTCGCTGGCTAATTCCTCAGAGTCCACTTGTTGCTCTTCCTCATCTTCAGTTCTGGCTTGAATTGTGACCACTGCAAGCAACAGCAGCAAGATGAGGAAATGCGCTGCACTTCCAAGTTGGGCTCTCATGGCGTATGCGTGTTTCTAGCAACACGTTTCACTGGCTACTGAAAATGCGATCATCACCAATAACCAACAGCAGCAGCAGCAGCAGCAACAGCAGCTTAACATGCTACCAAATTATTTAGTATAGCTACCGCATGTTCATCAGTTCTATATAATCATTTGTTCTATTCATGGTGTTTTGATTTTGCAAAATAAAACAAAAATAACACAATTAAGTACGCATACATACATATATTATATATATATATATATATATATACATGAACAAATTACTGCTGCAAAATAGAAATTTTATTCGCAGCGTGCAAGTCTCTGTTCGAATACTCTAACGGATAATACAGATACAGATAAACTATAGTAGTCGTTAGTATTATCTATTAAATTCAATTGATTCTTTGTGTTTATAATATATATGTTAATTAACCAATTAAATTATTTAATTATTTAATGCTTGGCTGAACACAATAAGAAACTTAAACTAAAGAAATTATCGTTTTTTGCGTGCTGTCAAGATTTGCTATCGATAACATAATAACATTGCATTTATCGAAAGCAAATTGAGAGAAAAAAAAATAAATTTATCGCAACTTCATTGCCTTCCACTGATTAAATACAATTTCAGTTTATTTATCAGCGGCTTTATCATAGAAAGAAATACGTTAAACAGCTGTTGTTTGTTATTCAATTTAACTGAGCTATGTGAAACTTGAATAGCAGAGAAATCGAGTAGCAAAAAGAGAATTGAGAGGAAAATAGAGATAATAACAAGGAATGTTAATAGGGATAGAGTAGATATTAGATTAGATAGATTAGATCAATAGATAATAAGATATGGAAAATCAATATATGAAAATCAAGAAAAACAATAAAAAAAAGAAAGTAGATTTGATCATATCTCATAATTACGTAGACCTTTGATCCTTGATCTCATTCAGTGATTTCCAAAAAAAAATACTAATAATTTTATTTCAATATTCAACTCATTAATTTAAAAGTAAAATCTCTATGATTCATATTTTTATTTATCTTTTTATATATCTCACACAAAAATATAAATTAAAATTTTACTTAAATTTCATTTGGTCATCATTAGTGCCACAGAGTTTATGGCACATTTCATATTGCCATAATTCATTTAGGGCACTAAAAATGAAAGAGACAGCAACAAAGTATGGAAAAGCTCTATTATTGTGATTACCTTTAGAAGCTATATAATCTATTCTGTTGCTGTTGATGTTGTCATCATTTTGACATATGTATAATAATTTCATTTTTGTTGTTATATTTATTATGTTAACTGTATATATATATATATATATATATATATATATATATATATATATATATATATATATATATATATATATATTATAATTTTGCTCCCGCTAACTGAAGTAGCACATCCGTGCCGGCTTAAGATATCTTTTAGTGGTATAATGAGGCTATTTATATAATTACTATAACATATTTGCACATTTTGTGACTTTTTTTTGTATAATATTCCCTACACAACTCACTTATGCGTTTTCGTAGTTCCTAGGAGTTCCTATAACGCTTAGTCAGACATATTTAAGCTTTTCATATCCAAATTGCATAATCAAGAAAACTATTTCACTCTAGTTCAAGTAGCACTGAAAAGCAACTAATATATTATAGTTTTAATAGTCCTACCTTTCATAACGCGGAGCGCTCGTTCGTAGCTTATCAGAGACTACTCTATATACATACATACATACATACATACATACATATATATTTTTATACAGCTGTGTACTCTAGTGTGTTTACCTTGCGCTTTCTGCTAAAAACAAATCACTTTTGTTAATTTTGTTTTTTTATTTTTAAACTGATAACATATACTTTAGCAGACAGTTAGACGATCACATTCACGGGTACTCGAGCAATCATGGTGAATACAAAAAACTGTAAGAATGAGATAGAGAGAGAGAGAGAGAGAGAGAGAGAGAGAGAGAGAGAGGGTGTGTCTGAGTGGTTGGTAGATAATCCAAGTTGTAGCTCTATTTGTAGATAAACAGATATAATTAGATAATTGTTGTTAGATAAATTAAGATTAGAAATACATGTCTCGCTTATAGTTTAATATTTGCATCAGTTATAAATTGATAAATTAAATGGTTGTTTTAGTAAGAATGAATTTTAAGCATATTGTAAACCTTTTTTCAATAGGGACTGCAAATATGAAAATAATGTTATCATTGGATTTTGATTAGACGCGAAAACCTGTTTTAGGGCTTTATGTTCATTATTCTTCTTTGGCTCTAATCATAATGAAATAAAATTAGATAAAAGTGCTGCGCATGAATGTTTTGCATAATAATTGGGAATTTCCCATTCATGTTATATCTATTAAAAGAAAATAACAGAGAGTTCTGAATATATTACGGTTCTGTTTAGAAATTCATTTTTATCCATACCATTTATGACTTCTTTGAGCTTTTCCTAATTTTGCGTATATTTATGATTTTGTAAATTGTTTTAATAAATGCCACTAATTAAATCAAATACTATGAAAAATGCTTTATTAAAAATAAACTTTAAAATACTACAACTATTATAAATAGCATGCGCACAATTTCATAAGAACTCATTCGAAATACATATTCTGAGGCGAAGGCATTTCACATGTTCAACAAATATGCCACAAGTAATCAAAATAGTTTGAAGGCCTCAGCCCTTAATATTATTTGTGAGCATAATAAAACAAACTAAATGTATAATAAAAATTTCATTTTCATAATACATCTGGGAAGTATTTCATAGAGCATTTCATCAACGACTTGATAAACAAATTTACCCCAAGCAATTTCACGGCTTGTTTTCTGCTGCTAATTTTTGTTTATTTAATTATTCATATATATATATATATTATCCATATGTATGTAGGTATGTATATTTGTAAATATGTATACAGTTTGGCAAGTATTCAAAAAGTTATGAGCGACAGTTGGCCAAAATGTAATCGTCTCTTGCTCTTTTAGCAAGAAAGGCCAAAAAGTCGATTTTTATTAGCATTTTTTTTTTTGTGTGCGGCCTACAGGTGTGAAATATATTCAAATAAATATATATATAAACAAAATAATAAATAAAATCCAATTTACACATATATACATAGATAGAATTATATATGTATTTAGAATTAACATGCCTAATTAATGCTCATATTTTATAATTTTTAGTTAAAATGTAAAAACCAAAAACAAATAAATATGCATTATAATGGCTTTTGTTAAACATGTTCGACCTGCTTTCCAGTCACTCAATTTGCCTTTTACAGTGCTCGATAAAAGATAAACAACGGCTGCAAAATCAAAGTCAACAAAGACTAAACAAATGCAAACTAAAGCACAATTAAATTATATGCAAACAAATTTCAAACCAATTAACTTTTGGCAACAGTTTCCTGGCCAATGCGCTAAGTCGCAGACAAACAGAAATAAATAACGCAATTTGCATTTATTCAATAAATTAAAAATATATGATAGGAGGATAACATATATACATATATGTATATGTTTGTATATATATTTTTGTAAGGTGTTTATTTTAGTCATATTGTAATTAGCGAGCAATCTATTTATTGTCAATTACTGTTTGAAATTCTTGTTGTATACACACACGCGCACACACATACATACAGGCATAAATACTCATACGCACACTTATGTATGTTTATGTATGCATTTGGTTGTTTATATAGATAAGATATAGATATAGCATTTTACCCTCTTGTCTGTCAATTGGAACGGCATGACTTCGTTTAGTGATACAATTCTTTATTTTTGTCGTTTTCTTTTTTTTTTTTTTTTCAATTCAATTTGTCGCCAATTACTTTGCATCGCAGCACAACAATCCAGCATAAACCCCTCGGACTATCAGCCAGCCACAAGCCTTCTCTCCACACACTCGATGGGACTTTGTGCTCGAGTGAAAATTTGTTTGTTGCGTTTAATTTAAATCAAATTTTCCTTAATAGTTTTGCTGTGCAAACAAATGCGTATACAGCTCATATGTATGTACATATATATGTAAATATATTCCTTTGTATATATTATGCTATATATACTATATAGTCAACTGACAAGCAATCAATCAGACAGTCGAGAGTAAATGCTTCTGACGTTTTATGGCGCCTACAAATATGGGCACATTATTTTATAGAGCCCCATCATCAAGTTTACGATCATGTGCGAAAATGTGTGACAAAATCGAAAATGAATTTGGACATTGACGTAATTCTGCAGTAAGCGAAATTAACTGCAGGCAATATCCAAATGGAAGAACTGTCATTAATACAATAATATAAGTAATCGTAAAATAGAATCGATAATAATTGATATCCAAAAAAAATAAAAGTACACTTAATATTCAAATAGCATATTTCTGTTTATCTATTGAAACATATAAAGTAATATTCTTCAATAGATAGCGACATATTTTTAGTTTACTATTAATTAAAAGAAAATAAATGGAAAATTGATTATTTTATGCATAATTGATATCGATAGCCTATACACCATATAAATTGCAATTCCTCAGATACGAATATTAATTCATACAGTAATTCGCTATAATTTCATTCGCTATCAAATGGAAAAGAAAACTGTTCCAGTTGCAATCATAATATTCGCCTTATGTTGAGACAACTCCTTCATAAACCCCCATATCAGTTGGCTTGCTTATCGGCACAGTTGCCATGTCGATCGCTGAACTTGGCCCACATATAACAACATTCCACACACACAATTATATGTGTAATATATTAATAACTAACAGCTGATATGCCAGTTGTCAAAAAGTGAAGCCGCACAACTCAATATAATATTGTGTATGCATGTTTCTGGAATTGTGCGCTCAGAACGTGCTTATCGCCAAGCTGTGCCTAAATATTATTATTGTATGGAAATTAACGTCGCAAATATTCATATTGAGCACATTCATATATTTTTATTAGCCTCAAAACAAATCGGCGGGTGTTAGTTTCTTAAGTCGAATCGCAAACATGAAAAACATCAAAAACATTTAGTTTATTTACCTTCAACGAAACATGGATACGCTTTATGTTTGTCTTTCGAATATCTTAACGAGCTGATTGTAAACCAAAACAAATATTGGCAAGTGACTAGCAATTATGACTAATCAATTATGGGGCAAACGTTTAGAAGACTAAAATTACTACTAAATATAATCTACTTCATTATGTTATCGATATCGATATCATATAAAACTTTATATATATTTATAAATAAAATTTCTATTAGCAAATTTTAATAACATATTTAACGATAGATTTATAAATCCCTTTATAAGTGTATTATAATCGAAATTATTTTGTTGAAATACAAATGTTCAGTAAAGTTTTTTTTATCGATAGTTCTCTGTTAATCACTTACTTGTTTACTCTAAACATAGCAATCTCAGTTAAGTAGCGTAAAAGCTCGATTCTTAGCTGTGGCCATACCTGTTTTAGCCAAGACTCTGGCTTGGCTTTGATACAATGCCGACTGTCTCGTTCGTAGTGGACCTTTAAAAGGCGGATCTCAGCAGTGACACATTTCAGTTGCGGAAGTCCAAGTCTAGTGTGGAGATGTCCAAGTCGTACATATTTTATCTATATCTATTTTGGATGCTGTTGAACAGCTGTTTGGCGAGACCCAAGCAAGTGTCAGTGATTAGCATCAAATGTAATGGGTATCTATGTGAGGAGCTTAACTACCCAGACGTATCGGAAGTGGCTTATTTCACAGCACAAATCACAAAAGAACTGAATAACAACCAGACGAGTTTAGTGCTGCGTAATTCCCATTTGAATAATTTGCCTTTGAATGTTTTTCAAACACTAAACAATCTGGAGCAGTTCGATGTTCAAGGCTGTCAAGTGCAGCACGTGGCAGTCGAATGCTTTGAAAGTGCTACCAAATTGAAGAAATTGTATCTTGCTGGCAATTTGATAACCCAACTTGATGCTGCAAATTTCGCTCTGGCCACTGAGCTGAGGGAATTGAATTTGGCTGATAATCGACTGGATAATTTGAATGCCAAAGCATTTTCTGGCCTGCATCAGCTCAGGGAGCTCTCGCTGCAAGGCAATCGCCTGCGTCAACTGCCAGTTGGTATTTTCACTGATCTTCGGCAGCTACAGCAAATCAATCTGGACAACAATCAGATAAGCGAACTGCCCGAGGAACTGTGCGCTGATCAGCCTCGGCTACAACAATTCTCAGCGTGTGGCAATCGATTAAAGCGAATCGCAGCAAACGCTTTTCCTTTTGTGCAGCGTCTCATAATCTCGAACAATCCGCAATTGCATCGACTGCATCTAGCTGGTCGCATAACTGAGCTTCAGGTCGATAACTGTCCATTGCAAAGCCTGCAACTAGATCAAGCCGAGCAGCTCGAGCAGCTGCTGCTCAGAAATTCTCAACTGCAGAGCTTGGAGTTTTTACACAATGCAATCAGTCTCTTGGACTTGGATTTGACCGGCCTAGATCCACTGCCAGCCATACCCGATCCGTGGCCTGCAAAGCAATTGAGGCGCTTGAGCATATCCTATGTCAACGACTCTAGCTGGCCTGATCAGATTTTAAAGCAACTGCCAGATCTGAATATACTGGATGTTTGGCACAATCAACAGCGTGAAATTTATATTAAGGATGACTTTGATCATATCAACAGACACTATTTAGATACTCCAGAGACATTATGCGAACAATTGGAACAGTTTATGGGTGATGCGGCATTGCCCACGCACATAACCATATTCGATAACAAAGTTGACAACCAAGATGCGTATTCCGGCATTGAAGTAACACAAGCAGAGAAACTGGTTTGGCTCGAAGATGATTTCGATAGCCAAACTTAGATTTGATAATAAATCTTTTTAATACGTACTATATATAAGAGATCGCATTTCAATGATTATATTTTGTATTTAGATCAGTTCTTTGAGCAAATCATCAATTTCGCGTTAATTCTTATGGGTACAGTTAGTGCGATCGTTGATCGTATGGCCGTTACATCGATCGTTGCGAATTATTTATGTCATGAGAGTGCACAAGTATTGTCATTCATCTCGTGTCTGGGCTTTGGTGATCAGCGATCAGCGATCAGCGATCGTTGGCGAACATTGTAGACGTTTGTCAAGTGCACTCATCTAGGCCTAAACCAGTTTGACGGCTCAACTGAACAGCTGATTGGGCTTTGCCACATTTATTAGCGTGTGCTTATTGGACTACAGGTGCTTTCAACTACAAAATACGAAAAGAATAACAAAAGCTATTACGATGCTGTGAGTCTCAATTAGAAGTGCTCCCTCTGCTCCACTTTCGGATTGGACAGATTAGCGCCTGGTATGGGCGCCATCGATTGCTGTTGCTGCTTCTCAGGTCTCGGCTCGTTAGCCACCTTGTTCGTATCCTTGATAATCTTGGGCGGCAAGGTTATGTCCAGAGTATCCGATTTCTGATAGAACAAATAGCCAGCAGACATCAGGCCAACTAAGGACAGTGTAATTAGAGTCCAACGCAGGCCAGAATTGAACTTAAGGCCACTGTGCATAGAAAATCCACTGTAATATCCTATTGTCATTCTTCGCTCTGAAATACTCACAGAAATAGTGTGTATTTAACCAAATTGGTGTAGGTTTTGTTTAGCTGGACGCCCTCCTCTATCCAGAACATAGGCATTATAAGCTTTCGAAGATGCTTCATTTGTTCAATGCCCTCGATAGGCTCCACATCCAGATTGAACTGCAGACGCTTAGCCGCCTGAAAAGGTGTGCCTGACATCTATAGAGAAGGTAATGGAATAAAAAATAAAATACAATAGCATTTAAAACTTTCTCAGGTACCAGTTCAAAGTCTATATAGACTGCATGATCCTTTTCGTTGGGATTGAGCCCATCTACATCTTGAACCAGCTTAGGATCTCCATTATAAAAGTGCGGCATAGAGGCTATGAGAGGACCGCCCACACAAGGTGCCAGATTCATGGTTCCTTTGGGTGGGCAAGTTGACAAATCCTCGGGATCACCGCAAAAGCAATGCAGATTCTCATCCTGACTAACATCGCCCATATCCAGAATATATCTGAGCGCGGGCATGCCATGATATGACGTCTTGTGGTGATAAATAGCGCCCAATGATCGGCAAATGTCCGGCGTAAAGGCCCACAGGCCTTGCTCCCGCTTCATGCCTGGGGGAAACACTGTCGAATCGGTGCCAATAAAACGATTGCATTCATCGCCAGGCCAGACCTCCATTTCCGGTTCATCATCAAATTTAACGACCATGCCCAGTTTTTTGTTGTTCTTGACGCCACGACAGACTGTAAAACGTCCAGCATCCGAGTGATTAGCCTGAGAAGAGATGAAATATGAACTAAAAACTCAACTTCACAACATTTAACAGAAAGCAAAGTTGAAAAGATATCTAAAAGTAATTGAATTTGTTTTAATCACTCATTAGTTTAATAAATAACACTTCCTCTGAGTGTATAGCTTACCTGACCTAGAAACGAGAATAGAAAATGCGTCTCGTTGACCTTCTTGGCCTGCTTCACCTCGCCCGTGTAGAAGACCACGCACAGCGCCTTGGCAGCAAATTCTTCCGACGAGCAATCGACATCGATGCCACGGAAAAATATATCCATAAACTTGGCGGTGAGAAAAGCCTTTGCATCGGGAAAAACAATTGACAGCGCCTTGATAATCAGTTCCATCATCGCCCCTCGCTCACGTTTCCCGGTGATTCCAATGGCCTGTCGAAATTGGATACGATTGAGATCGAGCATAGGAGGCAGGCCTGAGCAGTCGCGACTTCTAAGGCTACATTGATAAATCGCCAGCTAATTGCCACTCATTTACAATTTGCAAAGGCAAGCGAGACGTTGTCAGAAAGACATATAGACTCGCACTGGAACGGTTGATTAGTATACTTCTTCTTCTTTGCGAACTATTGTCTAATTTAATTTTTTTTACTACGATAGGTTAATTACGAATCACTGGGAATTTAAGTTAAATGATTTGCATAATTTACAAGGCTTTTGTAACTTAACAATAGGTTACGTATTCTCTTTAAGTGGTCTTTAGATAGCTTTATTGTCGTCTCATTAGAATTTTTGAACAGTTCTATGAACATGTTTATTTCATATTTCTCAATTAGTCTTATTTGAGGGCTAAGCTTTGAAAACTCGTAATTAAAGCGCAAACAAGTCTATAATAATATTATTAAAAGTATGCATAGAGTTCTAAACAAATATCAAATCAAATTGAAAAAAAGTTTTAAAAATAAAAATATAAAAAAAAAACTTGTTTGTATTGATTAAAAAAAGTACACTAACTTGAAACTGATAACTACTTATATTAATTAACTAACATACTCTCTGTAATACATAGATTCCAAATGCAATAATTTTTAAAAATGTAAAAAAAAATCTATATTATTATATTTTCGTAACTTTCATATTTTTCACAATTTTGTCAATATTTCTTTGTCGATTTTTCAAATATTGATATTGATATGTACTGAAAACTGTTTTTTTTTTTTCTTAAATTCATATTATAAATTTCTTAAACATACGAACCACATTTACATACCTGTAACAATGGATGTGGCAAAGTGATCATTTCCTCGCCCGTCAGAGGACTGGAGGCCTTTTCATTGAATATGAAGGTGTTTCGCATATTGTAGGACACCGTATCCTCGACGACATCATCGACTAAATCATATTTGTCCTTCCACTCGCTATGATCACAAATTAAACATTTATTATAGAACACCAAGAGCAAATAAGAAATGATTCATATGTAACGCACTCGAAGACAAACGGTCCGACCTCTTGGACACGTGGCTTGCCGCCCATTGTAACCTCCTCAGGATTAGTTACGTTGAAAATGTAGATATAGAAATGTAGGGGAAAGGGCGTGGCCGTCCACAGATCGCGTATATCTGTGCCCGGCTTAAGCGTGACTTGCTGTGAATGGAAGATACTGATGCCGTCAAGATATAGATTTATATTTATAGAATTCGCACTCGCACACCTTCGATATCATAAACTTTAAAATCTGGGGAAATAGAACCCAGCCGAATATAATTCCGAAAACCAATGTGCCAGCGGATACTGTTAATAGTTTCATGCGATGCATCAACATCTTGACTAGATTGAAATATTTTAGATTTTTAAAATTTAATGTGGACACGTATTTTTATTGCGATGCTATTCGTTCACAGTTGCCGCACTACTGAAAACTGAAAACAACTGACTCGAATCGGCCAACGTTCGGCTAAGGTCTGAAGTCAGTTTCTGAAAGGCTTACGTGCGAATTTCGCTCTAAACGCATATGGCAACAGTCGTTATAGATCCGCCTCCCCCATACCACTGCCTATTCAATTATATTTATATTGGTGCTTTGGTGCTGCAAAAACAATCGGAGAATTAAATTGTTATCGTATAAGGCATATGTGAGAATATTGCAAGCTGCGTACGGCATCCCCTTATAGCACCCATCCATACGCTCCAAACCGACCTCAGAATAACCGGAGAAAAAAATTGCATTAGGTCGGAAATCAATAATGATTCCCATTGAATGTAGCTATGATTGTGTATTATTGTTTGTAGGCAGGGTTTAAAATTTGTGAGAATTCGATATGCACTTCTAGACTCGGATTAATAGAATATTATAATAGTATGCTTCATAGTAGATTAGTATATTGATAAGGCTGAACTATGATATTCGATTTGATTATTAAGCATTGATCTACTTATAAACATAAATTTTCTCAATGGAACATTCTGCATTTACAATTCTATACTAAAACACGAAAATCTTTATTACTCTAGATTGAAATGTATGAGTATCAAATATCAAATTACACTGAACTATAGAAAAATCCATCACATTCCATTTCAAATCATATATTATTATTTAATTCTATTACTTATCTATTCCATTTCATATTTATATACAGGGCATAAACAAGTCGTTTACTTGATTCATTTTAAGTTTAACAATAGAATTTTTGAACATGGCGCTAGCACTTCGAATCACATATGTCTACTCTATGTATATGCCAAAATTAAGTAAATATAAATGTAATATAAAAAATTAAAAACTTGATCAATAGGTACTAAATAATGATATAATACCATACAATTGAATGTATCCATGAAATTAAAACGATCATTGAAGACGTTTGCCAAGTGCACTCATCTATCCCTATGCCAGCTTGACGGTCCAAATGAAGAGCTGATTGGGCTTTGTCACATTTATTAGCATGTTCTTATTGGACTACAGGTGCTTTCAACTACAAAATACGAAAAGCTATTACGATGCTGCGAGTCTAGATTAGTGGTGCTCCCTCTGCTACACTTTCGAATCGGATTGATTATCGCCTGGTATGGGCGCTGTCGATTGCTGTTGCTGATTCTCAGGTCTCGGCTTGTTGCCCACTTTGTTCCTATCCTTGATAATCTTGGGCGGCAGAGTTATGTCCAGAGTATCTGATTTGTGATAGAACAAATAGCCAGCAGACATAAGACCAACTAAGGACAGTGTAATTAGAGTCCAACGCAGGCCAGAATTGAACTTAAGGCCACTGTGCATAGAAAATCCACTGTAATATCCTATTGTCAATCTTCACTCCGAAATACTCACAGAAATAGTTTGTTTTTAACCGAATTGCTGTAGGTTTCGTTCAGCTGCATGCCCTCCTCTATCCAAAACAAAGGCATGATAAGCTTTCGGAGATGTTTCATTTGCTCAATGCTCTCGTTGGGCTCCACATCCAGATTGAACTGCAGCCGCTTAGCCGCCTGAAAAAGTGTGCCTGACATCTATAGAGAGTGTAATAGCAAATTATTATCTAGTTGCACTTAAAACTTTCACACATACCAGCTCAAGGTCTACGTAAAAATCATGATCCTTTTCGTTGGGATTAAGCCCATCTACATCTTGAACCAGCTTAGGATCTCCCTTATAGAAATGCGGCAAGGAAGCTATGTGAGGTGTGCCAACACAAGGAGCCAGATTCATGGTTCCTTTGGGTGGGCAAGTTGACAAATCCTCGGGATCCTCGCAAAAGCAATGCAGATTCTCATCCTGACTAACATTGCCCATATCCAGGGTATATCTGAGTGCGGGCATGCCATGATATGACGTCTTGTGGTGATAAATAGCGCCCAATGATCGGCAAATGTCCGGCGTAAAGGCCCACAGACCTTGCTCCCGCTTCATGCCTGGGGGAAACACTGTCGAATCGGTGCCAATAAAACGATTGCATTCATCGCCCGGCCAGACGTCCATTTCCGTATTATTTTCAAATTTAATGACCATTCCCAGTTTTTTATTGTCCTTGACGCCGCGGGAGACTGTAAAACGTCCAGCATCCGTGTGATTAGCCTGAAAAGAGATTAAATATTAACTAAAAACAAAACTTCATAAAATTTAACATATAAAGTTGAAAAGATAACTAGAAGTATATGAATTAGTTGTGATTAAAGCAGATTATAGTTTAATTAACTATACTTTCTCTGTGTGTATAACTTACGTAACTCATATACGAGAAGAGCAGATTCGTCTCGTTGATCTTCTTGATCTGTTTCACTTTGGCCGTGAACGAACACAGCGCCATGACAGAATATTCCTCTGATGAGCAGTCGACATCGATACCACGGAAAAAGAAATCCATAAACTTGGCAGTGAAAAAAGCCTTTGCATCGGGAAAAACAATAGGCAGGGCCTTGACAACCAGTTCCATCATCGACCCAGGCTGACGTTTCCCAGTGATTCCAATGGACTGCCGAAATTGAATACGATTGAGATCGAGTTTAGGAGACTGACTTTTTGTAAGTTAGATAGCTTTATAATCGTCTCAGTATTTTTGAACAGTTATATGACCATGTTTATTACCCATTTCTCAATTGCTCTTATTTGAGTCCCGAGCCTAAACAACTTAATCAACCTAGATGGTAGAGATCAGAACAAAAATCAAGCCAAGACAATGTTTAAATCGCAAAAAAAAAATTATATAATTTGATAAATTGCTGTACCAATTAACTTAAATATTTGGCCTCTCTCGGGTACATCAATTTACAGAATATATTCCAAATAAAAATATATTTTTGCGAAATTATCTCCTTGTCGATTTTTCAAATAAAATATTTGCACTGAAATCTGTTATTTTCTTAATTAATTTAAATACATATTATAAATTAATTTCTTAAACATACGAACCACACTTACATACCTGTAACAATGGATGTGGCATGGTAATCATTTCCTCGCCCGTCAAAGGACTGGAGGCCTTTTCATTGAATATGAAGGTGTTTCGCATATTGTAGGACACCGTATCCTCGACGACATCATCGACTAAATCATATTTGTCCTTCCACTCGCTATGATCACAAATTAAACATTTATTATAGAACACCAAGGGCAAATAAGAAATGATTCATATGTAACGCACTCGAAGACAAACGGTCCGACCTCTTGGACACGTGGCTTGCCGCCCATTGTAACCTCCTCAGGATTGGTTACGTTGAAAATGTAGATATAGAGATGTAGGGGAAAGGGCGTGGCCGTCCACAGATCGCGTATATCCGTGCCCGGCTTAAGCGTGACTTGCTGTGAATGGAAGATACTGAAGCCGTCAAGATATAGACTTATATTTATAGAACTCGCACTCGCACACCTTCGATATCATAAACTTTAAAATCTGGGGAAATAGAACCCAGCCGAATATAATTCCGAAAACCAATGTGCCAGCGGATGCTGTTAATAGTTTCATGCGATGCATTAACATCTTGACTAGATTTCCATTTTCTCAGAAATTAATATCGAATTTTTAGGAATTAAAATGCTTTGATTTTTTTTTTTTTTTGTTAATTTAACTTTGTCAAGTATTGTTATTGGGAAGCTACCCGTCCACAGTTGCCGCACTACTGAAAACTGAAAACAACTGATTCGAATCGACCAACGATCAGCTAAAGTCTGAAGTTAGTTTTTGAAAGGTTTTTTTTTTCAAGATGCAAATAGCAACAGTCGCTATAAATCCGCGTTTCCCAAACAGCTGCCTATTCAATTATATTTATATTGTTGCTTTGACGCTGAAAAAAACAATGTTATTGTATAAGGCATATGTGAGAATATTGCTCCATACTCTAATTCGACCTCAGAATAATCGGAGAACAAACTTGCATTAGGTCGGAAATCAATAATATATCTTGTAAATACTATATCTACTCAACTTTATATTTATTATACACAGAAGTCGTATATATGCTGAACTTTAACAGTTTTACGATAGAATTTTTATAGCATGGCGCCAGCACTTCGAATCACATGTACTCTATAAGGCCTCAATTGTTTTTATGCATATAAATATATGATTATATATAAAAATAATCCTAGCTACAGCTCAACCGGTTCATATGCCGCATCGTCAAATTTGACTTTAACCATATCAAATAAATATAGCTTAAAAATGCCAAAAAAGAAAAATATTTTGAAATTCGATCAAAGGGTATCTAGTACCAAAAAAGAAACCAGTTGAATGTATCCATAAAATCGAAGCGAATTTTATAAATATATATACATAGCTTGCAATTTGGGTATCGGCCAAATACAATAATAATGACGATAACGATAACGAGGGCCTCGTCCCAAAATGTGGCAGCTAGCAGAGCTATAATCGGGGCTCGCTCGTGCGTAACATTTGCCATTTTATAAACCTATGAATATATACATAAATATATATACAGATATCGTTACTGGTCTTTTTTTTTTCTTTGGTCTCGATCTACGTGGCAAAAAGTGAATAAAATATAAACGCAATTGACATTTGAAATAATGGAAATTGCATTGACCTGTACAACACCTGGCACATATTCCATAATTATAACAAGCTTTACTCTTGACCCAACAAATGTAGATACGCATATTGAATAATTAGCGGACGGGTGGCTCGTTTAGCCAAGCGTTGGCAATGACATCAGACATCAAAAGAACTGCAATGGCCCTTAAATATTGATGGCTAATAATGGCTGAAAATGTCAATTGCGAATCTAGTCTATTTTAATAATCAGAGTACATTTTAAATTGGCCAAAAATTTCATTTTTCCTTATACACATACATTGTTAGAGGTTTTCTACTTAGTTGCCAAAGTGAATTTTAAATTATTATTATTATTTTTATTTTATTTATTCATTTTATTACCTATTATTGTTTTCCAAGAAATTCTTTAATGAGCATGCTTATATTAAATTGCTGATTAATTCATTTAGTTGTATATTTCGTAATGCTTATATGATTAGTAAACTTGATCGCTCTTAACTTGATAATTTAGCAACTGAAGATATGTTTTGATTGTCTTAATTCAACTGGATTTGATTATACATTCAGTTCCATTGCAATCGCTAACCAATAATAAGTTCAATCAATTTAAAAGAAAACAATTATTAAATTATACAGCTTTGGTTTTCTTTAAATTAATTTTGTAGCTGTCATACCTACTCTTATTCTGATCATATTAAGAATCATATTAATGCCCACTCCTACTTACAAACGATAGTCAGGCATTCCGGACAATCTTTTCATATTTTCGGTATATAACTTGCATGAAAGAGATTACTCTTTTAATTAATAAATACTAAATAGTGCTCAATTCATACATTGTGTTCCATCTCTCTCTCACTTGTTCCACTTACTTCCCTCTGAATTTTCGCCATGTGGCAGCAATGATTGAAACATTTTCCAGAGCTCGATTCAGTTGAGCGCACGCAAATGCAAGCTGATATACAGTTTTGTTGGCTTTACGCGCTGTCTCATTTATATTATATCATAGATTTGTTCGCCGTAACCGGGTGGGTTTTTTTTTTTTTTTTTTAGGTTAGCAGTCGTTAAATTGTCGCTGGGCGCGACATAAACAGAAATCGAAACTGCATTAAACATGAAAACGGCAACGAAAATGAAACCCAAACAATGACAAAAACTAAACACGTGACGCTGACGTCGATTCAACTTAAGAAAGAGACAGAGAGAGAAATCGGTAGAGAGCGAGAGAGAGAGAGAGAGAAAGACACATATCTTTTAAAATGACACAGAAAAACGAGTTGAGCGAAAAAAAAATCTAAATACTTGCAAATGCGCTTGACAACCCAGCCAAAGTTAATGCCACAACTCTCGAACTCAGACTCAAGCCCCGCGATTCGACCCCCAAATCGACTTGTGTATTTCAGCTGTGCAAATCATTATTTTATAGTCAATTATTTAGCGGCTCTGCATTCAACTTTTAGTGCCTTTTAAAATTAAGAAATATAGTACATTCATATATAATATATTTATAGAAAAAAATATATCTATATCTTGATATTATAATATTATATTTATTTTTTTATCGAATTTTGAATGTGAAATTACCAAAGTTTCTCGCTTGAGACTTTAAAGTATAACAAATTTCAATATATAACACATGATTCACAAAAATATTTATTTATTTTGTTCGTAACATGAAATATAAGAAGCATTTGATATTAATGACCCTATACATTTAATATATCACTTATCGTTAAGTCGTTTAGATCTCAAAGATTACAACAAACCAGTTTTATCTCAGAAAACAAAAAAATAATTCTTATAAAAAAAATTCTTTTGAAGTATAAAATTTAAAAGCAAAATTTATCTGATAGAAACATTTGGAATAATAATTGCTAAATTTCTGAGTAGCTTCAACAAATTAAATAAATTAGCTATTTCTAAATTTCTATATGGAGAGGAATTAATACATTTCAGGAACAATAACTGCTCAATATAATAATAAATTAAAGTATTAAAAAGGAATATAATTTGCATATTATTATTTATTCAATCTCCACAGAGATACATGGAAACTTTCTTGTTTTCTTTATCTAATTTTGCTAATGCTCTGCTCATACTTTACTCATTTCGAATCATGTTAATTATAATTATAATAATTATGTGTAGATCTGTTTGATTTAAGAACTGACATTCCATTTGATTAGCTCTTCGTGGCTCCCTCAACTCGACAGTCGGCACGTTTATGCCAATTAACGATCATCTAGCAAATTGCCTAGATCCACGCCCACTAATTTTTGCATTGCTTTGCTAATTTCTATATGTATTAATTAATGAATTTACAAAGATATCTCTTTGTTTGTAACTCTCGCATGGATATATTGGCACGCCCTGCTTAACATTGATTGCCCGAGTTGTTGTTAATTGATTAGATTCTGTGGCCGCCAGAATCTGGAGACATTTGGAATCAATTCCAGTGAATCATTCATTCGAACGGCTCTCACTCACGTGCTGTACTCGGTTCTCGGTGATTGCATAAGCCTTCGATAGCTGAAAGTCTTACATCATTTGCACAAACAGCCAGCCCACACACACATGGCTCCAAAGCCAACTGCTTATATATATTTTTCTTAATTATTCTATTTACATGGCAATCAAATTCAAAAAGATCGTCGTCGATTAGAGCCAGTTTGGCGACATGTTCAAGCTCATCTTTTTCCATAAAATAATTATTTGCATTTCATTTTGTGTTTGTTTAATGAAACTTTACAAATTGTTTGAATGCCATTTTTAATTATTTGTTGACTTTTACACTCAACTCGTTGTTGTTCTTCTCGTTTCGAGAATTATTTTAATTACGTGACTGCAATAATTTACTGTCAGCATTCAAAATACTTTTAATTACACATACATACATTCGAGCTGAAATAGTTTGTAAAACGAAGACGAGAATGCGAGGCAGCTAAAAAAAAATTCGTTCACCGATTCGTATTCTATATATGTACATATTGTTATATATATTTGCATTACAATCTGATTAACTGCTTAATCAATTTTCAATTTCTTTATTGAAATTGTCTGCTCTTGGCCTGACTCAAATACAATAAGCCAGTGAAAAGACGCCAGTTTGTCTGGCCGTTGGCCAATCTCTGGCTTAGTATATATACTAGTCTCTAGATGCGCGTCATTGATTAATAGTTATTAGCAACTAGCTGAAAGCGGTTACATGACGTTCGATTTGCTAGCAATTATTCGTGGCTGTTGCAATTGTTAATGGCGTGTAATTAAAAGACAGCAACAGCTGTCCGCCATATACTCTATACTGAATGCACTCGCTCTTAGAGATGTGTAAATTGGGTTTACTGAAGCCCGCTAAGCACGTGTCAGCAGCAAGAGTTGATTTCCTATACAGTTTTCAATTATACTTAACATTTAATGGCGCTCTATACAAAGTGCTGTATACTGAATACAATTTTAAGTATAGTTTAGTTAAATTACCTCAAGATGTGATAAATGCGGATAAATGGCAGGACTCAACGGCAAAGTCGTGTGTATTATCGTAATCGACAATTTCGTTGCAGATATTGTTTTAGAAATTATTTAGGCAAATGAAAAAATTATTTTATATTTATATAGATTATTATATATGTATGTATGACTCTTTCCTAAGCTAATGTTAATACATCATGAATTAGAAATAATTTTTATCGAAATCTACAATCTACAATCGATATCAAATACTGTCTCGTGCTTGCTCACGACACGGGCTCATCCCAAATGAATACGAAAAATTGTGAGTGAGCGATTCGGTTTCAGATGAAATAGCATTACGATTTTCACTTAATTCGCATATGCATGTCCGTGTATATATGTAGTTAGTTGTGTGTGCATAATTTAGCGTCGATCGGCATTTTGGAAAAGCATCTGACGCATAGCCGCAGTTCGAGTGCTATGTTTAAATTATTCAGCTTAGTCGACATCTACTGACGACTCATGCCGCTCCGCGTGACCGCAAAATATGTTTAATAAAATACCACAAAACTTGAATAAATGATGCTCCCCATGCCCCATGCCCGCGCTAGGAATCCATATCTAATTGCTATTAATTGTTGGGTGTATCGCTTGCATTTATTTTGTTCGATTGCGGTTTGGCTTTCAGCTATGCAAAATGTCACGCCCCAGAGCTTAGACCCCATATTATATTGAATTGCAGTGCAGGTATTTGAATGAACTTGTATCTTTTGCTGACTTGACAGCAGTCAACTGGTGGATATCCCTTATTCATATATATGTATATTTATTATGAATAAAGTATGCTAAAGCAAAGACAACTGACATATGTATGTAAATATATATATATATATATATATATGTAAACTTTTTTTTTTCATAAATAAGTTTTTTTCCGTTTGGATGGATAGCATATTTAAATTGTAAAAATGTTATGCCAATCAGCAATTGTCAAAGCCTCTTCATAAAATTAGTTATAATTTATTGTAAACCATTTTCTATTCGTACTAAGAAACAAAATAATTGTGAAGCTTTAAATTAAACTTTATATGTATATATGTATATCTTTTTTCTTTTGTTCATAATTGTTTATGAAATGACTTATTATATCTAAAGAAGCTCTAGGCTATAGGTTGCAAAATTATTTATTTATCTTGTGTATTTAAGTTTATACAAAATAAAATATAAATTTTTCAATTTATTTTAGTTTAGTTTTTTGGGCTTGTAGCTTTGTCTGCTAAAAGAAACTCTGCAAAAATTGTGCAAATTAAGTAAATAATCTAGATTTGAGGTTTTAGTTGCATTAGTTTCTATCGAGCGAAATTTAATTTATTTTTAATTTAATTAGCTCGAAGTTATTATTCCCAAGGAAATGCACGAAATTCCCTGATGATAAAATTAATATAAACAATTATAAACTTAATGTTTTTTTATTATAAATGTTATATATTAATAAATATATACATATATATACTGGAAACTACTTCCCCATTGTATACGTATCAAAATAATTTTTTTTTTCCAATTCTTTCATTCTAACGACAACTTCTGACTCACTAATGTTTATTTTCATTTATTTATGTTTTGTTCATATACTTTGGATGTCGGTTTTTGGAACGGACAAAGGTGCATGAGATATATGTATATATATCTACATATGTATGTAAATTTGTACGTATGCACATATGTATGTATGTATATGCATAAACATGTATGTTTACCATATGTTAGCATTTTCTTGTTCCTCTACTTCGTTACTTTCTTGAGGCACTTTTGTTCTCTCTCTCTCTCTCTCTTCTATTTCATTTTATTTTTTTCTGGTTTTGACGACGCGTAAATAATTGAATTAGCTTCGTTAGCGCTTTGTTTTGCTCTTTCAGCCCATACGCAAATATGTGCAAAACAATATTTGTTTTTGTGTTCTTTTATTTTTATTTATTTCGCTTTCTTTTGTTTTTTTTTTTTCTGCTTCTGTTTAGGCTGTGTGGTAAATTACTCGGCTCGAACTGGCCGCAAAAAAAAAAAAACAATATAATATAAGATACAAAAAAATTTTTAAATGTAAAAAAAAAATAAATAAAAAAAAACTGATACACAAATTGGCATTTTCCAAATGCTTTGCGCCGCTGTTTGCCGACCTTCACCTCGTGCTACAAATTGTGCGATTTTTCGTTTGGCTTTTTTGGGTTTTTCCTTATGCCGCTTCGACAGATACAAAAGTATTTTTATAAAACTTGAAGACTGTCAATGTGTTCACGTTAAATAAGAAATTAATGATTTTTTCGTTCTCCATGTAGTTGTTGTAGACGGGTTAAAAAGTGTTTGTATAGGTTTCAATGTATACTTAAATTTAAACAGAATCTAATTCCGATTTTTTTTATGCTAGAAATAGTAGTTATGAATATATAAAAAATAACTTAATTATTCTATTATAATTATATCGAAAGGCACAAACGATTATTTGTAAACATTTCTGAGAAAATAAAAAGTGTAAAATAAAATCGATCTTTTGTATGCTGTATATCGTAATTGAGAATACATATTTATAGCATTACTACGCGCTCTCTCTCTCTCTCTCTCTCTCTCTCTCTCTCTCTCATATCAACACAAACGAAAGCTAAAGGCTACAAAACGTCCTGTAGTCATGCATCATGCCAATTCTTTTACAGATTCTTCAAACACAAAAACTCAATGTAAACTCAATGTCGCCCTTTACGCAATTAGTTGCATAACGAACTGACATAGCCCCTTCCCCCTAAAAAGAAGCAGAAGAATCTTAAGCTAGACGCATCCAAAGGGCCACTTGAGCAAATCGCAAATGGCCACAAACTGTGACTACAGCGAGGATAATGTGAAACAGCAGCAGATCACAAAGCGAACGATAGCAGTCGCAGCAGACGAAGCCACAGCCACAAGGAGCAACGGCTCCAATGCCTCAGCGATGAGCAAGCACGAGGAGAAGCTGGAAGGCAAAGAGCAGGAAATCAGTAATCAGTACCAAGAAGAGGAGCAAGTGCAGCAGCCGCTGCAGCTCTGCCTGAACAATCAAATGGATAGCTTTGAGTGCGCTTTCGAGTCCACCATGGACGACTTGGAGCAGGCGGTGTGCGATGGCTACGAATCGGACTCGGAGGCCAGCGCCAATGGCCAGGCCACAGACTCGTCCGCCTCCAGCTTAACACAGCTGGCTGGCATCGGTGGCCTGCAGTACAGTCAGCAGCAGACGCCCCATGTAGAGTTCCAGCCTCAGCCAGAATTGTCAAGTGCCAATTCCTTTGATTTTCAGAGCAGCAGCAGCGGCAGCAGCAGCGACGACGAGAACGACAACGATAACGACAACGACAACGACGAAGATGGTGCCGATGTGGAGATAGGCACCCTCAACCTGAGCTCCAAGTTTAGCCGAGCGAGCGATGGGCGCTACGACATCTACCATCAGCGTCCCACTTATCTGCTGCCCCCGTTCATTGAGCGACGTCGCCTGTCGCAGTGCAAGGAGGAGGATGATGAGGATGAGAGCGGTGACAAGTCGCCGCCGGTGGGTGCCAATGGGGGCGAGGCGCCACGCTTCGACCGTGTCTCAAAGGCGCCGCCACGTCCGCCTACGCCGCAGGACGCCGCCTCCAAGGAGAAGTTTAAGGATTTGGAGCGTTTACGGCAACAATTTATGCACAAAATTGATCGCATCAATACGCGCAACATTGAGGAGCAATACACGTCATTGCCACCGCCGCCTCCACCACCGCCGCCACCCATTCCGGCCACCATATTGCCCAAGGCCCTGAAGGAGCTGCTGCAGCCGAGCGAGCCAGAGGTGCCCAAGCCTAAACCAGCTGCTGCTAAACCAGTTACATCTCCCGCCGCCACGCCCACAAGTCCAACCCATGCGCCTTTGCAGCTGCCACAGGCTGCGGAGCCGCCGCTCATCATTCGTGGCAAATTCAAGGTGTCGCGTGCTCAGGAGACGCCAGAGCTGCGCGTCGAGGCTCAACAGCTGCGTGAGCTAAAGCCGAGCTCCAACTCGCATACGATTAGCTTTCCCTCCAGCTTCGGCGGCTACTCCTCTGTGCAGGGCCTGTTCTCGCAGCGATATGGCAGCAATCGGTTTCCTGTCGCTGCGCCGCATCTCTCAAAGCAGTTCTTCGACTCGTCCCTGGTCGAAATACGCGCACCCTCGCAGAGCAATCTCTCGCTCAATGCCACTGGCAGCCCCAACCAAAGTCTCAATTGTGATACCAACTCCAGCAGCAGTCTGGCCAACAAGCCGCGCACGCCCAGCGAGCGTGAGCTGGACGACATCTGGATACGACGTACTCCAGCCGTGCCACCAGATGCTCCAGCTCCTGCGGGCGGTACTATGCCATCAGCGCGACCCGTTTCCTTGGGTGGCGCCTCCACAATGCCACGGCTCATGCTGCGCAACGAGAGCAGCAACTCGGCATCGAGTCCATCGCGTCCATTGACCAACTCGGGCTCGATCTCGGTGTCTGTTTCCGAAGATGTAAGTTTGAATTTAATTTCGGATATAAATAGGATGATTAGGATTTGCAGTTGATTTACAAAAGTGAACAATGATTGAGATAAACCTTTGATTGGAGATAACTGATCTGATTCAGCATCTCTAATTTACCGTATTTTATATATTAAATACACATAAATTATGTATGCATAAAATATCAATTCAAAAGTATATAAATTCTTCGAGAATATTTTCTTCATTTTTACCTTTAACAAATTGTAAATGATTTTGATATATAATGATTCTGGTTATTGGTCATTTAAATTTTCCATTTAATGACATATCTTCAAACTATTATTTTTATTGATGTCAAGCGATTTCCGTGATTTTTTAATCCATGAGTCTTGTGATAGATCTGATGCTCAGCTATATTTTTAGCTAACTAATCAGCTCAAGCTCGTTTCACATAAAATGTGTATTTAACTAATATAATTTTGTAAAAAGTTAAATACATTATTTAATATATTGTTTATAGGTTTTATCGATTACTTCCAAACATCAATCTCTAAAGTATGAATATATTCATATATACAAACAAATTACAAGTCTTCTTAGTACTTCTTTAATTCAGCAAAAGCAAAAAAAAAATAAATAAATAAATAAATAAATAAAATAAATAAAAAAAAAAACATTAATAAATATAAAAAGGTAGCACTCAAATCTTATCATTAATCTCCACAGCAACCAATCAATTTATTTATGACAAACACAAACCAAGAAAACGAAAAAAAAAGTACCTGCTAAAAGTAGCACAAAAGTCACATAACTCAAATCAAATTAGCGAGACATGTAAACTACAAAAGTAAAAATAAAAAAAAAGAGACATTTTTCAATAGAATTGCAAGAGGAGAGAGAGAGAAGACAAAGTCTTTAAAATGTCGTCCAAACGTCGTTCAGAGTCTTGTTTTATCTATAAATTCACACATCGCCGTCTGACGTCATTTCGTCACTAATAATTCGCGATATTTGAGTACAAATAAAAAGAATTAAATCTATGTTGTGCCTAGTCATGAGTCAATATTGTCTCGATGCAAAGTTTTATAGCAAGCGGAAGATGAAATGAATTTTTATAGAAATTAAGTAAAGTCTAATCTCAAATATGACATATTTCTGTCAATTGATTTATTTTTAGATATTTTTTGTTTGGCCTTTGATATTATTATTATATGAATACTAATATCTATTGTCAGTCTGAGTTATACTAATACTAATTTCTATTGTCAGTCTGACTTTATCGTTAATTTCTTCGAATTTCAACTGAGATATTTCTGTCTATTGACATTTTGTATTAATTATTGCATTATTAATAGAATATCTTATCTACACGTCTGCCACAGCTGCTATTTAGTTGTCTTTAATCTACAATCGATATGTCTAGGTTTATAATCGATTGTAGCATTATCGATCATTCGCTTTCCTTATCATACTGTACTAGAACTACCTATGTTTCCTTATACATATAAATCTTATTGTTTCTATATATATTTTTATATATTTCTATTTTACTTTTAAATCTATCTCAAATGCTTATTTTTTCGTTTTTTTAGCAACGCATTATTGATATTAATTAATTTCAAATATATTGTTTTCTTTTATTCATTTATTTGTTCTTTTAAAATAAATATTTGGGATAATACACAATTTTTAATAGATTTGCCAGACAGATTGTAAATATTAACATATATTATTTGTAATATAATTTATAATCCATCAACCATAGTTATTTATTTACATATAAAATATTTCCTATTTGTATAATCTATTCTTATAGAGTAGCTAAAATTCGTTGTTATAGTTTATATCTAACGTAGTATTCTTAACAATATTTTGTGCTTTGTTAGCATGACTGTGTGAGTGTGCATGTGTTTGTACGTATGTGTGTGTGTGTATGTATGTGTGTATTTGTTTGTATGTATGTGCTTTCATCGCAAATGTAAACAAGCGAACGTACAACGGAAAATGTGCGGCGATCTACGCATATAATTTACTCTATATACGGCATATACATACGTATATATACGTATTTATACTTTACCTTTTGCCATATTCGTATTTTACGCTTTTCTTCCGAGCTCTTTCGGTTTTATCGTTTGCAATTCGTGAGCTTATCAACAGACGAATGACACAATTCGAGAAGAGGCACTGACAGCACCTTAATATACATACATATATATATATATAGCTATATATCCATATATATGTATATATGTATGTATGTATGTATATTTGTTGTATTATATTGAAAACCTGAACAATCGCCATTGAGTCGCATTTAAAGCAGTCCAGAATTCATACTACATACATACATACGTACATGCAAATGTATTGGGAACTGGTGTCTGTAGAATATTTCCATATGTATCTATCTATATGCCTAGACTGTTGCTCCAGCCCATAGATATAGGGATATATACACACATAAATGTGTGTGTGTATGTGTGTGTCTGGGCAAACAATTACGTCAATGGGGCACTAACCGCACCCAATTAAAGATATTTTCTAGCTATGCAAATGTATAAAGTATCTGCCCACCCCATGCAAATCACTTGAGCGTTCATCTCACTCACTCTCTCTCTCTCTCTCTCTTATCACTCACACTGCCAAGTTTCTAGTTTTGTGTTTCGCTGCAAATATTTGTTTAGCCCGCTAGATAATGTCCAACAGCTGATGTACAACACTTTAACTCCCCAATCTCAGCCCCACCCATGCTAGCGACGGCGAGCACACAAATAAAAGCGTAAAGAGCTTCTGGTTTTCATTTCAATGTACTCTTACTTTTGTTGGGGCTATACGAATATGCTGGATAATTTAGCCAGATCTATTCCGCATTTGCGGTAAATCAATTAAAGTTTCAACTCGAACATATTTATTTAATTTCTCTCTCTATGTCAATCTCCCTTTTAATATTTATCATTCTATAGAATAAAGAGTATTTGCCCTTTCGACATATTCACTTTTCGCTTTTCCTTTTCATTGTTTGAACTGTTTTTCTTCTCCTTCAATATAATTTTTTTTATATTTGCTCTCGCCTCGCCCATTTAACCCACTTTACTTATTGGAATCTACGGAATCATCGGAATACTCGATTACTCGAATACTTTTAATGCCGCACATTAATTTGGCGCTGTTGTTAGCTCATCGCACAACAACAACAGCCACAGCTATAACAACAATCAACAATTTGTATATTGATCGGGCCTCGGGGCACGTGACTTGGCACTGTGCAAAAATGTCGAAAACCAGCCACAAAAACTACAATAAAAATGCAAAAATAAATAAATATAATTGTTGACCTGTTGACTGTGAAATTGCTGCTGCTGAATAGTTTGCTAAAAATAAATCAAATACAGGTGTATGTCTGCCCGCCTACCTGTACATCGTCTGTCTATGTGTGTGTGCCTCTGTCTGAGGGCCCAATCGAAGCCGAGCAACTTCAGTTGTGAAAGTTGTCGAAAAGGTCGTGTAATTAAAAGCACTCCAACAAATTGCTAGAAGCACTAAAAGATAACGCAGATAACGGAAGTGAATAATTTAGAGGGTTGCTTTATAAGGTTGCGCAAAAGCTAGATAAAACTATACATACATGCATATGTATGTATTTTGATGGACTTTTATATATTTAGAAATCTTAAAATGTAGTTATATAACAAAATATTACTCATCAATTATAAATGCTATCAGTAATTAAATACTTTATAAATATTTAATATTGCTATAATTAATGTAACTATTAATCACTTGATAAAAAAATTTTATTTAATTTGAAATCGAAAAAAATATATTAAATCTCTATAATAGTTTTGATAGTAATTTGAAACTTTGATCAAATTTATTAGAGTTTATTAAAATTCTATTCTTATAGATATTTGATGATTATTTTGAGCATATTCTCAACAGCTAAAACTACACTGATTCTTATTAATACTCTCATAGTGCTTACACAATAAAAAGTATTTATCTGTCATTGGTTAAATTTTCGGTATGTTGAGTTAAATAAACTTATTCTTTCATGTACAATATGCAAGTGTATATATTCCCAGGATAACTCTTAATACAATTCTTTTTTATTTTGAATTACATACACATATATATCTATATATACGCATATATTCCATGAAATTGAATTTCTTAAATTCTTTACGTTTTGTTTATTTTATACATACATATATACATATTTCCTCCTCATTTGCTCCTTTTGGATTGGCTGGCTATTCGCCTGCTCAGTTGCAATTTAACTGTTAATTTGCTCTCTGCGCAATTCGCTTGGCTGGCAGCTAACAACTGTTGCTCTCATTTCTCTCTCACACATACAAATTCAGTTCAGCGTAGACAAGACACAAACCGTGTGAGTGTCACAACTGAGCGCAACTCACCATTATCTAATTTCACAACCAGCTGCCCCGACTGCTTCAATTTTTGCGTAATTCATAAATAAATTGATTAAATTCGATTAAAGTGCGCCACAGGAATTGTTCAATTAATAAAACACACTCGATACGCGTGAACTCTTACGGCTCATGCTCTTGATGTTGTTGCTGTTGTTTGTTGTGCGAATTGCGTCTTGTGTTGTTTCCTTAGCCCTAGTTCGAGGTTTGGGTTGGGCCTCAAATTGTATTTGTAGACAATTCGGCATAATTGCAGCACACACAGGATAAACGCTTGCGCTATGGGTGACATTAACTATTCCTTAGCTCAATATCTCTCTTCTGTCCGCTCTGTGGCTCAGTTTGTGTTGGGCTGCGCTGGCAGCCAGAATGCAGCAATCGAAAGATGTAGCCGAGGATATTAATAGACCAACAGATATTGTAATCAAGCCGAATCCCACTCTAAAACGTCATGTTCGCTTTCAGGAACAGGATGGCGTGCTCCGTGTGCCCGGTTCCCGACCCTCCAGCGCGCCTGCCGAGCCCAACGGGAAGGCGGCCAAGAAGGCCTACAAGAAGATGGAGAAAGAGCAGCGGTGAGTTCTAGAATGGAGTATAATTGTAATTCAACAGAGACTAATCATATTCCTCTGCACCCACAGCCGCCAGGAGAAGGAGCAGTCGCGCCGCGAGAAGGAAGCTCGCAAGCTCGAGCGGGAGACGGCGCGTCGCATTGAGCGCGAGACGGCAAAGCTGGAGAAACTGAATCGACATAGCGAGAAGATCTCACGCAGCACGGAGCGCATGGTGGGCAGCGGAGGATCGCGCTCTGGCTCGCTGGAGCGAAGGCGCAGTGGCGAGGATTCGCCCGTGCTCAATCAGTCGACAGTGCATGGGATTGCCTCGCCGAATCGCCGTCCCACGATCTTCGATGTGTTTAGGCCGCGGGCCAAGTCGGATGCAAAGCGGCACAAGGATAAGCATTTGCTGGATCCATCGTCGGCGGACAGCAGCGCTACCAGCAGCACATATTCCGTATCCGGCGGAACGGCGCCGTCGTCAGCAGCGGCAGCAGCAACAACAACAGGAGGAGCAGCTGGCGCGACGGGAACAACTGGCGCTGGCGGCCTCATGAATTCCATGAAAGTGGCCATGCAGCACTTTAGCCATAAGCAACATCCCGCCGTAACGATAACCAATGCCGATGGCACAGTCTCCGCCAAGAGCAAGTACAAAGATGGCAGCGCGCATCCACATCAGGGCAGCGATGCACAGGTGGGTGCTGAGCACAGTGAAATCACCTCTCAATTGGCTTAATCTATATATATATATTTATTACCATACACAGTATTACCATACGGTCACCGCTGTGCGTCCGCATGCCAATGCCAACCAGCGATCGCCGATGACCAAGGTTATGGATCTGTTTCGCCATCGTTCAAATTCAGCGGTCAGCGAGGCGGATAAACGCAAAGCGGTAAGTGTCATGGCTAAACCTTTATTATTTATTTATTATTTGTAAACATTTATTGTGGCGTGCAATTTTACAATCTTCCAATCTGTTAAACATGAATATTTGTGTATAGAAAACAAAGACATTAAATGTAGTCGTATTAGGGTCAAACTATATCAAATTCGTGTGACTCTATTTCAAAATTGCAGTTTGTTGCTAGCTGGTATGTGTCACAGCTAAATTTAACATTTTCTGCCATTTGTGCTTAGTAAATACACAAACCAATCTCTTTCTCAGTTGTCACTAACAGCAGACTGTCTGTTATCTTATAGCAAGCTGTTAGTTAACAGCAACATGAAAAAGTGCGAAATTTTAAAGATAATTAATAAATGAATGTGAAATAACTGAAATGGTAAAAGTAAACAACCTTATATATATTTTATAAAGAAATAAATGCAAAGTATTTTATTTTATTTTTTAATATTAAAAGAATCTATTAGAAGAGAGTTGAGAACTAGATATTTGAATATGTGTTACACCCGCAGATTTAGCTTAATATTATCTTATGCAATTTGCAAAGATTAATATTTTCAAGCAGCTAAATAAGGCAATCAAGCTTATCGAGCTATCTATAATTGTACTTATTATTGTTATTTACTATGGATCACAAAAGCCAAACAGTCTGCACAAGTTGTATAGAGTCTATTTGTTATCAGCGAACCATGCGTAATCAACGCAATTTTGATTATAAATATAGACATGAGCAATTTTGATTTCAACAGCTGATAAATCACTAATGCGATTCGATTGATAAGCGACTGTTACACATCACATTTTGCCATTTGCACAATCTGAGATACGTCTCAATGGCGAGCAGCAGCAGCAGCGATAAACAATTATTTATTACAACAGTGCAAATCATGTTACATTTTAATCACTACGAATTTGTTTTGTCACCAAACGTTATCAAATCCTTGAAAGAGAAAACTAAGTAGAATAGAGAGAGAGAGAGAGAGAGGGAGAAAGATAGCTGCAACAACAGGTGATCGCCTTAACAGTGCTCTTAAAAGCTCACTTCGTGGGCTTTCTATTCACGCGCGCTCTCTCCTATCCTCTCTCTCTCTCTCTCACTCTCGCGCTCGCACTTGTCTTACAATTTTTGGGCTTTGCGGAAAACTGACAAATACACTCACACACACACAGAGAGATGGGAGCACACGTATTACGTATACGTCGGCGTCGACGTTGTCGTTAATGTCGTTGTCGTTGATGTTGTCGCCGTCATTTCATTTTGCCGTTTTCTTTCGCACGCTGCGTTTTCTGTGTTTATTTCCAATTGCATTTCGAATTGGACTGTGCCGGCCGAGCGACGCGCGTCATTCCGTATCCAATAAGAATTTTGGCAACTAAACCTTTTAGAAAAGTTGTTTTTTAATAAATATGAGAATAAATTCAAATAAATCAGCGCGTGTTTGTTTGTGTTTTTGCCTAATGAAATAGAAATTAGCAAGAGAATATAAAATAAATAAATAAATCAAGTTTAATTTGTGTGTCCATAAAAAGTAACATGAAATTTAAAAATATATTAATAAATCAAAAATATATGAGAAATGCGTAAAAAGTGAAATAACCTTCGAATATTGAGCAAAAATAAGCCAAAAAAGTGTATTTAGTTAATACTAAAAAAAAATCTTTAAATAAATAAATAAACAAATGCTCTTATCAAAAAAACACATCAACAAAGTCAAAACGAACACAAGAATTTCAATTGAATGATCAACAAAACATTTGCATAATAAACAAGAATTATAGTATTTAAAAATGCAATTTATTTAGCAGCTAAACACAACCAAATTTACATTTTTATTGAACTATTTTGTGATTGTTTTTTTTTTTTTCAATTTTTAATATTCTAATTATTCCACCTGCTAATTGCAACTATTTAAAGCAAATTTGTTTTTGTGTTTAGCTTTTCCGCGTGTATTCCCAGTTTGCATTTGTGATATATATTTACATATATATATATAAATATATATAATTTATATATTTCAATTTCAAGTTCATTGCCGTTGGTTGCGGCCCACGCCTTCTATTCGACTATATTTAATAATCTACATTTATTTTATTTAATTAACAAATTTTAAACACTTGCAATAGCGCATGGAAATGAGCTAAGCCCAAAAAAAAAAAAATATATATATATATATATATTAAGTAAAAACAATAACAAAAACTGTCAGCAAAAACAAATGGCAAACATGTGATCGCTTGTGTCTAAATGTGTGAGTGTGTGTGTGTGTGTGTGTTTGTTGTTATTGTTGTCATTCTCTCTACCTATTATCGCATTCACAAAAATTTGTTAAAATATATATATATATATATATTTTGTTGTGTTTTGCTTTGTTTTGGTTAATATTTTAAGCTTTTTTCTTAGTTGCTAATTTGTCAAATGTCTAACTAGGGCCACATTTGCCTACTCTTTCCAGTCTGCCATCTCTCTCTCTCTCGCTCTCTTTCTTTCACCCTTTTTGTTTTTGTTTTGGTAGCTATTCTTTAATCGTTTAATTGTCGTGCCCACCTCCCTTCTTATCAATGTTGATAAAGCACAGAAAGTACTTGGCCATTTATGATTTTCTTTTTAATATTTTCAATTAATATGTGAGTTGTGATATCATATTATTTTTTTGTATGATTTAGAATGTGGTAATAAATTATTTAAATTGTATGTCAGCTAAGGCAATTGCTCTTTTCAATGATATTTTAATTTTTTGACAAATAAGAAGAATAATATTCAGTCGTATATTTCTGTTCAAAATTTGCAATTTTTTAACATTTTATGAATAGTTTCCCCTTTTCAACTGTAACTCAATAAGTTTTGCAATCGTATTAATTTTCCTTGGCCTTATGAACAACTGCTTCGGTATTTCTATAATAAATATCACATTTTAAGATAATAATAGATTTTAATAATGTAATGCCTTGGAATTATTTGTGAACTCTAACTCAATAGAGCAACCAACTGAAATATGAAGTGAAATTATTTGAATATATAATTAATTTATTTATATATTACTTATTTCTACTTTGTTGTCAATTGAACTAACAAATTTATATTAATCTATATTCAAAAGATTCTTTTTACTATTTCTCGTCCCAGAAATCGTGAAATCGTAAATGTTCTACTGCAGATTTAGTCTTCCACTCCTTGGGTAATAAGTTCTAAAATATATTAAATAGATATTCAGACATTGTTTCTATTTGTCTGACTTGTGCCTCACTCAATTATCTTGCTAGCTAACAAAACTGTCAAAATAGTTCGACACGATGTGAAGTCGCACAGCTGTTTGGCCAAATTCCTGAACAAGAACTGACAATCCTCGGATGTTTTTCTGTTCTGTTTTCAGTTCTATTAACTCGAGACCTTCAGGGCTCATTCAATTATAACTATTACTTAATCAGTTACATTTGCTATATACATATATTTGTGGGAGCATTTGCAAATGTTATCAAAGTCGCATTTTTTTTATCTTTCGGTAAATACAAATACTTGAAAGAAGAAATTTTAATTTAGAGTACAGAGCCGATAAGATATGAAATTTAATGTCAAATGAGAGACAGCTAACTATATATATACATGTGTGGTTTATATATATATATAAATATATAAATAAAATATATAACAGTTGGATTATAAACCCTGCCGATCGGTGATCTATGTGACTTTCATATGTACTTCCTATCTATGTCTTGTACATAGAGACAAAAATGTAGAAAATCCCAACCCTAATTAATATCTTATCTCAAATATGTATTTAAAATACTTGAGCCGTGATAAAAAAAATTAATCTATATATATATATATATATATATATGAGAAAAAAAAATAGTAAATATACATAGTTCTATTTAAAGCAAAATTATACTTTAATAAACTTTAACATATGGAAACTATTTTAAATTTAAATTTTATTATTATTTTTAGTGTTTTAGTTCTAATTTTAATAATCATATAAAGCTTAGGCAACAAAGTCATTTTAAACAGAGTAATTTAATATGAATTTTTTAAATATTTAATAATTATCTTGCATTTTCAATTGATATATTATAGCATAGCTATTTAAACTTTCCTATTTTTCAAGTAATTTAATTAATTGATTTTCTATAGAAAAAAAAACATAGTTCTTTACCTAAATTATTTATAAATTATTGGCAACTTTAGTTTCTTTTAATTTGTTTTCAAATTTTTGGTAGAGAATTAGGGAAAATGTAGAATATATCTAAAACTATTTAAAATGAGAAAATAAACTGAGTTGTTTTCCATATAAAACGAATTATATCAGACATTTCCGACTTGTTATGCTAAGTGTGTATACCCAATAAAATTGGAAATACAGGAAGGATATATTAGCTAAGCCAAATGCAATATAACGAACAGAAGAAGGCGTGGCAGACAGAATCCACATATAATCTACATCGGCAGAAGAAGAAGAATAGATCTGGGCATTTGCACTCTGACTCTCAATAATTTCAACAAACTATATACATATATATGAATATTTGTAATTTTCGCGGTATATTCTAGTCGAGCTGCTAGAATGTGCACAATTGCACTCTTGTTTGTTATTTTAAAAGCATTTATGTGTATTTTTATACGTTCATTTAAGAGACTTGAAGCTTTATCTTGTCTCTGTCCGTCACTAAACTAACTAATCTCAATTTAAAAAATTTATAGCGAGATCTTTAAGTAGATAGACTCCACATAGATGAGAATACTATAAAATAATAATATGTATAGTTAATATGCGAAAGATCTTCAACATATTCCAAGAATCTTGTGGAAAATATATAAATATATATATATATATTTTTTTCGTTATTTCATTATGCTAAATATAATAAAAAAAATTTACTATATATGATATGATATATCTCAGTTAAATGAACTCAGTTTGTCTATCGATTCTAACTTTTCTTATCGATTGCCATCATAGCTATCCAATTATTACAGGGTATATAAATTACGCCCACTGCTCGAATGCAACGTAAGAGGAAATGAAATTTTGCGTAACTCTCACTTTTTTTTATTATAAAATTAATTCATCACAATTAATATGCCATTTTTGGGCAAGTGAAAAAAAAATGACATAAACTAAACCTAAAAGAAAACTTTGGAAATAAATAATTGCAAGTTTTGTTTTCCTTTGTAGTTGATTGTTAATTAATCATTTGTCAGAGAGCTCTGAAAAGATGTTCTATTTCTGTCTCTCTTTCTCTCATGGAGATCTACGCCAGTCGCAATCTTTTTCTCAGATTTATTTATTTATTTTTATTGCACACGTCTAAAGGTCAACCACTTGACGACGACGCGACGTTCGCTACATATTTGTTCACTTTCTGCTTTCTGTTGTCATTTCCACATATTCTTCATATGGTATTAATATAATAGATATAACTAGATGGATATTATATCTAAACTAAAACAAAAGCAAAATGCTTTACTTGTTTTACTTTGTTCATTTTGTTGATATTCGAATTATGTTTTTGCATTTATAGATTGGTTAGCGGAAATAAGCTTAAGTGAGCTTTAAGTTGATTTATGGAGAGCTTAAGCTACGGATCTTAATGCTTTATGTTAAGACTTAGTTGAAAGCTCTGAAGCTTGATAACTTTATTTTGTTTGTTCTTATAGTTGGGGTAATAAAACCTAAAGCAGAATTGAAAAATTTATATTCCATAATTTTTTCTTTTTACTATATATTATTTAGATTTACTTTTAACTTTCTTTTGCCTTATGATTTGGGGCAACTCAACTTTCTTAACTTTCAATCTGATTTAGTCATTACATCATAATCTTGCATAATTCTAGTAACTGATCGTTAACTGGGCTTCTCACATTCTCCAGCTGTAAATTTTAGCCAACATTCTGACGGCTTTCGCTGTTGTCTAATTAGCTTTTATGAATTTTGCAATTTGTTTGCTTCTCACTTGTTTTACTTATTTCATTCCCATTATTTTTTTCTTCCACATATTTTCTTATTGTATTTTTGTTGTTCTTCATTAATTTTCTGCTCACAAATATTGACTACAATAATATAAACTAAAGGCCTGTCGCTACGCAAATACAACTAGCTACAAAATACTTATTGCTCAACTAGATAGACAGCTCGATGAAAAAAAAAAAAAAAAAAAGGAATAATACAAAATCGACATAAAACAAAAGAAAAATAATAATAAATAAGCACAAGTCCCAAATGGACAAATAGCGTAAAGCGTCCAAATTTGCGTTAAAAATAGTTTTTGGTGAGATTTTATTTATTAAACGTGTTTGCGCTCAAAATACAAATATTTTTACTGTATTTTGCAATATTTGTCTTGAATTAATTAAGAAACATTCCTCATTTTTTATAGAATCTTTTAGCTGAACTAAAAATATTAAATACTTATAATGGAAAAGCAAAATACATAAATATATACATAAATATGTACATACAAGTATATAACAATTCTAATACTTTTCACACTCGCCTTAAGCGCCTTACAGAATGGGGAAATAAAGTTGATTTATTTCCTTTGCAAGCCTGGAACATAGTTGGTACATTCTCTCTGCAAGTCTGGATAGAGTTAGTACATTCTCTCTCCCTCTCTATATTTTGATTGGCAAATTTCACTTTTTGCTTTATTAAACCAAAATTGCCCACTTGATCGCACGCTCAAGTTCTTTCATTATCACTCTAGTCTTTATATTCTTCCCTTTTTGGGCAATTTGATCTCTCGCTTAGTCTTGCAATTGTCAACAGCGCGCTCTCTTTTGCTCTCTCGCACTTCAGCTTCTAGCATTTCAATTTGCCTTAATATTGGGTCAGTTCGTTTGCCTTTTACCTTTCAATCAATTTCTGATTTGTGTTCCTTTTATTTCTTTCTTCTTTTTTTTCAATTATGCGACACACCAAAGTCAATCAAGCCAATGTGCCACGCCCCGTAAGCATGCATTCGCCTTCCAATGAATAAACTATGAATGCGTCACAAGCCGCTGCTGCTGCTCCATCGTCTGTAGCTTGTTCTTGTTTCGCTCACGCTCTCGCTCTCTATTTCTGTCTTTTAATTAAAAGCTTGCGAGAGGGTCAAGGATTAATTTGTGACCCAAAGAGTGCATCGTAGTGTGTGTGTGTGTGTGTGTGTCTGTAACTGTTTATTAACATGAATGTGCATGCGTATATATGTATTTAACATTAACAGTTTCTGTTGTTCCATTGAAGAATTCTGTAAATCTGTCGTTCCCCAACAAAGACGATGACATTTTCATGGTCAGGGGGCGAATTTTTATATGTTTCGCATATATTTTTATTGTGCACCTTTTTGTGTGCGATTGTCAACAATTATTTCATTTACTTGTCGCTTCCTCGAAAAATGAGAAAAACAGACGAAAATGTCAGCAACAAGCTCTTATAATTAAAAATTAAAAAAAAAAAAATTTATTTTGATGAGCAAAGCACAAACAACAATTTGCATACGCAATTTTCGGAAATTTATAACAAGCAACCAATTAAAACATATATTTAAATATTGCATTTGCAGTAAAATGTTTAAAAATACAATCACCGCCAAAAATTAAGAAATTCAAAAACCAATAAAAATAAATTTTAAAAAAGTAGAAAAGTGAACTGTTGCTGCTGATCGCGCCATCTAGCGCACAGTAGCGACACACGCTAACAGTAGCGCCAATGTTAACTGTGGAGCCAATGCTGTGCACAATGTAAAGCATTTCTCAACTACATTCACCGGCTGTGCATACTTAGCTTTATTCTAATACTTAAGTAAACGACATTAAAAATAGCTACAAAATGTCCGCTGTGAAGCGTTGGCTATATCGCCACACCCACTCAAACACATCGACCACCGGCCCGCCCCCCACCTCACCCACAACAAAAACACAGCGCGGTCGCAGCCAATCGCTAGATGTGCAAACATTGCAAACGCAAGGACTGCGTAATATGTTAGCGAGTGCCAATGTAAGATAAAAATAATAATAAATACATATATTTATGTATATTTGTACATAAATATATTGTCTGGGTTCGTTTAAAGGGTCAGCATAACAGTTTGGTTAATTGTAACAGCGCTCTGTAAAGTGCAAAATGGTTTGTGCACACACTAAAAGCCTGCTGTCTACTGTTAATTGCGCGCCAAATTTAAAAGTCCACAAAACCAACATTTTTTGTAATTGTTTGATTTAAACTCGGTAAACTAAATATTCTCTTAATTTCTATTTACAGCGCGTTGCGGCGCATCAACAACAGTTGGCTGTGCAAAGTGAGTACAAAATAAACAAAAATTATTGCTTATTTAGTTATGTTAATTTAATGCAGCAAGTGCCCAGGCATATGTTAAATAAACATTTTTTTACAGCCGCCGTTAGCATTTACATTAATTAATTCTGTTTGCGTTTCGAATTAAAGCGCAACTCATGCTAATCATATATTAAGCAGCAAACCAAAATAACCTTGGCTTTGAAAATAAAAAATACACATTTATGTACATATGTAATATATAAAGTAAACAGCGGTGTGTAAAACAAACAAACAAACAAACGGCAAAAATACGTAAAAAAGACAACAAAATAACTAAACGATGTGTAAAACCTGAAGTTGTATTAGCGCAATGGGCAAAGGTGTGTGAGGGAGAGGGCAACATAGACTGCAAAGCAGTCCTAAGCATTTATTTTTTGCCTTGCTCTTCCATGCATTATGTACCTACATACATACATATGTAAATGTTGTAAATATTCGAATCTTTCTTGTTGTTTGTTTGTGATGATTTAAGTGTGAGGCGCGCATTAGATGTAAAAGAGTTAGAAAAAAAAGGTAGTCAAAGAGAAATAGTTCATTTAGTGAGTATTTGCATTTGGAGTGCTTTACTCTTATTAACATTGTACAAAACAAACAAGCAAACATAGATATGAACAACAACATGTGACAACTGTATAAATATGGATTATGCAACTACTGGTCATAAGCGTTGGCACCCGACAAGAGGCGAAAGAGCGAGAAAAACAAAAACAAAATAATGAATTAAAATCAACTCGAAAAGTCTTCTGACTCAGAGCTGGCAGCGGAGTGAAGGGGATGGCCATATTCTTGTGCGCACTCAATGCGAAATACCATGTAAAAGATCAGACCACTCAACGCACACACACACAAACACACGCATTAAAACGGGAGTGAGAGAGCTGTGAGAGCGAATGAGTGAGACTTAAAACTAACTGTTGATGCAGTTTGGGTCTTTGCTTATATGCTTACCCTTTGTTTGACCTTGAAAGTTTTTGCATTTTTTTTTTTATTTGCCTGTGAAGCCTTGAAAGCGGTTTAGGTTCACATATACATGAGTACATGCATATGTGTGTATGTATACATGAGCTGCAGTTGTTGTTACGCCTCCTGTTCATGTTAATATGGCTTGCACTTTCAATGTCAATGCGCAACATGACAAAAACAACTTTGCAAATGCCACCTGGTGCGTGCAGGCGCTCACTACTTCTCTCTCTTTCTCTCTCTCTCTCTCTCTTTCTCTCTGTTTCTGTCTCTGTCCTCGCCTGCTGCTGTATAGCCACTGCGCCTTTGTTTTGGTTGTTGTCTTGCATTTTATTTTTTGGGCTTTGCATTTGCGTTTTTTTTTTTTTTTTTGTATGCCTTTCTTGTCATTCGTCGCCGGCTGCGTATCAAGTGTCTGGCCATGACGTAATCTTGAATCATGTGCAAAGCGTGAGAGAAAGAGATGGCGGCGACCGGCCAAATAACAGCAAGAGGCGCGTCAAATACATTACATTTAGGCATTCACAGACATGTACATATCTATGTATATTTATAAAATTGTATATGTACATATGTATGAACATGTATGTACATATGTAAGTCATTTCATGTTGTTGACTTTAAAATGCTATGGCAAAAATGCTGCGCAACGTCGCCACAATTTACCGGCATTGATTTTGAAGGCAGCGGCGATTCGGTCACAGACGCATCTATTAGTATGTGTGTGTGTGGGCGTGAGTTGTCTGCTTTCAATTGTCGTAAGCCATTCATAAGCGAAAGTCTGTTAAGCCTACACACTAACACAACCGCAAAACACACACAGCGAGCATAACAAACTAGAACAGTCAGAGAGCGAGATAGAGAGAGAGAGACAGCGCTTCGTCTGTTGAGAGCGCGGGAGAGTAACATCAGCGCATAGATAATGTAAGGGCGCTTTTCGTATGTGGTTTGTTTTTCTTGTTCACCCACCACCACCTAGAGAACTGCTGCTGTTGTCTACGTGACGCAGCGCACACAAACAAGAATCAAATTAAAAGCGCGCAAATGTAAACAAAAATGCAAGCCAAGCAAGAATTGCGTGTTGTAAAAACAAAACAACATTAGTAATTAGCCGAAAAGTGAAAGACAACTAAATTATATGAAATATTTTGGGGACTTAGAACGTGTTAACAGCTAGTTAGCAGAAAATTACTTGTAAATAACAGCATGCTGTTAATTAACAGTAAAGGTCAATTGCTCGTGTGACGGGCACAAAACTAGATTTAGCAAAAATATTAGTACGGCACACGTCTACATAGCGCTGTTAGTTAACAGCGAAGGTCGTTGAAGTACATAACAGCAGCAAAACGTAAACGTCTATCTATTTGATAAATACAGTAGATAGCATCGTGCCACGCCTACATTGTTTAACAGTTTGCTCGCTGAGTACAGACCGCATGTCGTCTTTTTTTGGCTCTTACGTGCGCATTGCTCGCTTGACTTTTTGTTGTGCTCACCTTTTTCTACTGTTACATATATAAAACACGCACACAGACACGCGAACATATTCGAGCATTCGCTGGCACATGCCTTGCCGCCGGTTTGGCACACAGATACACTTGCACATACTCTATATACCCCAATAAGTCCATATGTGTATGTGTGTGTGTGTGTGTGTGTGCAGGCAGCGGTTTAGCCTGGCCACATGGCGACAACATCGCCGTCGACTTTCAGTTTAATTTTAATCGCCGGCCGCGTTGGATGTGTCAGTGATCACACGTGAACTGTTGACGTATTCGAGAACGATTTCTTGCAAAAGAAAAAATATATTAATAATACAAAATAAATAAATTCTTAAAATTCATTATTGAAGAATGTTAAATGCTTGCATAGTTTAATGCGTCATTCATTAATAACCAGACGCAGCACATTATCATAATCAACAACATTTTGAAATCATCATAATCAAAAAGAGAGAAACAAAAATCCATCCAACAAAGAAAACTTTGAATGTTCATCAAACTTGATTTTCTAAAGTGGTTTTCGTTCCAAAAAAAAAAAAATAAATAAAATAAAAATCAACAAAAAACACAGAAATATTTTATATTTCGACTCGCTCGCTATAAATATGCATGAACGAGCATTTCAAATTGCCATTTTATAGTTAATAAACAATGCCAAATAAACTAAAGTAAAACAAAAACGTTGCGTGAAGTGAAAAAAATCTGTGAACAAAATATTGTGGAAAGTGCAGAATAGTGAAGAAAAATTCATAAAAATAAAAAAGAAACTATGCACTTACCGTAAAAATTTAAACAACAAATATATGACTAAACAACAAAGCTACAAAAAAAGGTTTTCAGCAATTAAAGTAAAAAATTAACAAAATGTAATTAAACTTGTTTACAGTTTTCGTTTGGAAAAACGTCAAAGTTGAGATAAAAATTTGCATTAAAAAAAAATATATATACATATATTTATAAACATATTATGAAATAATAATCAAATGAATTTTTAATAATTTTCACATAAATAATATTTTTTTTTAAGAAAAAAGCTGAAATAATTTCAATTTTTCTTTCAACAAATGCCGGCAAATGTTCCGCTGTTATTTTTACATTTACGATATCCACCTGTATTCCGAAATGTTGTTTTTGTTTGCAGAAGAAGAAGCTGAAGAGAAAAATAAGAATTGAGCCAAAGAGATTTGATTAATGGCAGCAGGCGCCGAATTTGCGGCGATTTTGTGACGCAAAAGCCGCAGCGAAATTTTTGACAAAACTTTGAATTTTGTTTATTTTTGATTTCTTTCCGAGTGCAAAAGAGAATGAAAACAATATCATGTGATAGAGAGAGAGAGAGAGAGAGAGAGACGGACAGAGAAATGTAGTGAGGCGTTAAAATACTCCGGTAGACAGAATAGTATCGAGTATATAGCGCCTGCCCAAGAGTTATTTATAGCCCCCCTCATAAAGCGAATTCAGCAACCGCAGAGGAAATCATTTTCAATTAGCAGTCTGAATGGAACTGAGGATCACTAAATAAAAGCAAACATTAACTCGTTGATTTAGTGTTTTTATGATATATGTATAAGTGCAGAAAGTGTTTCTGTAAATTTATGAATCTAATCAACATATTAAAACTGTGCAGTTCTTAGTCTCTGACAGCTCTCTCAGTCAAAACGATCAAATACGTTTTCACTTCTTATTTATAATCTGATAAAAGAAATGGTATTCGAATTATCGACTTTGTCAAGTGATTAGCTTAAATATTCTTGATTGCAATAGTATATATATAACTATTTATGTATATGTATACAGCAATAAATCTATAAAAAAAAAAACACTGGAACCAACTGATAAGAACTCTTCTGAGCTGCAGCTGCTCGCAGAATCAATTGCAAGCAAGCCTCGTTGTCTTCCATCGTGTTCAAGCGATAACCCACTCTATATATAGTCTATCTATATATGTATATGTACATATATAGTATAACACTATAATATTTTCTATGCCTTACACAATATTACAAATCAGTTTCATAAACACTAAACAAATTGCGTCACAATTGATATACGCTTGGAATAGGTCAGTTTCTAGTATACAAAATCATAAACCTAACCGCAACTTATAAACAAAATGTTAATAATGAATTAAAAAAAAACAAATAAATATTCTCCCTTTTATAAATAGTTTTAAATATTCTAATTTCGATTATAAAAATAATTTTATTTTGTTTAGTTCATATTGAATTAGATTTTCAATTTACAAATGCTCAAAGATCGAAAAAATGATCGAAAGTTTGAAAAATGCCGAAATTTCGATATATTTCCCAAGGCCGGCTTTTTCGGTTTGTTTTCAGCGAAAGCGAGAGAACAAGTTGAAGAGGAAGCAGAAGTTGCAAAGGCAGAAGCTGAAACCATAAACAAAAAGCAAGTAGAAGAAATTGCGCAGCGCGTTTTTGGTTACTTTGATTTCTTCTCTTTTTTGCCTTTTGCCGGCATTTCGCTTTGCTGTTGTGTTTCGTGTTTTCATTTTCTTCAAGGGGGTTACTTTTTTCAACAACAAACAAGAACAAGAATGATAACGAGCTGTAGAACAACAACACGAACAGCAACAGCAGCAGCAGCAGCAGCAGCAACAAGCACCGATTGAAGGTATACAAATTTCATTTGCGACGCAAAAAACAATCTGCGCAAGCCGAACATTTTTTTAGCTGCTGTTGTGTTGTGTTGTTGTTCTTGTTGTGTAACAGTATGTATGTGTGTATATATATATGTGTGTGTGTGTGAGTGTGTGTGCTTGCTTGTATGCATCTGAGCAGCGGAAGTGCGAGTTGGCAGTGCAGAGCATGATTTACATATGATTCGACATATGTGCCATATGATGCGGCATATAACAGTTTGTTGGGAAGCTATTATAAATGTCTATGTAGAACAGATTTGGGATCGTTGATCTATGATTGTTGGATCTATGAGCATAGATTTTTTTTACAGAAAATTATAACATAATAATGATTATAAAAATAAAAATACTTGACATTATTCTAATGTAATTGCCAATACAAATATAATAATTACAAATAAAATAAAATCAGTTATAAAATTTTATAATATAGTAAAATAATAACAAAAATAAAAAATCGGGAACTCTTATTAAATTATAACTATATTTATATGAATATCTATAATTTGACACCCTTGGCAATTGCCAGTTTGGCATATGTTAATTAGAAGTATGAAGTATATTTAGTCTAGACAATATGCATATATAAATATGTATATATAGAATATACATATATGTAGAGCAATTAGCAACATTTTGAATTTATTTAAATTACATAATTTTCAATGACAATTTCATTTATATTAAGTTTTATTTTAAAATTAACAATTTTTAATATTTTTAGGCATTTTAGTACCAAACTAAATATTTCGTTGCCAACAATATAATCAACTTGTACACTATAATTCTATACTTCCCTATACTTGTCTGATAGAGTAGTCTTTAATGTTATTTTCAACTACATTTATTTTTTTTTATGTTAATGCATTTTGAGTGCATGTTGGAATGTTGCACAAACTATATAATTTGACTTTGTGGTATCCGCTTTCATCTAAAGAAATTTATAAACTTTATTAGTTGCATTAGCAACAGTTTGTTGCAGAGTTGCCCTTTGCTACAAGTTGTTGATTTAATTTGCTACACAATTAAGTTAAAGTTTTTGAACTGCGTAAAAGCACAAGTTTCAACGTTAACAAGAGATACATTTACACAGATACAGACACACAGATAGCTACTAGTGGATTATACATACATATGGAAATCGAAAAAAAACCTGTTACACACGGCAGCTAAAATTTTGTATTTCTCTTGAATCAACAAAGAAATATATTGAAAAATGAGAGTTTAAATTTTTGGTCAGAGTTCGTTAAACTTTTGTCTTGAGGTGACGAGAATTTTCTAGCATTTTCGATCTGAGTTATGGATAAAGCGCTATTCACCTTCTGTAATCTATCATAAATGTATTCATTCAACACTCACTTTGTGCGTCAATCAAATAACTCAATCGAGTTACTTTTATCGATTGAAATTTTCCGCTAAAAACATAACTTAAGCTTAGACATTTTATTGTTGTTGCTGTTGTTGTTGTTGCTAGGGTCGTCTGTGAATTGGGTCAAGTGAAGGAACTTACTGAAAACGGCAATTAAATTTCTGTTCAATTATAAACCGAACAACATAAATTTTGTTCATATTGCGAGTTTATCATGTTGCCGCGCTGATTGCCTTAATTGCAACGCATTTGTATTACTATTGTTTAGTTGCAAACTTAGCTGACTGCATCAATTTAACAATTTTGCTTAACAAATAATACAGGGTGTCTATGTGCATTCACAAAGAACTCCAATAAGTTGAGAATTAATTAATGAGATTTCAAAATGTTTAATAATTGAAATTTTATTTTTAACTCTTGTTCTGTTTGTAATCTATTTTAATCCCTACAATATTTAAATTCAAGTGTTAAATGCACTTCTAAAAACCACTTTCAAATGTCGAAATTATTGAACAAATAAAAAAAAATTATAAATGAAAAATTGATAAGAATTTTTCTTCTAAAATATTTTCATTGCATCTCAATCTTTTAAAATATGGATTCATATTTTATATTTTTAATATATTATATTTTTATATACTTACATTTATATATATATTGATTTTTAAATACATTAATCAATGAAGAACTATTTGAAAATAATTAAATATATTAAAACTTTTTTAAACTATATATTTTTATGTGAACTTTAGTTTTGATTATATTTTATTAAAATTTGATTTTAATACAAATATAGAATATAAAAATTACTTTAAATTTGCTTATATTTAAGTGAAATTTATTTTTGAATAATTTACAATATTTATTGTAAAATGCATAAATTTACTCAAAATTTAAATAGAGTTGTATCAGCTTTTTTTTTATATTATTAGTACTATAAATTTATTCACTTCTATCGCATTTCTAATGTTCTCAAATGATTATGAATCATGCTCCACAAAACATCTTCAAAGGTCTTTAAAAGACTTGTAAAAGTTATATTTGCTTCTTCAGTTCAAGCAATTACTGCTGATAAGGCCAACTCTGGCCAGGACTTTATGGTATTCTATGCCTTGGCATTGGTTTTCTCGCTAATTGCTGGCATTTATTGTTGCCTCGTGGCGTTGCCAAAGTATGAAATTCTTTGCTGAGCTGCAAGACATAAAAATAAATATCTGAAAGCTGTTTTTGCTTTATTGAGATGATAATGATGCACATCGTTTGTGTAAAGAACCAGAACCAACCTTTGTTGTTTTCATATGCTGGCATATTGTCAAAGTTCCCTAGGCTGGCTGACTGGCGGAGAGGTTGGCCGTGTCATGTGACACAGGATTAACTTGCCGCAGACCAAAGCAACTGAAGGACATTCGAACTGAGTCTGTGTGTGTGTGTGTGTGTGTTGTTTATGAGTTTCAATTGGGCGTGGTCACACGGTAGGTGACGCAAACGCTGGCATCGAGCGGGTGTGTGGCGAAGAGACAGGAAGAGAGAGTGAGCAGACAGAGGGAGACAGTGAGATGGTCTGCGTCGAGGCCGTTAAGAGGGAGCTAAAAAGCCAAAGAAACGACTAGCGACGACTGCCTGCAGCGATATATAATTTGTGGCATGTGCGCTGATTAAGGAAAGAAGCAAAGTAGAGAAAAAGCATAAGACAAAGAACTATAGAAATAATCGCAGATAATGAGCAACCCATCAAGTGTTGATAAACCAGACCTTAACAAAGCTTAACAAATGTTCAAGATATGTGTAATCGCATTGTGAATTGTTAACAAGAGTTCGCAATATCGCAATCGTTAACTAAGATTGTTTGCTGAGCGAGAGAAAAAAGTTTGTTTTATTTTAAAAATTCTTATTTAGAATTCAAAAATATTTCTATAAATATTTCATACTAATTTCTATCTTTATTGATTGACTTCAAATATAAAATAAATATAATTTTAAAATAGTTTGTTCATCTCTTTTGAAAAACTAATTTTTAAATTTGTTCAAAAATTTGCTTTAATTATTAATAATTAAAAATAAAAAAATTCTTCTCATTTAATTAATATTTATTTTTAAATCAATAAATTGTGGAATTTCTTTAAACTGTTTGTTAATATCATTTAAAAACTTGAACACATCCTGTAAACTTTTTTTCGGCTTTTAGCCTATCGCCCATCGAGCCCACATGGAACGTGTGAACGTGACTTTTGACCAAATGTCGAATAAATGCTGCAAAAACTAAAAACAAATACATAGAAAAAACTCGAATCAAAACTTTGCAAATTCCCAGACGTGGCAGAACTCTGCGATTCTCACAGATTTTACACACTCACTCTCTCTCTCTCTCTCTATCTCTCTATATATATATAAATAAAAGAAGAAAAAATTACAAACACATTGATCAGCATGAAGAATTTGATATGGATGTAACCTTGAAACAAAGTTTAGGGGGAGTGAGATTAAGTAGCATTATCTCTTTCACTCTCTTTCTTCTTCTCTTGACTATCGACACCATCGAACTCATTGAGGTTGGTCAACAATGGCAACTTGTTCGACTTTGAATGGGTGAGCAAGACACATCGATAACCAACTGAACTGACTGACCCAGCCGGCGATTGGCAATTCTAATGTAAATATGAACAATACACACACACATACTATGGCACATACTTATATATCAAATATATATATATATAGATTTGATATATAAGTGTTTGCCCTCAGCGAGTGGCGTTCCATAAATTTGCACACAGCCACTTGCTGGGGGCCCCCATTCCAAATGATACATCTGTATATATGCATATACTTATATACATTGATATTTATATTTGCATTTGTTATACTTGTGCTTGTAGAGCTTCGTATATCTAGATGCAAAGCCACGTCTTATATTTGCAATTGCTGTTGCTGTCGTTATTGTCGTTGTTGTTGTTGTTGTTGTTGTTGTTCTTTCCTGATAACAACAGCAATAATAAAAATAATAATAATAATACTTAGTTCCAGTAATGTTGACTTTATTTGTTTGTTTATCGTCAACGTCGAGGTAAAGCAAATAAATTCCACTTTGCCCACGAGTTTTTACATATCGCAATAACAAACAAATTAATTAACCTTAGCCAGGCGGCAGCTGGGAACGAATCCAGGGAATGGGTCACAGAAAAACCTGTTCTCAGTTATATTCGATAGAGAGAGATATCTGAGCAAGTGAAGAATTAGCAAAACATTTCATATAGCAATCAGTGTCAAGTTATTTATCATCCAGAAGCTGGTTGTTATGTAACGCACGATAGCCCATGCGCGTGCTGTAGCTGGCAGCTATGACGAGGTTCACTTCTCGTTGGCGCTAAAATGACATTCAGAAGGTTAAATGTTTTATTTAATAATTAATTTCTTTTGGTTATACAAAAGATTTCGTGTTTATTTATATGTGTATAAATCTATATATATATATATATATATATATAAATATATATATAGTCGATCCCTAAGCATCATTAGATAAATTATCATAAGTAAGCGCATCGTCATTATTATTTGACATTTTCTAAATGAGTTTTTGCTTGAACGAATGCATTTCACTATGGCAAATAATTTTCTCTGTCAGCTCTCGCTCGTGGCTGATTAATATTTCTCTTGTCAGCGTTGACATTGTTCTCATTCTTTTGGTAAAAATCGCATCTTTCGCCAATTGCTAATTGTTCCTTTGCCCTTGCTATCATTATTTTTTGGCATATTCCAAGTTCAATAACTGTCAGCCACGCCCATTTGTTGCAAATGACAACTCATAAAATCCAATTAGCACCTACGCAGGAAGAGCAACCGAACTGAATTGTTTTCGTCGCTCTCTTGACTCGAGGAACGTGCCACGCATTTACATAAATTTCCATTGACGTAAACGAAATGAAAAACATATATGTACACACATATAAAAGAATCTAGAACATAGTCTATACTATATGTGAAAGTGGGATACAAGAATACACATAAAAATTGCCAGCGATAGGCAAGCACGTTCCAATAGGGACAAGATGGATAGGCAGACCAATCCTGCATCCTCATGTTTTGCTTCTTTTGCTGTAAACATAAATAAACAAAAAAAAAAGTGCAGAGTCAAGAATTTATGTTTCAATTGTCCATAGAGGTAGTTTTAACAGTTAATTAATAGAGATGAAAGATCTATCTAAAAATTAATTGAACTTATTTATTTTCTATTTTAACAGAAATATGTTTGCAAAGTCAGCCAAACTTTTCTTTTAACTGACTGTATAACAGCTAATCGCTTAGCATAGAGTAGGATCTCTATAATAGAAATTTATTAGAGCTACTATTAAACGTTTCATATAGCATATAGCAAAGCTATTTCAATTCAAACACTTTCCTTAGCCTTTGTTTTGTTTGTAATCAAAACACGTTACGTTGCACATTAATTTTGTCAAGTTTTTGTGTTTTGATAAATCGTTTCTTAATGTCACAATTATCGTTGGGTTTCGGGCGCAAAAAGCCAAGCGCGTGAAAAGCATTTAATGTCATAGATAGGTGGGTATTATCTGATTTTATGGCAATAAAGTTCAATTGGATTGACAAGCGCTAAGGCGGAAGGGATGTTGTATTCGTTTATTGTTTAAGTATAAATAAAAGTCGCGCCTCTCATTTATATTTAGCTAACGATTTTTCCAGCTGTTGTTGGTTTTGTTACTAAGTCAATTGTCGCTTCCATTAGGGATACAAACAAAAAGCGAACCCATTAAATGAATCGAGAACCCCAACGTGGCGCCGCTGTGCGAGCTCAACTCAACTCAACTCAACTTATTTCATCGAGTACCTAATTACCAGAGTATCAAGTATTTACCGGTAGAGAACGCAACGGCAACCGGCTTATTTTGAATGCAAATCTTGCCGGTTCGACTGCTAGTACAAACAGGAATGGAACTCTATAGTGTATATTAAGCTGTTATATAACAGAGAGCAAACGCGTGAGTCCACTGCAGTGTCACATCGTCAGCGTACAAGTATCGAAAAGAGGGTCCCAAAGGTCTTCTCTGTGTCTTGTGCCTTGCTGTTTCGGGAATCACTTTGTGTAATTTATTTATGAATCATACAATGAGTTAGTTATTAATCGAATGACTTGAGTCGTGTCTTTATTTAGGTTTATGGAATCACCAGGAATTAAGATTTGCAAATTTATGCACGTGCAAACAGTACAATAAGTGAAATGTTCAACTGTTTGCCCTTAAATATAAATAATGCAATATTTAGTGGGCTTGTCTCATTGAATATAAATATATACAATATATTAAAGTTCATATAACAATTTTTACAACAGTTGTTTTGTACTGTAATTTATGTAACACTTGAATACCAGTTAATATATACCATTTGCTTATATAACAGAAATGCATAGCATAATATAATTAGACAATTGGTAATAGTATTTAAAGTAGAACAGTCGTAACGCATAAGGGTTATACGTATAACAGTAATGGCTGTAACAAAATTATTATAAAACTCAATTAAAAGCATCTTAGTGGAATAGGGAATAAAACTGAAGTATAACAAATTTAGTTGTGGTCGTATAACAGTCTTTTATAGACAGACTGACTGTCAGCACATACGCATTTACGTATAAAAGTTTAACGCTTTATCCATGAACCGGCTAGGGTTCATCCATTATGTCGCAATTTGGCAAAGATTCAAAAGAAAACAGAAAAATGCAACGGAAAATTACATAAAACGCATTCAATGACTTTTCGATACACATTAACGTATCGTTTGATGAAGGTTTTCTTTCTATTTGCTTTGCGAACCTACGACTAATTAACGTGAAACAAAAGGAATTGAAAATTGCAACAAAGTTTTGTTCTTCTCATTTTGCTGTTTAATTTCTGTTGAGAGATGTTTCCGGTTGCATTTGTCTAATTGCATGCGGAACCGCAAGCATTTAGGAAACATGAGCGAGAGACGGAGAGGAAAAGACAGATAGGAACCGAGTGGGAGGCGTATACATATATGCACAGACATATACATATATATATATATATATATGCATATACATATATACACAATGCCGACAACGTTGCATAGATATCACGCGGCTTTCCCGATTATAATGACAGTTTTATGGGCTTGTGCATTGCCCACTCGCAAGTCGCCCAAGCGCGAGCGTCAAGGTCCAGGCCAGACACTTTGTTGTAATAATTTATAAAAAAAAAAAATAAACCAAAAAATGAGCGTTAAGTTCAAAGTTCGAGCTCAAGGTTGAGCTGCATGTCGGCCAACAGTAAATAGAATAACTATATGTGTCAACTGTGTGCAATAGGTCAATGCAGAGGTCACTGACTCGACTGTGACCTCAGCGTACAAATTCTCATTATATATAGAAAAACATATGAATACATTTTATTCTCTATATGTATAAAATATCAAAAATATATATATTATATATTGCTTATCGGTACAAAAATACATTTCAATAATTTTCAACAAATATTTATTACTCGAATTCTGCGCTGAGTCATCGAACTCATAAAACCCACTGTGCGCTTGCTGGCTTGCTTATGCTGCCCAAACGAAATTCAGCATTTATTTAGATATGTAATTTGAGTTATTTGAAAGGGAACTTTCAGAAATTCGCTTAGCTAGACACATTCTGGAACTTTTGCACCAATGCACATGGCGCATGTTCGCTTCATGACGCAGGGCATACTACCTTAATTTAGATATATATATATATACATACATATATTAGCATATCCGATTCCCAATCACGTTCAAGGTAAATGCTGACCACTTTAGCTAGAAAAGTGCCAGCAGCGCGTTTTCATATTCAAAAATTCATATTCAAAAAAATTGCCAAAAAAAGTTAATTAAAGGTAAATTCAAAACAATATTTTTGCTCCAAAGCAATTATTATACACTGTGCAAAATGTTTACATTGATTTTCTTTTTTAAAATTTTTCAACTAAAACGCATTTCAGTTATATCTCTAAGTATCATAAGTATATGCAAATAGATATTTGTAGTTTTATTACTACTAGATTTGTAGACTCGAATATCTTAGAATCTCGCTCTCAAAAATGTTTTAAACAGTGTATTTCACAGTATTCTATAGACGCCTTCTGCTTAATAAGGCCAATAAAAACGTAAACAACTTTTTTAACTGTTCATTATTCAATTTTAGATTATTCTCTTTTTTTTCAATTTGCTGACAAGTCAAGAGCCATATAACAACAATTTTAGGGGGGGACTTGCTTATCTTGGCTCCTGTCTGGTGGGGGTCTGTCTAAGTTAGGCGACGGCACTCCGATAAGACTTATCAGTTATTAATTTTGCATTTGCTGAGGGGCTTTAAATATTCCATCAACTTGACCTAAATGCGCAATTCGAGTTTTCAGCTTGGCTATGAGCTAATATACGCGTAGTTATGTTATGTAGTTACATACATAATAGAAGCATATATATGAACAACTGTATGTATTTCGATTTCGTATACTTTCACTTTCAAAGTAGCGCATGCGTTGTTCCGCTCAGAATAGTCTCTCTCCTTCTCTGGGCCAAATGCCACGTTCTTGCCATTTGCTGCGTATTTTTTGGCAGATTTTTATTTTATGTTTGGTACTTTATGGGGGCGCTTATTTATGACCTCTCAGAAAAAAAGGTTAACTGCTCCCAAAAGGCTTTCCAATAGGAAAGAAAAACCAAGAGTCTGATTAATGCGCACTTCACATATCCACTTCATTTCTATTCCACTCTGTTAATGCATTTGCATTTGCATTTGTAAGTGGGGAAATGGCTTATTTAATTGCACTATGTTCGCTCAAGGTCGTTATTAATGAGAAGTGTTGTTCATTACGCTGATGGCCGCGGCATGTTCGACATGTCAACAACACTATAGGCAAACAAACCAACCAACAAACCCACCCACCCAGCGCTGTTAGCTGTTAACAGCGCGCTGTTAGCAGGCAGCATCATTCAGCTGCAAACCAATGTCTTTTACGCTCTCCCACCGGCTCTCTCTCTCTCGCACTTGCGCTCTCTGCTGGCACTTGTTTACGTATTGCACGTGCACAGAGTTGATTCTGTTTCTTTCTCGCATGTTCAGTCTGCGCTCGCATTTTTAGACAAACGGACGTGTGTTTGTGTATGTTCGTTCTTTCTTTTGGATATAGTGGGAACATTGTGTGTGTGCGTGTGTGTGTGTGTGTGTGTGTTTACGTGTATGAGCGTCTCAATAATTCGCATAATTTACACAAATTTGATTACGGTTGCGGTTGTGGGTGAGCGGCGCTGCTTGGCTGCAACTTAACCTCAATTGAACTTTCGCTCGATTGCGCAAACATTTCAACATACATATTTTCTCTGTGCCTCTTCAAACTGTAATCAATAAACGTAATTACGCGCTCACAACTTAAAATTGTCTTTCACTTGTCACTTGTTTATCATATTTCCCTTCCACTTGATTTTTTTTCTTTTCTTACACATTTTTTTTTTTCGTTGTGATAGTAAAAATAGAACTGCGAGCGCCGCAGTTGCCGCTCCTCGTGTCTCTCTGTAGCTTTAACGAAGTGCTTCAAAATTCGAGATATCGGCTTTTTAGTGACGGTATAACAGTAAAAACATACGGAATGTAATGTAATTAGAACAGCTTTACTAAATAAGAATTGCACCTAGGTCAATACAGCCGCTCAGTCGGCTAATTAGTAGACGAAGCGCCGTCTTATTGTAAATGTTGTGACCGGCAAAGCTAAAAGATATGTTCAAATACAATGAGAGCTCTGCTCGCAATCTTTTTTCGATCAATCATATATATATTTAGAAATGTTAATCTTTTGTATGATTTATATTATTTAGTATTTATTTCGATATCTTTACTTGACGTCAGTCAGTTCACTCAACGCGGTTGTTCGCTCGATTGAGCTTTTTCTGTATGGAATACATATGTATATATGCAAGACTGTCAATCAGGTGACTAAAATGTCACAAGCAATATTTCGCCGCTTGCTACATATGTTTATAGGCAGGCGCAGAGCATTCTCAACTGTGAACAGTGTGCAGTAGTACAAAGAAGAAGAGCGAGAGCGCAACAGCTGCTGCAGCCGCAACAATGCAAAACAAAAGCGACTCGCGCATTGACACGACGGCCTTTGGGGGTGGGTTGAACTTTTTCAAGTGCAAGCTGCGCAGTCGCTGGCCGCTAAAGTTGACTCTGTTAAGTGGCTTGGCAGCGAATGCAAATATTTGCACTAACTGTTATAGTTGCTGTTAAGCGAACATAATAATGTTAACGACTTGATCAAATAGAGCAATAATTAAATACACGCACACTCTTATTGAAGTGTGCACGCATTTATATAAATAATAATAGTACGACAAACAAAAAATAAAAATAAAAAAAATTGTATATGTATATAATCAACGCGCGTCGCCGTCGACGTCGTCTGCAGCTTTGACTTAATTTGAGTGCGTTCAACTTAACGACGTTTTTCCAAGCGTGAAAGAGAGCCAAAGAGAAAAAGCACAAAGCTCTTTCGCAAGTGCAAGCAACAACAACTAATGTGCTCTTCATTTACAGTGCAAGGATTATGTGACTTTAACAAAAGAGAAAGATAAAGAGCGAGAGGGTGGGAAGAAAGTGACAGTGCAAATATAGATATATATAAAAGAAAAGTAAATACAAATATTTGACAATCGCATAAGGTGCAATCGGCAACAATTTGTCTACACTGCGTCATAAAAGTGTAACAACGGCAACAGAATGCACGGCATCTCCCATCTCTATCGGCAGCACGCCGTAGATAAACAAATGAGCGTTGGTAGCGTCGGCGTCGGCGCCAGCGGCAGCAGCGGGGACAGTTGGTCCAATCAGAACAGCTCCAGAAGCTCGTATGAGCCATCCAGCTCGCTGCAGGAGCGCACACTCTATTGCACGGAATCCTCCTCTAATAGTTCCAGCAGCAATTCGAATAACTCCAACAACTCGGCACTGGGCGGCGTCACAGGCAGCGCCTACTCCCAGTGGCAGACGGAGCGTCATTCGCAGCCGCAGGCCGTGCCCGATGCCCACAAGTCGCTGGCCAATCACCATCATCAGCACAGCAACTACAACAACTCGCCGCTGCACCAGACCAACACTGGCGGTCAGAGCGGGCAGCGCAATTCCTACGACAGTTGTTACACGAGCGGCTCGGGCATCAGCGGCAGCTTGAAGCGCACACCCTCGTCCAAGCGCAGTTTCTTCGAAAGATCTCAGAGTCCGGCTATTTACGGCGTAAGCAACAATCGATTATTCAATTGGCCAGCATTGCAGTTGACCCTGTTTCAGAGCACTCGAAATGAATCGATGATTAGATCAGCGCTTTAGCCATTTGTCATGAAATCACGCAGTTTTCTCACAATCTATCAAGTCCATCTCTAGCAGAGTCACGACAAATCGTGGTGCGATGACAGTTAAAAATGCATTTGATTGGTTTTTATATATAATATTGATATCTATAGGCATTGAGAATAAAATTCAAATGTGAATCAAAGTAACTTAAAATTATTTGATATTTAATTGAGACAGATTATCTGTGCTACTTTCCAATTATTAGAATGAGACCGACTTGATCGGTAATTAACGATTAATATGATTGCGAATATCATAATTAACGATTATTTAGCTAGGATCGATTCGATAGTCGCTAGCAATGCGCTAGAGATGGATTCACAGCTGCTTAGGAATGATGCCACAGTCTCTGATACAAGGTTCCACTGACAATGGGGGCTTAGCCAATGAGCCTCAGCTAAAAACACGTATTATTTACAGAGCATGCGTCGCGGTGCACCTGAGTTTGGTTCGCCACCGGCTGCACAGCCGCTGGGCGGTTACTTTCCACACGATCTCGATGACATTTATGAGAGCGGCGCGGATCATCAGTATTTCACGCACACGGGCGCCACTGGGCATCAGCGCAGCGCGGAGCGACCCACCGCCATATCGATATTTCACAGAGTGAATGCGGCAGCTACCTCAATGGATGACTACAGTACTGGCGGATCCCGTCAGTCAGTATATAGCATGGATAGCGGCACCCTCAATGTGTCGGTGGGGAGGCAACGCTTCGACAACTCATCCTTTGCCAAGAGTCTCAGCATTGACGAACAGGAGTCTGGCCACAAGGATGGCCACCAGAAGCACAAGCACCACAGTCAGCATCATCACCATCACAATCATCACTCCATTCAGGAGATGCTCAAGACACTGGGCAAAAAGATGCACGTTTGGCCAAGGAAACATCATGATGCTCAAAGCGTTTGCACCTCTCCACAGAACGATCCGCAGGAGAACTTTCGCACACGCTCAAAGAGTCTCGATGTGAACACGCTCTCGAGAGCCAATCGCATTTTAGAGGATTGCGGCGAGACCTATAAGATCTACGAGCGCATCGTCAAGGAAGGTAAAAATGGTTCTCTCTTAATACTGGGTACTTGCTGTCTAGCTAGAGTTAATTCTAATTTACGCTCTCTTGTATATTTTTTATATTATATTTAATTTTGGAATAACTTTTTTTTAATTAGGTGCTCATATGCGACGCGCATCGGCGGATTTGGAGAAACGACGCGCTTCGGTGGGTGCAGCCGGTCGCAGTTATCGCGGCGATGGCACTCTAGATCCACACCATGCAGCCATACTCTTCAGAGACTCCAGAGGTGTAAGTAATTCTCTATGTATATATGTGTCCTATTTAATTATTAAAAAGAGTCTTTAAATAGTTTGGAAAGACAATAGTTTTTGGCATCTGGGATTGGTTATAGTTATTTCTTAATTCCCTTCAGAGATTTGAGATTTTTGGGTAAAGTAATAGTTTCTTTTAGATTATAGATTCCAAAATAACAATATTTTATAATTGGATAATATCTGATATGTTTAGTTTACTCCCTAGTATTTGTCAATCGATAATTTGTATTACCTCAACTCAGTCTTAAATACTATTATTTTAAAAGTTGTATCTAATACTAGCCATTACGGAATATTCTCTCTTTCCCTCTATTACAATTTTGACGATTATCAATTCTTTAACCTCAACCTCAAGTTAAGTTTCTCTATAAAAATTGTCTTCAGAATTTCATTTGGTACATATTATTTTTGCCACGATAAAGAAATTCCCCTAGGAATTTCCTGTCGCTGTATTAGTTTGACATTGACAAATAGCTTAATGCCGTATTCAATTATATCATCGTCCCCTTGCCATTTTCATTCGTTAGCATAATTTCCCTGCTGTGCCAGCTGTGCCTTTAGTTCTGCAAGCTTTCGTTTTTTTTTTCGATGCAAATTTTTGCTGCTGCCGTCGAGTATGCAATGCTTTCTGTAAGTTTCTCTGTTAACATTTCAGTTTAACAGCTGTTAATGTAGGCGGTGTTTCTTTTTATAGCTTTTCAATTTATAATATTTGTTATGGGTTTCTTGATAATAATGTCGCTGAGCAGTAAAAAAAAAAACAATTAGTCATAATTTCATTTTAGTTTTCTGAGTGGGCGCTACTCCAGTAAGTGCGAATTGTCATTGACTTCACCATTATCGCCGATCGCTTTGTTCCATATTATTGTCGACGTATCCACAAGGTCAACGTAATTGGCTTAAATATTCTTACAACGAACGCCTTGTTTACAATTTTTTCACACTCCGCAACGTGGTCATTAAGGCGGAACCGGGTTCGCTGTTTTTGTCGTTGTTATTATTTCGTTATGTATTGGCAAGTACGACATTTTACGCCAGTAACAAGAATTGTTTCCAAAGTCCTCTTTCTGAAGCACTTCTGACGTCAGCTGCAGAGAAAGCCCCACGCAGTTGCTAACATAGTAGCATTTGTATGTGTGTGTGTGTGTGTGTGTGTGTGCGTTTGCCTCTGCTAATTATGATTAATTATGGCGCGCATTTCACATAATTCATATGCGATTGCTTTATGCGTAGTCTAACTGAATTTCAATCTGAATTTCAATTGTAATTCTTTCTCTTTCTATCCCTCTCTCGCTCTCTGTTTCTACAATCTTATGCAGCGTTTACTTTGTTTATCGGCCTCTTGAGTATATTTACAAAAGAAGCTTTTCACTGCGGCCTTCTTCTTTTCGTAATCTGTCTCTCTCGCTCTCTCTGTAATGGCGCTGTTAGCGCAAACGCCCACTGCTTATCCTATGTGTATGTGGGCGCGCACTTAGCACTTGGTCGCGCACTCGTTCTCTCTCTCACTCTCTTTGAAGTGCACGCTCTCTATTTGTGTTGTTTTTTTCTTGTTTTTTTTTTTTTCATTTTGAAGAAGCTTCAAGAATGCGAGCAAGCGAGCGAATGCCATGCGTTTTTTTGGTTGATACACTTGGATAGGCCGAGTACATGGTAATCGCAGTGCACTGTGTGATTGGTTGCAGTGCAATTAACTAAATTTAATTATAGATTAAAGCGAAGGTTGCTGCTCTATCAATGTGCTTATGTGGTAGCTATTGCTAACTATATAAATACTGATAAATATTCAACGGAATGATGGAAACCTTTTGTTTAGAGTGTTTAAACTTCGATACGCCATAGATTGGCCTCTCTTTGCGTTGTTTGAGTATGTGTGTGTGTTTGCTTAAGCTTTAGCACTTGCACACATACACACCGAAAGAGACACAGACACATATACACGCATACACATGTGGCGATCATATGGCAGCAACGCTCAACAAACTGTTAACCAGTTTACGTTTACATTTGGGAGCGCGCAGACGTGCCCGGAACCGAGAATAGCAAACGCAAAAGGCAACGCTCGCTTGCAAATTTTCCAATATATACGCATATTATTTCCTTAGCACGCGAGCGCGAGTTTTATCAGTGCATGAGTGAGTGTGTGAGTGTGTGAGTGTGCGACTGTGCGTGTGTGTTTAGTGAATTTATTGCAGTGCGCGTGTATTTGTGTTTGTACACATGTATCGCCGTCGCTATTCCGCCTTTGAGTCGAGCACACCTCGCGTCGGTGTGCTGCCCTCAGCAGCAGCAGCAGCGGCAGCGGCGGGCCTACCACAGCAGACAGCTTCCAAATTACTGCACAGCAACAATAGCAACAACAATGGGAAATTAAGCGTCCGCTTTGACCCAAATCTGCCCGATAATGACAGCGACAATAACAACAACAATGGCAAAGAGAGAACCTGCGAGAGACTAGGCGGCAGCTATGACAGTTTGCACGCGAAGGTTGCCCGCAAGGCGCGCTCTCTCAGCAATTCGCCGCTATACAGAAAGAGGCGCTTCAGTCATCTGCCCACTCTGCTGTCAAGTAACGGCACTACGGCCGGCGCAAACTATCAGCTGCTGAATAGCACAAATCTCACAGATTTCGTTGATGGTCAACGTCAATCGCAGCACGTAAGCAGACGCGATGACAACATCGGCTCCAGCAGCAACAGCAGCAGCAGCAGCAGCAACAACAGCAATAGTAACAGCAGCAACAACAACACAACTAAAGTCAAACAAAAAGATTGTAAGAAACTTTCGGCAACTCTGTCGGCTGCTATGCCGGCAGTGCTGTTGCGTCGCAAGGCAGCAATGAACAACAATAAGAATCAAGAACAACAGCAGCAGCAGCAGCAGCAGCAGCAACAACAACAACAGCAGCAAAAGCAACAACAACATTTCCTTAATCTGCCGACACAGCAGCAGCTACAGCGAAGTAGCAATAGCAACAACATTGCAAATGGTCTGCTGCCTGGCAAGCGTCTGTCCGCAGGTCATTCACCGGTAGCTGGCCGCAGCGAGCTGGCTGCAGCTGGACTGCAGCAGTCGCTTGTCTATCAGCAGCGACGCAGCAGCAGCCAAAGCACCCACAATTCGCCGCGGCATTCGTCACCCGCACCGGTGCATCAATGTGTGCTTTTGCGGCGACGCAGCGACTACAGCATTGAGCAGATCGAGCAATGGAAGCGGCAGCAACAACAACTGCAAACGGGGCGAAAAATTAGCGTAAGTGACAGAAAGATCAAGAGAGCGGAGAGCGGGCGTGGGAATGGTAGCGGATATCGCAATTTCGTTGGTAGCCAAGCTTTTGAGTGTTTATTTTTTTTTTTTCTCTTGTTTACAGCAATTTTAGGCATTTCTATTTTTTCTTGCATTCACTTTATTTCTCCCAACAGCTTTTACTGTGCTCAGTGTCAATTTAATTGCCTTGACGCGTTTGTTGCTTTTGGTCACCAGTTGAGAGCTAGTTTTGTATAGAGAGAGAGAGAGAGAGAGGGAGAGAGACCGTCATAAGCTCTCTCCCTCTTCGTCAGTAGCTATCTCGCTCACTGTCTAATTGATTACAGAGATTGTAAACTGTTCATATGCCTGTGTTTGCCTGAGGCATTTACGATTGCTGCTCGTTCCACAAATGCACATTTCAATGCTAATTTCGAATAAATCTTTCCATCCATATATATTCAACACAGACGCATGTTAAATGCGCATAACATAAAGAGAGGAGGGAGAGAATGAGAGTAACTTATAAATATTTAATTGAAGTTTGCATTCTTTTATCTGCGATTGCGTCGCCTGTTTTCTGATTAAGCGATTACGTCTTGGAGCACAGTTAGTGCTCATTCAGATAAACACACAGTCATAATAAATATACGTGTGTGTGTGTGTGTATTTAGGTAATTGTACATTCATACACTTTAAAAATGTTAGGCCAATTGATAGTGTGACAATCAGTGTGTGACCCGAATATAAAATACTATTTAGTCGCCCTGCAAATTGAAGCTTGGAGATGATAAGCATCCATTATTGTTGTTATGTTGAGATGGGAGAGTGTAATCAAATAATATTAGTTCTATTTGAGTAATTTATCTGGCAATTTGTTATCTGATCTAGCTATTATACATGAAATACGACATATGTACATTCTAACTAGAATAGCAAATAGCATATGTTTAAGAGAATCTAATACATACTTAAGTGTAATTTCCCATACTTATATAACGTTGACGTATGTAAAATAAATGGAATTGCATTTTAACATAATTATGTTACTCCCTTACATGACGTTAGCTCTCATTACTTTGAACATTTAACATAAGTATGTTAAATAACAGATATGTAAAGAGTTCCTTACACCACATATTACGTTATAAAGTAATGCTTGTCGTATTACCTTCTCATAACTTATAACACAATTAAAGTTGTTAATGAATTTTTTGTATTGCCTGAACAATATTTTGCTTATTTTAATTTAATTAACTTATTTAACAAATTTCCCTTCTTTCTCCTTTGCAGTTGCCGCGTGCCGATCCCTTCTTGGAAAAAGTAAATCTTTCAGATTTCGGTAAGTAAACCCAAAAAGAAATGGGGGGCTCGTTTGGGGCAGTGAGAGGAAAACTGTGAAACAAATTCATATATCGTTCAAATAAATTAGCAGCTACAGTTGGCAACTGGTCAAGAGGCCGAGGCATCAATATATATATATGTTTTTTTATCTGTCGGCACACGTCGCGACACTTAACCACGAAGAACAGATGTATAGATATTATATAAATACAGATATTATATTATACATGTACATATATGTATGAATTTTTGATTTAATCAAAATCATATATCACAGGGATTAAACGTACCAAATAGCGTGGGCAGCAGGGAAATTATATAGTTATATATCTATAAACATGTTCATATATTAACTATATATGTATATCTATATATATATATTGACTATATGTGTATTGCAGAGTCCATTAGTGATGCGTATCTAGTTGACGTAGATGCTGAACACACCTCCTTGTTCTTGCTTTCATTAGCGCTAATTATAAGTTCCCAAGTACACCCCGAGATGATCTATCTACAAATCTCTCTCTTACTCTCATTGTTTCTTTTTTTCTATTGCTGTCTCTCTCTCTCTCTCTCTCTATCTCTCTAATTCGTTCCCATTGAAATTTGTGCATTCGGGTGCCAATTCGATGCATTTCATGAACATCATTAGCGTCATATTCAATATGATAGCTGGTATAGATCGACCGTTTTAAATTCTAAAAATTTGTTCCGCAATTTTTGGTTTGTTTATCTATCAATTGATTTCAAATAAATATACAAATGTATATACATATGTATGCATATATCGTTTTCTTCTCTCTCTCTCTCTCTCTCCCTCTCTCTCTCTCTCTCTCTCTCTCTCTCTCTCTGTATTTGTATACCCTAAAAAATATGTTTTTCGCCAAGTTCCACGTTAAATCTATCAATCATCATCTTCTTTCTTAGTTAGTTTAGTTCACATTGAAATATTATTTATAATATTTGACAGCTCTACAATACTCTCCGAAATTCTAGGCATATATTTACTATAACTGAATATTCACAATTGAAATTAATTGACAATTGATTATAGAAGAAGAAGAATGCTTTTAATTAAAAAAAAACATAATTCTACAAATGAAGTTCAATTTCTTATAATAATTTATAATTCAATACAAATTATCATTTGATCTGTTTGGAATTCAAGAGATAGAACAGATTTCCTCTTCCCTATATATACCCTATAGTTGCAAGAGTATTTCGTATTCGTTGCTGGGCAAATTTTAAAAGAATTCTTTCTTGTTTTTGTGTTGTTTTGTTTTGTGCTTTGCGCGAAAAAGTTTTTCGCCTTTCCGTCCAATGGGAAAAGCGAAATACACAAAAACAGCAACAGAGACTGTAGAATCAGTTTATGATAAAATCTCGAGACGTTTGGACGGGCGACAAATAAACACAAGCAAAGCGCCGCGCTTCGCAAATCAAATAGATATTACCTCTTTAGCTCTACGGAGATAGAAGAAAACTAAAAGTATATACGAAATACAAAGTGTTGGACAGTTAACTAAAACCAACGATCGGCCAAATATATACAGTTGAAGGTTTAACGACGTCGACTAAAGCACGCATTAGTCACTGTTGAAGAATTTGTTAAAGAATTGAATTACGAATACGAATACGAATACGAATACGAATAGAAATATTCGTCTCTATATATTCATTCAGGCGCCGCGACGCCAGCTGCTACAATTGAAATCGTTTTGCAATTGTTAAAAAATAAATAAATAAAGTAGCAGCAACAAAAACACTGAATTAATGAAAAAGAACTCAAAGTATTTTAATTAACTTGTGTGAAAACAAAAAAGAAATATAAATGAAAGAAAAATCGAAACGATATAAAAAATAGAAGAGAAATCAATCAGAATAGCAGCAAGAGCAACAACAACAGCGTTCAAATGATAATACCCAAAGAGATATATAGCTATATAATATATGTATATATATATATATATCTACACAAACACACACACACACCCACACACACCTTCGCTTGGGAACAGCCTTCACCTTTTTTCAATCTGCTTCTTCATTGTTTCAGTTTTTTATCTCAGGTATTTTTTTTTTCAAGTATTTGCCCTGGCAACATGCACATACACAAAAATATAAAATAAATAATATGAAAGTTAAACAAAAATTAAAGTCTCTATTAAGAACGGGAAAATCGAAACAAATGCATATATTGTGAGCAATATTTGGAATATATATGTACATATATTTGATTATAGTATATCGTTTATCTCGAGCAACCTTCGTTTTTTATTTAGACGTCGCTGCTTCTTCGTCTTTTTGGCAGCTTTGTCAGCGCAGACAGCGTATAATTTGTTAAAAAAAAAAAAAAAAAAAAAAAAAAAAACAACAAAGATATGCAAAAAAAAAAAAATAATAATAATAATAAATAAATAAAAATGTGTAGGAGCTTAAATTATGAAGCAGTTGAGGCCAATTTATGATTGTTTTAACAACAGAAGAACATTGCCATTTGGATTAGATTGGAAAAGGATAGAAACAAGAGATAGGAGAATGGAAAAGGAAAGATTTCGAATTCTGGATTTAATATTTAAGTTGACTTACGTCTCTATTTTTCAACTAAATTCCAACAAAATATATAATATAAAAATATATATTTTTTTAGAATAGCAATTTTTCAAATCTTAAACAGCTAATTTGACATTGATCTATTTGAATGTTAAAAAGTCAAACATTTCCAATATTCCAAATATTTAGTTTTCCATCATCAGTTCAAAATGAAAAGCATTTGCCATAAATTATAATATCGCATTCTAGAATTTGTGGGGAGATTTAGCCTCCTGGGGATAGAGGGGCTCATGCAATGTTTTGGGCGGGTTAATTAATTTCTTGGCACACATATTTAAGCAATGTTTTCAAATAGGGCGCTCAGACAATGCTGAATATATATATATATATATATATATCTATATTGTATATATTGTTTTCTTTTTTGGGTACGCTCTATGCATTTATCAGTCGTTGACATATAAGTGTTCAGCTATATATGACAGACATTTATTTGATTAACACCCAGCGAAACGCCTCAATGTTTATTCGTTTACATAGAGCATGTCGCCTCTCTCTGGGCGGGGGTCTCCCCGCTGATGGCAATTGCGTGAAATGCTCGTAGACAATTATTTTGATTAAATGAATTTTGGGTCGGCAGAAATTGTAGGATCTAGCTGTTGGAACGAACTAGCGCTTCGTCATTTAGCTTTATTTTCGGCTCACGCTTTTATTGCAATGCTAAATTTATGTTAATTAAAATGTCTAAATGTAATTTATTGAAATGCAGACAGAAAACAAATTTATGGCCCCCGCTTACATATAGTATACTATACTTTTTATATATACATTTGTACTTATATATCTATATGTCTGTGCATATCGAGATCTGTTGTTGTCGCTATTGCTAAACTATTGAGCAAATAGAATATGATACGATAAATAAATATTTAGATTTTGGTGCATTTGTTTTACGTTTCAATAACAGTGAGAAGCGCTGGGAAGGGCGCGTCGCTGTTAGGCCGCTGTTAACGCTCAATTGAACATTCAATTAGCGTCGCAAAATAAAATCGATTCTGTGTGTGCGTGCGTGAGTGATCCAGTCAATTGAGAGTGTCTCCATTGAGCTGATGGTGCGTCGCCGTGGCTCATCTCAAGCCACCCGCTAGCCCCCGAAGCACAGCTCCTCGCATGTTACAGCTGCATTTCTATTCGAATCATGCGGGCCGCTTGGTGCTCGGCGGCAACGGTCGACCCAGTGAAGTGCTCTACTATCCATTGGAGAGCATCAAGGAGTTCGAACAGATCTCCGATGGCTGGAAGCGCCTGCTCGCTCAGCTGCTCAACAAAGGTGCCTCGAGTAGCTAGGAACTAGAAATAAAGTAAATGGAAATGAAGACTAAATCCAATCTAACATTTGTATTCGATTCTTCTTTGCAGAGGAGGACGATTCACAGATCTTTGTCAAGTTCTTTCGTTTTCACAAGTGCTACGATCTGATACCCACCTCCGCTAAATTGGTCGTCTTCGACACCCAGCTGCTGGTGAAGAAGGCCTTCTATGCGCTGGTCTACAATGGCGTGCGTGCGGCCCCGCTCTGGGACTCGGAGAAGCAACAGTTTGTGGGCATGCTGACCATCACAGACTTTATAAAGATCTTGCAAATGTATTATAAGTCACCCAATGCGTCCATGGAGCAACTGGAGGAGCACAAACTGGACACGTGGCGCAGTGAGTATTCATTTTTTATTCTATCTCTCGACTGTATGTTTATGTCAAATTTGTTTGCGATTCGCAGGTGTGCTACATAACCAGGTAATGCCCTTGGTCAGCATCGGACCGGACGCCTCCCTCTATGATGCCATCAAAATTCTCATACACAGCCGCATTCATCGCCTGCCTGTGATCAACCCAGAGAATGGCAATGTTTTGTACATATTGACACATAAACGCATACTGAGGTTCCTGTTTTTATATGTGAGTGAATCCATTAGCTAATGTTAATATTGAATCAACAGAGATTATAAATAGCCCATAACAAATCAAGCAGGTGCCAAATGAATTCATTTATATATAACAAATTTATATCAAAACAAATTTACTCTCCAGTCGGAAATCTCATTCGAAACCAAGTTAAAATGACAAACCAAAAAGTAATCCATTTCGATAATCCTGACTGCTCTATACTCTGCTTCAGAGAGAGAGAGAGAGCGTTAAGAACAGTGTTCCATATAATATAACAATATAACAATATAATATAACAGAAGTAGCCCAATTGATCTTATCTAATGATCTTTTAGTCATCTGTTTAGCTATTATCTAATGATCTTATTTAACTTTTTAGCTATTATACTTATTCATATCCAAATATCGCTTCTTTCGCAGATTAATGAATTACCAAAGCCCGCATATATGAAGAAGAGTTTACGTGAACTGAAGATCGGCACCTATGACAATATTGAGACCGCCGACGAGAACACAAGCATCATCACGGCGCTCAAGAAGTTTGTGGAGCGACGTGTCTCGGCGCTGCCGCTGGTTGATTCCGAGGGGCGACTCGTTGACATTTATGCCAAGTTCGATGTGATTGTAAGTGTAGACGAGAGTTGGTTAAGTGGTTGAGCATCATTCAGTGATTCAACATTTATTTGATCTCCAACAGAATCTGGCTGCTGAGAAGACCTACAACGATCTCGATGTCTCGCTGCGCAAAGCGAACGAGCATCGCAACGAGTGGTTTGAGGGCGTTCAGAAGTGCAATCTGGATGAGTCGCTCTACACTATCATGGAGCGCATAGTGCGCGCCGAGGTGCATCGCCTGGTCGTTGTGGATGATCAGCGCAAGGTGATTGGCATCATCTCGCTGTCGGACATATTGCTATACTTGGTGCTGCGACCGAGCGGCGAAGGAGTCGGTGGCTCCGAGAGCTCACTACGTGCCTCTGATCCGGTGCTCTTGCGCCGAGCAGCTGAGGCGGAGTCGATATCGGAGGCGACAGCGGCACCGCCGCGTAGTCCATCGGCAGCCAGCTCTGGCAACCGCAGCCTTATCGAGGACATACCCGAGGAGGAGGCAACGGCAACGGCAGCGCCAGCACCGACGCCGACGCCAGCGCCCAAGAGCGATGCTGATAGTGATAATAATAAATCCGCCAGTGAAGACAAGGCCAACAATAATAGCCACCATGAAATGGCGGCGGCGTCGACGGCGACGTCAAATGGTGATAGCAATAACAGTCCAGCCGAAGTGTCTTTTGCCGATGAGGCGCATGAAAAAGCCGACAATGATGATACGGGCTGCAATGACGATGACGATAACAATGATGACGATGCGCGGCATCAGGATCATGAAGTAGAGTGCAAAAAGGCAGCCGCTGCCGCAATTGCTGCGGCGGCGCGAACGGACAACGGGGACGAGGACAACGGGCTGAGCAGTGCCGTTTCGGCTGCCTCGGCGCTCAGCCAGTCGCTGGCCACGCCCACGGCGCGCGAAATGGCGCTGGTTAGTGAATAAAGAATTAATTTAATAAATAATAAATAATGAAAGCAACCCAAAAAAGATAAGCAAACAAGTAAACACAAAGAAAGCAAGCTAAGCGAAAAGGAAATAAACAATAAAAACTAATTTCAGAGTGGAAAAATTTATATTTGAATATTATTAGATGTTAGGCGCAAAGTTATTATATATATGAGAGAAAATATGATTACAATTATAAACTATAATTATGATTATGATTATGATTATGTATTTTACAAAAAAAAACTAGAAACACAACAACAATAACACACACACACACCTGTTAACAAAAATGTTTATATATATTATATTTAAAACACATAAAAACAAAATCAACAAATTACATTAGCATGTCTTAAAATTTTAAATTATGTAATTGATTATTATATAATAGTATAGTACAAGTCATAAAAACAGTTGTTTCCATTTAACATATAAGGTGTATTCATTTATGCGAAAATGTATTTCTGGGAAGTGAAAAAAAAAGAAAAACATTTGACCAGTATTGGAAGCGAAGACGGATTTTTAAAACTTTCTTAAATTCTTTTTAAATTTATTACTTTAAATTTATTTAAAATTTTATAATATATGGTACTTAATGCACATTTGTTGCTGAACCCGTGTAACAAATTTGAAATTGATCCGTTTGGCGCCTATTTGACGATACTATTGTACAAGTATCGTTTACTTTCGATAGCACGCATGAGCCTAAGTAGATTAAGGCGCAAAAGATAATTTGAGCCAGGCCAAGTAAGAGCAGATATTTTAAATATCTGCTCAATTTTCATTCATTTTCTAATAGCATAATTTTTTTAAATATAAATTTGAATAAATGAATGTATAATTGTTTCACAACAGCAACTATTTATATTGCAATGTATTGTAAGAGTGCTGCCATATCTCAATCATACATTTTATCGTTATTGTTATCGATACACAGTCAACAAACCATCTGCACGTGCATATTCAAAGATCGCTTAACTGGCTGTGATTATGTTAAAATACATTAGTGATTGGCAACAACATGAACTATTTTGAGATACAGGAGTTGCCCGGTAAGGGGCGTGCCATGATAGCAACCAAGAACTTTGCAGTCGATGAGGTCATCTTCGAGGAAGAGCCATTCGTGTCGCATCAGTTCTCATGGAACATTGCATATGGCTATGCAGCCTGCGACCATTGCATGCGGCCGGTAAGTACGAATAAGAACTGCTTGAATATTCGCTTATAACATAACTTTTAGTTGGAGACATTGCTGGAAAACGTGCGACGTTTAGCCAATAACCAGGCAATCGTGGTTCCCCTGGTTGAGCACGATCCCACAGCTGCTTGGTCTTCACAATTCACGCATTGTCCACGTTGCAGGGTGCGATACTGCTCTGAGGATTGCTTGCTGGAGGCACGTAAGCGTTATCATCGCGTATCGTGCATGAGCGGCTTCCGGTCAGACGATACACATCCCATCAATGTGCTGAACGAGACGTGGAAGAAGATGCACTATCCGCCAGAGACGGGCACAATCATGCTGATTGTTCGCTTGATGGCCATGTACCAGCAGAGCAGCAATAAGGCCGAGTTTCTGGAACAGCTCCAGTCGTTTCAAGCGCTGATTGTCAATCGCGAACAGAAGATCTACCACAAGATGCTGGGCGAGAACTTTGAGCAGCAAATGGAGCAACTGTATGTAGCCTTCTGCAATGCTTTTAAGAGCGAGGAGTTTGCAATGGCAAGTGACGCTCCAAGATTGCATTTTACACAGCTCTAAGAAGTACAATCTGCTTCACAGTTTACTACACCGGATGCTTTCAAAACTCTGATGGGCATATTGGGCACCAATAGTCAAGGTATTGCCACCAGCGTCCTGGCCCAGTGGGTTAACAAAGTATCTGACTTACCGCTGCCTGACGCAGAGAAAGCAAGCCTGGACAAAATGATCGACCAAATCTACGAGAAAGTCGGGGATTGTAAGTTGCACCCGCTTTCGTTTTATACATGAATATAAATTCGCTATTCCAAATCAGTTGCTGGCGAATTCCTGAACAATGAGGGTTCTGGCTTGTACATTTTGCAGAGCAAGATCAACCACAGTTGTGTACCCAATGCTCAGTCCACGTTTCCCTACTCCAACGATATCGTCGTACTGAAAGCTGTGGCCCCAATACAAAAAGGAGAAGAGATATGCATTTCTTATTTGGATGAGTGCCAACTAGAGCGGAGCCGCCATTCCAGGCATAAAACGTTACGCGAGAATTATATATTCGTGTGTCAATGTCCCAAGTGCAGAGCACAGGCCTCAGATCCTGATGTTACCAGTGACGAGGAGGATGACGACGATGAGGACATGGAGGACTGCGATGACGATGATATGCAATAAGTTTACACAGATTAAAAAGATTTAATTTTAAACTGTATACCCTACAAATGGGTACAAATGTATAAAGAATACACAGATTGAACTATCGATGCCGACCCTTAAAATAAATATTCTGTTTTTATTAAAACTCTGTGCAATTCATCAACTAATCTCACTGTAGTTATGAATGCGACAAATGTTAATTTTTCCGAGATATATATAATAAAGTATCTCTTTGAAATAATATGTGCCCTTTTTCAAAATGGATAATTTATAGCCATATATAAAAATATGAGAAACCCTCAAAACAATTTCTCTTGTTAGCCCCACAGCTAAGTAATCAATATTTCAAATAACTGCTACTTTGGCACAAATTACAAAATATTCAGGCAAACAATTTTTATAAAATTTTCAACTATATATAATTTATATACAATAGTTAACAAATCTCATTGGACGTCTCCTTCACCAGCTGTCACGGGCGTTAAGTTTATCAGGTTATTACTACTCTCTGCCAGCTCAGCAATTGATACGCGACCTCGCTGCTTGATGAACTTGGCTACGGCTGCCAATTCCGCTTCTGAGACGTAAATGAATTTGCCGCGATCATCAATGACGCCGGTTATTGTGCCATTTGCCTGCAGCTCTTGGATACGTTCGATGGCTTGCTGGGTTTTCAATTTGAAGGCTGTGGCCAAGTCTTCTAGTAGAACGACCTTGTTGTCCTTGATGTACTGTATAAAGTCGGCCAGTAGACTTTCCTTTTCGACGGTATCGCCTTCTTCAAAGCCCTCCTCTTCGATGCTAAACGCTGCCTTCATTTTAAGATACTCTTCGTACTCTTTGCGCTCGCGCTCTTCCTTGGCTAATCGCTCGGCCTCTACTCTTTTGCGTTCCACTTCCGCTTCGAGGTCCTCCTGTTGCTTGCGCTCTGCATCTTCTTTGGCCTCCTTCACCTTGCGCTGCTCGCGGTCATGCAGCTCTTGTTCACGCTGCAGACGTTTTTGTTCCTTTGCTTCCATTTTAGCGCGTTTCTTGGCGCCCATTTTTTCATCCAGGACAGCACCCTGCGGTATTCGTGGCCCATTCTCATCGCCAGCTGCAGCCGCTTCGTCATCATCTGAGTCTATGGCTGCAGCGGCAGGTCCAGCCGCAGCAGCTGCGGCAGCTGGAGCATTTTGATTTGCACGCAAGCGATTTCGCTGATTCCGCGCAATTTGAGCACGCCTGGGCACGCCCTCCTGAGCACGCTGTGGGACGCCACGTTGGGGTTGAGCAGCTGCCTTTGTTTCTAATTGGAAAGTGTGGCCGCGTATAGGAGAATGTATTATTGTTTTTTGTTTATTTACAGCATACCTGTCTTTGAATTTTTACTCTGCAAGAAATAAAGCGTTACTAGGATGACCAACAATGCAACTGCAATGCCAACAAGTAATATCAAGTCCATAATTTATTATTTATTTAAAAGTGCACCTTGAATGCCAAAAGTTAAACGTCAACAAAACCAACAGCTGTTTAGCGAGCGTTGCCACTTTCGAATAAACGTAATTCAATGTATATAAGTATACATGTGTGTGTGTGTGTGACTGTGTGTTTTGTTTGCCAAGTGGCAGCACTCTCGCAGCTGTCAAATGGGAATTTGTCAATGTAGCCACTTTGCCTTTTTCTCATGACGTGTCGGCGAGCTCAGTTTTTATAATACAAATAATTGAAGCTCAAGTGGAATTTCTACAAAAAAAATGCGAGACCAATGGATCTGCCTTGCCCTAGTGCTGTGTGCGCTGCATAGTGCCTGCGGCCTATACTTTCACATATCGGAAACGGAGCGGAAATGCTTCATCGAGGAGGTGCCCGATGAGACAACTGTGATTGGTAAGGCACATAGTAAAATCTCTGGCAGGCCAGGAGCTGATTATCTAGTCTTCTGTTGCAGTGAACTACAAAGTGGAGCTTTATGATCCACGTTCCAATGGCTTTATGCCATCGTCGCCGGGCATTGGCATGCACGTAGAGGTGCGCGACAGTGACGATAAAGTGATTCTGTCGCGTGTCTACAGCTCCCAGGGACGTATGTCGTTCACATCGCACACCCCCGGCGAGCATGTCATCTGCATGTACTCCAACAGCACGGCCTGGTTCAATGGAGCTCAGCTACGCGTGCATCTCGATATCCAGGTGGGCGAGCATGCTATCGACTATGCCAATGTGGCACAGAAAGAGAAGCTAACCGAGCTGCAGCTACGCATTCGCCAGTTGCTTGACCAGGTCGAACAGATCACCAAGGAGCAGAACTATCAGCGCTATCGTGAGGAGCGTTTCCGTCACACAAGCGAGAGCACCAACTCACGTGTGCTCTGGTGGTCACTGGCGCAGACTGTCGTGCTTGTCTGCATGGGATTCTGGCAGATGCGTCATCTCAAGAGTTTCTTCGAGGCCAAGAAACTGGTGTGAACTGGCGTGGGCATGTCGTGGCAATGGTTATTGGTTGTTTTTGCCTTCATCTCGTTTTGTATGCAACCAAATTACAAATGCGAATTTCATCGATGTATCATCCAGATCCGTGTTTAGTTTTAATTATCTAGTTGGTATCGTCTGCCGCGCTAAATACTTTTCTGCCTAATTTAATAAAAATCCATTGTAAAATACGAATTGTCCACTGTGACTGCATCAGTGAACAAGTACAGCATCCTTCTTATCACCGAAATAGTCCCGTGACTCGGTCTGCCCGACTGAGCGCGTCTTGGCGTTATCAGCAGCGAGGCCCAGGCACATGACATGCAAACACAGCGATAACCTGTCGCATTCGTTTTGTTGTCGCTAAGATGCATTCGCATTGCTATTGCTTTTATCACAGTGTTTGCTCTTGTGTGATCACAGCCTACGAGACGAGACAGTCGCCGGCTTCACATCTTCGTGCTTAGTAGCTTCTCAGCTGTGGTGCGCAACGGTTGTCTCTCGGCGTGGGTGAATGGCAAACGGGCGGACAAACAGACAGTAGAGCCTCAACCGCAATCGACCCATAAAAGCCGCAAGGTGAGCGAATCGGACACACCGCTGGTAATCCGATCTCTCAATTCAAAGACAACAGAGGCTGCGACAGAGAGCTGGCTGTGAGGCGCAATTTAGCTTTGTTCGTTTAGGTTGAGCAGCGGTCAAAGCACCTGGAAAATGTACCGCGCCACGGAAATCGGCAGCGAAGAAAGTGAGTTGCGGGCGATAAGATAAGCCCACTGTATGAAGAGAGTTTCCATCAACTAATGCTCCCTCTCTATCTCTCGGGCTTTACAGCATTGCCTGCCATTGCGGAACTCACTCAGACAAATGCTAATTCATTATCTGATTTTGGAGAGAACGAGAAGCTAAGAAGACCACGCATCTCTTTGCCCAACTATGGCTTTGCTCCCATATCGAATATACGCCTCGAGTACAGATATCCAAGGGCCGTTTGCTTCATACTGGCCACGAAGTTCTTCGAGGCCTTTGCGGCGAACGGCATGCGCAGTAAGTGCAACAGATGTGGGGCGCAGTACACATAGTCCATACACATACATATATGACCCACTTTATACCAGTACAATGCAGTTGCCTTAGGTCGTCCACAGTAATCTTCCATTATATTGTCAAAATATTCCAAAAGTCGCGCTTATCAGCGAGCAGAAGCGCATGCACAATGGGAGGTCTTATTGATAGCTTCTATGGATGACCACAAGGCCTTGTCTCATTAACAGATGCAACAGATTGAGAGTTCTATTTAATTATAAATCAAATGATATATGTACATATATACATATGTATATTATAGCTGTAGGGCAATATTTGAATTTATTACTTATTGTACTTTTGAAACAGATAGAAAAAATATTTAGTTTTGCTTACACAGGTGGAATCACAGACAGGTGGAATCACAACATTTCGCATAATCTAAATATTTAAAATAATCAACATTTATGGAGTTAATAATTTGATACATTTGTAATTTTATTAAGTAGATTATGCCTTTTTTCATATTTGGCCTCGTTCGTTAGGTATCCATAGTATATAGACTATATTTATGTATATTCGATATATGTATATGTATTTCAGCAATCCTAGTGCTCTTCTTGCGCGATGATCTCAAGTTCACGGAGAGCTTCTCCACGATTGTGCTGCACATTTTCAACTTCTTTGGACAGTTCTGTCCGATCATTGGAGCTATACTGGCGGACAGCTACATGGGCAATGTGCGGACTATATCGGGCTTCTGTTTTCTCTATGGATTTGGTTGGATACTGCTGACGATGACATCGGTGCCTTATGTGGGCATGTCCGCGACAGCTTTGTGAGTGGCACTCGTACAGTCCAGTCCAGTCCAGTAATTTTGATTAATCATATCTGAATGTTTTCGTACAGTTTGCTGGTCTCGATCTCCTTCATAGCTGTGGGCAACGGATCTGTGCGCGCCTGCATCACATCACTGGGCGCGTTGCAGTTCAAGCTGCCGGAGCAGGCGGTCCATTTAGCTGAGTATTTCTCTTTCTATTACTTCGTTTACTATTTTGGCATATTTCTGAGCAAAATCGTGCCGCCTCTGATAAGAGCCAACACGCAGTGCTTCGATAAGACGACCTGCTATCCAGCTGTGTTTGGCACATTGGGCAGCTCCTTCATGGTGGCCTGGAGTAAGTAGCTGGATAACTTTATCTGTATTTTATCAGTTGAAGTCATTGTTTGTTTTTCAGTCATATTTTTGGTTGGCAAATGCTTTTACAAAAAGGAAAAACTATTCGGAGATAATATACTCTTCAGATACTGCGGCTGCATTAAGACGGCGCTGGTGGAGAAGTGGAGACATCGCAAGTCCGCCAAGCGATGCAACTATTGGCTACACAATGCTATTGGGCCATACGATGTGAATTTTGTTAATGATGTGTCCAAGGTGTTGCGCGTGAGTAGAAAGCGATGTCAGCACTCCTTCTGATAGCTCACAGTTGTCCATGAATCTTATCTTTTTAGATCACTAAGCTGTTCATTCCGTTGCCAGTTTACTTTGCGTTGCTTGCTCAGCAGGACTCTAGTTGGACCTTCCAGGCAACCATGATGAACACGACAGTACTGGGCGTCACCATAGAGCCGGATCAGGCCAAGGCAGTGGGACCGATCTTCCTCTTCATGCTTATTCCTCTCTGGCAATATGTAACGGTTCCCATTTTGCGGCGACTCTTCAACTGGGAGCTGAAGCCGCTGCACAGCGTCACCCTGGGCGGCATATGCTCAGCTGCTGCCTTTCTCTGTGCTGGCATTCTGCAGGATCGCATTATGGTGGGTCGACCATGAGTACTACAAATTGAGCATTTAATGAAATCCTTTTTTTCTTATAGCAATCGCCTACTCAGAGCATCAACATTGTCTGGCAGTTGCCTCAGTTCCTGCTGCTTATGATGGGCGAGTTGCTGTTGTCCATTCCGGGCCTGCAGTTTGCCTTCACCCAGGCGCCGTCATCCATGAAGTCTGTGGTTACAGCCGCCTGGTTCTTAAACAATGCTTTTGGCAATCTCATCGTGGTAATAGTTACTCAACTCGATGCTCTAAGCTCTCAAAAGGCCGAGTATCTGTTCTATGCCGTGCTAATGCTGGTCTGCATTATCATTTTCACCCTGCTGGCCTACGATTACGGACTGCAGGAGCGCAAGAGCTACATGCAGACTGGGGATTTGGTTGTTCTGCTCCCCAATACTACGGACAATGTCCCCAGTCCCAGCAGCCGAAGCGGAAGCGTGTAGTATTGGCTGAAAAACATGATTGATTGGCATCAGCCAATAGAACGAAAGTGCAAGCATATGCCAGTGTATGCAGCATTGCCTAAGAGTGGCATAGGTATTAAAATATAATTACTTTTAATTTATTTACACACACACACACACACACCTAGGTCGAATGACAAATAAATAAACTGAAAAATATGGGTAATTGTTATCATTCGAGTATCTTGAACATGTACTGCAGTTCGAGGTTCGTGTCGTCGCTTAGATCGGTACAGTGAATGCCATTGAGCACCTTGGAACTGCCGAATTTGGAGCGCAGTGTGTGGGGACGCAATAGTTTGGCAATTTCCGGGTCCATTGGACCACAAAAGTTGCGAAATTCCTGATGCGAGTTCTTTTCTGGATCCTCGCTTGCTATTTCTAGGCACATGCATACTCCGCTCGCTAGCTGCGCCACCATTGGTATAAATTCGGGCAGGACACCGCGGTAAACCTCATAGAACTCCTCGCAATTCACTCGTGCCATGAGCAGCATGCGCATGGCCGTTATCTTAAAGCCAGACGAAAGGATTTCTTTTAAGATTTGGCCCAGAAGGCCGTCCTTGATTATATGCGGCTTTATGATGGCCAGTGTAGTGTTCTTGAATTGGCAATCCTTGATAATACTGTGACGTTCCTCGAAAAAGAACTTTAAGTCTTTGGACACATTCTCTTCGCGCTCGGAGCAATAGATGCCATAGCGAACGTCCTCCCGGTCAAACAACTGCTGCAAGCTGGGCGACAGTGTCATCTTGGTTGAAGCCTTCTCAGTGTTGAACTTTGAACAGGCATATATGATCTCAACCACATTATCACCTATGAGTTCCAAGCTAATGGCCGGTCCAGCCAGCAGCTCGTTCATCAAGACACTTATTAAGGCAGACATTGAGTACATTTGTTTTACTTTATCGGTATTTAGAATACTTACGATGTTTGCACGTCCTCGTCCTGCTTGCTGGCCAAAAACTGCGATACAGTCGTCGGCGTAAACTGGACCATTTGGCCGTTGTTGATGTTAATCTTGTTGTCGATGAGCGTGGTGAGGAACTCGCCAAAGTACTTTGGCCACATGCTGTTCTTGAGCAGCACAAAACCACTGCAAAAAAGGCATTTGCTTTCATTAGGCTGTAACATCAAAGAAATGAATTGACTTACCGCTTGCGATATTTGGCTAACGTATTCCGTGATATCTCGTCTGCATAATCCACTATATCAAAGGGCCGTCCGAAAACATTGATTTTGGAGCCCACAAAGAAATCGCGCGGCGTTAACTCGGGAATTTTGGTACGTCGCAAGAAGGTTTTCTTACTGCGTTGATCATACTGTGTGTTGAACAAAAATTAACTTGGAATGAATTGCAATGTAATAATTAACTTACTAATTCAACTGCATTATCGCTTAAGTAATATGTTAAAAGGTAACTGCGTGTTATTCCCGCTTCAACATGAAACCATTCCGCTACAAACGAAAGTCTGCCATTCTGTGCCATTATATATTTACTTTATATAATTACAATCTATACGCAATCTGTATTTATTGCTACTAACATCAGCCGGTATATGAATATTTATACCAAGCATATTTTGTTTGCCCAAACAATATTTGAAAGCTGGCGTTGCCAAGGCAACATTGTTGCTGGAGTTGCCAGATATTCACATTTTTCGTGATCGCTACCGGAATTGCATGTGCGAAACAAAATGAAAACGAAACAAATTCAACTTTATGATTTTTAATATTTATTTTAATTCCCTTTATTTACAGGAAACAAAAATTAATAAATTGCAAATTAAACTTCGCAATGAATTGGTTGTAGCTTTTTTCCAGTTTTAGTTATTGGGACGAAAATCCAGCATAAAATTAATATTTTGTTCCTTTTTTCTTCCTTTCTTTGCTTCTGCTAACATGCCGCACATTCTGCTTTAGTTTTGTTTACGGAATAAGTGTTTTCGAACTCGTGATTCTGTTTGTGTGTGTGTCGATTTATGTTTGTGTGTGTGTGTGTGGGTGTATGTGTGTGACTTAAAGGTATAGGGGTCTCGGCTAATGCTACGACTCTATTACTCCAAAAATGCCCGTACAGCAAGCTACTTAAGCAGCTGCCTTCTTGTCTTTGTCACCCTCCCCACCTTCCTCCTCTTCATCATTTTGCGACAGGCTGGGTATGTTGTCGTCGGAGTCGTCATCCTCATCGACGTTGAAATCATCAAACTTGTTGTTCCAATCGCCTCCCGGACTATTGAGGAAGTTACTAAACATTCCGTTGTCCTTAGCATCTGAAAACACATGATATATTTAAGTGATATTGCAAGTTCAACGTCGAAGCTCCCAATACTCACCTCCCTCCTCTTCGTCAGACTCGTCACGCCACTTAGCAAAGTTGGCCTTTAAGAAGTGCAATTTGGTCTTATCTGTGGTCAGTGTTGGCCAGTAGGGACCATTCTCCTTCTTGGGTATTGTGAACTCCAAGCAACGTCCAATATTCTTGCTGGTCACCTTCTCCGGATCAACCGCGTTGTAAAAGTTCAATGTGACCTCGTACTTTTTGGAGGCGTCAAGCGCATTTACACCCTTGAAAGTGAAGGTCTTGTCTGTCACTCTGCATTTCGAAAACAACAGACCAATCCTAAACATATTGTTTATTAAACGAAAGAGTAGGACTTACTTGTGTTCAATGTCTTTGCACTCCACATCGATGATAACGTAAATCAAGTCGCTGCGCTGAGCCCAGGAAACTGGCGGCGGAATTGAACTGTAATTGAAACCAAATGAATTGCTTAAATAAACAAACAAACAAAGAACTGAAACTCGGCTTAGTTACGCGTATTGTATTTATTTATTATCGTATCATGGCAACCGAGTTATTCTTTTCAGAAGCGGTTCCAAAGTGCAATCCTGTGCAAAAATTATAGATGCGATTTGCATAAAATAAAAGTCCATGTCGTATAAGAAATTTGACCATTGGGGCAACACTTTAAAATGAAATTAGCGCCAACCCTAACATAACCTCAAATGTGATGAGTTTGATGGCACTGCCGTGAACTGTATAAAAATACAATGCAGTTGCGCATTGGACACACCCACCAAATGACACTGGGGGCTGAAACGCACTTCAGATGCGTGTCGGATATATGCATCTAACTGAAAATTGAAATATTCTTGGCAATGCCCTTTACAGAAAATAGACGCCGCCGATACCCCTGCTGCAGCAAAAAGCACGCGTCGCACAAAGAAGCCACAAAAAGAAGAACTGAAGCAACTAAATTGCGGATAGTGAGAATTTTTTAATGCACTTACCTGACTGTCGACATTTTTTTGTTGTTGCGTTGGCTATATTTTAATTAACTAAGCCGCGATCACTGCTCGCACGCGTATTTTCAGAAGAAAATGCAATTTTCGACCGATTTGTCGGACACAAAATGAAAATGACTACTCAGTAAGTTACACAGTGTTCGAGAACGTTCACCTGATAGTCTGACAGTAAATTCATTGCACAGCACTATGTTGATAGCACAAGCAAATCAGATACACTTATTCGATATTTTTAGCTGTTCTGCTCAACACTGACATCTCTGTCATCTGTGTGAAAAAATAGCAAGAGCAAGAGTGTTAAAGTGAGTCGAAGCTGTTACTTAACCAAATTTTTTGAAAATAAAATTATTAAATTGATTTTCCATTGACAGCCATGTTGCGCACTACTGCCGGTAAACTCGCCACCGCCATGCGCGGCACCCTTGGAGTTACATCCACCCGTGTTGGCGCTGTGCGCTGCTTGCACGGCACCGAGGAATCGGCTGAAGAGTTCGATAAGCGTTACGAGAAATATTTCTCTCGTGAGGGCATCGACGGGTGGGAGGTACGCAAAGGCATGAACGACCTGCTTGGCATGGATTTAGTGCCCAGCCCAAAAGTCATTGAATCTGGACTGCGCGCCTGCCGCCGTGTTAACGACATCGCCCTAGCCATTAGGTGGCTGGAGGGCTGCAAAGACAAGTGTGGCGACCATAAGGCCACACTCTATCCCTACTTGCTGGAGAAAATCACACCAACCTTGAAGGAGCTTGGTGTGCCCACCATCGAGGAACTTGGCTACGACAAGCCCGAATTGGCCCTCAAGTCTGTTTTTGATATGTAAGGCGGCGTTTGTTTCAACGTTTTCCTTTAGTTTAATTAACACATAACAAAAAACACATACAACACAATTCCAATGTATTTTGTGCGGATGAACATGTTATTGGATTGCAAATAAAAAGGAGATTGGAGTAAGGCTACAACCTAAACATTTGTTTTGCTTTTTGGTTATGTAATGGACTCGGGAAGGTTATGACTCTTGCGTACACGTTCAAACCTGCATGATGGCCAAATAATCGTAGCTAGACTCTTTCAAAACAAATTCGTTTATTGGCATAACAAATAAATGCATAGTTGTACTATAAACACAGTTTAGTTCCATTTTTTGAGCAATTCAGCTGCCTTGTCCAGATTCGCTTGTTTCTTTATGAAGCAGTACCGCACAAAGTCCTCCGCCAAGTGTTTGTTGGGCTCGCTGTAAAAGGCGCTCGGCGGAATGCCCTGCAGACCCATATTCTTTGTCATCCACTTGGTGAATTTGTAGTCGCGATGCTTGTCGACCTCTGAGCTCAAGTCGAGCTTCGGTGCCAGTGGCGACCAATCAGCCAGCATAAAGTAACCTCCCTCTGGTATTGTGGGTCGCATGCCCGCATCGCTCAGAAACTTTGCCATAAAATCTCGTTTGGGCTGCAGCTCGCGCGGCAGGGTAAGAAAATAGCTCTCTGGCTTTCCCAGTCGTGCTAATTCAACCTCGAAGCTGCGTGCCACGCCTTCCTGCAGGGGTGTTGGGCACGTGTAAACCGAGTTCTGATGAACCATTTGTAAGTTTCTAATCAGGTGATGCGGTCCATAGGCCCATCCAATTTTCCAGCCAGTAACCGAAAACGTTTTACCGGCTGATCCAATTGTAATCGTGCGATCCCACATTCCAGGTAGGGTGCAAATGCGCACATGTTCGACACCATCAAAGACAAGCCATTCATAGACCTCGTCCGAAACACAGAGCACGTTCCACTTGCGACACAATTCCGCTATGCATTCAAGTTCCTGGCGATGGAAGACCTTTCCGGTGGGATTGTGCGGGGTGTTCAATATGATCATCTTTGTTTTCTCATTGAACATCTTCTCCAATTCAAGATCGTCCAAGACCCAGTCCGCAGAGCTGATTGGACCATCTTTCTTTCGCTAAAATAAATAATCACATTAAAGGTAAAACGAATGCCGAATATTTTTTTTTTTGTTTTTTTTTTCAAGTAGCTTACCAGTTTAAGTGGAATGAAGCGAGGAACACCTCTGGCCATTTTGACCATGGGTTCGTAGCAATCGAAAAAGGGTTCAATAATGATAACCTCTTCACCCTCATCCACGTGTCCCATTATAGTCGAGTAGAGAGCCTCATAGGCGCCAGAAGTAATCAAAATATCGCTAAGCGGATTTAGCTCTTTGCCAACGAGGCCGCTATAGAGCTTGGACAGTGCCTGCACCAGGCGAACATGACCCTAAAATTAATTTTACATATTATACAGAGATTAGGATATAATTGAAGCACTTACATTTCCTCTGGTGTATTGATGCAGCAACGGATTCTCATCTTTGGCAATATCCGCCAGTGAGTTCGTAACATATTCCGGTGCTGCATCATCCGGAAATCCTTGGCCCAGATTCAATGGCTTGTATTGCATGGCTAACGCAATATACTCGTTCCATACGCTGGGCGTGCTGCCTTGAAGGCGTTTGGGCAAATCAAATTTTTCCATGCTTTTGTCGACAGCTGCGCTCACCTTGTGGATGTGTCGAAGTCGCTGGTGGCTGAAGGCGTTTAAGTTTATAGTGTGACTAGACAGAGTGCACACACGTCGGCAGTTCTTGAGCATCTGAAATGGAGACAATTTAGCGATAAATACAAGTTATAAAACTGCTTACTACTTATACATATGTATGCATATGTTCATATGTACATTGTGTGTGTGCGTAAGTGCGGGCTACTCCGGATAAATAAATACAATATTATGTTTCACGTAGCAACACTGATTGATTTTAATGCTTAACAGTTGTATGACGTTGCATAATGCAAATAAGGAGCACAGCGCAAAGGCAAATTTTGAACGACGTAAAAAGAAAAACTAATTTGTTTATATACTAATGCTCGTACTAACACACACACACACACATACATTAACCATCCACCAAGTCGCTTTCATGCAAATGACACTGATTTTGTAATTTAGGCGCAGATAGACAGAATAGCATATACTATTGCGGTTAAATCACAAATTATTATCTCTATTTACAATGAAAAATTACCACAAATCATAAGCGGCTTATCAGTGTAAAATTTGCCGTTGTTGGAAGCTCACAGTGCTCAAACAGCTGTTGCTATCACATGTTGTCCAACACTGGCGCCAGGGATGCATAAATTTAAAAAACGCGCGTTGTTTAAAAATTTCAATACAGATGTGCATCTTATTAAATGTATTATGCGAAAAACATAAGTTTAAAAATCTATCTAATTATTTCAGAGTTAATTAATGAATATTGGTGTTTTTTTATGTATTTATTTTTTAATTGCCAAAATACATATGCGTCATTAGGTACGTAAAAACATCATTGAATGGACACATTTATTAATGGGTTCATTTTAATAGGTACATTTGTATGTGAATAGGGCATATAGTACTCTTCTATTGAACTTCATTTGTCGATTATTGTCCAATTAGTACTTTCATAGATTGCTCCCCTGTTATTAGCAATAATTCATAGAATGTTATGTAGTTTTTTTTAGCATTCAAAATCAATAGTAATAAACTGGTTCTTATGTTACCCTTTGAATGAAAAACAAATCGATATAATTTTTTAAGTTTATTTATAAAAACTGTGTGTGGTAATTACAGGAAAATTAAAGTGCAAATCAATTCAAAGTACGATTTAAATGATTAATAACATTTATAAGTAGTTTAAACATAAGTGTAAGTAATATATATGCATGTATATGTATTTAAGTACGTCATATGTTATACAAGTTGAAGTTCTTATATGCGTCATAAATCGTTCGTTTGAGTTTTAACAAAGTAAAGCTACTAAACTTAAATCACAGATTACACTAACGTGTTTGTTACAATATATGTGTATGTATGCGTATTGTGTATATATGTATATGTATGTATGGTAAGTATGCTTTCACTATATTCATATGTATGTATGTTTGAGGACTTGAAATATAATTGGCTGGCGGCCCATTGAAATCATCGAACGCATAACAACACTTAAGGCTTAATGCTACTTAGAAAAACCGCTAACATTACTGATGTAACTGCGTGTAATCAATCAAGTTTGCCACATTTTATTTGTTCTACTTTTACCTTAAATGCAACAATTCACTTATTTACTATCAAACAATAGGTTTGTGAGTGTTTCTTTTGTTTATAAAATTTAAATACAGTTAACTGAATATGGTTTCTACAGATTGGGGTTGATTGGTTGATTTTTTTTTTATCTTTACTTTCTTAGACGTCGTTCTCTGTGAATGGCACACATTTGCGCTACGCGAATGGCAAAATGAAAATAGATTGGTAATCAAACGAAGCTTTACTTATTTCTGTTGCTACAGCTTGATATGGACGTGTGGGTGGGAATTGCAGTTGGACTTAGACATGAACCTCCGGGCAATCCTCATCCTTGATCGATGTGTACTGTACTTTCTTGGCCACGTTGTCGAACACGGGAGTCATCATGTACTTCAATTTGTCGCGACTGACATAGACGAGGGCCACCAGCAGACCCAGCAGTATCATGCTGAGCACGATCAGCAGAAAGATCAATGTGGCCGTGTGTCCACTAATGTGGGGCTGGAGTTGGCCGTACAGCTGCTCATTTTCGGCGATATTCAGGAACGAGGCAGCCGCCGCCATTGTGGCTGCACACTCGCTCATGTCCAGCTGGAGGATGTGCGCCGGCGCCGGATCAACATGCTGCAGGCCATGGAAGCACATGAGGCTCTCCTGATTGCGCACCTGGACCCGCGTCGCCTGCAGCCACGTGCGGAAGGGCGAGATTTTACAATCGCAGACAAAGGGATTCAGATTGAAGTCGACGATCAGATTGACAGTGCGATTCTCGCGCTCCTGCAGCTCGTTGAGCAGGCGCATGTCGCTGGGCTTGACAAACTCAAACTTGTTTCGCTCTAGATCCAGAAAGCGAAGGTTATTGAGGCAGCGCACCTCGAAGTTAATGTCCTTCAGCAGATTGTCGCCTAAATGCAGATCGCGGAGCGCGGGCAGATCACAGAAGACGTTGCGATCCTTGAAGTGCGTTATCTCGTTCTGCTCCAGATGCAGCTTCTCCAGCTTCACCAGCTGGCTGTTCACGAAAATGTCGTGCAGATCTTCGCTCAGTTGCGGCGAGCTGTGGTCCTCAAAGGCGTCGGTCAGATGCAGGCTCTGCAGGTTGACAAAGTTAGAGAAGACGCGCGGATGATGATGATTCACCTCGTCGTCGTAGCGGGAAATGCTTAGATTGTTGTGGTTCAGAATGAGCCGTTCAACTCGTGGCACGTGATGGTAACTCTTGCCACGGATCTCGCGTATATGATTGCTGCTCATGTCCACGATCTTCAGCTGTTTGTAGTCATTGATGCTGCCAAAGACGTTCCATGGTAGCTCCGTTATGTAGTTTCCCGTGAAGATCAGTATCTCGACCTGCTCGGGCATGTACTCCAGCACGCTAGTATTGTGCAAGCCCGCGTTGGTGCAGTTAACAATGAACTGGACGGCGCCCTCGTACATCTCATTGCCGCAGGAGCAGGCAACCGGAAAGTTGGGTCCACAGCTCGAAGAGCTCTCGGCATTGCCAAGCGACAGGGCTGCACTAATGGCCAGCAAGGCCACAAGCAGCATTTGCGGCTTCATCTGCGGTTCGTTGGCCATCTCGTATCAGCCTTACGACACGGAGCTGCAATTAATAGTAGAGTGCAGATGTTTTATTAGTTGCGAACGCATTTTAAAGTGAGCTGAAAACCAACAAGCCAACAGGCCAACAGGCTAACAGGTCGGCCGCAAAATGCAGCTCTCATATGCCGGAAAATTTATGCTACGCAAGTTTCTGATTTATGAGTATGAAAGGCTAAACATGATACAGCATCTTCTTCATCCCACTCTTCCCTCTCTCTCTCTCTCTCTCTCTCTCTCTCTCTCTCTCTCTCTTCCTCCCCTACTCTCTATAGCTGTCGGTGAGAGTCTCTGCTCCAGCTAACCACAGCCGCTCTGCCAATCAACGGCACCCACGGCGTATGGGTAATTTCTGTTTAGTGCCAAAGTTTTTGGTAGCGCCAGCCACAATAAACGCCAAAAGGGCACTCAAGCGAGCTGACGAGGTATCCACATAAAGCTCAACCTCCCGCCCACCTCCATTTCCAGCACCTGTCCTGTGTCCCCCCCCCCCCCCCCTCGCTCGTTCGACCGCAGGCAGCAGTAAACCTTATTATTTTTCGGCTTTTATTGCTATTTGTTTAGCATCGACAAGAGGCAAAAAGAGCCACAGAAGTGGCCAAAAAACATTTTTAAAGCTTAAACAAAATAATCAATGCGCTTAAGCACTCTTAAACTTTGCTAACAAACAAAGACAAGAATTACAACCAAATTAAAGAGCCTCTGTAAAGGTAATTTTGTGTTGGGAAAGAGCAGCAACAATTTGTGGCCTATTTTCTGTTCATGTAACCATATATATGTATTTATATATCAGCCCAAATACAGTTTTATTACCATTTAAATTTTATGTTAGCATTAATAATATTTGCATTTGACGATGCATATATCACTTTAATAGGGTTTTAATATACTACATAATTAAATATGATATCGTGCCAAGTATACCTTTGGCTTTAAATGTAAATAACTAATATGAACACACAAGTAAATATATCTTTGTAGTTTTGTATTTGTAATTATGATGGAATTTAGCATAATCTAATCGAACATAATCGAATTAATGGGCCTCTTTAATTCCCAGTCTCTCTCACTCTCGCCATGTCTCTTGGCCAGTCTATAGATTACCACATTTTGTGGCCACTGGTAAATGACTCAATTAGTAGCTACTGTCAGCTTGACGACGTCTCATCCTCATTGTTTTATTGTAGCTGCCATCTGTCCACGCGCCAAGCAGTGGACAGGGCTCATCCAATGCTAATGAGCGCTTCGAATACCTGACCCCAAATTGAAAGCTAACGGCTATTTAATGGGCCCCATTCTCATCTCTGTGTGCCAATTATCGTAGCTGGCAAATATGTTGCAGGGTTCGGGAAACATTTAGCCATGCACATTGACACTTTGATGTGAAGTGAGAGGAACAAAAAAGGCAAAAGTCGAATTTAAAAAGCACAAGCAAACGAAGAAGCATAGCAGTGAAGCGTGCGTCAGTTTGACGTTAACCAACACTGCCAGCAGCTATAGCTCCTGTTTCCTTTGCTGCGCACCTGCATTTCGTTATTGTTGTGTGGAGAAACCGGCAAAGCATAAACGCTATTTTATGCCCAAAACAAAGCAAGAAAGAAAGCGAAAAAAATGAAAACATTTTGTAAAGCCAAAAACAAAATGGCGGGCGGGGGTTCGCGCACTTGAAGTCAAGCGTTTGCTCTGTGTGCGTGTGCAAAAGAGTGCATGAGTGTGTGTCACTTCCTGTGTGGCTGCCTAACAAGCCAGAACACTAATGCGAACATACAGTAGCACATTCAAACACACACACACACACACACACACACACATACAAACACATACATACGCACACATACAGCCACACACAATCATCCATGCAGTTGCACATACTTAAAATTTAACTCGCGCGTGTTTTTTGTTACTTTGCAACGTGTTCAAGAGGTTACGTGTGTGTGTGTGTGTGTGTGTGTGTGTGTTAACTGTTGCAATAATATTCTACTTTCTTCACTACATTGTTTTTGGCTATGTAGCCATCGTAGCTAGTTGCAACAACAATGAAAAGGCAATGGCACTATTTTTCCTAGTTTCTTTTTTTCTGTTCATTATAAAGCATGGTAAATTGAAGACGTGGCTTGTGCAGGTGTTTTTTAACACGAGCGAGTTCATTCGCTGCTCTCCTTGTTTATTTAATTTTTACAGTAATTTATTCTACTGGCTAAGTGTAAGTGTATTCAAAGTTCGTTAAGCTCTAGCTGATGTTTTTAAATTTTGGTTACTTTGCATTGTTTTTTTTTTTTATTCTTTCCCTTTTCAATTTATGCATGCGCGTAAAATAATAATAATAATAATAACAAGAACAAGAGAATGACGTAAAAAAGAAAATAAAAGTGAGCTTGTGCTTTGCATTCGCAGTACGTTCTCTTTATAATTCGTTAGCCGTAAAGTGCCGGGCACTTAACAGTTGCATTTGAAGCGGGACTGCGGGTAGTGGGAACGGGATGCAGGGGGGCCGGGGATGCGGATGACAAGCTGGGCAAATGGCAAATGCAAAGCGGAATACAGTTAGCGATAGGTGGTGGGCACTCAATTTGCAGCACGCGATGGCGGAGGGTCTCCGTGCGGTATAATTAGAGCATAAATGCAGAGTGAATCAACTAAGCAGCGAGCGGAGGCAACTGGAGCGATAGTAGTGGCTGATTTACACAACGGCACACAGATATACACGTGCTGCTCGCTCACATTGCACTTCAATTATGATTCTCTGAATGATAGCTGAGAGATGGAACTCATGTGAGATGTGGAAATTGACGATTAGATTTCTCAAATTAAGTGAATTGTAAAGTTCCACAAAGTTTCACACGAAATGTGATTGATGAATATGGAAGTATGCATTAATTTACATTTTAATTTTCTCTTCCGTTGATCGGGTTTGTTATCATTCACTCACTCAATATTATTTGCTCAGAATCATCGAGAAGAGCCAGAGTGGTTGCCAGCACAATGTGTTGCCTACTTTTTTGGGCAAGCACAGCGCTGGCCAAGTCACGTCTCCGTTAGCCAGTGTTGCAAATCGCTCTAAAATTGGAATTGCAAACTTTAATCCGCTTGGCAACGTTGGCGACTTGGTGTTGCCAACTGCATTAGACTCAATTGCTGGAAGTGCGGAACAGCTAATGCGGCCAAGAAGCGTTTAATGTCTTGGCACTGCAGTCATTAAGCGAAAAACAAAAGTTTAAAAAACTTTTTGGCCAACGTTAAAAGCAAGCAGCCAAAGATGCCAGCCAAGTGGCGAAACCTACTTTTGTTGCTTTAACATAAATTATGCGGCCATGGGACGCGTGCGTTTGGTGTGGCGCCATTTTCGTGGATAGGCTCGATTCTGGTTTGTCAGGGAAATGCAATAAGGACAGGTTCGTTGAAATGCAATTAAATGCGACTCCAGTTGCCGCCAAGCCGCATGTAACTCAATTAGTAAAGTTGCGCACAGGACGCTGCCATGTCCACGTTCACGTCCACGTGCACGTCCATATTCAGGAAACTCTGTCTGAGTGGTTTCAAGGAACGTCTGTTTCATCTGTGCCCCGCGGTCGTCAACCTCTCCACGGCTCCACTGTCCGCAATACAAAATTGGCGTACGTTGGCTTCATAATTTTATTATGACTGCACCGCATGAAGTAAAAATTACGAGACAGCGCGCATTGAGTCTCCGAGTCCGGTGTCAAGTTGTGTGCCTCACGTAGCTGAGGGCGTGGTCCACGTTCTATCGTGCTCGGTCCGTTTAGACTAATTAGCAGACTGCTAATTGCACTTGAATGCCGGAATAAAAGTAACTGGGAGCATAGCCACTCGACCACTCGACCACTTGGGCACTTGGGCACTGCGACTGCGAAGTGTTTTGTGGACCCTTTTCCCACTTTGTGTCTGGAAAACTTTCTGCACGCAGTTCGCGCCACAAGAGTTGTAAAGAAATTATCTAAGGTGCGGCAATGTGTGTGGCTTGTGGTCTGCAAAAGAATTGGGTAAAATGCGATAGCAGCTGCAACTTCAAGATTATGTTATAGTCTGAGGCGAGGTGATAAATTGGAAGCCAGGAGATACTGAATGCCATGAGGATGGTAAATTTGCTTATGTTTTGTGGGCTCTGCCTGAATGGTATGCAAATCGTATATGGAGTGTGTCTAAAATGGAAGGTGATTCACATGCAGATCGTTTGTGAATTAAATAAAAATAAAAATATAAAAGAAGAGCTGAAGCATTATGTGAACATTTTTTTTTGAATATTAAAAAAACAAAAAATATTAAATGTATGTAAATACTCAACTAAAATATCTGAATGATATAATGAAGGATGCTTTTTGTATTGTGAATGGCATGTGGATTTTATGCGTTTGCTACGCAATAAGCCAAAAACTCACACAATAAATGGCAATACGATTTGAAATCGAGTATTGCCTCACATAGCCCATGCACGTACAACTTATTGAGCCATAAAAGAATCGTTTAGTGCTTCGTTTTAAATGTTCTGCAGCTGCTGAGGAATGCAGGGAATGTAATTGCCCATCCACCTGCACAGGTGGCTGTGAAGCAGCTCACGACTTTAAAGCGCAAATCGAATTCAAATTGATAATTGGAATAAAGCACTTGAAACGCAAAAACACAGCAGGCAGTAACATTCTCGATTTATGCATGTATCAAGTGCCACTGCACGTGTTGCCCAACAATGGAAAAGGGATGAGCGAACGAAGCAACATTTGCAATCCTTTTTTTGAACACAGCCGACAGCCGTCAGTTGCGATCCATGACGAGAGTTTTTACATCTCCCAGCTCCGAGGGAATGCGATGGCTATTGTTCAAAATGTTAAAGAGCGAGCGAAAGAGAGACACGGGGAGATTGCTTGCATACGTGTGTGTGTGTGTGTGTGTGTGTGTGTGCTTTGTTTAGAGTGTGAAAGTGCGTGTGCGAGCTGACAATTTAGAGTGGCACAGTTGCCCCGACGAAATAGCGTTGCCAGATCGAAAAACGCAAATATGCATTTGCCTTACAGCGAACTCTCCCACTATCTACCCTTCTCGCTCTTTCCCCAACTTCTGACCTGCGTTGCTCACACACTGTCAGTGCGATTCACTCACACTTACAAATTGCATTAAAGCGCTCGCCTTGAATTATAAATCCACTCTGATAGATTCGTTTGGGGTCGAGGCGGCATTTAACTCTTTGAATATGATATTTTTTGTTTTCATTTCAATGTTTTGGGGGCGTTTGTTTTGTTCAGATCTGTTTTCATTTGCATATTTTTGGGCGTCCGTTGAGGCAGTCGGCTCTGAATAATATTAAAAAGTCGAAAACTTTTGTACGTTTCGTAAACGATTCTGCAACTAGCTGAAAAGTGGCATAAAAACAAATGCAACACACTTAATTGAATTACTGTTATTTAATTATGACAAAAGTTTATGTACAGAACTGCAGCTGGGACTCAGTGCATTGCTGAAGAAGAATATTGTTTGTAACTGACAGGCCAATAAAATATAAAAGCACGGCTTCGTAATATGTATTTTTTATTTATAGTTGAGAGCCATCAACCAATCAACTAACACAACTTAACTTTGAAATAAAAAAAAATAAATAAATAAAATTAAAATATCGAGTTATTCTAGCTGTTACTGGCATTGAAAACCGTTTACAAATGTTTTTATTTATTTTTTTTTTTTTTTACCAAATTCCATTCGCAACTGTTCTAAGCGAACCGAACAGAACAGAACAAACTGTGTTTAACTCGTGAAAGCATCGCCGCGGTTTATTGATTCCTGCCGCCGCCCCCTAACAGCTTTACATCTGCTGTGGCTTCTAATGGAAACTTTGCACTCTGTCTCTATGAACAATTGTTTTTATTTTTTGTACTTGTTTCTACTGTTGTTATCCAAAAACCGACTAGAAATGTATAAAGTGCTTCGGTTTTGTGTTTTGAGTTTTGTGTATGTGTGAGTGTTTGTGTTGGGTCGAGGCACTCAAATACAATATTTTCGATTGCATCGCACTCTGAAAATTGTTTTTTTTTTTTCGGTATGTAGGGAGTTGGCGTCGATTTGCCCTCTATAAAAACTTGGAATGAATTTTTAATAAAAAGCAGCGTTAGTAAAAGCGAAGGCAAAGAAAATGAACGCATCAGCTTTTTTATCCTTCTTTTTTATTGTTTTATATTCACTTGGCATATTTTGCATTTGAAATTTGTGTGCAGTTCTCAGTGCGCTGATAAAACAAAAAGCTACAGCTAAAAAAAAAACCGAAAAGTTATGAAAAAGTAAAATATATAAAACTCGCCGCTTGTTGGAGAAATGTAAATCTGGAAAATGTTTTTATGCTGGCGCTCTTGGCTTTTGACTCCCAGCTGTTTGTTTCCAATTAGAGCGTCTACTACGGGGCGTATGATAATTGGATTGGCATGCATGGCCCCGTCTGAACAGAGCCCAGTCTCAGGCTCTCAACCATCTCAGCTTATCTCATCTCGTCTCATCTGCTGGAGAGCTGAGTCGGGTTGGCGGCCGGTCCAAGGCTCTTTCACTATTTGCAGTTGGCTGTTTGCCGTGAGCCTTTGCTCTTTGTCCAACAGATAAATGGACAGCTCCCGTGAGGGCAACTACGCTCAGTCAGTCAACGACGGGCCAAGCCGATGTGAAATGGAAAGTCAACAACAACGCCAACAAGTCTAACAACTGGCTGTAGAAGCAGGGCGTCTCGAGTGTCTCGAGTGTGTGTACAGGGTATAATGTGCTATCAAATACTTAATGTGTGTAACAAAAAAGAAAGCTGAAGAAAACTATTTATCATATAATAACGAAATAAATAATCTATAGAAGTTTGCTATAATTTAGAATAATGAATGCTGAAATGCACAAAACTTCCTTAATTTGATTTAAAGCAGATTCAAACTATCTATCTATCTATCTTGTGTTTGTCTTATACCCTCTTTACTAAATATACTCTTAAAGAATATTTACTGCAGAGCACACTCGCTGCAATAAGGTAACAAAATGTGGGCGAAGTGAAGCGGCTATAAATAGTGGTAGACGCCTTGGGAACATCGTCGTCTGACAGTTGCTAAAACTATGCCAACGGCACTTAAGGTTAAAGCAGCAGCCATAAAGCCAGCTAGGCAAAGGGCACATCGGGCAGGATGCGGGTACGGACACGGGCATGGGGTCAGAGTGCCAGACAAGGGGACCTGCCAGGGGGTCAGTTTGACAGTCCGTTAGTCAATGGGTAAACGTCCAACAGTTGGTTGCACACTCGTTGCTTTTTGGCACACTCTGCCAAAGCAGCAGCAGCAGCAGCAGCAGAACAGAATGACAACCGCAGCGACACGGCAATTTCGCAGGGCACTTCGAGTGAGCACAAACAAAGTGGGCAACATGGTTGAGCTGGTGTTGCTGTTATTGTTGGGGCTTAAACAAATGTTTTTAAATGCCGCTTGGACACTGTTGAGAGCTCTTTGTGCGCATTGCTTTATATACGTTACGTATACGAAATGTGGAACTGAAGCAGGTTTGCTTATTACATTTATTAGGAAATCTACAGCAAGGCCCTAATTATACATATTAATAGGAGATTTAAATGTGTTCAAAAAAGTTATAAAATTGCATTAAAATTAGAGATTTCTTTGAGATTTCATATTAAATGCATGGTCAATACATAAGTGAAAGTTAAAGTTTAAAGACAAGTCAGCAATCTCAAGCAAGAGAATTTGAATTTACAATGAAACGATGAAGTAAAACATTAATAATCAATATTAAAATCAAAGTGAATTATGTGTAAGCCTCTTATTTAAAAAGCAAACTGAAATTGCCACGATTGCGAATTGACATTTGTTATTATTCCGTCAGAGCACTCCAGTTACTATAATCTATAAGAAGCAAACGAAAGCGGCTTTCATATCTCAGTAGACACATCTGACTAGACTTAAAATTTATTTCGTGTAATATTGCCCGACACTTTTTATTCAGAACGCTTCGTTGGCGCCGGATACGGGCGAACTATTAATTTGTTAGCCCTTTTGCAATACTGACAAATTCTTACAATTAGAGCAGGCGCCACTTTTAACGTTTGCTGCATCTTTTGCCACGCTTCGCAAATATTTGGCGCAATTTTTCATATTAAGCGACAGGCAGCGGATGGGCTAGGGCCGAAGTCACCGGGGGTGGGGGATGGGTGTGGCGAGCAGCAGCAGAAGGTCGCCGGAAAGTGGCACGAATAAAAATTGCAGTTGGGGGCTGTAAAAACGGCGCTCAACTTGCGCCAACTGTGATCAATCTTCATTGCAGAAGCATTCGGGTTGAGGATAGAGTATTGTAGGGCAGCCTTGCTGGCTGACTGTCTGAACAGGGTCTGCTGTCAGTAGTACAGTCAGTTGCATATTTTCGGCGTTGCAGGCAACGGCACTCAAGCATGACAAGTCGAACCAGCCAGCTGCTCGGCCCGCGCATGTACTTGTCAGGGGAAACAAACAAACAGACAAACAGAGGCAGAGCAATCCTTTCAGTAGCTGAAATGCAAAGCAAGTGCCAGAAGAAGGAGCAGAAGCAGTCCGAAAGAGAAATGGCCAACTAACAAAACAGGAAAATTGCAAAATATTTGCAATTGTCGCCGTCGTCGACACACACACACACACATTTTACACACTAACAAAAAGGCACACACTAAAAAAAGCTAGAAAAGCTGTAAAAAGCCAACGCCAAAGCAATTGCCGAAATGAATGAAGATGAAGTAGTAGCTGGCATAACGGTACTTCCACGGCAACAAACACATGGACATGCAGGCACATGGTCATGCTGTTGGGATTGGCCAGGACTGGGCCGTAAGATTGATTGGTCACCAAAGGCCGTCAGGAGTTCATTGTGCCCCATTCGAAATCAGAGAATTTTTATGTGGACAATGGTCAATGGTCAGCTGCAGCTTTAAGGACTATATATAACACAAATAAATAATAACAAAAGTAATAAAAACAAAATAAACCAAGCAGAGTATTTAAATGTTTTCAATTTTCCAAATTAAATGAAAAATTCTGATTATTTAATTTATTCAGCAGGGCAGGGTATTACTAATGCGCACACTCTCTGCTCTGACGATTTTAAATTTATATTTTCACATTTAAAAATTCCTTCAGCCATGAAGTGCTGCTTCTGATTCATCTTCTTCTGCTTTGAGCTTTGTAGTTTTGTTGTGATATAATCTGCTTTAGTGGTTGCTTTTTACGCTTTGCTTTTCAGCTTTTTTTTTTTTTTTTTTTTTGCGAATTGCTCTAAGACTTAGACTCATTTTTTAATTGCTGTTGTTGCAGCAGTTGCATTGTTCGCAGCTCGCCGCTTGTCTTTTGTTGCTCGGCACTTGATACTTTCCACTCGTCACTTTCCTTTCGTTACTTTGGCACTCGCTGCCCTTGGTCCTCCTTCTTTGGTGTCGTCGTCGCTCGTCGTCTCGTCGCTCGACACTTGCCAAATGACTTTGGAAAATCTCTTTCATTTCTTTATGGTTTTTTTTTTTTGTTTTTTGTTTTATGCAACGCTTTTGTATTTGTTGCTGCTGTTTGCTTCGAGTTTTTGCAGTCATTTGTATAACTTTTGTTATCGTTGTTGTTGCTGTTGCTGTTGCCGTGTTGGCATTGCATTTGTGCATTGGATGCCTTTACCAGCTCTAGCATCCCATCATCGAGGTCTCTCATTGTAAATTGCTTTTTGTTTGACAAGTGTTGGGCTTGAAAAAGTGTGTAGGCCCTCTTAGCCAAAAGCTGGCAGTGTAAGCGTTGTGTAAGCCGAAGAAGAGTAAAGTTTCATTTTTTTTTACTGCTCTGCTCTGCTGAAATGTAAAACACGAGTATAAACTACCTGTTTATATAGAACTCTGCCCTGGAGCTAATGAGTTTTTGCTGTAATAGAGAAAGTTTTTCCCTTTCATACAAATCGAGCAAGTTATCAGCTAAACGAAATTGCAGCAGCTAAAGTTTACAATGGACAAGACTAGGCTAAGGAGTTTGCTCAACCTCATTATTTACGACTAAGTTATTGACAGGTATTTAATTATGCTGGCCATAAAGGATATTTCAGTGAGAAATATATACTATATAATAAGTGGACGACTAAATTATATGATGATAATATTTTTTATTTAATGTGTATAAATGATGTATTAATTTAGTGCATTACAACTTTACAAATACCCGTTGCTTGTATGTAAACATTAATCTCATTAAACTTGTTCTGAGCTCACACTTAAAATGTTAGCCCGCTCTGCGATGATTTCAGCTCGTTTGGCAAAGGGTTACCGAGCAGCTGCCAAAGAACAAAAGCTTCCAAATGAGCAGAGTAGCTTAACTAAATCTTTACTGCAACAGTTATTTGAATGCAATTGCCACTGCTGCGCAGCTTAGTGCTGGACTTTAAGTACATTTCACTAACTAACTGCCAGGCTAACAGTCTACAAGTAAAGTCTAGGAGAAAGAGAAACCAATTTAGACGAATCCATAAAACCAACATTAATGCCTTAATTTTGAGCTCAACAACGAAAGTTGCAAGTGATGTGATGAGAGCGAGAGCAGAAATTGGAGAGTGTTGGGGAGAAAGAGATAGAGATAGAGCCAAAGTGATGAGAGCGAGAGCAGAAATTGGAGAGTGTTGGGGAGAAAGAGAGAAAGAGATAGAGCCAAATAAAGCGTCTAACAGGCAACAGGCAAGAAAAAGAAAGAATAAAATAAAATCTCGTGCAAAAAGTTTTCGCACGATTTTAACGCATTGCAAAGCGCTGCTTAAGCCATAAAAGTGCTGCTCGACTCGGGGCCAGGCAGAGAGTAGGAGATCAAGAGAGTGGGCCACACTGAGCAGGGGTCAGGCAAGGGAGCTAACGCCAGCTGTAGAAATTGGGGTAAGCAAAAAATTGGCAGTAGACCTGCAGAATGATAAAAATTTTTAGCGCGACAAGTTTGCTTTTTCAATTTGATGTAAAACAGGCTTACTGGCCAAGGCCAGGGGTAAGTTGTTCAAGGAGCAAGAGGAAGCGACAGAGAGAGAGAGAGAGAGAAGATGGAGAAGCAGAAGCAGAAGCAGATGGGGTTTGGCTAACAGTAGAGACTGTTCTGGCTGTGCGCATCTTGTGCCAGGGGCGCGACGTGCGTGCAACGAAAATTGAAAATTGCTTGAATTGCATTTTTCGCTGAAGACGACGACTGATGAGGGCTTGCAAGCCCAAAGGGAAGTCGAAAGGGAAGTTGAGTTGAGTGAATTCGCAGAAGGCGCTCGACGCACACACTCACACACACACACACACACAGACAGACAAACAGCTGTCGAGAATGCGCCTTGGAGGCTGACAGCGCAGCGTATGAGCAACGTGCAGCTCAAGTGGCACAGGCCGCCATTTTATGTTTGTTTTGACATATTCCCAACTGGCACGCACTCCCCTTGCCGCCTTTTAAGTTGCTTGTTTGCGTAATTAAATCATTGCTACTGACTTTGCTTTATTTGCACAGAATGTGGGTGAAGGCTATGAGTTTGCTCGCTTGCTGCTGAGCTTCTGCAGCCAAAGGGGAGTCGGAGATTGGAGCCATGAACAGCATTCCTTGGGCACGCACATCTCATATCACAGAGCGCGGCACTACCAATGCATACTTCGCGGCCACAAAACGTAATTGGAACTGCGGATGTGGAAACCAAACAGTGCAAATGACTTTGAGCTGCACTTTTTTTTTTTTATTTTTTATCCTTTGTGACGTTCCTCTTCGACGGCACTGTGCGGGGCAATGCATGTGGCCAAGAAATTGACATGGTTGCTTGAGCCGTGCCTTAGACGGGCTGGGTAATTGAAAACTGTGGGTGTTGCGGGTGGCACAGTCTGTCTGCAGTATTTATCCCAAACGCACGTTAACGACTAAAGAGCAACTGCCTGAGGCACTCGACAGTGCACGGAACACATCGATTGCAAAAGAAAAGCCATTGAAATTTTAATTTGAAAATTCTTCAATATAGAAAAAAAAAGAAGAAAAATCTTTAAAAATATTATTATTTATTTTAAAGGAAAAAAATATGTTAGATTAAGCTATGGCAAATATAAAAAAATTCTAAATTATTTATAGTTTTTTTTTGATAAAGAATCTACCATAAATAGAAAGCAGACTTATTTAAGTTGTAGGAGCTTAAAACTTGCTCAGATTTTTACCATTAGCTTCAGCATCAAATTTTAGCTACATAAAAGTTCAGACTAAGCTCTAAATATAAGTAAAAGTAATTACTTTTGACCTGACTAGTTGTTGGCTTTATTGAAATGTTTCTCTGTTTATGAAATTTATTAACTTACCTTTTACAAAGTATATGTGCGATTGAGTTTATTTAATGTAGTCGATTCACTTGAGCAGATGCTGCAATGAGGAAACAAGAAAATTTTTATTTAGATATTGAATTCAAAGTTAATCAATTATAATATTATACTAGAATAGAAATTATACAAGCTGATATCTTCTTGACTTTATCCTTATAACTCATTTGGCTTGTCTCAGGCCACAGCTGATTAAGATTAAGAGTGAGCTATCTAAAAAGTTTTCTATAATTAATGTCCTCGAGTCATTTGCATTTCCATTTCAAAATTTATTTAAAGCAACTTTTACTTGAACTTTAGCATTAGCCTCGACCATTTGCCATTTACCATTTGCTTTTGATTTCTTCTTCCTCTTTTTTTTTATTTTTCATTATTATTTATTTTGGAGTTGTCAACTGCCCAAGTCCCCAGGGTGCTGCCATGTGCACCCCTTTGCTAGCTCCAGCTGTCTGGTTGACTAATCAAGCCAAATGAAATGAAACTTTTTCCATTTAATGCTCATAGTTATTGCCTTTGCTGCTGCCACATAAAAAGTTCTGCAAAAATTGTGATAAATATCCAAAGTGAACTGCGAGACATGAAGGACCGACCGAACAACATTCGCTCCGGGTCCAGTCCAACACAAATATTCAAAAGTGCAAATGGGACAGAACTTGAAGCCGTCTTCCTCGGAGCCAAGACAAGACAATGTAAGGAATGAAGTAAACGAGTCGAGACATTGCAATTGATAAGCAGCAACAACAGCAGTTGCAGAGGGGCTGGAGCAAGGATGTATTAAAGGATAAACAAGTTATGTCAAATGCTGGAGATGGCATCGTGATTCGTGTTAGCACGAAATATGACTAGAAATATTATATAAACTGTGCAAATATTTGGTGATCCTGTAAAGAAATAGCATAGAGGATACACCTCGACAGTATTAAAGATTTTTCATAAAAATTCTAGAAATATGTGCAAATCGTTTTGGCATAGGTGGCCTTTGTGCATTGCGGGTGAGCATCCTGCTCTTTCCGGTTCTGCTTTTTCATTAATTTTTTTTTGTTCTCATCTTGTGCAAATATTTATGTAAACAAGCAAAATGCATTATGTGCCCAGTGCTGTCTTTATTATATTTCCAAAAGGCAGCAAACAAATGGCCAAAGTTCAGCAAGGAGCAGCAGCAGGCAGCCAGGCACACAGGAAACAGACAGCAGTCGGACGAGCTGGCGGGGGCGGCTCGCCTGCTTGGCTTGGCTGGCTGGTAGCGAGCAGCCGTTAGCAGCCAGAAGCAACAGCTCTCCAATTGAAAGTCAAAACAAACGAGCTGCAGTTTGCCACACCCACACCCACACCCACACACAGACACACATATACATGCCATTGTCTTTGGGCATATACATAGTTTTGGCTTTCGGCACGTTTGCCATTATGCATATGCTTCCACATATTCTCTTTCACTCTCTGCCTCTCTTTTGCTCTGCTTGCTTTAGCCTTTGACTTGTCTGGAGTCAATGTGCATGTGAGCAGCCGGAAACGGAAATGAAGCACAAAAGTTGCATAGCATAAGCTGTGCACCGCCAGGCAGAGCCATAATAGTTAACTACACACATGCAGCTAAAACTTTTTCATCTTTTGTTTTTAATTCTTCTTAATGTTTACTTTTTACTTTTTTACGTTCGCTTCTTTCTGGCCATTATTTAAAATTATTTTACGACCAGCGCTGACCATGATTTACTTATAAAAGTCAACCCATAATTCATGCGGCGGACTAATTGTCTGCAAAATTGCTCCAGCAGCCGGAGCTTAATTGAAATGCGAGCCGAGCAGCTGGCAAGCTCAAGAGTCGGGCACATGTTTGCATGCTGTTTATGAAGGCAGCCCTAAATTAAGTCCTTAGTCAAAGTGTTGGCACATTGCGCATACGTCACGTTGACTGCCCGAGCAACTCCTCCTCCTGGTTCACTTTGAAGCTGCAAGTCAATTTATGAGCGCATATGAGTGGCTAAACGAATGAAATGTGAATAAACCGAGTTGCTACTCTCACACTCAGTGAGCATTGAGGGACTTGTGGCGTAGACTATGTCAAGGTGCATCTCAAATTGAGTCAAGCTATCTTTTATTACGATTTCAATTGAGTTTGCTCGAGTTGTGCATTGTTTAGAGAGAAATATCAATGACAATGTTGAGGTTTTTCGAGAGTCCTTTTAGAATCAGTGACTTGTTGACATTGCTTGATTGTGCGACACTTGATTTGCCTACTCTGTATTGCTCTGGCTTCAGTTTAATGAAGAGTTTGTTTACACTCATTGCATTAATTAAGTTCTAATAAGCACATAATTAACTAATATCCAATAGCAGAGCTGCAGATCTTTTTCTTCGTTTCTTTTCGTTTCCTTTTGGCGCTGTTCTCGTTTATCTCTCTTGCAGATTGATTTTTTATCTTTTAATGGCAAAAACAGCGGCAAAGTGCCTGCTTGACTTCGATTTATTACAGCTCTTGGCTGCCAACAATAAATCGTGGCCATCTTCAAGCTGATGCTGCTGGCCTTTGTTGCTGTTGCTTTTGTTGTTCTTTGCCTGTCTGTGGCAAGCTCTTGTATTCCTGTGGCTTGTGGCGTGTTTCTTCTGTCTCTTGTCTTTGTTGCAGACATATGTGTCACATGCATTATCTATTGTTATTTTGCGCCTCACACAGTCGACTGGCCTGCCTTCATGTTGGCTTTCGGCCTGATTTTGACAACAGACCGTCCCCCACTCCCATCTCCCCTCTTCCCTCTCCCCTCTCCCCGCTCACACATCGTCTTCAGCTCACATTTACATGCTTAGACGCATTAGTCGAAAGATTTTGCCATTCACTTGTAAATCATTTTCGTGTCAATTTCATCAGGCCCGGCCTTTGGTAGAGTTCATTGAAATTCTGTGCGGAATATGAGCTCCCTGACCTGCATAGCTGATTGACTGCTGTATATTATTCAGAACTATGCTGTCCTGCCACAGAATGTGCATATATTTTAAGCATTAAAATCGTACAGTTTGCTGGCCTTTAAGTGCATGTTATCTCTTTCAATTAAGACTTCCAGCTTGTCCCTAGAATTTAACACATTGATGAGCACTGGCGCATCATAGTGTCTCTTGCCCCACACCCTCTGGCAGCTCGTCAACAATAACAACTGTCGAACATGATAAATTAGTGAGTAGTGAGTGCGTCAGGCAGTTGGTTAGCAGTCACTCGCTCGGATTACCCCTTGGGCGCCGTTGTTTGGTCGGGCTTATGCGCTCAACTGCATTTTTCTGCACACACAACTATAGCTAGTGCCACCTCTCCTCACACTGCAATTCCCTTTAACCCCCAACCCTTACCACAGTGGCTTGCATTGATGTCGCGTTAATTTGGCACCAGCTGCCAAATGTCAAAATGTCAAGTGAACAAAATTTCGCATCATGAGAAATGCATGTTAAAGCGGGTGTGCGAGTGGGTGTGCGATTGCGTGTGTGTGTGTGTGTGTGTGTGTGTGTGTGTGTGTGTGTGTGTCTGCGTGTAACCGAAACCCCAACCCAAAAGACTGCTACTCTCTCCCTCTTGCCCACTCAGCGTGCAACTCAACAAGCTGAATGCCTGTGTGAAATAGTTATCAAGTTTCCCTCTACAAACGCCGCACCCCTACCTATCCCCTCGTCATCATAATGATAATGCCCATTATTAGCAGTTGCAGGCACTTTCAGGCTTCTGCATTTGCATTTCTCTGCAACGGTTCACAACACTGTCCTACGGGTTACACGCAAACAGTTTTCACTGCTGCGTAGTTTGTTAGGAAAGTAAAATAACTTTGTGGTAAGAGAAAAAACTTAGCAAAACTTTAATATTTATTTCTTGCATACCATTAGAACTTATTTATATATATATATATAATAAAATCAATGTAAAAAGTAAGTACAAAATCTAGCAAATTAAAAATGTTGCTATAAAAACTAATATTTCTCATATGTATAAAAATAAAATTTGTATACAAAATATATATTATACGTAAATACTATTCAAAACAGCCGATAAATAATTAAATAGTCCAACAGAATCAGGCACATAAGAAAAAAAAAAACATTTTAATAACTTTCTCAAATAAAAAATATTCAGATTTAAATTCAGAATATATAATATATTTTGATCCGCCAATGCAAGTTATTTGTTATTATTATAATTTTTGTGCTTTCATTATTTATTCATTTCATATTTATTTAACGATTTAACTAATCAGCTACTATTCTCAGTCGACTCCCAGTTCCAAGCTCTGTGTCGGATGGTGTAGTCATAAAATCCACCGCAAAGCATGACGCGCTATGTGTTTGAGAGCAACTGTAGTCACAGATTCTCATACACTTAGACCTTACCGCCCACGACAAAGCGCCCCTGATTTATGTACACATTATAACCAATTACATGAGCCGGCTAAGCAGAAGTGCCAGCGGCAGTTACGACTTCAAGTCTAATTCCGACTTTGAATAGCTACTAACGGGGGGAGCTTAGTCGGAGAAATTCATATTTCGGGGCGCTAATTGAATTAGCGGCTGCTCAGTTGGCGTCCTCCTCTTGAGGCCACGGTCGTGATTTCATGATTACATTTGCCTCACAACAGCTGCAGCTGGGGGCTGGGTATTCGACCCGAATGGAATGTTTGTCTGGGAATGCATATATATATATATATATATAACTATGGCCGAGATTCGCGTGTCGATTGTGCCATTTGACACATGAAAGGCACAAATCGGAAGTCAGTTGATAATCCTATAAGGCATCTCAATTGAGTATTGAATATAATTAAGTTCCAGGTGGCAGCAGCAGGATTATCTGACAGTTATTGGCGCATAAATGCAACTCTGTTAATAGAGCCATGAAATTGGCCATCAAATGATTTGCTGCCAGCTGCTGCTGCTGCTGCTCCTGCTGCCAGCTGCTGCTGCTGCTGCTGCTGAGTGCACCCAATTTGCTGTGCGTCTAATGTGGCTGCTCTTTAGGTAATTGCCTTAAGTTAAGCAGAAGCCAAACCCGATTATGACTGGCAACTGATAGAGCTGGACTTGATTAACGGGAATTGGGCTTTTACTCACAAATCAATCAATGTCAAGAAAATGTAAAATATTCGCCAGCCTTTAAAAGGAATGCGAAATTAATATAATCGAAATTCATAAATGACATTTGCAAATGCAAATGTAAACTGAGTCAAGCATAAACCGGAATGAAATTAAGCCAACATCGAAATGCTCTTTCAATTAAAAATAAATTATCTTTGATATAAATCAATTTTATTATTATGGTAAGATATTTTCAAGCATTTTTTTTAAAGAACTTTTTATAAGAAAGAGAATATACATTTGTGCCATTATTATTATTATTATTATTTATTTAAGACTATTAATATTTGCTCATTATTAATATTTTTAAAGAAATAAGTTAATTCTACTCCTCCCATATTCAAGCTATTTATACTGTTATTTATTGATCTAAAAGTTGCAAATGAATAATTCTTAGATTAAAAGTGCGTCACGGCTGGCAGCTTAATTAATATCTTTTCTTCTTTGCCCTCAATGGATTTTTTTCTTCATTTGATATTTTTCTGTCTTCTTTTTCCACCCATGACTAGAGGACTGGCAGGACTGGACCATGACGAAAGGAAGGTCGAAGGTTGTCGGAATAATCAGCGCGCTCATTGAAAAATGCAGGGCGACAGTGTAGGTGCAGCGACTGTGGAATGAAAATGGTAATGGGATTCGGATTCGGATTGAGAATGAGAATGGGAATGGGAATGGGAATGGGGATTTGAATGTTGGCTGAGTTGTGTGGGCGACCCCTTGCGCTTTGAAGGCAACGCCCACTGCCTGCTGCTACCGTTCGGCATTTCTCTTTTGTGCCTTGGGCCGCGCATCGTGCTGTATTGTGTTGTGTCATGTGCGTGATTTATGTCACACGAAATGCAAATACATGAGTAAACATGCAAAACATTTCACAGACCATGATATACCACAAACACACACACTCACACACACACACACACCCACACATAAAAAGATACATATATATATATATATATATATGCTTATATGCTTTTATATGTGTGTGCATATGTGTATGTAGAGATATGTGGAGTTCGACGATTGTCTGCAGACATCGCTTTTTGCTGAGCTGTGGAAATGCGCGTGGCTCTAACGCAACGTCCAATGTATTCACGTTCTTTAAATAAACGGCAAACGCATGAATAGAGACTTTGGGGTGGTGAATTGAGGAAGGTATACTCTGACAACTTACAGTGCATTTTAAATGGGGAGAAAATGACAGTTTGAATATGTCTAAGCGTTGAGTGCATATAACAGCTTTTGCATTAGTTTCTGTTAAAATCACGAGGAAGTACATAGTGTATATTGTTATATAAATATTACAATACAGAGTAATTAATGCTAGTCATAATTTAAGCTAAGCGCAAGTTAAACTTGTATACAAAGTGAAAAACTTGTATACAAACTGTTATACTAATTATGCTTATCTGAACGATTAAACTGTCATATATACGATTAATTGCCGATTAATGTGTTTAATGTCCTGCAACGGTATTCATTAAGAGTGTATTAACTGTTATAATTCATGCTATTGTAGCATGAAAGCTTTTGTCTCTCTGATATCTTTACAGTAATCTGTTTAATGCATCCACCTACTCAGCTACTCCCGCCTATTATTAATTCCCTGCCAATCAGCTACTCAATCAATTTGACACGTTTCGTTAACCATTTTAATCGATTGCCCTTGTCAGAAACTTAACGTTGAGCATTTTAAACAGTTCTCTTAAAAAAAAAAATGAATAAATAAATAAATAAATTTGCTTAAAACAGAATTTTTGAAGTGAATAATGCAAATTAAACTTATGGCGAATTATTAATTAATTCATGTAAATTAATAAAGAGAAAAGGCAATAAAATAACTGACAGCTGCTATAAATAATTGCATTTGTTTACTTTTATTAGGCATGTCCGTAATTTGTAACTATTGCAATTTTTTCTACTTTAATTATTATTTATAATATTGCATATTACTTGGATTGCAAATGGCAGAAAATTATGTAAAGAGAAATCATTTAAATTACTGAATTTATATAAAGTGAGAATCATATTTTGTTCTGAAACAATTACAATTACAATTTGTTAGCTTATTTTGAGGCTCAATTATCCACTATATTATATATACACATTATGCTGTTTAATCATTTGCTATTTAAGTATCCAGCTGTGATGACTTAGTCAAATAATTTCAATTTAATGGGCTCTGTACTGCATTCAAATGATGTGCATAAACAGTTGGCCAGCTTGCTGTTGGTAGTTGGATAAAAGCAGAACATATATATATATATATATATGAATATTACAAATATATGTAAATCTGATCACCATGTAACATGCATAATTTGAAAATCTAAAATAAAATTCAAATATTTGGCTTTAATTTGCCTGAAGTTGCCAAACGACTCAATGCATGACTGCCTAACTAGCTGTGTGACTCATTGACTGATTGATTGATTGATTGATTGATTGATTACAATTGCGTACATGGCTTACGGCGAATTTGCTGTTTGTTGTTGTTGTTAATTAGTCTATGCACCTGTGCACAGACCCCAAATTTTAGATCAATTATCATTGGACAAATTTTGTTGTGGCTTTTATTTTTTGTTTGTGTGCGTGTGTGTGTGTGTGTGTGTGTGTGTGTGTGTGTGTGTGTGTGTGGGTGTCTGTGTTTGCTTGTGCTGGTGCTTGCGTGTGTCGGCACTTTTCCCAACATTGATAACAATCAACTCACATGTAACTTTCGACCCTTTGTACCCCTCTCTCTCTCTTTTTCTCTCTCTCACACTCTTCCACTCTCAGGCGCATTGCTATCGCTGAATGTGTAGGCAAAGCAAACGAAAGACAAACACTGAGAAATAACATATGAGAATGCTCTAAATAAGGTTGCCCGACGAGTAAATATCCTATACAATTTTGTATATCTCACTTTTGGGCTTTAATATCTAATCAACAATTAAATATATAATTTATTTTTAGATTAGATTTATGTTGCTCTCTTATCTTTGCAGCATCACAAAACCGATATACCCCTTAGATACCATATCATGAGCTACAGGGTATTAAAACGCTGAGGTGGCCTGCCACAAAGTAAACGGCGTGTAAAACGTCGGCACAGATATAGCCAGATACTATATAATGCTTACACACGTCGCTCTTCTTTTTCTTCTACTAGTTGTTGCTGCTGCTGCTGCTGCTGCTGCTGCTGCTGTTGTTGCTTTGTGGTGAGGTTGGGAAAAATGCAGTATAAAGCAAATCGTGTCAATGACATTTGGTGACATACGCTAAAGTGTGTACATACACACACACACACATACACACATACACACATACATACATGTATAGGTAGACACAAAGAGAGGGCGCAGTGTGGATTGCGAGTAGCCAAGAAAGATGCTCGACTGCTTGGGCTAGAAAAAATTCAATACAGATACGAGAAAAATTTCTACGAAACGAGCTGCACAACGGCTTCTACTTTACCTAAGTGGGCGACGATTGCTTCAAGGAAACCGTGCAGCAGGGCAGCGGGGTAGCGGGCCAACGGGGAGGTGGAGCTGGCATGTCACACAGTTTACCGCTATGCTTGGCATGCGCCGCTATTAATAGAAACACTTTTTTTTTTTTTTTGGGGTCATTATGTGAGCTGCTAATGGTAACTGTGGCACCCAATTTGATTGAGGTGACCCAATCTAAACGGCTAAGATATGGGTACCCAAAGGCTCAGTGAGCATTTCTCTTTGTTTTCAGCTAGATTTCAATTAACTATTTGATTGATCTAGGAAATTCTTTAGACGGTTCTTTCACTGTGCATGGAGGCATTTAAAATGTTGCTTGTTCTTTGAGCTATTGGGGATTATGTTTGGATTGGCGCTTCGAACAGGACTAAATTGGAAAAGAGGGCTACTAAATTGATTATTTACAACTGTTGTACAATATGCTTTATCACCTAAAATTGTCATTCATATGTGTTTTTTATGTTCAACATTTCATATAATAATATCATATTAATAATATAATATTAAATCGAAATGATGTTGGTAAGTTAATTCTATTATACTTTCTCGCAATGTACTTACTACATTGATTATTTAAAAATTTAAACCTGTTTTAAGTACATAATGAATATGCAATATTTGAATAAATCAGTTTTTTATTAAGTTCTGTAAATTTGTGACATAAAACTGTTAGCTGTAAGTGTAATACATGTATATATATACATATATATATACTGTTATACATAATGTTTCTATATATTATATTATGAATATAACTGCATTATTGATGCAATTGTAATGAATGAATATATATAAATGAAAATTTAAATCCCCTTAAAAAAATTGATGATCAAAGTAAATTGAAATGAGCTGAATTATATCTGAAGCTTTTTACCTCATTTTGTAATTAGCTGACAGCCAATTAATGGCTATCAAGGCCTCAAATGTTTTATATCTAATTATCAGGTGAGTTTATTAAATTTGACTACCGTTTCCATGCGCTCGTAATTTCAGTTGATTTCATTTTCATTTGATCGAATGCGCCTGGTTAAATTTCCCAGTTCAATTGTCGAACTAAATATTTATTTGCTTGCAGCTCGAATTTATATATCAATTTCGAGGCAATTCCTGTTTTATCGGCGTATTATTCGGCAATATTTTGTTGTTTTTGGTGTTTGCTTTTGCTTTTGCTGCTACATAATGTCATTTGCATAGTATTTTTTTCGGTGGCCATTTAGCTGACCGCAGCGGATTTTATTTCAGCATCATTTTTATTTTATTTGTATTGTATGGCTGCTCTGAAAACGAGTTAATTTCAGAGTGAAATTCCATCAAAATAAGCGCAGCATGAAACCAAATTTAAATAAATGAATCAACAAAAAATGAAAAGGAAAAATGAAAAATCAAAAATGAAAATTGAATAGAGGCTCGCAAATATTTCACACAGTTTCTGCGGCTTTTTGTCACCCATGAAAATTGTAAATTACAATTGTAAACTCCCTTCGGAGAGCCTAAACAGGGCTGTCATGTGTATTTAATTTCATTAAAAATGTTAGTTACATTGTCAACGACACTAAAAGCTGGCTGGATACTCGGTCACGTTGAATAAATTTAAAGTACATGATATTCAAATTAAACAAAGCGCCAATCAACAGATGGCATTCAACATGGAATTAATGACACAATTGAAATATTAGACAGCCATTGAAATTATGGCAGAAATATTGAAATTGTTTATTTTAATAAATGTATATTTAAAAACATTGTTTCGTTCATATCTACATATCAACTCCACATATGTATGTATATACAATCCGATTTATATTTAAGGGATGAGAGGACAAATTCCATTTAAAGAGAGTTCACTGTGCACTCTGAATACATTAATATTTTCCCTTAATGATTGCAATGCACTTGATGACTAATGGAGCCATCAAAAGGCTTGAAGGGTATTACAAGTACTTTTGCCACAAAGAGGCTTAAATTGTTAACTGTGTGCGCATAATGACGGCTAATGGCTTATTTAATAATTATGTCAATATTAATGCAATCGGGTGCAGCATGACGCATATTCGCAATGAATGCAGCTAAAAGCTGACTTTTGCCTTATTCGGGCTGACTTTTGGCCTCTGACATACAAAATGAGAACTGTTTGCAGCCATTACGAATGCCATTTGACACATATGTCAGTGAACTAAAAGGAAATAGAATGCCAGAATCGGTTCTTCTCTGTTGACAAGAAATTGCACTGCTCGAAGTCGTTTAAGTCGACAAAGTCGAAAGCAGCACAAAACTTCGCCTGGGGCATCGGGATGCTCAAGTTTTGGGTTGCTAAAAGTTACACAACTTATTTTTTCTTTACGCCGACTTCACAAATTAGTTTGCCCATAAATAGAAGCACTTAAAAAATATATATATTAAACGAAATCATTGTGAATATGCAAAGTTTGAAATGAGCCCAAGTTGAAGTTTATTGCTGCAGCAGCTGTAAGTGGACATTGCATCAGCTGAAAGCAATTAGTTAAGTGAGGTTAAGTGAGTGCGTTTAAACTAGATCAATGGCTTATTTGGTACTAGACTAAGTGATGGAAATATATAGGAAATGTTACTTTATATTGCAATTAGTCAAAGCATTCGAATACTTTTAATAACCTTCCATATATATATATATATTTCATTTCGGTTCCACTTCAATAACAAAAGAAGTTTATATATTTTCACAATTTGCTTTCATAAAATGTCACAATAAACGTGCATAAATATTTATAAAGTCAGCTAAGATGTTGTCTGCTTTCTCTTTATTTTTATTTTTCTCTGTGTGGCACACACCTGTGTGGCAAGCTGTGAGTGAGTTACTCGTATTTTGCAACAGTTTGTGGCATATATTATTTATTTTTTTGCATGTTGCCCCTCGCTGTTTATCTTTTTATTATAGCCCAACTGCAGTCTGTTGTCTCATATTATTTGCAATAATTTACATTTGCATTTTCCGCACGGCACGGAGAAAATGGCAAAAGGTGCCGGGAAATTGGAGCAACCGCAGTTGGCATGCCAAGGTTCTGGCTGCAGGGCGCGAGGGTTCTGAAATTAAGTTGCATAAATTGCAAGATTCTTACATTTGCCCCATAAACAAATCGTACTTAACTGCGCATGCATAAGTAACACCCAAAGCCAGGCTGGATGAACAGTATTTTAAGGGGAATCAAATTGAGCTTTGCATAATAATTGAATGCATTTTGCGGTCTGTGCAAATTGTTTGCCACGAGCTTCAAGTAATAGGAATGATTACCAAAGGTTATTCTCGAACAACTCTTATAAATTTAGTTTATAGGATAGTCATATGTACACAGCAGCTCATTCTTATGATAATTGTTGTAAATGTTCAATGTTGATTATTTGACATATGAATAAAATCTCAATTAAAGAGGAAGAAGTGAATTGAAATATAATTGACAAGATATACAATGAAGCATATCTTCTGAGCATATCTTTTTTTGTCAAATGTATCCCTTCTAGATTCTAGATTAATAGTCGATCTAGTGTAAAATATATTTGATTTCAATTAGTAATACTTTCATCTTTATTGCATCAGCTTGGATAAACTATAAACTATGAGCATAGAGATATTTAATAAATATGTATGATATGCTTCATCTCTCACTATCTCTATCTCTCTCTCTATATATATATATCTCTCTCTATAAATATATAAATCTCTCACTCTGTTACGGTACATGGTATTAGCTGTTGTTTTGATTACACTAATTTCATTATCCCGCCGCAAAATTCTGGCGATTATTGCTTTAATCTAATTGCAGCTACATGCGTATGCCTCAATGCTCAATAAACCGTACTGATATATCATCAACTGTGTGACAGAATAACAGCCACACCCCTTTTGAACCCATTTGTTGTTGTTGCTGCTGCTGCGCACCACCCCCCCTTTCCCACAGTCAAACCGAAATGTGCTCGAACTTCACATGGCGCATGCATAATTAATTAGTGTACACATGCATAATTCTAATTACTGGCAGCAACTAACGGCTGTTTAGTTGCACATGACAGCAACAGCAACAGCAACAACAATGGCAACAAGCACAACATCGAACTCGAACCTTGACAAAGTGCTCATCAAAATTCAAAAGAATTGGCAATTTGTGCGGGCTGCGACGTGCGCGTGTCGCCAACCAATGCGGCAATTTGTGTTTTATGCGCCATGCTGCGCGTGTTATATAAGTACAGATTTGCATCTAAAATAACAACAACAACAACAACAGCCACAACTACAAAAAAAAAAAACTTTGTTAATTAGCTCTGCGGCGCAGAAACTGCAACATTTTGTTAACATTTCAAAGTGCTGAGCGGTAGATGTGGCAGGTTAGTTACTGGGTTAGCAATCGACATAGCTTGTCTCTTAGCAACTGCCAATTTGGCCTGGGCCCCACCTTCCCACCTTCCCGCCATCCCACCACACAGCTCCACTAGCTGCGCTGTTGTCCCAACTAGATTACTGAATAATTGAGTGGTGCGTATAATGAAATTCGTATTCAAAATTCGTCGTCATTCAACGTCATCGCTGAACCTCGGCTCGGAACTCGATGTTAACCACGCCCACATCCACATCCCCTCAAGTCCCACCTAACCCCCCTGCACCACGTCTGGCGAGCTAAATGTTTGCGCCTCGTGATTTGTGTTAAGGCCCCGCAACGGAAACGACCAAATGTTGTATACAGCTCCCTGCTCTAAGTACGTGTAAAGCGCTGTGTGCGTGCGACAGTCTACAGCTATGTGTGTGTGTGTGTATGTGTGCGTGTGTGTTTGTATTTGTTTCAGTGTTGCCGACTTGCATACATAATATGCCGTGTCGCAAGCCTCTCGAATCACTTGCCGTACACCGCTGATGAGCCGTCCGTCCGTCCGTCCGCCCGCCCGTTCGTCCGTCGGGTCAGCACATCATTCAACGTTTTTATAGCCATTCAACTTGACGCATCCGTTTTGGCCAACTTTTTGGCTTACGACCATAGCCCCATAGACGAGAGTGGGTTGAGAAAAATGTTTAGATTAAATGTATCACCATAAAACAAAGTGAATATAATAGAATGATTTCACTTGCAATTTGTTTCGTTACTGAGCATCTGGGAATGAGGGCGAAACAAATATAATTTAGTGGCTTCAATATTATAAATATAAATATAAAAGTGGAAAGTGATATTCTTTTAACAGATTCTTCACTTAAAAGTTTAACACTAATCGAAGTCAAATCTATTTAAAATATATTTATATTCCATTAACTGGCTACAGACTGTAATTGAAAGCTTTTACCAGCTATTTGTTTAGTTATATATAATTTAGTGACTTATATAATATAGAAATATTTTTAAATATTATTCTTAAATAATATCATATATTTAGTATATAAATATATTTGTTTTTTTTTTTTATTAATATGAATTTAATTGATTTTAATATTTATATATTATTTAATTTTGTATTTAGAAATAATGTGGTTTTATTTAAGTAAATAAATTTAAATTTTATATTTAATAAAAAATCATAAATATTCATTTATATTTATATCAGCCGTCATATTATATAATTTTACTCATCAACAGTTGTGTCTCGAACGGCCCTCGCACACGGCTTAGATCTGTCTGCGGATGCGGAGCGTGTCAAGGGGTAAGAGATTTTGGCACAACGGCTTTACTAGCGGGACGCCTTGTTGCTTCATTATTTGCAAGTGTGTATGGGCCGGGCCTTAACGTATTACCAAGTTTATGTCACTTTTCTCTGTGCTACATTTTCTACCCTGTTGCTATTGTTGTTGCTGTTGTTGTAACTGGCGAGTCGTTTCGCTTGCTTCGTATAAATCGTTTTGGGATTTTATCGCACAATTTTTGTGCCACATCCAATTCACATTCCCAACCCCTCTTCACGCTCCTGTTACCCTGTTGCTGCTGCCGCTGCTGCTGCTGCTGCTTATCCTGCAGACTGCCTGCTGTTCGTCCTGCATCGATGCGTTGGTTTCCGTGCAGCTCGAGCTCATTATTGTTGTCGGTTCGTTACAGTTCTTTGTTTAATGACATCATTTTGTATGAAAAATTGTAGCAGTACACACACACACACACACACACACACACACACACACACACACACACACACACACACACACACACACACACACACACACACACACACACATACACATGCTTTATAAAGCCTTGCCAAAATTATAAAGTTGAGCGACAAGCTAAAGAAATGATTAATGTCAGTGCGTAGCATTATCATCGTGCACGTATTATATGCCATATAGTGGCCCCAAGTCGTAATCTTTGTCATGAAATTTGACATAATGAAAACGGAAACGTGCATCAACGCGAAGACGAAGATGAGGAAGACGTGGAGGTAAAAAGCTGATAAAGTTTGTAATTTACTTTCGCCCTATTAATGGGCGCCTGGGTCACGTGCATGTGGAGAAAAGAAAGTGCATGAAATGAAGATTGAAGGGAACAAAGACGGAATCAGGTCAAAAGATGCGCAAAACTAGTTTAAAAACTGAATAAAGAGCATAATAAGGAAAAAAAAAGAAGAATACAAGTAAAACAAAGTGAATGATTAAGGCCAAGTCTTTATTTGGTGTACTCTGCCCTTTATATCTAATACCTCAATTCAATTTAAATTAAAACAGAAACAGACATCATCAAGTCTAGAACACACACCGTTAAGAGACCATTAAAAATACCACTTAACACTGGCATTATAATAGGAAATGTGCAGATTTAATAGTCGTATACTTAATATTTTATCCGTGCCTAGCCTTCGGCTATAGCTGTACATAATAATATGCAAATGTGACTGAAGTTTATTGAGTAACAGTTCCCCTTTGGCTCCCAGCAGTCCCATTTCTTTGGCCATAAACTTAATTTTCCGCACCTTCGTTTACGCTCGAGTTAAGTTATGACTCGCATGGCTAAGATATTTGCAGCACATGCGACATTAGTTTCCCGCTGGCGCAAGGCAAACATTTGTGGCACGGAAGTGTGCTCAGAGCCAACATTAAACAGCTTGTGAATTAAATTAATTGGCAAAGTTTAATTTTTTATTGCGTTGCGATGACAAAAGCCGCCTGTCTGGCCGATGTTGCGGGACTGATACCAGAAAAGGGAGAGTAATTAAATTTTTGGGGCACGAAATCTTTGCACAAACTCGGCTAAAAGTTGAGCCATGTTGTGTATGTGTGTGTGTATGTGTGTGTGTGTTTGCTGTGGCTTTCACTCATGTAAAATTTAAATGAAATGCTCGTTCGCAGCTAAAACATTTTCCGTTTGTTCTCCTATGTGGCCCAGACTGTCGAGCTGAACCGCAACCAGTTAACAGTTAAATACAAATGTCAAATGCATGACATTTCTGCCTGTATCTGTGTGTGTGTGTGTGTGTGAGCGTGTGTGTGTTTCCTCTGCTGTGTTTCCTCTGCTATATTTGTTTACATTTTGTGTCTAATTATCCTGCAAACGACGCTGGCAATAATTTCATATGTACAAACAAAATGTGGTGCGAACACGTGGCGTATGCGCAATTATATTCAGAATCCAACTTCACGCTCAGCCTTCGATTATCCTCGCAACTAAGGCCGTCCGCAGTGTGCAGTTAAAAGTGATGTTTATGTTTTCAAAATGTAAATTTAAATTATATGAGCGACAAGTCAGCCAACGACCACGCCGCAAGCCAATAAAACTTTTCACCATAGCAACAGGATTGCTAGCGATGTTGTCAGCTTGTGCTGGCACAGTACAATTTCTATAATGCCAAATCTCTAATAATATTCTTGTTTATAAAACCTTCACAGTTTTACAAATACATATAAGCAAAACAAAATATGAAAGAGCAAAGTACAAAGCTTTTCAGTATATACATACATATATATGTATATGAACAACGCAGCAGAGCCAGTCTTCTCAGTCTGTCTGCCCCTCTATTTCATTCGCTTGAAAAGGGTCAATGTTATGAAAAGGATTCTATTACACAAGTACTTACTTTCCTAGTAATATTATATAAAAATGGGTTGAATCGGACTAATCTTAATAATTACATATTTACTGTTAATTTCCTTTTTTTATATATACATATTTTTAAAAAAATTTTTAAGCATTCAGATTAATTTTTTATTAAATCTAATTAAATATATTCAAGCCAATATATTTTAATCGTGCTACTTTAGCTTCAATGATTAAGGATTTCATAAAGTTAATTTATCAATTTGCCAATTGAAAATGTTTTCAGTGGCACAGCTCTTACTTAATGAAATTATTAAGCTCTTCTTTATTTACGCGTGCGTTAACAACGCAAATGCGAATATCGGATGCGAATATTGGAATATAACACCATTCGGTTCCAATCAGTTAAAACCAGAATGCATTTGCCATGCGCTTTTTAAGGGTACTTCAGCATTGGTCAGTCAGCACAGCGCGTATTCATTTATATTTTATGAGTATTTTTTTTATATTTATTTTTATTATTATTTTTTTTTTTAATATTTCTCCGAAAAACGCTGTTGTTGCTGTTATTCATTGAGTGTTCATTCCGCGCTATATTTGCTCAGTGACTGGGCATGCGGCTCGCCAATATGCATTTAATATTCAAGAGTATGGAGAGGGGGCGTGGCGATGAGCATCAATTGAAACTGAAGCCAAAAAAATTAAAAGTTTTTTTTTGCGTCAGAGGCAAGGTAACTGAAAGGGAACCCTCTGGATGAGCTGGAATTGGGAGTGGAATCAGGCAAGCAGATATCGTAAAAATTCTTAAAATTCAGTGTCAAACTTTAATTTAATTTTATAATAATTTTACCAATAATATTTTCAAGCGTTATACAATAAATTAATAAAAAAAAAAAATTGAATGACTTTTAGCCGTGAATTTATGAAAAACTATAAATAAAATATAACTATTTTTGAATTGATTTCAAAAATTAAGAAAAAAAATATTGAATGAAATAAATGAATTAAAAAAGTTATAGAAAAAACAACTACAATTTGAATTTGTGAATGGCATTTCCATATTTTAACAGTCTTTCCAAAGAGTATTCATAATTCGAATAGTTTGAGAAGCGTTTTTATTTCTTTTTTCTCTTTGCATGCTCTGCTCGTGAGTCTCCTTTTCGACACGTTCTGCCATATCGAGTGGCTCAACCACATAAAAAAAAAGAAATAAATAAAAATAAAAATGCTGTAAAACAGGTTTTTTTTTATTCTGAGCCTGATTTGTAGGACTTAAAAGGAGTTCTGTGAAGCGGGAGCGAGGGGTGCGATGACAATGCGTGGCTTATGCCGAGCATGGGAATGGAATGGCATCGTTGTTGGCGGCATCATGCCGGTGACCATGTTCGCAGGCACTTAATAAGTGTTTAGCATGCAGAACCGGATCATATTTGAAAAGTTGGGTTATGCATCGCAACTCGGCGAAAGTTGGTTTTATTAAAAGTCAAATACACGAAATGCTGGCTACGTACTCTGTGCGCTTGTCATCTCGTCAAACACAGAGCGAAAAGTTTTGGTAACAACGACTCGAAATTGAATTTGCTTCGCGAACCTCAACGACAACATTAACAACAAAAACCACAACAAAAACAACAACAACAACAGCAACAAGACTAATAAGCTACCCCCTGACTGTGGACTAGGCTGAAATCCTTGAGGCAAGAGCCCCCAAGAGGCGCCCATTCATTTCAAATATTGTTTCCAAAAGTTGCTCGGCCTCTGCATGTGTGTGCGTGTGTGAGTGTGTGTGCGTGTGTGTGCGTGTGTGTGCGTGTGTGTGCGTGTGTGAGTGTGTGAGTGGGTGTGCGTTGGCAGTTATAAATTACGTTACGTATACGCAATGTGGTTAAGCGCACAAAATGCTTGCTTATGAATACACGTCTTCATACACACACACACACACACACACACACACACACACACACACACACACACACACACACACACATGCACAATAAATAAAAACCAAGTAAATTAGGCGAGAAAATTCAATAAATTGTGGAAGGCGAGCGCAAGGAGCCCAGCTGAAGTGTTGGCCTTCATGGGCCTGCCGATTCCAATGAGGGTGAAGACCTTTAAAATATATAAACATGGGTAAGACGTAAGATGTTTTATGTAAAAGCGACTTAATTCCACAAAATTCGAATGAAAAATGAGCGCCTTAATTTAGGCTTATTAATTAAGTGGCTATTTCATGTTTGAATGGAGACGTAACGTAAACATCTTCAAATATATACAAATATATATGTTATACAATTACTTAATATTAATATTATTTAATATTTCAGTCAAATTTACGATAACTTCATATCTAAATATCTTAAATTTCAAAAAAAGAAACCACAAACAGATGCTCGCAAAGCCGCTCAAGTGTCTCGACTGGATACGCATGGCCAGTTCTTATCTTATTTCTTATTTCTGAACGTAAAGTGGAGGCCAATAGCAAAATAAAAAGGCAAAGGAACATAAGCGTATCGGTGCATGAACGTGAATTGGCCAGCTCTAATGGGCCTTTGAAATTGGCCGGGCCAACACCAAACTAAATTACACAATTAATAAGTTCAAAAACAACAGCAACATAGCAACAACATAGTCAACGGCAACAACATACCGTGCACATAATAACCGCAACGTTTAAGGCCAAAATGTGCAATCAGGGCTAAAAAAGGAGCTGGCGTGAAGGCTGAAAATCGCGTGAGAAAACGTCTCAGCAAGTCGCTCCCTCAAGACCAGTTCCTCTCTGTCTCGGAAATTCAAAAATTAATCAGGCGAAAATATTGCAAGCAGCGATGAGGCAGCGGAATGCGATAAAAGGAATGAAACGAAACGAAAATTGGGAATGTATGTATCAACACGGACAATAAAATGCCAGTGGTAAAAAATAATAAACGCAAAAAGCGAAAGGACTTCATAAAAGGATGTTTACGAGTAATGAAACTTTATTCTGAGACTGGCAAGCACCATGACCATGACCATGGTTCAGATAAGGAATTCGATAAGCAAAGATAATATATAAATATTTATATATATATATATATATATATTTGATATATGTATATATTTCTGAACAATAAAAAAAACTCTAATGAATGCGACTGCAGTAGAAGACAAACTTCTTTGAGCTTTTTAGCTTACTGAAATTTAAAAATTAGGGTTATTTAGCTACCTACCAACTTTATGACTTGGTAAATCATTAATATTCTATCTCTGCCCTTTACTTGTGAATGAAACGAAGCCGAAAATGCACAGCTCAAGTCACAATGAGCTAGCAAACTGAAGCAGGCCGAAGCAGGCAAAGGACAACAAGCAGAAAACTCATAACCAAGATGACAAGAGCGGAGCAAAGGGCCAGGGGCTACAGCTGACATATACAATGGCCATGGCCCAAAAGGAAAACACATGTGCAAGTGGGTGGATAACATGATATAGTGTGCGGGCATGGAGGAAACGAGACGGGGACAGCTACTTCATGTTGCCAATGGAACAATGCGCAACGAGCCAAGTTACTCTCTTACTCTATGGCCCATGCTATGGCCCTGGTGCTGGCTCTGACTCTAGCTGTGGCCTAAAGGGCAGCTAGGCTGGAGAGTGGGCGTGGCCAAGGTAGTGAGACAAAGTGCTCAAGTTTCTTATCAGGCCTGGGGTAGAAGGCGGGCCGACGCCTCGGGGAGCTGGTACCGCAAATGTGTAAAAGATTCTCGTATTTTTATGTCTGCTCTTTTTGTTTCTTTTTACCGAATACCTTTCACTTGGGTAGTTGGGGTATATTAAAGCTGAGCTTATTTATGAAGCAGACAAAAATAAATATACGCTTTAATGTGATGTAGGAGATAAGTGTTTTCGTTTAACTCTAAAGGATCAAGTTACAGACAAGCTAACAATATAATTATATCGATAAATATCGATTTATTCGCAAAGTAAGATGAACTATTTATATGAACTAAAGAGCGTCCTTCTTTGTTTCGAATATAGACTAAATATGTACATATATGTTAGCGTGTATTATGCCTTCCCCTCAATATCTATTAGCTAATAAATCTTTCCCTTTAAATCTCCTCTGCAGGGTATCTCCGAATCTGAACATCTCTAATTTAGATTCGCTTGAGTTCATTTGGGGTTATTTGTTATCATTCTCTAAACATTTTCAGGCGTCATCTTTGAGCTTCCCCCAGTTAAAAGCTAAAGCTCAGTCCGCAAGTGCTCATTAGATTTGTGCAAATATTTGCGCTGCATCGACAGGCGTAATCCGCTCCATTCCGCTCGTTTTCTAATGCTCCCACTCCAACTCTCCCTCTTTCCAGCATCCGCACCGCTAATGACACCCACAAAAAACGAAGGAAAAATGTAATTTCATTGCTTGCGCAATATTTCATTTCGCGCTCAGCGCTCAAATAAATAAGAAATGATTTTTTACGAGTTTTGCTTGGGTTTATATATTTTGCGCTATTGACTTTTAGGTTTGTTTTTATGACGATGGCAGGGGTGTTTTGTGGGCAGAGCGGGCGGCAATGTGCTTGGCTGTGACCTGCATCATGTTAAAGCAAATAAATCGCTCAAGTTGAAAAGAACAGCTTGCTGTGGAGCCCGGTCTGGGGGCCAGGGCCGGAAGTACTCAAATATGTTTGCCATTAGGTAGAAGGTACTTGAAGCAGAAGAAGAAGAAGTAGCTGTCCAAGATATTGATTGAGGGGCCTCAGAACGAGGCTGCACTACGAAATGCAATAGCGAGAGGCTGCTCTGAACTAGTTGCACTCTTCCGACCAAGCAGCAAAGGTTAAATAAATCAATGCTCAAGTGATTGAGAAAAATTGTAGTTAAAAAAAAAATATATATATATATATAAATATATACATGAAGAAAAATATATAATTCAAAGATCGAATTGGACTGTAAATAAACTATAAATGAAAATCGGTGCTGAAAGCATAATGCTCTTGAATAGAAAGTGCAAGTGAGAGTAGTAAATAAAATATACGTTTCTCTGACAGCTTAAAAGGATTTCAAAGTTAATCCTGTATCATTGAAAATGGAATTGTATACCAAAATTAAATGGAGTTGGGAAACTCCATGAAAATATATATGCTGATGATTGTTAATTCAAATCTAAATTAAAGTATTAATAATCAGTTATTCTTCATTAATTATTCAAACTTATATTCTTTGGTTATAAACATTTTAATTTGAGTTCATAAATGCCAAGTTGTTATTTCAATTATGTCAAGGCAACAAAATAAATAAACTGACTGCAAATTTATCTGGCCCACTAACAATTGTTTCAACTCAACCGACAAGCCTCAGGCAATGCAAGCATTGCTAATAAATTCGGCATGCACATACAGACAGAGAGAGAGAGACGAGAGAGAGAGAGAGAGAGAGAGAGAGAGAGAGAAGAGAAAGAGATCTGCATAAACAAACATCTGACTTTTGGTATTTGCCATTGGCAAACAGTTGCCATATTGCAGCCTCTGTATTTCGGGTAATCAAATATTAAGCATGCTGAGGCGCTCCCCGCTAGCCACGCCTCTGGACTAGCATGCTACCTGTTCCAAAGCCACGCCCCCATGTCACAAGCAATTTCAAGGATAACTGTCCGAAAAGTTTTCAACAACGAATCCATCGCAATGTGCACAAAAATAAAATGAAGCAAAATGAAAAATCCTTTTTTGTCACCACATCCCTGTATAAAAGAGCTATAGTCTTTGGTCCATTTTTTTTTTTAATTTTATTTAAATTGCATTAAAAACTCAAATCGAATCGCAATTAAGAGCTGGCCTGAACACGCTGTTAAGTACCTCCCTTTTGGCCCACTGCAGACCCACCCAGAAGTAGAGCAACGAAAATAGTTTTTCAAGGAAATTACTTTGGACAGGTGAGCGCAGGCAAGGCTAGGTAGGATAAGAGATTTCTAAACCCTAATGATGAACAGTAATGTATGCGTGTGCCACAGTCAAACTTTAATAAATATGGGCCAGCTGCAGCTGACTGAGAAGGTAGGTGGCCTAAGCCAAGGATAGAAGTCAGAAACTTGTACTGAAGGCAACTTGGAATTTGCTGCTAAATAAAATACATAAATACAATTTTACATATTATTTATGGGATTGTGCACACAATGAATTTTGAGTATCAGATTAGGGAATTGAATTGTTTAAAATGTTTGTGGATAGCGCAATAACATAATCCTGAGCAGCCTAAAGCTATTCAATGTAATAGTGCATATTAAAATAGGATATTATCGACTTTAAAATATATCTTTATAAATATTACTCTAAGAATAAGTACTATTAAGTGTCAATCATTCTTAGAGCTCAAGTTTGTTTAGTTCTTAACTCAGATCTAATCGGATAATAAACAATAAACTCAAATACAATAATTGTTGATAAATTTGCTACTTAAGGCAAGTTAAGCTAAACAAGCCCTGTGGTTTTTACTCTACATTGATCTGCAAACAGACAATTTATTGACTTTAAAACTTCTTAATTACTACTCCCACTGCTTTGGAGCAGAATCACAAATAGCCCGCAAACAGTTCATTTCGGATATATGTATGTAGATATCAGCAAGGTATAATTAATTTTACAATGCAATCAATTAAAATGTTATTTGCAAACACTTTCCGCTCTTTGCCGTAGAAATCACGACATAAACTTACGCTACAATGAATCACTTTAAAGTATTTGCCCCACACCCGAAAGCCTAAAACAAATTGCCGTATAAATTGCTACAATTATGTCTAATTAAATGTAAATTTCGGTGCACCACTCGACTACAGCTGCTGGCAACAGCTCCGTCTACAACTCCGACTCTAGCTCCGGCTTCGGCTTCGGCTACGGTTCCGACTCCGATTCCGACTTCGACTGCGTTGCCCTGTCTCCGACGCCCGTAGCATTGACCTTACCCAGACCAAAGTCAAGCCGAAGCCAGACACGGCCACCGCACACAATAGTGGGCAAAAACGTTGCATTATGTGGCAACGAAGCTGGCGGCGCCTCCTCACCCACCCACGCACACACACACACACACACACACACAAATAGGAAGAGAGCTGACAGCTGTAATCCTCCTGCTTATATCCCACATTCTGTTCAACCACCCACTTCTGCCCGTGCTGTAAGGACGCCGTAATTTACAAAATAAGCCGTAGACAGGCCACAAAAAGAAAAACAAAAAGTAATGCATAGAAAGTAAGGTAGCATAGGTAATGCTATAAAGTTAGTCGACTTGGAAACACCCGAGGGCGAGTCAGCTTTATTAGCTAACACTATGTAATCAAGCGTCTAGCCAGATAGTGAGCACAATAAGAAGAATAACAATAAATATGATAAAATTTTAGATAAATATCGAATACCGAGAGAGGTTCTGGGTATGATTAGAAGGAATAGCATTAATAACTAATAATATTTAATATATCTGTGTAGCGGAGTTATTTAATTAGATTGAATAATCAACAACCTTATCGATGACATTGTGGAATCTGAAGAATAATAGAATAATAGAAGAAAATACTTCTAGTTTCTGTTTTTCTGTTTCTTGTCTTATAATCGAGACATCTTTCGATAATACAAGTCAAACCTATCAAAGCAAGGGCCAACTCTTTCCTCTAGATTAAGCATACCCTTCTCTTGCAAATTAGAGTATAATTGAAAAAAAAAAAAAGAGAGACAATTAGTAGACCTCGCCAGCGTTTTGCAACGGACACGTTTTGCCCACACCTGACGCCAGCTGGCAGAGCTATTAGCCACTTGTGGCATGCCCCGCAGTCGAACTGCCTTCAGACATTTTACATTTCAAAGCGTATTTAACAACGCAATTCTCGAGACTTGTAGCCAGTTTTTGTGCTTGCTTTCGTTCAGGGGCTTTTCGCCTATAACTCACCTCTTTGACACGCGCGCCAATTAAGTTTCTGTTGTTATTGTTGTTGTTATTGTGGCAGTTATGCTGAATCGCATTGCTGTTTGCTGCAAGATACAAAAAGCCGCACATGAGTCATAAAATAAATTCGCTTCAACGCCTCGTTTAAAATGCGTTTTTTGCTTTTGACTTAAACATATTCCACGCCCCAGACAGGGTAAATAAAAATATAAAAATTTAAAAATATGCGTAAAAAAAAATAAAAACAATAAAACGGCAGGCAGCAAAAGGGATACAAATTGAAAATATGAGCAACCGTTTGCAATGTATCTTTAAGATACACAGTGATTAAGTTGTACGTAATTTATATTTCATGTAAATTTTCGCATGGCGTAGCACTTTAAACTTTATTTATTTAAATTTCATTTCCGTTTATTTTACTTTAATATTAAATATACTTGAGTTATTATAGCCAACTGCCACGATGATTCATTAATATACAATTAAAGATAGTTAACATATTTTCGAGCTGCAGTCAGCGATAATCGATTCAGCTGAAGACTTTGCCAATATTGGTTTATATATATATATATATATATATTTATATACATACATACATACATATATGTATATGTATATATTTATATATTAAAGATAACGCTGCTAAACCTTGCACACGTCTTGAATTTTAATAACTATGATAATTTTGCCATCGTTCGTTGAGATTGTTTTTAGAGTCACAGAGTGCGACAAGTGTTAGCGCATGTTCAGCTCGGATCAGATCAGATCAGATCAGAATATAATGAACAAATAATGCATATAAAACATATGCAATTCCAAAATCCAATAATATTATGCGAGAGGCGAGCAATCCTTTCATAAATGTAGTAAAGGTAAATCACAATAATTTGTAAAAATAATAATCAGAGTTTATTACAACTATTTTAGTAATTGAAAAAAAAAACAGCTTACATTTTTTGTATAAATACAGCCAGAGGCATACAGAAAATTTAGTAAAATGTTTCTATTATTTTATTAAATTAAACTTGGTGATTCAGTGATTTCATATTTTTCTCCTGTTTTGTACAACTTTGTTTATTTAATTAAAAATAAATGAGCATTAAATATATATCATATTCAATAGGATTGAAGTCTTTGTGGCCGCAATGGAGCTGTAATTAATTCAGACTAATATGAATTGAACAAAAATCCTTTTCGCCAACTTTCAGCTTTAATTTGCTAAGATGACTACAGCTGCCATTTGAAGTTATTTATCGATACGTTTTGATTACTTGAACACTTAAAACTGTCGCTCGATTGATTACGTGACCTCGATTGCTGCACTGTTGAATCACTTTTCTAATGATGAAATGTTTTTCTACAAACTCGAGACTCGTTAGGACCAAGCCAAGCAGAAGTGCTTGACGTAACCGCAACTGAATGCTCGGCGGGCACATGCTGCAGGCTTAACAATATGTTTATGAACATATATTGTGAGCTCGGTTTCTATTTACATTTCAATCTGCAAGTACAAAACCGAGGCTAAAGCCAAGAGTCGCCCCAGTGGGCCAGTGTCATTTACAGCATAGATCTTTCGCTCGCTCTCTCTCTCTCTCTCTCTCTCTCTCTCTCTCTCTCTCTCTTTTTTTGACTCTCTCACTCTGTTGTCTCTATCGTCACCTCACAAAGTTTTGCCACAGAATTTATGCCGTAATTTATGGGAAAATATTTGTGCACATTTGTCGAAAGAAAATAATTAAAGAACATATTTTTACTGGTTGCTGAAGATTTAAACAACCATTTATAAATTGCCATTGACTTTCCAATATTGTTAGTTTCTATTTAAATGAAATTCATATGGGACTTGGCCTACATTTATTTTACTCTGTAACCCTTAAATATGCCTAAATCTGGGCATATGTGCTATGCGAGTGTTTTTGTAACAGACAGCCACAGCTAACTCATATTCATATTCATACCTATTATAACAGAAATTACTTTCAATCAAATAAAATTTTGTTCTTCCCTATCCCCTAATAATTCATTTGAAATCAATGTGCAGCTTAGGATTCCTAAATAATATACTAGAGCTAGCAATTTTTATATTCTCAGAACAGAAATTAGATTAGACTAGAAATATCAATTGTCAAATATCTTCAACTTTTCAAATGATATAACTATTCAAATATTGTATGAAAGGAAATAATTTGCTTAGGATAGCTATCAGCCAATCAATGTCCATTATAGCAACCTAACTTATTTAGGATGACGACATCTAATGAAATTCAAAGTAATTAAGGAATCCCAGCCGCTGCATTGGGAATATGTGGCAATAAAACTTAGCACAGGCTGTCGAGAGCTCTGACACTGATTGAAAAATATAAACTGTCTGGCAGCATATAAAGAACGCACCCAGCATATAAAGACAGAAAGAGCGAAAGATAAATGAGAGTGAGCGAGAGAGCGACTGAGTGATGGCATCGCATGTTATTAGCATTTTTGCACACATGCATAAATTATGCAAAGCTCGGCGTAGACATGAAAATGTATTTCAAATATTTGGCTGGCGAAAGTGTTGAATATTTACCAGAGCTCCTCAGGCTGGCAGGATGTGCATGTGAAGAGGTACATAATACTTACATAGAATCTAACAGTATGACAAAGTTTTGCTTGCTTTTCCTTTTACTCAAGCTTCTACCTAATGCCATGTTGGCCAAATATTTTTCTAATTTGATTTTGTTGCACTTTAACTTGACTTTCCATTCGAGACAAAGAAAAGCAGTGTTGAAGTGAAAAACTAATAAAGTTTCTAAGCAAAGCACACCAATAATAATGTTAATAAAATTATAATTAACTTGACAAATGGCAACAGTTGTCGCTTAATGAGCTGTGGCTTGCCAAATGGCAGATAAAGCTACAAAAGTACATTTAATATTTATTTGTGTCACTTATTTATTCTATGCCTTAGACACACTGTTGACTAATTGAAAGATAGTATAAAGCAACTGTCGGCAATTAAAAACACATTAAGAAATATACTTTGAGAAGATTTTAGTGCTGGGAACATGACAGCTTAACAGCAGCTTCAGAAGCACATGGGGACTTTTATTATATAATTTATGATGCATGGCATGATAAGTCGAGCTTAAAAGGCATAAAAATCTTACTTGTGTCTGTAAATATTGACATTGCATACAAGTCAATCTATATTCTAGAACAATAGAATCTGTGCAGCTATAGCTCTATTGATATTCATAGATCAGAATATAATTAGCTAAAAAATGTGAGCACAATAATAATATAATACAATGTGAGCTTACACCGGGTGTAAACCCCAGAAAATTTCTTGATATAGGAATTCTATTATAATTATAATTGATAATATTTATAATATGCAGATAAATATAATTATAAATAAAATACAAACATACATCGAGCTAAGCTCTCTCTTTCTACAACTTTTAACTTAATTTGTAAGAGATTAGAAACTTCTTCGTAAATAAATAAATATTTACTGTATAAGGTATATATAAGATAAATTTGCTAAAGCTCCTTCTTCAACCTCCTTCAACTATCGCAACATTTCCATTTCAAATGCCAGCTTTAAAATGTGCTCTATTCATTGAGCTTCTAAATAATTTCTCACATAGACGTTGCACAAAGTTTGAGTCTTTCAAAAGGAATATATACACTGCATGCAAGTAAAGGAGAACAAACTCAATTTCAATTAGAGAATGTAGATAAAAAAAAAATATTTAAAAAAATTAAATTAAAACACTGCTGAAAGCTTCGCTTTTGAGCTCGAACTCGAGTCGTACTCTCGGCCTAAACTGAACTCGAGTTGAGTCGAGTCGATGCTGTGACTCGGTTAAAAGTTGACAATTAAAAAGTTTTCTACCAGGATTTTGGTTCTGTTCTTATTGTTGTTGTTGTTGTTGTTGTTATTGTTCTTGTAGTTGCCGTTGCCGTTGCCGTTGCCGTTGCCTTTTTTGATGTAGTTGCTGCTGCTCTTCTTTCTGCTGGCTGTCCAAATGAGTATTTTTTCCTGTCAACAGAAGCAGCGCAGACAAAGTTGGAGCCAACTGCAAAACTGTGCAAATTAGTTTTGTTTTTAATTTAGCATGATTTAAATTATTCCCCATGCTTTGTCCTTTAGCAACTGCTGGCAACACAAATTCTTTTCCTTTGCCTGCGTTTTTTGCATGTGTTTGACTAGTTGGTATATTAAAATTCTTTCAACAAGTTGTCGTTCCAGCGCGTGAGCAAGATGGCAATATGGAGTCATCGAGCTTTTTGAGTCAGTTCTTTAATCAAATTAAAGTTTCATTTTCAAAGCTGAGGCCAGTTCGGCAGGCGAAGTCGACGTGGGCGTGTGGGCGACGGCAACGGCAACGGCAACGGCAACGGCGACAACGATGACGTCTGCCACAGACAGACTGATAAAACAACAACTCACACGCACGCACACACACACACACACACACACACACTCACTAACTCACCTTACTGGCCGCTGCGACTGCGCTGCTTGCAGCGTTGTCGAAAACTGGTTTTGACTTGGCTCCGCTGCTGTTGCCTCTGCTGCTGCTTCGTTTGCCGCCGCTGTTTGCTTTTTCTACTTCTGCTGGCTTTTGTGCTTGTGTATTGGTGGAGAAGTAAGCACTTTTTTCAATACCTTTTCATTTGTTGCGAAATATACTCGACGTCTGTCAATGTGTTTGTGGTAGCTGTTGCTGCGCCATATGCTACTTGCAATTAATTAAGCCCAACAATTGGCCAGCAAACAAAAGAAATCAACGCGACACACGGCAAACACGATAGACAAATGCAAATATAGGCGAAAACTCAAGCGCGCACACACATCCACGCATTTACATATGTATGTAGATGAGTGTATATGAAGATGTACGTATGTATGTATGTATCTCTGTACATACGTATATATTTATAACCTGTGTGCTTCACTAGTCGCGCGCGCCTTTTGCTCTGGCGTTGGCGGCAAGTGTGCGTAGGAGAGGAGCTGATCAAGGGGGAGGTCAAGCAGTTACCGCGCCACGCGCGAACACGACAAAACGAGTATGCGATTTGAGAGTGCGCGAGAGAACGATGCGCTGACGTCTGTACAGCACAAAATTTATAAACAAACTGAGCTAGCGGCGACGTTGGCGTCGACGTCGCCATAGCCGGCAGCCAACGCCAACCAGGTTGCGTTTGAACTATGGTCGAGAACTTGTTTGTTGCCTGCTTGTGTGCGAGTGCCTCTGTGTAAGTGTGTGTGTGTGTGTGTGTGTGTGTGTGTGTGTGACACCAGTTGTATGAGTGGGTGGCATGAAGAGCGGCTCTGAGCGCAACGAACGGCACACTGGAACAAAGTTTAACAATTATGGTAGCAATATAAACATGTTTGTCAAACTTAAATCAATATAAGCGTAAGTGTATTTACAGAAAATAACTAATATTTAAAGCATGCTGATCAACTAGACTCTTTAGCTTACCTTAATTATATCATCATAATTTAAATCCTCTCCTTCACTTCAATCTACACTAATAAATCTTTTTTTTTCAATAACTCATACATTTTGTTTAAATGTGTCAACTCTTGTTGAAATGAAATCCAAAATGTATTTATAAAGTCATATGAAAACTTTCATAAACGATGTATTAATACATCGAAAGAACATGAATTAAATATCATTATGTAAAAAACTAATTAGTAACAATATTTTATTTTTTATTTACTGTTTAGTGATGAATTCGCATTGAACGAAACATTATACATAGAACAAAATTCTTCCTCCCCCTATTAAATTTATCATCTGATATAATATCTAAAGTATGCGTAAGAAATATTCATAACTAAACTAAATTTTAAACCTTTATAATAAAACTAGTTGTTTAACTTATATACATTATAAATAGTATTTCTCAGTTGAAAAACAGCAGCTAACCCTCTGCATAATATATAAATGTATATCATATTAAAGGGAAATAAAGCACACATAAAAAATAAAAATAAATATAGTAAATTATAAATATGTAAATCTATATACAAATAATTTGTAAATATTTATGCAATTAAGATCAATTCCAATACACGAAATACAAATGAATCCAATTTAAATATAGATTATTCGTTTGAGCACACATTCACACAATGCTGCTGCTCCAACTTCATTGTCGACTCTCGCTTGCAACATGTTCAAGTTCGATGCGCTGCTGCATTAGCTTGGTTACATTTTAACATGTTGGCATCGACGCAACCAACACCAAATGCAGCAACAACATCAATATTAGCCAGCATGCGAGCACTGTTGTAAAGGGCGTATACGACTTTAGAGTAGGCATGGAAGTAATCTAATTGGAGCATTTAACTCTCTAATTAAAAGTAAATTTAGGAATAGCCAATACTAACACACACAAGCCATGTTTAGTTCCTAGACTGAGAATTAATGGCATGGCATGCCATTCTGGTATTTCTTCTATTTCTAGGGTATTTTATAGTCGTTGACAAGTGCGAGTTTATGGACTTGTGCTTAGCTGTTGCTGCTGGCTTAGCGATGGCGCTGTTGACGTTTTCGCTTAAACATTTTTGTTGTTTTTCTCTTATTTTTTATGTATTTTGATTTTGTGTTAATTTCTTGTGCTGCCGGCTGTCGCTGCGGATGTCGCAGTTGCCGTCGCAGCCGTCGCTGCCTGCGTCGCTGCTGTCGCTAAGTCAATTTTAAGGTTTATTTGAATTTCATTTTTTTGTGTGTAGTTTTTCTTTGCTTCATTTTGTTTGTCTTCTTTCACTTTTTGCCGTTTTCTCGTTATATTGTTTTTGTATTTTGTTTTTTTATATTTTTGTATTTTTTTCGTTTGTCGAATGGCAATATTTATGTTATTTTTAGTGTTGCATGTAAATTCGTGTGGCATCCATGCTGCGGCAGCTACGCGTCGCGTTGTCTCTATGCTAATGAGGCAGCTTTTATGCCGGGCCACAACTGGGAGTGGAGCACAGGGCTCAATACATTCAATTGCCTGTTGCGCAAACTAATAACAATTTAATTTTCATCGAATTATGCAGGCTTTGTTGGGCACACACATAAACAACACACCAATATATACACATACATATACATATATATTGGCAATAAGCTCAAGTTTTAAGGACTTTGAATTGCTTATGCATAAAGCAATTTTACACTGCTACATGCACAGCTTTACCCATTTCCAGTTATTCCACAATAACAAACACACAGCATTCCTTAGACCAAAGATCAAATTGCGTATACGCAGCGTAAGCCGCTCTTAGTGACTGCATTTCTGAAGTGAAGCCTTAAACAATATGAAAGGAATAATATAATTAAATATTTGAATTACAAATTGAAATTTTCAGATTAATTTAAATAAATTGAATACAAGGCTTCTTCTGCTTTGGTTCTACTTAAACTTTAGTCAATTAGCAAAATATTGAATTCCCATTTTGAAATTTAAATTCAATTAAAAAAAGTAAATTTCACGACCTAAGTCCTCAGCCATTCTACATAAAATATGATCTACTTACTTTTCTCTCTGAAATAATCTTCGAAAGCTAAACAGTTTCAGAGAACTCTTTAGTAATGATGAGTTTGTTCATATACTTTCTCGAAGAGAACTTATTTTGTCATAGTTTTTGTTATAGTTTGGTAGAAACGTTCTGACTTTACGTCTAACGAAATTAAAGACGGTGCCTGCTTCATTTGGCTGGCTTATTGATAACGATAATTAAAGCAACGCACAAAGGACTCGATGCTCCTTGTGTGAACCCAAAAACCCAATGCCAAAGCAACACAATCAACAAGGACAACAACAGTTAGGGAAGGGCTTAGAACGCTGCACACGAACGATGCTGCCCACGTTAATGATGCTGCACGCTCGCGGTTGTACGTTTGTTTGTGTATGTATATATATGTGTGTGTCTATATCTATGTCTATGTCTGTGTGTCGGTGAGTGATAGAATGTGGCAGGTGCAGCAGCAGGCACCAAATGCACTCATGCAGCTTGATTGCCCACAGACATTTGCCAATGACAGCAACAGGAAAAAACTTTTAATCGCAACTACATGTTGGTCCCGGCAAGACACTAACTGGGCTCCAGCTGCAACTGCTGCCGATGCCATGAGTAACCAAAGTGGGCGTGGCAAGTGGGGTAAGCCAAAAATGTTGTAGGTTATGCAGAAATGTAGACCAGACCCGTATTCGCCTTTAGTATTGGTCTCGGCACCGTGCGCAAATTGGCCCGTATAACACACGCAAACTTATACACACACACACGCACACACATACACATACGGCTATACACACACACCCACACAGTTAGGTAGAGCCCATTGAGCTCTTGGTTATTGGGTTTATGTCGCTCCATTGGCTGCAACTCCTGCTTAAATGGCTGGCACGTATCGAACCCAACCATGGCAACAGAGAGATGCAGCTGAAAGAGAGCTTCTTAACTTACAGGCTTTAATAAAAGCCTGTGAAAGAGACAGTGTGTGAGAGGGACAGAGAGAGAGAGAGAGAGAGCAAGTGTGATTTAAAAATAGTAATAGCTTGCAAATTGTAAAGATGTAGAGACTTTTGAGCTAACTTTTACTTGATTCATTCATTCATTCAAACTTGATTCATAAATATTTGAAATGGCTAACAAGTGTTGAGCCATGTTACTGTTATGTATAAAAATGCAATTTTTAATTTATTTGTAATTTGAAATTTTAGTTATTATTTTCTCAGTACTTAAATGCCCTCACTTAAATACTCTTACTGCTCTTGTTCAATTGTTAAATTACCAGTTAAGCTTCGGTGCAATTTAAAGTCTAGACGGGAATTTAGTTAAATGCCGCTGATTGGCATTGGACCATTAAGCACCTATGCTAATTAGCTGAGCTGTTTATTCGGCAATTCATTGGCTTCAGCTTTGACAGCTGTTTATCACTCATTCGCCTCATTGGCCGCACGGTTTACGTTCATTACCAACGCACAGCACATGAATTGCAATTTATACACATTTCTCGCAGATCATACTCTTGTTGTTGTTATTGTTGTTGTTGTTATTGGGCGCATCTGCCAGCTGCGGTCTAATTAGTCCATTTTGTCTGGCCTGCTAGCATTTTGTTTGCCTACCAACAAAGTTACAGCGCATTTTGGCGCCGGTTCGCGTCCCGCAAATTGACATGATTTATGAAACGGCTATAGATAAACATTAAATATAAAAGTTCCCAAAAAAAAAAAAAAAACTATCGTGCCCTGCAGCATAATGAGGTCCATCGCAGTAGAGTTTAAATTGGATGTGAAGTCATGCAAGCCGTTTAACCGAGAGTCACATCTGGCCACGGATGTGCGTGCGTGTGTGTGAATGAAAAAAAAAAAAGAAAAACTTTACATCCTAATGACCCAAACGGATTACGCCTCGCTCTGCTGGCATTTAATATTTTTTCAATTCATAAATTTGAATAAGCCGCACGATAAAAAAATGGCCAGGCAGCAAAGGCGTTGAAGCATCCCTTTTTAACATTCCTCTTTCGTTTGCTGTTCTTGTTGCTTCCCTTTAATGCGACGATATAAAATTTAATTTCGCATAATTAATGTGCCACTACAGCCCAAACATGACCAGAAGAAAATTCATTAATATGATTTAGGCACCCCGCAGCAAAAACAAAAAAAAAAGGACAAATTCCCCCAAAGGGGCCAAAGCTATTTAAAGTATATTTGTTTGGGTCGCAAACGCCCCATGCATGACTGACTTTGGGCAACCCTTGTGTTGGTTGCCTTTGGCCAAATGGAAAAATAACAACAACAAAACAAAACAATGAAAAATTAAATACAAATCTATAGCCAGTTATGTCGCCTGGCCAAAAAGTTGAGGAAGAAGAAAAAAAGAAATCTGAAGTTCCCAAATAGACAAATACACTGCGTTGGCATAGAGATGAAAAGCAATCAATAATGTTATTAATAAATAAATGATGAATTAATGAATAAAATTAAATTAAATTAATCTATACATATTTGTATAATTTATTTAATATTTAATTTTTATATTATAGATATTATTATATTATGCATGGCATTATTTAATTTTGCTTAAAAATGTTTCCATATCAATTAGTATTTTTAACTTTTCATATGGAATTTACAAAGTTTTCCTGATTTCCTCTTAGAAAAGAATATAAAAACAAAATTTTCAATGCGATATGCAAATAATAATAAGAGTATATGTAAATATTAATTTATATATTTTGTTTTTAATCTACTTAGAACTTGAAATTTAAAAAATATATTTTTATATATTTTTAACTTTGCACGTACAACACACTCGAAGTTAACTAAGGTCATATATGCAACTTGTGGTTAACGTGTCTAACATCAATAAATATTTAGCTAAAACAAACAGCTTCACCCTACATTTCTAAACGGTCTGCAACTGAACTGCATGCATTCCAATAAGTCGAATGATATATATGTGTACATGTAATAGACAATATAATAATATTATCAATAATGAGCTCTAGATGATCGATCATGCTGAATGCGAAAGCATTGACTTCGCAGGAGTAGGCTGCACGTTAAAGTTAAAAGTCTTCAACTAATATTTGAATTAGTAAAAATATATAGAAACATGAACATATTCCTGATGCTAACCTAACGAGAAACCATCGGCTATAGGGATAAATGTAAATCATGGAAATAAAATATATAAAATAAAACAATATATAAAATAAACAAAATATTAATTATATATATATATATATATATATATATATATATATATATATATATATATATATATATATATATATATATATATATATATAAACAAATGTTATAATAAATTGCTTTCTATCATTTCGATATATGTTTATAGATCTTTTGTCAATGTGTATTGAGCTATCTAGTAATGGGCCACCAATAAACCTAACACGTACGATTTTCGGGACATTTGAAGAGAGTTTAATCAGCGCGTGTCGGGCGCATAGCTTTTAATTTCATGCGAAGCTGTGTTTCATGCAAGGGTGTTCACAGGGCTCTCTCTGTGTGTCTGTGTGTGTGTGTGTGTGTGTGTGTGTGTGTGTGCAGGTTATCTGTCCATCCAATGCTTTGAACTGCCTGCCATCACCCTAAGGCCCCAAGCCTTGTTTATTTGTATTGACTGTGGCGATGGATTTATGAGCCAAATCGTTCAGCAAACGCTTTAAATGCCAGACTGCATGCTATGTGTATATGGGTGTGTATGGGTGTGTATGTGTGTGTCTGTGTGTGTGTAAATTGTGTAGGCACACAAATATGCCAAAAGCACGCACTTTGCCTAACCACACACACACACACACACACACACACACACTTACAGTTATGTCACCTTTCATTGCGACGTTTGCGTTTGCTTTCGCCACACTGCGTATACGCAATATATTTGACTGCAGCCTTTCTTTGTATTGGCCAAGCGACTTATGAATTTCTAAGTATTTTTCATTTAATATTTGTTTTAGCTGTTTTTATTTTTGGCAATATTGCAAAAAGTTTTGCAAACTGAATCTGAAATCTTAGACATTGCTTTTGCTGTTATTGCTGCTGTTATTGTTGCTGTCATATTTCATAACTTGACCTTTTTGGCCAACGTCTGTGTCGTAAACAATGCATGTTATTGTTACGCTTTTATGGGCCAAAATGGTCGCACGTACACACGATAACAACAACAACAGCATGCAGCACAGAAGAACAACAATAACAACAATTTCTTCAAATACGTTCTATAACCAATATAAATGTCATTTATGTTCTGGACAGTTGGCCATGGCCAAAAGCCGAGCAAAGGGTTTTACGGTTAAAAGCTGTCATGGTCAGCGATACAAAATAGAAAAAATAAAATAAAATAAAACAACAAATAGAAGTTGTTGCAAAAACGGGAAAAACTACCATGGAACAGTTACAAACACTTGTGCACATGACACAGGGGAGGCACTAGTGGCCAGCGGGTGGGAGGAGTGAGTGAAGGGAAGCGAGACAGGAGTTGGAGCGCTGTTTGAGTTAGAGTGCGATAAGCCGCACACAAATGAAAGCAATAGCACCACTTAGTGGCACTTGAGGATATGCAAAAGCGTCAAGCACTTCCGGTTTATCGTGCTGAGCGTGTGTGAACGAGGAAAAAAGGGAAAGAGTGCGAGAGAGCGAGAGAGCGAGAGAGCGACAGTCTGTGTGTCGCCGACACAAGGATGGAATATACATGTGGATTTCTTTCGCAAAAGCTGATTGAGAGTTATTTAAAGTGCACTAGATTAGCATCGAGTGACAGCGTCAGATATACAAACTCTTTGTACAAAAAATATAGCTGAAGAAATTGATAAAAAAAATGATATAGAGACAAATATGTATATATAGTTATATATAAACATATAAATATATATAGCATAGCTCGCAAATACATTTGAATTTTCACACACTGTTCTCAAGATCAACCGAACATAATCATACTCTCTCGGTCACCCAACAAACCTTCGGTTCTTTTTATCGTTGTAGGTTTCGGGTGATCTGCTGTTCGTGTTGTGCTCTTTTCCCGACGCTCACACAATGAGGTTCTGTAGGAGAGCAGATAACTCAAAGAGTCTATGCAAACGATCTTCAACGGCACTATCAAAAGATTAGTATAGGAAAAGCAATGTTAAAAAATAACAACGAGCTGTTTATATACTCCGTAAAATAATTTCTAACTATTTTAGTTGAGTATAGTATAATAATAAATATATGAATATTTTATTTATTTTTTTTTTAATAAAAATATAATTGAAATTTGTTTAAAATAATCGATGATTTTAAAACCGAAACTCAGTTTTCATGATAGGCTCAAGCATATCTTAAGTTAACTTATATTTTGCCAAGGTTATTTTACTTATTTATATCTATATATATATATGTAGATATATGTATAAACTGTGTAGTCTCTATATATACATACATGAGTGTATGTATATTTTGCAAACTTTGCTCGCCTCTGTTTCCCTTATTGCATTGGCTGTGTGTGCTCTGTCGTAAAGTCAAAATCAAGTTCAGATTGAGGAGTCTCGTTGAGGTAGTGGGTGGATGTTGGCTGGGCATGCGTGGAGTTAAGTTACTCGGCCGACCGTGACAGGGGCCTATGTAATATGTTGTGTTTTACCAACTGGAATTTGTGTCATATTTTTATTATTATTATGTATTATTATTATATGGATTGTTGTGCGTCCTCCGTTCGAATTTATTATGATGCATGTCGTGTGCCGTCGCAAAGGGAAAACAATATTTTAACCCTTTATTGAACGAACAAGCGAACGAGCGAACGAGAGAAGGGTGATAGGTGACGCAGTTGTTTGCCTTTTGCATTTAATGTGCCATAAATATTGAAGACATTTCTGAATTTTTTGTCACACTTTTTGATGTGATTCTTGCAGTTTGGCAACTTGCGGACAGAGAGCATTCTAAACTATTAATAAAATATCCATTGACTCATAAATTAAAAAACAAAAATTTTGTATTTATCTTTTCTCTATTTCGGGCAGCGATGCGGTGTCGGATTTGCCGCCTCGTTGTTTCGTTCTTTGGGTTTATCATATATACATACATACTTTTTTATATATGTATATTTTGTGTAGCCCAATTTGATTTATTTTTAGTGTCAACTAAACTGACACGCAAAATATGACGCTATTAAAAAAATGTTGTTTTTTTTATGTTCGTGATATGAGGCTAAAATAAACAGAATATATTTGGTGGAGCCATTAAATAGTCAACGGTTAGCATGGAGTTGACTTATAAATGCTTTCAACTCGTCGGTACAATGTTATTTTATGCACTGTACTTGGTTTTAAAATTTTAATGAATTTACCTGTGCGTGGAAGCAATTGAAATGACATTTTTATGACGCACCACACACAGCCACATAAAAGATGATAGCCAATTTAAATGAAGCCGCAAAGAACCTCAAATTAAAAAGAGAAGATGAAATTTATTATATAAAAAAAAAACTTCACTTTTTATGGTAAAGTCCAAAACTACAATTAGAGTACAGTAAAATCTAGAATATTATATGAAGATATATGTAAAATGTATTTAAGTAAATTTAAAAAACTTTCGAATAGAAAACACTTTAATGAAGATTTAAGTAGAATAAAAAAATAAGGAAACAATATATTAAAACATAATATAGACACAGGTTGCATTTTAAAATTTGTGCAATCCGTTAAGAACGTTTTTCACTAAAAGCTCAAGTCAAAACAGCTGTAGCAGCTGCTGTCAAACTGTATGCCATTTAGCAAAGCACAGTTGTTGTCAAACTGTACGCATGCCCGAACTGTGTCATTGCTATAAATACATAAATTGTAATTAGCCTGAATTATTTAATATATTTGTACATTTAAATTTTATTAAGATAATTTTAATATTTTATAATGAATTTAAATATAATAAATATATTAAATAAATTTTGTTGTACACATGTTTATATATTTATCTATTTAATAAATTTTCTCATGTAATAATTCAATTAAATCCTGATTTTTCCCAAATAAACGCAGTGATGCGACTGCACTCGTATAAAATGCAAATATTTATAGCACCCACTCACGCCTCACACACCTCAAGCACACTCGCACACATGCACACACGTACACACACTCTCACGCCTCGCACTCCCATTGCCAGTTGCTGCAACAGTTGTTTCGTCTTTTTGGCGCCAAAAATAGCGACAAACGTAAACAAAATGCGACCTTGCGTTACAAAATGGCGCTCAAAGCTCTGCTCGCTCTCTCTCTCTCTCTCTCTCAGTCTCTGCTCTTTTTTACGCTCTGTCGCTTTGAGTCATTTACAGCTGGACAGAATTGGGTCACACGCTGCGCCTTGAGTGACTTTTATTGCACGCTGTCCAACTGCGGCTCAGTTGTGTGCGAGACGCTTGTGAGGCGCCACGTTTGTTAAATTCGTGTCGTTTTATTGCTCCCGCCGTCAGGCAAATTCGGCGCGCGTTTTCTTTTGCTGACAATTCCAACTACTCGAATCAATAGCCAAGTGAAACTGAAGGCAAGGAAAAGAAACAAAAAAGAAAAGTGTCACCAGCAATTGTGCTTTATTTGTGGATCCTTTGTGCGGCTTTGTCGCTTGGTCACCTTTTGTTGCTGCTCAAGTGCCAGCAGCAGCAGCAGCAGCGACTACCAAACTGTAAGCTAAATTTGCAAGTCAACATTAAAAATTCAGCAGTCCTAAGTGGCGGGTTCGGCCCGTGGATATTGCTTAAGCTGCTGTTTATCGTTGCTATAGGTGTATAGGTGTGCCTGTGTGTGTGTGTGTGTGTCTCTGTGTGTGTCTCTTAATTTAAAAGTGAACATTGTACACATTACGCATACGCCGCGTTGTCAACGCACAAATGCCGTGACATGCTCAAAGCAAACTATGGCTCGACAGCAAAAACTGACACAATCAGACACACACACACACATACCATTACACAGTTATAGTCCCCACTGTCAGACAGACAGTCGCCACAGTCGCTGTGACAGACATTTATGTATGACACGCGAAAGGATTTCATGAACTTTTTGTTATGCCTGCTCCTGGCCCCCTTCTGCACTTGACGCCTGGCATAATTGGAGTGTAACCACATTTGAAGGGCGCATCAGGCAAGTGAGGCAGACCTTACTGTGGGCGTGGCATGGCAATTGTTGTTATTGCTGCAGCTGGCCATGTATCCATTTCAGGGCTCATGACAAATGCGAACAGTTTTGCACTTGTCCACGCTGTCAACGAGAATATGGATTTGACAAGAGCTCTAACTTTTGTTGACAATAAAAACTACAGTTGGCAAACTCACTTAATGTATACAGCTATTGTTGCTGATAGTCAAACAGAAGTTGATAAAATTTAATATATTTACATTTTACAACTTTTCATAGAAAATATTTGACATTTCTGATTTATTATGATTTATTAAATTAACATTAAGTTAAATTTTGACATATGATATTTGCTTTGTATATAAATATTAATAACAGTTCATTAACCTTTCCCTAAAAGTAGGCTACGGTAATGGGACTCTTTGTACAAAGTATTCGTTACTCAAGTTCTATTTAAAATATTTCTTTGAACATTATTCAGATTATAAAGTAAGTTGTATAAAATGAAGTTTAAGTTTTATCAATAAATATATATAATATATTAAATATTTATTTTGTTTTTTTTTTTTAATCTTTATAAAAATATTATAAGAAACATTCGTTAAATTTTATGATGCAAAAGCAAAAAATCCTCACTTGTTGAATCTGAAACAAAAAGATCTTGATCCTAAAGTTTAAAAAAAAAAAACAATTAAAAAAGACTAACACTTGTTATTTGTCTTCTGTAACATGACCAAGTGTTAGATTCAGATTAAGCGTATCATTTAATATATTTATATATTATATATTAGTGTAGTAGTCTATTTCTTGTTTATTAAAGTCCCACGTTACTTTCAATAGACTAAAATTAATTTAAAAAAAAAAAACTAATATTCTTATAATTATATAAATATATATAAATATATATATTATTAAGATCTTTCATTCTTATACATAACTCTTATTCGTATTGTATACAGACTTACATTACGTAGTAACTCAGAGTCGATCATTTTGAGCTCGCGCCTGTTTAATTGTTTCCTTAGCTGTTGCAAACGATTTCCGCGCGTGGTTCTTTGCTCTTATTACATTATTTTTTGTGTGTTTTCTTTCAAAGTACTTTCCACAGCACCTGTGCTTGCTGGCCTGCCTACTTCCTACCTAATCCTCCCTCCCCCACTCTCACTCTCTCTCTCTCTCTCTACTCTAACTTCCACGCAGTTCCTTTCAAATTTATGGCTTTTTTATTGAGACTACCAAAAAGAACAGTTGTGCATAATTCATAAGGAAAACATTCGAATTGCTACTGTTAACTTGGTTTTGCTTCCATTCGCGTTTAGTCCGTCGACTGATTGAGGCGATAATAATGTCTATTAATAAGAAGCCCCTCTCCCTGCACACCCCTGGTCTCTGACCCATTTGAAGTTGGTGGCTAATTTAATGGCCCGCAACTCGAGTGCGTGTGTGTGGCATATGTGTGTGTGTGTGTGTGTCTGGCTCAGGTTTCATTAATGCTCGAACTTTTGCTTGCTTTACATATATTTTATATGTTTCCCTGCGGCCATTTTATGAAAACATCATCAGCAGACGCGCACAAGAAGCCCACCTCTGACTCGAATACACAACTTTAATTTTTATACGTGTTTCCTGCAAAAAGGAAAAAAAAACACACACTCACACACACAGAAAATTGAAATGCTTTTCATATGGTGCATATCTTTTAAGAGGCTTACGCTTAACCCCACAGCTCCGCCGGCTGGGCAGGCGGAAAAATCCTTTAAATATTGAATGTGATGTGTACAAACGTATGTGTGAGTGTTTGACTATGTGTGTGTGTGTGTTTGTGTGTCAAACACTCGAAACGTGCTTCATAATGCAAATTGCATTACATTTGCAAAGGGTTGACAAGTCATGTTTAAGTTGACTTTGTGGGTCAACGAGTCCCGCACGAAGGTCAACGTTTGGGGCAGCTTCCAAGCTGAAGACGCCCCTCTGCGAAATAGAAAACAACAGGTGGATATGACTACGTTGAACATGAACTATCTTAAATTTGACTAGCAGTAGATAAGTAGTTGACCTTGTCTTAATTAAACCAAGATTAAAACTGATTTTATTTTCGACTCTTGCTATTTGAGTCTAGAAAATGATTTCTCGATCTATAGCTTGAATATATATAGGGGCTTTAAGAGAGAGCGTAATGATGCAGATCTCCTATATTGTCTTTTATCTTTCTCAGCTAAATATTTACATATATGATTATATATATATATATCTATCCACATAGTCTTCAGCGGATCTTCCAGTGCATTACATTCACTTCACTGACTATCGCAGTCAAAGCTTGCATGAGTCATAAACTATTTATGTCCGTAAATTACATTTTACAATTCCCAAGTGGTTCTAGCGCTAATTGAGTGCTGAGCGAGGTAAAAAGGACACTCCTTTGACAAGTTGCTAAACGCAAGCACAGCAAGCAGGAAATGCTATTAGATATAATCAGCATTTCAATGTGTATATAGTGCATGAGTAATTCAGTTAATTAACTCAATTTACCGTCGTTTATGGCGACGTAATCAAACGACCAACTGTCGCGCTTCCCACAGCCGCCACGCCTTCAGCTGACTTTCGTGGCACGGCAATTGGCTGAGAATTTGTAGCATTTAGTTTGAGATTCGATGCGATTCGCTTGACTGCATGTCCATAAATCAAAGGCAGACACGACGTCACTTAAACGAGAGCAAGCAGAGCAACCGATTGAGGAAATCAACAAAACGAAGGATGTCTTTAAGGATTTGTTTACCGACTCTTCCACTCGAGCACTGCCGTCAACCCTGTGACCCCAATCGATGGCGTTGCAGGCTCGTTGTAACGTGTTGCTTATGAATCGCTTAGTTTACATCGAATCGACACTCGCTGCTGGATAAGCATCAAGTTTATTGTTCTATCATGGCTTCGATTTTCAAAGCTCTATCCTCATTGTTATGCATACGCCACGTGTGCCCAGCCGAGCTGCTGATAACTGAATCAAGGCCACAGAAAGCAATTATTTATGAAGCTATAAAAATGCGTCAAATGCAGCACGCATGGCACTTGAGCGCGAGACAGGAATATTTAATAAATAGTCCAGTCATTTTTATGATTAATAAAAAGTTTCTAATTAAATCGAAAAATAAAAGAGTGTAGAAAACGTATATGCAACAAATATAGAAATAATCTATAAATATTATAGTATTCTCGATAGAGTCTATATGGAGTCTCCCAAGGCCTGTTCTCTATTCATTCCTTTGAAATTGATTCCTTAATGTATGTATATTCTACTACACATCTGTGAATACGTTCATTAAGATAAAGCCTTCAACTTTGGTAAGCTAACGTGGCCGGAATTCGTTTCATAGGCTGCATTCCTAATTGGCAGACGCTAATTTCTGAGCTGGAGGCATGCAAAGCATTTACTGTGTTGGCACAAGTCAAAGTGCTGGAAAATTTTAAATTCCCGAGGAGCGGCATTTGATGCAACATTTTTCAGGCATTGCCTGCAGCAGCAGCAACAACAATGTACGTCCTTCGACAACGAACGTTACCTGCCTTTTGCCCACCTTTCCTTGCCAGCTCCAGCAATGTGCAGCGACATGTATAACTCTGCGTGGGTGTGTGCGTGTAGCTGTGTGTGTGTGTGTGTGTGTGCGAATGCGGATGCGGGTGTTGAAGGCCATATTAAAGTTGGCCCAGCTGTAGTTTGTTTGCATTTGATTTGCGCTTTTTTGTGGAGCGTTGTTTACCTTTTAATCTGCTGGAGGGTATTAAAAATGCATATGCCACGATTATTACACATACATCAAGTGTTGCGCTCATATTTGTTATTTATGAAAAGCGTGCCACTCCCCCAATTAATCCTGCAGCTTAACTGTTGCCGGCTCTTGTGGGCACAGTTTAACAGCCAAACCCGAGTTTAAATATTATATCAGCTGCCAAAGTATTCAAGTTTATTCCTAGCACAAATTGCTACAATTAAGTGTTAACGGTTTACCTGGGTACTGTCTATATAATTAACTAAAGATAAAGCTTTCAATCAGCATCACTTGATGATGCTGCAAATGTAAGTTTCCATTTATTTCCATATATTCATTGCATAAATTAGATATCAATATTAAAGCTCAATTGTATTTAAATATATTCTATAAAAAATAAATATATAAATTATTCTATCACAATTTTATATATCTTCAAATTATACTAATTTGTTTATAATCATATTCTATACAAAATATTATACAAAATATTCCATCTATTTTCTATGCACACTTTATCCGGCTTTAAGAACTCTTGTGTTAATCAGTGCTCTTCCCAGGCTGGGACTATTGTGCTAGGGCTACCCCATGGCGCCATGGAAACTACAGCATTGAGTAGCGCATCAGCCCGGCTGCTGTGCGAAGCTTTTGCTCAAAACCTCGCAGAGCTTTCACTCAAAGCCCAAAATCTTCTAGTGGCTGCCGCTCAGAATTTCAGTTCAGTTCAGTTTTCGAAACGTCGCCTCGACGCCAAGTCGACACACGCGTCGCGCAATCTACAAGAACAAAAAGAATTTTAAGTAGCTCAATTAAAACTGAAAAAAAAAATATATATATATATAAGAAAAAGAAAAGAAAACAAAATCTTATAGAGTTTATAAAGTTTTGTTTGGGTGCGTAGTAAAATTTGGTAATTTTTGTTGTCGTAATCAGAATCCGGTTTTTAAAGCAACAAATGTATTTTGTTTATTTTGTTGTTAATGTTGCTGTTGTATAAATTAAGTATTAGAACTTGATAAAAATATACAAATTGTATTCCATATTGGCGTATTGTATATATACTCTATGCCACATAGCAATTCGAGATATTCTCAGACAAGTGTGTGTATGTGTGTACGTATGGCTCTACATGTGTGTGTGTGTATATATTCGACACGCAAAACAATTCAGTTCAAGCACATTTATATAGACTTAAGATATGCATATATATATTTTTGAAATACATAAATATTTACCCATTGCAATATATGTGTAGAATAAAAGTCATATAACGCCCAAGTAAATAGCTAAATTAAAATGCAAAAAATGTTAACTGTATCGTTGCAAATGTGAACTGTGTATTCAACCACATATACGATATTTCTATTATTATACCGTTTATAATTATGATAGGGGCCTCTATCAACTCATAGGTTTCAGCCCCTATTCAATACTTATAGAGAAAGTTTATTTTTCGCAATATTTTTATGAGATGAAAATAAAAATTAAATTAATAACTTTTTTTTTCAAATTTATTTAGCTTGCGCCCAATTATTATTTTTTTAAATAATTTTTTAATTTGTTTCTTTTTTTTAACTGCTTAAATTATATTTTTTTTTAATCCATTCATATTATAAATATATTTTAATAAAATACATATCATATGTGAATTTTATTTATTTTATTTTATTTTATTTTTTTTTAATATTTTTATATTATATATTATAAAATTGAACAACTTCAATAAGCAATCTTAGCAAATATGTTTCTATTTTCTTTATTTGCTTATTTTATGATTAATTTATATTAAACACCTTTTATGTTTAACTACTAATTTTTCAGTTTTCCAGCACACACAAACTGCGCAAACACAATTGGGAAAACAAAGCAGAAGAACGCACAATAACAAACAATGAGGTGAAGCAACAATTAATTATTATTTGATTCATTTAATTTGTTTATTATTCACAAGCATCTATGATGATTGTGCACATGGCCAAGCGGGTCGCGCCCATATAATATAGAATTAATATGACAAATATACAAACAATTTATATATAAATATATAATATATATGTATATAAATTGTAAATATATAGAAACTAGAACAACAACAAAAAACCGACGTCGTGACGACGTCATTCTATAAAAACGCGGTGCCAATTAGAGTAAGACAGAGAAAGAGAGGGAGAAAGAAAAAGTGAATACGAAGAAGCGGCAAAACAAATACACAAATAGTCGTTAAGCGAGTTCAAGTTCTTGGCAATGGAACAACTTTTGAAGGCAGACAGCATTAAAGTTATGTCAGACTTGACTCTCTCTCTCTCTCTCTCTCTCTCTCTCACACACTCTCTCTCACTCTGTCCCTATCCCTGTGTTTATTTTTACTGGCTAGTGTGCAACAGGTGGCCAGCTGTCGAAATACATTGCCATTGCCCCATGCCCCTCCATAGCGAATGTCGTAGTACTTGTGCCCAAGTGCGATTCAAGCCGAAATTAGACGAGCTTCGCGACCAAAGCTCTGTCGACGCCTAGCTACCAAATAAAATATTTATCTTGGGTTTCCAGCCATCCCAACTGGAGCTCAACTCATTGTTCAATCGTTAAGGCAAAAGCTTTTTTCAATTTATCAGCATGTTGATATAATTGCAAAAGTTTTGTACGAAATGAATATTTTAGGCCAGGCACCTCACTCGACCCCACAAAATTGGCCCATTCAATGTAACAAATGAATAAGACAAACAAAAGACGAAAACAAACACAAGGCGCCAACAACATCGAGTTGTAAATTTACCCAAGAGTCTAGAATTTGAGATTAGACTCAAAAGGAAGCGCTGTGAGTTCTGCTACAATTCCTGCTCATTGAGTATTTAGGAATCGTTGAGTGTGCCGAGTGCCGAGTGCCGTGCACCTACGATAGAGAGAATTGGAACTCCCCAAGTGCTCTTAACAGCAGTCGGACTGAATTGAAATGTTGTTTTATTATTAATTTGATTAGGAGAGTAATCTCTTAGGAACCCAATATCAATCAATTATATACATATACATATATATTGATTTATATATATATATATATTTCTTTGCTGGCTGTTGAATTTCCCAAGACAAGTTCCAAGTGACTAACTGTCATAAGCTATCAATTTTAACACTTTTGAGTAACATTGATAATTAAATTATAAATTTTACTTATTTGATATGAAGATAGATGTTAGATGGCGTAACTAGCTAAATCCAGTTAAAACATTATATAAATTTAAAACTTAAACAAATATATATGAATACATTCCTTTAATTTTTGTATTTTTATTTCATATCACAAACAGCATCACAAAGCCTTTATTCCCAACTATATACTTTTATGAACAGTCAACCTGCACAATATTGCCAGTGGAAAGTGCTTTAAAAACTGTGTCAATTCGCTGGGCCCACGCGGCGTATGAGTAATGCATTGCAATATAATGAGAAAACAACAGCTAGATAAACACGATTTGTATACAGAAAATACACTTTGTAGCCGGCACCAGTTTGAGCCTCTCACTTTTACACTCTCCATAAAACCGTCTAGCGATGAGATCATTTTCTGTGCCGGCAATGCTAATGAATTAACCGGTCTCAAGCTCATAGAATCGACAATATTCTAATTATTTTTGGTTCTCTCATTACTCTAGCGATACGAACGCAGCTGCACCGACTGTGCCGTTGGCCGACTTCGTAGTGCCGCCGAATTCAGATCTAGAAGAGCCAATAGTGCCGCTCGCTCAGCCACCCAAGATGAATGAAGCGCCCGTTGCCACGCCTGCGGCAACGCCGGCAGCAGCAGCAACAGCCAATGCAACAGCAACAGCAACAACAACAACAACACCGAATGCTGGCAATGATAACACAGCTGTGTCAAAGCCAAGCACCAGCAATGAGGGCAGCATCTTCTCCATCATCTACTCGGTGGGCAAGAAGGTGGCCATTGTGGGCTCCATATATCTAGTTGGCTATATGGGCTGGTCCGTTGCCTGGCTTATAGCGCCCGTTATTCTGTCGGTTGCCCGAGATCAGCTAGCCAAGACGTCGGCGAAGAAGCGTGACATAGCCAAGGCCTCGGCTCTGGCATCCGAAAAGGATGTAATTCTGGCCCGCATCGACGAACTGCCCGCTTGGGTCTACTTCCCGGATGTGGAGCGCGCCGAGTGGCTGAATAAGGTGAAAAGCTCTTGAGCCAAAATATGATATGAATTATTTCTCACAAAATGAATTCCCTCTGCAATAGATTCTGAAGCAGGTCTGGCCCAATGCCAATCACTATGCGCGCACCCTGGTCAAGGAGACAATTGAGCCAAATGTCGCATTGGCTCTGTCGCAGTACAAGATGAACGGCTTCCGCTTCGATCGAATTATATTGGGCACGATTCCGCCACGCATAGGCGGCGTAAAGATCTACGACAAGAATGTGGACCGCAACGAGATCATAATGGATCTGGATTTGTTCTATGCGAGCGACTGCGACATCAACTTCTATCTGGGCGGCATGAAGGGCGGCATCAAGGACTTTCAGATTCATGGCTGGGTGCGTGTGGTGATGAAGCCATTGATACGCTCCATGCCGCTGGTGGGCGGTCTGCAGATCTTTTTCCTCAACAACCCGAACATTGACTTCAATCTGGTGGGCGTGATCGACTTTATGGATATGCCCGGCCTGTCCGATCTGCTGCGCCGCATCATCGTCGAGCAAATCGGCAATGTGATGGTGCTGCCCAACAAGCTGCCGATATCCCTCAGTGATGAGGTCTCTGCGGTGTCCCTCAAAATGCCCGAACCTGAGGTGAGTGCTCGTGATTGATTGAGTGACTAACTGACTGACTGGCGATTCATTAAAAGAACACTCCTATTATTACAACTTATTTGTTAATTAATAATTTATTGTATTGTAATTGATAATATTTAATTGCAGGGTCTGCTGCGCATACATGTCGTCGAGGCAAAGAATCTGATGAAGAAGGACATTAGTGTGCTGGGCAAGGGTAAATCGGATCCGTATGCCATCATCAATGTTGGCGCACAGGAGTTCAGGACGCAGATCATTGATAATAACGTGAATCCCAAGTGGGATTACTGGTGTGAGGTACGTAGGCTGACTGCTATGACACTGCAGATATCGCGTTGCTTTTCGTAGTATTTTATTGCCGTTGCCGTTGCCGTTACCGTTGCCGATCGATTGCTGCATGCTGCAAAACACACACGCAGAACACTGGGAACCACATGAATTCTTTATGTCGTAGACTTTGTCTTTTTTTTCTATTCCTTATCCATTTTTCATTTGAATTTCCATGCATATTTCTTGACATTATGTACTCGTATTTTGTTTGTGCGTCTCGGGGCTGCCACCAGGCGACAGTTTTTATTGAAATGGGGCAATTTGTTAATTTTGAACTGAAGGACTCGGATGATTCCAAGCAAGATGAGAAACTCGGCAGGTAAGCTATAAATTAAATTAAAACAAAAAAAAAAAAAAACAAAAGAATCTGCTCTCTGGGTATGGTTTACGACACTGAGTCCGGGTCTCACGTAACGTAACGCTACCCCATCCAAATTCCCTTCCACACAAATTCACCGTAAATCGTATGTGAGTAATACCCCTAATATATATGTTGGTTGCCGTCTTATACTAATGCATGCCTTGTTTTAACTCTGAATAGGTTTGAGACTGCTCTCTTTCTCCTTTTCTCTCTGTCTGTCTCTTTCTTATCTTACACACACTTGTTTTTCTAGGCGGGTATTTTTACCAGCATCAATCACTTCGTTGGTTTTTCTTTGTGGGACTACGACCAAAGTATGCCCGGCGTACAGGCTGATGATGTATTGGGCAGGTTGTATTGCGGCATGAAACTGCGTTTCTGTTTAACTTCTCTTAATATGTTTTTTATTTCCCGTTATGTTCTATCTTGTTGCTTTGCAAGTTCTGGCTTATAGTCAACTATGTTTAATCTAGCAATTACTAACAGTTCCCACATTTGACGAGTTGACCTATAACTACAGTTATGAAAACATATAAATGATAGTGAAAAGTTGTTCTTTCGGTAGAACCTGTTGATGTTTGCACTTGTAACAAAGAAATTGTAAATGAAACAGATTATAGTCTTAGAGTAATGTTTTCCTAAAGTGAAAAGCCAAAAATAAAGTCGCGACTGTATCTAGACATAATTCTATTTGTTCTATTAACTTACCCCTAACCTTTTATGAACATGAGAAATTGTTTTTTTTTTTTATTTTGAGATAGTAACGACAGCATTGTCCCATTCATTAGCGTAAGATCGCAGCAACAGTTATTAAATTTACAAATGCTTTCATGACACATTCGTTATTAAGTTTTTACCTTATCAATAACTGACTGCTGTACGCTGAACTGCTGAACTGCTGAATGCACTCTAACAAATACTGAGAATTACTAAAAATACTAACAATGCATGCGCAGCTATACACTAACACACACACACACACACACATGCAGATGGAGCACCCTGTACTGTACACTGCATGCTCTGTAGAGTCGTTGCCGTAGATGGATTGATTCGAATTATTACCACTGTACATACGTAGCATAAATTGTATTGAGCTGAGCAACCCGCTTGTAACTAACAGTATTAATACAATATCTTCCATATTACCATAATGCGGATAAGGCTGTGGTTGAGGTCTCACAACGTGCCATTCTCGTGCTTAGACTCTTTGATTGGGACCGCACAAGTGATGACGAGTCGCTCGGCAGGTTAGGCAATCGTTTTCACCACAAAATCAATGAGTATCTCAAAGAAAATCGAACAACAACAATAAAAAAAAAACATTCAATATAATTACTTTGTCTACTAAATACGAACAGCAATCCACTCAATTCTCACAGTACACTAAATCCCCTGAACAGTTACTCCAAAGCTCCACCTTCGAACCGAAACCCGCTTAAAACACTTAACAACAATTTTACGTTATCATTATTTGAGATGACAAAAAAAAAAGAAGAAGAAACCTTATGCTAAATATAATTTTCAATTTCCATCACCTTTAGAGCCACGATCGATATATCCAGTGTGATCAAGAAGGGCGTTCTAGATACTGTAAGTACTATTAAGAAATCTAGCTGAAAAAAAAAAATATATATATATATATATATATATATGGAATACTTCAATTCATGCTGAAGTTCATTTAAAGTGCAAAAAAAGTCTGTTAGAGACATTTTTTGGAAAATCAAAATTATGTTATCCTTAATTCATAAATTTACCCTCACAAGAAAATAAGTAAAACCTTGAGTAAATATATAATGTTTCTAATAAAATCTTTATCTCGCCTTCACAGTGGCTTGCTCTAGAGGATGCCAAGCATGGCGATCTGCATGTGCGTTTGCAATGGTATAAATTGACCGCCGATCCGAATGATCTACAGCAAATCTTACTGGAGACTCAACTGCTGCGTGTGACGACCATGAGCTCGGCTGTGCTGAGCGTATTCATTGACTCGGCCAGACATCTGAAGGTAAGCAATATATCTGAGAGTTAATTGTCATCTGGAAGTCTCTTAATCAGCTCTTGTGCGTTACAGCAAGCTCGTGCTAACTCCAAGCCCGATCCCTACTTGGTGTGCAGCGTCAATAAGCAAAAGAAGCAAACGGCAATGATCCTGCGCGATGATTCGCCCGTCTGGGAGCAAGGCTTCACCTTCCTGGTGACCAATCCGAATAACGAGAGCCTAAATCTCAAGATCTATGATCAGAAGACCGGCAACGACATTGGCCAATTTACCTACACGCTCAGCACTCTGCTGAAACAGTTCAACATGGAGGTCATTCAGCAGCCGTTCCAGCTGCAAAAGTCTGGGCCCGAATCTAAGTTATATATGTCACTATCTCTGCGCATTTTGAAGGCTGGCGAAATCGACAATGAATCTGAAGCTCTAGAGCAGATCGCGGCACTGCAACGCAGCACATCCGTCAAGACGCCCGATGTACCAGCGATATCTAGTCAAATATCCAAGGTAAGTTAGACATGTATGTCTTTATATTTGACACGTAAATATGTTATAATAATATAATTATACCTACATTTAATAAATAATATATTATATAATCCTTATATATATATATATAATATATATATATATATATAATATATATTCTACTCCCCATCTATTTATTTGTTTCTTTGCAGGACGAACAGGCCAAGAGCAAACGACTCTCCGCAGAGTCCCCGATCAGTGAGGAGGAGCCCATCAAGAGTACGACAATAATCCCGGCATCCGCATCGCTGGAGAAAGCAATTAGCGAGGTGGCCAGCTCGACACTTACCCATCGCATGCCCGACACAATTTCAACGGCCGGAGAGCATGGTCTGGGTCGCATACAGCTGTCCATCACGTACTCGGCACAGCGGCAAAAGCTCGACGTGACCATACACAAGATCATGAATATTCCGTTGCGTGATCCGAGCAGCATACCGGATCCATATGTAAAACTGTATTTGCTGCCCGGTCGTAGCAAGGAGTCGAAGCGCAAGACCTCTGTCATCAAGGACAATTGTAATCCCGTCTACGATGCATCCTTTGAGTACCTCATTTCAATTGCCGAACTGCGGCACACTGAACTCGAGGTGACCGTCTGCACACAGAAGGGTTTCCTATCTAGCGGCAGTCCCATCATAGGCATGGTAAGTGCGCAGGCAAAAAAACTACCCCTGACCACCCCTAGCTACCTACGTTGTCGATAGTATCTAACCTTACTTCAAACTGCCTGCGCTTACAGGCAATGCATCGCTTGCAATTCCCAACTGTTTGTTTGGTTAGATCTACATTTATATAGCATAATTTTTGAGCTACGTTCGTTCTTGCTTCGGCAGAACATATACTAAAATTGGAACGATACAGAGAAGATTAGCATGGCCCCTGCGCAAGGATGACACGCAAAATCGTGAAGCGTTCCACATTTTTTGCTATACATTCCTCTGATTAGTTCTATGATAAAAATTTCTATATAAAAACATAAAAGCTAAAAATATTGTTTATTTTATTATAATATTATATTCATATTTTAATATTTATTTTTCTACAATATTCCAAGGAAATTAATCGACATTTGTTTTATATGAACTATATAAGAACTTGAAAGCTGAAAGCAAATGTGTTCTGCTTCCTTGTTTTTATCACATTTCTTTCATATCATTCCATTGCAGCTTAAAATACCGTTGGATGACAGTGAAATAACCACGCCCGCTGGCCTGAAGTCCTGGTTCGATTTGCAGCCAGAATCGAAGCATGAGTAAAAGAGCTGGAGAAGGAGACTTGGCCAGCAAAATCAACTGAAAACATTTGACACTATTTTTTTGTATTTCTTATGTGTATAAAAGGAAAATGTATTTATAATTCTCATAAGCAAAACTTGTTGGTCTTTCAACAGTAGAACCAAAACTCTCTTAGTCGTGCCTCTGAATCTCTATTTTCTATTGTTGTTTAAATAAATCGACAAATTTTTGTTTACAACTGTAATGAATATGTATTTAAAAGTTAATAAAAAGTCATGTTCAAATAAAATACGTAGTATATTTACGCAAACAACGAGGAATAGTAAACATGTCGCTTCTGTATTTAGTTTATCACCAATGCCACTTTAAACGTTTATCATGGACACAAACCAAACACTAATAGACAACAGATGGCGCTCTTGTCACTTTGATGTTAAACTATGCGCTTATAATTCCCAACTACCTATTTACCTGTAGCAACGTATATATAGCAGAATTTTTGAACTACTTTCGTTCTTGCTTCGGCAGAACATATACTAAAATTGGAACGATACAGAGAAGATTAGCATGGCCCCTGCGCAAGGATGACACGCAAAATCGTGAAGCGTTCCACATTTTTTTGCTGCATTTCCCTCCGCATATTTTGAGTGAATTCGAAATTTAATTTTTTTTGTTTTGTTGCTGTCGCCATTTATTTTCACATTGAAATTTGGTATGTACTTTGAATATATAGACACATTTGTTATGTTGTTTGGACATGTATAATATTTTTCAGTTTTTATATTCATATTCTAAATATTATTTATAGTTTTCGCTGTTTCCTCTTTTATTTTATTTTATTTTATTTTATACATAATAATTATGTAAACTTCTGTTTTGCCTTAAGGCTCGTACAATTTGAAATTTTCAACACAGTTTAATTAAAATTATTTGTTTTTGTATATGAATAATATATTAATTTTTAATTTTTCATAATTGTTTATCAATTTATTGGACACCACATACATATAATATATATATATATTATATATATATTTTTACATGGATAGCCTTGCAGACAGTCTGTTGAACTGAGTAGTTCGATAAGTTTGTTTCTTAACTTGGAATTATTACAGAACTGCAAATTCTTCAGCTCTTCATTTTCTAGCGAAGTTGTAAATTGTATTCTGTTCAGCTTTTCGCACATAATTAAGTTGAAATACATATTGTATGCTTTAAATGGACACATTTTAATATGAATCAGGCTCACTTTTTTTTTCTTGTTTTGTATATGTATATAACTATATATTTATATATAGATTTTAGATTCCACATTAATTTCTTGGTTATCTTTCAATATATTTTCAAAGCTGCACGTAAACCTAGGACATATATGCATATATGTGTGTTATGTATATCATTTTGCTCCTTAAGTATTTACTGAATATGAAACATGTATTCAACATTGAGGTAGTTAATCCTTTGTTTAGGTATTTCACGAGTTACAATAATGTGTTTTTTTTTTTTGTATTATTATTATTGATATCGACATATAAAAAATTGGTAAATATGAAGCACATTTATTTAAAGCACACATTTATATTACACAAATATAATATTTATGTTTTTGCAGGTGTATACACAATTATATGTATGTGTATATATATATATTATGTATACATATATTTTTTGTATTCGCATTCTTTGTTGTTATAATATAATTATATGAATTATATATGTATATAATATTTAGTATGTTCTTTACACATATTAAACACTGAGGAACTGTCGTGCTTACTTCAATGCCACGTCTTCTAGTTCATTTGCATATTTTATATATTGCAATTGGACAAAGACAATCCTAAACCTAAGCAACTCTGCATACACTTCAATACGTAGTATCCGAATATAGCAGGTATTACATCCCAAAACACTTTCAGTTGCTTGTACTTTGTATGTGTGTTTGTGTGTGTGTGTGTGGATGTGTGTAGTTGTGTGTGTGGGTGGCTATATTAGACGTAAATGTAATTTTGAATTCGTATTCATATCACTTATGGATTTGAAGCTCCTAAAACATGAATTTGAAAACCCTAAACAAAACTGATGGCCAATTGATAATTGTTTCATATATTACAAGTATATATATATATATATATATATATATATATATATATATATATATATATATATATATATATATATATATATATATATATATATATATATATATATATATATATATATATATACGTACAGTTATAACATACATATATAAGTTTCAATAGATTTTGTTGTTTCCCATTATTTGTTAAGCCTAAACTAACTACTACAATTTGTTTGCCACGTGCTCAACTCTGTGGGTGATACGAGTGCCTAAGTTCTAAGTTTTTAACTTGAATCACTTTTATAATTTATTTTTCTCTTTTCATTTTGTTTTGTGTTTGTATTCTCTTTCTTTCAAACAAAAGTCTCGACAACGATCTCAAAAATAAAAAGCAAAAATTAAATCAAGTGCAGACAAAACGCCTTTCGAATGTTTTGAAACTTATTCTCTTTCTTCTAGCTTAATTGGTTTCTTCTTAAGGTTGTTTTTTGATATCAAGTGAACACAACGTGTTGCGCAACAAATAGCAGTTACATAAGGCTATACAGGCCCCAACCCAAAGAAAATGAACTTTAGATACACAAAACCCTAACACAACAAACTAAACAAATTCAAATACAAATATCACAAAATTAGCATCGAAGCAGAGCAAAACGTTCTTTAAAAAAATAAATAAAAAGCGAAAAAAAAAAACAAACGAAAGAAATTGCAAATAAATGGTAAATTAATAAAACTCAAATTGTGTTTTAGTTTTTTTTTTTTTTTGTTTGGTTTTTTGGTGTTTTTGTATTTGAAACTTAATTCGTATGCACTTCAAAGAGCGACCCGCAACTAGAGTTAAGAAATGAATGTAATTTAAGTTCTTGAAATTGTTTGTTTTTTCTTCTGTTCTTTTGTTGTTTGTTTTGCCTAAAGTTAATAAATTATGCTTTATATTGAAGGTATATTATATGCGAAACGTAAAGAATATGGGTTAATTTATAAAAAACTTAAAAGTATTTGCGTAAAACCTGCAAAGTACAAGGTTTCGCCCGAACGAAATCGAAGCATACAAGGAAAATTAAAATTATATCACCACGCATACTTATAAATATGTATATAGATACATAGATATGATAGATTATACAGTAATAATAACTAAAAATATGCATATAAGACATGCAGTAAATTTAACAGCAATTAAACATAATTTTCATTGTGCTTTTGCATTCAATCATTTTCAACTTAGGCGCAAACAAAAACTTAAAAAACTGACAACCTAAGACCGATAAAAATATGTATGTGGGGCGGGTGGGGCCGACAAACATAATGAACATAATTGTTAAGGATTAAATATATATATACATATACATAAGTAAAAAAGTAAAAGCTCTTCATTTTAGCAAGCTGATATATAGAAAAAACTTAAATTTAACATTGAACCATTTTATATATCGTTTATAGATAGCTTCAAAACTTAAACAAATAAATCGCAGTTGTATATATAGTATATATATAGTTATATAGTTAAATATATAAGTTTTTTTTTTCTTTTTTGTGTAGCCTAATTTAGTTTCGCAATTCAAATCTTTTAACAAAATGAAAAAACTTATCTCGTAAGCAGGTAAAACTGGTAGCTAATTCCTAGACTCGTTTTTTTTTTTTTGCATTTTCCTCTTCAATTCATGCGTTCGTTACTTTATCTTATTATTCTTCTTATGAGCTAAACGAATTTTCGTAGTGTTTTATGGTTGCCTCTTTCTTTACAATTTGTTTCGTATTCTGTTTTAGAATAGTTTCTTTAATTTTAGATTTATCCAGGGAATTCTATTTTCTTTCGTTTCAATTTTTAGCGCTGGCCAAGCAAGCTAATTTGTTGCATGCAACGCCAGGCTCCTAAATCACAGTTACAACTATTTCTCACATTCTCATTGTTTTCACATCCTCGCTCCCTCGTTTCCTGGCTTCTCTCTACTCCTGTTTGCATTCACTTATTATCACGCACTCAAGCAGAACATTTAACAAAAATTGTTTGTTTGGTTTTGTTGTGGATTTGGTTCGTCTGGGTTACATTGCCGGGCTATAGGACAGGGATTTAGTTGGCGAGAACTATGGCTACATGCTAGTCAATGCTTAGGTCTAAAATTGATGGGCGGTTCGTTTAGGCTTTGAATAATTGGTCTATGATTTGCGCAGATCCTCGAGCCCTCCATTGGGCATGCCGCTGCGCATGTTCTCCAAGACTTTATTCACAAAATCGGTCGAGCCGCCCGCAATGCGTATGCCCGCTATAAGAAATACAATGTAATCAATTAAATCTCTGATTTATAATTATATATATACATATATATATATATATATATATATGCATATATTTCATTTTCTACTTACATGATGCCGTTGCATAAATGCGTTGAATTTGCTGATCCACCTCCTCGGTGGACTCGCCCTGACTCTTTGTGCGATACTTCAGTGCCAGCGCCTGCTTCAGCTCTGCGATGCCATTGATCAGACGCTCTTTAAATAGATAGAAACATTGATATAGCTCAATTACACAAATATCACAATACCGACACTCACTGTGCTCAATTTCCAAACCATATAGTTTGATCTTGTTGGCCTCGTGCTGGGCCTTCTTCTTCAAGCGGCAGGCGCGTGATGCCAACTTGTTCTTTTCCTTGCGCGACTTTGGACGAACATTGAAGGGCAGCTCCGATACGGGTGTCATGTCGTTGATGGTGCGACTCAGCTTGTCCAACTCCTTGCCAATGTTGTGCAGCTTACGTGCATTCGGCGTCAAGTCGTTGCCATCCCCTTTGCGTGCCTTTCCGCTGTGCTGTTTTCGTAAATCGATTCGAATTAGTTTACAGAAATATTTTAGTTAATATATAATAATACCCACCTTATAGACCTTTATGCCTCGCACCGAGCAGGTGGGACTGAATACGGGATCTGTGACCTCGTTGAGGAAATGTGGATCCTCTAGCTTGGACTGGAAGACCAGACGCTTGCCCTTCGGTCCCTTGGCCTGCACATTGTACTGCCAAAAGAAACGCTCTTTGGCCTTGCCACTCAGCTGATTCGGTGTCGATGTGCGTGTTTCATCCTCATCTCCAGAGCCTGAGCCACGAGAATATAATGTTTAATATATGTATATTCATTGATATATTGATACGACTCACCATTATCGCTGCTAAAGTCATCGTAGTTGTCACTGTTGTCACTGGAGGCGTCGTCGTCGTCGTCCTGGGAGAAATCGATGCCATCGGGCGATAAGACGCTGCCGGTGCTCAGCGAGGAGAAGCTCTCGGCCTCGGCCAGCGAGCCGGTGGAGAGTAAATGCTGTCGCGGCTCACGTCGCATCCAAATGTGCTCCAAGCCCAGATGCGTCGGCGCCGATGACGATAGACGCGACAGCTGGGAGCTCTCCACAGAAGATCCCCCACCGCCACTCGGATAGCCAAAGGATTTGCGCATGTTGCCAGGCGTGGCAGCAGTTGCCGTGATGACCACCTGGCCGGGGCTCTGATTGGAGCTGGCACTAGCATTTGCTGTGGCAATTGTGGTGCTGTTGCCGCTGGCAGCGCTGCCAAAGCCGCTGCTGCTGCCGCCCGGACTGAGTGCAGCCGTCTGGCTGAGCAGCGAGTGGCGATCGGGCGGCGAGGACATGACCATGCCCTTCTTCGCCAGTTCCTGCATGTTGCGCGACTTGACCAGCTGGTATTGCGAGCGGCTGGCATGTGGTGGTGGCGGCGTCAGTGGCGACTGCGATGCCTGGCTCCCCGGTGAGAAGCTGGAGCCCAGCTGAGATGGCGGCTTCTGTGGTGTGCTGTGGAACAGCTCAAAGGTGTCAGCTTGTTGTTGTTGTTGTTGTGTCTGTGAAAGTAAAACTTCTAGCTGCGCTTGTTGCTGTTGCTGCTGCTGCTGCTGCTGCTGCTGCTGCTGTTGCTGCTGCTGCAGCAGCTCCAGAGGTAGAGAATCTTGCGTCTGCGACTGCGGCGAAAGTAAAAAGTTTTGTGACGGCAGCAAGTCTTCAATGCTGCTCATCACGTCCAAAAAGTCGCCGCCATTCAATTCGGCCAGCTCGGCCTGCATCTCGGCCTTGTCGTTGGGAAAGATATAATCATCATCCAGGCTAAATGGCTCGTTCTTGGTATGGACAATGGCGCTGCTAATGTCGCTCCACATGGCATTCGAGTTGGGAGTCATCTCGTAGAGCAATGCGCTGCCATGGACCACATCCTGCAGCAGCGATTGCTCCGATGGCAAATTCAGGCTGAGACATGAGCTCAGATCGGGCGTGAAATAGTTGCTGCTGCCGACGCCAGCGCCGGCAGCGCTGCTATTGCCACCAACACTATGGCCGCCAGAATCGTTGACGCTGCTGCTGTACAAATTGGAGCTGAGTGGCGAGGTGGCACCCAGGCTAACGTCCTGCAGCAGTGTTGGTGACAACGAAGCTGCATCCAATGCATCTAAACCAAAATCATTGAGGTCACCGAGCTGCAGCGGTTGCTGTTGTTGCTGCTGCTGTTGCTGCTGTTGCTGCTGCTGCTGCTGCTGTTGTTGCTGCTGCTGCTGCTGCTGCTGTTGCTGCTGCTGTAAGTGCTGCTGCTGCGCCATGCTGGGCAAACTGTGCAAATGATGTTGCTGCTGGCGTGGAGTTGGCGTCAATGTTGGCGTTCCGCTCAGTTGCTGATACGGATGGTGGTGGTGGCTATGATGATGGCTCTGATTGGAATTGTTGCTGCGCGGTATGCTAATTGCCGTTGTGCTCAGCATCACATTCGATGTGTAGCTGTTGGCGCTGCTGCTGCTCGAAATGGCACTCGAATTGTTATTGTTGTTGTTGTTGTTGCTGCTGCTGCTGTTGTTGTAGCTGCCGGCTTGTATGCTGAGCGGGGGCGCGGCCAGTGCATATAATTCGTATTTCAATGGATTGCTGCTACTGTTCGAGCCACTGTCAAAGAATTCCGATGACATGGGATATACCTGATTCTCAGTCATGGCGTCACTAATGTAGAGATCAATGCAGTGGGCGATTGTGGGAAGAGGGCGTGACTGCTCCCACAGAATATACAGTTGTTGTTCTTGTTGCTGGGGCTATTGTTGTTGTTGCTGTTGTTGTTGATTTTCCTGTGCGCCTGGCGCCCAGGCGCTACGCGCTGCAACTGCGCAGTTGCTTTAGAGTTGCTGCAAAAGATATTGAAAAGATCAACAGTTAGTTAAAGCCAATTGAATCTCTAATTATATTAAGCATAAATATCTTTAAATTGCATATGTAATGTCTAAGAGCCAAGCCTCAAGGCCTGCCAGTTGCTCTGGGCAACAACAGTCAGAATAACTTTCATATCTCAGCTCTAAGTTATCTGGCCGAGAAATGATATATAGAGAATTCAGGCTTATAAGAATATAGAGTTCATAATGTAAAAAAATAGAAATTAAAAATTTTATTTTTTTTTTTTTATTCAACTCTATATTTTAGAAATTTATCGATCTTTATCCGATTAATCAAAATATTAATTTAACAAAAATATATTTCCGATTAATCAAAATATTAATTTAACAAAAATATATTTGTCAACAAAGTTCGTTATATAAAAAATATATAAATAGCAAAATATATTAATTTTTTTATTTTAGGTGTAAGAAAAGAATATTTATTACCAATTAAAATAATTATAATATATTATAATGGTAAGTTGTAGATAGATATTGAAAGATAAAAGAGAAGGGATTATAAACAACATGCGCCTAGAACAACATCTCTTAACAGTTCGCACATCATAATAGACTACAATACATTTGATTCATTTAATGAAACTAAATAAACTGAGTTGAACTTTATGCTAATTCCTTTTCCAAAGCCAGATTCCAATGCATCTTTTATCAAAGCCTGAGCCGGAACTTCATACTTCTATATATATATATAAAAATATCGACAACTCTTTGTAATATCGAGACTTGAAGCCTAGTGTTGTATGATTGATGAACTAACAAGTAATCGATGCTGTTCGACAGGCACGAGCCAGATATACATAGATAGACAGAGAGAGACTGAGAGAGAGAGAGAGAGAGATAGAGATAAATAAAGAAAGAGAGAGAGGCAAAGAGTAAAGAAGCTATCTCTGAGGCTGATCTTAAACAAGCAACGGGAACGGAAATGTTTTATTTTATTCCCAAATGATTTGCAAGTTTTCACATTATTTATATAGCGACATTTAAAGATCTATGCTAAAGTCTAAAAGAAAAAAAAAACTATAAAAGATAATCGCAAACCAGCTGACATTAAATGTTTAAAATGTTTTGCAAAAACTATTCAAGTGATTCTAGATTTTTGCTTGGCTTTTTCTTGTTCTTAATGTTTTCTTATCTTTTTCCTCCCCTTTTTTTTTCTTCAAAATATCATTCGCACGTTTGTTTGGCACAACATGGAAGTTTGACTGAGCTGAAGTGTGCGTGACTAAGTGATACCCTGGAATGATCATAAGCATTAATATTTATTTTCTATTATAATAAAACCAAATATTGTTACTGTTGCTTAAATTAATATCCGTATCATTCATTATCATCAGTATCACCATCATTATCATTGCCATGTAGCGTATCACGTTTAATATTATTATCATGAAAACTATAATTATAATTACTATTATTATTCCGATTATGATTATATACAATCCACTCAACACATTTTGTTTACTCGAAAGTTACGAAGTTTGTGCTTATCAATCGGTAGATAGAACGACTCAGTTAGACATCTTTATAGAGAATATATATATATGTCTTTTCCATAAAAATTATATACCCTGCTTACCCAAATGCTGGGTATACAAATCGAACAAAATTAGAAATACATAATTTTAAACAAAACCAACAACAACACAAACACAAAATACGAAATCAAGTTGAAAGCAACTAAAAACGAAAATAGGGAACAAAATAAAAATTATAAAAATATATATATATGCCAAAATGAGTTTTGTTGCTTTTTCTATGGTTTTGTTGTTGTTCATTTCGTGGTTCGACGATTTTTGCCTTTGCCCGGGTGGCAGGTGACTCCACAATTTGTTATTGTTCTTTCTATTTGATGCTGTTGTTGTTGTTGTAGATTATAAATATTAATTAGTTTGTTTACAAGGAAAACGAAACTTGTGGTTGATTTAAATGGCCATAAATTCTGAATGGAAAATTGCATCTAGGGATTATAAATTTCTTCGCTGCGTATTTCTCCTAACATATAAAAAAAATATGATTAACAGTCCTTGAAAACTGTTTAAAGTCTTTCAAAGTATAAATATAAAAATATTATTAAAAACTTTCGAAAAACAATTTAAGTATTTCAAAGCTCCAAATCTATTGATAATTTTACAAGCAAGAAAATATATATTTAAACAGAAAGATTGCTTATTCTGTAAACAATTATATGCATGTAGAATATGTATTCCATCAGTTGATATAAATAATTTCTAATCGTTGATCGATAGTATTATCGAAAAATATATATATGATACCTTTTGTCAATGAGCATTTATCGATTATGTAATCGATAGCTTATTTAGCAGCTTACAAAATGGCTGTAGCGTAATTAACATATTAATGCATGAACATGTATCATCATTATCATATTTTTATTAATATATATAATTTACTCTCCTCTTTTCAACTGAATGATATCACACGGATCAATAAATTGAATAAAGTTAATACAATTGAATAATTTATTTAATATTTTTAACTAATTATAAACTCACTTATTTGACATAGCAGACATACATTGTAAATACACATACATATATATATATATATAAACATATATACATTTTTATGAGTGTAACATATGTCATTTGTATGAGAGACCTTGGAATTAATATCACTCAGTCAACGAAGCTTATCTATTGAATGTAGTCTGTCGGTTTTGGGCGATAAGTCGACATTTGAACAGCTGATAGCCGGAATCAATTACATCAGTCCAAGCACTGGAGTGGACCGCACATTGCCACCCTATTTGTCAAGGTCACGAGAGAACAAGCCAAGCTACATACACACACACATACAAACACACACAGACTCAAAGAGACAACGTGAAGCATCTAAGGCGGCACTTAAATGGCAAATAAAACAACAATTTTACTTTAGCTAAGTGATATGCTTGTTTCTCTGGTTTCTTTACATATTATTCCTATTGCTCGAGCCCGCCTCTTCAACGATTCTCCTCAAATATATCACCTCCCTCCCTTATTGTTTCGCGTTGTTGCCTTTTAAATTGTTTAATATTCGTCAAAGGTTGCCGAACGCGTCGAAGGCCAAACAATTTTTTTTTAATTCGGAAGCCAAAGCGCCCTCTATGAACAAATGTGGTTAGTCGAGAACATACATACACACATATGCATATACATATACATATGTATGTATGTACTTTAGAATAAATAGGAAACATACGGCTGACACTTATATACACAAGCTACGAATGGGAATAGAGAAAACGCAAATAGAATTTATTACAAATTTGCTGCCGAATAACAAAACAAAAAATAAAAATAAAAATAAACAAATAACAAAACAAGAAAATACTTATAAACTTAAGTGGAATTGTAGAGAAGACAAGACGAACGACTAGAACACATTCTCTGATGGCTCAAGTGTGGAAGGAGAAAGAACGGAAGAGAGCACAAAAAAAAGCTTGAAAACGAAGAGCATGTCTATATAATTATCACAAAGAATATTATAACAAAAACAACAACAACACGCGCATAGAAATAAAACAAGTAACGAACGCGAAATGTTTGCAGAGGTCGACGCGAGGAACAGATGAGAAAGAGAAAAAACATCTGATGCTAAACATATGATTATAAGAGGCAGACATGAGCTAGATGAAAGCAGCTTTGGTACCCAAATACTAATAGATCAATGAATATAAATATGTGTGTATGATAATGTGGTATGTATATGTATATCCATTATTTTTTTTTTTATATGTAAACAAAGCGAAACGGAACGGAACGAAACAAAAGACGCGTGGGATGCATGTGAAACGTGCATTGGTTCGCTTTTGGCTTGCGGCTAGGGTTTAAAGTACAAAATTGGCTACAAGGCGTGACCAATGCAAACAGAAATAAGAGCAGCTGACTATGACATAATATAAAAACAAAAACAAAAACAAAAATCAAATACAATATGATAAACATTTTTAATACAAATTTTACAAATTTCAGTTAAAATTATAGACACCATACAGACAATTTCAACACTTCATGAAATAATGTGCAATATTTATAAACAAAAGCAATACGGTGAAAATAGTTAAGGCACCCATGATATCAACAAATTATCTAGAGCAAAAGAAAGAGCAGAGAGTGGCAGGCGAAAACAAAGAGCAAACGAGCCAGCGCGCTGTGGGAGCACAGTTATTAACCATACCCAAGGTCAAAACTGTTTATTTTTTATATTTTGTTTTGAATTTATAATTTATCGCAGTGTTGCCTTTGTTTTACACGCTCGCATACACAAGCTTACACACACACAGCTAACAAAGAGTTGTAAACAAACTAGGCGCTTGTAAAAAGCTTAAAGAGCGTGGGCCATTTGTTCGCGCCTGCTCTCTGACTCTCTTTCTTTTGCACTGGCGTGCTCAAAGCTTGGCTGGGAGCAGAGCAACATATGTTTTCCGACTGTTTGCTTTTGTCGCCATTTTCGCAAAACGTATGGCGTGTGCGTGCCATATGTGTGTGTATTCGTGCATGTGTATGTAGTAAATAATCAAAGCTTTTTGTCGCTTTGACTGGCAGTGGACGGGTTTTTTTGTTGTGTAAATAAAATATAATTTACAATAACAAAATGCCAGCGCTTAGGAAGCTTTTTACATTTCGCCAGAATATATACTAGATGCCTGTCGCACACACTCACATTTATATATGTATATATGTACACACAAACAAGTTAGTTGTGTATTTCGCGTGGTTGCTGATAATGCATAAAATGAAGATATAAATAAAATATAAGTAGTATAGTATTCAAAGCATCAAATCGCCCTATAGACTGACCAACTGACTTTGTTGTGTCTGGCACACAATACGAAAAAACAAAACAAGAATTACTAAATGAGAACTCTGGCACGTTGCATAAACGTAAACGACGCGACACATACGCTTTGCATTATCAGTTACGTGTGTGCGAGAGAGCCCGCATGCTGTCTGACAAAGCAAAAAAGAATTTTCAAAAAGAAAACTTAAACGAAAACAGTGGCGAATCTATTATTGCACTCTCGTTCTCTTTCTTTGCGCCGCAGCCCGCACAGTTGCATTTGTGTCGATTTCGATCGTTGAACGCGTTCGTAACTTCCGCTTTGCATTATCAATGGGTATGGGTCACTGACTAACTAGTCACTCTCTCCTTTTCTCTATCTCTTTCTGTATCTCTGTATCTCTCTCTCTCTCGCTCCCCTTTGACACTCATATTTCTCTCTACCTCTCTGCACGCTCATAACCTTTTAACTGGCAATTTTGATTTGTCAACTTTGAACAACAACAACAACAACAACAACAACAACAACAACAACAGAAGCGTCGCTGTCGTCATCGCTGTCACATGTTCCAAATGCATGCAATTTTTTTTTATTGTATTTATTATATTTTGTTTGCTCTTATCCTCATGCGCACTCGCTTCTGCTTGCTCTCTTTCTATGTTCTTTGTTCAGCATTTTCTGCAAGTCACTTTTGCTTAGTTTTCTTGTTTCTCTTGACGTTTGCATTTGTTATAATATTAGGCACACGCAATGTGGACAAAACACACACATACACACACATACACTCAGAAACAGATACGCACACAGTCAAATGAATTGATGTTGAGGTAGCCACAGTTACCGTCAAGTGCAAGATTCTTGCTCCACCTCCCCCACCTTTCGTTCTCTCACTCTTTCGCTCTCTCTCTCTCTCTCTCTCTAGCCATGTTCACCTATTTTTAGTACCCGTTTTTAGGGCGCCAATTTCAGAGCTATAAATAGAGTCTCATAAGCACAAGGTATGCACGCGGGGGCGTTGTTGTTTTATATAGTTCTCATCATAATATGTCGAATTATGTCTCAAAAACAGAGGGCTGAAAATAGCTGCAATTGGCTATCAATTGATGATATAACAGCCGTCCGTCACATTTTACACATTTTATATACACTTTCCAACCTATTATACAAACAACTGACGCAAATTGTAAATGAAACGGACGGGGGTGAAAACAAGGCGTTTAAAACCAATTGATTTAGCTAATGAAATGCATCAATTCTGTTAACTTACTTAGAAATGGACAAAATATGCTAAAGTTCCAATCCAAACACCCATATACATATATACTGAACAATCGTTTATCGATTAGTTTTAAATTCATTTGAATATTTATAGCAGTCAAGCCATGAATAAGCCACAACAATCAAAAGTTATCACACCATTGATATTCGATTGTCATCGATATACTTTACAACTAATCAAACGGACGGTTTAGTTTATATTTATAAGATAGCTGTTAGTATAATAGATAACAGCTCTTAACAGCTTAAAGTAAATCAAATTAGATTTCAAAATTTCATCACATTGTTTTATTGTGTCTATATTTTTATCACCCTCTCTGTCTCGCATTTTGATCTACCTTGCAATTTGCTAGTTTTCATGCCTACCCATTCCAGCTCCATTTCGATTCCTCCACCAATCAATAACAAAACTAGTTCATATATAAAATATGAAAAAAGCACCTCATAGTATATATATATATATATACATCACATACATATCTATACACATATACATATGTATATATATAGATATCAATATATATATAAAAATTGCCTGCCTGCCGTTTCGCTAATAGATAAATAATTAAAATCAATTTAGATTGATTTAGCAACATATTTGTGCACAATGCACACAAATTAGCACAAATCAGCTGAAATGTTAGGCAAATACACTCCCATATAGCAGCTATCTGTATACATTCTGGCGTAGACCCTAAAAGCAAGTTCGAATAACATCGAATGGAAAGACTTTAAAAATTAAAGTCGTGACCGGACAGACGACTTTCCATTTAGCTAAATCTCAAATGCACTGAGCTATTGCTCAAAGTAAATATAGTATATATAGTAAATATATTTACATATGTAACATCCAATTTAATCGGATACATTGCAGGAACACGTGAGTTTCGTATCAGGAAACTGTTTGCCAGAGAGGCGTCTGGTTTCCCTCTTATCATCAGCGTACAGCCGCGTGCCAGTGACGATGCCAACTAGTGCTTTATAGCTGATAAGGATTTTGCGAATATAGACATTTCCCATTTGGGCAATATAAAAGCAAGCACTTGAAAAGTTGAGGAAGCGAAAAGATACTTTAAGAGTTACTGGAACATTGTTTAGTATATGCTATCAATATACATTTGTAAGAAAAATAGAGAGGCTATACTCTCTCTATAACAAACGACCAGACTCTGGACTACAAAAGAGCTGAAAAAGAAATATGAAAGTCATAGCTTTTCTATCTTCATACAGAATACGAGCTTTAAATAAGCGAAATGAGTTAAGATAAGATATAAAATTATTATACTAAAAATATATAATATTAGTATATATGGTTATATTATTACTGATTCAAGAGCCATAATTATTATTATATAGTAACATCCCATCTTGACAGTCGAAATTCCTTTATATATACTATATATAAACGAGTTTTTTCTAAAGAAAAATTAGATACAGTTGAAAGATATCATTGACGATTATAACATTTTTATCTAAAAACTTTATGAACAGCTCATGGATATCTCTTATCGGCAGCAAACAGCTGCAAAATTGCCAAGCGAGATAAGTAACTAACGCCCACAGAGAAATGTACGGAAAAAGGTTTGCTAAAATTAATAAAATAAATTACAATTGAGCGGAAGTGTCCACTCAAATTCTATTTTGAATAACTATTTTTATCAGAAGAAACGCGAAACGAAAGTGAAGACAAAAGAGACTGAAATCGCGAGCAAAATTAAATTCCAAGAATTCTTTCAAAAAGGGTTTGCTTGTGGATAGCCTGATGAGCAGATAAAAACAAATACGAAAAAATGTAAAAAATAAATGATGAATCACAAGACCAACAACAGATCCCACAATACATATAGATCTAGATATAGATATATATATATATATATATATATATATATATAGTACACTCTGTATATGGTAGATATTTATACTTTTTACGAAATTTCAAAGAAAAGCAAACAAGTTTGCTTAATGGCCGCATCCGCAGAGGCCACAGCCAGAGGGAACATCAAGCAACAAGCAACAACAAAGAAAGTTGAAGGCCGACAAATCGTTGACCGTATATAGAATATATATATGAGTATTGCCTATATATATATATGACAGTTCTACTCTTAGATATACATATAGACATTTGTTTAACACATTCCATGATGAGCACTTTTAAACTATGCACTTAATATGTTCTCGAATTCGAAATGGGGCGATAAACAACAATCGAGAAATTGAGAAATGATGCAATAAGTGCGACGAATATAATCAGCATTTTAATCGCATCAAAACTGGATTCCGATACAACGGAATTGACGGGGCAAATGGAGCAAATGGAACTGGGAAATACGACTGGGCGACGTACTAAGTTGCTGTCGTGACACGACTTGCTCACGCTTAATGTATTTTTTTTTCTCTTTCAATTATAATTATAATTAACAATTAGCTAAAAGTAATTAAAACTTTAAATATATGTAATCTAATTTATATATAATATAATTAATTAATTATATTCCATACTCGTACTAACAACCCTAAGTATAGCTTATTCTTTTTCAAATTTTATTCATTCTAAAATTATTCATTTTGCTGCTAATTTATTCATCATTCTTGAAAATATATTATGAATAAGAACACAAAAAGGAAAGCAAGGATTATTCGATCTTCATGGAATAGTGAGAAAACAAGAAACAAATGAAAACTAATTTGACTTGGATATAAAAAGTCGATACAAGAAATCGGTATAATTATATTTATATCAATCCAAATAAATGAAAGTATATGTAAAAATATAAAAAATTCAAATAACATACGGTTTTTTGTTTTATTTATTTATTTACTTTTTGAAATCATTTTAACCATTTATGAACATAGCCTAAATTTGATATTCTCATTTCTATTCCATATCATCTCATCTCACCTCTCGCTCAATTCAATTCAATTCATCTCATTCCATTCCACCTTATTTCAACTTTTGAGCTTGACTTAAATTTTCTTTATCATATTTTTTTTAAGGCAAAGTTTTTTTTTTGATAAATTCAACAACCTTTGTGCGGAACTTTTATATTTAATTTCTTACTTAATAAAATTATATATATATATATATATATATATATATATATATATATATATATATATATATATATATATATATATATCTCGGGTAATGTTGTCAACAGTCAACAGTCAACAGTTTTTAAGCAGCTGATCAACCTGCCAGCCAACTCCTTTGTACTTGTGCTAATGCTTATTTGCCTTCCTTTTGGCTGCTTTATCAGCAGACTCTTATCGTGCGCTCAACTGTTGAGTCATTGAATGATAAAGAGCAGCTGCTAAACAATGGCTATAAGGTATGAAGTGCCAGATATGACAGATATTGCAGTATTCAGCTGTCGCTGATAAGTCAATTAACTCAAGCGGCGCGGCTTAGACAGCTGGAGACCCCGTCGTATACGTAATAAAGCGGCGCCTAACAACAAGTCAGCCCAGTATGGAGAATATCTAATGTGGCTTACGGTTTGAGGTATTGGGTTTGAAAGACAAAGACACAAAGACACACACAAAGAAACTATGACTAAAAACCTGCTAAGGGAAGGGCCGGAGCATGGAGCGGGTGGAGAGACTGCGGCCTATTGGTATTTGCCCAACATATGGCCGGATTGTAGGCATTCCAACTTGATATTTGTGTTTCACAGCACAACAGTTTTTTGTGCAGCCTTGAATTTTCGCGCACTGACACTGAACTCTCTGAACGCGTTGAAATTCGAAATTCAAATTGAAATCAATTTCAAATTTAATTTGTTTTTATTATTTCTTTTCTGGTCGCTTACTTTGTAATACCCCTTAAAAGTATGCATAACGTAAAGATAGTTACCGAGAAATGTTAAGTAAAGGTCATATGACTTCATAAGTCTATCCATATTTTGTTATTCCAATATTAGATATTTCGGACAGCTTAAACTCCGATGGATTGTTCTATATATATATAATTTTATTCAATATTTATATTTTCCACATGCATCAAAAAGTTTTTATTAACTACACAATAAGTAAAAATCTTAATCAAAATACTATATGACTTGCTAACCATTTACAGGGTATTTTTCAGTCATGCACTCTGGCCATATATATTTAATTTTTGCTTTTGCTACACATTTTTGTATTGTATTCGACTTTTGATTATATGCACAAATGAGCGAGCGCTATAAACGTAAAATAAAACCGTTTTCAAAGTCTTTGAGTAAAGAAATATAGTATATAGTATTTGTAGAATCGAGGGATTTGAACAGATTTTTGCTGATGCTATTAATATTGATATGCAAGTATTCAAATAACACTTGAATGAATGGAAATGATTTTATTTTTCTTTTCGTTTTATGCAGGAAGCGCTCGAGTTTGGAGCTCAATTTTATGGCTTAAACATAAACAAATGTGAGCTTATTTATGATTTTATGTGCCTTGCTTTGTGGCAAGGTCTCGCATTACACGATTTCGATTTCAAATCTCAACTAGAAAAGTTCTCAATGTGGATGTGAGTGTGTCGTGTGGGATGAGTTGACATTTTAATTGGTTCAGGCATATAAATAACAAATTTTGACAGCTTCAGAATTTGAGAACGGAAAAGGGAACAGATTTTCCAATTACTATATAAGCTGAAGATAGACAAATTTGAAAGATGCTAAATTTTCTTTCATTTTCTTAAGAAACTTAATAAAAATAAAATGTTAATAATAGTATATATGTATAAGAATAAAGAATAAAAAAAAATGTAATGTAAAGTTTTATTATTATCTTATTTGTATATATTTTCACTAATTTTTTTTTTTTTTTATTTCCTACCCACTTTTTATAAAAACCTTATAAAAACTTTTTATAGCTACTCACATTTGGCTTTCTATTTTGTTCTGACATTCACATTTGCTTTAAGTTCATAATAAAAATTAGCTCAAGTCTTTCATTTCTAGCCCAAGTCTTTTGTATAATCTCTGGCAAGTCGTGCAAAGCCTATATAATTAACATTTTTTGTGGACTTTGACCGTTTTCTGTAACATTTATTTCCCTCTTGTACATTTACATACATTTATTTCTTTGTGGATCATTGGGTCGTCGTCGTCTGGCAAACATATCTACTTATATATTTCCTATGTAAATATATATTCCTTTCTTATATTTACTCACTGGAATACCAACCTTGTAATTTAGCAGCGTACAGTTATAAAACGATATACTATGTATTTATATACATATATAAGTATAAACAATTTGCAGTTGAAGCGCGTTGGTAGTGTTGTAAATCATCAATGAAACGATCGTTTTTAACTTCCGTGTTGTGTTGTGTTGATTTTATATATTTTTGAAGACCACGAATAATACATAAAAAATTGTTAAGCAAATTGCTCGCAATGTTTATACAAACATTTTTTTAAATGTATTTTTTCTTTCATTAATTAATTCGTATGCGTGCCCATGCATATGAGCTGTATTTTTTTTATGTAAATTGTGTATTTCACTGTTGGTGTTCAACACGCTTTTTGTTGTTTAAAATATTTTTTTTTCTTTATTATAAATTGGGTCACACATGTGGCGATTAAACAGAAATATTTTATATATATATGTATGGGTATATTATTTATATGGGTAGAACTATGCACACTATTTGATAAGTAACATTATAATATATATTATGTATGTATGTGTATGTATAATGTACATACACTCGCGGCGAAATCTTATCAGCTTGTCGCCAGAAACAAAAACATAAACTCAATGAATTGTTATAGTTAGAATCAAATATGCTATGCTGTGGTTATTATAGTTGCTGTTGTTGTTGTTGACGTAAGACTTGAAGTTTGAGAATTGATGAAGTAGTGAAGCTATTGTTGCTTTATTTTCAACTGTTAGGCAACACTGACACTCGATGGCACACGTTGAGAGGTTCGATATATATATATAATTTAAATTTGCCTAACAATTATGGCAAAAATTTACAACAACTTAGAAGCTTTTGTAGGCGCTTTTGTCTTCGTTGATATTGTTGCTGTCAATTTTGCGATGAATTCAACCAAGCAGCTGAGCGCGTTCCGAACAACTGATCGAAGCAGGCGTCGAGCAGTTAGAGTAAAGCCAAAGTAAAGCTCTCTCACATGTGCGCGCGCGCTCTCGTTCTTTTTCTCTCTCTCTCTCTCTCTCTCTCTATGTGTGTGTATGAATGTTTTGGTTTAGGGGAAAAAAAGAATTGCTAGACAGACGTCGAAGTCGACGTTGACGGCAGCGTTAAAGTTTTTGTTTTTAAATTCCAGCACTCTTTATATTTAGCAGTTTTTATTTTTATGTATTTTTTGAACCTTTTATTAATGTTTGTTGCTGTATTTATTTATGCAAATTTGCTGTTGTTTCTGTCGTTTTATGTATGTGATTGAATGTTGAAACTAGTTCGCGCATTGCCGAAGCAAGTTTGTTTAAATAAATGCCTGGCACCTGATTTAATTTAGTTAAGTTTGCATGACCAAAACGCGTTTTGTTGTCGTTTTTTGAAGACTTGTTTTAATTGCACGCTAATTGAATTATGAACACAACTAATTTTTGATGAAATATATAACAATTTCTTGTTTGTATTTTACTCAGATTTTTTGCACGCGCTACATTGACGCTCATTGTTTATTCTATCAGCGATTCGGACATGTACGAAACGACTATAAAAATAATTTTTGTCTGTTTTATTTTGATTATCGCACTCTGCACCGAGTTTTGTATGTGTGTATATTCTGTGCTTCTACACACACGAATGGACACAATAAATGTGTTGTATTCCGTACCGTGTCCGCGCTTGTCAAACGTTCTTGACCGATTGCTAAAAACTTTGGAAAGCTCGGCCACAAATACACGACAAACAGGCAAAAGCTCGTGCGGTCGTGGATTTTGTTTTGATTGTTCAGCTGTGCGAGCGCAGCAGTCGGAAAAAGCGAGAGAAAGAGAGAATGCGTGTGCATGTGTGTGTGTATGTGTAAGGGCGCATGTCGCTCACCCACACAATTATAAGTTGCAGAACAACATCTCTTCGTCTGTTGCTTCTTTCACTTCCACTTTTCCATTTCGGTTCTTGAATGCCGGTGCTGGGGGCGTGCGACAGTGGAGAGTAGTTAAACACCGAAAGCGACAGCGCAGCTGCTCGGGTACAGTCTGTTGTTATGGGTTTTTATTTTTGTTTTGTGCCGCTGGCATTTGTTGTTGTCGGCTTTGCTTTAGCTGTTTATGTTTTTTCCCCATTTGATTAATAAATAAATTCGTTTATAAAGCTTCCGCTCGCGCTTGTGCACTCTCTCTCTCTGTCTCCTCTGTCTTGCCCTTTTCCCCTCTTTTTGCGCTGCCACGACGCTGTCGCTTCCAAACAGTTTTTTTTTTGACGTCACTTTTGTTGTTTACTTCGGGTTAGGCGGCTTGTTTTCATTTTCTGCGCATTCGCATTGTGATTGTTGTTGTTTTCTTTCTTTTTCATTTTTTTTTTTTCTTTTAGTATAATGCAAATTTTTGTTATGAAATTGTCTGGCGCTTTGATTTGTGTTTTGATTTTCGCAAAAATAAACTAGTTGAGCGTTAAAATAACACTATAATATTAAAGGCGACTTTATTTTAGAGAACATAATAAATGCAAAGCGACGCAAGAGGGAATTACGCGGGTTCTAAGAAGTGCTGAATAAGGCAGCTTTTCGCTGCTGACGTTGCGCTTTTTCTCTCCCTGTCTTCGCTTCATTTATGGTTTGTTTATAACAACCAGTAAAAATATTAAAATAATAATAATAACAGGAATGCGCGCAATAATAACGTTTTTCGCTCTTTGCTTCACACAATCATATGCATTACATACATGCAGGCATATGTAATTATTTATGTATGTACATACAAGTATTTCTGTATGAGAGTATGTATGTTGTTCATACACATACATACATATTCATATGAATCAAATATCAACATTTTTTCCTGCTTGACACAATTCGCTCATATTAGGGCTTTATAGCATAAGGCTGATGCAATATGCCTGGAATAATGTGAAATATAAATTTTGATATATGTACATATGTAACTTTTTACTTGAACTAATTTGGGCTAATAAATATATTATAATGACCTTTCTGATTCTGAGAAGTGTTACCAGATAAAAATATGAATAGAAATTGAAATATCTCACAATTTATTTTTATTTAATATGTGTTTGAAAATTATAATATCAATAATTTAAGCTGATGAATCAGACAATTAAAGCTCAAAACGCATTTCACTCGAAACACAAATCCAATAATAAAAAACATTTTCAGATAATCCTACTTCTGCTTAATATGATCAACCATCGGTGATAATTAAGAGTTGTTGACAATTCAATGACAATCCAATTGAATCATGGAAAATTTTATCCAGAACTGCTGCTGCTGTTGCTGCAAACAACAACAACAAAAAATCACGACCATGTCCTTGAATGGCAAATTGCGACACAGGAAAACAAAATCAACTTCGCGAGTGAAATAAATATGTATATACTCGGAACACGGGGCGACAGGACGCCCACAAATAACAACAGCAGCAGCAGCAGCAGCAGCAAGAAACAGTGAAGCGCTCTTCAGGAACAGTCGTTCCAGTTTATATTTAAGCAGAAATAACAAGGATGCCAGACCACACACAAACACACTCACACTTATACACCCACACTCACACGTCCACTTCAAGGATCCACCATGTGGTAAACGATTGTCAAGGACGTGGGCGCCGGTATCCTTCAGTGAGTATTTACCAAACAGCACCTAAAGCAAACGCCCACGCCGCGACTAACGTTGCGTGGGCGTGGTTGTGTGAGTGTCGGGGCTGATAAGCACCGGTTTATTTATTCTCTGCTTCCACATTCCTCTCCTTCCTATCGTTTCTTTTTTTTATTTTAGCGACCCACTCTTTCTGTCCGCTCGGCACTTTCACTTTTGCTTCGTGCAACGTCATCGTCGTCGCTGGCGCCGAGTTCATGGCAGTCCGAAGCGTCGGGACCTTGAGAAGTTAGTGGGCGTTGCCAGTGTTGCCACCCTGTCAACACCGACCATAAAAGTTGGGCGTACGCTCTACGGCCCTACTACTTACGTATTCGTTATGCTACCGCGCGCGCGTTCTTTTTAATTAAATGCAAAGCATTTGACAAACCCCAGCATAAATATGTTTTAATTAACAAAAAGCTATCACGTTCTATTCAGAACGTCTGGCAACGCCAGCTGGCTATGCAGCGACTGTAAAAAGTGCGTGCGTGTTGGCAAATTAGTTTGATAAAGTCCAAGAAACTAAGTTAACTAAATTCATATAAGACTTTAAAAGAAAGTATAACGGATTTTGAATATATAATAATTTCTAGGAACATTTAATATTTGAGCATGCTCAAAGGAAAAGTTTCAGTTGGCTAATCAGTTTTGATACACTACAAAAATCGTGAAGTATTTTTTAAGTAATTTATAAAGTCTGTATAATAATTCTAAGTATTATGTAGTTAGGTCTTATTAAATAATCTTTGAAATTTCCTCAAAAGTTTGCTCAAGTCATTTCATTATAATTCAAAAAGTAAGAATAATACAAATAAATTCAGATCAGAAATATTTAAACTACTAAAATTATAGATCGATGTGCAAATATTTGAATAGTAATTTCATTGACACTCTATATGTCAGGTTATTATGAAGGGAATTCGAACTGTCGGTATGGGCATATTACAATTTTCCAGCTTGTATTTGTTATGAATGTGCAGAAACACAACAAAAAATCCAACCAAATTCTCGTCAAAAGTTCTCAAGGACATGGGGAGAAGCGTGTGGGTGTTGCGTTTACCACTGGGGCATTTTCAACAGAGCGTGGGATTTATTATGCGAGCGCATGTCAGTAAAAGCTCGAAAAGAGAGAGCGAGAGAGAAAAAGAAAAGGAAAGGAAGAGGGAGTGTGCGTCTGTTCAGAGCTTGTTTAAGGATTTCCATTGAAATTCTGCGTCGTAATTTTCAACATGGCAGCAAAACAACAAAATGGAAATCTGCACAACAACCCCCAATATGGGGCGGGGGCTCAACAGCTCAACAGCAGCCGGCAAAAGAATATATACTTATATTGTGTTATAGACATCTACATACTATGTATCTATAGCCCGACCCTAGACTATATCGAATGCGCAGACATTGTTGGCGTTGTTGTGACGCGTATCGATTTGTTTATGTTTATTAAATGAAAATTCGCAACAACAAAAAAGGAAATAAAAGGCGGACAGTAGGGCGTAGGGGTTGGCACTGAGTGTGGGTGGACGGCTTAAGAGGGTGCGCAGTAGCATTGACAGTTTTTCTTGCCAATACTTCGAGCATATGCATTAAAGAGATTGCATTTTTCTGAGAATTTTCATAAACTGGATAATATTATTAAAAGACTCTTATGCAATTAAAGATGGAATTCAGTGCTTCGCAAGGAAAGACACAGAATTGTTATCAATAAGGAAGTGCTCCATTGTTCATTATGATTAGCCATACGCATACTAATTCGACTTATAAAAGCCGTTAGACAAGTGCGAGATCAAAGTCCGCACGAATAAAAAAAATTAACATTTATATTAGACAAACGCAAAAAAAAAAATAATAATAAATAAATTAATTTAGTAAATTTTACATAAATTATACTTTCAAAATTATTCAAAATTTTTTTTCAAATTCCTATTTACTATTGCATTTGATTTCAATTAAAATTCAACTTTTTTTATATACATACATATAACTTTCAGTTAAATGGACGAACTGACATGCATTTCGCATGTGATTGAAACCACTCAGCAGTATCCACAAATAAACAATATTTCGATTATATTATTATTTTTATTATTTCAATTTTGCCTATTTTGCTTTTTGTGCTGATTCGTGTGCTCAACGTTCATTGGCCTCTTTCAGCAGCGCACAAATTATATATCTCCGATAAAAAAAAAAAAATAACACAAAACAACACAATAACAATTTGAGCAACTAAGCATTTTACTATATAGTATAGACGTATAGGCCAAAACCTAGAGCCATTGACTTTTCCACGGTGCTTAAGTCAAGTTCAGGGCCAATTGAAGCTTCAGCGTGTTTTTCTCTCTTTCTCTTTGTTTTTGTTTTTGCTTAGGGGCACTCGCTTTATCGACTTGCTATACAAGCATTAGCAGAGCCGGTTATATATTAAATATATTATCGCTCAAGCACGTCACAGCATATAATTTTAGCTGCTACATAAAGTCCAATTTGAATCATTTAAGGAAATTTAATTATATTATATGAAACATATTTTTGGCCATAGATTTTATTTTATATTATGATACAGCAATAATTATAGGAAACAGCAAATAGTGGGAAAATTACATTACTAACATGCCGTTGAGAATCGTAAAGAGAAGCGATTTAATTACATTACAACATATATATTTATTTTATTATTATATATGTGTATATGAATACATATATATATTTATTTATATATACATATATAAGCTATTTTTGTTTTTCAATGTTTTAAGATAAGTATACGTTCAGATAAGAGTCTTCGGCGACTCGCAAAAAAAAAAAATTCTATCAACCATTCAAGTGGTATTAGAAAATAACAATTAAAATCTTAGATGATAAACACTCACCTTTTTTCAGTCGTCGGTCACCACGCGAATATCATTTTCAAGTAATTTCTTTAAAAGAACGCGTAACTATATAAAAGAAGAAAGAATATGAACAAAGAGATATATATATATTACACAAAGAATATGTGTGAAATGTGTAAAATATAAAATAAAACATTAGAGATTCTGGAAACTGTAAAATAGAATTATATTCATTTGTGCACCAAAAGCGTCTGGAAAAGGGTATATAAGACTTGAACACAATATATAACTTTTTGCTCACACTAAATTTCAAAATAATCTGTATCTACAACTCAAGTAGAAGATACATTTTTTATACATTTTATTAGAGAAGTTTTTACATTAATGCTGAAAATCTATTTCAATTTATTTGCATATATATTTTTTGTATTGTATATTATATTCTCAATACTCCTATGGTATAATAGTACGGGTATATAAGATTCGTATCTTAGTTCTTAACATGCTTAATAGCAATATAATATACGTATATATGCATTCAATTGCGATATTTGTACTGAAAAACTTGTGTGGGTCTCGGTTCATTGATTGCAGACGACTTGCTGACTTGCCGACTTTAGTAGCAGCCACAGCGGTCGGCGTCTATATGTTTTCTATATGTTTGACAATGCGGAAGTTGTTGAAATATAACAAATCCAAGGCGAGACACAAAGAGAAACTGCATGTACATATCAAAGATATAAAATGTATCTCTCACTGTATGTCTGCACTTGCAACAAAGCACTGAGGAGCGGTCTATGTCTATATACATATATACGCATATATATATACATAGACAAGTTCATGATCTGACAAGTAATTAATGTGCGGCACTTAGACTGCTAAGGTCCAGAGATCAAGGAATTTTACTCGCTTTAACTTACCCGAAAATAAATATAACAAAAGATTTCACAAAACAAACGAAGCGAAATATAGATACAAGGATGAGTCAAGCGAATGATTTAAGATCTACAAATTTTCAATATGTACGAAATAACTATATAAAGGATTTAACAAACAACAATGAACGGTTTCAAGAGCTTAACCCGGAATAAAACGAAATACGAATGACGAAATATACGCGACGCGAACCGGGAGTAGACACAACCGACCTGTCCGAATTGCACTCGATAACTGTGTCAGTGTGTACCGATGGAATGCCCAAAAACCCAAATTGAGAGAGAGAGAGAGAGAGAGAGAGACACACACACAGCACTAGGGAGAGAAAGAGAGAGGGAGGGGGTAGAGGAAGAGAGAGAAACACACTGGATGCGACTCTCCTGTTGGATTTGTTGGCGGTGGCGGGGCGGACTGGAACTCACAGCCACCACCACAGCAGCAGCAGTAGGAACACCACCATCACCACCACCAGCTAGCGCAGAGCAGAAGAAAATTGTTATAGTATGTCTATCCTGGCAAAAGACGCGAAGTTTTCTTCTAACTTGAACGGATCTCAGCAAGATAACGCAATTTAAATACCCTTATATACGGCAGAAGTATATCAAATACATTATTATTATTTTTATTATATAAATTCACATATATTTATCCTTGCAAACAGTTGTACTATATAAATATATTTATGTATTAGATCTTAAAATTCGAAATTAATAAGTTTAATAAAAGTACCATAGCAAAAGAAAATAAACTAGTTTTGCTACGATTTGATACTCTGATAGCATAAGATTTCGTAGTCTACTGTTAATATATATATTTGAAATCATGCTGCATCTCATATAAAGAGATCAAGTAGATAAGCTACTAAGATTTTTACATATTATTTTTATATCATTATTATTTTACTTCATTCGCTAAGGCAGAAAACTCCTTTTATGTGTAATAAAGTAAGTTATACAATTAAAATACCTTTTTTAGTCAGGGTATGCAAAGGAAAAATCTCGAGGAACCAAAACTAACCCCAAAATGACTGTTGAATGCTTGCCTTCTGGTTTTCTTCAATGGGATTGCCAAATCTATATGCCTTGTACATGCCATGCCCAAAGTAAGACGGGTATATCAGTTTTGTTTAAAGCTAGTAAGGCAAACGATTTGAATATAGGAATAGAGTCAAAAGAATTTAAATAATTATGTTTAACAGTAGTACAGTTTCTATGCCGAAAGAATTTCAGAGATAGATCGCAGTTATAATTGCCTTAGTAAATTGATGAAGACTTAATTTTTTATAGATTTGGAGCAATATCTATTAATATGTAAGGCAATACAATTAATGAGCCGAATCAAAATATGGTAATATTTAACATATTTAATTATTTTTGGAGTATGAATGAGTATTTTGAGGTCAGTGGCATCCGAATGAAATGATTTTATTTGATTCTTCTGTTTTGAGTCGATTTAACCAACGTGTTTCGCCAGCAAACGTCGCGGGGTGGAAAACGCCGGCGATAAAGTTCCCGGCGTAAAGTTCACTAAGTGTGAGTGAGTGAGTGAGTAATCGCGTGTGCTTGACAACAGGATTCCTTTTTTCTATAACTACAGAATTTATTACTCACGTTTACTGAGCTGCTATGGAAGGAACCCATAGACAATACCAAAGTACAGTAAAACTTGCCAATTTCTCTTAGTGCTTTGCTTCTTGGTTGAGCGCAGATGACAGCGCATAGAGGGTTACTCCAGAAGCGGCAGTAAGTCTTAGAACAGGATAGGTAATAGATAAGACCATAAGCTTGTAACCTCTTCTCGATGAACTATATAAATTATATATTTGCCCTAATGTAGTATATAATATAATATTAAGGCATTCCGAATATGCTTCAACTGATCTGTTTTGTTTACATAGAAATTCCTATTCTATTTGAATACTATTCTTAATTAAAAGTTCTATATTGGAAATTTCAATCTTTTCAATCTGAATTTAACAAATAGGTTATACAAGTTCGGATTCATCAAGTCTTAATACTTCTGAAAAAATTCTTTTTTTTTTTTCTTGGTTACTAAGCCTGTTATTAATAAGGGTATGTAGCTAGTAGTATATGGTATTAGAAGGGTCGCTAAATATGTATAACGGGAAGCTCTATGCCAAGACACTTCGATAACTCAGCAATATCATGTGACAAACACTTTGGTATCCATTAAACAAGAATAGATTCGATTAGATTGCACAAATCAAATAAAGTCTTACCTAATCAATATTAAGTCATAAGTGGCTAGGGAGACTTCTCAATTCACATGATATTACATGACTGGACATTAAATTGGATTCCTCGAAATAAATGAAGCATCTTCTTGCCAGCTTTCTACCCCTCGCCGATTATTGAACAGTGTGTATGTGTGTGCGTATATGTGAGTGTGCGCTGGAGGACAATTGTTCTCTAGCGTTTAAGTCTCACTGAGCAGGAGTTGTGCGAACAATGGTTAACAAGACAACCCGTTGCCCTAGATACATTCGGGGCAAGGCATCTTTAGGAACTGGGATTATTGTTATGATTGTACCCGGAATTCTTTATGCCAATTCGCGTTCGAGTTCCAGTTTGGGCGAACAAAAGCGCTTCACATATAAAAACATTAACTTTTGTCCCATTGTCAGCGAGCGAGAGAAAGAGAGCGAGAGAGAAATCCAAATCGAGCTGAGGAGGATCTCCCAAGTTTCACACACAATGGCAAAGACAATCAAAAGTTGAGTCAACCCTATTTCGGCTATAGTTTTATGTTACTTTTACGGTTTTCCAATTTTTTACGTTCAAGCGATTTACGTGAATATGTGTGCAGGATTTAGGTGCGCTTTTCCTTAAAAACTCGCGACCTCCTGAAAACTAGACTCCCTCCCTGAGCAATTCATTTCAATAGAAATGTAAATAACAAATTTTCATAATAATTGAAATGGATTTGCCAGAAGGAAAATCCCCTAAGGGTGGCTAACAGGGCAACCCAGACTGGAATTGCATGCGGCAAACCCACAGTTGAGAGTTCCTTAAGTCAATTCTCTGTATGCACTAGAATTGCGAATGACGTCGATGATTTATAAACTGTTTTCAATTGAATTGAAAGAGGTTCTTCAATCGATTTTACGGTGAATACATAATTTCGATTAAAAGAAAAAACACAGCGAACAATTCGTAACCCTTCCATTGTTAAAGAGTCAAGGAACATGGAAGAGCTTCGAAATCATATTTGACTCAATAAGTTTAAGAAATCACAATAATAGTTTATCGAAATTTTTTATAGAATTTATATAGTTTATCTATCATTTCCTGATTAAGAGGGATTCCCTCTTTATAATCTGAGTTTTTTTTTTAATTTAAAGTCAAATAGTTAAAGCTTGGATAAGGAAATCTTGTAATACCTAGAAATTATTGTCAATTGAAATTTATATTTTCAAATAGGAAGGAAACTATTCATCAAAACTTGTTTCATTCGCTTTGTTTGTTCTGCATCTTCAAACTAAATAAATAAACAAAACTAGTTTAAAATCTACTATTTAGATAAGAAATGTTATCTACATATTAGCCAATTCAGAAAATCAGGTAATTTTATAGACATAATAATTGTAGTGATTCAGAGTTAAAAAACAATTATCTGTAGCAATGAAAATGTAAAATGTGATATTTATAGCTAAAATCAACTTACAAGTTTCACAAGTTTACAAATTATTAACTAATTCCAACTGAGTTTTATGAAAATTATATAACAAAATTACGCAATGACATCTCCATTTACAAACGTAATGTTGGATCTAATTCAGTTAAAATTCAAGTTTATAAAAATCTTAGAATTAATAAATCTATTCATACTGAAAATATTCATTTCAAATTTTTAAACTAGTTCTACTTGAACTTTAGTCAACTTGAACTTTGGCACATTTTAACATTCTTAGCCAGTCATCCAGGAACCACTTGAACTCGACTTTTCCAACATTTTTTAAAACCTCTAACAAGCTTCCAATTATATTGAAGATAAATGAAGCAAAACTTTTCTTACAGACCAAAAAGAGATTTTTTTCTATGAATATAACTTTTTTGATCAATTGCTACCCAAAAATTAACATTAATTTACGGTGTCAGTGGCTGGCGGCATTTTAAACCTTCAACACTTCCTGCCCCCAGGCAACCGGTTCCAGCTGGATCCTTTTGTTAGCAGGATCTTTTGTTTTCGTTCAGTTACATACTCTGAGTTTTGCACGTGTGCACAAATTAGCAGAACTGGTTCCAAAGAAGAAGAGGAAAGAAATACCTTATGTTTTTCTTGAATTAGAAAAAGGAACCACATGAAAGTAGTTTGGCTCCAGGGGCACTTTTACCTAATGCTATTGTTTCCAGCCAGATGGACAACCAATGAAAATTAGGAAAATTCTATTGTTTTCCAAATGTTAGCAAAAACCTAGCAGGGAGTATTCGATAACTAAGTTAAGCTACAGAGATAGGGGACTTTTTCAAGAACTAAATTTCAATATAAGATCTAAAAAAGAGAGTTTAGAGCAAAAAGGGATTTGTTGTTTAGGGACACTTCCTCTCTTGAAAGCTTATTGGAATAACTGAAAGATTTCTCGTACGTAACTTCACATCCAATTGAATTCCCTTACGATCAACCCCTCGTATGCGTCATTTGGAAGCACGTGGTAAGCAAACCGTGAATTCTATTCAACAAACTACGTGGAACAAAAGGCGTTTGAATAACTTGCTGTACTTGTAGGCATGTAAAGGAATTAAAAAACGCTTTAAAAAAACCCAGATCGTCTTGAATGGAAGGACTCTGCATATTTACACTCATTGCCAATAGCAAATCAACCCCTCAAGGCAAACAGTAATGTAAGGGCTGCACACAGCGTGAGATGCGTGTAAATATCTAAGCCATTACAATGTCACTGGGTCCTTGGAAGCACCCTAAAAACGTGAAGCCAAAGCAAGACATTGGAGTCGAAGTACCGAAGGACAAGGGTTGTGGTTCAGGTTAAGCTTCATTCTGAGGGGAGGCAAGGGTGCATGAGTTAGCGAACCATAAACATAAATGAGTAAATCACAATTACACACACACACGCACACACCCTTGGATGCTGGGGGATGATTAGACCTGCGTTATGGAGGCAGCAAAAGCAGTGAGCTTTTTGAATTGGAGCTTTTGTAAAATGGCGATCATTCGACAAGATTTCAAGGATTTCTATGCCAGATAAGATATTTGCCTTCAAGATATAAATGGGAAACAACAAAACCTCGGCTAATCTCTTATTGAAGATAAGAAAATAGATTTAATATAGTACATACATATATATTTCTATATATGCATGATTAGTTTAAACTAAAGGTAAATAGTTATAATAATTATCTATAGATTTAAATTTTAAAAAGAAAATTTTATAAAAGATGTCAATAAAAGAACCATGAAATAAATATTTCAGGAAAACTTCATAAAGATTTTCTTTTGTATTGCAGCCTCAAAAATTAAAGCTAATGAGCGAACTTTCAGTTCTTTCTCTTAGCTAATCAGACATCAGCAAAGAGCAATTAACTAAAGTCCATCGGATATGTCACTCAGAGAGTCAATGCTCGTTAATTCGCTCTCTATTTTGCGCAAGGCGAAGATCAAGAATATGCAAATAAGTACAAAAACATGCATCTCGCTCACACGCACAAAGTCATTAAGTTGTAGGAGGGTGAGCCCAGCGCTTTGAATGAATTCCATCTGCGGAAGTGTGTCAAGCAGAGGGAAGGCGGAGAAAACTAAAGAGATTGAGAGAGAGAGAGACATAGAGCATATAATATATGCATCTGTATGTATAAATGTGGCATGCAGCAGCATGCAAGCTACACCGTTTGGCACACATTTTGCAGCTGGCAAAGTTTTCGCGCCAATTTGCGCGGCCATAAAAATGTGTAGCAAGCAACAACAGCAAATCACAATAAACAGCAGCTAGAGCAACAACAAATAACAGGTTTACAACGGCTGACTGACCGACTGGTTGCCATGGTGAAGGTTGCAATTGAAGCAGCAGAAGCCAACACACACACACATACTTAACAGAGAGACAACAAATAACACAATGCAACAATCGTTTGTGTTAAAAAATGCAAGCAACAACACGTTTTCCCGAGTAGTCTACTTTTTTTTTGTTGTGCTTCCTTTTAGTTTTTCGTTTAATGGCAAGCGTAAAATGCTAATTAGCGGGGGCGGAGCACACAACGAGACGCACACACTCTTGTTGTGACACCAAATTACGTTACGCTTTGTTCTTTGTACCAAACGCTATGTATTTTACATATATAATATATGTATACTATAATATGCATACACTGTATTTATTATGCTAATAATCGGAGTGCTTACCCATCTGCCGTTTGGAGAATTCTTGCACTTTTGGATGAAATATACACAAATTTATATAGTAAAGTATGTAGTTTTCGTTTAGTTTTTCCAAGAAATTTGAAAGCAATCACAATACAGCACGCAGGTGTTGAAGACTATTTAACTATTTTACCATTCGCTTTTGCTTTGATATTCTACACACAGGGTTGCATATTGGCGCGCGCGCACAGTGCAAACAGTGCTGTAAAGCAGCGCAAAAAAGAGCGCAAGTTTTTAAATATCGTGTTATCGAACTATTGTTTTCTCTTTATTATAAATAAAAAAAAGAAAGAAATAAAATTAAACAAATTGGAATTCTTACATGTCAACAAATATATTGTACAAGTAATCGATAACATAATTTTGTATACACACAGATTTATTTTAGTAATTAAATGCAAGAATGTTTTACATATCCTCAACGCTGTATTTGTAGGCTTCGTCCTGTGCAGCTCGCCGTTCGTTCTGCTTGTCGAACCAGCGCCGCTCATACCCATTCGACCGGTCCACACCATCCCAGCGGTAGCCAGGCCGTATGCCATATCGGTTCTCCGGATAACTGCCCTCGTAGACGGGCAAGACGGGCTTGTCGGAATGCTGTTCGCGTTTCTTGCGCTTCTGCCTCATGTACTCTAGCATGGGATCGTCCGCATGTTCCTGCTCGCGCAGATGTCGCTCCAAGTCCTCATCGTTAGCATAGCGGGCAACAGGTTTGGCCGCCTCGTGCACCATTTCCGCATACCTCGCTTTCTGCTCCTCCAGCTGCTTCAGTCCCTTGCCCCATTGATCGTAGAGCTGCTTCTTCTTCTGCTCACGCTCCTCCTTGCGCTGACGCTCCGCAGGATCCTCCGCTGCCACATCGCGGGCGCGCCTTCCACGTCGCCCGGTGCTGCGCATCTGTACCTCTGCATCCCGTCCAGAAACTTCGCTGGACATCTGGTCGAACAGACGCCGCTCCTCGCGCCGGCGTTCATCCGTTTCACTCTTCAAGGATTGAGCATCCTGCAGACCCGCCTTTTTGCCATCCAGCGTTCGCATCTGTGTTTGGCCTTTCGGTTTGTGCGTTGGCGGCGGCGACGGCGACGGCGTTCGAGTGGGCTCCTCCTTGGCCCAGCGACTTTTGCGTTCTTCTTTTTTGATTCGGACTGGCGACACTCGACTGCGATCTCTGCTGCCTGATCGACGTCGCCTGGGCGGGCTTTGATCCGAGTTATTTCGTCTTCTAGGTGGGCTTTGATCAGAATCATTTCGTCTTCTGGGCGGGCTTTGATCCGAATTCTTCCGTCTTCTGGGCGGGCTTTGATCCAACTCCTTTCGTCTTCTGGGCGGGCTTTGGTCTGAGTTTTTCCGTCTTCCAGGAGGCGATTGTTCTGAGTCTTTTCTCCGTCTAGGCGGCGATTGATCTGTATTATTTCCTCGCCTGGGCGGACTTTGATCTGCGTCCTTTCTCCTTTGAGGTGGAGACTGGTCAGCGTTGAAACGTCTTCCAGGTGGGCTTTGGTTATCATCATCTCTTCTTCTTCTAGGTTGACTATGATTATCTCTTTTCCTCCTGGGTGGGCTCTGGTCATCGTCATCTCTTCTTTTCCTCCTTGGTGGGCTTTGGTCATCATTCCTTCTTCTCCTGGGTGGGCTCTGATCACCGAAATCTGTTCTTCTTCTTCTGGGTGGACTCTGGTCCTCATCCCTTCTTTTTCTGGGTGGGCTCTGATCATTATCATCTCCTCTTTTTCTCTTGGGTGGGCTCTGGTCATCATCTTTTCTCCTTCTAGGTGGACTTTGATCATCATCACCTTTTCTCATCTTCGGTGGCGATTGATCCACATTACACCATCGCTTGGGTGGCTTCTGCTCATCAGTTCGCCTACTCCTTCGGTTTGGCGATTCAGCCGCCGCCTCGAGTCGACGTCTAACTGGACTCTGCTCCGAGTCATGTTTTCTGACCGGGCTGCGTCTCGTAGGGCTCGGTTCGCGGCTGCTGCTGCGCTTCTCTAATTTGATTTTTATAGCAAGCTCTGGCTCCTGTTTGATATTCATTGTTGACGCCTTTTGACCCCACACAGACGTCTCTCCGCTCTCAGCTGCGGGCTCTTGCTTGATGCCATTTTCCTCGGCTTCCATTTTTGGCTCGTCCTTCACTGCAATGTTGCGCCATTTGCTGCGCATGGCATCGGGATTCTCCTCGATGTATTCGCCCACGATTTGAGGTGCATCTTCGCCGCCCAACAACAAATCCTCATCAATTTCCTCGTTATGCTCATCGTAGGCATCATCGTCGATGATTCTGACTTTAGTTTGTGCCGATTTTTTGTGCTTCTTTTCCTTTCTTTTCTTCTTTTTTTCCTTGTCACCGGATAAATATTTTTTCAAATATTCCCTTTGATTGATTATTTTCGCATTCTGCTGGGACATTTTCGCGTTTGCTTCTTTTTAACAAGCTAAAACGTTCGGGTAGCTATCGATAGTTATCCAGTAGTCAGCAATTCGATTGTTAATAATCGCAGCATTCAAAATGTATATAAATAAGTCCGCCCTTATTTAGAATTATAAAAATGGGTTTTAATTTAGTTTGTATATAAATAAAATAGAAAATTGCACAATACATGCAATTTGATTAGAAAATGTATATATCGAATACTGCAAACAAGATATTTTTTATAGTTGGCAACGCCAAATATTGAACACATGTTAATTTGTTGCATGTTTTGGTATTTACAAAAAAGACATGGTTTTTTTAACTAGCGCGAGTGTGGTCACACCAACAACGAAATCCTAATACTTTTTCGTGCGCCACTATAAATTGAATAATTTAAATAATACAAAAACTAAACAAACCAAAAATAAGTTGTTGATTTAATTGCATTTTTTATTAATTTGGTCGCCACGTAAAAAGTCACAAAGCAGTTATTGTTGCATCAGAGCGAAATTGTGAACGCCGCCGCTGAGGCGGTGGCGTTGGTAACTGTGTTTTTTTTTTTTAATAAATGCAAGTAATTTATGGAAAATTAATATATAATGAAAGACATAATTTATGTAGTCGAAACATACATTCGCACGCATATATCTGTATTCTTTTAATATCTTGTTAATATTTTCATCGAACCTTTTTTTTTTTGTGCTGCATACAGACAAGCAAAGCACTAGACGAGATAAGTGAGAGACCACGAATTTCGATACTAAAGCGGAGGAAAACAAAAACAGAGCGTTAATCAGGTACGTTTGGCAGTTTGAGAGGGAACAGAAATCCGACGGACTACTAAAGAAAACAAATTTATAAATAAGAGCAATTTGAAGAGCCTATTAAAGTTGACATGCTGTCCCTTTTTGGCGTGTTTTCCAGTTATTGTTCAATGAATCCAGCTAGCAATCGGCATTTAAAGTGAAATTTATAGCGCAATGTGCTGGTCACTTGCTCTCCCAGTCAGTGCGGGCTCTACATGCAAACACACACACATACACACGCACGCACACGCTCATGCAATACATGAGCGAGCTCTCCCTCTCTCTCTCTCACAGTTTGAGAGAATGTATGCGAGCGCACGAGAGCGTCAGATTTTGATTTGAACGTGCAGCATTTGAGTTGGGATCTACTTGGACTATTCTCAGTTTGAAAGCAGCACGCAACCGGCGCAGTTCGTGCCGTTGAGTCAATACATGCACCTCGTGAAATAATAATAAATTAAAAAAAAGCTCGTGTGCCGCCAGAAAGAAATCAAAATTCAGTTGCCTCCTGAGTTTTTACAGTTGTGTGTTATTTCAATTACCAGCCCATTCGTATTTATTTAGTTGCGTGGGTGTGTGGGTGTGTTTGTGTTTGTGTTTGTGTGTGTTATTGTCCGCTTATTTAATTAGCCACGGCTAGGGGCATTTGCATTAAGTTGCAAGTAACCTTAAAAATGCTACAATGCGTTCTATTTACCGTTTGAATTTGCCGTGTGTTGCTGTTTTCTGTTGCTTTTATTTATCCGATTGGCCAATTCGAATATTTTTGACTTATTCGAAGGCACGCGATGCTGCCATAAAGAGCGCAATTGCTATAATTAGAATGGCAACAAGGGCGCCCGCCTGCCGTCACATTTGCGCCAACAATCCGTCCTAGAAATGAACGTTACTCGATGTTTTCTCTTTTAAAATGAGCCTATAAAAAAGAGATCGAGCTAAGGCCCAAATCTTGCGGCCGTTGGCCTACTAACCAAAACTTGTCCACCAACTCACATATACACACACACATTGACCGCCAAAAAGAATGTTTTTTTTGTTTATTGTACATAGTATATGAGAATGTCTGTTTATCTTTGCCCCCTCGAACTGCTTTAGGTATTTTCAGTCGTGGTAAAACGAAAGCGCGTTACGCCAGCAGATCAGCATCAGCAGCAGCAGTAACAGCGACCGCAAAGAAAGGCAGCGCGATAGCAGCGATCGTGTGAATTAACGGGCAAACAAGAAAGAGAGAGCAAGCTATTCAATGTGAATGTGAATCGTGCGAGTGAGAGTGTAAAAGAAAAATAAAGTTGAAGAAATAAATAAATAAAATTATAAAGCAGCTAGATAACCCAAAAGTGAAAGAACCAAAACAATAACAACAACAATTTAAACAAAATGAGTGCCAACAAACGTCGCCGTAGCAACAGCAACAGCAGCAACAAAATGGGCACAGCTGACCCAATGAATGCAGCAAAGGATGTACACGACATGGACAATGGCGTTGGCGTTGGCGTTGCCGTTGGAGATAACGGACTTAACAAATTTGACGCCAACATTGCTGACGACGTCGGCATCGATGAGTTGCTTGAAATGCCGCGCGTGTGTCGCTGTTGCTGCAAAAGCGACATGGAATTGCTTAGCCTTTTCGAGGCCAGCGACGAGACAGCCAAACAACAGCAGACAACAAAAACTCAACGCCGACGCAAAACAACAACAACAGCAACAACAACGACAGAAGCAACACAACTGCAACAACATCAACAGTTACTACATCAGCAGCAGCGCAAAAGTGATAATCCTGTGGAATATGCGCTCAGCAGTGCGCACAGCAGCATGGACACTGTGCGCGAAGAGATGTTCATTTGGATGCTCAATGTAAGTACAAAAGCAACAAAATTCTATTTATGCATATGTAAGACAATGCTTAATGGTATTCCAACAATAGCATAATAACCGTTATAAGTCCACAATAAATGCGCATTGAGGTTGGCCAGTGTCAACGTCAATTATAATAAATGTTATACAAATGTATAAATATTATAATTATTAATATTTAATTTTAATATTAAATTAATATTATAATAATTAAATAATAAGCAACAAATATAATTTTCTGGCAGGCTCTGTTATAAATGTACAATAGATGTCTTCATTTGCATTGATATTAAGATAGCTTCTCACTGAGCTTTAAACGCTCAGCTAAAGCGAATGCAATTGCATTCGAATTTAGGTAGAATGGAATAAGAGCATAATCGAATTTTTATTTTTCAAAGCCTCTCTCAATTAAAGCTGTGGCACTGTTTTAAAAGCTTTGCTTTAAGAGACTTTTTGCCTGTCATGTATTGTTTATGAATGCGTGCGCGAGCGTGAGTGAGGCTGTGTGTGTGTGTGTGGACTATGTGTCTGCCTTGCATTTTGATACTGTGACTAAAACTTTATGCTGTTGTTGTTATTGTTGTTGGTGCTGTCGCCTGTTCTCTCTCTCTCTTTGCTCTGTTTAATTTTTAATGTGATTTATATGCCGCACATTGTGACTGACTCGGCACGAACCAAAGAACACATATGTATGTACGTATGTATGTGTGTATATGCATATGTGTGTTTAACTGGATGAGGGATTTGACTGACTGCCTTTGACGTGCCTTTTTCTTTCTTGGATTTCTGCCAGCCAGTCAGTGTTCATTTTATTTGTTGTGGCTGTCGTTCTTCGTAATTCGCATTTCGCTTTTGCATTTGCCGTTGGTTATGTGTGTGCTCTTAAATTCAATTAACATCTCTTTCATTTCATTAGTTTGCTGCCATTCTTGTACATACAGTAGATAATGATGTTGACTTTGTCGCTGTTAATTGAATGATGTGTGATATCTCAATGATATCATATTTTATAATTCATAATTTATAATTGCACCATGCAATGCAATTAAGGTTAACTCAGCTTCAAATAATTACCGTTAAAAAGTCACATTAACAGCATAAAGTAAGAACAAGTTTTTTTGATAAGACTTTTTCACAAATGTTGATTTAAGATATAATTAAATAGTTTTTCGCTTTTTTTTATTATTTTCCGTCTTCTAAATATGACTCATTAAATATAATATTAAATATAATTGTATTAATATATGTAATATAATAATTCTACTTCCTTTTGTGTAGTTTTGTTTTATACCCCTTAAAAATGTATGCTAATTTATGATAAAGATGCAGTCGAATTAATTCAGTTATATCAATATACACTACTATAAATATTTATATAAATAATTGCAACTTTTAACTACCGTAATTTATTTTTCAATAAAATATTCATTTAAACGGTTTTTTTCTATTGAATTATGATTCAAATAGAATACTGGGTATTCCTATGTCGAGAATAATGGACCTTTTTTCTATTGCTTATGTGTTTCACCTGATTTTAGCGTTTTTGTTATTCTTGGCAATAAAGCCTCATCGCGTGCCGAGCCGTTCACCTTCTACCACCCTAACCCACTCCTCTTTCTCTACTCCTACTCACCCTCCATATCTCCCTTTCCCTCTGAGCAATGTGTGCCGTAAACACGCATAGCTCAAGCTGAGCTTTGCCTGTACCACTGCGCATAACAGCCCCAAAAGAACTTAGAAGCCAAATGGAGTCAACTCAGCGTTACTTTCCGGTCAATTAAAACCATAGTAGAGCCTGCCTATTGCGAACTTATATAGCTTTGACAAATTTTTGGTTAAATGAGCAGCATTGTAAACATATTTACTGTTTAGAAAGATAGACTTTGAAAACTTATTGAAAATATATAATTGTTCGGCTGAGTCAGTGCTTGGTTTAAAGAGGCTATACTGTACTATAAATGCGTATGCGACTGTGACTTGGCCTTAGTTCCCACTAGCTGCATTTCATTTACTTTTTTTTTTTGTAGCAATCTGGCACCCCCTCTATGTATTTAAATATATATACAGGTGTGTATGTACGTAATGTTATGGCTGTGATCGGGCTTTGGTTGCGGCAACAATTATTCATACTCATTACCAATATCGTGGTGGGGTCTACGTCAGGCATGGCAATAACCGGTTTCCTTTGAGAGAGGAAGAGAGAGAAAGAGAGAGAGAGTGTGGAGACCCTCTGGCCTCGCTTTTTGAAACCCGCATTGCTAAAATGATTTGGACCCAATGTGTGTGTGTGTGTGTGTGTGTGGCCGCAGCTCAAGGTGTTGCATGAAAAAGTATTTGACCTTAAGTCGCGCGTTTGGTTTGTTATACAATTCGGCTTGTAATTATTTTCATTATTTATGATTACTCGCATACTGCACACAGACCTATATATAGTCGAAATACATACACATACTACATACAACACATATAATTGAAATGAGTTCAGTCGAGAGACGTGCACGTTACACGTTACAATTTCATTTGCATTTTCGGTATAGCCAACATATTTACACTAATGGCTATTTCCAAGGCAGACATTGAATGTTGTAAAGTGAAAGGGGCTGATCTTTAATGCAGCACTGTTTGACCGTAACCAAGTGTGTGTGTGTATGTGTGTATATTGCAAGTGTAACAGGGTAAAATTAGGTAAAAAACAAACATTTAAATTTGCCTCAAGAAAGTCAATGTTCGATTTATTAGACAATGAATTGCACATTTTTTCTAGTAGTAAATTGTTATATTTAGGCCCAACAATATTTTTGTATTTTTTAAACAATTTAATAAACCACAATTTTTGGAAATTATTATTATTTTTTTTGAAATTAATAAATTATAGACAATTTATTCACATTAAAAATTATAAGTGAATAATTAAAGAATATAATTTTATGTTTGAAGTAAAAATTAAATCTTTAAATTTTTAGATATTATAATTTTACTGCTAGCGTGCTTATTATGAAACTCTTGTGCATATCCTTCTGCTCTCTCTCTCTCTCTCTTTCTGTTTCTCTCCATCTTTCTGTTATTTTCATTGTGTTCCACTTTGAGCTTTTTCTTATTTTTACAAATTAAGAGCTGCATTTATTGCAACGTTCATACGTGCAAAGCATACGCAATATTTTATTGTCTTTGATTAGCGAGCAACGTTTTAATTGTAATAGTAATTAAACGAGGTGAGCCGCAATGAAACTTAATTGTTCCGGACATAGCCGTCAACAGGTTTTATGGAAATTGTGAAATCTGCTTATACAGCTAAGAGCTATAATATATTTCAGGCAGCTAACTGACTCACAACAAACGACAAATAATAAAAATCCAATATAATTAAATGCCTTATCAATACTATTAGCTGCATGCCACTGTATGTATATGTCTGAATATACTATATTATTTGTATACATAATTGAAGTCAATCAAAAGCTGTTCAATGCCCTCTTTCTATATTGCTCAATGTTTCGTTTGCGTTTGCTGATAATGAAAAATTACGAAACTAAAAGATTTAGAAGAGTAAAGCAAAAGTGTGGCAATTTGTCGGTCATGAATGTGCCTTGATTTAGCCATAAAAGGCTGGCAGTTTGTAACTAAATGTTATCTTCAGACCTCCACACGCACTCACATACACAGAGAGAGAGAGAGAGAGAGATAGACAAACACAGCACACACACTCTGCTGCTATCAACTAATCCAATTTAGTTATAAAAATGAAATATTTTGGTAAACAATTTTTCCTTGTTTATTATTTGCCTAGAGATGTGCGCCTGATCAAAATGAAAACTTTAAAACAAAAAACACGTGATCTTATGCGAATAAATACTTAATATATTTATGTACATACATAGCTTAGCAGATTTATGAGTAAACTAATTAATAAAACAAGAGCTCTCGTTTTAAAGCAAATAAAAAAATAATAAAAAGTCTTTTCTTATCAATATGGCAACAATTAAAAAAGAATAAAAATATCAGTTGTCAATGGAAACATTGTAAAATAGAATCTTATGTTTGACAGACTTTATGTTAAGATGTCTATAAGTATATCTAATCCTCTCTTTTTGTTTATTAATCGTCACTAAATGTTATTTGCTTGAATTTTTCTTTATAAATATATTTATACACATATCTTACATACTTATTTTATATATATATACATATTTTATATATTTATATATATTTATTTGATAAGGCACTTGGTGATGCGATGCTAATCTCTGAATTGTGACACTTTTTGTTTGTAATTCTTATTCAGCATCCAAATATATACTTGTATTTTCAAAAATAAATAAATTTATTCATTTATAAAATGCTGCGTAATGTTCTATTTATAAAATTTGTTGTGGTCTTTGCCATGATTGCCTTGCCATAGGTGAAAAGTCTTGAGGTCTTTACATACACAAATTTGTTGTTGTACGATAGATAGTATGCTGATGTAGATAAGCATGGAATATAAGTATATATAAATTATATAAATATTAAATTATCGGCTTATCAATTGTTGTCGGCTTCATGTGTTAATTGTATTTGACATTGCGCTGTGCGCGTTGTAAATAATTGGTTAATGAAATCACCAAAGTATTTAATAAATACAATATTTTTCATCTATTTGATTATATTGATTACGAATATTAAATAGAATAATTTTATTTAGTTTTATACAATTGCAAATGTGCAAATTATATAAATATTTATTTCATTTGGTGTTCTCATTTGTTAATTTGAATCGGGATTTGCTAATTTAAATTGTGATTATATGATATATTAACGGCTATATTTTATTAATAATAGAATAAAAAAATATAAAGATTAATATATAATCAATAAAATCATTGTTTTTCTAAAAAAAAAAGAAGGGAGAGAGCAACGCTAATAAGATATATGTAGAACATATTATTTGGGTTCATAAAACTCGAAACGAAAACTTATTCCGAAACGTATCTCGACTTTCTTTTCGGATAGCCGCTGTGATTCGTATAGCAAAGAAAAATCCCATTCATAGGTCTCTTTATTCAGCGAGTACCGTTTTCTAATTTGATTTCCAAATTGTTTCTTGGAAATCTTTCTCATCAGCCGCTTGCTTGCAGTTCTCTTAGCAATGCTAATCAATTGTCAGCTGCGAGAGAAACTTCGCACCCCAGCTCAAAGTTAACGAAATCCCGCCTTCATACCCCACCCCACCCTAGTCGTGGCATTTGCTGTCTCACCTTTAGCCGAAAAGTTTTGCGTGGCCAATTAAAGCGGGCGGCAGCAATAAAACAAACAATGTGGCGCACGCTCGACCGCTCACAACCAGGAACTGTAAAATATGTCCAGGAAACTACAAACAAAAGAAAGCAAATCAAATAATATGGAACCCCTGACAGGAGCAATAAGTGGAATATAGAGAGGTAGTGGTAGGACGTAGAGGTTGGGGCAGACAGGACTTTGGCTCTCTGAATGCAATTTGTGAGGCTTTTCAATAAGGTGGCACAAACAGAACCAGAAACGTAAAGCGAATCGCCATAGCATTAATACAGATCCGATTCAGCAGTCAGCAGTGCACGCACACGCATAAGAATTATATAAACTACTCCGCACATGCTACACTCAGCGAAATTTCTAAGAATTTCAATTTAACTTGCCTTATATAAAAACTTTAATAATCAATTACATAAATTATATTTATTATTATATATTTTTTATTCATGATATTCGTTTAATTTTCAAAATGTTTTATCTCTTACAAAAAAAAAAAAATTAATATTTTTCAAGTATATGAGTTGCAAAAATTCCAAAACTTTATAAAATAACAAAGGTCTGCATTTATTTAAATTGCTTCTTTTAATTTTTTAGTATTATAAATAAAAAAAAAAATCGTCAGAGGAATATTCTAATGCATTTCTGTTTAGTCACTTTAAAATTACCCTGTTTTTCTCTGAGTGTACATACAGATATTTTTTACACGGGGAAAAGGTTTTGCAACTAGGGTGTACGTGACGCGTGGAACGATTTTGTTGGACCAGTTGTAGGGTAGGAATAAAATCAGATTGGACTTTATTTTAAAGCCTGTCTAGAACACTCTCGCACCCACACTCATTCTCATACACATACAGACATGCACACGTACTCATGTGTTGTTGTTATTTAATGGTCGATTAGTTTATTATAAAGTTTGTTCCAATTTCAATTCGATTTGTGCGCTTTTGTTTACTTTCGATAACAAAAGCAAAGCAGGCAACGAACAAATAATAATATAAAATAAAGCCGCCCCGCTATCTTTCACAATTTCTTCGTATTTTTATTTGCTGTTTGTTTGTTTGTGTGTTTGTTTATTTGTGGAGCACACGTTTTCAGGCTTTTCACACATTATTTTGCAATTTTCTTTTATTTACCTGCGTTTGTCATTGGGCGTATTTGCAACTCATTTTCCACGGTGTTATTAGCAGCACGGGCAACCGACCAATAGCAGGTAAAAGAAGTTTGTTTGTTGTTGTTGTTGCTAATTGAATCGAGGGTTGTTTGATAAGTACAACAATAACAAAGGCTGCCGCTGCACGGATATAGTGTTTATATCACTGACAGCCAGGTGGCATTCAAAAGTTGATAATCTCTTATTATTAATCTGAATTTATACGGTAACGAGACTGGCTGCAGAGCAAAGTCGGCTTTTGTTTACCAATTTTAAAGGCTTAGCTACTTATTTATTGAAATTTGAATAGAGGGTTGCTACATGCATACAGTACGTCAATATCAGAGTATTTCTTAAATAAATAAATAAAGTCTTAATTTACCATATCAATTACTTGTTTGATAATATTCAAAACATAAATATATATAAATATTCCAGCTAAGTTAGCTAAGAGGTATCTAATAGTAGATCATTTGCATTTTTGAACTAAATATTGTAATTGTTTTTTTTTTTTGTCGTGGCACAGACATGAAACAATCAATTGTTTTTATTTTTTTTTTCTGAATGAAGTAGTTTCTTTCTCACGTGTCAGTTTGTTGTTGTTGCAGCAGTTGTTGCCTGTCCATTCACAAGCTAACATTTTGTGGCCCGTTTGTTAGTTTGTCCAATACGAGTCGTTTATTTTCGGTACACTGTCTTCGAAAAGGGCATTATCACATTGCTGCCAATGTTGTCATTGGCTATTGTTGCCTAATGAAGCGAGCAATTGAAGTCCGAGCGTGTTAGAGACTAAATTCATAAGTGAAGTGTGAGTGAAAGTTGCTTGTTGCGAATTGCAGAAAAAATCATGACTCAGTCAAATTTGTTATAGTTTTAGAAATTGTTGTTTTATCGGATTTAAAAGAAATGCCATCTGGCTAACTATTATATACACTTATCTGCGATATAAGTGTAGCAATTGCATTGAGTCAATTAAGTGGGTCAAATTTTGTTTATGGGTGAAATATGCATTGCATGCACTTAACATATTATTTTGTATATTTATTTAAAGAAATGTTGGCCTTCACCGAACGTTCCTTGAGAACGTTACTTGCGAATTATTTATCGCATATATACTTTATATATATATATATACATATATAATATATGTGTCCGTATAACTAAGCTGCGAATCTATGCATCGCGTAAGCAACAACAATTGGGAAACCAATTCACATCACAGCACAGCAACGAGGTGTGTGTGTTTATCTGACTATATTGTATGTGTGTGCTTATGTATGTATGTATATGTCATCGTGTTCTCAAGTTAGTTTTGTTATGTACCTTGCTTCTATAGCAAAAGTGAAGTATATTGGTTTTATATAGAATTTGACTAAAAAGATTATTTATGATTATATAGTTTTTACTTTGGTTTGAAATAAGATATTTGTGGTATTATTAAAGTTTCTTAAGTTCCACGATAATAAAATATATTAAAAGGAAAATATTAAATAATAGAGCAATAGTTTTAGGGTCTTAGACAAAATGTTTGTAAATTAAGATTGTTTTTTTTTTCTTTTTTATATTAATATGATTTGAAAATCTAATAATGATTGAGATTATTTTTAAACTAATTTGAGCTTACAAAACATTCTGCATTCACATTTACATATATAATTATAGTAAAACATTTTCGAATTTCACCAAAGTGAAGTTAGAGTATTAAACAGTTGGACTGACTACAAACGCGTGCAACGTTCTTAATGTTTTTCTTCGATTTCGCCTTCCATTTTATTTATGCATTCCTATATGCACATATATTATATCTTGATTCTTTGCGCGCTCTGTGCGTCACATGTTAATCAAAAGATTGTAATTTGCAAGGGCATCCAGATGTCGGCGTATCCAATGAATTGCCTCATTGAGCTTATATTTAGTTTTTCTTCTTCTTATATTTTCTGTAGCCGGTTTACAGGCCTTACGTTTACTTTATGTACTTTATGTTACTGCTGCTGCTGCTGTTGTTGTTGTTGTTGTTGTTGTTGTTGTTGTTGTGGTGGTAACACTGTAGTAATTTTTTTATTGTGTTAACTGCGGCTGTTATTGTTGTGGTTATTGTTGTTGCTGTTGTCTATCGCTTGTCTAGCCACTTTTTGCATTTGTTGCGCTCTATTTGACTTTTACTTTTCATTTTGCCAGCAGCAACAATTGCTTGCCTTGCCTTGCTTTGCTTTGGGTTGCCATTCCGTTTCTTTTCGTTCCGTTCATAATGTGCCTTGTATCTATCGATTTCCGCCTCTATAAATCCCCGACAAATCCCTATTATATCGTCGCAGTTGTTGTTTGGTTTATATTATAACATTTTTATTGTGTATCGCGTTGCTAGGGCTCTAAAAGAAAGTAAAATTTATATTACGTTCAATTGTTTCAATATGTTCGCCTATGCGGTAATTGTGTTCGAATCACTGTAGGAGGTCTTTCAATTTCTTTCGCTGGGTTAACTCGAAGCTATTTATATTTATGTGTGCGATGAACTCATCGATCTAGAAGAAGTTATATAAAAGAAAAAAAAAAGTGATAGGCAATGGAAACATAATTTAAGTAAACCAAATCGGGAAACGCCTGAGAACTCAACTCGAGTGTTTCTTCTTCTTGCAATACAATTTAATTTGTTTTGATTGACTGCGTTTTGCTTACGTGGGAAACTTAAAAAAATATTTGTTACACTGAATATAGATCGCAACGGGATTGCTGATTGCTACCAGCATTTAATTCGAATTGTATTTTATAATTGAAATCGAGAAATTATTAGCCTAGAAATTTAATTTTTTAAATAGAAATACATATTTTTATTCAAATAAAATGTTTGACTGCAAAATAAAAACAACAGTTATTTTTATACCAACTAAGATAGTCAACATTAAAATTTTTTTATATATATATTTATATTGCAGAAATTTCATTGTTTAGAGCTGCTCGTTAAGTCTTAACGTTTTGATCAACGAAAGACAATGGAAGCTGCTGTTGACCAGCCGTGGGCATCTCTATGGCTACTCTCACTATTAAATGTAGAGAATCTTAAGTCAATTGTGATGAAATGTGCCAAGGCACAGCTGCAACTGTATGCGGTTGCTATGTTATGTTATAGCTATGGTTATGGCTTAACTTAATGTTAATGCTAACGTTATAGTTATTGTTATTATTGTCATGATGTCAGTGAGCACAGCTGGACCAGGTTGAAGCCAACATAACTGACGGCAGTTAAATGCAATACTACACAAATCGTTTAAGTGCTACCCGTACCATGGACACCCGCTAAGCAGCACTAATATGTTAGCCACATTTATGACTGATGACGAAACAGCTTTGGCTCACATTCAAGGAGCGTAGCGCCCCAGATAACAACACTCGGACACAAAATGATGCAATCGAAAAGTTCATCTCACGTTCCCGCCTAGCGAAACTCAAACTGAATACGTTGACTTCTATAAAACGTTTTGTATGTTAATCTGATTTGAAGCATCTCACGCCCCGTAAATCTAGTCAGAAAAGGGGAGGATATTATGGTCGTGGTCGCTGTCCTCTCCTCCTCCTCCTCCACTACGATATACTATATACAATATGTAGCGTTTCGCATTATCAATCCATTGCGCGCAGCTGTGAGAATTGTCCCAAAATGTATTTTAATAGCAGCCATATAAATGGTGTTCTCGCCGAGTTTATTTTTCTCTTCTTAAGTGCAACAAATATTTCAAGTACTTAATGTTTTATTTTTCTATTAAATGTGGCTGGCCACAATTCCGGCTCGTTTGTTGCCATGTTAAGTGCTTGTCTAGGAGCAGTTTATATGTATGCATATGTATATATATATATATATATATGTATGTATGTCAAAAAGCAAGTGATCATTAAGTACACTCATATACATAATAGAAGAGCCACTGATAACCGATATAGGGTTTGCGTTATTCCCATTTCGTGAAACGGAAAGGGGATCTTTCATATATTTAACATTGACCTTATATATATAGGTCTTTGATAATGGTTATTCATTTTATTGCCACTTCAAGTCCGGATTGTTGTTGTTTTAAGTGTGTTATCATTTTTCGCTGAAGCTAGCTCGCACAGTAAGGGTTATTATAGTCGTGTGTGCTGTAATAATTTTATAGAAAACTTTAAATCAAATTGTTTGACGTCATCTATATATAGTGTACGTTTTAATTACAAAGAAATCGATATATTTGATTCATTTATTTGTTTTGTTTGTTTATCATCCAGTTAAGTTCAGTGATTCCCGTGCTTGAAATCGTTGACGATGGCACAAATAATTTCTCTAATGTAAGTTTTATATAAGAAAACTAACTATAAATAGTTAGCTGGGCGTCACACTGTCTAATTGCGCTGTTGTTGGTTAATTTGTTAAAGAGCTTTATCTAAAGCCGCGATAAGAAATGACTGTCAAGTTGCATTTAAACGATGTGTTTAGTTTGTTTGGCATGTGAGTGAGCTTCGCGTGACCAGTTCGCAATATCAGATCGATTAAGGTGCCATATGGTGACAATGAGGGACAGGGCACGAAAATTACTCAAGTTATCATCGGTTAGTTGCTGGATATTAAAGTCAGTTTGCGGTAATTATGCTATTACGCTGTCTTGTCAAATAATAATGAGAGTGCATGCTGAAAGATCTTGGCTGCTCCAGTTCTCGACGTGTTTAGCCAACCCTGACTCGAATGTGGCAGACGTCTTTCGTTTTGGTGCATTGACCGAAAGATCCATCACCAAGGCACACACACACACATATATATATACTATATATATATATATATATATATACAATAGCACCGGTTTGAAGTTTCCTGGTGGTTTTATAAGATGCATGCAACGCTTCCATAATTATTCCCCATTGCAACCTCTCGCCACACAATTTGCAGCTTCTTCGCCTTTTAATGATGCGGCAAACGTGTTGAAACTTTTTCGGTTTTAAGCTGTTTTTTTTGCCCGTTTTATTATGGCTTTCACGCGGAGCGAAATTCACAACATTGCAGAGAAGATCACCAAAGTGAAAGATAAACAACAGAAATTTGTGAAAATCTCAAAAAAAAAAAAAAAAATAAAAGACAAAATATTTTAGCTTGAGGGTGCTGCAGATACTCTAATAATATGGACTAAACATTTAATTTTATTTGCTGCAGATACTCTAATGATATAGACAAACAATTATATTATGTATGCCAATGCGATAATAAACTATAAAATATATTGATAAATATTTATTGTTCCCATATATAATATGGAAAATGATCGAGCTTTCACTTTTTCATTTAACTTGAAGAATCAATGTGTTGCAAATTTCATTTGAAAATTATATTACTCTTCTTTGAAGGGTATTAATGACATCCTCTTCAGCTCAAATATTTACTCTTAATTTGTGTTGTGCCACTTACCATATATGCACAATATTTTGAGCAGATTTCGCAGAACCCATGAAAACAAAAGTTAAAAGCAAAGCACGTCAAAATTTCTTTTGGCTTGAAGCAATTAAAAAGCAGCAAAAAAAAAAACAAAAATAAATAAATCACAAAAGCAGCGCATCTTTGGTTTATTGAACTGTGTAAACCGGCTAAACAGCATGAAAGCTGTGGCTTAAAAAGTAACTTGGCCTTAACTCTACGATCTAGCCGTCTCTTTTCAACGCTGTTGCCAATATTACCGGCAAAAAACTTGTGAATTAACGTACGTGGAGGAAGAAGAAGAACTTGGACACGTTCCAAAACAACAGCAATGCGCACAATTTGTTGCTGCTGCGTTTTATGGTCTTTACTCATTTCCATTATGCAAATGACGTCGTCTTCTTCATATTCAGTTTTGGCCCCATTGCTGCGTCATCGTCTCGAGTGCTCTAAGGTCAATGGCGATGAGTGTGTTTTGTTTTTATAGGTCCCTATTTTTTGTTTTTTTTTTTCTCTCTCTCTTTATTTTTGGTGTGTTGCATTTTTTGTCGAAGTCTGGGCAAGAATTCTTCCTTGGCCAGCTATCTTGACTCGGGTCTCTTTGAATATTTCTTGTTTTCCAGCTGCTGTTTGCCTTTCAGCAGAATTTCGATCACCTGGTGTGTTATACACTTTCACTCTGATGGGTGCTTCTCCAGATTATACCCTGTAAACATTAAAAATATTAGAAATATAAATTTAAAATATTTATGTTCAACATATTTGAAAGATGCTTGAGTATACAGTTATAGGCATATAACTAATTGTAATCAGTTGTTCGTATGCTATAGGAATTAGTAAGTATCTCATAGATCTTAGGGAAGTTAAGCTCTGGAGAGACACCAAGTTGAATATGCATACAAGATATACATTCATGGCAAATTATATGGTATAATAAGTTCCGTCTTAAATTATCGTTGTTCATTCAAATTGTTTACAATATCGAATGGGATCTGTTCAGTCTTTTTACAACACATCTGATAGTTTCATCTAAGGCATTCTTGCAAGATTCCGTTTCAAAAGGTAAAATTGTTTAGCACTTATAACATTGCCAAGAATTCTTGAATTTCGCACGGTATGGTCGCATCTTAGCGCTAATTATAGAATTGGGGCAGTCTGAATTTATATGCTCTACGTCATGTGGGATCAGAAAATAATATATATAAATACTACGAACATGCCAAAAATGTTCTAGACGATCAAATCGTTGCGTGGGCTTTATTTATTGCCCAATTTCTCTGTATTTATTTATTTATTTTGTTTTGTTTTTTTTTCCCCTTTCTTGGTTCTGCAACTCACAAATGGTTTTTTATTAGTTCTTTCAACCCAAATAGATCATAGTTAACAGTAAAAAAAAAAACACAAACTATTTGGCAATTTGATAATGTGGACTATTCATGCAAGTATTTAGTATGCAAATCAATCGACTCTAAATAGCTTAAAAAAAAAAAACTAAATGAAAGTGTGATTTAAATCTTGAACCTATTTGGATATTCGCATGCTACCCTTCGTGACATTAAAGCTCATTAATTATTGGAACCAGATATTTATAGAAAGTATATTAATTTAGCACATCATTTGTTGATTTTTATATGAAATTTAAAATGTATATGGACATTTCTCCAGAAAAATCAACATTCTAGATAAGTATATGCATATTTTTTTAGTAAACATTTGCATGCACTAAATTCTAATCAATCGTAAATTTATTTAATTTCAAATGCATTTTGCAGTCCAATTAAAAATGCACAAAATGTATTTATATACTTATATTTTTCTATAATATATTTAAATTTCTTAAATTAGGCACAAATTCTTACAAATTCTTTTGAACTAGCCAGGAACCACGATTCTTTCGCAATGTCATTAGCCGTGGGCTATGTGGGCTGTGGGTGTGATGGCATGTGGGCAACAAAATTACACAGAACATTATTTAGTTGGCGTGTCGACGAATTATCCAAGATGTTGCTTGCAAAGCAACTAGACGAAAATAAGTTTAATTAATAATTTGGGAACTCGGCCAATTGCGAATTTAAATTACAAAATTGCAAACGAGCCAATGGCCACAAAATAAGAAGTGAAAACAAAACAAAACAAAACAAAAACAACAACAATAATTCGCGATATTTATTTGGCTAAATGAGCGGCAGCCAGGCGCAAATAAAATAAACAATGAAAAAGCGTCGTGTTCGTGGATTATAATCAAACGGTGATTTATATCAACAAAGCTGGCAGCAAAATGCAATCAATGTTGTAAAATAGCTTACAAATTGACAACAACAAAATAGCATTGAGCGATGCCAAATTGCAGATAAACGCATTTTGAGTGAGGTAAACAGCATAATAGCACTCGAAATAATTGCGAATCACAATGTGTGAAGCGTATACTGAAAGATATTTATGGTACTTGATAACAGTCGGGGGAAAAAAAAAACACTATATAAGAAAATCTAACATTAGCAACTAAGTGTTAGAGCGCTATTTCAGATAAATTATATTGCTTCGAAACTAAATTAAAATAGGGTATAATTTTAATTTATGAAATAATCAATTGTCGAAAGGTCTTGTAAAAAAAAAAAAAAAACAAAACAATTTATATTCTTCCAGTTGAATCTCTTAATTTATTTCAAAATTAGCATTTATTTTTGATTAGGGCAGAGAAACTCGTTGTGAATTAAAAGCTGCAAACAATTTTTAACGCTCAAATCATAAACAAAAATTTTTGAAAACGATTTATGTGGCAAATAAAAGTACGCAATGCTCGAAGCCATTTCTAATTATAAACATATATGTAATAAATTATGAAATTTTCATACATAATTACATTACGTTTGTGTGCACATAAGAAATGTTCTATGCTATAGATATTTGTTGTGGCTATATTCCAACTATTTATTTAACTGCCCTCTAGTTAAAATCTGCGACTGCATGCTCCAATGCCAGTCATGAATTGTAATACATTTTCTAATGGCTGCTTGTGACCACAAAAACATTTGCACGCACTTAAATGAAAGTGTGTGTGTACTGTGCCGCACGTGTGTGATTCGAGAAAGCATAAACAACTCAAGTTATGATGTGTAACATGAATTCAAAAAAGGAGAAGCTGCTGATGTAGCTCTTAGAGCTGTACTGTCTGCCCATGTTTTATGGGTTAATCAAGTAAACAAACAAAAGCATCCAAGCACGAGCAGCTGGTTCGGAAAAACAATGAGAGACGGGCAAGAGCAACAATCGACAACAGCAACATTAGCAAGCAAAACACCCGCAAAAACAAGCGAAACACACCCCCTAGGCTAGAAGTCAGTAACACTTAACGCCTTTTGATTGTTTAATTTCTCAAATTGTTTTATGGATTTATCCCAGCTGTCGGTTTGGGCCGGGCAAAGCAGCAAGCGCCACACGCCAATGAAAAATTAATGCCAATGCGAACGCCAAGGGTTGTCCTGCACACACACACACACATACACACACACACACACACGCACACACACATGGTTATAGAGATATAGCAACTCGTCTGCTGGGTGCTGTAGCCAGCCAAACAGCCAAACAGCCAGCCCCGGGACAACATCAAAGCCGTATGGCTTCATTTTTCACCGCTTTTGACATTTTGCAGCCACCGTTGAGTCTGAAACAATCAGCCAACCAAAGCGCCAGCAGACAGCTGACAGACGCCAACTGAGCCGGCAGGACGTAGGAGGGAGGGAGTGTTAACTTTTAGTAGCCACTGTAGCCTGCTAATCCCCCCACTGGCACGAGCAACGACCATGCTCAACATACAGCAGTCAGCCGGCAGTCGGCAGCATCCAGCATCCAGCAGCTGCGCTACGCATATTCCAATCAAATTAAGTAAAAAGGTTTTGGTTGGGATCATTTAGCTAAGGGGGAGGTCCAATTCCCCTACGCTCTATATTTTCATACATCCAATACAAATCGGTAATTAACGTAAACCTTTGCACATGGCTGATTCATTATATTTTAAACACAAATCTCGTGTGGACTTTCAAATTTTGTTGTGATGTTGAGGGATCTCATCAGATAAGAAATATTCTTGACTCATTATTAGCTCACAGATAATAAATCGACATCTACCCATAAACACATTATATATTTTTCAATCTAAATGCAGTTTGCTATGCAAATTACACACTCTGGCTACTAATTATATTTGATGATCATTTTCTAGTTATTGTCTAACCCGTAAGTTCATTTGCTTGCATTATTATAATTAATATCACTTTTTGTTATTGTTGTCTACAATAAGAACTAAGAAACTATTAATATGTCAAAAATATATATATACGTATATAGTTTCAGATCGTGAGTCATATATGAACTTATTCTTTATTTATATTTTTTAGAAGGCTGATTTGTTATTTAATTTGTTTACACAGTAATTGATTGATTTGATATTATTTTGTTTTTGTTTACTTTATGCTTAACTAGGAGATTTTTGTACTTTTATTTTTAGCAAGATTATTTGGAACTCCAACTTTTCAAGTGGATCTAGTTCCTGTAGCTCGTTGAAATTTAAATTTTGTATCCACTTGACTTCTATGTAATTTTTAAAAATATCTATTTATGTATTTTGTATTTCAACCCTATTTGTTTGTGCCAGTTTATTTAATCAAATTAATGTTTACATTTTAAATTGAATACACGCATTTTCATTCAAATTTTCACATATTGTTTATATAAATGAATTTGTATATAGTGTATTTTATATTTTATAATTTAGCGTATTTTAATGCTCTACTTTTATTCTCCCATTTTTACCAGCTTCTTTCCATGCCTAATTCATTTAATTAGTGGTTCCCCATGCACTTGACCCATTTCCATGCGATATGCTTGACTCAGCTAATTGTAGCGCATCCAAATACAAAGTATAGCGCTGTTCGTGGCCTGTTTTCTGTCATGTTAACTGCGGCGCCCTCCATCATTCGTGTTCTTCTTTCTAGCTGTACTCCCTTCTACGTGCTCCCCATTTCTCAGTGCCGTTCCGCCATGGTATTTATTGCTCCGCCTATTAGCACACGCACACCCGGGCACAGACTCCACAGCGGAGAGCTGCAGCGACAGAGCGAGAGAGCAGCATCCTTTTTGTTTATCTTTTTGGACAGCAGCTGCGCGCCTTTCAACCTCCTGCCTCAAGCCTCCACTTCTATTTGTTACACCCCTGCTGTCCCCAGCCCCAGCCCCTCAGCCAGTCTGTCCTTCCGCTGCAATTAAGTCGCAAATTGTCAAAGCCAACAAGTTCCACAAGTGGATTGTTGTTGTTGTTGTTGTTTGTTTGTTTGTTCGGTTTTTATGTTTGTTTCATTAACTGTGAAAAGGCGTTGCGAATCCCAATTCCAATCTCCGAATCCGAACTGAATGCCGAAGCGTAAACGAACAGACTCCTCTCGCAGCGCTCTCTCTCTCTCTCTCTCTTTCGCTCCCGCTCTCTGTCTCTCTGTCTCTCTTGCAGTGCGTGGCGCTCTCACCGTTAGCTTTGGTTGGCTGACAAAGAGCTAACCACTCAACGCTGCCCTTGCGGAATTGGTTTCGAGCGCGGGGAGCAGCCGAATGTGTGCTTTATGTTCTTTATGGTGTGGGGGACAAACTGTCTAATTTGGATCCCCCGCGCATACCCCCAACACAGACACACGCAGGTCCCTCCCTCGCCTCTATTAGCTATGATTTATTAAGTGATGCTGCCTCTCGCTCACTCAGTCTGTCTGTTCCCCGTTTGGGTTTGCTTTTATTTTGGTTGGGCGTGTGCAATTTGATTACAATTTGATATTTGGTGCTGTCTGCTGTGGCTTTTTTATGGCTACATTAGAGTCGCAACGTGTGCTTTAAATGAATTGACTGAAATTAACACCCTTCATTCAACAAAAAAGAAAATAAAATATAGAAAACGGAAAGCAACCCCCTGTTAATTGGTTAAACATTAGCATTGTCAACCCCGGCGCCAATATGCGACATTTCTCTAGTAGCACTTTACTCAAGTCCCTCATCTTGAGTCGTGTTGACTTATGCTTCCACTTTAATTTACCGACTGGGGTGTGTTGTGTTGGGCCGGTGCTACGGGAGAATTATCATCAAAAATGTAAATTTATGTTTGGGTACAAGCGATTTATTATCTGCATTCAACGGCAATTGCGCTCTCTCTCTCTCTCTTTATTTTACTCTATCTCTCTCGCTCTTTGGCTCTACCTAGACATATATATTTATGGCCATTTGCTGTTCAGCTTTTTTACTTATTAATTTTCGGCCAATTCGCCGACGGCTAACATCGTACTGTAATTTTATTTATTTTTATACCCTGAACCCATTGAAAATGGGAATTCAGGGTATAATGTTTTTGTGAAAATGTATGTAACAGGCAGAAGGAGACGTCGCAGACCCCATAAAGTATATATATTCTTGATCAGCACAAAAAAATAAGTTGATATAGCCCTGTCCGTCTGTCCGTCCGTCCGTCCGTCCGTCCGTCCGTCCGTCCGTCCGTCCGTCCGTCTGTCCGTCCGTCCGTATGAACGTCGAGATTTCGGAAACTACAAAAGCTAGAGAGCTGAAATTTTACATGAATACTCGTATCTTAGTTACGCAGTACAAGTTTATTTTGTTTTTTCGATAACTCTTCCCATTCCTTAATTATCGATAAAAAATCGAAAATTCGTTTACGTTTTTTAGGTTTTTTGAGCATAACTACACCGTTTTAGCTAGAGACTTCAAATTTGTATATTTAGATAGATATTATGGATACGCAGATTATTTAATTTTCAGATTTTGGATGCCACGCCCCCTTCGCCCCCAATTTGAAAAAAACGTATTTCAAATACTAGAGACTTGTAATTTTGCAAATGGACAGATTTGAATGCTATTAATATATTCTGAAAGTTTCATGAAGATAGTTCATCTAGAAACGGAGTTATAAGCGTTCAAAGTACAGCCCATTCCACCCCCAACCCTCGGCAGCAACTGCGTGGTTAGCAGAGCGCGTGCTATACGTTCGTAAAGAAGAAGAATATTAATTTTTTTGCAGGGTTCAGGGTATTTCGTAGTCGAGCCGTCTCGACTAGAGCCTTTTTACTTGTTTTTTCTGCAAAAATGTTTTTCATCGCATGCAATTTTCACTACGATTTTCCTTTTCGTTGCGCGGCTTTTAGTAAGAAAATTAATTATTTTCGTGTGGATTGTAAATAATAAACTAATACTCAAACATCTTAATAGAGCGAAATAGAAGAGAGACAAGTAACGACAAGCTACGTAAAAGTTCAAGCACGTGTTGGCTTCTAACTGTTTCTTTAGTTATTACAACTTCAAATCAATAGAAACGTGTTTTTGATAATTATTTAACTATATTTAATGCGGCTTTTGAACTCGTGCTTGGAGTCAAGAAATTAGTCATGATATTGTGTTGAATTAATGAAAAATATTTATTAATTTAAATGCAAATTGAACATTAGACAACGTTAATAATTTAAATGTAAAATAAATAAAACAAGCAAGTAATTTTTTTTTTTTTTTTTGAATACAGAAGAGATTAAAGTGAATCTTTTGAATAGCAAATATAATTGATTATAGTCAACAAATAATTTTGTATATAGATAAGCTTGGCTCTTTAATTTTTATGTGACATCTTAATTAACTAAATTTTGAAATATTTAATTTCCTTTGATAAAAGTTGATACAATTTCCTACAACTTTTACCTAATTTTACATAATTTGTTTCTTTAATATCCGATTTTGATGCGTTTTCGCTTTTAACACAATTTCTTTAACATTTCGCAGTCATATGTTAATGCGGAATATATTATTTAAATTTATTAAACAGATTCATAATTTACTTATAACTCGATGTTGACTTTCAATTCATTTGCAAGTTTTATGCGATTCGTAACGTTTATAGTTTTTTCATTTAGCTTCGCTTATCTAAAGAGTAGATTTAATTTAAAATAGATGTGTCTTAAACAAATATTGTTGAAGATTTATATATTTGTATTTTTGTAGCGATTGTAATCAGTATATACATATATATATATAAATTACATGAAAACGTACTATTTAAAGCAACTTAAAATTCGATTTTTATTTACAAATTTCTAAATACTATTTACTATATTTATATTAAAAAAAATAAAATAATAACAATAATAATAATAATAAATAATCTTTCTATAAATTATAAAACTTACGTGCGAGACCTAGATTTCCAATATTTTTAAATTTATACAGACAAGCATTATATTGCATTCTACTCAAGAATATATGAAATATGAAAGCGAGAATTTGCCTTCGATGCACTTGATGTGAAATCTCTCAATTGAAATAATCTCTCCTCTTATTTTCTAAGTACCCCCACTTGGACTTCCTCTATTCGAATGCATTTGAAAGAGCATTTGCTGCACTCTCTTTGATTGCATCTATTTATACTTAGCTGAGGCCAGGCGTTCGTCTTTGATCAGTCGTTACTTAATTCGCCGCATTTTTTTTTTTTTTTATTTGTAGGTTTTATTTATCATTTATTTATTTATTTGTGCGCTGCGTTGTCTGCTCTATCTGTGCTGTGTAATTTACACTTGACAACGTCTCTGGCACTTCCTCGGCATCTATGCCGTCTTGTATATCTATTTGTATCTCTACATCAGCGCTATCTTTCATCTCTGTCTGGCACACACTCGGGGACTCATTGGCAATGCAGAGTCGGCGGTTTTCATGCATTCGTAATGCAAAGTTTCCGTCTCTTTTATTGTCCAACTCTGCATAAATTACGATCACAATTGTATAGTTCGTGTTGTTGTGTACACTCTTACGCCAATTTTGGAACTTGTAGTCAATTACCATATGGTTTATACTTTGAGAAACGTCAATACAATTCATATGCCCTTATCTGTATCCCAATCACGTTGCTCACATTTTCGATCCGTTTTCGTTACACGTTTTTCTTTGGCCTTTCTCACTGCTGGCGCGTCTTCATTTTGCATTTTATGCATTTACAAGTTGAACTCCAATCGAAATGCTCTCCATTTCATGTCCCTGGTTTTTGATAGATTTTAGTGCTCTTCCTTCCTTTGTTTGCCCTTGCTCTCGCATCTGCTGACACTATGACAAGTGATTAACAACAATCAATGACAAGATCTTGAACCAAACAACCGTTAGATAAGTGTCAACGATAAGGTCGGACCTTGAATTTTCGAATTGTGGAATCTTCAATATCAATTGAGGCGTATTTTTCTTGAGTCAAAATTGATTACATATTCAGCATGCGCTTAAATTGAATGGAATCAAATAAGGCCTTATGTGAAAAATGAATGAATTCAAGAAGATATTTGCGAAGGTTCTTTAATTATATTTGATTTGAAATTGTTCTCAGAAGAGATGGAATTCAACGAGAGTATAGTTCTTAACCAAAATCAGACTAAAATGCTAATGAATGCGACTCAAAGAGGAAGTACAGGTAAATTCGTTTACCTATAAACGTACAAATGTTTTAGAGCGTAACGTGACAGTTTTCTAATTAATCTTAATTTATGAAAAACGAGATCAACGTTTGTTTGCGCCAAGTCTATTGCATAATTATATTGATACTATCTTGAGATAATTTGCCAACATAATTATTTTGAGTCTATACAAAGTCTTTGCTTTTTTTATGTCTGTTCGTTTAGCTATTGTTGTTGTTGCCGGTACACTAATGAAATCGTTCATTTGGATAACAAAGACAAATTATTTGCTCCAAATAGCAACATGAGGCATGAGCCCGACAAGTGGCTGCAAATTTTGCCACTTGGCTGGCCACGCTGGACGGAACTTTCCTCACACTTCGAACTGTCGCTTTGCCTGCTCAACTGTCCATAAAATATTTGTTTATGCTGAATTGAGACAATAGTTAATAATCAGTCAATATCGCTTGCCTTCCAAAAGAAATATGATTTTCAATGCCTCATAAACATTTATCAATGCCAATAACTTAATGCATAATTTGTAATATAATTTATAATGTCAGCGGAAAGTGAAAGAGGCGATTAACTTGAACTGTTTTTAATTTAAGATAATATTTTTTAAAATCTTTTAAATTATTTTCAATAGTTTACAGCTATGTTTTAAAACTTAAAATGTTGTCCATTAGTCATTCTGAGCGGCAGATATAATAATATATATAAATTATTTGAAAGCGTCGAAATTAGCGATATTACTATAACAGTAGTTTATATTCTGTGAATCAACTGTTAATAAAGCACTGTTAATTGATTTTTAACAGTGGAAGCGCTTACAGTAAACCAATTTAGCTTTTGGTTTTCTGCACATCAACTTAATATGGATTGAAACAAGTAAACTAATTAAATATCCTATATATGCTATAGATGAATTGTTGCTTATATTTTATATAAGAATCGATTGATTAATTCAAAACAGAATATTGACAGCTATGATTGAATTCAATCCAAAACCCAATGTGAAATAGTTAAAGGATTTGATATAAATGCCTAAGATAGGAAATTCATTCGCTATTAAAATATCAATAATGCTTCATATTATAATTGTATTAATTGCCTAATCTTTGGCATAGTCCTCAATTCAAATTGTTAATAAGCTCTGCAGATATTTATTTATTAGCCATAGAGCAGTAGTTTCAAGAATTTTCATAAATTTCGTCAGCTTTATTAAATAGATATTTTCATTTGCAGATCTCATGTAACGACGGCTTGCCGCAGGAGATTTGCCGGCAGTGCAAGGCGCAGTTTATAATGGTGGCCAAATTTCGTAGACGCTGCTTGCGTGTGCAGTTGCGTCTGGCGGAGTATGCCAAGAGGATATCCGAGCGCAAACAACGTTTGGCTGCCAAACGGGAGAGTAGAGCGCAGTTAAATGATGTACCTTCAGAAGATTATCTTCATCTGCCCGAATTGCAAGCGGAGCGCAAGCGACGTCTGGGGCTCAGTATGGAGACAGCGCAGCCGCAGCCCAAAGTAAGCAAGACTGAAGCTCTGACCGAAGTGCCGACGGCGTCGAGTGTGGAACACCACAAGCTCCGTGCGCGTAAAGTGCGAACAGCCTCACTGCCAGCCTATAGAATAGATACTGAACCTACGCCGGCGATTGCGACACGAAGTGCGTCCCAGCTCGGCGAAGTAAGGTTGAGGGGGCGAACGCCACACAGGTCGCCGTCCAAACGAATACAGATTCCCTGGAAAACAAAAGCGGCTCGCAAACAGCTTTCCGAAACGTTGTCGAGCTGTTCGGCCAACTCTAACTGCGGCACAGACACCATGATTTCGGATGAGCTGCCAAAGGCCCGGTTGTTAACGATTCCCTCAATGCCGAGCTCCGAAACAGAAACGGAAACAAGCGCTGGCCAAACGTCACCAGAGGAGCTCAGCGATTTGTCTGTGAATCCATGTCATGGCTTTGACGTCGATGGCCACAGCTGCTCATCCACCACTTCTTCCTGCTCAACCGCTTCCTCAACACCAGCTACGAGCGCTGGCCAAAAGGCGACTATGGCCAAATCGAATGCCAAGCTGAAGTTTCCACCAAAGCGAATGTCGCCTAAAAAGCGTATGATGGTGCGCAGTGGACGCAAAGCGCGAATCAACTCTGTGCCGTTCAAGCGATCGAGGCGCATCAGAGGGAAGAAGCAGATGCAGACAATTGTTGAGAGCCAATTGTCCGATGAATTGATGAGAGAACAGTGCAGCAGTAAAATAATTGAGAAGTCTCCACTGATGACAAGCGTAAGAGAGACTTTAGAAAAGTTTGAAAGCAGCTCTTTGGATGAGGTGCCGCACAGCAATCTGCTCAATACACACACAGATATAAGCTCGGAGAAGCAGCTGTCAATCACAAGAGACGAACCGAAGGTAGACTCAAGTGAAACAGCAGCGACAGCAGAAGCTGAGAGCGACGTGGTAAATAAATCTGTAGAGGTGCGAGAGTATAAAGAACAGCAGGAAGCTGCTGCAACTGAACAGGTGCATTCGCCAGCACCGTCGGAGCCAGTAAAATCCTCTCAAGAGAATGAAATCAAAGAAACTCAGACATCAATGCCAATAGCACAAATAGAAAGCATATCAAAGGAAATGAGCGTGCCAAGCGAAGCTGAACTTGTAGGAGAAGGGGAAGCAACGAATGGAGTTACAAAGACAGCTGATTCGCCTGTACAATTCGAAGAGCTGACGTCGTCCACCACTGAGCAGGGCAGAGAATCTCTGACGCCCGAAGTGCCAGCAGCGGAGTCTGAAGTAGAGCTGCAACTGACGAATCAGGAGCATCAGCTGGACGAGGAGTCGCAGTCAGACGGGGAGGCCAATGAGTCAGAGCTTAAAGTAAGCATACCATTGGATGTGCTCGACGATGATCTGCAGCGTAAGCTATGCAGCAGCACAGATGCACTGGCAGTGCAGCAGGAGATGGAGCCTAAGGAGCCAACGGAAGCAGACGATGTAAACAACAACGAGAATGGCGAGAATTTTTGCCAGAGTGCTACAGCAGATAGCTTCAATGCTGCTGTGGCACTCACAACCAAACAAATTGAAGCAGAACCCAATGGGGGCGTAACTGTGACGGCAACAGTGGATGACGACATGGAATCGTTGGAGCGATTAGCCAATTTGCAGCAACATCAGCCAGTGAATGAAGTGCAGCTGCCCCCTGCCTGCAATGCCAGTTCCATGGACTTTTTGGCCGAATTCGAGAAGCACTGCGAGAAGACACTGAAGCTCCAGTCGCAGTCAAAGTCGCAGTCGCTGTCGCTGTCGAAGGCGGCGCCGCTCAATGTGGAACTCGAACTGGTGGAGGCCAAGCAGCAGCTGGAAGTGGAGATGAATGATGTGGAGAGCACGCTGCATGGCATACTCAACGAAATGCAAGATCAGCACCTCTACACCCCCGTTTGCACGCCTATCGATGAATTGCTGACGCCTGCGGATTATGTGGTGCTCCATGAAAGGGATGCGCCAGTGCCGACGCCAGCAGCGACGCAGCTCTATGAATCGCCGGCTGAGACAATTCAGCCACAGCCACAGCCACAGCAGCAGCAGCAGCAGCAGCAGCCGCAGCCGCAGGTGAAAGAGGGGAATCCGTTCGATAGCAGTAATTTTAGCAATGAGCTGATTGGCTTCCAGAATGATATGCCATGCTTCGAGAATATTGAGGCGACGCCCGAGTCAATGGCAGCGCAGCAGAGCCTGCAGCTGGAGCTGACGCAGTTGCTTAATGAGCTGCAGCCAACTCAGCAGCCATTACAGCCGGTGCAGCAGCAACAGTTGCATTTACAGCCAGAGGCAGTCAACTATGAGGCACTATATCCAGCAGCAATGCCTGCTGCCTCAGCGAACAGCAGCAAGTTGCAGGTGATCCAGATGCAGCCACAGGAGACACTGTGGCAAGCGCAGGCAACTGCCGCCCAACCGACGACAGCTACGCAGTTGCAGTGGTCGACGGTGGGCGGTTTGGAGGCTATCAAGACAACACCTGTTGCCGGCGTAGATACTCTGGACGGTAGTGGAACAACCACCTACTATATCAGTGCCGGGGATCTCTACCAGACGCAACTGCAGCCGCAAACGGCGCAGCTTACGGGAGATGGCTACGCGCTGCTGGATAGCAATGAGAACTATGTGCTAGAGCAGCAGGAGCAACAACAACAATTGCAGTCACAGCAGCAGCAGCAGCAGCAGCAGCAACCCATAATGATACTCATACAGCAGCCGGAGTTGCAACAGCCGGTTGCATCTGCCAGCAATCCGCAGCAGCCGCCGCTACATATAACTTATGGCGCCAATCTGAACAATGAGCTGCACGTGCCCTATCCGCCGCAACAACAATTGCAGCAGAATCCACCACAGCACCATCAAGAGACGCAGCCACAAGCACAGCCCCAACGTCAGCAACAACAAGTACAAAATACAGTATTAAACTTACCTACAGCCGTATCGCCGCCCACACGAGGCCGTCCGCCTATGTTGAAGTGCCGCTTCTGCCAGAATGGACCACGTTTCTTTAGCAGCGTGGACTACAGTCGTCACATCATTGAACTGCATCCGGCCGTGGCGCCATTTAACTGTCCCCATTGTCCGCTGGCTTTTGCCGGACGCAACAAACGCAACCAGCACATCCTTAGCAATCACATGGTGCAGCAGTTCCACTGTGGCCAATGCTCACAGCTGTTGCCTTCGCAGCGTGCTCTGGACTTGCATTTGCAGCGCTTCCATATGCCGTTGCCTACCGAGCCACCGGCAGCAGCTGCTGCTGGCGTGCGTCTCGAAGAGGTACAATTGCAAATAGCCAACAGCGACACCAACAACAACAACAACAACAGCAGCAACCACAATAACTCTGAACAACAACAGCAACTTCGGCAACCACTGAAGCAGCAGCACCAACAGCATATGCCTTGTGAGTACTAAATGAAAATAAATGATTCCACAGTTTGTGGTCAAAATCTCTTAATTTGAGTATACATATTGCCTTGGGAATTATTCTATTAATTCTATTTTTACTCTATGCCATTCCAATAGTTATACTATTTTATTAAACGTTTCCTATGTTATTTGTTTATTCATTTATTTATTTTTAATTTCTAAATCTCTTAATTCGTCCCTTTAATCAGTTCGTTTTCCTTGTTTTATTTAAATCCGTTTCATTTGAAATTAATATATGTACTTATTAATTATGTATGTTTAACTAGTCAAATTTTAAAAGATAAACTGATTAATTTAGTTAATCTGATGTTCCTTGAAACTGAACATAATTAACATTCCTATTGTAGTTAAATTTGGTTCCTTAACTAGTGAATTTATATACTACCGTATTAGTTTTGAACCATAGCTGTTAAACAGTTCTATTTGCTATTACTAATGCTTGTGCTCTCTTCATTTCTGTTGATTATATTTTCCTGCGCATGCGTAGCTTTGGAATTACAAACAAGTTCTCAACAGCCACGCAGGACACGCATACTCTGCTGCCCAGACTGCGAGGACTGTAAGTATTAAGAGTTGGCTCAACTGAAACACAATTTTAATCTGTTCTTGTCACTTTTCATTGCCAGGCTCTTCGGCTAGTGGACATAGTCATGGCAGAGGACATTCGTCGTTTGAGGAGTTGTCGAACTTGCAGCCACCGCCAAATGTTTTAACGCCGCCTTCGACAATTGCATCGTTGCCATCACCTCAGCCGGCGCCGCACATAACAATGCCATCGCCGGAACAATCGGAGCCGGACTCGACGACGGCCACATTGAGGCAATTCCGTAAGCGCAATACGCCCACTAACTTTACGACAGCCGGAACTAGTTCCATGGCAACATCAGCGACAACAGTTACAGCAGCAACAACAATGCTATCGACAGCTCCATCGCCGTCGCCGTCGTCATCTCCGTCCTCGTCCACAATGGAGTCGGGCGCCACACTGCAGATGGGCAAATTGCGCAGCAACCATCAGTGCGTCGTTTGCGAGAAGCGCTTCACGAATGTCATTGCGCTGCGCAAGCATCAGCAACTAGCCCACGATTCACAGACAACAATGCCCTGGGTGTGCGGGATTTGCAAGCGTGGCTATCGGAAGCGCACCGACATGGACAACCATATGAAGTCGCACGAGCCGAAGGGTCGGCCGTACGAGTGCAACGAGTGTTGGGTACGTTTCCCGGAGTTCAAGCAGCTGGCCATGCACAAGTTCACCGTCCATGAGCTGATCAAGCCGCATACCTGCGATGAGTGTGGTAAACAATTTGGTACGGAGAGCGCCTTGAAGACGCACATTAAGTTTCACGGTGGTAAGTTTTTGGGTGCTCGCACGCATGCGGCTGCGGTGGCTAACCGGGTGCCGGTTGGATGCTAGCTAAGCTTTACTATAAATACAATACACGCATTTATATATTCATAAATAAATATATATATATATACATGTATACCTAAAATACGCATACATTCTTACATATACATATTCATATTTAGTTGCTAATATACATTTGAATAGAACAATTAATCGTAGCATTCATGGAACCAATACGTGTAGCTCGAAACTTTGTTTACTAATCTTAACCCAATAAAATAAAAACCTCTTCTATTTGTTGTTGTGCTAACAGTTTACACTATCGTGATCAATCGCTCGAAAGGTAAAGGACAAAGATCTATAGTGAATGCGTTGGCAAGCGAATATAATGCATTCACTGTTTATAGAAAAGTACGCCGTTTTAATTCTTCTTTGCGTCTCATTCGTAAATGCTTTGCTGGCTTAAAATGATTGGAAATGTTTAAACAAAATAATAAAAAAAAAAAAAAAATATATATATATATATATACATATATTATTTCTATTAAAAAGAAGAAGAAAATAACTAAAGGTTTTCAATCTTTAGTGAATATAATATCATCCAATAATTGCCAGACTCTCTTTAAATTTCTCTCGCGCATTTCGCTCAGAGCACTGCATGTAAGAATATTTATCAGAGAACTAATCCAAAATGAGCTTGAAATGCATCTGAATTATATATTCCTTATTATTGTATGTCTCTTGCCTATCAACGATCTAAGCATTGTAAATCAACGCGAATTAAATCGTCTCAATTTGCTCTATCATTCAAGATCAATTAATGATCACGTTGCATAAATGAGGCACTATTATATGATAATCAACTAGTGCTAGGTTTTATTTATTATATGCAAATGTATTTGGTTTGTATTTTGATTGTATATGGGTTTTGTGTATATAAACAAACAGATTTCAATATAATAATAACAGTATTACATAGCAACCAAACAAATGAGAAGGGAACAAATACACAAACATGTAATCTAAGAACAGGGATTTATTTGTTTGTATTTGCTATCTGCTTATACTGCAACATGAGACAAACAAATCTGAACTTTAAGTAATTTGTGTTGTAATCCTCTATATCTCATACACTGGAGCTAAACTGTAAATCAAACTTGTGCACTTTCAAACTGAATTCCAGCTGGATTCAGTACAAACGCTCAATGTTCACAAACTGTTATACGTAATGTTAACTCACTGTTCGACAACATGTCAAATGTGTTTTACAAATCCTCCAGGCACACTGTTAACTCAATTCATGTTAAACATTCAGCAGCAGCTTAGCTATAGAACAAAACCACAAATTGATTTCTTACAGAGCGCGGCTTCGATTGCGAAGAATGCGGCGAGGTATTCGTTTATATGAAAGATTTGCGCAAACACCGTCGCAGCCACAACAACGAATTATTTTACAAATGCGGCGACTGTCCGCGCACGTTTCTACATTTTACGAGTTATCGTGGTAAAGTTTTTAGGCATTCGATTAAGACATAGGTTAAGTACTGCTCAAATGTAGTGTGGTTAGTTTTAATTGATTTTGATTTGATTATAATAAGTTTTAGTTTAAGCTCGATTGCCTGATACGCATAACACTTGCACCAGCTTTAGACTTTAAGTAGATTCTTTTCATAGTGCTTGCATATGAACATAATTAATTAATTGCATTTGCTTTCATGTGCAGCTCATATAAATACACACCTGCCACTGGGAGTATTTCTCAACGATAAAATGCCGAGCAGCGTAAGCAGCAAACTGGAGAATCCTTCAGTGCCGTCAGCTATCGAGGAATCATCATTGCCATTAACGCCGCTTAGCAATTGCAATGGCAACAGCGGCAGCATGGATGATTGCCCTGGCTCCGTGGAACTGGTGGAAAGCAGCATGACGCCTTCGCTGGAGATGATTGTGGATACGCCGTAACAATTGGCGCAACTTTATTATTTAATTTATCAGGAACCTGGGACGGCGCCTTCCTATTACTATTGCTATGCTTAGCAATAAGTTCCACTCATTCACACAAACACACACATTACACAAACGCACACACAGAGAGAGAAAAACCGAACACAACATGAAAAACTGTTGCAGACTGCATTCAATGCGTACTAGTTCTAAGCCAGGCACACATGCACATACACACACACACACACACACACACACACACACACACATGTACTTAGTTAATATTATAAATTTTAGGACACTGAAGCTTAGATCTAAAATAAATAACTGAAGAATTGAATTCATTGAATGATTATTATGTACATATGTGAACAAGAAAGTATATTTATATCTTTATTTTTATTAATAAGTAACGCCATTTCAGGTGCAAACATTATTTAAATATCTTTGAGGCGCTGTCTAAAATATTACATTTAAGATTATCATCGTTAATCCAAATATTTGCTCAGAGATTAAAAGAACCCACAAACAGTCTGCCATGAATACAAATATTTTCAAAATACACTTCGTAATGAATGAAACGAATGTCATTGATTGAAATCTGTTTGATTTAGTTCTTAAGATGTACCCCTTATTATTTAAATTTCCTCCAATACGTACATATTTTCCTATACGTATATATTTGGCTGTCTGAGCTTAATTTAAACAAAAAATTATATTAAAATTAAGTTAAGTCTGAGCTCAAGTTATTTCGTAATTTTAAGTTATAATGCGAAATAACGCTAAGTACGAAAACTAATACACAAACATAATTCTTTCAAATTTAATTTTATTTATAAATATAAATTATGTAATAAACAAGTTGTTTTAGAGTGCGATAACAGAACAATTAATGAGTTTTCACGTTCACATATTTTCGTTTTTTCTCTTTACACTAAACAATTTTTATGTTAATCGTAGTACCAATCAAGGAATAGCAATGAGAAGGACATCACCAGCAAGAAGAATAAGGACCAGACCCGCAACCCAGCATTACGCTGCGTTGCCTGCCGGATCTGCTCATTGGCATCCTTAACGTTCTCCGTGGTGCCCACCACGGCGCTCACAATGCGCTCGATATTGTGCTGTTGCAAGGCAACCTGTTGATAAAAAAAAAAAAAACAAATATGGTTTAAAATAGTTGCGGCTCAATCCTTAGATTGATTTCTCCCCACCTTCTCTGTGAAGATATCCTGTAGTTGGGCTATGTCCACGACGTTCTTTTCGATTTGTTCGACCTCTTCGGAGACGCCTTGGAGCAGATTATAAATGTGTACGTTTTCCGCCTCAAACAATTGCATATCCTCGGCGCTTAAAGCATTCTCTTCGTCATTCTCGTGCTGCTCCGCTGTCTTCTGTATATCCTCATCCAGTGCAACTTTGGCCGAGGAGTCAGCGGTCTTTAATCCTGATGGACGACTGCGTTTGCGAATACGTGGCTTGTGTTGCTTATCTGATTGCGAGGTGCTGTCCAACTGTGATTCCTCCTGCTCATCATCCCACTCCGCCCAGCCGTCATTACCCCAATCGTTGTCCTCTTCATCTGATGCTTTATTATCATGCAACAGCTCTTCGTTGCTGTCGACACTGCCATTACTGTTGCTCTGGTGACTCTTGGCCAGCTTGCCGCTTTTATTACCCGCTGGGCGCACAGGTATCTTCTTCTTGTCTGCTGCCAGCTTCAGCAACCTGTAGGTTTCCAGTTCGTGTTGTACGCGATACTTTTTCTGGTCTAGGTAGATTTGCTCGATGCTGTGCAAATAGCTGACCAGCAAATCGAGCACCGCCTCGATATGTTGGCGCTCCTGTGGCTTTCGTTTCGCACTCTTCCAATCGCTGCGCATCTTAGCCAGATGCTGTGTGTAGTACGTCACGAATTTCTCCGACTCGCGATCAATTAAATCACGTTCAGCATCCGTCATGTGGGTGGCGCTCTTTAAATGCTGGCCAATTCGCATATATGCCGTTCGATTCTCGATGAGTACATTCCGGAGCGTTGTTATCTTGTTGCACACATCCTTAGCCTGTTTGGCAAAGTCGTTTGTGCCAGCAGTGGCCTTTCCGGAAGCGGTGCCCGAACGCTGTTGCTTGTTGTCCTGAGCTTTGGCTTTGGCCGCGGCCAGTTCAGTCTTGCGTTGCAGTCGCACTGTCATAACGCTGGCCTTGAAGTCCTGCGTTATGTCCATTGTACGTACACTGCGTTAATATTAAAATAACTAAATTAAATGAAGCAACAATTCAATTTGTAAATTCCACATCATCATCTAACGATTGCCAACACTTACTGAGTAACTCAGAACTAGTTCGCATCGCACGTTTGCCAACACGGTTTCTGTTTAACAACAGCAGACTCTGTTATAACAGTTTTAAGTTAACATTAACATTGCTCAGCTGTGAGTTTTGCGCCAAATTTTTGCTGCATCTTTTAAATTGGTCAATTGATCAATTCAATAACGAAATGCAGGCGTTTTTAAAAGTTGGCAAGTCGAGTAACATTGGTACAGATAAACAAGCAACCAATGTGCCCATTGAACGTCGCAAGCCTTCTGCTCCGTGGGTGGAAAAATAGTAAGTGTGAAAAATAGTAGTTCCATGCTTGAAGCACATTGTGAATGTGAGCAATAATAATTTATAATAATACTATACAAAAGCCGGCCGAGGAGCGTGGATGATGTAGTGGAGCAATCAGAGGTGGTGGCAGTGCTACGCAAATGTGTTGAAGGTGCCGATTTGCCCAATATGCTGCTCTATGGCCCGCCCGGAACAGGCAAGACGAGCACGATTCTCGCAGCGGCTCGTCAAATCTTTGGCGACATGTACCGCGAGCGTATACTGGAGCTGAATGCCTCTGACGAGCGCGGCATCAATGTGGTGCGCACCAAGATTAAGAACTTTGCACAGCTCACGGCGAGCAGTGTCCGTCCCGATGGCAGGCCCTGTCCGCCCTTCAAGATAATTGTGCTGGATGAAGCTGACTCCATGACGCATGCGGCACAAGCGGCGTTGCGTCGCACCATGGAGAAGGAGAGTCGCAGCACCCGATTCTGTCTTATCTGCAACTATGTGTCGCGCATCATTGTGCCTATTACGTCGCGTTGCTCCAAGTTTCGATTTAAGGCGCTGGGTGAGACGCAAATCATTGCGCGTCTGCAGCACATCTGTATGCAGGAAAGCGTTAACATTGATCCGGATGCCTACAAGTCCATTGTGAAGATATCCGGCGGCGATATGAGACGGGCCATAACTACTCTGCAGTCTTGCTACCGTCTGAAAGGCTCCTCGCACACCATCAACACAGACGATCTACTCGAGATGTCAGGCATTATACCAGACCATTATCTGGAGGACTATCTCGAGGTGTGTCGCTCGGGCAAATATGAGCGCTTGGAGCAATTTGTACGTGAGATTGGCTACTCGGCTTACAGCGTTGGCCAAATGATGGAACAATTCGTGGAGTTCATTGTGCGCTGCGGTTCCCTAACCGACAAGCAGAAAGCTATCATATGCGATAAGCTGGGCGTGAGTTGAAAACCTTACCCAATTTGCAGCAGGTCAGCTAAACAACATTTTTTTATTCTTTAGGAATGCTGCTATCGTCTGCAGGATGGCGGCTCTGAATACTTGCAAATTATGGATCTTGGCTGTGCCATCATTCTAGCTCTTAAATAAAGTCTCCGAACAGTCCTTGTCAGTTAAATATTTGTAAAACTAAGCCTAAGGCAAACTGCTAACTAGGGCAAACTGCCCATAAATCCAACCGTTTTAAAGGTTGCCGATAAAGTATGCTAGTATGTTCAATTATCTTAAGAAAATTTATAAACAGCACTTTTACATTTAATAATATTTAATAAAAATATAAATTTAGAAACTAAAAGTCATATTTTTACAAAATAAGGTGCATTAAAAGTTTTTTTTTTTAAATGTATTTAGTAAATATTCAAGCAGGTATGGACAAAATGTTCAATCATTGCCGAAGTTGAGGAAGTTAACCTATTATATATAGGATTTTCGACATTGTTATATATATGATTATCATAATAGATATTGTTGATTTATATATAAAAGCTGTATAATAGATTTATCGTCAGCATAAAAGTATGCAATGAGGTGTCCGTCTGTATTCAAGTCCACTCAAAAGTATGCAATATTTAATGCATATTATGTTGCGCCATCTGTTATTCATTTTTCTAATCCATTTATGTGTATTAATCTTGTTTTTGTTTTAGTCCCCTTTGAAAATAAAAACAGAATCTTTTAATTTCTACATATCCGCAAAGTTCCAAATATATGCCTAAAATACAATTGATTGTTTTACATATGTATATGTTCTTAATTCGCTGTAAATTCAAATTCTTCCTCTTCGCGTTCCCGTTTCACACCCACATTACTGCCTCCAATGCTGCCCACAGCTGCCGCATCGCTGTCCACCTCCATTTTCATGTCGGTGACATTCGACTCTTTCTTGACCTCAATGGGAGTTACCGTTTTCGTTGTAGTTGTGAATTTGATGACTGGCTTTGGAATGGTGACAACTTGTTGCTTGGACACTATTGAGTGGCCACGTTTGGGTCCATTGGCGCTAGATATGGGCTTGACCATCGTCTTCACCGTGCGTCCCTCCAGCGCTGATTTAGTCATCTTTTTGGGTTGATTTGTGGCGCGCAACTTGTAGTTGACGCCCGTCAAACAGTAGCGATCGGGTGGCAAACGTAGACCGCAATGGGGCTTGATTGGAGGCAGTGGCATCGCATTACGTAGCTCCGCCATTTTGGCCAGTACATGCCGTGACGGTGGTCCAGTGAAACTCTTGTCCAGAGTCATTTCAGTGGCAAGACGCACATCTTCCAAATCGATGGTTTTTTTGCGTGCATGGTTAGCATATACCTTGGCATCATCCAGTATACAAGTCACATACCCTGTCGGAGCGACAAAAGTATTTTTTATTTTTAGAAAAATAAGTTGTGATGCAGCTGCGGCACTTACGAAATGTAAACTCAAGTAGCTGGTTGACTACGCGTGGCTCATACTCCTGGATGTTGAGCTCTTTGAGTATGGACATAATGACTTGTGCATCTTTGGGCACATGTTTTATGTGAGAGCTGGCTTTGGCTTTTTCAGCCTTTTCGCTGCTCATTGTTTATAATTTGGTAAGTTTTCAGCGCTATTTGCAATGCATCAGTGTGACCGTTAAATTAAAGCAAAAAAATACCTAAAATTGAAATACTACTATATTCGACAGTTCGACATTTTCGGTTCGGCATTATGCTATTTTTCTGTAAGTTGGCAGCACCTTTGAAAAATTTCCAATACTAGCGCGCAATTCAAACTCTCATAAAATTTCATACTAACTCTTTTTAGAAAGAACACAATATTGATATTAATGACTAGTGTTTATTGAAAATATATAATACACAGCATATGGTGGCGTTAATATGTACGCATTTAAATTCAAACAATTCTTTACTTCTAATTTTTGTTTTGATTTTTACACACAAAAATGCACTTTGGTCGCATACAAAAATTGTTATCCCACAACTAAAACTTATAATTAAAGCATAACGATACATTTTTCTACATACACTGTGGAAGATGCGAGTTGAATGCCCGCGAATCAGACAATTATATAGTTACATAATACAATTACGTATAATAACAATATTAAACATTAAGCATAGGACTTAATTAAAGTATTTTGCACGTGGGAGGGGTCTTTCCCGGCTTCTTCTCCACCGCACGCACCGCCTCCTCAAACACCTGCTCTAAGTTCAGCTTCTTCTTGGCCGAACACTCGACCAAACTATAGGCATGAATATCCTTGCGCAGCCGTCGACCCTCTTGCGTGGTCACAAATTTCTCCGAGTTGGGAATACGCAAGTCGAGCTTGGTGCCCACCAGAACAACGGGTACATTGTTGCCAAAGTGACGAATCTCCGGCCACCATTTGCTCTTAATGTTCTCAAACGAGGTACGACTACTGATGGAATAGCACAATAGGAAACAGTTCGTCTGTGTTGAAATTCAAAGGAAACTGATTAGATAAGCTATTCTACATATGTTTATTTATAGAATTATATTTATTTATATGTATATACTTACATTGGGATAGCTCAATGGGCGCAGTCTTTCGTAATCCTCCTGACCGGCCGTGTCCCAGAGCGTAAGATTGTATTCATTATCATCGATCGTTATGTTGCAGGCATGATTATCAAATACAGTCGGTATATACTCCTCGGGAAATTCGTTCTGTGTGTAGGTTATCAGGAGGCAGGTCTTGCCCACCATGCCATCGCCGACGATGGTTATTTTCAGAGGGCGCAGACTTTTCGACATTGTGCAAACGAACTGGAAATATATAAAGAAAGCGAAATCGAGGCGTCAATATGAATGTATGAGTGTATGAGTTGTGTGTGTGAGCATGAGTGACATTTCAGTGCGTTGCATTGCACCATTTGGTGGCATATGTTGAAGCGACATGCGTTGTTTATCTTGCCACACCCACATCCCACTGCAACCGGAAATCTTCTATATATATATATATATATATATATATATATATATATATATATGTGTGTGTGTGTGTGGGTGTGGGTGTTTATGGGCGCGTTTTCTTCACATTCGCAAGTCTCGCTATCTTAACGTGACTCTAAGCCGTTACTTATATAGCTGCTGTTATCAACAGTGCACTGTTAACGCTTGAACTTCAAGACTTTTAATCTAATCAATAATCAAAAAAGCAACTTAATGACTGGAATTGTTAACGAAATTGCTTATAGACAGCTGCAAATGGGATTAACAATTCAATTAAAAGTTTCTATAAAAGTACATTCAAAATGTTTACCAAGCTGATTCTGCGTAATTAATTAAACATTGCTGCAGCTTTTTACTTTGTTGTTGTTGCTATGAATGCCTTATATAATAAGGCATTTGAAAAACTTATGCACTTTCACCAAGCAAACAAAATTTTGTTTGGATAAGTGTTTCTTTTTTTTCTTCTTCTTCATTTTAATTAAAACTGGTTTTCAGTCAACGTCTACCAAACGAGTTGTTGACCCAAAACTTGAACTAGATTTCCCTACAGCATCTCAAGTCCAGTGTTAAACAATGTCTCAGAGATACAAATGCTTAATTTGCATACAGTTACAGTTAGAGGGCGAACGCTCTGTCGTTCCTCGATTTACGCAGAAAACTCATACGGATTCTGGGAAACAGAAATCTTCAGATATGAGTCACGCCACAAGATTGTCAGTCAATTTGCTGTGCAAACTCTTATTACAATTATAAAGGCTGCTGAGTGTGTATTTTGTGGTTGGGGAAGAGGAAGTGGAACTGAGCAACGAAATCTAAGCGTTAGAGCTTATGTGCGCCTAGATGACGATTTAAATCCAGTGACTCATCCAAAAGGCTGCCAACAGGTCTCAGCCCACATAATAATAATGAAACTTATATCAGTAGCAGAGGCAACGGGCTGCAGTTACAGCCGAAAACCGGTTATATTGACATATTCACAGACGTTGATCATCGTTTACCGTTTCCATTTGAACTTTTGGCTCGTGGCCTGCCACACACACACACACACACACCAAAAACAAAGCGTTCAAGCGTATTGCAGTTGCAGTTGCATTCAGCGTTACATGCCACGCGCTCTAAAGACCCTGAACTTTCTGCCCAGCTGCAATCGGACTTTTTGATGTATGCCTTTTGGCGCCAACATCCGATCTCTGAGTACGCTTCCATTGCCACTATTTGGCTCCCCTCAAACAATTAAAACTAATTGCTGTATAGGGATCCCGACCGGGGTTAAGTGTTCGCTTTGTAGTTTCGTTTTGTTTTCATATATTTTAGCATGCATGTGTTGCCATTTCTATTTATAGTTTTACTCTTTTATTCTTGATTTCAGAATTAAGATTCAAATAACTTGTTTGGTTCCAATTTTTCTGTTAAGCTATTGATAACAGTACTCTGTTAATATACTTTTGTCTCAATTTCTATGTTATGTTATTGATATATGTACTATGAACACAGCAAACATAATTTCAGTCAAAATTGAGTTTATTTTACAAAAATCACTTAATATACATACACATTTATACAATGCATACATATCAAGTAAAAATGCATTGACCACTTGCTAAGTACTTATATTGCTCATTTAAAATCTGTTCAATGGAATTTCCAGTCAGGTGTGTTTCTCAACGTCTGATCACTGAGAACGTTTTGACAAAGTTTGCTTAATCAGCTGCTTATATAAATAGTAACAGACGTATGTACATGTGTATATGTATGTATATATGTACATTGTACACACATATTTGTACATACATTGAGTTACACTTGCTAAGCTGCCATATACAAAGTAAATTATTTGCACACCAGTCACTAAAACATTTGGTTTGTTTATAATAATTTACTATAAAAAAAAAGCGTCGAACAAGAAAAAAACCAATTAAACGCAAAAACAAAAGCAAGTGTTGTTTATTTATTTCTGTTCAGCTACGCGTATGAATTTGCTGTTGTTGTGTTGTTGTTGTTGTTGTTGGTATTAATACTACTTAATGCTTGGCTGCTCCACTGGCTGCCGTTGAAGTTTGTTTGGAAATTTTGCCAAAAACAAAAAAAAAAAAAAAAAGGAAGAGGAAGCCAATTTTTGCTATTTTGGTGCGGCTGATCAGGTATTTCTTTTGCGATGCAATTCGTTGTTGCTGATGTAAAAATGAATGCGAATATCGATTATATAGATTCATAACTGAATATCATAAATATTGCTGCTTGCCTACAAGCAGCATTCATAGAATAGTCTCGATCAACTATACACATCTACATATGCACATACATATGATGTATATTATGTGTCATGTGATAAAGGAAATGCTCTAACAAACAGCAGACAGCATGGAATACAGCGAGGCTCGACAAATGCTCGCATTGTAATTAATACACATAATAAATTATTTACAACATAATTACGCTTTCATGAAATACGGAAAATGATGTTTTTTCTGTTGTTGTTATCGGTCGGTGTATGGGCAGAGGCAGGGGCCGGGGGCTGCTGCAGCGTCTGCGCTGGCCTCTTGTAAACTTTACATACATACATATGTATCAAGTTACACTTTTGTTGTTGCTGTTGTTATATTCTTGGAACACTTGCAACATTCACACTCATTGCCAATGCCTTTGTTGCACTCTCTCTCTCTCTCTCTCTGTTTTTCTCTCTCCCACAGTCTGCCTAAATTCAAAAATTGCTTAATGCGATTTAATGGATCATTCTTTGCATTATTTATTAGTCGAGTTTATTGCACATATATATGAATGTGTATATATATAATATATAAAGTAAAACTTATATATTCAAGAATTGTGCATTATTTATGTCTGGGACACTCTTCACTCATCTGAAGCCCTCACTCCTTTGTGACTTTATCAGCGCTTTATAATCGCATTGTGCATCATATTAAATGAGTACGAATACGAATACGAATAGGATGTGGATGTTGTTGATGTAATACGTATTACTCTTTATAGCGATATATACACATATACATATATGTGTGTGCCGCTCATGAGTTTAATTTATATACTCATTAGAGTCAAGTACTAACTTATGAGCCACAGTTGCAGCTGTTGCAGCATACGATACTTAATGGAAATAATCTAGAAACACTCATTAAAAAATCTATTCAGGTTTCATGGTGGTTCACATCGATGGATTTCGATATGTTTACATTCTTATCATTTTGTTACTTACATATAATTATAAAAATATGGACATATATAATTCAATAAATTGCCTGAACGTTTGATAATTTAAATGATAGAAAATGATTCGATTTTCCCAGACAGATTTGTAATAAATTGAATATATTTTATCTCGAGAGATCAAAGTACCAAACACAATAATAATTCTTTGCACATAATACTTATTAAATTTCCATCTATTTCTTCTTATAAATCGCGTATGGCAACCGAAACAAAAGCTCTTGTTATTCACTTTTTATATATAGGTACCTATGGGAGTATGATTATTTTGTTTTATGATTTCGTGTGTGTGTGCGTGCGACTGTTTTTCGTATTTAATGAAGAGATTAGATAAGATATATGTGTGTATGTAGGTATATAGGTATATGAACATAGGTATGTGCGATTATTCTTCTGCGCCATATAAAAAATGAAATCAACTTGAAAAAGCGATAAGTGCAACTATGAAGCTGCTTAACAGCTACACCACAGACATATGTATATATGTATATGCATATATGTATATATACATATATTTACGTATATATAATGTGGGTAAATCTGTAGCGATTTGGCCAGGGGTCTCGCACAGCACACGCTGTCAATTAGTTTAATTAATTGAGGTCATATTTTATGGCATAGGTCGTATTAGATTGATTCGCTGTTGATTTGATGCAGATCGCCGGCAAAATGTTGGGTGTAGAGGGGGCCTTTAGTTGGCACGTACTTGAAGGTTTCCTGTGATAGCGCATGCACATACAAACACACACACGCGCCCTAGCCAACTGGCCTTTAATGGATAGGCGGCCATATAATTGTTGTTAACTAAAAATGGTAACGGGCCCAAAACAGAGCCAGAGAGCCAGACAGCAAGAGATAGAGTAAGCGAGAGAGAGAAAGAGTCTGGTAGACAAAGACGGCGCGTGAGTGGGAGAGCGAGAGGGCAACTGTAATCAGAAAGCTGGTTGGCATTCCACAGCTACAGCCACAGCCACAGCCAGAGTCAGAGTCAGAGTCAGAGCCACAACCAGAGCTATTGGGCGGGTGTTTGTGTGAGCGTCTGACGTGAGCGCCATACAAAAGTGACTCAGGTGATAAAGAGTTGATCACGAAAACGATACCAAAAATCGAAAAGAAAACGCAAAAAGAGCAATAACAACAGCAACAGCAGTAGCAGCAACATCAGAAGCAGTAGAAGTAGAAGTCGTGTTATCCCAGAATGCAGTGAACGGGTTGCAAAGCAAAAACAGTTGTCAAGATGCTTTCTACTGATTATGTTAATGATGTTTACACAAAAGATATATGCACACACAGACACACGCACAGTTTAAGATACAAGGTCACCAAAGCCGTTTAGGTGTTTATGTATATAATACGTATTATTATTTTGTATTGAGTATGGGGCTTTGGCGTTACGGTCAAATTAAAGTTGCGTGCAATTTCAATTGCAGCGCACACAGCACGTACTTTTAGATACTCGCACTTGTATATATATATATATATATATATATATATGCAATATATATACTGTTGTTGTTTTCAACAAATCAATCGGGCCACACGTCCGTCTCTAGCGATGACGTCTGTTGATCGACGAACGTATTTGGAAGCACGACGCAGCACGGCAACACTGGAACGCTCAGTACTCAAACACAAGTTACTCAACTGACACAACCGATCACTCGCGCAGTCCTCACGCAACTGAGAGCAAGCACCAGACCACAAGACATTGAGAGGGCTCTGGCTAGTAGCCACAGCCCAACTCAGGCCGCCTATGTGTTTGGAGAGCAGTCGATGAGCGGAAAGAGCCGAAAGAGCAAAAGTGCACTAAAATAAAATCGTTTTGAGCAATTGAGCGCAGTATTTAATAAAAGTGTTTTAGAAGCTCAGCCGTTTTAATAAATTTTCTAGAATCGATAAAGAACAGATGAACATATTAATTATATTTATTAATTATGTTTATTATTATATCTAATTATATTAATATTTATCCAGTTTAATTACTTTAAAATATCAAATATTGAGTGATTTCTCTGATCAGTTGGGCCAAAGGGATCTAACTGCCTACTTCTGCTTGCTGATAAGGCCAATTAAAAACTACTTAGCAGTTAAAAATTCAACTTAATATTGATACATAGTATTTCCATATATACAATTAATTTGAAAGTGGATATTTGTCACTGAGGTTTTTTTCTGTTTCTGTTTACCTCAATAGTATTAACCGCAATCATTTTATATTCATATATATCAAGTAAAAATATTATTTATAGTTAAAATGTTTTGTAATGAAAAGATTAACACTCAATTAACGGTAAAACTAACATTTACATTGAGCAACGCCTTCAGCTCGTTATTGCGTAATCCGTATATGCATGAAGAACGTGAACGCGACTGTCATGACCAATTAATCAACGACTTGACCGCGCACTCTGGCTTATATGCGTGCACGTTAAGTCGTTGTAACTGTAATTAAAGTTCTCCTATGTACGTCCAAGGCATGGGTATGGGCAAAGAAGTGGAACAGCACACCACACAATTCACGTTTACCAGCAGATTAGGGGTTAATTATAATTATTATTGCACTGCTCATGCCTATGGCCATGCTCGTGCCTTAAAGGGCGGCAAACTCTTTTTAAATTCTGACAGGCAAAAGGTTAATGCGTGGGCCGTGGCCTCCACAAAGAGAAGACCGGGAAAATTATTAATTTTTATGAGTATGTTGCAGTGCCAATTAGATACAGCTACTTATGTGCCACATGAGTAACATGTGTGTTCAAGAGCATTTTGTGGGGGGGTGTGTGTGTGTGTGTGTCTCTGTGCCGAAGAGAACAGGTGCTGTGGCACGCCGGTGTTCACTTCAAAGCAATACACTTTTATTGAGTGCAGTTCAAGGTCACCATGAGGGCGCCATAGCATCTACACGCTCTCCGCTCTCTTAGTTTCCCTTTCCTAATCTTTTCTCAACGGTCGCCAGAGCAAAAAAGGGTCTATAATCAGACGACAAGATAATATTGCATTCATTTCCCGTTTCCGGTCGGAATTTTTTCTCGATCATGAAACGCAAAGCGTATATTGATTTTAATGTCCGCTTGTCTGTGCGTCTGAATGCTTTTCATAGCACTAGTACTGAAGATGTATGTACATATATGTATATGTACATATGTATGTATGTGTAGACCTACAAAATATTAATATTTATGATGAAAATTGTTTTGCATGCATAAGGGCAGACTATTCCAATATACTCATTTTTCTTATGTAGTAGGTATACAATGCGTGTATTTTGTACTCTTTTAAAGCTTCACATGTTTGACTTGCACGCTGACTTTCGAAAGATTTTGTTGTCGAGATATTCGTTACATGCCGTATGACCGTATATCAAAAAGTCGAAAATACTCAAAAATCTAAATAAATAAATACTATACATTTTATTTTTTCTTGATGCTCTTAAACGACGGGCGACAGTCAATGGAAAAGCTCAATAGGAAGCAGTTCGTCTTTGGCGAAATGAAAAAGAAATCAATCGACCATTTATACAATCAGTATAATCTATCTTTCTTTTACAGGTATAATCATTCATAACAGTTGGTGTAAACACCTCCATCGATTTGTTATTTGTGTGGGTTTCCAGGAGACTGGTTTTAGCCGCAGCGGTATAGCCGACGATGGTTATTTTAATAGGGCGATGGTTATTTTAATAAGAATAGTTATTTAAAATATTTAAAATTCTTATTCATAAGGGGGATGTCACTTCGTGAGTCAGTTAACAAATATTTAAAGCTTGTAATCTAATCATCAAAAAGATTAGTAATTTTAATTATTTTATAAAATGGTTCAATGCACCATAATTTGACTGAGCAAGATAACGGCAACGCAGTTACCTCAAATCTACAAATCTATTATAGTCAAAGTTTTTATGGCTCGTTCCGGAAATGAAAATGGCTCATGGATGTATGTAAGTATGAATATGAAGACACTTATTGGAGCAATGGCAAGCTCCATATCGATGGTGAAATATAGACGTAGTCTTTTGTATTAGATATTCTCGTAGCTGTATAACATTTCTCAAGCAAAAGTTTGCAATGAGCTCATCTTCTTTTTAATATATATACATATATATTAATAACCTTTTACATGAAAACTTATATAATAACAAATCTCTAACGATTAGTAAAATCGGAGCTACATCACAGCACAAGAACACTTTAACACGGATTACAAAACTGGTGATTATTGGACTAGGTAGAACTCATTCTGGAAATCTTTACCTAACTGAGATCGAGCTGCACACACACCTCGCAGATAGACTAAAAATGCATTTACTTCGCTTGTCCCGCTGCTGTCGCTGATAAGGTTGATTACAATCCACTCCCCAGTTTCCAGCACACAAAAATTTCAAGCCTCTAGCTTTAATAGCGGCGAAATGGCTTACTTTCCCATAGACAGAAATATGGATATTAAACAAATCCAATATATGTTTCCAGTTCATGAGTGATAATAATAAAATGAGTTCAAATATATTTGATATAAAAATTATACATGGCTTAATGACTACACTTTTACATCAATAGGGTTCTCCCTATTGACATTTTAGCTTGAGAATTTGAATATAAGCGGCTTTGTTGCATTGTACAACACTTCATTGAGTGAATAGATAACATTAGCAGCACTTACTGCTAATGACAACAAATATTATTATCGATAATTTGACACTATTTCGTGCAGAGTTGCCACACTATTGGGCGTAACTAATTTTTATAGAGAACTTGTTTGTACCGCAAATTATAACAAAATAAAAACACCAAAAAATGCCCGAAAGCGATGTTACCAAAATGAAGGTAAGTATATCTCAAATTATAAAATAATAACAAGAAAAAAAAACATGCTTTACCTATTCCAGGTCGCGGATTTGAAGCGAGAGTTGAAGCTGCGTGGGTTGCCTTTGAACGGCAATAAAAATGAGTTGCAGGACCGCTTGCAAACGGCGTTGTTGGAAGGCGATATTTCACTGGAAGACAGCGCAATAGCCGACGCTATAGACGACGATGTCTCATTTACGGATGAGGATGAGCATAAATTATTGGGCGAAGATCACGAAGACTTGCTGTTAAAGAGCCCAGTGAGCACGCCTACAGCAACAACAATACCAGATTTATCATCCCCAACACCGACAGTGTCGGACTCAAATCCAGATACAAATGCCGCATCGCTTTCAGCTAAAAAAATCGTGCTCAAACGGAATAATTCGCAGCAGTTGATGACAACGGTTACGACAGCAACGACAACGACATCGAAGGAGAATGCTGCCCCTGATACAGTAACAGGCAGTGAAGGCGGATCATTGGAGCCTATGGATAAAACCACAAAAACGCATCGAAAACCAATTGTCGTTGGTGGTTCTGCAGCGCAAAGCAAAGACTCCTCATCGACTCCCGACAAGAAGCTAACTGAACTAAGCGCACAGGAGCGTTTAGAAATGCGCGCCAAGAAGTTTGGTATTGCTATCGATGCGAAAACTGCTGCTGCTCCAACGGCAACTGCCAATGCAAAAGCTCCACCAGCGGTTAACAAGTCTTCGTCGGCTTCCATAAAGGCTAATAAGGGCAACAAGGAAACGGATGAACAGCAAAAGGAGGCCCTGAAGAGACGTGCCGAACGCTTTGGCTGTGTAGTGCCGGAGAAGAGCCCAAAAACCGTTGGCGATGAGAGGCTGCAAAAGCGTAAGGAACGCTTTGGTAATTCTGTTGGCACAACAACTGCAGCTGCCAGTGATCCCAAGGTCCAGGGCGTATGGGCTGAAAAAGCGCGCGCACGTCTGGAACGCTTTAAAATAGCACCTGCGGCTACTGCTGAGCCGACAAAATAGGCGACAAATTCTATGCAACCATTCAGTTCAGCATCCACTTCTTTATTTAAGCCAACAATCAATAACCAATTATATACATGTAGTTACAAGATCAAATGTAGTTAAGCAAGATCAAAAAACTGCAGAATCAAATTTTATTTTAAACTGTACGGAGTTGGATTGTACTTTCGACTAAGTGCTTCATTGATTATTGTAAATCGTATTTTGTACTCAGACAAAATAAATATAGTTATTTCTAACAATCCATCTGAACTAAAGGCTTCTATTTTAAACCGCAGCATATATATGATTGTTTTTGTAACAGGTATTGCATTGATTAGGAAATGATCTTATATAAAATCTTCTATTCGCGATATAGTGATGTTGAGAGTAATATGGAATAATAAACTATCTTTATTGAAGATAAGATTTTATAAATATAGGAACACCATTGGATATAACCCACCTGTATACACCTGTGGACAAATCCTGGTTAAAAATTATGAAGCCTGTGAAATAAATAAAAGCTTGATATTGAGAAATTGAAAAAGATTAGAAAAGAGCACCACGGTTACACTAAAAATCACGTGCTTTGTTTAATAATATTCATATTTTTATTGGCTTCAATCACTTATAAATAACATGAATTGCGTCTTCTGTGTTTTGGAAAGTCAATTATATATTATGATCATTGTTGTTATGAGTAATGTAAACGTATGTATAAAAATTAAACAATTATATGTTTGTGGTTACTATGAACTAAAAACGTTGCAACACCCTAGTCACGTCTGCTTTGCTTTGATGTTAACCAAGCGCAATTAAAGTAAGCCCTTGGTCGTGTCTAGTTCATGCGATTCATTCACACGGATAATGCGTTCTACAAATTTAGGGGATGAGGCTTAAAAGTAGGTTACTTTAATAGTGCGACCATCTAGGCGTGAGCCATCCATGAGAGCTGTTGATTATGGAGATTGTTAAATGTTATCAACAGAAAAGCAAACGCATTGAATTCTTACCTATGGCCAGTTCCGCGTCGCGTTCTTTAAAGAATCGCACCACGCCCACATCGTTGCCACGTATCTCGGCAAACTTGACATCACCAACATCACGGAATTTATCACGCAACGTTTGCCAAGTGCAGCTCAATGGCACATTCTTGATAATAATAGTATCTGACTTGCGAGTACCGCCGCCGGCATTGCCAGCGCCGCCGCCAACGCCGACATTGCCACCGCCAACGCCAACGTTGCCGCCACCGCCACCAAACATATCCAACTGATTGCCAGAGTTGCCGTAGTCATTACCATCGATCTGGTTGTTCCCAGAATTTGTGCCAACACCAGAACTGCTATTGTATGCATTGAACCCAACATTGCCACCAGAGACGCCACCACCGCCACTGCCACCGCTGTTGACGCCAGTATTATAGTTGTTGCCTGCATTACCATAGCCGCCTCCGCTACTGTAGTTGTTGGTCAGGCCAACATTGCTGGCAGAGACGAGTCCATCATCGTTGCCTCCCGTGTTGCCCAGGTTGAGACCTAGGTTGCTTAGCGATGAAGTGAGCAAAGGATTTGACAACGCTGCTCCCAAGTTACCAACCACAGCAGCCAAATTGCTGGGATTTAAATTGTTCAGATTAATGCCACCGGCGCCGCCACCAGCGTTGTTGCCCATGCTGGGCTTCTGTACTGGCGCTACTGGAGAGGGTTGCACAGCAGCGTTGTTACCAAACATGACTCCACTGAGACTACCCAACAAGTTACTTGCGTTTGCGTTACCGCCACCGACAACAGATCCGCCAGCGACGGCGGATAGCTGCTGGGCGCTCTGAACGTTGCCGAGAAGCTGTGTAGCATTTTGATTGCCACCATTGGGCAGATTATGAGCCACATCTTTCAGTGGCTCACCGTTGGGTCCCAGGCCGATGCCAACGCCACCTAATCCCTCTGGCAGCTTTAGACCTTCACCCTTGTCGGGTATCCGATCCAAGCGTACTGTCATGCGACGATCATAAAGCATCTGTCGATCTAACATGGAAATTGCCTGTACGGCCTCCACTGGATGATCATATTCGACTACTGCAAAGCCGCGACTATGACCCTCCTTATCCAGGGATAGGTCCACACTTTGCACCTTTCCGGCCAGCTTGAATACTTGCTTGAGTTTCTTGGTATCCACTTTGTAGTCCAGCTGTGATTAAACAAACACAAAAATTAATTTAAAAATTTAAATATGCCAGCTTGCTTTCAGCATCATTGGAAAATGATTAAAAGCATTGTCCAGTCCAAACACTCAACCACACTGACTCCGGCTGCCACCTTCACTAGGAGCAAACAAAGTCTGAAAGAAGGAACGCAGGGATTAAGCCGTTGGCCCAGTTGGCTAACCCGAAACCGACGCAGCAGGCTCTCAATTAAACCGACTGTTTCATATTTATAACCCAGCTGCAGGTATCACAACCACTCAAAAGGCTCTCGATTCTCGGGCGGGACAAACAAAACCAGAAGAAACTTAACTTGAACTGGATATCATTGCAACAATAATAATGGGAACAGATCGTTTGACTACGCAGAGCGATTAAGTTAAATATCGAGTTATCACATATAATCGATAGTCAATAAACTGAAATCATTGTATTTCCGATGCGATTCGGATCTTGTAATTAAACTTAATTTTTATAACTTCCCGTTGACCTTATATTTTAAAAATAATTCGTAATATTCCTCTCTAGTGGCGATTGATATGAAATCGATCAATTTAACATTCCCAGGCGCATAAGCCCAAATTTATGTCAACAGATCTTATGGACAGTAAACTCCACATTTACCAACCGATAGATAGCACATCCAATTACACGAATTGTTATCTAACATGATTTACAAAATATCGGACAATAGAAGTTTTTTCGAAACGGATAGTATTATACCTTTCATTTAAAAACACAGCTCCAAAGTTTTAATAACAATAAATTACTCGGCAAGATCAAACATCAAAGAGAAGATGATTTATTATAAGAATGTGTTGAAAATTTCCAAGTACACAAGAAGAAAAAAAATTCAGAGTCGATTGGCAAAGTTAATTACTGTCAGCTCAGTCTTTCCCACAAATAAATGATAATAAACCACTAAATGTTATTTTTATAGTTGGGTTATAAATACGAAACAGAGCCTATGATGAAAACATAATCAATAAATAGTGTTTTGATAGAATAAAAGCAATTTACCACGAAACAGAACTGGGCAAAGAGTACACAAGCTATAGAACATATTTCTATTAAATAGAAGATATGCATATGTATATTATGGAATATTATGGTTTAGGTTGGTTTTCTTTTTTTGTTGGTTTGGTTCATAGTTTATTATTATTATTATACATATACTCACATTAGCAACAAAAACCTTATTATGCAAAGGTCCACTTATGCCAAGACTCTCCAAAAACGAAGCAGAAAGCCCATATAAATTGTAATTCGACGAATTAAAATCATTAGACATCATGTTAAAATTATTACGCCCAGATCTAGAAAAAGAAGCCAAAAGTCCAGAGAGAAAAAATAACAAGAGCAAGAGATAAAAAGCACAACAAAAACACGTAGCCGAAAAGCGCGCGCACATCATACCATTTAATTTCCACTAAACAGATTGAGATTCGGTCCAGAACGTCGAAATTACCGCTTAAAGTTAAATCACAAGCTCCTAATAGTTTCTTTAAATGCTTTATAACACCTTTCTTAAATCATATTTAATTTTCTATAATGTCCAATATTTGGCAGGTTAAAATCGTCGACTAAATCTAACTTATACATGCTATCGAACACACTATACATTAATTCATCAATTCATCAACTTTAACGACATAAAGCAATGCTGGCCCAAAATTCAATTTAAACCTTTTTATCAAATTTACAAATGCATAAGTTAAGCCCCGATTGTAGAAATGGAGCAAATTTAGCAATGAACAGATGTTTGATACTACTGGAAAAAACTATTCAAAACAAGAACTATAGACAGGATACATAGCTATTCAACAGGAGCGTTGTCTTAAATTTCATTATTTTCCTTTTCCTCAGGTCAACATACTACCGACCGCTGAGCTAAAGTGATTAAAAGGACACCAAGCGAATCTAATAAACGTATTAGACCCAAGCTGTTTTATTTTCCCTTTTCCGAAGTAAAATTATCAACACAATTCAAAGTAGAGTGATCATTAAGCCCTGTCAAAGACATTCGTTTCTGTATGCAAACAATGCAATCTTCTTTCAAGCACTGAGTGCCCTTAATTCAATCATTTCAATAACTATAGTAGCTTTGTATTCGTGTTCGTTTCAATAACATCGAAAATATTCAATCCTTTGTGATTTAATAAATGTGCTTGGAGTATAGAAAAATGATTGTAAATATGTAGAATATTTTATATTACTTACATTCTGTCATCGTCACGTCGTGAAAAGCCTCGATCCCGATCGTCCATATGATCGCGACCTCCACCATTTCCTCCTCCTCCTCCTCCTCCACCACCACCTACTCCTCCCCCGCCGCCACCTCCTGCTCCATCTCGCACAATACGACCGTATTGGTCGCGCTGCTCGCCATGATCTTCCTTAACGACCAGCTCACGTCCGTTAAGCTCATATCGATTCATTTTCTCCATTGCCTTTTGCACGTTCTCTGGATCCTTGAACTCGACAATACCGCAGCCTCGTGCCTTGCCGTTTTCATCATGGAATAATTGCACGTATTCAATGGAGCCGACAATACGGCGGAATAGATCCTTCAGGTCTTGCCAGCGGTAGTCGTACGGAATGTTCGAGATATAGACACGGCAATTGCGTCTTTCACGGCTTCTATCGCGTGCATTATTAACACCTCCTCCTCCCCCACCGCCCCCTCCAGAGGCGTTGCCATTGCTACCATCAGCATCTGAGAAGCGGGAACCACGCGCGCCACGTCCTCGACGATCACGCTCTTTTTCCCGATTCTCAACAGCACTTGCGTCCATATTCATGGCTGCCTGCTGCAAAAATTCTTAAGTGTAACATCAAATTCTCACTCCACTAACGCGGTTCTCAGCGTCATTGCGAAAAAAAAGATGGCGACTTGCGGCGTCGTTGCGCCCTTTATGCAGTTCGCATTCTTTGTCTATACGACATATGTACTTACCATTAATGTAAGATATATTATAGGTTTGTATTGATATGATGGACTACTTTTTTGCAATTAAAACGTTTTTAAATTAACACAAATACAATAATCAATAAAGTTGACATATGCCGACTGACGTGAGAAAAAAATTTGAGATGTGTGGTATTGTGTTGTATAGTTCAATAGAACTAAATTACCGAATGAACAAATCGAAATGATCTAGTTCTGTAAGATATCAACAGTCGCAAACTATCGAGTACTTATCGGCTCGATTATATTCGACTTTAAATTTAATCTCTAATCTACCTAAAGATTTAAATAATTTCTACGTAATATAAAAAAGCACTTTTATATACAATTTCTATAGTTAAGCTTTCAGTGATCCAATTACATTTGGATCAATAAAAAAAATAAATAAAAAAAAAAACAAATATAGTTTTTAACATATATTTGGCTTAATAAACATATTCAAGTAGAAATATTTCAATACAAACAAATTTATATATCCATTTCAACCAACATAAGCTTGCATTATCAGCAAAAAAATATTACTCTGGTCATAAATTCAACCAATGACTAAAATGTTTCGGATTTCAAGTTTAATTAGGTCTAATACACTTTCATAGAGAATAATAGTTTATTCAAGCTGCTTGCAACGGAGCCCATATTCGACCACAATAAAATTACTTAATTATTTTATACTGTCTAATATGTACATTCTCTCATAAGGCATCCCTTATTTATATATCAAGCTTTGGTACATATGAGTATTTACATTATGGCGTAATACAAATTATAGTCCTGAAAAACATTCTAAATATGATTCGTGTTAATTAAAATTAAATAAGATTGGCTGAAGTATATTGTTTCAAAGCATTTTGCAGTGTATTATAAAGATTGAGTGGCACCAGAAACTCGTTTAGCTTTTAACTGATTACTGTCAACAAGCGCTTTAAATAGAAGAGCATTGCCATGAAGTCAGCAATTGGTAGCCAGCCTTACCAAGATGAGCATCAAGTTCAATGTAAATGGTTTTCCATACGAAGTGCAGTCAGACGACTACGCGGCGGACATCACTTTAAATATGTTCCTGAGAGAACATCTTCACCTAACAGCCACCAAATACATGTGCCTGGAGGGCGGCTGTGGCTCCTGTGTTTGTCTGATACGACGCCGTCATCCCATTACAGAGGAAATAAGCTCCCGTGCCACGAACTCGGTATAGATGAATAGACTCTAAGAAATGGAATAGTTTTGCTATATGCAAGAGTATTATAAATTTTTTTTTAGTGCTTAACCCTGCTTAATACCTGCAACGATGTGGACATTATTACCGATGAGGGACTGGGCAATAAGAGCAGCGGCTATCATCCCATACAGAAACGTCTAGCCAAGCTTAACGGCACCCAGTGTGGATATTGCTCGCCAGGATTCGTGATGAACATGTACGGGCTTCTGGAGAGTCAACGTGGACGTGTGACCATGGCTGAGGTGGAAGATGGATTTGGGGGAAATATTTGCCGCTGCACCGGCTACAGACCCATATTGGATGCCATGAAGTCCTTTGCCGTTGACAGCTGCATTGAGGTACCGGCAGAGTGCGGGGACATCGAGGACTCTTTTGAGTTACTCTGCCCACGCACCGGTCAATGCTGCAGTGGTAGCTGCTCTCGCCCTTCCCTACCTGCCCAGAACAACAGTCACTGGTATTGGCCCAAGTCACTGGCCGAACTGTTCGACGCCCTCGCCCAAGTGCCCAGTGGAGAGGAGTACATTCTGGTTGCGGGCAATACCGCCCATGGCGTCTACAGGCGATCGAGGAGTATACAGCACTATGTAGATGTCAATATGGTGCCGGAGCTAAAGCAGCACAGCATTAATCATGAACATTTCTTGCTGGGTGCCAATTTGACTCTCACAGAGACCATGCAGCTCTTTCGACAGGCTCAGCAACGACCGGGCTTCGAATATTGTGCTCAATTGTGGCAGCATTTTAATCTGATTGCGAATGTGCCAGTGCGGAATGTAAGTGCTTGCCATAAATTCACAATATCCAGTTTGAAACTTGTTTCAGGTGCGCTCTTCGTTCGAAATATATATATGGAATAAGAAAGTGAAATGAAATGTGAATTTAAAAGAGATTTTAAACATAGACTCTTAAAAGGAATATTTTAAATTTTAGAATGGAACTCTGGCGGGTAACATTTCAATAAAAAAACAACACCCGGAGTTCCCCTCGGATGTTTTCATCACATTTGAGGCCCTGGATGCACATGTCTTGGTACACGATAATGCGAATAGTCAACGAATTATGACTCTGCTGTCTTATCTTCAGGATGCTACGCCCAAACTGGTTATTGGCGGATTTGTTCTAAGGCCTTATCCAAAGTCCAAGTACTTGTTTAATTCTTATAAAGTTAGTTTAGATTAGGATGCGCACTCTTAATATATATATTAACATAACTTTCAATTTACAACAGATCCTTCCGCGTGCTCAAAACGTGCATGCCTATGTCAATAGTGGTTTCCTGATCGAGTGGCAGAATGTCCAGCATCACATAGTAGGCGCGGCTCGCCTTTGCTTTGGCAACATTAGACCTGACTACGTGCACGCTGAGAATGCCGAGCACTTGTTGGTGGGTCGCGACTTGTACGACAGCTCCACAGTGGCACAGGTCTTCGAGCAGCTACTCACAAGTCTGCAGCCAGTGGAAATGCCGCCCGAGGCCTCTCCTGAGTATCGTCAAAAACTAGCTTGTTCGCTTTTCTACAAGTTTTTGCTTGGCTCAGCGCCCGAAGAGCTCGTTCGAAAGCGTTTTCACAGTGGTGGGGACTTACTAGAGCGACCGCTTTCCTCTGGCAGCCAATCGTTTGAGACCATACCAAATAAATACCCCGTGACTAAGCCAGTGCAGAAATTGGAAGGTATATATTTATTTCTAACATACTAGAGGACAGTTTTTACATTGGAATTCCTCTACTTTTGTTAGGCCTCATTCAGTGCTCTGGTGAAGCCATCTACATTAATGATTTGCTTACCACATCTAATACTGTGTACTGTGCCTTTGTCACGGCCAAGCGTGTGGGGGCAACCATAGAGCAGATTGACACCAACCTTGCGCTCCAGTGCAAGGGCGTGGTTGCATTCTATGGATCCAAGGATATTCCTGGAAATAACAACTTTAACAATACTACACTGCTGACTGTCCCTGGTGATGTGGAGGAAATCTTTTGTGCTGGACGTGTACTGTACTATGATCAGCCCTTGGGAGTAATTGCCGCGTTGACACACGATGTGGCCGTCTATGCGGCGACTTTGGTGCAAGTAACCTATGCCAATGATCAGGTTGAGATTTACACCAGCATGAATGCTGTGTTGTCAGCCAAAATGGAAGATCGTCTTGTGACATGCACTAAGCCTTATACGGAGTTCTCTAAAGTACCGCTAGATCCTGGCGACGTGATAGGCCGTGGAATCCTGGAACTAGCGTCCCAATACCACTTCACTTTGGAGCCCCAAACGACGGTGGTGATTCCTAATGAACAAGGACTACAGGTGTGGAGCGCCACTCAATGGATGGACGTGACCCAAGCTAGCATATCACGAATGCTCAAGCTGGAGGCGAATGCCGTTCAGTTGCAGGTGCGACGCGTTGGAGGAGCTTATGGCGCTAAAGTAACTCGAGGTAACCAGGTGGCTTGTGCCTGTTCACTGGTAGCATTCAAATTGAATCGACCAGCTCGTTTTGTGCAAACCATTGAGTCTATGATGGAATCAAATGGAAAGCGATATGCCTGTCGTTCCGACTATGAATTTCAAGCTCGTGCAAACGGCTCCATTCGTATGCTCACCAATAACTACTACGAGGATGCGGGATGCAGCCTTAACGAGAATGTCGTAGATTTCCTCACCCAACCAGCCCTCAAAAATGTCTATAATTTGACCGATTTGAACTTTAAGGCTAAAGGCACTGCTGTGAAAACAGATGCACCTAGTTCAACGTGGTGCCGGGCCCCAGGAACAGCAGAGGGTAAGTTGAAGATGAGAAAAAAAAAATAGAGTAAAGTACCAGATATAAGTTCGTTACAAGCCGGAATCTTTGTCTAAATTCACAGCTATTGCCATGACTGAGACGGCATTGGAGAACATCGCCTTTGCCTGCAAGTTGGATCCAGCTGATGTGAGACTGGTAAATCTCCGACCGGGAAGCAAAATGGTGCAGCTCCTTCCCCGATTTCTGACTTCCACGGCGTACCGTGAGCGGCGGGAGAAAATTAACTTGTTCAATGCTCAAAATCGATGGCGCAAGCGAGGCCTGGGAATAGCTTTGATGGACTTTCCTCTAACTGTGAACATTGCTCTGGCTTATCCTGCGACGGTAGCCATTTATCATATTGATGGCTCTGTGGTAATATCACATGGAGGCATCGAGATTGGACAGGGCATAAATACAAAAGTGGCTCAAGTGGCTGCCCTCGTGCTAGGCGTTCCGCTTGAGCGTATTAGAATAGAGACCAGTAATACAATAATAGGAGTCAATTCCTTCCTGACAGCCAATTCTATGGCAAGCGAATTGGTTGGTATTGCTGTTCGCAAATGTTGCGATAAACTGAACCAGCGTCTGGAGCCGGTTAAACGTAGGTTGGGATCCCAGGCGAGCTGGCAGCAGGTAGTGGAAGCCGCGTTTAACCAATCCATCAGCTTGATTGCAACCGAATCTTTCAAAACGGGCGATCAAAACAACTACAGCATCTACGGCTTAAGTCTTAGCGAGGTAGAGGTGGACATACTGACTGGTAACCACTTAATAACCCGCGTAGACATCCTAGAAGATGCCGGCGAAAGTCTTAGTCCCAACATTGATGTCGGTCAAGTCGAAGGAGCTTTCGTCATGGGTTTGGGTTATTATCTAACCGAGCATCTGGTTTACGATCGTCAGACAGGTCGTCTTCTCACAAACCGAACCTGGAACTATCATCCTCCAGGTGCCAAGGATATACCCATTGATTTCCGTATTGAACTGTTACAAAAAAGCCCCAACCCCGTGGGATTTCTACGCTCAAAGGCCACGGGGGAGCCGGCTCTCTGTCTGGCGGTTGGCGTACTCTTTGCCTTACAACATGCCATACAAGCAGCTAGGCATGATGCCGGATTGCCTAGAGAATGGGTTAGGCTGGGCGCACCCACCACACCCGAAACAGTAATGCTTTCCGCGGGCCACAAAGTGCAGCATTTTACTCTTCAATAAATTATACTTTACTCTTGTTAACTATTAATTGAACAATTGGTCTAAGAAACGTAATATTTCAGGAATTCATATGGTTTTATTTACATATTTAAAAAATCTTCGTGTTTAGACTTGTCAATGGTTTGTCACACATGCAGTTGGTAATTTGAAACTAATAGATAACAGTAAATCGGTTAACGACCAACAAATATAATAGCTTATGGCTTGCTGGCTACAGTATAGTTGAAGACAGAGTTGAATGAACATCCACATCAATATTATTTGCAGCTGGTTGTGAAATATGTTACGGTATGAGTCACGCTATTTGGTTGACTAACAGTTTTAAGACTTAACTACGATAAGTAAATGTATGTATGTATGATAAATGAGTGTTGTGTGGTACTGTTCTATCGAACAAGTTCTTTCAATGAACTACTTAGTTACAAGTTCTTGTTTAGTTAAACCAGTTAAAATGCTATTACGATTATTGACATTTCTATGTGCATATTTATTAATATTTGCATTGCTTTATGTTCTTAATTTTATTTGACTCGTGGCGAATATAACCAAGCAAGATTAACACTACTAACCATAGATGTTACATGTAGTCACTAACCATACAACCATATGGTTAGTGATGTAGTTCACAATGAACTGCCAGTGCTGATCTGTGGCAAATTGAACAAATGTTTGTCCCAATCAGCTGTTTTTTGCTTACAACTATTTTTGAAGCATTCGCAGAATATCCGGGATAAAAAATCCCCACTTTACTAATTGTTGGTGCCATAATTAACTCTTGCGCGCTAATATTGCTTATAGCGATGCGATTTTTTGAGCAAATTATCGATTGTCTCGATTATTCAAAACCCATTTTGCGATACAATTAAATCGTGAATTGCAACAAAATAATCGATTATTGTGTATCATATGATTAATCGTGCCATCACTAAATATCCCACAACATCATTTTCAATTTTTGAATGAACTTTGTTTTTTTTTTTTTTTGTTTACCATAGGCTTTGCTTCAGCTATGTTTGAAGCAATTCCTACTGGAGAAGTGGATGGCTCAACAGCCATGGAGTTAATCGAAATTCTTCTCAATTTTGTGGACACGACCAAGGAACCGCATCTAAAGCGGCTCATACAATATGTTTGCGGTTTGCTGAACACTAGCAGGAGTGAAAATTTGAATTTAGCATCAAAATTGATTCGAAAACTATTTGTAGTATTAATACACAGTCCGAAGGATGATCGGCAACTACAGATATATAATCCTCAACTGGTTTCAGACTTTCTTCTATGTGTACAAACGTCAACAAGTCGATTTCCAGAAGAAGGCCAGTTTCTCTTGACACAACTCTGTTCCAGAACTTCAAATAATAATACCCAGATGCTCGAGCAAATATTCGATGATATTTTACGCGAATTAGGACCAAAATGCATCGAGTCTTCGAAGCTTTATTGCCGTGTGCGGAAACTTCTGGAATCGAAGAATAACGAGCAACAGCATTCTGGTTATTTGATCCTAAGCAAGTTACTAAACAGTACTAGCTCCGAAAACTTGGATTTATACTCTTATATAAGCATTATGGAATGCCTGAAAACGGAACACAAATCAATATCCCTATCGCTAGTAAGGGAAACAAATATAGATGGCATTTGGATGCGTAACTTATATATGCGACTATTGCAAAATAAAAATATCCAAATGCGGCACGTCATTATCGATTTCATTATGGAGCACTTCACTATTGCTGAGCTCTTCAGTGCCAATCTATTAATCGAGTTCCTGTCAGCTACCAACTGCCCGGAACTGCACAACTTAGAGGGCCGTCATATGCAGGAGAGCAAAATGAAGAAATATGCAACTGCAAATGATAACAAACAGTTCCTGAAGGCCTTCGCCGAAGTGGCCTGGACTGGGTTGCCTTTGCATCGCTGGCTGCATAGTCTAGACCCAAAGCACCAGCCACATATTAAAAAGAATCTGCTGCTCACTTTAGCTGCACATGTGCAAAATATAGATAATTTGAGTTTGCGAAACAGCGCTGGTTATTTGTTCTGTGATCTATTTGAGGTAGGTAATATACTTCATTATATATATTAAATTGTCTTTTATCATATGTAAATGGTAATTTCAGGTGACCATCGAAAGTTTATCTTTGCACCATTTTATGACATTCGTTAAAACGCTCCATCAAGAGAACGAAAATGTTTGCGGTCTTCTTATAGTTATACTGCAAAAAATAATCGAGAATTGCGATGACATAAAAGAACAAATTGTTCATCTTACAAAGAGCACTTACGAGCTCTTCAGTGATGCGCAGAATAACAACAATCTGTATAGTCCACTCATGGCGCTAATGGAAAAACTTGAATCAGTGCCAACAAATTTCCATGGCTGGTGGCGTCTGCCCGCGTTCTTTACAACATTCTATTCGGAAGAAGCTAGGGAATTCTTTCATGCGAAATATTATATAAATTATAATTGGATCGAAGAGTGCAAGGATTTTAACGAATTGGAGCAATACCTAATTGGCAAGTTAAGTTGCCAAACACCGGATGAGATAAATTTTGTAAAGGAACGAAGCATGCATAGTTTTCTTGCAAGGAATGTGCATCATTGGAGCCAACTTGATGAGTTTAAATTGAATCCCGTTGACATTTTGGAGATCGGCTCATTCAATACGTTGTCATATATGGCCAGTTTATTGGAAAAGCACGACAAAAAGTTACCCGATAATAACTTAATTGACTTTTTTCTAGAGCAATTATATAAATATAGCAGACGCTGGATAAAGTGAGTATTGAAACATTTTTGATCATTATAATTTGGGGGAATATCAATAGTAGCTGAGTTGTTTATTTATATGTGGTGAACGGATTGTCTTTTCAGCCCTGGTAAAATATTAAATTATATATCCAAGTATCAGGACCCAAATGAAACAACAAGTCTCGTTCAAAAAATGATTTCCAATAGTAACGATGGCTGGGAACTGGGAGGAATACTACATAACACCAATTATGTATTACAATCTACGTTAATCAATGGATTACTTTTTTCCGAGTTTCCGACAGGAGTAAAACGGTAGGATTACTGAAATTACTGAAATATAATTCCAATCAATTAAATATAATATTTTATATATTTTAAAGAATGGAGAGTGCATATCTAAACAGTTTATCGACTTGGAATACAGTAGAGTTTATTAAACAGAGCAATTATATAACATATGTGAGTAATATGAAAACTGGACAAATTGATCTATTTAATGAATTGCTAAATATCATCTCCGATATAAGTCAAAGAGAAATTGTTGAAAATTCAAGAGACCATAGATTACAAATTCGATTCATCCGAACAATTTTGCATCTGGAACGCTTTGGTGCACCTCTACCTGAATATTGGAATGACAAGCTTTGGGAAGTTCTGTTAAACCCAAGAAACCTATTGAATATTAAATTGCTCTACGAATGCCTGGTGGCAAAACTTTTGCCAACATTCGAACAGTTAAAGGAACAGCTGCTTTCGCTTAGTAGCCTTCAACCCGACCAACAGGACTCAATCATATCTGTTGCCCACATATATTGTATATGCAGATGGGATACATTAAATGCGGAGCAATTGCAAAGTGTATTTGAGTTGCTTTGGTTACGCGTGAATTCTGTAAATTTCCGGACAATGTTTTTCAGCCAGCTGGTGTTACGCAGACTGGCTGATAAATGTGAGAAGAGTAGGTAGGGACTATATCGATTTTTATATCCATATACATAAAATTATCATTGAACTTTCATTCTTTTCATTCATTTAGCATTGAAGTCTCTTTAGTCGATGGCCCAAAAGCTAATCTAGCATTGTTAATTGATGATAAGACTTCTGGGTTTCAGACAGATGCTCGCCTGATGCTTCCGAAAATGATACAGGACTATAATATAGCTGATGCAATCCTTTATATCACAAATGCACCATTTGATGAATACGAAAATCCAAAATGGTCATTTTCACAAGATGAACTAGATAAGTTACGCAACGAGTTTAAGTCCAAAAGTCTTGAAGTTTAAAGTTCGTACAATTTGTTTTTAATTTTAAAAATATGTATTAATCAATTGTAATTACACACCACACACTTATGTACTGCGATTGAGACAAATATTTAAATATAATTGTTTACATTTTAATTTGAGGCATTTGTTTCATTTATCCTGGTACCGATGAATAAATCGGTTTTCGAACAATCTGGCAGCCTTCGAACAATATGACCCGTTACGCTGTATTTAAATAGTACACACAATTGATTTATTACTTTCCTTTTTGTATGGCAAAAATGAATACAAAAAATTAAATTTTACTTTGTGTATGTATAAAAAGCTTAAAGCAAACTATATATGTGTATGTAATTGGGTGCTCGTTGCTTAATGCAGCATCATTCCAATACATACGTATTTGAATCTAGCTTATGCAAATCTCTTTAATTGTAAACTGAAATAATTATTGTATATGTGAGTAAGGTGCTTGAAGTTAATTGAATCATATATATATAATATATAAACGATCTTGGTTTGTTTCTGATTTGTAACTCCAAAGAGAGCTTTGCATAAGGTAGATAACTAATCGATCGGTAAGAAAAGAAGAAAAAAAAAAATACAAATGTTTGATCTAATTTCTTTTTTAAATTTTTATGCATAATTTTGTGCTGGTATTTGTTGATTTGGATGTTGATTTAGCACCACATAAACGAAATATACGAAAAGTGTGCTTTTCATTAAACTTTCATTTCTCTTTTCTTGTGGAAGATTTTTAATGGAATTATGTTTGTGCGTGCGTGAAGGAGGGAACGAAATTAAACGCAGTTGGCATTAGATATATTTATAAACATATGCATATATCCTTATGCTTAAAATGATACGAGTTACAAGGCCGATCAGTTAAACAAAAATTAAACATTTACATAAAAATGTCGTATATCGTATATCGTGTTAAGCACGGTACACACACAATTAACTTCGTTTTAAGTTTTGTTTACTTTCGTGCTCACTGAAAACGAATGGTTATTCCAAAATGCTCCATCGCAGCAGCTTAACCAAGGCAGTTACAATAGTATTCATAGTTAATTTACACGTATACGGCGTACACGCATTATTAATAATCTTAAAAGGGCACAAACAAAACATTTCAAAACGACACACACAAGTTGCACATAAAATGATTTGACATACAATAAAACTTTTGTTGCTTAAATTAATTACAATTTTGTTCATCCTCCTATCAATTGCACCAACCAAACACTCGCACTTGTGTGTGTGCGAGAGTGTGTGCATGTGTATTTGTGCGTAAGCTAAATGCCGCAGTGACAAATAGCACAAACAATATATAAACTGCTGCATTTATCTGGCACACACAACTAACACACAGACACACACGCACAACGCACAAACCGGACAGGCGTTAATGAAAAAAAAAAGTAAAACCAATGCGAGGCCACTTAGAGCATCTTACATTTAAATCTACGGTTCGGCTTATTCGTTTTGCGTCCTTTTCGTCCCTTGTTGTCCTTATCTTTGCGTATTTCACGCACCAATGTGTAAAATGCATCATCGACGCCCATGCGCGTCTTGGCTGATGTTTCGATATATGGAATGCCATATTGCTTGGCCACCTATGAAATAAGGAATTATTTACTCAAATATATATCTTTACATCTTTATATGTTCTATAAAAATATATAGATAGCTGGATTGGAAGTGCACTTACCTCTCGTGCTTGCTCGTTTTGCACGTTCCACGAAGGCAGATCACATTTATTGCCCACAAGCACCATTGGCACCTCTTCGGCATCCTTGACTCGTTTGATTTGCTCGCGATATGTGCCAATATCTTCAAAAGATTTAGCACTATTCACAGCGAATACCAGCAGAAAACCCTCACCGGTGCGCATATACTGATCACGCATTGCTGAATACTCTTCTTGACCAGCGGTGTCCAGAATATCCAGCAAGCACGTTTCACCATCTAGCAACGTTCAAATGTTGTTTACATTTTTGAATATAAGCTAATCGATAATTGCAAACGCAATGGCAATCGTAATCGATTTGTGAAGTACTCACCAATAACCACTTGCTTTCGATATGAGTCTTCGATTGTGGGATCGTATTCATCCACAAAATGATTTTGGATAAGTTGTATGGTTAACGCCGATTTGCCAACGCCACCGGCACCAACAACAACTAACTTGTATTCCGTCATTTGGCTTCGTTAGCTCCGTAGTGCCTGTCGATGTTTACAATTGCAGTCGTAAGTCTCTTATGTGTATACGTGCTTGTGCAGATGTGTGGGTTTCTTGGCGTGTATGTTTGTGTGATGTGCGTGTGTGTTCCTCGCCCCACTCAAAAAATGAGAGCTGCAACTGAAGATTGTGGCGACTGCTAGAAAAGTAGATGTTCACAAATTATTATTAATTAAAAATGATTAAAATTAATTAAGCGCATAATTAGGCATAAATTAATGAGTCAGAGTAGTATTTGACTGCAAACGAGCTTATGTATTTTTTGCCGCACACACATTCACGAACACACTTGCACGCACACGAGAGAGGGAGAGATTACAATGACTCAAGCGTTGCACAGACCCTTTGCGAATATCGACATTAATTATACTTTTTTTCAATTGCACATATTAAATAACAGCAAACTCTTTGCCAATTATTAGACAAACTTATCCACCACAATTACTTGTAATTTTCCTGGCTTGCAATGCAGGCTTATCTATGCATGTGTGTGCGTGTGTGTGCGAGTGTAAGTATGTATGTGCCGGACCTTCTTTGTTGCTGTCGCTTAAATTGGCTCCTCCTTGTTTTAATTTTTCTGCTCACATCAATTCGAACTAATCGACTTAAACTTTTTACTTATAAAGAGCTTAATACTATAGCACTTGTTTTCTATTAATAACTAATATTATAATTTGTACGTAATAAAAATTTCCGACTTTATGTTTTCTTGTCTAAAGAATTTTTTATATCGCCGTATTTTGTAAGTGTTAACTAATGTTGCGAGCTACATGTAATTTTGCAGCACTGCCCCTAAGTTGCCATAAAATAATCGGGAGCATAAGAGCATAACATTCCACTAAAATATTTTTTTAATAACTTCGAAATGTGTTTTATGCCGTCATATTCACATGTCGTTTTAATTATTATAAGCAATTTAATTTTGAAATCTCTTAAATGATCACATCTCTTTCATATGTTATCGATAAAATGTTTTAATGCATTAAATTTTGTATCAAAGAGTGGTTTCGATAGTTCTTTGATTCCAAAACAATTCAAAGGGCAAAAGTAGCATGCTGTCAGTGCTAACACAGAATGTTTAATAAACTAGAATTTAACAATTTGGTAAGTGAAAATCTAATTTAAATATAAGCAATTTCTGAGAATATTCAAACACAGGTAATTACCAATAAAAAACAAATACAACAAGCTCGTGCGCAAACTATTTCGAAGCTGGTAAATAAATTGCGCAAATTGAAGGAAGCATTAAAAAAACAACCGGAGAATGAAAAGTTTCAGGAACGTATACGTAAAACTGTGGAAAGCATGTCCGAGCTTAAGTCGCTTAAATGCTTTGACATCATGCGAACGTTGCTGCTGAATGATGGCAATAATCACAATGCCGTGCTGACAAATGGCCGCGCAACGCCGGATGAAATAGCCATCGCCATGCTGGGCTTGAATAAAGTAATGCAAACGCTTGTCGCAGCGTTTAAGCAAACTCTAGATTTAGCTAATGTGGACAATGCGGATTGGCGTACTGCAATATTGGAGACAAGCAAACGTCGCCTTAAGATAGAACGCACCGAGGAGAAGCGACGCAAACGTCAAGAGCTCAAGGAACAGAAGTTGCAGGCGCGCAATCGCATCGAATGGCTGCAACAAAATCAACCAGAAATGGATAATTCCGAAGGAAATGCGCGAAATGTAATTGAAACGGCAACTGGTAAATGTTTAGTTGAAAGTCCGACAAGCAAAGAAAGCCACGAGAAGCTCAAACGGAAAACAAAAAAAGTTTCAAAGCAAGTGCCGAAAGTACAAGCAAAATCAAAACAACGAAAAGTTGAGCAACTTGATGTGAAGCACAAAAAATCCATAACAAAGGAAGTAGCTGTTATGGAAGTAGAAGAGAAGCCAATGAGAATGGATACTGCAGTTCAGCCTAAGCATAAAGAAATTAAGGGAACAGAAAGCAATGTTGCATTTAATGATAAACGCAGTAGAGCCAAGAAAATGGAAAAAGAACGACCTACTCATGTAGTTGATCCGTTTTTCATAACAGACTCTGGTCAGCCATATCTGTCGACAGCAGTAGTTCTGTCAGGCGATAGCAACAATGAATCCGATGACGATGAGCCCAAAAACTATGTGGAACAACGTAAGCAGAAGCCGCAGACCAAAAATCAGGACTACAATAACCCGCGTTTCAATGAACGCCATCCCGCGTGGGTGGCCAAAGAACAGCTAAGGCCAGTTAGCAATTTCAAGGGAAAGAAAACCAAGTTTGGCGAGGATGGCGACATTACAGAAACGACGATTGCTCCTTTAGTGGTTGTAGCTCCAACGCCAAATACAGCCAGCGAAGAGGGAATGCATCCTTCTTGGGTGGCCAAGCAAAAGTTGAAGCCTAAAATTGCCGTGTTCTCTGGCAAAAAAATTAAATTTGATGATTAGCTTGTTTTTTATGTGTAGTTTACTTGTGTAATTTTAATTTTTATTAAATATTGAAAATTTCTCAAGCATCAACCTTGGGCACAAAGTGCCCGCGTGCCTTATCGGCCTTGCGTAGTTTGTCGATGTCCACATCCGAATATTTACGTTTCAGCAACTCCAAATCAAAGTTGGGATTCCGTCTCAGTATCATCATGACCTCATTGCGCGACCGACTGAAATAAATATATTATAAATCGGCTGCTTTGAAAAAATTGTGCTCTACATACTTTTTGGCCTTGCGTTTGGCATTGTAGAGCTTCTCGCGATACTTCAGCAGGAATTTGTGTACGGCACGGCCGCCGTAGCTCAAATTGCGCGACTTTATCCATTTGGTGTTCATGAAGGGGGGGAGTACATGCTCGCAGGACTTGTACGTGCAGCGCAGCCCGAAGGAGTTATGCACCTGCTCCTGGGGGCGTTCGCCCGTTTCCCCCGTCTCGAGCAAATGATACGCCTTGTTGCGTTCGCGTACAACTGTTTCTAGATTCTCCATGGAGATTTTCACCTTATCGATGCGTTCGGGATTGGGAAAGATTTCCATTTTGTCGTTACACTCGTGCTCCATAGTCAACAGCATGTTGCGCTCCTTGAGCAGAATGTACCACAGCTGATGAAGCTCCTTATTGGATTTTATGCGAAGCTCATCTGGTTTCCAGGCGCGTCCAACCTTCACTTCATTTTCGCTCCAGTGCTTAGGATCATCAAAGAACTCCATGAGCCGCTCGTTCCGTACCGGAGCTGTTGTGTGTACGCCGCATTTCAGCAAACCGCCAACCGCTGCTGGACTGTGTATTATGTAAAAACAAGGCATGAGCCGATGGTCGAAATCCATAACTATAATGTTAATTCACTTACCTCCAAGCCGGTAATTGGTTTTGTGATACAGTTAGCACATTTCTTAACGTCACTATGCCCACGGTTTTCGCCACACTAAAACATTTAATTAATGTTGAACACATTTCTAAATTAGAGGAAGCCTCAGCTGTCCGGCAATTAGCGATGTGTAGGCACTCTTTCAGTACAGGTTGAAAGAATTCAGAACGAAGATCAAGTTATCGATAGTACCTTGGTTTAAACTTAGCACTTTGCTGCTATATTAATTAATTTGTTCAAATCAAGAAAATTATTGCAGGTAAATAACGTTTTGACAATTAAAATCTAAATTGCTAAATATCTTGTGTACTAAATTTATAGCAAGTTTAACAACACTGTATGTTATTCAACACTTGTTAGCTTACAATCAATATTAGCACATCACTAGTCAGATTGAAGTACGACGCGTTCTGCTATGTGAGTGTATATTAATTGTGCGCGTTAGTGAAAAATTAACATTCTATGTACAAGTAGTTTGGTTTTTAAATGACAAATATCTTAAAACTAATGTGGATGTGTTTAAGCAATATTTAGTAATAAAATGTAAGTTTTGATTAATGAAGAACTTATTATAATTATTGTGTGAAAATTTGCCGTCTCCCAACCAAATCTATATCTATGTATGCATGGTCTCTATATATGTATATGTATGTACTTGATATGCAGGAACGCGACAGCGTTCAGTTGAACATCATATATTTATGTATGTGTGAGTGATTGTGCTTCGACTAAATATGTATGTGCGTGTATTTGTATTTTTGGTTTATTAAGTACACAATTTCAACTGATAAAATAAATTCTACAGAACCACTAACTCGGGATTGCTATAACAAACAAAACAAAGCGGGTAGTAAAAAGTGAATTGTTAAATCGTTCGTTACTTATAGCCCATTAATGTTTAGTACACTGGAATTTAATTTGTGCAAAGAAAAAGCAACTCATTCATTGACAAAACACCACAACCATGAGTGGGCGAGTGTAGGTGATGTAGTAATTCCTCGACAGTGTTGTCGTGCTTCGTTTGTGTTTACGCTACAAATGGTAGGAGTTGTGCTGGTTATCAGCTGTATTGGCCATTAACATTAAAACTTAAATATTATTAATTGTAGTCGCTGCCAGTTTCGTAATATGTATAGAAAGCAAGGGTAAAGAAATATTACAACAACGTTGTCGTACGTCCCAAAATGGAGTCGACCGCCAACTATTTTTCTACTGCATAGTTATAAATATATATAAATATATGTATGTATGTGAATATGTATATGTATAGGCACGTTTATGTGTGTAGCATGAATTTAAATGTAAGCACGTCTTTGGCGTCTACCACCATATTTGTCATTTATATTATTGATTTAACGGCTTTCGTTCAATTCTTATGTAAAACGAACAATTGAACTGAAGTCAATTCAATTGAAAGGTCAATAATATAGTGTACAGAGAACGATTTTTTCGCCAATTGTGCAATGGAGGAGGCCGCTACTATTGAGTGCAGAGCAGCGCTTCATAGTCTTTTGTTTTTCTTTCTCTTTAACTCTCTGTTTCGCTTTTACCGATAAGACACGCAACAGCAGTGGCGGCGGCGGCGGCTTCGCTCCGGTTCACGCCCAAAACATTATCGCAACTGCTATAAGGGCGTTTACTTATATACAATGTATGTGATTTATCTGCGCTATGTCAGCCAAGGTTAACTTAATGCGTGTCTGAGAGAATTTTTCCTATATTCTTATGTCTCATATAGTCATACTTTAGATAATTAATTAGTTAATGTCTGTAAAGGTTCAAATTGTATCATCTTTATGCATTTCCGCCCTTATTTTCTCTTAACAAATCGATACAAAAAAGTACATTTATCGATATGCGGCAAATAATACCGACACCTGTTGCATATTCTTGAGAGAAGAGAGACAAAGATAGAGTGAGAGAGAGAGGCATTTGTCGTCATAATGAAGTTACTCACGTTGCAATGTACATATAACGGCACGTGGGTAGTGTGCATGTTTGTGTGTGTATATATATATTTGTAAATATACATATGTATGCATATATACTTTTTAATGGCCATCTCGTGTAATTAGCAAATGTTACCTAAAAATGGCACTAAGTGGCGAAAAATAGGAAGCTCTGTTTCGGTTATATATATATATATATATATATATATATATTATTTTTATTTTTTATTATCTATTTTTGATTATTATAATATATGACTGCAAAGCTTATACATTGCTAATTTATTTATTGCAAATTTTTTTTATTGGGGGTGTTTGCATTACTATGCTTATCAGGTAGGCACCCGTACACATAAATATGTATATGTATATGTATATACGCCCCATTTCAATTTATGACAAATTATCAATTGGCTGTCGAGATTTGACCTTATGTGTGCATTATAAGTATTATCTTGTATTTAATTTTAAAGTATATTTAGTACAGGATTTTTTCTGAGCTAGATTAATGTTACTGCAGATACCACCAATGTATACTATATATAATAAACCACAATAAAGTATTATAATAAAAGGCAATTCTCAACAGTATTTAAAAGCCGTTTCGTAGCATAAATGTTATCGATAACGATCGCAAGAACTCGATGCCATAAATGTTATGGAAACCGCTGTCACAAAGAAACAATAATAACAAGAACTCCACAGCATCAGCAGAAGCAGTAGTACAGAAGAATTGATAATTTAATTAAGCAATCATATGACAAAGTACAAAATAAAGCCGGCTACAAATGCACACTTGTAATAAGCTGGCAAATTATGAGATGTTCATATTATGCTTTTTCTCTCTCCCTCTTTCTTTTCGCACATTCTGCACGCCCATAGCTGAAAATGTCGCAAGAATCAGCAGCAGAAGCAGCCACAGCTAACGTCGGTCTGGCAACGCCGCCATCAAATAGTGACGACAGGTGCCGTAAGCGCGCTTTGTCACGATCGGAGCCGAAATCCATAATCGAAATACACATATCAAATGAAATTAACAGCAGCGATAACAGCTGTAAACGTGCAAATTTGGAATTAGAGCCTCAAGCAGACATGAGAGATGAACAAGAACAGCAGCAGCATCAACCACAAAACAATGTTATTGAACTAAGCACTGAGGAGAAGCTGCGTGATAGCGAAAACCGTGCCAGCTGCCAAATCTTTTTGCAGCATTTGCCCTGCTTTAAACTGCAGCAGTTGATCGCTGTGACGCCAATACCCAAATGTCGCGAATGCCGACGTCGTCATACATTGCCTGCAGCTTCAGTTGCAACAGGAGCTGAAGATGGCGCTGACACCACCAGCTGCAGCAATAACAACAGCAACAATAACAACAACAGCAATAATAACAGCAGCAGCAACAACAATGATATCTACTGTCGCTTCTACGAATTTCGACGTCTACAATACAATGCCGAAGGAGAGTTAAGCGTTGCCGGCTTTCCCAATCCCTACCTGGAGCCGACAAGTGTTGACTACGCAATCTGGCAGCCGGACTCGAAGACAGCGCCTACAGCTGGCTTTATGGATATACAAGTGTGCCGTTACATATTGTTACATGCTGGCGATCAGTTCTGCTATCTGTGGCGCCAGGAGGCTGAAGCATTGAAGCTTCACGAGAATCCCGATGGAACGATTGCCTGGAAGAAAGCCGTTCAGGGCACACGCGAAATTTGTGATGTGTGCGACACAACGCTATTCAACTATCACTGGACATGCAGCAAATGTGGCTTCGGCGTGTGCATCGATTGCTACAAGGATCGCAAGGAGGGACTGCAGAACAAGCGGCGTGTCGAGGCGCAGCGAGGTCACGATGCTTATCACTGGCTGCTCTGCACCGACCAGCAGCAGCAACACACGTTACCCGAGTTGATGCTGACCCAAATTATTGCCGGCGATGCACTTAATGTGCTCGGGCGTCTGTTGCACGAGGTACGAACGTTGTGGCAGGTGCCTCAAGTGTGCGGCTGCCTGCTCAGCAAGCAGCAGGTAAAGGACGAGCAGCTGACACAGCTCATTCAAGACATGATCAAGGAGTCGCAGCTGAAGCAGCAAACCAGCGCGTCCTCGCTGGCCACCGCCCAGAAGGTGCAGCAGCAGCAGCGGCTGGAACAGCTGCACGCCAAGAAGCTGGAGTTCGCTCGACAGAATGGCATTGACTATGTACCCGGTCGTGTCTGGACAAAGGAGACATTGGGCAAGGATCCCATCACAAGCGCTTTCGATAACTTCAAGCACATTAATTTTTTGCGCAAGGGTCTTGCCGGCTTGCGCCGCTTTCTGCCGCCGCGAGCCATGACGCTGGTGCACTCGACGCAACTAGCTCCAGGTGTTCCGCATGAATGGCTGTGCGATGGGAAATTGTTGCGCCTCACCGACCCTATGCATCCCGATAATCGGGTACTTTTCCAAGAGGTTTGGAAATGCGGACAGCCTGTTATGATATCCGAGGTGGCACGTTCGCTCAACCTGGACCTATGGCATCCGCAGGCCTTTTGCCGTGATTTCGGCGATAAGCCAAATGATTTGATAAACTGTCTCAATGGCAATTTGGTGCCCAATCAGCCCATGCGTCACTTTTGGGAGGGTTTCCAGTGCATGCACAAGCGCCTGCTCGATGTCAATGGCAAGCCGATGCTGCTGAAGCTCAAGGATTGGCCACCGGGCGATGATTTCGCCGAAATACTGCCCACACGCTTTGCGGACCTGATGCGGGGCCTACCCATGCCCGAGTATACGCTGCGCACAGGCAATCTCAACATAGCCAGTTGCTTGCCCAAGATGTTTGTGCCACCCGATTTGGGGCCGAAGATGTATAATGCCTATGGCTCGGCATTGCATCCCGATAAGGGAACTACCAATTTGCATCTGGACATATCGGACGCAGTCAACATAATGGTCTACGTGGGCATACCCACGGATGAGGACAGCAAGCCACAGCTGGCGGCCACGCAGCGTGCCATTGCGCTGGGCGGCTGTGAATATATCACTCGCGCCCGTTGCCAATCACCGGATGTGTTGCCTGGTGCATTGTGGCACATCTTCCCGGCACGCGATGCGGATAAAATACGAGATTTGCTGAATCGCGTCACTCTAGAGAAGGGCTTCAGGCTGGAGCCGGATCACGATCCCATACACGATCAGAACTGGTATCTCGACGACAAGTTGCGAGCGCGTCTGTTTAAGGAGTATGGCGTCGAGGGCTATCCGATTGTCCAGTGCTTGGGCGATGCAGTCTTCATACCAGCAGGTGCGCCGCATCAAGTGCAGAACTTGCACAACTGCATCAAGGTGGCCGAGGACTTTGTTTCGCCGGAGAACATTACGCACTGCTATCATCTGACCCATGAGTTCCGGCGGCTCTCGCATTCGCACACCAATCACGAGGACAAACTTCAGATCAAGAACATTATCTATCATGCCATTAAGGACTGCTGCACTATATTGACGCGAGCACTGGAGGAACGCATTGATCTAGAATTGGCCAAGGCGCAGGCTGAACAATAGGAATAAATGGATTCCCCACATTACGGGTTTAAGATTATACGAACATTGATTTACTTTTGTTAGAGCTAATAATATTTATATTAATATTATATATATATATGCTTAATAGCATATATGTTTCTGAAAATGTATTCGATAAACGAAATTTGTATTTATTCTACAATAATTAAAATTTACAAAAAAAAAAAGCATACATGTTTCTATTTTTATGGTTTCCAATATATGGATATTATATTATTATTATAGTACTCAAAATCTTGACCCTCAAGCCGATCTAACTAACTTTATAATTTTAATAAAAAATTTTTGAAAGATTAATTAATGTTATATTATAATCTGTTTACTTGCAGCAACTGTCAAGGATATCAAATAAGGGAGATTCTCTGAGACCAATGCGTCCACGGCGTGCTGTAGACGGAACTGATTATGTTGATGATGGACTCAGTCAGCATTGTGCCACTGTGCTCCACACTGTTGAGGCATTAGGAATTGGGTATCGGGATTGGGTAACCAAGTCAATTATTTAACCACGACGACGACGACGACAACAACAACAAAGCCAAAGGCATAACCAACAACAAGAAAAAGCAAAGCTCAGCAAAGCATTTTTTTTTAATTCCTGTGGCCCTAGAATTTGTAAGATTTAGTTTTTAAGGCACACACTCAAGATGACGGTGGACTTTAATGATTATTTTTGGGTGAGTTGTTGACAATGGAAACAAATAACAATTGCTAATCCTTATATCGATTGCTTTTTGTGCAGGGTGAGAAGAACAATGGATTCGATGTGCTGTATCATAATATGAAGTTCGGGCTGGTGGCCAGTAAAGAGCTGTCCGAGTTTCTGCGCGAGAAATCCAACATCGAGGAGCAGAACTCGAAAATGATGTCCAAGTTGGCTCATAAGGCCAGTACGGGCACATTGAACAGCACCTTTGCACCGGTTTGGACTATATTACGCACCTCGGCGGAGAAGCTGTCTACGCTGCACATGCAAATGGTGCAGAAATTGACGGAGCTGGTCAAGGATGTCGCCAAATATGCCGATGAGCTGCACAAGAAACACAAGTGCGTCAAGGAGGAGGAATCCCAAACGCTTGAATGCGTTCAGGCTATACAAACGTCAACGGTTGCTGTGCAAAAGGTGCGCGATTTATATGCAAGCAAGGTGCTTGAGCTGGAGAAACTTCGCAAGGATAACGGCTCTCACAAGGATGCCGAGAAGCTGGAGAGTAAGCTCAAGAAACTACAGGAGGATTACAAAGCTCTGCTTGATAAACATAATCCAATCAAGAACGAGTTTGAGCGACGCATGACGCAAACGTGCAAGGTATGTGAGGCTGTGCAAATAAATATAAAAGTAGAACATTCTAAAATTAAATTCTATATTGCACAGCGTTTCCAAGAGATTGAGGAGGTGCATCTGCGTCAAATGAAGGAGTTTCTATCTACGTACTTGGAAATGCTGCAGAATAATCATGATATGGTCGGACAAGTGCATTCGGACTTCAAGCGCCAATTTGTGGACATGTCCGTTGATAAGCTACTCGAGCAATTTGTGCTGAACAAATACACAGGTCTCGAAAAGCCTGGTAAGTCTACTCTGTAACACGATTCCTAAGAGCTGCTATTAACATAGTGTTCATAAGAAGAATCAATAACAGTTCGCTGCTACAGACAATAACAGCAGCTGATTAATAACAGCAGGCGACTGTTATTCTTATGAGAGCTATGGTAATTAAATTGCGCATTGTTTACACTTGTTCAAATGTAATTGCCATTTGTCAACAATTAGATTAAATGCTAGTGAAATACGAAAAATATATTTTATGATTAATTTAATAGCTTCTGATTCAATTACAGAGATACTTGAACTGGAGTATATTCCGCTGTCAAATGCATCGCGGTTGCAGCAACCGCCGCAGGCATCTGGTGCGGCATCAAATTCGAACTCGGCAACCAGCATTCAGGCGGCTTTGCGTACTGGTGGTGCTGCAGCAGCCGCATCGGGTAGTCTGGTTTCGATGGATCAACGAGGCGGAGGCGGAGGCGGTGCCGGTGTTGGCGATGCACTTGGAGGTATCTCGGTGGGCAGCGGCAGTGCGGCAAGCGGCAGCATACCCTATGTAGACGATGCGATGCTGGGTAGTGTCGGTGGTGGTACATCATCGCCGCGCCCCACTTCGCCGGAAACGTTGGGCGCACAACCGCCTCAGCCTCCTCCTCAAGCGAGTGCCGCTACGTCGACGGTAAAGAGTCTGCGCTCCTGGTTTTTGCCAACGGCTAGCAAACAGCAAACGCAGCAGAGCGCCAGCTCAGGTGGCGCTGGGAATTTCGGTATGCCTGGCAACAGCAACAGTAACAGCTCGAACAGCAACAATTACAACAACACGAACATCACAACAACAACAAGCGCCAACTCGAACACCAACAACACCACAGCAACCGGCACAAATAATTTCACCACCAATGTCACCAACAAAAATATCCCTAACTCAGAGCTTCTGGATACTACTAGTACTCAAGGTTCATTTTCTTATTATTTTTCCTTCTTAGTTAATGCTTTTCGTTTGTTTCTTTTATAACGGTTCCAGTCTCTTTCCATATGTGTATATTCTTTGTATTTTATAATTCTTGTATGTTATTATGTGGACTATTCTATCTTCTATCTAATATATTACATTATCTGTCCATTTCACTTTCAAGTGCATAACTCTTAGGGAAAAGTTTTCTCTCAATAGCTGAAACTTGACTAATCATATCATATCATATCAAACATATCAAAAATCATATTGATATGTATTAGGGTTGATTTGATTTAGTTAATGTACAGCATATTATCATAGTTAATTCATTTCTGACTATCTATATATTTATAACAGCAAAAAGCGGGAACAAGTTTTCAATATTTGCTGCATTGATTTTATTTGATTTAATTTTGTATTTATTTTTTATTTAAATTATATGAGTGAGTTTCTCTAGATAGTTCGTACAAATCAGTACCGAATTAGAGGACAATGAAATACTTATTTATCTATTGCTGTAAATATTTTGAAAGTTTTTCTAAATCGTTGGAATATTTTATTTTTAATTATTTTTAGCTATGCACAAACTTGATGTGCTGCGGAAAAGTAATTATATTAGAGTATTTTATTTATTATTATTTTTTTTTTGTTTCAATTTATATTATTGGTTTGTTTTAAATTTGTTGTGTTTCTTATCCATGTATATACATACACTTGTGATTATTTGCGTTAATTTTATGTTCTTATAAACTCTACGAAACGTACACTCAAACACCAGCCAAGAGCCAAATGTTAACAGTCTATATTCACCCACACACACACACACACACACACACACACAAAAACACACACATTCATTAATTAACTTCTCCACAACTAACTATATTTTCAATGCTTCTCTGTTTTGCACTTTTGTGTCTCGCTTTTTGCACGCCGACAACATCGAACACAACATTCGCTCATTCAATGAATATCATTCATTTCATTATCGACTCGATCATCCATGCACCACCGATCAAACTAATTGAAATTAAAAACTTTAGATCAGCAGCAGCAACAACAGCAACAGCAACAGCAGCAGCCCAATGAGGTCTTAACACCAACTGCTAGCATAACTGATAGAAAGCAATTGAATGCAACGACAAGCGATCAACAATTATCGAAATCATTAAACGAGCAAGATCATCTAAATCATCATCAGCAACAACAACAACAACAGACTGCAGTGGGCAACAACGTAGCCACGACAACACCAACACCAACGACAACAACAACGTCCAGACGTACAACGTCACTTTTAAATATATTCACATCAAACTCTCAGGGTAAATGCGAAAATAAACATACAGTCTACCTACCCTCCAGCAGCAAATCGAAAAACCAATCCATATAACCCAAATGCACTCACATAACTATATATATATATATCTATATATGTTCATATATAAATATTATATCTATATATATTTCACATGTATATATGTATTTTTAACTATAAGCACAGATTTTCAAAGCTTTTATGCACGGCTATTTATTTATTATAAAATATCTCTAACATGTTAACTAAATCATTTGTTGCACTTTATCCTTGGCGGTGTTTGAGTTGAGTTAAGAATCCTTATAAACGATATACATATATTTTACGCACTTTAACACAGCAAAAGTTCAGTGTTAAAAGATTGCGTTAAAGTTTTACAGTAAAAAGAATTTTGTAAAACATCTAAAAATTTCAGGAAAATATATTAATATTTTTAATTTAAATATATATATATTATTATTATTATTATTATTATTATTTTTTTTTTTTTGTATATCTTTAGGATATAGTAATTTGTAAACTTGTCTTAACACTGAACTTTGTGTCAATTTGTGTAGATTGCGAAATTTTTAAATTAGACTTAGATATAGTATTGATCAAAATGTTTGTTGTAGAGCTTGCTGTCCTTGTAGAGCCAAGAATTGCTATTGCATATAAGTTTCCATTTAACTAACTTTCCATAAAAATTTCGATATAGTTTCGGGCATTTTGCGTAGTAGACGCGACAAGGCAAAAACCAAAAAATCCAAGAAGAAAAAAGACAACGAGGCTGCAGATCACAATATACAGGAGGAGCGCTTGGCCAGGTAGGCAGGCTGTTAAATTTTTATTAATTTATTGATTATCGATATTATATGATATTTATTGAATTCGTTTACCTGTCAGTGCGGAGAGGGGGAATAACACATTGCTCGATTACGATGACCATGGACGCAGCATGAAGACGCAAAATTCCAGCGGTAGCAGTGCAGGTGGGGGTCTGGCCGCCCTGTCCGCCACCTCGGCACAAGGAAGCGTTGATTCGGCGGGCGCTAGTAGTATGGGTGGCAGTGGCGGTGTCGTGGGTGTGGTAGGTGCTCTAGCCAATGCCAGCAGCAACTCTGGAGTGGGTGGAGCCAATGCAAGTGCAGCGGGAGCAGCTTCTGCCGGTGGAACCAATACGAGTGGCGGCGGGTATGAGGTGGATGAGGAGGGCTTTAGCATACAACCAGCTAAGGAAATAGCCTGGGAAGAAGGCCACGATAAATGTAAGATTTAAAATTGTTTACAGCATATTTTGCTTGTTAACTAAATGTGCAACTTTAGCAGCTGGAAGCTTCTACACCGACTCAGACTCGGATTCGGATAACGATAAGCGACGCATTCATGTGAAGATTAAACCACTCAACAATGGACAGGCGCCCATGTCGGCCAGCGTGGATGAACTGAGGGCAACTGTTGAGAATATTTCATTATCACCAACTGGAGTTTTTGCGGTAATTAAAGTTTATTCGTAGTCAAAAGAATTACATATGCATTTGCTGTTAACGAGCAGAATGTTATTTAAAGTATTATTATTTAATGCTGAATTCTAGCAGTTACTGTTAAATCAGTCGGGCTGTTAATGAGCCGTATGTAATGTTAGTTGTTTTAGTTTTGAATGCGGGTTAAAAGTTTATAATAAATGAAATGAAATTAATTTACAGCACCATAGCCAGCAACTGCAAGGTGGACAACGTGGCGCACCTGCATCTCGGCAACAATCACCAGAGATATCGAATGCTTCAACGCCCACAGCCAGTGTGCATCCATATGCACCTCTGCAGAGTCCCACGCTCTCCAACAACAATGCGAACAACAATACTAGCCACAATCGCTATGCGGATCTGGGCGATATTTTCTCGGAGCTGGGCGAAGTGAGCGTCTCGGCGCCAGCATCGGCAACGTTTAGTAAGCCGCCAGGGCGGCAAATACCAACGCCCACATCTGGAGGCAGTAGCATTGCCATACCGCGACCCCCATCACGTCGATCGGATATGATTGCCATTGGCCCAGCAGCAACTGCTGCGGCGGCTGCAGCGAGTGCAACCAATCTCGGACGTGGACGCATGAGTCCAGCGCCGGCAATGAATCGGGCCGACAGCATTGGCAGTCTAGAGTTTCGCACAGCCATTGGAGGCATGGGCTCATCTCGTGGCCCGTCGCCGCTGACAATTGGCATATCAGATACCATACCGCTTGCTGTGGCATTCCATGAGATTATACACGCCTATTTCAGGGGCAGCGATGAGTCCCGCTGCCAGGTAAAGGTGTCCGGTGATATGATGCTATCATTCCCAGCCGGCATTGCCGGCCTGTTAGCCAATAATCCAAATCCAGCCAAGCTGGGCTTTCGCATTAAACAAGTTCAAAATCTGGAGAGTCTTGTACCCAACGGGAAACTTGTGCAAATGTAAGTGGAACGAACACCGAATATTTTAAATGCCAGCTCTAACCCACCTCATACACAGAGATCGTCAACTGTCGAGCGCGATGAGCACGCTGTTGGAGTTTAATATGCCTGCGTTGACTGCATTGTTGCGCAGACAGGCGGAGAAAAATCCAACTGCATCGTATTTCAACGTAGACATACTGAAGTATCAAGTGCGCACCAAACCAGGCGCCAGTTCTTGTCCCTTTCAGCTGGTCAGCTACTGGAAGTGCGAGCCGACCTACACGGCGCTCAAGGTTGACTACAAGTACAATAATCATGCCATGGCCAACGCGTCGCCCTTGTTGAATGTCACGCTCTCAGTGCCTGTGAATGGCTCTGTGCGTATTGTTCAGTCAAAGCCGCATTCATCCTGGTAAGTCAACCCATCGGACAAGAGTGTATTTCAGTCCTTAATTTACTGTGCGTGAAATTCAGGTTGGGTGAATCGAATCGCCTGGTTTGGAACTTTACGGACATATCGCAGAACTCGCAGGATGGCGGCGTTGGAACACTTCGTGCACGGCTCGAACTAAATGATGGGCCTTCAACACCGGCCATGCTGGCCGCCCAGTTCAATTGCGAGGGTACCACACTCTCGGGCATCGAATTTGAGCTGCATGGAAGCGGATATCGATTGTCCTTGGTCAAAAGACGTTTTGTTTCGGGTGCGTACATGTGCCTAACATTTGTAAAGTAATTGCAAATATATCTCTTTTCACAGGCAAATACGTATGCGAGGGTGATGGCATACGAAGCGGTGCCACGCCCACGCCGCCCTCGGTTGGATCAACTAGTCCGTATTCAGCTAAATCGAATTAGTGACACAATTGACTTTCAAAAATCCTAGCAAAATTTGTATTTGAAACTGAAAACTAAAAGAAATTTTGTAATACAAGTCGGGAATTTGGCATTGAATGGATGTGGATGTTATGGGACTCACTCACCTGTGCTTAGCTACTCTCCGTTTTTGGGTTATCATTATGATGTATTTTTGTATCACTTGTACTGTTGAATCTGATTGAATTGGATGACCTGTTTTAGTGTAGCCGTAACAACTGGATGTATTATTTGTTATATTTATACACACTATATATTATATATATATGATATGCTTAGAAATGTATTTATTATGTTTAATTGAGTATGATGTAAACAAACCGTATGTATGTAGCTATGTAGATATCTGAAAGCAAAACACACTCATACACCACATACTACAGCGTGCAAAGGAACGTTGTTTTTTATGTTCATTTTTGTAACACACAATCACACACTCACACAACACCAAATGTATTAAAATGAATGCAAACTTGATCAGTAATCGGTTTTTCTTAACTGCTGGGACTTTAACAGAGCAGCGAATGTTATATATTGGATTGACAGCGCGCGGGCTTGTAACTTAACTTGCTAATGTTAAATATCAATAGACAACTGTTATCGATAAATTAACGGTTCACGAAAATTGAGTTAATATTAAAATGAGAATTAAGAGTGTTATATTAAATTAAGATATTTACTCACTTATTCGGGTTGTTTATATATGCTTAAAGGTGTAGAAGCGGTCTAGACAGCTATTTATGCTAACGCTCGCATCGACGCACATACTAGAGAACGTAAAAAAATGTCCCCAAATCGCGTTGGCGCCGCTTTAGAGCGTCAGATGTTTTTCAGTTGCTTAATTAACAAAAATACACTAGCAAATACACACACATACGCAAACGCGCACACACGCATATTAGCAAGAGAACATGACAAACCGGTTTCGCTTTCAGCGAACCATTAAAAAAAGGAAATTAGCTGCAACCAAAAAAAAAAAAAAATAAAACTGAATTAATCGCGTGCGTCTAATAAAATTGAAATCTAAAGAAATTTCGTGGGTGCAAAGTGTTTTCGAAGTTATGCATAGAATTTCTGCTTGTAAATTGTAGTTGAGATCTATTTTAAACGATTTGCCCATTGGCACATACAGTAAACAGCTGTCGTTGGCTTGTCTGCTGCGGTGCCTGTTGCGCCAGTTGTTTGTTGTCGTTGACGCATGACGTCATCATGGCACAAATTGATTTCAAGGTCGTCAGCCGGTCGCATTTTCATTTCACTTAACACGCTTTGGCTCCTGTTGCTGTTATTGTTTGTATAGTGTTGTAAAATGCATTAAGCCATTAGAATTTTGCGGAATTTTTATGCACACAATAAATTATACAATTAATGGATAAAAAAAACTATTAGAACTTCCGAGTTGTACGTAGAGCATTTCAGTGCATAGATATATGTATGTTTACCCATTAACCATATAGATATATGTATATTTGTATATGGGAAAATATCTATATAGAAGTTGTCAAACGATAAGATTAAATTACAAAACAAATGTCGCAGCCAGCCATTGTCTACGCTAGAGCCACGACAAATTTATATTTACTGACATACATATATGTATAACGATATATAACCTTATATATATGTATATATATCTAGCAGACACTTTAATTGTTTGACGAAAGCGTCAGCCACAACTATTGTTACATATATTTGTTGATATTTGCCCATTGTACTCTAGGTTTGGAATTAGAACGCGCTGACATAGACAATAAAAATATGTGCTTGAATTACAAACAGATGTTGCTAATTAAAAATAATGGCAAATAATTTATTTATTGTCCATATTTCCGGAATTATTTTTCAATACATACATATATATTATGCAATTGAAAGTGTGATAGAAGAAATTTTCAATTGTGCCGCTGTAAGAAGAGGAACAAGTTCATCTGCTATATCTCTGTGTATATATGTATGTACGTAAATAGTATATATATAGCGAACGCACCTGTAGAACAGATGCTGCAGTGGTGGGTGCAGAGTGACTTCTAGTCAGGCACTCCTGATTATTATCATAATCATCTAAAATATGATAAGTAGAAAAATATTTGCATTTGTTAGGGATATTTATCTTCAACATCATTGCACTTTATTTATATTGACTGCATTAGTAGATCTTTAAACTAGCACACATTCATTTTTGTAGATATATGTAAATGTTGTATATTATATAATATTTGTATATAACGTATCGGTCTACAAAAAATTTATGGCAAACTTGTGTTGGAGTTTGCGTTTTGTTTATTACTTTATTTTGTTTTTTTTTTTTTTTTAATTAAATAAACTTTTATTACGTTCTGTTCGTGTCACTTAATATAGATTATTTGTATAAAAGAAAGTGTATGGATACGTGGTTATTAATAGATTTTAGATTAGCTTTCATCTGATGTATATTAGCCTTTAACACTAGATTATATAAAAATAAATATGCACACATGGCATGTTTTATTTCGTTCAGGTATCTTAATTTCTTTTTAATCTGTGCACAGTGGAGCAAAGGTGCGCAAACAATAATAATTCGAATATGTATGCGTATATATATATATATATATATATATATATATATAAATTTGTAAATATTTTGTATTGAATATTCTTTACTTTTCGATCATAGATCATTAGCAAACATATATACAATACTTGTGTTAAGGTATTAATGTACAAGGATGTAGAGAACTGGCATAATTAATGGTAAATATATTTTTACTTATATTTTATTTTATTTGAATTTCGCACTTTGTTCCACTGTGCCTCTAGATAACCGGCCAAGTTATACTGACATCATTTTGGTTAATTTATTTATTTTGCTTGTTTATATTTTATTATTGCTTGTTGCTTTCGTGTAATGTTCGTGCTCTTCTACGTGACATTTGTAATTTATGTGCGCTGTACAACACTGTTCAGCTCTAACGGTAAGCCGCCTGAAATAATACAAAAATAACGATAAAATGTTATTTAGTATAGCATAAAAGGTCATAACAAAATCGGTATAATCTATATATGTAAATGTAAGCTTTAATTGCTTAATTGTAGATCAAACGATTCGTCCAATCGGGCTAATCGACAGGGTCAGATAGATTGAGAGAGAGAGAGAGAGAGAGAGAGAGAGAGTAAGGAGGTAGGGTCTGTAGAGCGGGGTAAACAAATAGAAAGAGAGAGAGAGAGAGGGAGAGAGAATTGACGTCTGTTTACTCTTAAGCTTTAAGCGATTTTATTTCTATTTTTAGAATTTTCAATTAAATTTACTGTTACTTTTATGCGCAAACTCAGAGAAATCGCAAAAGGCAAAATAGAAAAGAAAACAAAATCAAATTCGAAAACACGTCTGGAATTAATTTGTTCACCCCATTCGCTTTTGCGTTTTCTAAAATGCGCAATAAATTCGTATTTCCATTGAATTTGTTAAAACATTTGTGCTACATACGATGCTAATACTAATCTATACATATATAACTATATTTATTTATCTTTATAGTTCGCTGAGAAATTCCAAAAATATTAAATTAGTTTGCCTTGAAATGTGTGAGATTTATTTGAAGGATATTTTGATGATCTAACTGTTGGTGATGTTTAGTGTGAAAAAAAAATACTGGGAATATTTTGAAAATAACGGGAAACAAACTGTATATAGATCAAATAAAGAAAGCAAAGCACAACTATAGAATTGAAAACTATAAATTTAAATAATATAGTATATATACTTTTGCAGAGTTTTTGTACAAATTATTAATATACAATATTAATTCTAAAATTTTATACTAGTTCATTTCATAAATTTTTTAGAGAATGTCGCTAAACTTTCACTTTATATAATTTGTTGATTTTTTTTTGATAAGATATAGTCAAATTAATCGAAAGCTTGCAATCATTTATATTGATACTTATTACAGACCACCTGTCTGAAACTTTATTATAATAGAACAGCGACAAATTGAGCCGGCGAATGATAGCGAATGTGTTATGCGACATGTGAGTAATCAGGAAAAGTGGCCCATAAGCATGTCTATGCACAGTTAGGGACTGTGTGAACCTTATCGGGCAACCTCAACGCCTGACCGTGAAGCGAGCGAATTAATCAAGAATATAGTATATGTACATATGTATGTATGTAGGTAAACAGCGAGCTGCCTTAAATGTAATGCTACATAGTAGGTGTGTGCGGGCCCATTAGGCAATCGGCTACCATATAATCATCTAAGCTAACGCCTTTGCCAGATCGAAAATCAATCCAATTTGTATTTTGTATTCTACATCATATTTTGGGCAACTGACTCATGGCAGAAACTTCCGTTGCGAAAAGGAAAGGCGACTAACGTAACGAAATGTGTTTTAGACGATGTTTATGTGGCCCTGCTACAGTGTGTATATGCATATGAAGACCATAAAACAAACAAACAGAGACGAGGGGTTACGTTTGGCGCGGGCGGGTGGGGGTTGCGTTGCGTTATAAGATAAATAAACAAACGAGGGGAAAGGCTAAAAGAAACGCCTAAGAAACTGAAACAATTTTAATCGTTTTCCGTTTGACGCTAAAAATGATGGAACTTTTGCATGTACAGTGAATACTGGAGATGATGGAAATATGCCATAAATCTTAAGAAAGGAATGGAAATTATACAATATATCAAGAGTCTATGGGTTTAATGATTTTGAATGATCATTTCAAGATTCTTGAGCTCTGAAAGATTTCAAAATTCTGGTATTATATGATCAATAATATATAACGAGAGAAAATATTGTCCAATCTTTATATAAAATATTCTGATCTGATATTCAATTTTATAGAGCAAAAAATTAAATTTTAAGAACAAATTTTTGACATTTTTAATATAATTTATTTTAAAAATATATAATTTTTATTAATTTTAAATAGTGAAAAATAACGATTTAAAGTTAATTTATTTTCAATAATTTTGTTGATCTCGAAAATGTTTTATTTTCTGCACACAAAATAATTTAAATGGGTTCAAGAGCATTTTGAAGCAAACAGAGATGGGTTCATTTCTTAGAGTGTCTACTGTAATTGAATGCATGCCAAAGGCTGCCACACCCCAGAGCAAGAGCAATTTCTTTATGGCCCTCGACTTTATGGCCCTCCAACCGGCTCAGTTGCTACTCACCTAGTGTGCCTTCGGCTGGTGGCACATTTCCATGTCCGGCCGCTCCTCAAAGCACGTAGTTGCGCTGCTTCTCGACGGGCAGCGTGCGATTGGCAAAGGAGACAATCGCCGCTGCGGGTTGGGCCACCGACAGGTCGCAGAAGACGTGGCACTGGTTATCCTTGGAGCTGTGCGATCGGCGCGCGACAAAGGCGAAGATGGTCTTCTTGTCGGCCTCGTTACCATTGTTGTTCCACGTGCGGCTGTCCGGATCGATGGCGCAGTGCGAGATGACGTCGGCCGTATAATGCTTGCGGAAGAACTTTTTGCGTGTGTTGTCCGTCAGCGTGATGCCCTGCCCGCTGACCTTGAAGTGCACCTCGGTGGGCGTGGGCAGCGGCTTCTGGGCGTACATCTGCCGAATGGCCTTGCGTATGGCCTCGTTGCCAGTCAGCGACTCAGTGTCGCAGCTGTAGAGCCATAGCACATTGGTCGCCGCACCATGGGTGAGCAGCTGCTGTTGGGCCGGTGTGGTGGATGCCAAACCGGGCACCACATCCGCGTCGGGTATGCGCAGCAGGCAGGGCAGCGCCAGCTTGTTTATGGAATGCTCATAGATCAGCGCCGAGAGCGAGGTGAAGGTGGGCTCATTGTCGCAGCCCTTCAAATGGACGCCACGTTGCGTCGGCTCGATGAGAAAGTGACGTACCAGCTCCTGGCTGCCCGGCGGCGGCTGAGCAACGCGCAGCACCAAACCGTAGGCATTCGCATAGGTGGTGGAGTCACGCACCAGGAAAGTGCCGGGCGGTGCATTCATCAGCAGCGCTATGGCATCCTCCCTGGAGAGCATCGGCTTGTACCAGAACTTGGCCGAGTTCCGGGCGAATTTCACCAGATCCGCTGCCACCTCAAAGGTGGGCGAGGGCGCTGAGTTGAGGCGCTGCCGATTGGTGGCCATTGTCTGGTATATGGACTCCGTGGTGGGTGAGGCGCGCTGCAAGGTGCTGCTGCCGAACGGGGTGCGTGGCGTGACCGGAAAAGCGGGCGTCTCTGGCCGGCTAGTGGGGCTGGGTGTCAGCAGGTAATCCGTCTGCTGTTGATGCTGTATCTGCACCTGATGACCATTGCTATTTGGAGCAGCTGCAGCCGCATTGCGTTTCGTGCTGATGGCATAAATGGGCGACAAATCGCGACGACTGCGCGTGTGCGTCTCCAGATGCAGCTGGTTCTGGCCATAAATGCGCGCCTGCTGCTCCAACTGTGGTTCTGCGAGCTGTTTGTATGTCACTTCCATTGGAGGTCGTTCCAAGCTGTTGTAATTGTTGCTGTTGTAGTTGTTGCCTCTGCTGATGCTGCGGCTGCTGTTGTTAATTGTGTGATAATTGCGTTCCACAAGTGTGGACTCCAAGCGTCGACTATTGCCACCGATCGCACCATCCGGCACATCCACATCCTGTCTGAACTCGATGTTCCGTGTCGTATAGGGCGCTAGAGCTGGCGCGGGCAGCGAGCTGCGATCGTTGATATCGTTCAGGTTCAGATTGAACTCAAAATCATAATTGTATTTGTTGTGGCTGGGGCCGTTGCTTTGTCGGCGCTGTGGCGGCGTGGGCGGCACACGTGCCGCAACACGTTCTAATTCGCGTTCCAATTCACGCTCTTTTTCACGCACTCGATACTCGTTGTAGACTTTGTCGCGACGCTCGCCCAGCAGCTGCTCCAAGTCGACCCGCGGCTTCGGTACACCCGCCGTCGATCCATAATGATAGGTATTCGATATGGTGGTATTTGTATTCGAACCGTTCGAATTGCCATTTGTAGTTGAACGGCTGCCGCCGAGCGTTTTGCGCACTAGCAGAGGGCTGGTTAGACGTGGCTGCGGCTTTATCATATCACTGCCCGTACTGCTGCTACTGTTATAGTTATTATTATGATTATTATTATTATTATTATTGCTGCTCAATCCAAAATCGAAGTCGAGAAAACTATCGGCGCGCGTCGGTGTTGGCGTTTTTCGCAGCGGCGTCGCTGCTTTGGCGTTGCCGTAGCTAAAGGGCAATGAGTTTTCGCGCGCGTGATAGGGTATGCCATTACCATTACCATTACCATTGCCGTTGCTGTTGCCATTATAGTTTTTATGGTAATTATTGTTATTATTATTCGTTTGGCTATTATAGCTATAGCTGCTGGTGTGGTATTTGCTGCTATCCGTGGACACGGCAGCGATATCTTCATACGTCGACCGCATAGTTTCGCGAATTCCGAACGACTGATTGAACATGGAGAGACCCCCAGCTCTACAGCAGAGAGCGAGTCACGCACACATGCATGCAGCAGCCAGCGAGGTAGTGAGCTAGCAAGAAAGAGCGCATAAAACGCAAAAAATAAAAGTTGGCGTTGGCGTAGTAAGCTCTAACAAACGCACACGCTCTCTCTCTCTCTCTCTGTTGTGTTCGCTCTCTTTGTGCTGGTCAACTATTAAATCCGTTTGAGTTGTTGTTGCGCCTACGTACGAGAGCACAGTGGTCGCATTGTCACTTGTTGCATTGACTGAAATAATTATAATACGAACCAACAATAGGAATGATATAAATAATAAATAAGGTATGCTTCATATTTACATATATGCATACATCAATATAATATGTATATATATATATATATATATATATATATTACATGTTATATTAATCCAATATTCAATGTATATTAGACCACTGTACACCACACGAAGATACACACATACACACATGCATAGGCACAAGCACTGTACGTTGGCGTCTTCAATCCACTTAGAGAGCAGAAAAAATTTATCAAGAGAGAGGGAGATAAAAAATGGTATAGTGCGAACTTAGCGACAGCAACGTGCGGTGATGTCATCCCCCCACAATATTATACACACACACACACACTCACTTGCACGCAGGCCGTTAATCACGGTAAGAGATCAACACAGATACTCATTCACTACTTATTCGATCGGCACTCACTCTCACTGCTGCTCTCCCATTCAGAATTTAAGCTCTTCCACTCTTTCAGACGAGAGCGCGCTTGCTTGCTTGTGTGTGTGAGGTTTTGTTGTAAATTGTAAACAAACATTTTGAACGTTTTTAGCATGAAAATACGTCTTGTTGAGATTCCCCCTCTACACTTTGCATCCCCTCTGTCTATCGGCCGTTGAAACCACGCACGTTTTTCTTTCGACGTTCTTCCATCCACTTTGCATCAATTGAATGCCGCCGCCATTGTTGACTGCGCTGCTTTTTGGACTCCAGCCAGCCATCTGTTCTGAAAGGGTTGTCATTGTATAAGTGAACAAAATAAATAAAATAGTGCACAGAGCAGACTTATCAGCGCTACATTTTGATTGATTTTATCAATAAATTGCGGTCTATTTTCATTTCAACATTAGCTCAGTCTCATATTGCTTTCTCAGTGAACTTTTGTGGCCGCCACACACTCACACACCACTGCATACTCACACACACTTATATAAAATGAGACAAAGCGGTGGCATCTTTTTGATTTCTCACATTTTTCTTGTAGAAAGTGGAGAAAATTGTAAGCGCACCTTTTGTGGGCACAACAACAAGCAGCTAAACCAACAACCAACTAACATCAAACAACAAACAAGAAACAACAACAAACATTGGCAAACGAGCCATAGTATTTTGTTGCTTGTGACGTCAGCAAATGCAAAAATTGTTTCTGAAAAATGCAAAATCGCTGTTGAAGCCAACGTCGCTGCCAGCGCAAGCGGATTGCATTGTAACTGTGGGTGGTTTGAGGTCATAGTCAGTGTTACATGCCTCCCACACATACATGGGCACATTTACTCACACATACACACACTCACAGTCTCAGACGAAGCCAACCAGTTACATTGCTCTCCCGCTCTCTTTGGATATATTTGTGAGCGCAACTCGTTTACCTTTTCGCGCAGCTTCGAACATCTGTTGTTATTGTAGTTGCCATTATTGTTGTTTTTGGCAATTTTGACAGACAGCAAAGCCATGTGGAATGTTCGAACATACATAAGTATAAATAAGTGCGTGTGTGTGTGGGGGGAAATGCCCAGCCAGACAATCCATATGTTAAGATATCTTCCAATTGCGCATACAAAGATCGTCTCAATTGGTTCTGAAACACCGAAATTGTATTTCATTGTTGTCAAATTGCAGCTGTGAATTGTTTGCATTCACAATGTTGCGGCCAATTAGATACAAAGCTGGAGGTCGCGGCATCAGATGACACGCATGTGCATGCGTGTGTGTATGTGTGTGTGTGTGCCTGATTATATATTTTGTTGTGTGTGTGCATTAATATGGGGAATCCTTGAATCAGAGATTTGCGCATATAAATGTGATAAATGAAGCCAAGATCGTAACAGATGGAGAATCTTATCAAATAAATTGAATTAATGGCAACAATATTATAAATATTGTGATTTAAATAAAGTCATTATTTTGATATACATAATTATACATTCAAACATTATTTATATCGTTTCGATTGTTTATTTAACTTTGTATAAAATTGATTTCTTTGTATTTATGGAAACAAGTTTTTGCAAACGAGATAATATTGAAAGAATGGAAACTTTTAATTTTTATTAATTATTTAGGTAACTATATTAAAATAATAGTTACAAAATAAGTTCTAGGGTGTTACATGGACGCATACAAATTGAATTTAAGAAACAGTCTACAAACTCCATTAACAACAACATCCACAATTCATTGCAATTAGTGCACGTCTGCGTATAGCAGTCAGACTATGTCAGCATGCGCTGGTTGTTACATTTGCTAAGTCGTGCACTTTTTGTGGAACGTAGTCATAATAAATTAAAATCCTCTTTTACCATTTAGTTATTTCTGGTGATTTTTCTAATTGATCTGGCGCCTGAGTCTGAGGTTGGGCCTGAATCCGAGTCTGAGTTTGAGCACTAACACGAACCATACATCACATATTTGTTGTATGGTTAGTGGTTTGAGTCTGTGGTTGAGTCTATGACTGAGAGCAGCCCACAGACTCCACATAACAACAGCGTCCACAGTTATTTGTCACAATTGCGTATAGCAGTCAGAGTATGTCTGCTTGTGCTGATTGGTACATTCGCTAAGTCGTGAGTCTCTTGTGGAACACAATTAACTTTTTTGTCTCGGCTGAAAATATTTCAAACATATTTTTCAGTTGAGAAGGTCATTAAATGATCTGACAATGGGTCGTTATCCTGGCAAATATTTAAATGTGCTGTTTACGTGAGACGGCCCTTTTATGAGACTCTTATTCTTATCTCATGGGATGCCACCCCGCCGCTCCGCTAGCTCGCTCGCTCGCTCGCACACATGAGAAATGTTTGGGCATATTCGAGTGATTAATGCGGCCAATGTTCTCGCTAGAGTCCCTATGTGGAGGCCTGGGCTAACTCCAAATGTTAGGGCGTAATTAAACTTGATTAATTGCTGAGTCTGCATTAAGGTAAAAATCGGCGTGCGCAAGATAACGGAAAACGGAAATGGAAATTAATTAATATGAAAACTCCAGACAATGAGCAAAAGCTTTTCCTTACTCAACAGCAACGAAGCACAAATACCCTGCAAAATATTTAATTGCTACATAAATGAATCGTCATCGCCTCATGCTATATCACTTTCGCGCCTTCAGTGTGTTTTGTTTTCCCTCAATTTTTGCACCTGTTCCAATTAATGTACCTGGCGCAAGGGCCGTACCTTTAAATCGTTCGCATTTTTGTGTCTCTGTCCTTAACAATTCCATAATCAGCAAACAAATAAATAAACAGCTGAAAAATTCTGTTCCTTTTACCTCTTCCATTTCTTTTTTCAGCTTTTTGCGTTTTACGCCTTTTTCTCTGTCCTCCTCTAAAAAAAAACGTTTCATTTTATCTTGGCACGCAAGGCTACGAATATGTAAATTTTTATATGTTTATTTTTTATATAATTAAAAGCTTTGTGCAAACAGAAGTCTCGTGTTTCGTATATCAAGTTATATGTATGATCAAACCGATCAAAAGTTTATTTATTCTGTCATATTAACGAAAAGTCTGCAAATTGAGATACTCTCGATATACATATATTAAAATGTAGTGTAAAACAGCTTTAGCTCTAATCGATAGTTGACAACTCTGTCAATAGCTCGATTACTGGATTTAGCATTCCATTCATTTAGTGTTGTCCAGTGTTGGCTAACATGTTACGTCGCGCAAGAAAGCTGTCAAGGGGTATGAAAATGCAAAATTTGTTTATTAAATTACTCAAGCAATTTCTGCTATTTCTGCTGCGATCAGCATTGATATCTACGTAAGTTGTTAAGGAAAGACAGAGAGAGAGAGAGAGAGAGAGAGAGAGAGAGAGAGAGAGAGAGAGAGAGAGAGAGAGAGAGAGAGAGAGAGAGAGAGAGAGAGAGAGTTATTATTATTAAAGATTTATTATTATTATTTTGTGTTTGCTCTGTTTAGCAAATATTTAAGCGAATCTATGGCCAATATCAAGGACGCCATCTTTGCCAATAATGTGGGCACCTTAAGTGGCTTCTCCGCTATCAAGCAGGAGCAGACGGTCGAGGGAACTAATTTGCTGGTCAACTACTTGCCATTCGATTTGCAGGAGAAGGAACTGTACATGCTGTTCATTGGCTTTGGCAAACTGGAGCATGTGAAGATCATACGCCATGCGATGACAGGTGATAGCCAGTGTTATGGCTTCGTCAAGTACACAAACTCCAAGGATGCGAACATGGCCCTGAGCTTGATGAACGGTTGCCAGTTGCACGGCAAGAAATTGAAGGTGTCGCTGGCCCGCCCCTCCTCGGAGGACATTAAGTACGCCAATCTGTATGTGTCCAATTTGCCAGTGGATTACGATGCAGCGAGGGTACGGGAGATATTTGAACGTTTTGGCAATATACTCGATTTGAAACTACTCAAGAATCGATACACCCGCCAGTCGCGAGGAATGGCCTTTGTGCGCTACGAATTTAGGGCCTCCGTGGATCAGGCAGTAATGGCTCTGCATGGCTTTAAGTTGGAGATTGGGTATCCGCCGTTGCAGGTCAGACAGGCCAGACGACCAAAGGATTTTAGTACTATGTTTCCGGGTTATGGTCTCCCTGTGGTACAAGTCTTGACTGATACTTCGCTGAAGCAGGAGTTTAAGATGGAAAATTCTGAAGTTGATTCACCAACAGCTTCTTCCAAACTCCCCCAATCTATCGGCTGCAACTCAATAACTTCTTCGATGCGTCGTTCACTTAGCAATACTCTGATGAAATTCAACGTTGGCAATGGCAATCGCAGAACCGATATCCTTGCCCTGCCCATAAAGATGGAACCCGCTGAGTTGGCTGTCCCCAAAGAACAATCTCCAATGTTGCCCTCAGATTGCTCCATTTGTTCATTGCAGAGCGGATTGTCGGGAAAACGTTTAGAAACTGCAAATAGCTTGAAGAAGAAGCAATTTCGTCGACCAAAATTCTATCCAGCTTGCAAGCCCAAATAATCTGACACCCAAAATAAATAATCTTTCCTCTTAACTATTTTTCAGTTCCTTAGTCTCTTTTATTGTAATTACAACAGATTTCTGATTGCAATAAACTTGTCATAGATATTCAACCTTTCTGAGCGTTCAAGCTTCAATCGGAGGAGTTTTTTTTTTTATTGTTTTGTATATCCTGAACGGAAAATAAGAAATCCGAGTATAGAGAGCTAAGCATGATTATCTCTATGAATTGTATATATTGGAATTTCTACTCTCGCTTTATAACGTAGACTTATCCTGTCGAATTTGCAAATGTTGCTTCCGATATGTCAAAAGCGCTGGTTTTTACATATTTTGTTTATTCACTTTCCTTATTGATGAGCCAGAAATTAACTTTATATAAACAAATTGGGGGCGTAGTAAGTCGAAAAAATTCAGATTTCTGCCAATATTTTATATTTAAATGCTGTAGGTGGAATAGCATTGCCCATAGCCCATATATTTATGCAGTTGCAATGAAGTAATTCAGTTACTTCATATCTTATCTCTCTTCCTTACACAAACACACACACTCTCTCTATTTCCCTCTCACTTATGTAGGCGTCCTTTCCAAACGAGTCACGCCCACAGGACAAAAAAAAAAAAACAAAAATTAACAACTTTATTATACAAACCTAACCTAAAACTTAAGGAACTCTGCGCCGCGAGGCATTGTCTGTTTGGGTTCCACATGAACGCGCATTGCCTATAAAGCGAAGAGCCCCGCTGCACGATTTAAGTAATGAAAACAAAGGGCGCATAAATATCTGAGGATCGCTGCCGAAAATAAAAAAAAAAACAAAAAAATAAATAAAATGAAACGAAAAAAGGCGGCACGAATGTAGGTGGGAAACAAGTGAATTGAAAATTATTCCCAATTCGTTTGCTTTTCTCATTATAATTGAGGCGCGATTCACAATTCGCGTTTCGCAGAGTTCAATTCTTATATTTGGGCTCCCCATTCGGAGCGCATTGCCAATGGGCAGGCAGATTTCACTTGCAGATTTGTTTGATGTTGCCTGGATCCTCTTCCTTTCTGCTAACTGAGGATATATTCAGTTTTAGGTGAGTTTTGCAACAGTTGATGGTGAATGAATATGCGAAAACGGAAGTGTGAGAATTACAGAGAAGGGCGGTATCCTGATAAACTTTCTTTGTAGATAATTATGGGCTGGCATAGGAATCTGGGTGAGTTTTTAATGTCTGAGAATATACATTTATATATATTTATAGTCTTGACTAAGTAATACTAAAGTTCCACATCTTTGCTATAAATATAAAAATAAAGTTTCTGTAAGTGCATACGAGATTCGGCTAATTACTAAAAATCTTCTCATATACATGCTGTTTTTGAATTCGTTGGCATTTTTTAATGAACTTGTGTTTGCTTATATATAATATAAATATATGTGATTTATCTGGACAGATCTTTGTTATACAATATTTTGCATTGCCTTGCATGACAGCAGGTGCTCAGCAGAGTTAAGAGAGCTTTTGTTGCGTAACTTTTGGCACTAAATTGCAAAAGCAAAAATAAATGAAAATCAATACAAAGGAAGGAAACCTCAATGGAATACCAAAAACAATAAATGATATGGAGAGGAAATTTAATTTAATTTCATTTTCCGCAAGAAAATGCAAATCAAATTTTCACTTCTTTCATTTTTCTGGACGGAGAAAAACATTGGGATATTGAAGGTGTAGGAGTTTGATAGGAGTCTAAGGGTTCTCCCTGTGCAACCCTTTGATAAGCAGATTATACGCAGTTCCCAGAATCGGGGGAACCCTTTTTTTCATTTATTTCTTGCTGTTGTTGTTGTTGGCCAAGTTTTCATTTCTTTTTTCTTTTTTTTTTGATATTTCATTTCATTTGTCGTATTGACATTTGTGGCATATTGTTTTCAACAACATCATTATGGACCGAACAAAAGATAGGAAGATCAAATCAAAAACAGTTTCTTTTGGGCCGCTCTTCATACGCGTCTCTCTTTGCGCTTCCCATGATGAAGTCATTGAAGTGCTGCTGTAAGCATCTTACATTCTCGTTTGCTTTTTGAGCTTCTCAAAGTGATATTTCCGAATACATGTATTATTATGTATTTTTTTTTGCGCCTCTCTCAGCGCTTCTCAAAGTAGACTTTTGTTGTACTCTAATTATATTTACTTTTATGTATTTGATATGCTTGCCCATTTGTCTTGCTTTGTCTGAGAAACATTAAGGAAACACAACCGAAATGTTGATAAAGCATGTCAACCACGAGGCAAACACCATCTTCTCCCCCTCGTCTGCTCCTCCACCTACTGCTTCGTCTTCGTCGGCTATTCCACACAGGCTTCACGTCAGGATAATTAAGAAATTTTTCAGTGCCCATTTGCAGACACAAAATGGTCTTGGTTGGGCTCTGTTGCCGGCACTGAGGGGGGTTCGTCCGGACTCCGCAGTGGCTAGCTCCATTTGTTTGGTGGTGCGAATTTCGTAATCGAAATAAATGAAAATTGATTGAATTCCATTAGAGAGTAACGCCAGACAGACGTACCAGCCGCCTGCAACTCAAATTTGGCGAAAACTAATGAGCCATGAGCATTACGACAGACATTGGGTACATTTTCGTACATGAACAGAACTTGCGGTCAACTATCAATTTGCCTGGGAAAATTATGGGGCCCCTCTTTGGGAAGCTCGTCGTCAGACATCATGCGCTTCATTACATTTGGGAGGGTTGTCGAATAAAAGTCGAACGATATCGGAAAAAAAGTGGAATTTTAGCTGGCAAATTGTGCTGAAATGATGCGACAATAAGTAGTTGAAGATTCACTAATAGTTGAGTCCTAAGAGGCGTTAGCTGAGACTGGATTGGATTGTTGAATACTAAAAGGGAAGGAAGTCAATATTCAACAATGCTTAGTAAATGAAATTGTATATACTAAAATGAAAGAATTGAACATGGCAGTAGTCTACAACAACTACCTTAAGATTTTTATTTTTAAATATAAGTGTAAAATACAAAAAGTGCAACAATAACATTTTCGAAGTATTTGTAAATAATTCTAATAATTTTAATTAATTTCTTTTTTTTGCTTTATTGGCCTCCAAAGGTAGCAGAAAAACTGTTCAAAATATAAAAATCGGCTACTTAACAAAAATAATTCAATAGTAAGTAATCTTTACCCATTATCAATTATTTACTTAAAAAAGTAGGGCAAATTTTGTTTAGGTGGCAACACTGTTATAGTTATCTAGAGAGATATATATAGCAGATGCCAATATCATTTAGCTCTTTTACATCGGAACTGTATAAAAATGCATAGGTAGGATTCACAACTAATTCACTTCTGAAAGATGACATTTATAGGACTTTAGTTAGAGTTGAAGTAAAAGTTACAATGTATTGCAAAGCTTTTCTTTTATAGCTAACAGCATTGATAAATAATTGCGACATTTTTAGAACTTATTCTCATAATTCAGTCAGCTTTACAGTCGTACACCTGCTAGGGCTATCGACTTTTTACTATCAGCAGGAATTGAAGTCAAGATTCCTAGTAGTGGATTGCTAGCCCCCCGTTCGTGTGAATGTTGAGTTTATTGGGTTTGCACACGTTTCTGCCAGCTGCATAGATTAGATTTTCAACTTACTCAATTTCTGGCAGGGATTGGGAGCGCATTCAACTGGGAGTCAGCAGCACGCCGTGACAAGATTGTCAGAACCGTTCATTTCTTCCTTCGTCCGTCCGTCCGGCCGTTCGTTCGTTCGTTCGTCCGTCAAATCAGTGCAACGCATGCGTGCAACATTCATCATCGTCAGTGGCAACACACGCCAACAGATTGTTGCAACATATTTTATGTACTCACTCCGAGCCACGCCCCTCCTCCTCGCCTCCTGCCCACGTTTACGTTTGAAGATTTTTTCAATTTTTAGCGAAAATTACATCATCATTTATGCTGAATGAGATTTTTTTTTCTATTTTTTTTTTTTGTAGCCTTGTGAATTATTAAAAAATTTCTTTGTCAACAAATCACTTGGCTCGGGCACCGTTAGGTTAGCTTGACTAAATAAGGTGCGGTACCCTCACTTACCCCAAGCATAACACACACATACGCGCTAACACACACACACACACACACACATACAATTTACATTAGCTCCCCAGTTTGTGTGTATTTGGGAAAATTTAAAAACGTCGCAAACAAATTTGTTAACGTTGAGGGTTGTTACACTTTGCAGGGTTGCCAGAGTCACCCACCCCCCAACTACCAACAAGCGTAATCCCACCCAGCCACAGCTCCATGCCGTTTTCCTCTCGCCTAACATCGAGCCTGATGATGTATGACTGCCAAGGTACAAAATCGTTTTCAAACATAATTTTGTTTGTCTGACACCTATGCGAAGTCGCATAAATCTTCAGCTTAAAGCTATGCGCGGCTTTAAGTATTTATACCCTGTAATTGTACAAAAGGATTCGAATTAAGTTTAATGAAGTGGCACAAATGTGTGTGCTGAGTATTGTGACTGCTTAAGGTATATATCTAATTTTCTACATATAATCTTCTCAATATCGATAAATATCGATTACTTTTCTTTTATCACAATAAGGAGTTGTAAAGGTATTTATATTTTAGAAAAACAAGGTACAAATTTATAATAAAATTTTAATTTAATGTAAAAAGATTTCTATATTCCAATAATAATCAACTTTTTATTTTTGATCATAGTTCTTATATGAAATCCCATTATAATAGTTTTCTATTTATAAACTCTGATAACTATTTAATAAGAATAGATATTCAATTTTAGAACATTTTCATGTATATTTTGAAATCACTGTGACTTTTTTAAATGTGTATTTTTATTTAAATAGATTTTATATATATATATTTTTTTAAATGTGCATTATTTAATAAATTGATCGATAATAAATCGGTATTCAATTACGCTGCCTCCAGTCTGTTTTACTACTTACAGGGTATAAGGAAGTGCATAATGATTCGATTACAGCACGCTTTTATAATTTTTTTTTTGTTTTTGTTCTTGGCCGCCCTGTGGCAGTCGTTGACAAATTCAATAATTTTTCCCATTACTGGGGACATTTTTGTGGGCTTGTTTTTGTCTGACGAGCGAAATTGATTGACGCTGAAAGAAAAGGCGTCAATCTCTCTCTCACTGTGTGTGTGTGTGTGGGGCTAAATTTAATTTCACCCACACAGTCGCAAGAAATCGACACCTGCCGACAGACGCCGGAAAATAATCAAAATAAAATATGGATTTTTCCTTAACTTTGTGCGCATTGCCTTTGGGCAACTGCGAAAGGAAAATATGTAGAGCCGCCTTAAGTGGAGTCTACCAAAGACCAATTTGTCTTGCGTGTGAGTGTGTGTGAGTGCGTGTATATATATATATATATATACGGGAGAGTTTGCGTGTGTCTGATAGGCCGTAGTTTTAAGCTACCCAACAAACAAGCGGAAGTCTGCCTCTGGGGCGCCGTCAGAGGGAGGCATTCGCCTCACTAATACTTGAAAATTTGTGTAAAGGCTCTGCACTTAGCATTTGCCATCAGATAAAGCAGCAAATCTGCTTTGCCCCATCACAATGGGGGTCCCACTGCCACGCCCAGGTGTTTGCCACAAGCCGATTTGCTAGTTACATTCCCATAAAGCACTCGCTGTGCTGCTTCTTGCAAAGTTATTTGTGCATAATCCTTGCAGCTTATGACGAACTCCACACTGCGCTCATATGTGAAGTCATAAAGTTTGCCTAATGGGAAATTCAAATGGTACAGATGAATAGTTAGACTTGGATGAAGAAAGGGTATGATTGAATATGCATTTAATATATTATATGTATATACAAGTGTGAATTCCTTGAAACTAGCTTTAGAAATACGATATGGGTGTCATTTCTCTCTCTCTCTCTCTCTCTCTCTCTCGCTGACTATCTATATAAGTATAACCATTTATTCTAAATTTGGTTTACATTTCTTCTTTAATTTTCCGAATTTAAGCTCTCTCTGTCAATATGCACATCTATTTTCTTAGAGCTAATTCATGATATTTCAAGAATTTTTTGATTGATTTTCACTTCTTTTTAAATCATTGTTATTTTCGTATTCCTATTCTCTTTCTTATATTTCATAAACGTTTTACTGCCTGCATAAAAGCTGCACAGTTATTTTGAAAACTTCTAGAGAATACTTCAGAATCTTCGAGCTACGGAGTATCACAGGCTTTTATAATGTAATATTATCTTAGCTAGAACTTACCTAAAGTTGTGTACCCAATAAATTCCATCCACAGCGAATGCTAAGACCAGAAGTTCAATGATATATGTATGTTCAAGTACAAGTATTTGCAGTGCTAAAGAAACCGCAAATAATTGCAACTTCGATTGGATTTCCCGAAAAGTAACAGGGCAAACATTCGCAGCCCAAAATCATTTGTGCAAATGGAATGCAAAACTGGAGAACTGCAGACACAACACGCCCATTACCCATTGCCCATTACCCATTTCAATAATGTTGCAAACATACAGACGTGCCCCAAAACTATTTGAAAATAGTTTCACACAGTTCGATGGAGCTAACGAACGATATAAGTACATACAGCGAAGAAGCAGAAAAAAAATTGTATTATTGAAGTGCAATAAATTGGGGTTGAGTGCCAAGAAAGACAAAGCCGCACACGTAATAAGGCTCTACATACTATGGAGATACCCTGTAGGTAATAACAAGTATATATATATAGCTTAAAATATTCATGTATGTGTGTATAATAAAGATGGGAAATTTATTAAAATAATTAAACGTTTACCAACACTGTCTTGCATGAATTAAATATCAACTTTATACATTCAGACTCTGATATAAATGCTAAATGTTGGGTATACCCATTTCAACATGATGTTTCCTAGGGTATAGCCCAAAATCAAATCGATAGCAAAATGGGCAAAAGTTTTAATTACCCATAAAGATGTTCCTACACGAAACTAACACTAACGAAACAAGCAGCAAGTGCTAACAAAATGTTTTTTGGGGAATTGTTGTGGGTAAAGACTTTTTCCGGTCTCAGTTCAGGCGTCCGGACTGTAATCAGGCGCAGTGAAGCATCAGCGGCAGTCGAAGGAGGAGGAGCAGGAGGAGCAGGAGGAGCAGGAGGAGGAGGAGGAGGATGAGCAGTTGGAGCTGTGGCTCATAAAGAGCATAAAGCATAAAATTGGCTAATATTTATTGGTTACGTATAGCCCAGACAGCAAATAGATTTCGTCCTTGCCCCTCTCCCCGCCCCCCCTGTAAACAAGTGGGCTCCATTGTGTGGGAAATATATTTTTTGATATCCTGGCTTTTGACCACTTTGCTGGCCGCACTCGTTTAACAATTCTGCCAAATCAATGGCCAATAAGGAGTAGGCAACACAATTTCTGGTCAGTCATTTCGTTGTGAGCTGTTGAGCACCACAATTGCTGCCCCACCATAATAGTACGCCCACTTTGCACTGTCTACCAGGCGCTGTGCACGCCCTCGAGATACTCGTATCTGTCGAGCTTCCGTTTTGCGGCCTTGTTGTGTTCTTGAGCTTGAGAAGTTAAGAATTCAATTGACCACAAAATCAAGATTATTATACGACCAGAAAGAAGCGCTCGAAGCCAAGTGTGACAGCCGCGCCAACAGGCGGAACCACGCACCCACACACCCACACACCCACTTCGTGGCCGTGGGCCATGTGGGTGGTTCAGCTCTTCCGACAGACGGAAGTGCTAGCTAGACGATGGATGACTCTTGGCGAGTGGGATATTGAAGCTATGACGCGTGATTGGCTAACGAGTTGGGAATTATCAGATGACTGACAATAGAACTTCAGCTTAAATAGTAAACGATACTTAAGCTTAATAGCTAAGCGTAAATATTTACACATTGGATAAACGATTTGAGTTTCGTTTGGAGTTTTACATTAACTATTTGATTGCATAGCTTGTTTAACTAATTTACATTTAAGTGTTTTACTAGCTCATGGTTGTATTATGTTCGCTTATTTCTTTGTTTATCTTTTCATAGCCTTACGGATTAAATTTGTAATATATAAACATTTTTTTTTTATATATTAGATTTTATTTTAATAGTCATATATTTCGAATATCTTTCACATTTTATTTTTAATTACAAATTTTAATTTAAAAAGTAATAAAAAATCATCATCTATTAATTTAATTTATAATTTTGAATTATATTTATATAAGTATTAATTTTTTTTTTAAATAAATATATTTAAATTAATTCTTAAAGAGAGAATATCCGTATACATTTTGATCACATTCAAATCAAATTCTGTTTGCCGTCTCATGTGACAAGCAGCACTCAATTAGCAACTTTCACATTAGGCTCTAATCATAACCAATATATTTATATATGTATGTATATATATGTATATGTTCTGTTGCCCCGACCAGCAGCAGCTCGGTCAGTTTTTGGTTAATTGAAAGTAAACAAAGCAACGGGAAATGTTGGTCAAACACGCAAATACAACCCCTAAAAATTATTTATGTCTCATATATTAACCATTCATTTTGGCTTTTAACGCCAGTTTCAGGGTGTTCAGGGTGCCCAGTTGGATGAGCATTGGGTGCGCCGTGGCGACAATTTATGAACTTATTTTAGCATTTAACATTTGTTTGGTTATGTCGAGGCGACGGCCGCTGATTGCTGGTGTCGCCTTGCACGGATATTTGTGAAATTGAATCGTCCTGTTCCCGACCAACTGCGACTTTGCGGCTGTAACTTAATTAAGACCCAGTCAACTTTGGGTCGGGCCAACAACAACAACAACAACAACAACAACAACAACAACGACGACGATGACAACAGAAGTCAGTTCAGACCAATTGACACGGTAACACCAGCGCGTGCTTCGAGTCAGAGTCGCAGTTGTAGTCTGCCATGCATATCCTGTATGTTTACATAACTCAGAGTTTCTTTGAACTATCAAGCGAATGGGCATTGCGACTATAGCATGCATAAAAGTATTTTATATTATCGAAAGGATTCTTAAATTTGTATTCTCGTATTGGTTTCTTGAAAAAATCAAGTAAAAAATGTAATTTAATAAAATTTACTTTTCCGGGGCAACTTTTCATTAAGTATCTTGAATAGAGCATAAGGACTTCGTCTTAGCCGACTTGACTTGGCTTTGCTCTCTCCTTTAGGCCATTTCATGTTGAGACAGCATAATTTTCAGGCATTTAGCTTGAACAGGCCGGAAGCATTTTGCTTAAATGTCTGGTCATTTGTAAATAGTTCGTGTTTCTTGGCCAACACTTGACGGAAATGAGCAAGAAATGAGCCACAGTCTGTCAGGGTGGTTGGCCAGGGGCTGGGGCTAAAGCTGACCACAAAAATGTCACGACTTTCACCTGGAATGACATTGGGTTGGGTGAAATTAGCACAACATTAAATTACACGATTCGGCCGCTCTGATAAGAACCTGTATATATATATATATATACATATTCATATAGGATAATGTGTAAATATATATATATTCGTTTTGTTATGTCTGACATGAATTATGATCTCGCAGTGTTTGAGCTAGCTGTTGGGTGCTTTGCATATTTGATGCCTCTGCTGGAATTTAGTTAAGTAAGCCGACTACTCGAAATATGCATAAATAGTGTGTATGTCTTAATACGTTTTAATTAGGTCAATTATGATAGAAAAAGGCTTGTCATAGTGAAGTAGCAAACAGCAACAGAGTCTTCTATGCTCATCAAATGCTTAACTAGAGTGAACTAATTATTGAGCATTTGGTTTGCTAATTAAAAAGATTAAAGAATATGGTCAAAGCAGCTAGAGCAAAAAAAAAAAAAAAAAAAAAAAAATATATATATATATAAATATATATGTAAATATATATATATAAAAGTTATGAGCTCATAAGTGTGTTGCGGGTAAAATATTCCCGAGCCTGAAGCCATCTGGTGGGAGAGCTTCACTCTTTGACTGCTGGCAAATCAAAGATAGATGAATTTGAAAATGCGCTCAAAGTCCAATCAGCTCTTATTAGAGTTCAATTTGAGCTCATCTTGTTGGTCAAATGAAAACCTCAAAACAAATGCTCTTTGAACGATTTGCAATTAGCCAAGTTGCTTGGGTTTGGCTCACTCATTTTTGGGGGCTTACGTGAAGTTTTCTTTGAAACATTTCATTGAAATGGTCAGGCATTTGTTACGGGGCAGCCAGTCTCCCAGTCAGTTAGCCAAATGTATATAGAGAGAGAGAGAGCAGTAGGTGGCAAGGAACGTCCCAGTGGTCGTTCATTTCATGGCCTGCATCATCAATAACTCATGCCCGGCCAATTTGTATACTTGGACAGTTTTGCGCTTGGCGCTCTCTTGACTTTTGGCCAGCTACGTTGACGGCGACGGTGACGGTGACGGTGACGACGACTTCGATGCCGAAAGTCGAACCCAATTGGAAACTCATGAGCATGGCCTAGGCTCTCTAGTATTGGCTTTAGCCATCTGAGCCACATTTCAAAAACAGTTTCCAAGGCATAAATCACTTAAATGCCTCAACAGCACTGCAAAGGGGAACGGTTCGATTTGCCAGATTCCAAGTACATTTTTCCATACACTTACAAAACGGGTATACTCATTCGGATATGCTATTTGTGACATACTGCTGAAACTATGCATGTATATTATTATTATTCAATTGAATTAATTTAAAAAAAAAATGCATTTAATTACATGGTGAAAGCTTTAGCTTTAATAACTATATATCCATTGAAATAGCCTGGAATATTTCTTATAATGTTTAAATAACAATCTTGATAAAGAATATATATTTCTTATAAATCTCCAATTGATAAAACAGCTTAGAAATCAACTTATGTGAAGCTCTTCGAATTTTAATATATTATTTGATAAAAGAGTATACTAGGATAGGATTGAAAGAGTATTAAAATTATTTTAATATATTATCTTATAATAGAGTATACTAAATAGGATTGTAAGAGTATGAATGATTTTCATTTAATTATTTGCCTTTTCCTTCCTTGTGACTCGTGGAGCAATTCGTTTCGAGTTTTATCATAGGCAAAAATTGATTTTTTGTTGTTTTTCTTTTGCTCTTCGCTTTTTTTTTTTTTTTTTTGCTGGCCAGCAAAGAGAAATAACGATAAATTGAGCAAATGTCAGTGCGGAGCGCGCCTCGGAATGGCCAGCTTTGTGGCTGCAGAGTTGAGTTATGGCTGCACTTGATATGTGGCTGACATGCCAGTCAAGAGCCCCACCTCCCCCCTCATGGTAGTCCCCCCTAACAGGTTAGCTGTTACCTGACAGGGCGTAGGTGGCCGAGCAGCTACATATATCGTATATCAGTTGGCTTCATCTTCATCTTTTCAGAGCTGCTGCTGCTGCTGCTGCTGCTGCTGCTGCTGCTGCTGCTGTTGTTGGCCATATCGTCGCCTAATTTGCCCAAAATTGAGATTTATTGTCAACTGTTTTGTGGCTAAAGACTTTGTGCTCAGCCAGCAAATCGATCGAAAATTGTGAAATTTCCAACCCTTTATGGCTTTCAGTATTTTGCATATTTACTCATATTTTGTCAGTCAGATTTTTGTAACTAATTATGATTAATGACTAGCTAATGACTGGCACGCAGAGCTCCAATGCATTAAGAAAGTTGAAGATTCAATCGAAGTTTTTGCTTTAAATTTGAACATATTGCAAACTCAAGGACAATTTCACGCAACAAATGCTTCGATTAAAAAGCAAAGCAAAACCTCATGAAGGGTTTCGCAATAAAAGAAACACGCCCCGCTCATATGTGCAAAAAGTATCAAGAAGTGTATGTACGTAACATATGTATATGTATATGTATATGTATACATATATATGTATAAAGAAAAATAGAAATTCGCCCAGAAGCGAATCAAAAAAATATATTTGATATTTGCTCGAGCACGACAATGAATAATAACTACACACATCGAATGCATCTGGTAAAAAAAAAAGAAGAGAGAGAGACAGAGCGAGAAAGAAAGAAAAAAAAAACCAAATACAAAATGCAGAAAAGAGCTAAGCAAACACCCTTCAGTTGTAGATGGTATAGGGATGGTTGTTCCAGCTTTTGCTCTGTACTTTGCTTTAATAGCAAATTCTATTTATTTATTTAAGTGTGGTTAGCAGTTGCACTCAGCTAGGGGGGACAAAAAAACTTCATGGGGTCGCAAGGTATACAAAATGTTTCATCAAATGTAACTTGATTTGCGTGAAATAAGTTTTGAGCACATCGAATCAGCATGCATTTGAGAGATCAATGTTTGGAAATACTTGTTCATAATAATATTACGAAGTTGTTTGTTTATACATACAAAATTACTAGCAAATTATAGACTAAAGATGTTTGCCATGTTTCTAGGAAATATTACATATTTAAAAAAAAAATTGAATAACAAATAAATAATACAATTTCTTAAAATATTTCTTAAAACATTTCGATACTATTTCACAATTTTCAAGAGGTAATAATAATTTACAATTAATTTAATATTACCTTTAGAAATACTAATTAAAATACTGAAATACTAAAGTCAGTAATTGAAACCTTTCGAACGAGCTGACATCGGTTTTAATTAGATTCGATAATGTATCTGTATATAGATACTTTTCTATTTGATTTCATCTTTGCCTTGACTTTAAGCGCACGCACACAAACGCACAAATGTTGAAGGAGAATGCAATAAAACTTGGTTAAATAATTTGCCGAAGTAACAGTGCGCTGCCGCCATATTGTTTACACCGTTAGTTGCAGCAGACGCCATTTTGTATTGCAATGATATTTATTTGCCGCTGCGAAGGACTTCTGTGTCATATTTATCAACGTCTGTGGCAAATAATTTTATTAACTTTCGCATAGAAACTTTGACTTGAATTGAGAGCGAATGAGAGAGAGAGAGAGAGAGAGAGAGAGCAACATAGTGCTAGTGTGAGTGACAGAGAGAGAGAGAGAGATAGAGAGGGTTAAAGAAACTGTGAGCTCTTTGCGAAAAGTTTTTGGGTTGAAACAGGTTCACTGTCTGAGCCTCTCAGTCTGAGCCTCGTAATTGTGTACCAGGCCCAGCTGTCCGATGTCCGGGCGTCAACTTTATGCTCTACTAGGTACTATCTGCAGCGCATATTTTATTATTATCGTTTGTGCAAATAAATAGACTGACTTTTGCGCAAATTACAAAAGGACACAACTAGCTGGGCGACTTGGCGTTGAGCAACGCAGGCAACTCTGTCGGAATGCATCCGATGCCGTTTGTTGTCGCTGGCGACAAAAACTTTGCCCAGATCTAATCAAAAATTCACTTAAAAAGTTTGCGCTTGCCCTCAGCTCCATGGCCAGCCGGTGCGAAATGACTTCAAGTGCAGAGCCCCATTTGTCCCTCAGCCCAATCCAAACGAGTGCGAGCGAGCTCTCATTGTTGCAATTCCGTTGTTGCAGGCGCCGAGAGCCCTATAAATTGTGCTCTTTGTTGTGCGGCAAGGTGAAAGTTAAACAATCAGCGATCATTTCGAGTAGCTTCTAATAACTGCGAAAGCGCAAACGATGCACAAAGAGCTTTAAGCTTTAAGTCAGCTAAAGCTTTTCAATGCAACATCAAAATCAGTAATCGAACGATGAGAGAGCGAACATTGGAAGAAGTCGCACAGGCAGATCAAGCACATTGAGAACGCTATTTCCATGTTCCATTCCATAGCATACCTTGCAAATAACAGTTAACGATCTTATTATGTACGCTCTATTCCATTCTAAGCATTCGGTTTATTTTGCCGTTGATCGCGAACGAACTCGTTGAAGAGACGATGCTATTGAATGCTCTCAGAGTTTTTTCTGCGTAAGTGTGAGTGAAAGACACTGATATGTGCGAGCTCTAATACTTTTTACTTCTTACTTATACTATGAAATAATTTAATACATTTTATTAAAGCCAAATACAATGTTTAATAAATATTTGCATTGTCTTTCATCATAAATAATACGAAACACTTACATTATTACATAATTAATTTAACAATTTATATATATTTTTTTTCAAATATTTAATTAATTTGCTCGATCGCAAAGTGAAAATAATGTCTTTTGGCCGTTTGCCAAAGTAATTTTTGCAATACTTAAACAACATAAGCCCATGAATAGTTTCTTTATCTTGAAACCCTTTCTCTATTTTACATATTTTTTTTTATTTTATTAGTTTTAGTCAATGAAATGAATTTACATCACTGCAGTGGCCAATTGTCAACTGCAACACAATATGAGCAAGCAGCAGGAATCAGCATTTACACTTCAGACTGCTTCATCTATGCCAGAGTGTTCATGGAGTGGCGTAAATAAAGAGACGATTTCAATATGCAACGCACAAATAAAACTGAGAGAATCCACCAACTAAATTGAGCAACTGCACCAAAGCAACTTTAGTCAAGAGTGTGCCTGTGTCTCCTGTTCCTTTATCGTCTGTTCGCCAAAACGTTGCCAAACAATGCGCCAACAAATTGCAACAAAAATTTCCTGTGCAATCTCAAGATTTTCAAGTGCAACGTTATAAAAGAAGTTGGCGGAGAGCTCTGCTGAATTTATAAATACCCTGTAAAGGAAGGTATAGAGTGTCCAAGAGCAGGGTAAATATTTGTTAGTAATTAAAATATTTGTCATGTAAAAGAAATATATTAGTTTTGATTTACGTAAAGGTTGTATTCTATTTAAAAGCTTTGCTCTAATATACTTTTCGAATTATCTTGAGAGGTTTGTTTAATATTTATGGAATATATTTTAATTAATATGTTTTGCACAGTGTACAGAATATTTAATTTTCAATTACATCAATTCTTAAATATTTGCTTACAACTCGTCTCTAAAGGATCTTATGTTACATCACAAATTTTCACATAATTTCAAATAACTTACAATCAAGGTGCAGAGGCTACTTACTCTCCGTCTCCCACTCTCACTTAGTGCATCGTCTGGGTATCGCGACAAGGGCTGGGTGGGCGTGGCTGGCTGGTTTTCCCTAAACGCTGTCGCGTCTGGAAATCAATTTAAGTTAACTCAAGTCTATTGTTTCAGCGTCTGTTGGCGTTTTAACCAAAGCTCACAGTCCTCTTTCATTCCGCTTCGCGGAAGAGCAGCAGAGAGAGAAAAAGAGAGAGAGAGAGAGAGAGTGAGAGAGAGAGAGGGGGGACTGGTGGCGGGAACAGGCGCTTTGTAGCTAGGAATTTTTATGAGCTGTCGGGGACGACATCGGCCTTCTATCGTGGAGCTTCAGACTGCGACTGGCTTGTTAATATTTCACCTAGATTGATACTGACTAGCTTTGGAGTACCGTACACTCTACGGGGCAAAGGGCAAGGGGCAAGGGGCAAAAGAATTTCATTATATGCAGCCAAAGCCAAAGGACAAAGACATGTTTTTAATAGTTTCGCATGTTTGCGCTGCCTGCTTTATTCACTATCATTTTTTTAGCTCCTGCTTTTCTATATATATATATATATATATATATATATTTTTTTTTTTTGTATGCTAGAAGTTGCCAGCTTTTTGCTGCAGTTGCATATTTAAGCTGCGAACTCGGCACACAAACTGAATAATTCTTTTGGTTTTTGGTAAGAGTTAAGTTAAAGCTGTTAAAGCTTTGAAAAAAAAGGAAACTTTGAATTTAGGCATACAAAAAATGGCAACAATGAAACCTTCATTTTGGAAGGCTCGCCTGCATGTCCGAATTAAATGCTAACATAGTAAACAAGATTTAAAGACCTAGCAATTTTTAATATATATATATCAAAGTTGGTCAATGATAAATCGAGGTAACTGCAGAGAGAACATTCGCACTGGAGTGATATCATCTCGAAATGGATATTAAAATATTTATTACGTTGTTTCTGAAGCTGATTTGGTTGCAGAGCGTTTCATCATCGATGCCTTCTTTACAAAAATTTATATTGGAATGCCAAGGTAACCCCACGGGCATGCCACTTTATTTGAAGGGTGTAGGTTAAAATCTAAATCAATATATTATATATTTATAAATGATGATTCGATTCTATATACAGCTGAAGGGCATATGGTATGAGGTGGGCCGCTTCCCTGAGTCATATGCTGTCAGTTGCTTGTCTGTGGAATTCCCGGAGAGTGCGAACCCGGATCTGAATATAAAGTTGAGTTACGTAAGCCGCATTGGTCGTAATGTTAAAAAAGCTAAGCACAATGTTACATTTCACATGGACGAACTTACCACCAATAGCATATTTCAAACGGAATATCAGACGCGCCATATGAAAACATTTCTACGTTATGTGATCAAATATACTGATTATGTAAATATCTCACTTATCTGTGGCTTTTCGCCGATCAAGCCCTTTATAATGATAAAGATATTTTCGCGAAATGAAACATTTAATCCCAGGCTCAAGGATTTCGTAAATGAGGAACTGGCAAAAACGCGATTTCGAAGTCAATTCCTGTGGCTGGATAAGTCCAACTGCGATAAGGCAATATGCGTATTTGTCAGCTCAACAATTATTTTAACGCTTGCTATTGCATTTGCACTCTTAAATATATACATAACATGAAAGTATTCAAGAGAGGCAAGAAAACTACTCTAGTAAGCTCAAGCTATCTAAATGTGAAAATGTCTTTGAAAGCTCTACCATAATCTGTCTGTAAAACTAGTTCCATGTCTCTAGTCACTCTTTGAGGCATTGATTGGCATGTATGTTATATATATATATATATAGAAGGAATCAAGAGAATTCTGCTCATTAACAGTTTACAAACAAACCAATAAACTCTGTTTAATTCTTGGGCGAGTATAAGAAATAGTGGCATTATTCACATTTACAACAGCATGGAAATATAGATAATAGATCGATAACATAATCTACACAATATTTTCCGACAAATCAAGTGTCTCGGCTAGGAATACAGCTATTTGATAAGCCATGCTATATCAATTGGCTGTCACATGAGTCAGTCGTTAGTCAAATTCTGAAGTGTGCAGAGCTTTGGGATGGAAACGAATATAATTGGTCTGTTGCTCTTGGCACTCGGCTGGACGCAATGCGTTCAGTCCCAGCTGACGCAGTTACCGCAGCTACCGGAGAATATGAATTGCCAAACAGAATTGAGTCGAAAGCCATTTGATCTAACAGCCGTAAGTTGGCTATTAATAGGCACTGTAAGAACTTGCTATCCGGCGATTCTAAACTGATATTCTCTGCATAGATGTCGGGCTATTGGTACGAGATTGCTCGCGCCCCGAATATGGATATTATGAAGTGCTTAAATGTCTCAGTGCCATCAACTGCGGATAAGGAATTAAACCTTACATTGGAGTATATCGAGACGATTAATCCGAAAAAACCATGGATCGTTAAGGAGACTCTGTCATTTCCCTGGAATGATAATACTGCTAACGGCATCTTTACACTCCAATATGAATCCGCATTAATGAATTTGTCGCTCACCTATAAAGTGCAGGTCGCTGATCCTAATCACTTTATCATCCTCTGCGGCTATGCAGCCACAGCGTCTTTGCCCATCGTTAAGGTATTTGCACGCAAGCCTCAGATTCCTGCATACCAGAAGTTATTAATTAACAGGCTGATGGAAGCAAGCGGCTATGCCAATCATATAATTTGGACGGAACAATCGCCAGATCGGTGCAATTCTGCAGTTCGTCCAGAAATGACAATCCTAGCCATATTCGCCTTGGCTATCGCTCGGACTCTATATAACTAGGGTGTCCTTAACATTTATTACCAGGAAATGCTTATTATTTCAGTTTTTCATAAGTCATGGTTTCAGGGTGTGTGTGTATGTTTTCAAAGTCTTTTTTATTTATTTATTTATTTTTACCAAGAATTAATTCTAAATAACAATTTTCTTTTAATCAAAGTCTTTTTTATTGATAATATATTTATATATAAAAAAAAATATTTACATATAGATAATGTATTTGATATTCTATGTAGTGCACAAAGTGAAGACAAACATTTTTATATACAATTGAGAATTTTATACAAGTTTAGTTGTTGTTCTGTAAGCATATGTAGAATATGTGTGTATTATCAGATTTTTTTTTTTTAATGAGCAAAGTAATTAACTCTTATTTAGCTTTATTAATGATAATAAATTAAATTAAGTGGTAACAAATTTTAATAAAAACCATGTGAAAATTAAATAAATAAGTTAAATAATATAATAAAAAATACTTTAGGTTACCCAAAAGAATTTTTAACTTACAACCAATATCAAACAAAAAGAAATAAAGAAATTACATAAATTATTTTTATTTTTCATTTATTTAATTAAATTAACATAATCTAATACTAATAAATATTTATTTCGTCTATGACCACTTTATCTTTAAAAGCTTACAAAAAATCAAATTGCATTATAATACTGACAGTACAATTTTATGCCAGCCGATAAGATACCCATATTCACAATTTTTAGTATTCATATCAACTATGTGAGTCAGTTGTTGTTTACTAATCGACAGCTGATTCTCTCGCTCTCTAGCTCTCTCTCTCTCTCTCGTTCTCTAGCTCTCTCTTTCACTCTGATTATTTCTTATAAAGAATAAATTATATCTGAGAGCTCTCTCTCTCTCTCTCTCTCTGAGCAGTTTCTATAAAGTATAGATTATAATTGTATACGACTAGCAATTGTCTGATAAACGTAGCGTTCGCATTATAATAGCTTTTAGTTAGGCAGCATGTGAATTAGTTGCTTAGCGGATGCTGTAGAGCACAGATATATCTGGCATGGGTATCCAACGATTCGTGGTGCTGTTTCTAGTGCTCGTTTCGACGAGCTCTGCTCAATATCAACGCAAATTTTCGAGCCTGAGACGCTTCTCATGCAGTCGAGAGGCTCGGGAACAGCCACTTAATTTAACTGCTGTAAGTTGAGAGCTTTACATACGTCACTTTAGCTATATAAAAGAACATTTATCTAGTAATTCGTCGCCCTTAGATGGCGGGCTATTGGTATGAGGCAGCTCGTGTGCCAAACATGGATATTATGAAGTGTCTGAATGTATCCGTGCCTCCAACTGCGGATAGAAATCTCAAACTGAAATTGGAATATATTAGCACAATCAATGGAAATATTCACGCTGTCAAGGAGACGGTCTCTTTTCCTTGGAATAATTTCACAAAAAACAGCGTATTTCAGTTATTTTACAAAACTATCAAAGCGAACATCACAGTTACCTACAAGGTCCTTTATAACGATCCTCAACTAATGACGGTACTTTGCGGCTACTCGACCATCTCGCCTTTGCCGATGTTCAAGCTGTTGACGCGTCAGCAAAGGCTAGATCCAAATATCGTCAATATTATTGAGAAAGATGCCGATAGAATGGGCATTGGCTCACAGATAATCTGGACTGAACAATCGCCAGATCGATGCAGTGCAGCAAATTGCTTGACAACAGAAGTTTTAACAATATTTCTATTGATGTTCCTATTGAATCTATTCCAATGGAATTAGCGTATATAGTTAAAGCTATAACTATTGTCAATACTATTAGTTATAATTATCTGAGTACTATAGTAGCTGCTACTACTACTACTACGAGTAGCAGCAGTAGCAACAACAGTAGTACTCAGATCAATAATAATAGTATTGGCAGTGGTCGTACTGTATTATTATCAGGCGGAATTGTTAAAACTATTTTTAATGTCTCAAAATTATAATTTATAAGTGCCTTGCTGAAGTAATATTATTAGTAGCAGTAGAAGTAAGTATTGTATTAGCTATATCATTCGAATTTAATTCCGGTATAATTTAAATAAAGTTTTAATAGCAGCGTAAATTTATAAGTATATATACATATATTTAGAAAAAAAATTTTTTTATGGAATGCTTAAGGAAAGTTTAATTTAGCTAAAAACTATTACCCATATAAAACGATTATAATTTTTACTGTATCATGCAACTGAATATTTGTAATAATCTTTTATAAAGCCAACAAATTTCATGAAAACATATTGTGTTCCACTATCAACTTTTCATGCATAGTTTTAAAAGTATTTTGTTAATATTCATGTTTTTTTCTTTTACATTTTTTTCTATGTTCATTCTCTCTTTTTGCTGATAAGCGATTTGTATTCAGATTAAATCAATAATATGTGAGTACATTTTTGGAGGGCTGTGCCTGAATGAGCTCATACAAGTGCAATTTTATAGCGGGTAACCAAGGCAACTAGTCGTTAGTCGAGTTGTTCTGACTAATAGATATCCTACAGGAGGAAAACTTAAAGAATTTATTGCATAGGTGGAGAATAAATAAATAAAATTAATTAATAAAATGAGCTTGAATACTTTTACCTTTATTACATTATCAAATAAAATTCAAGTTAATTATGATGCAGCTTTATTCTAATATTCATACCGTTTAGATACATTTCTTTAATATAACGATTAAGAATCTTTATATATATTTGTTGCTTGCAAACATATAAACTCTCTTTTTATAAAGAATTTGGGGTATTGAAAAACAGCATGAAGAATTTTCCACTTTTTTCGCAATTTTTATTTTCATATACTGATGGCGGCATCAAATGGGGTAAAGTAAAGCGAATGGACTGAAAATGCTTTAAGCAATGCCTTTGGCTTGAGTTTCAGTTTTAGCTTCAGCTTCAGCATCAGCATCAGCTCCAGTTCTAGCTTCTGCTTCTACTTGAACTTCATTGACTTTTCGGGGCAGCTATTGAGCTGAAGAACTGACCGGCTGTGGCTGTGGCTGTGGCTCGTCCATAGATTGAAGTCAATGAAGTGCAAATCGTGGCGCAGTGGCCACTTTCATTGATTTGATGCGTTTGCGTGATGCTTGCGGTTGTTGCATGCTTCACTTGATGGGCACACGGCAGTAGCAGAAGCAACAGCAATAGTAGCAGCAGGAGGAGCTCTTTACCCAAAGCTAGCCAAGTGAAATTGAAAGCCCCCTTGGCCCCATAATTGTGTCCAGCTGCCTTTCTGTTGGCTTTCAGCTATGGTGTTCGTGTGAGTGTGTGTGTGTGTGTGTGGGCAACATGATTACTTGGCCAAAGCCGATTCGACGTAAATCATGCGATGACTCTGCGAAAATGGCGTAAACATGCAAGACCCAACATCGGCCCCATTCATGTTCTCTGCCTCTTTGATCCATTCAGAAAACTACACAAAAAGCGAAAGTTAATGTAGCACATGAGGTCGCCAAAGAGCAGAAGAGTTAACCAGACTTTTGATTGCGACGCTCTGCCTACGTGGTTCAATTACTTTTGACATTTCCTTTAATAAATGTATAGCACGCTTCACGGCACACACCTTTGAGGTGTAGCCCAGAGTGACAGAGAGGGAAGAGGATAAAGAAAACTGGTGAATTTTACTCACACAACTCCCACAGGCCGAACTCTTTATTATAGTGAATAAACAGTTTGTATTAAAGTTGAAGAAGTTTTCTTTTTTTTTTTTTTTTGCTTTTTATTACTATAAGTCATCGATATACATTTCTCATGTAAACGTGCTCGGGTTAATCTAGTCCAAACGCAAATAGAGCATAGCTTAGATTTATTTAACAACTTAGGCAAGAAAACATTTCAAAAGCATTTGTAAAACTGGCAACTGCTTTGAGTAATTTTGTTTGGTCATTTAATATTACATTTTGTAGTATTATTATATAAATTTCTATTTATTTAATTCAACATTTAACAATATCTATGTAGGAATATGAAAGCTCTCTTTATTTAACAAATTAAAATTCTGCTTTTAGCTACATCTCTCTCTTTATCTTTTTCCTTTTCTTTCTCTCACAATGTATATATAATTTTCTCTCTATCTGTATTTCTTTCTTACTCATTCTCTAGCACTTTCTATCTTACTGTCGATATACTATATTTTTTTCTCAGTATCTCCTAATGAATTTCTCACTCATTGCCCTTCTCCCTACCATTTTTCTTAGTCGATTATTGACTTTGTGACACTCATAAGTCGCGCTTTTGCCTGGCAGTAAATTGAATCGAATCGATTTGAATTCATAAATCAGCGAAGCGTTGACAAATTAAATATCTGAGAAAATCATATCAAGAAATTTGCATTGCAAAGTGTCTGTGTCTGAATAAACATCAAGTTAATTAAATTTGTTACACACACATATACACATAAGGGGATAATACGATTGTGATAAAAAATATATGTGTTAAGTAAAATGTTGGGAAAATAACAACTAAGGAAATTCACTAACTAGACTCTATTCGACTAGCAGATACACTTTAGTGATTTTTGTATATTCTCACCTCATATGTATTTGAGAGACTCTGTTCTCGATCTGTCCCAGCTGAGAGGCAAGCTCGAATATAAGTATGCAGATACCCTATAGAGAGCATTGATGCTGTTCACTGTGACCACTTAACGAGCAAACGGTTTATGGGCTGCAGGGTATAAAAATGTGAATGTGATTGCAATTGAGAAAATCAAAAGCTTGCCCAACATACAAAGGCACGAAGGAAAACAAAATGTGAAAAGAGTAGAAAGAAAATAGTCGTAAAAATCAAATGAAAATCGATTGACGTTTAAAGTGAAATTGCACAATGTTTGCAATAAAATGTTGGCGCTGTAAAATATCACCAGAGTCGAGCTACTGCAGTCGCCGCATGACCACACTGCCCAAACATGCTTGCTTGCTTGCTGCTGAAATGACGTAGATAAAAACGCAATCAAACAACAAAAATGTCCTCGCTCGGTGTGTGTGTGTGTGTGTGTGTGTGTGGCATTCGGCAATGTCATATGTTTGTATTTGTATTTCTTTTGTTTGTTTGACTGTGTATGTGTGTGTGTGAGTGTAAATGCACTCGAGCACGCGCAACGGCGATGAAAGCCACGATTACGATAGCAACAACAACACTTTTAAGATAAAAACTCAATTCGGATTTTGAATGCCCTGAAAATTTAACTTGGAGATACATGAAAGGAGATTTTCCTATTTCGTAAAGACATATGATATATATATATATTTTTATTGATATAATATTACGTCTTAAAAACCAAATTGCAAAACATTTGCATTTTATAATATACGAATCTAATCCTGAAATCAGTGAAGCTTTTAGTCCATAGATGAAGAAAACATTTTTGGAAAATATACAATTCAATTCGAAGCCTTTTCTTTTAAAAGTTTTCAATAAAATATATTTTTTTACCAAACTACATACATGAATCCTTTGACATACATGAATCCTTACTAAGGTGATTTTTCTTTGCTAGAAACTCATATTTTCTAGTAGAAAATATTCAGCAATATTTTACACAATTGTTTGATTATCAATTAAAAATATAAATATAAATCAATTTAAAGTTATATTAATAATGCATAAAAAATTGAATAAATCAAATTTGTGCAAATATATATTCTTAATGTATATTCTTTACAAAACTATTATAATAATATCAACACCCAATATTCTACAGTCATTCGGCGATACGGAGCTGTAGCAAAGCGACAATCAATCGACGTCGACGTCGATGTCAACGTCAACGCTGACGCCGACGGCAACGCGAACTTAACAGTGTTAAAGAGTTGTCATTGTGTTGTTTGCAGAGTTGTTGCTCGTGCGTTGGCTCGTTTGTTTGGTTGCTGCAGCTACAGCATATACTGCTGCTGCTGCTGCTTCTGCTTCTGCTGTTGCTGCAGGCACTGTGTAAAGATATTGCAGTTGCAACGTGTTGAAGTGGCGCTTCGGTAAAATTGTGTCAAACCCTGATTGCATTTTTGTGACTGACTTTCAATTGCTGTGGCTCCGACTGTTTGACTTCGCCACTTTACGTATGTGTGTGTGGGCGTGGCAGTGTTAAGTGCTGTCACATGCAGAGAGTAAAGTAGAGCAGAGCTTTTACAGCTTTTTAAATGCAGTCGTTGTCTGACTTGATGCATCTCCATTGAGCCGCATCCCATGAAGTTGTGTCAAGTTCAATGCGGCTTACTCAAGCGTCAAAGCAATCCAAAGTGCTTGACATACATACAGTATACACATTAGTGAATTGGATCCTAACTAAATTGATAGGCAGGCCAGGATAGACGATCGAATTAAGCATCAGATAACAGGATATTTAAGTGAAAGCGAAGTACTTTACATTAATTATATAGTAAGTGATTCAGTTATTGAGACCCAAATCGAGGTAAAGTCAATGAATAAAGTTTTGTTTGAACCATTTAAAGTCTGAAGCTTGAAAATCTTATATAAGTATTTATGTTCTAAAATCAATATTCAATCTAGAGATTATAAAGTAAAAGCTATATACATTTAATTTAATTATGATGATTAATAATAATTTCATCAATTTCAGAAATTTATGCAAAACTTGAGCAAAACTCTATAAAATGCTTTTTAATAGTTCTGATTAATAAAAATTTGATATTCTTTAAAATACAAACTTTAATACTAGCTATAATAATTTTTAGTCATGTATATTTCAATACAAAATAAATTCAGAATAAATACGTTTTTGCACTCTAGATTACAGCTTTTATTCCAACTACCAATTTAATTTGTTGGCTTCACATTGTAATATATTCGTGCGCAACTTCTTCAAGCTATTATCAGGTCATAGTGAATGACATTTTGGACTAGCTTTCGAGCACAACAAGCATCGAGGATAATAAATGAATGTGACGCGTTAAAAAAAAAAAAAACCTGATAGGAAAAAGAAAATCATTCGTAATTCCATGACGTCTCTTAGTAAGCGAAGAGGTTAGAGGGCAACAAAAAATTCGAGTTGATAAATTGTTGCCAGCTTTTGGCAACGGTAAAAGAAATGGCATATCCTTTGGCTGTTCATAAGCAAACGGAAGCAATAATAAACTTGGCAATCAGTTGTCAGTGCGTAATGGAAACTTCGCAGCACTGCCAACTGGAAAAATGCAGCCAGGGAAGACAAATGATTAGCAAGGACTCACGTGCAACAGCCAAAAACTCAAAAACTGGGTTAAGCAGCGCGCGTGATCTTTTGCCAGAGTCAGAGTTATACCTACAATATCTATGGATACACATATACGTACAGATGTAGGTAAATGCTGGTCCCCTGTCAGCTTGGCCAAAAAGACGCGCAACAGCAACAACTTTGACCATTTTTCAAAAGCATTAAAAAGAGACGAAACCTGCTAGCATGCTACATACTACATACTACATGCTGCATGTTGCATGCTGCACTTCAATGCACCATTCAATATGCTCGGCACGTGCCGCAGCAGCAGCAGCAGCAGCAGTTGCTGTTTACGGCCACGCCCACTGAGTAACCTGGGCCCAGGTCGTAAAGTGCCTGCTATTTACTGAGCGCCCCACATAGCCCAGAAGTTGAGTAATGATGACCATGATGCTGCACATCCTGCTGCCGCTCTAGCTGCCTGGCTGCCTGGCTGCCTGGCTGTCTCCCTGACTCCCTGACTCCTACTTGGATATATCAAGCCATGCGCCATGAGGTCGTGGCTTATGCAAATATGAACACATATGCTCTTGATGTGTAGCTCGACCGATTGAAATTCTGAATGTGAGCTAATCATGATAAAGCTATAAGTACTTTTAAGATGAAATATGTATATGTTATCCATGCATCTGCCAACGAGCTGTGGAGCACTCATAAATTATAATAGATTTAGCCATTAGTCTTTTAGCTAATAAAATATGAAAGTAAAAATAAGGGCGATAGTCAACTTTGTAGTTAACGTTTAATTTACCATAAGTTTACTTTTCGATAAAATTAAAGTATAATATTTAACTATTACATTACTCTTAGCTTTACAATCACTTTTCCTAAAACATCAAAGTTTGCAATGATCGAGTCTAATTCTGATGTCGTCATTTGCAAAGGTTTTATTGTCAAGCAATAATATAATTTTTATGCAAAGCAGTCATTAGATATTCGAATGAATGCATAATATTTTCCAACTTAAATATCAATATAATGTTTTGTATATTATGTATATCCAATATCTCTGTAGCTGAATTGGCAACAAATAACTCAAAAAAACTTTGAAAGTAATCTATGAAAATATACTCAAATTTAAAGTGCAAAAGTTTTACTTTGACCAACTGCTGCGATTGCTGTCACATAACTTTTTGCCAGCATTTGCTGCATATATTTCTTTTTTCCATAGTCGCAAAATTCGAATGTCAAATTCAAATGTCAAATTAACGTCCGCAACAATTGTAAAACTTTGGGACGTTAAGTTGAGTGCATAAGGCGACACCTAGCGACAGTTTTATGCAGCACTATTACGTTTCTTGTTCTTCTCTTTTCAAAACTTTACATTACGATTTTTGGTGAGTTTTTCCCTCTCATGAACAGACAATGCAATCCAATTAGATTAATGCAGCCCAAAAATGACATTTAATAATTGTCTCCCGATGTCTCACGCCCAACCGTCCTTCCTTCCTTCCTTTGCCATATAAATCAACTTGCAACCAAATATGAATTTAATTAAAGCGTTTTTATGACAACAGACGACCGTGGGTCGTGTGCCGGGTCGCCCCTTGTTTGATGCCCACTCGATCTGTGACGCACTTTAAAATATTGCCAATATTGTCTAGTCAGTGCGTAACCTCCATAACACTCAGACTCTGTGGCCCACAAGCATTTTCCCGGCAGTACCATGCATTAGGCTTATTAGACGCACACGCGACTCGCAGACATACGCGGGCAATGTGCAACGGTTGTCAGGGCTGGCATGTCACGCTGTATGCATTGTACTCCCCAAACTCCCTCTCTATATTCTTTCCATCAAAGCTTGCCACAAACATTTTACGCATCACAGGAGCTGCAACGAATTGTTGTGGGTAGCTGAACTCTGTTAGCATTTGTAACGACTGGACTCTCTCTCTCTCTCACTCTCTCTCTCTCTCAAGCAGGGATGTATAATGGAACAAAAGCTTTTAGTGTTTCGAACTACAGTAAAGAGAAATGCTGTTAGCAAAGGTGTTTCCATAATTTGTATATACTCTTCATATTTACATATATTTTTGTTGTATATTTGAATTTGTATATTGTCATTCGATCATGGATTAACCAGTCTATATCATACTTTTCTTCTAATTCTTATTCTCCTTTCTCATATTACTTTCTCTGCCTAATTTTAATATATTTCATTGTCATAATACCATTACGGCTTTGCATTGATGCATGCAAATCCTGATTATATGCTGGACACGCGTCACCGGACACCCCACTTTCATATGTCGCGACATGTCACGTGCCTCCTCTGACAATATGGCAACGTTGCGTGCAGCAGACGAACAGTACATTGCCAGGGCTACCAACACTGTCTGGCTATCATTTGACTACAGCAATAGAAAGTTGGTGTTGCGTGAAAAGCCGTTGGGTCTGGGAGAATATTGTGGATGTTGTGGAAAATTAGTTAATTCACATATCTATGTGGCATTTCATTAATTTCAAAGGGTGTACATATGAAATACAGATCTGTTAATTCTTTGAGCGCCCAGTATGTTCTCGAAAAAAAAAAACTATTCTTGAGCAGAAATTACTGTAGAAAAAGGGTTTTATATTTATTTATTCGTTTTAATTTTTGATTATTATATTTATATAATACAAGCATTATTTAATATGTAAAACAACTATTTTATTATTTATTAAATATTATTATTATTATCAATATTTGTACCTACAGGAGTCGTAGACTATTATGGTATCTATTTAAACTAAACGAACGTAAAATCGAATTCAACAAAATATTTAGCATTATCTAAGCTAATAATCTTGGTGTTAAATGAAACGGCTAGCTAAACAAACTTATCGAGCTATCGTATTTGCGTTCTGCTTATGTAAAACTGTGAAATGCGCACGTTTATAAATCAAAAGTGACTTTTAATTAAAAGTTGAAGTTGCCTTTCGGTTAGGGTGGGGGGAGGCTTCTGCTCTATGCATATAAGATTCTGACGCCAAATGTCGTTCGTTGTCGTGGCTTAATTTTGTTTTGCCTGGCTCACCCTCATAAATCACAACGTAGGACGAGGGTTGTTGTTGACTCCACCCCTTGCATTAATTGAAGGTGCAAATGCGATGTACTCGCACCCCAAATGGAAAACAATAAAGGACAAGCAGACAAGCCGGATGCTCTGCCAGCCGAGTCGAATACGCAACAGTTTTTGATGTGCGTCCAGGGACTGGGTCACAATAAAAAAAAAAAAATAGAAGAAATACTGCAGAGGGCACTAACGGAAGTCTCGATGCCGCAGTAAGTAACAGTAAAGTAAAGTTCAGCCCAAGGGTTGTTGACTGAACGTCCCTGGACGGGGTTGCCATGCCGTCTTTGGTTCGTCGTGGTGTCTTTTGCGCCGTCAACTTAAATTATCATAACTAATAATCATAAACCTCGACTGCATTAGCTGGGCCCGCATTTTGGGAAATGTGATCTGTTTGTTGGCTTAGACACATCATTGGGGAGTTTTTAAAAAACCTGCTAGGTTAATTGCACGACTCTGGAGTCTTTATAAAGCTCGCGCCAATCAGGGGTAGCTCGGATTTTCAACTCGGCTTAACGCTGAGTGAGTTTTTGTTTTTTTATAGGGTCTATAAACAATGATGAGTCAAGTGCGTGTGCAGCTTGATGACTCGCAGACTGTTAGAGTTGAATTATTATTATTTATTATTTATCTTGAATATGGCTGCTATAGAAATTTAAATATTATTTAAAGATCAATCGTAAAAAGCTTAATTTAAATTTTCTATTTGATATATTTTTTAGTGTCTATAATTTCAGTCTTTGTGTTACGAGAGCTTTTTAAGATGAGCATCAAGCGAGAGTGCGAGAGAGAGAGACGAATATAAAAGTGGAATGAGTGGCTTTTGTTATAAAAGGAGCAGCTTCAATTGGATACGGCCGCTTCACATGTTTGTGGACTGCAATCAGAAGTAGTTAGACAAAGAGAGAGAGAGAGAGAGAGGCGATCATTGTGGATGCTATGTGTTCGTTACATACTCTCAGTTCGATTCCGTTATCGTGTACTTGTGTTTCTTTTTGCACTGTGCACGTTGTGTGCGTGGATGCTGACTGTCATAGTAGTAGTGAGAGCACAGGCTTAGGTTAGGCGTCAGCCTTGCAGTGGAATTTTGTTGGCATTTGCTTAATTAATTTGTTGACTCTTTTGAGCGGTGCTTGCTCAATTGGATTTCAACAACGTTTAATTAATCATTTGGCTTTTAGTTTCCAATTAGTTTGCGCTGAAACTGCTATTGAGATTTCTTTTCAAAGTGTGAATTACATTAAGCAATCGTGGAGTGCGTTAAATAAAAACTAGTTAGCAGTAACTCTTAAGGGAGCATAAATAGTTAGTAATATAAATTTTTTAAAATTAATGTTGTTTGTTATGATGTTTTTATATTATATAAAGATGTATATATATTACATATATTTAAAAAAATTTAAATTCGTTATTTTTTTGAGATTGTGATGACGATAACTTATATTAATATTGTATATTATTAAATATTATTTTACTTTATTTTATAAGAATTATATTATTTAATATTTAATACACAAATAATATAATAATAATAATAATAATAATAATAATAATAATATCACGTAATTTAAAAATAGTTTTGAATAATCACTTTTTGGTTTCAAAACAAATCGCTGCTTGATGTTGATTAGTCTTTATTAAACCCTATAGACCTCATTATATTGTCTGCTAGCATGGGGACAAATTGACACAGTCTCTGTCCGCTTGTGCCTGCATGGCACAAGCCAATGGGAGAAGCCCTAAACGCCAATGCGCCAGCAGACAATGGCCAAAAAGGATGCGAGCAAGAGGATATAGAGTGTGGGGCAAACAGACGCAGCCGTAAGTTGCATGAAATTATGCTCAAATCTAATTAGCATAATTTGGCGGCAATGATGACGATGGGCGTTGAGAAACCCCAAAAAGTTGCCATGCTGCTATGCTTGCATTTTGGAGGCAGGAACGGGCTTCATCTTTTTTTTTTTTTTTTGTTGTTGTCCTGTTCGCAGATCCTTTGGGCGACAACAATTGAAATTGAAACTGCATTATGCACAACAGCGGAGCGACAGACACAGACTCCACAAATTGTTGGTAGTGTATACCCTATAAGGTCCCAAAGTGTATGTTGTTTAGTTGAGTTTCATTTAGTTGAACGATTTATAATTACAGCTTCTATTTCTCCATCAAGAAATTCTGCATTTTTCCATTAAAATTCGTTGTTTTGATATAGATTAGAGAATAGAATCAGTAATTCAAAGTCGAGTCAAGTTTTTATCTTTTAATTGAAGCACTGGATATCTGTTTGTCGAGCATGCCCAATTGCTATTGTTCTTGCCACTCGAGAGTTTGTTTTTGTCGCCGCTTTTGCATTTCATTATGGCATTTTTGGTTACATTTTGCGACGCGTCTGTTGTCGTTGTCGTTGTCGTTGTCGCTGCTTCAACTCGTATTTGCATTGCTTTTGTTGTTAATGCCATTTTGATTATGATTATGAAAATTTTGTTGCCTCTCTGTTGCCCACTCTCTGTCGCCTATTTTTCTCGCTCGCTCGCTCGCTCGCTCTGTGTCTCTCTATATTAGTGCCCCGCAGCGGCAACAGTTTTGTTTACATGGCTCATTGTTTGAGCGCGTGGCGTATCCGCCCTGTTGTCCCGTCAAGCGCCTTCCTCTTTGTGCGCAGAACTCACTTAAATGCATATTTAAATTACATTTATTTATAATTCTATATCCTTTTCGCTTAAATAAATACGCGTTGGTCTTCCTTTGTCAGACTTTCCATTTTACTGTGACTGTTTTTCAATTTATCAATTAATTTGCGAAAGTTTTGGTAATTTTGTTTTCTAAAGCTTATTTTCAAATTCTGTTTCGTTGTTGATTTTACATTATTCTATTCATGAGCACACTCTGTTGACTAAAATAAATTAGCTGTTTAACTGGCTATTTAATTAATTATATTACTTATGTTAAATTCAGCTTAATAATTTCTGTGGGCTGCCTCTGTAAGACAAATTTAAAGACAATTTAGAAATATATAGCTAAAATTGATAAACGTGCAATAAGGAATAATCATCTCTGAATTCAGTTAAAAATAACATCTCCATGAACTTCTGTTAGCTAATAGCTCAGGTATTCATTTTGAGTTCCAAAAAATGTTAAAGCTTTTTCTACACAGATATTTGCAATTCGAATGAATTTAATAATGCTCTTGGCTCTTAAGAAGGAACACATCGATAGCTTCCATATAGAGCACATTTTTGTATAATTACCATGTAAATGTTTCATAAAATCTTTTACCTGCAATAAACTCAACTCCACTCTCACTGCTCCCAGCTCAATAGGGCAAAGGACTCATCAATTTGAAGGTCTTTAGCATATGCGGTACATAAATGAGACTTAACGCGTTTGCTTTTACTTACTGCTCCATATAATTACACTTGCAAAAATGTACTGAAAAACTCACTGTGGATGCAAGGATAAAGAGTGGCTTGGGTGGATGGATGGAACTGCGGCTGCTGCCATATGCGCTCACGTATTGCACGTATCATAAAAAGGATAACAATATAATCAGCTTAATGAGTGGCTCCGGCTGCTTCGCAGCTTCGCTGAATGAGGATGCGACAGCTCCAAGAGCCTTACTTTTACAGTTGTTGCCGTTCTCGTTTTTTTTATGCACTGCTTTGTTTTTGGCATCGATGTGGTGGGCAGCGGGCGGGTGGGGGGTGTTGTGTGTGCTGGGGGAGTGGCAGTTCCTGCTGCGTGGAGCGTCGACTGTGCGTTGTCGCTGGGTGCTGTTAAGCCTTGTGTAAGCAACGTACTTTGTCTGCACTGCGTACCAGTCAGGCGCCCGCCCAGCTTTTAACAGCCTTTGCATTGATTTACACAAACACACACAAGCAAAAGTTTAAAACAAGCGAACGGAAACGGAAGTGGGCTGCACGTGATGCTTGTTGAGGTGCCCGCAATGTCGTCCTTTCGCCTTCTTCTATCACAAACACTTGCGTCTTGACTTGACTTTGCGCTGTGTGCGTGTACCTCTCTCTCTCTCTAATATATATATATATATATATAAATATATATATATATGTGTGTGTGTGTGTGTGTGTGTCTGTTAGTACGTACCCCGCACAGATGCTCTTTATTACACTTGCAATATGGGACATGATGCGATGTCGTCTCGCGTTTTCCTACTGCTCCAGCCCCTCTGCTCCACTGTTTGTTTGTTGCCCCTTGTAAATTGGTTAAAAGTTAATCCGTAAATTTATGACATGCCAACAGCCATTTGGGACTACGTAACGTCTGTCTGAGTTGCTTTTTTACACTTTTTTCTTTCTACGTTCTTTTGTGCTGTTGCGTGTCTGACTAGCTAAATGGATAATGATAATGGCAATTGCACTTTGAACTTGTAATTAATTGTGAATCCGGATCTTAAGAAATCCAATTACATTACGTTAAATACATTTGCTTAACTGGGAAGTGCTTTGGCCTGGAACCTGGAAAAAGGTGAAAAACTTCGACCGAATATATGCATATAAATATTTATTATTATTAATAGTTCTCGTAACTTTGCTTATATTATTGAAATGTTATTTTCAAATACATATGTATATATATTAGATAAGTAATATTAGGGTATATTAAAATACCTTTTGTGAATTTAAAATTTGTCTTCAATAATTTTAAGAAAAACTTATTTTAAAAATGTTTTATTTGTTGTTTATATAAAGCAACCTCGATTTAATTTTTGTATTTATATTTTGTATTCAATAATAATAAATGTTAAATAACAATAGAAAAATTATTTAATTAGTTTACCATAGATTATCATATTTGGAATTTATAAGAAATGAGGAATTATGCTTAAAAAAAAAGAAATAAAACGTTTAATTATATTATTGATTTAATTTGTTCTTGTATAGTAGTAAATAATAAATTGTGAGCTCAATTTAAATTATAAAATAATTTTTGATTTACAATGCTGCGAGTCAATTGGAAATTTCCTTCTCAATTCCCAAAGGACATGCATCCGTATCGTGAGACTATATTGATATTATTTGCTTCGGCTCGGGCTTGATTGCGAGCGGCTAATGAGCTCAATGCGAGTAGTTAGCGGATATGCAAAGTACATATGATTTAATTATGGAAATCAGTTGCCAGAGGGGGCGTGGCACACACACGAGCCAATGCACGAGGGAGTCGAGCGCAATGCCCGAAAGCGTAAATTAGGCGCCATTGTTGAGCAATTGCAGATGCGAATTGCACAAGGAAGGCTGTTTGGCAGGACGGCGTCCTTTATAGAAAACAGAGCAGAGAGGTGGGAGAGCAAAACAGAAAATAAAATGAAATAAAAATATAAATGATATGAGGGCTGCTTTAAACTGGGCCGGTGGTTTCTAAGGGTGGCAGGTCTTAATCAAGCAACCACCGTGGCAGGCGTCAGGCGCTAGGCGTCAGGGCAACCCGCGTGCCACTTGTTCGCGCTGTCATGGTGAATCCTCCAAGGATTTAACCCAATTTATGAATTTTCTCTTGTTCGTCTTTCTTTTTTTTATTCCTCTTCTTTTTTTTGGCTGAGTAAAGCAAAATATTTGATTTTGTTTTTCTGGGTTCTTTGCTTTGCACTTCATTTTTCATGGGGCGCAAAAACCCGCCACCAGCGACGCGCCGCTAAATCAATGAGCTGCCGTGTCGCAAGTGGCAAGTGGCAAGTGGCAAGCGGCAAGTGTCAATGTGAGTGGCAGCAGCAGAACGTTGCCAATTTTGGCTGTGAGGCGAGCGGGTCTTGCGATCCTGACAGCGACAGCTTCGTTGCGTATTTTTAGCTTCGTGCCACAACAAGCCGACAGCCAGTAGCAGCAGCAACAGGCCTCTGTGGCAGCGCCTCCACTCCGGGGTTGTGCGCCTGTCACCTTAACGAGCTTAATGAAGAACTCATTAATCATGCACACATTTTGCATTCATATGCGACCCAGCTACTTGCCGCGACAAATCAATCCCCCAAACCGTTAGTCCATTTATTCAGCCTTACCATCTATTCATGCACCCACCAATCCATCCATCAATCAATCAATCGCTGCCGCTTTGCATTTGACTTCAAAGCGGAAATGCTTTTGTCAAAATATTTTCGGCTCGCTTTTGGCAACGGCTTTAAAGTATTATGTCCGCTTAAGTGTCCTGCTTATGGTCATGATTGATGTCCTTATCTGCCCATTAATGCACTCGCCTTGCCCTGGGCTCTCACACTTTTAGAGGATTTACTTCTAATGAGTACCGAGATTTATGCAATCTTTCGTTTCACTAACTATAGAAAAACTACGGACAGAGCTGTCACTGGATTGTGTTATACTGTCTGCCCCAACATAGTTTTAATCCATTATTATATAGAATATTAGATCTACTTGTAGCAGCTTCTGCTACTATGAGTCGTGACGGCTACTACTACTACTACTACTACTACTACTTTTTAAGCTGCAATTGCTATTATTACTTCTACTACTACTACTACTACTTTTTAAGCTACAATTGCTAGCATAACTTCTACTACTACTACTACTACTATTACTATTACTATTACTACTACAACTACTATTATTACTACTATTATTACTACTACTACTGCTACTATTACTACTACAACTACTATTATTACTACTACTACTACTTTTTTACCTAAAATTACTACTATTATTACTACTACTACTACTACTTTTTAACCTACAGTTACTACTATTATTACTACTACTACTACTGCTACTATTACTACTACAACTACTATTATTACTACTACTATTACTACTATTACTACTACAACTACTACGACTACTACGACTACTACGACTACTACTACGACTACTACTACTACTACAACAACTACTAACACTACTATTAATACTACTAAAAGGTAAACTTCTTCCTTTATTATAGCAACTATTACAAGTTCTAATACTGCCATTGCTATTTTTCCTACTACTTAATTTTAAATGCCACACGGACATCGATTCATTTGTACCGCTTTTTGCTGTATCCTCAGAATGTAAAGCCAGAGGACTATAATTGAGGTCTTACATCCTAAAAGACAGAAAGCAAAAGCAGAAAAGTAAAAAGCTTTTCAACCACAACAAAGCTGATGCTGAAATCCAAACCAATTACTAACCTAACCGCGATTCAGCATATTGTGCCAGGGCATCCCAAGAAATGGAGCTTCGTTAAGAAATAAATAAAATGAAAAGTATGCAAAACGGAATAAGATGTGGAGTTGAGCTATGCGCACGTATAGATGCAGATACAGATGCGCCTGGATATTTGCAGTAGCAGATACTTTATTGCAATTTCAGCAGAAGCACGAGACCAAACCGAGACTTGACTTGACTTAACGCGAGTCTTTTCAAATGACATTTAAAATATTTTACAGCAAACCACAAGCTGTCAGCGTGGGGAGACGATGTGACGCATTTCGAAAAGTCGAGATAAATATGGTTAGCAAATGCTGAATTGCTCCTGAGATAGAGATATTGAGACATTGAGAGATTCAGCTGAGTTGACAGACAGACAAGTGCAAATTAGTGGCGGGAATATTCTCTGCAGAAGCAAAAAGATAAAGAAAATAAGAAAAATGTAAAGTATAGTAGATGAAATTCAGAGTATCTGAAACTCATATTTACGGCTGTCCGCGCCGACATCAAAGGACACCAAATTGCTTAATTAGTTGTAAACATGAATTGCCAACACCTACAGAGCCAGGGGTGGAGCAGCGAGCAGCAGCTATTTATATTTCCGTATAGAAGGTTGTCATCCTCATTCGCTGCTATTAACGCCTTGACTCATGCCACGCCCAGTACTCTAATTAAATTAGTCGAGACTGGGCTCGATGCCTGGCAAGTGTCCTGGAATTGAATCTATGTAAATTTTGTCAACTTTTTTTATAAGTGAAAAACTTCAAACGAATTTTCCATTAAAGCGTCTTCATAATTTGCATTGCGTATACGCCGCATGTGCTGGTCGGCAGAAATTGACATTCACTTTGAAAGTTAGTTTGAAAATGGAAAATTTGTATAGAGCACGAAGCATGCATAAACCTGAAAAGTGTGAAATATCATAATCAGTATCAGCCTAAAAAATTGTAGCTATATAAACTTTATCTTTTTGGCACTTGAAGAGTCTGAAAAAAACTCATGAAATTTGCAAATCTATTAAAAATTGATTAATCTTTTATTCAATAAATATATAATAAATACTATTAGATCTATATATTAATTCAAAATAATCTAAGATTTATGTAGTTTGCATATTTTAATATTATAGATATACTTACTAATCGCTTTTCTGCTTTAAAGTTTTGGCAGCATTGGAAAATTTCAATTTCATTATACACGTTTCTATCTATTTTATGGCAAAACAACAAATAATAATAAAAAAAACAAAGTTTATGGGCTTCAAAATGAAAGACAAAACCCATTCAATTTGCTGTCGTTTGCCTGCATTGCGTTATTTATGACGCATAATCGCATTTTTATTTAATTTCAAATTGTCTCTTGGTTTTTTAATGACACTGACGTGTCAATGCGACAAAAAAAAAAAAAAGAAAATAAATAAAGATAATACCATAGAAAGGAAAAAAAAAAATAAATAAAAATGCGAGTGCCGCCAGTCCAGGCCGTTGTCCTCTGGCATTGATTCAACTGTCCACTTCAGGGCCAAAGTCTAGCCATTTGGCTGAATGTCAACGCATCGATATCGATTTGGACTTTGCTTTTTTCAATGCTGCACTCTTTTTACTTTTTTATTGTGTTTTTTTTTGTACTTTGTTTTTGCTGATGTTTGTAATTTCAGCGCTTAAAATTAGTTTTGCCAACTCTCTGGCTAGCAGACAGCGACTCATCCTCAACCCAACGAAACTCTGTTTATGATTGACATTTGCGACGGAGCCAAACTTTTAGTTTTGCAATTAAAATTGGTTGCTTGGCGTTGGCTTTGACTGAAATTTGTTTGCGTTGTCATTAAAACTGAACAGAAAATCATTCGAAAGGATCAAGACAGTTAAAAGGATGTGCTTTAATTATATTATAAGACGAAATGCGAAAGGATGGAGCAGTTAGGCTTTAAAGCTCTTTTAAATAATTGAAATTACAAGACATTTATAATATTTATATAAAAAGGGAGTTTAAAAATCTGTAGTTTTCGAATGATGTGTTGATTGAGAAATATATATGTATATATTTATATGTTCTTATATTTCTAAGAGAATTTCATCTTCTCAATAAACTTCAATAATTCTTCTACATTCTTGTTTTTTTTTGTTTGCTTTGAGCCTAGATACTCCACGAACTGTTATCTTTATCGCACTGTTAAGTGTTGGCACACTTTAAAGTTTATTTTATAAGAGCTGTGAGTCGTCTTGGCTGTACCCCGTTCTCCATGGGAATTGCGAGTGCCATAAAGCCCTGCCATATGTTAAGTCAACTCAAAAGCACTTTTGCTTTATGTTGGTCGAATAAAACTTTACTGCAGTCCCGGCCCATACGCAAACATAATGTGCCTTGGCCAAGGACTAAGATTTGGACAAGCGACAAACATGTGAGTCACGCCCCAAGGCCAGTATATCTTAACAGAAGTGACTGGGTGTGTCTGTGTGTGTGTATGTGTGTGTGTGTGTGATATAAACAGCTACACTTGACTTGAAACTAAAATCTAATAACACTTTTAGCACAAATACATGTTAATGTGACCCCGAGGAGTCACGCACACCACGAAGCTGTTGAAGCCGACTTTCATAATTTTCGTGTTCGCCAGAATCTTGCTCATAAAAGCCAGCCACAAAGTTCTATTTCGGCTTCATGCAAACGCAGAAAATTAAACAAGTCGAGCAAGCTGACCGATAGATACGACTATGAGATACTCTTAAGTAGATACATTTTCCCTTCTACAAATAAATATTTGGCTTCTCTTTGAAAACTCTTAGAGCAGATTGTTTGACCTGAAACAAACCAAGAAATATACACCTTAACTGAAAAAGATGTAGATAAACTTTTCTGTATTCCAGCACATAAAATTAGCTTATATATTTTGTGAGACTACACAAAATATGAACTAAAGAAAATACACACTTAGATCTTATAGTTTATCGATTTAATATTCTCTAAAATTTTAGTGAATTTATTTTTACAATTACAGGGTATGGAAAACCGCAAAGAAAGAAAGAAAAGAAATGGGAAAGGAAACAGCGCTGCCAACCTGTGGCAAGTTTATGCGGTATTATTAGCCATAGTAAAAGTTGGATTTTCTGCACTGGCCAAAATGTTGTACCTGCTTTATTAGATTGGGGCTGGCTACTGGACTAGAGTTGGGCTCGTAAACTTTTCTTGCCACTTTGTCTGCGCATTAAAGTAAATGCCGAGAGTCTTAGCAACAACAATTACTAATACAACAACAACAACAACAATCGCATTTTGCGCATGTTGCAAAAATACAACAAAACTTTTAGACCCAAAAATGCAAAAGTTAGGCAAAAATGCAAAAGCTTTTCCTTCTTTTTACACACACACACACACACACACACACATATATATATATTTATATAGTGAATAAAGTATTACATAGCTACAAACACATACTTGTAGAAGTTTGTTTGTATGTGTGCACATTTTGTTTAATATGCGGCAACATTGAATATATTTCTATTTTTATTTATTTTTTTTTGTTTTTTTTTTTTTTTGCCGGTTGTGTGAAAAGTTTTGCGCCGACCGACAAAACAAAAATACCAAAGGAAAAAATAGAATATGAGGATAAGAAAAAGTTGTAATTGTTGTTGAGGTAAGAAATTTGTTATGGGTATTTATAGATGAAAGCCCTTGTGGCCAGTTGTACAAAGGGAAACAGAAATATGATGGAGTGCTCTCAGCAAATCAGAAAATGCACAACTTAACTTGAAGATAATAGTTTGAAAGTATAAATATAAACGTAATCGATGGAAAATACACTTAATCATAATTATAATAAATATGTCTGGTCAAAATAGCAATAGATAAGAATAAAGAATAAAGAAGATGTACAAATTTATTCAATTGCTAACTTTAAGTGAATTCATGAGATTGAAATCAATATTTAGATGGTAAAATGTGTTCATTACATTGCATACATTATAGCAGATAAACACAAATATATATATGTATAAATACAGTTGCTGGTCAAATATCAGAAATTCATTCAGTACGCCTATCAATCAAACATATTTCAGAAACAGTTTTTAATGTGCATTCACAAATTTAAATCTCAGTCGAGTTACTTAATTTTCATTATGCAAATAATATATACATTTAATGACTGATTAACGCAAGTGGCACCACAACACTTCAGTGAAGTAGATGCGGATATCGCCATGTATGCCACATATGTATGTAATGGCATCCGAAAGTTCCATTCAATGATGACCGATGATGGCGTTGACGTGCATACAATTCCCTCTTTACTCCATAATTGGCATATTTATGGTAATTAATTTTACCATTAAGTACTGTCATAACTCCAGCGAGAGAATGACAGAGACAGAGGGGTGAGAAAGACAAAGAGACAGCCAATTGAGAGCTTTAATGAGGCACTGAGAAGCAAATAACCAAATGTTCCTAATAGGTAACACGAAACCATGGAACCAAAGAAACCATTGGCTGCACTCGGATCTCAAATGCCTCAGGACAAATAGAAAATGTATCCAAATTATGTTTGGAAATTTGTAACGCATGCCCGAGAATCACGTGTATTTTGTGTGGTGATATCGATACAGTTACAGTTACAGAGTCGTGGGTAGAAGATGCCCTGAACACATAAATATTTACACATATAAGTGTATATGTGTATGTGTGTGCTTCAATGGGCGATGAAATGTATCGCATCTTTTTGATAGCTAAACCCCAAGGTATGCCCTGTCTTCATCACCTGGCAACCGCACCACACTAATGAGACTTCAAAGCAACCTGCGTTTCGATTCGATTCGTTTCTGGTTTCGGTTTGAGGTGTTAGGCGGAATATACAATCTCCCCTTTTTGATTAAATGAGGCGCTAACGTGGGCTAAATTTGTACAAAATCAATAGAACCAGATTTGCGAATGGCATTTTGTTTAAAGTGAAATGTGGCATACTTTTCGGCGCTACTTATCATTGCTTAATAAAGTTATTTAGAAATGTAGGCATAATACTTGGAGTACCTGACATTTAATTAACAAAATTGTGTACTTTAAAATATGTTTTAATTCATACATGATTTACTTTTAGCTTGGTTGTTATTTATAATAATTATTACGTATAGAACCTATAAAGAAAATTTTAATAGATATTAAATACATTTTTGTTAAAGTACTTTAAAGTATTTCAGCTGAGAGCTAAACCAAATTTATATTCATTAATTAAAGCACTCTCAGACAGAATTTATTTATAATTTATAATTTATTCGAGTTTATTTATTTTTTTAATATTTAAATTTTAGTCTGGTTCAGCAATGAAGGAATATTTAATCAGCAAAAGTTTAAAAAGCTTTTCATCCACCAAAAGTCAAGCAAAAATTAAGAATATCCTCAACGAAGCGATTTAAAGAGTGACTCATTTGTGGCATTGTTTAATGTGCAACAAATGAAGCAACAAGCCAGAATTGCACTCGATTCAGTTCACACACATACATCGTCCGCTGCCATGCCCCGCGTATACGCATTGCAGCTGCAGCTCCAGCTCCCAATGGAAATGAAATGCATTTATTTATTTTAATTCCGCCACAACACTTCCGCTGTACAATCAATGCACAACAGGCGACGCAATGGGCCATGCGTGTGGCAAATACATACAGACATGCACACATCTGTATGTATATGTATATGTTTTCATAGATATGTATGTAGAGCATTGTTCGTTGCTATGGCAAGTGCTAGGCACAATCGCTGATCACTTTTCGCACACAAAGGCACAAAAACAATAAATGCAAATGATGATGACGACGCTGAGGAGTACATTGCCAGCTCCAGCTCCAGCTCCAGCTGCAGCTCTACTTTGTGCTCCTGTGGCTGATGACCAGACGGCGACGCGCCCACCAGACGGCATTATTGCCCTGGGGCCATGCCTTTGGGGGCCGGTTGACTGTGAATGAACAGCGAATCGCCGCAGACATGGAAATGCATTAAAAATTCACAATTTGCAGATTAATTTTAACGATTTTAAATACACATGAAACGTGGCTCTTTTCCAAATCCACGATTCAAATGGATCGCAAGCGTTGCCACGCGATTTAAAAACCAGCGGAAAACGCCTAACGGAAGTTGTCTGAACTCCAATACATATACATACATACATACATATATACATATATACATATATGTATATAAAGAGTGAATTTATTTTGGTTTAAGGATGGGCTTAAACAAATTCGAATACGCAAAATCTGAAATCAACAGCAAAATGCAAATAATTCAATTTTCTGCAAATTGTTCGATTGTTATTTTTGCTTTTAGCCAGCAAAATAAACTTAATAATTCGATTAAGCCGTATAAACTAATTTTTGATATACTCAAAAATACAAAAGTAAAAATGGAATTTAACATAACTGAATTATAAAATCGTGTTTATTGAAAATGAAAAAATTATTTCGTTTGTTGATTTTTTAACTCACAGATCATAAATATGAATGAATATAAAGATTTTTTTTGTTAAGTTTCTTGGACAGATAAAATTGATATATCATATATGCTTAAAGCAAATTGATTATGCATATAGTAAAGAACATGCATTTATTGGTCAGATACAATAAAGAAATACGTATGCTCTAGTCAGGAATATTTAACCAGGACTACAATGCGCTGCTCTTCCTTGTGTAAGTATAATTCGTTACTATTTTAAATTAGATGGATATTCGATATATAAAATTATTGATATACAAATATATATACTTTAGCACGCACATATCTGAATTGTTTTCAGAATTATTGAAGTTTGGTGATCAAACTTTTTATTTTCACAAAATTTAATTTAAAATTTAGTTGAAAATACTTGCAATATGAAAGTTTGTATTTCGATAAATTTTCACTAATTTAATATAATAGAATGGATTATATGTTGTTCGTTTTTGTTCGAAATTAGGCTAATTGGTCAAAGCACTAAGCGATAGTAAATAAGTATCTCATTTCGATTGAATTATGTTTGAATTTTGTACTACTTCATTAGATTCGAGTTTGGAATCGTTATGAATTCATTTGCGAGGAGTTTTGATTCCTCCTTTCTTTACAATATAGACATGTTCAGCTTTATAATACTTAAGAAGAGCTTTCTTAATTTTTATCAAATTAACTTAAGATAAGTATTAGTTTTGGAAGAATACAAAATTCGTGAGTTACTTGCAATTGAAATATTTTTAAATAATATTCTGAAGTTTATCAGCTTATTAGGGCAAAGCATCAATTGTATTCCGATTGTGGTGAGTCGTCAACATTCTGTCAAGAAAAAGCAAAACATGGAAAAGTGCTGGAAAAGCTGATTGCCGTAACTTTTATGCGCAATTGTTGTTGCTCTTGTTGTGTTTTTGTTGCTCTTGTTATTATTATTGTTATTATGCGCTGCACTTTAATTACACACTTGCGGTCATTTAAAATGATTTGGCTCCAGTTGCTTGCCACAGCAGCAGCAGCAGCAGCAGCAGCTGCCACAAATCGCTAGCCACGTTTTGCGGCTAGCCCCACTCGCCAGGGCAGCCAACTCTTTTGTTATTGTATTTTTCGCTGGCTCGTTGCGCTTTGGCGCTTTGGCGCTTATCTGGCAAAATGAATAAAACCAAAGAAATGAAAATACGAATGAAAATGAGAATGAAAATGGCAAAGTTAACACTTGTTAAACTTTCAACGAGGGTTCGTTGTTGCTTCTGCTCCTGCTTCTTCTTCTTATTCTTCTATAGCTCCATCTTCTTTGCTGCTGCTGTTGCTGCTGTTGCTGCTGTTGCTGTTGCTGTTACTGTTGTTGTTTGCAAATTTTGTAAATTATACGAGCGGCACTAACAAAGTTGCCCTGCGAGTGCCTGGCGAATAATTAGCCCCGAATATAGCCGTGGGGCATAAGTTCAAGTGCAACAATGTGCAACAAAGTTGCGTCGCTGCAGACAAATCAAAAACTAGTTCACAATGTTGCCAACAGCTCGCCTCCCAAAACACCTCCCCATTGCTGCTCTTAAAAGGCTGTAATGCAATACGAGTACAAGTCAAGCTCTCACTCTTTCCCTCTCCCTCTCCCTCTCTCTCTCGCTCTGACTTCTTGCTGCCCCAAACGCAATTGACAGCAAATGCAAAGGCGCTTGGCATGCGCTGCATGTTGACACAGCTGCAACTGCGGCCAGAGAGCGCTTGGGTTTGGGGCAGGTAGCTCAAGTAGAAGACATCCCAAACGCATAAATTGTTTATAGTTTTTTCTTTTTCTCGCAAAACTTGCACAAGGTGGGCGCCACGCAGATTGCGAGGGGAGTGCATGACAATGGATGAGGTAGAGGTAGAGGTAGAGGGAGAGGGAGAGCGGCAGTGGCGTGTGTGTGGGGCAACAGCATTTAAAGCGTGTCGCCGTTGACGTCTTCTGCGTTGGCGTTGAAGTTGCCGACACGTCGCTGCCGTTGACAAATGCCCCAGCCACATGCGCTGTTAACTAAAAGTGTTGGCCCTGACTTTATGACTTGGCCAGCCACCTATCTGCCAACTGCCAACTGCCAACTGCCAACTGGCAACGGACTATTCGTAACTGGTAACTGGTAACTGGTATCTGGTATCTACCTACCTCCATGCCGCCCAATCAATGCTAAATGCTTTGCAAATTTACAACAAATTGCACGTAATACACTACATTTTTAGCTGTATACTTTGCATTTCATGTCGAACTCGTTAGCTCGAGGGAGGGAGAAAAATACACACAATTGTATGAGCTGACGAATTAATATATATTATATAAGTATAATATTATTATATAAAGTATAATAACTTTTAATAATCCATTAAATTATTATTTAATTATTGTTATTATAGATAAATAAATTAAAATTTAAATTATGTGAAGATTATATATGTATAAACATGTATGTATATTTAAAATTGTTATTAACAGATCAGATAATTGATCAACCTATATATATATATACTCAGTGTATAATACATTCCGTAAGGGTATTCAAGTTTTGGCTTGTACATATATTCGCTTGTCTGTCTCTCTTGATTTATTGAGCATTTCTTGTAAATGACTCGACGGGGCAAATCAATGATTCGGCGTCTCTCGGGTTTGCGTGATTATGAATATCCACTTAGCATTTGATTAGCAAACGAATGCGTGGAAGTGGAACCGATGGCACGTGCTTAAACGTTGCCCATTAGAATTGTAATATTGATAGTAGGAGGAAGCCATCCAAGTTAATGGTATAGTTTCGAAGGATCTATACTATCATGGCATAGAAATGATTCTTTATTCTATGAGCGTAGAATACTGAACCATTGGAAAATAATGAAGAAGTATGCCTGCCTTAAATACGAAATGTAAAATATTCAAAAGACCTAATAGAATATGTTTAAATTGTTTTACACCATCATACATTTACCTATAAAATTCTGGATTTTAATAAATTGAAATCATTAGAGCTCTTAAACTTAATTTAGTTACGGAATTAATGGATATATAAACAGTTTGTTAATAGGTATTAAAGATAATATTACGATAAGAAAACTTGAAAGAATTAAATATAAAATGTATCTGAATGAATTATAAATTTCATTGAGAATATATAACTCATTTTGATCTCAAAACGAGCTATAGTATATTATTAAATTGGTATTCTAAGTGCTGTCGTTAAATTCATTCAATTCCGCATCGACGCCTTCAGCTAACTAACTGAAACTGTGAATCATCTCTTATCAAATCAGCACATTTAGGTTAACCACGAAAGCCTCCCATAAAAAAAAGTAGAAAAATAAATGAAAAGTGTGGAAAAGCTATGCTACAACCGCAACTGTCCACAGCTGCTGCGGATGATGCCTCGAGGCAGCGACGAGTCGTACGTGGGGCGCGACTGTCAAATTAAATTAATAAACACAACAATTGGCACAGGCCTTGTTGTTGGCCAGGCCAAGCCAACCCAGCCCACTCCAGGCCATAACAGATCCAAACAGCCAGCACAACAACTGTCCACTCACACGGAGCTCAAAACGGTGGCAAGGAGCAGACTTGTGGCATGGCATTGGCGTTGGTGTTGGCGATGGCGATGGCAATCGTAAATGAAATTTTTCTCAAATTGAGTTTGGGGCAAGTACTCAACTTTTGGCATGCCCTGGGCTCAATTCACATTCAGTGCGTGCCGGGGCAGGGTGATGGAGCGGATGGGCACTGCTGCTGCTGGCAAGGACTCTCACACTCTCACACTCTCCTCTCTCCTTTCTCTCCTTTCTCTATCCGCTCTGGTCCATGGCATTTTGTATTAATTACAACATAGCCGGCGGTGCGAACGCTCAAAAAGTTTCAACATAATTGATTTCATTTTTATTTTCAATGAGTTGCAAGCGCTGTGAATTCTGTGATGAGTGAGTGGCCCGAAAAGGGACTCAGGCTGTGAATCGAGAGCAGCAGCGAATCGCCGGAACTTGGACAAAAATTGCGCCGCACCGTCTGCAGTGTCTGCATTAAATTGATTCAATTATTGGCCTGCCGAAAGATGCGACCAACAACTTTCCATGGAAATTTCTGCTATTTTAATGTACTTAAAACTCGAAAAGGGAAATATGTAAGTGGTAATTCCGTTGCTGCTCATGCAACGATAGCGACTATATTATTTACACTTAATCTTAAACTATTGAAGAAAAATTACATGCATATATCTTAAATATTTATTGTTATTAGCGAATATTTTAGAGACAATATAATAAGCATGTTAGATATATTGTTTAAAATATGTTTTATTATAATAAAAAATTAAACATTTAATATTGAAATGAATTAATTTTACTGATTTTAATCAAAATTATATTGCGTACAAATATTTGTTCAGTCGTGTAAAAATATTATCGATAGGAATAAGCACAATTAAGCAAGACCACGCCAAATATTTCAATACATGTATAAAATTTTGTTTCAAATGGAGTGTTTTTAAATATTTGTTGACTTATATTTGAGAGGACGTAGAAAAGTTATCCATGTGATATAGATTTTTTTAATTGTGAGAGATTTTTCATTACAGATCTGTAATTCCATATGTTGGTTGGTGCCATAAATAAATAAATAAATAATAAATAAATAAACACAGGTAGACAGATGCAATATAATATTCCATGATTATATATAGTTTGAATGCAAATATTTCAAATATACACTTAACTAACAACTAAAGTGACCAAGGATAACAGAATATATAAGTATTATGTATACCAAATGTAGGGTATAACACGCCTTCATTGCCATCCCCATTTCTTTTTTTATGTCGGCATACGAATGCCGCTATTATTGTGGTGATGCAGAGTGTCTGGTTGATTATTCCTTTTTTCATATTTTCAGATTGAGTTACGGCTGTTGTCGCAGTCCGTCGCCATTGCCTCTGCTGCAGCCGACGCTGTATCTGAGACGTGTCCTTTCTCGATTTGTTATTAAAAAAAAATTGAATATTGCGATTTTTTTAATAATGAAAGAAGCAACCGGTTAATAAGTTCCATTTGGATTTAAATTTAATTATAATTCTCAGACGGGTTTTATTTTTTGTCTGACTGTGCAAATACGCTCAACTCGAGCTATCGATAGTTCACGCGTTTATGGTCTCTTCCATAGCTTTGCTTTTGCTGTCAAAATTCGATAGCAGCGCACGAAACTTGAGGTAAGACTTCATTTTTCTGAATTGAATTCAGTTTTCATAAGGCAGGCTACATTTTTTGTTAATTTGTTTAAATTAAATACAAAAATTTTTATCTTGCAGAAAAATGGCTAATGAATTAAGTTTGAATCAACAGCTAGCTCAGGCACTTGGCTCCTTGGCAACTATAAACACATTTGGTAAACTACACAATTTTCTATATGTATAAATATTTATATTTTCATGGCATTATATTCTCTATATGTGTATATTCCTCCCTATTTGCTACAAAGTTTTGTGGCCAAGATCTAACGGCATTCGCGACTGGCAGCAAGTGGACTTGAGCCAGAGCACCACAACCAAACCCTTGTATAGCGTGAAGACGGATGTCTCGGTTTGCAAGCATCAAGTGGCACCAATTCAATTGAAATTTAATCCGAAAGCAACCTTATCTATTTCGGACTACAATATGACCGATGCGGTTATATTAGAACTTGAATTAGAAAAAATTCCATTGGCATAAACATAATTATTATGTGGAATTTCAAGGCAAATGGTTGACATGTGCCGGCTATACAATAAAAGATTTTAAACATTTCACAAGATATAAAGCGAATTTATTTATTTAAATATTATTTATACATAATATTTATATATATAAAAAAAATGTTCATTAATTGAGATGTTATATAGATATTTGAATAATTTTTTTTTAAATTTAGTTTTGGTTGAAACAAATATGTGGGAATCCTCTTATGTAAACATTTAAATAGCTAAAGGCTTAGCTCTGGGTCGGCTGCAAGACTGTTTTGCTAGACATCAACTATTGTTTCTGTCTTTTTGCTTTCGTTCGCCAGACATTTGGGATCATTTGGTTTCTTTTTTCTTTAACACACAAGGATAACAAAAGGCATGGCAAGGATATGCCAGGCACAAAACGAAATTTTAATGACAATGTATTATAAACTACATATATGCATACGAAACCATGAAGTTGTATATGTATATATAAATATATATTTATATATGTTTGCTTTGTATTTGTGTATATTGCAGTTATGTGCAAAAGGATACGGCCAGAGGATACACATAGGTACACACACACATGGACACACAAGCGCACAGTGATACAGACTCACTCTCATATGGGTTTGCGTACATTTTATGTATTTGGCTCACGAATCGAGTCCGTCTGCTGCCCAAAGACGTTCGCTGCGGCGTAAAATTCAACAACGGCTTTCATGCAGGGCCTGTAAATTATGTAGCCCACAGGATATGCGCCAGACACACACACACACACACACTCACACACGCATGCACACTTAAACACACTTGTACACACTTGGCATCAACAAGAAACTCAACTAAAATGATGTACTTAATTTTGGGGTTTTTCCTATTTAATAAACTGCAATACGAATGCAAATGCTTGAATGCCTGTTGAAAAAGCAACGAGAGTTGAGAGTTTTGCTAGTGAAAACGCTGCCGTGCAATATCCTTCGTCCAGGCTGCACCGCAGGACGTCTAGACGTTGACGCTGCTGCGTCCTCGACAGCGATAAGCATACGCCATGGCGCGGCATTATTATAATACGTGGCCATTATCCTCGCAACGCCGGCGATAAATCACACCAGGACATCTTTGTGTGTGTGCCACAGGCAGACATGACACCTTCTTCTCCAGCTCTCCTTAATGCAGCTGCCCGAATTAGAGCAGTTTGCTGCTGCCTGCTGCTGCTGGTGCTGTAGCAGACGTTGCCTGGTCTGTTCGTATCTGAGGCGCTGCATCGCGCACACGCTCATAAAATGTTGCGCCCGGCGCCCCAGACGACAAATTTGCTTAGAATTTGAAATGCATGGCACAGACAAAAGCAACATCGAGAGAGAGAGAGAGAGAGAGAATGACAGAGGGAGACAACAGGCAGAACTGCACAGGAAATGGATGGAAAAAAGTTGAAGCAGCAGCTATGCAAAAGTGAAGCCCAGTTGCAAGTTTTTGGGGCCAGTCGCCAGCGCGCATTATTATTACAGTAGCCAAGTTCAAGTTCAGGACGTTCATTGTGAACGTGCTTGAAATGGAAACCTCTGACATGCATGCCATGCAAATAGTGGAGGCAGTCAGTGAGCGTCTGGCAACGCTTAGCTCTTTTCTTTACAGAATTGAATATCAAACCTTGGCTAATCAAGAATTTGAATTATTAACGTGACATTAGATTGTCTGGCTTGTAGTTATAGCATTTCAGTTAAGTCAATCAGGGTATTCTGGAATTCTTTCAATTTTGGTAATCAAGTAAGTCTAATAGATTGTACAGTGCTTATTTTTTTTATTACTTTTGATGTAATTTCCATTTTTGTATAAAATAAATAAATTTACAAATACTTTTCCAATTGGACAGTAAGAATTGATTATAAATATTATGTCTATCTGGTAACGCTAGAAAATAAATATTAACTTTAATAGCAATGTGGAAAGTCTGGTAACGTTATTGGTAAAGGATTTATTTATTAGTTAAAAATAAATGCATTCCAACTTAGTTTAATTTTAATTTACATTGGAAAACTTTTTAGTCTGGCAAAGCTGTTTTATTGATATAATAATAAAGGTGACGTTGGATCTTTTTTTATGAAAGTACCTTAATTTAAAGCGTTTTCGTAATTATTAATGATTATCAGCTATTGACTTTTCATTTGAGTGCTGAAGCACTTGCTACAGACATATCTCGTCTCTCAGGCTACACTGTGTAGCTTTCAAGCCGTTTTTTATTTTTTTCTGATTTACGGATTCATTTCGAATGGCATATGGCGTGCATGAATATGCTTTCAGCATCAAAGAGCAACTATTTGAACACAATGCCAAGTTTCTCGTTGCAGCATCAACGCCCATGCGGAATACTTGACGAGCAGCTCACCCTCCTAGCTGGGCAATGACAGGCAGGCAGGACTGATCCCTGGACCCAGACTCGGGCACGGATACGGACACAGGCACGGACGAGGACGCGGACGCGGACACGGACGCGGACACGGACACGGACACGGACACGGACTTGGACTCATGTGCAGTGCCATTTAACGGCATTGTCGCTGGCCTCTGTCTGGCGTCTGTTGATGTTGGCCTTCAGACGCTCATAAACAAACGCGACACAAGTTGCAGAGTGCCAGACGCGCTGAGCAGGGGGAGTTGGCCTAATGTGCTGGGCGTGGCTTTGCATTTATTCGTGTGTAAAATTTTAATTGAAATATATATATGTATATATATATATATATAGACAGAGTGTCAGCCCTACACTTCTGTGACTGCATATGCAGTAGCTCTTTCTGTAGTAGCTGCAACTACATACATTTGTATCCACATCTGCATCTGTATCTGTATTTGTATCTGTAGCTGTGTTTGCGGATGCGCGTATGCCGCTAATGTTTTCATTTGCATGCGAACATCAGGACCAACAACATGTTTATATGCAAATGCGTTCTCTGATTATAGGCAAATGGGTCCGTCTGACTGGACCTCTGCCTCTGCCAGGCTGAGCCTCAGTCAGAGCCCGGGCCCCATTCCTCAATATTAACTATTTGTTTTTGCATGCGCTGATTTTGTTTGCCCATTTCGCGTAGTTGCGATTTTTTCGGGGCTTTTATCGCATTCGTGGGCGTGGTCCACAGTTGGCATTGGCTCTGCTCCGGGATATCTGTGGAGTTTCAAATATCGTACATCCGTTTTAAGATAAACCTATTTAGCTCATAGTTTTTAAATGAAATGTAGTTCGATTTTAAAATTAGCAATTTGGATACGATCTCATCTTATACTGTAATATAAATACATGAAGAGAATGAATAGTATTCCAAAATTATTGTTTGCCGAAGATATTTTACACAAAAAACTTGTGATAATTGCTTATATAGGAAGTTCGCTTAATAATATTTGAAATCGACTCATCTCGGCATAGTCCAATCATTAACATAATTTATGTGATGCTCATTAACAGCCTTATTTGTGTTATCGCAGAAAGACCTATTTGAACTGGCAAACTAACCGAAGCGTAACCCCCGTCCCTGAATTAAAAGCGATGCAACCCTCGACGTAGAGCCCCTGGTGTCAGACAGGATTCACTTAACGCTTCTGTGGCATAAAATTTCCTTACAAAAATTATATTTTAAAATTAATGAAGAGCTCGTTGTGTGTTGTGCTCGCCAGGTCCATTGGGGGTGCGCTGCGCTGGTGTTAAGGTGTTAAGCACTACAAAAAATAATAAACAAAAAAAAAAAAAAAAAACGAAGAGCAAAGGAAAATAGAAAATGCCACTTGGCCACTTTGGACGATAGCTGGCCAAAGCTGTTAGCCCGCCCGGGGCATTTACAATGAATGTCATTTGGATTTGCGTTGGATAAGTTTCTAATTTATTGTGCATAAAACAAGGTGTGCAGCGTATATATGTATATGTATGTATATATATATTTCTATATATAAAGCTGGTGCTTATCGGCGCGTTCTCATCGCCACGTGCCGCTTCTCACGCGCTCTCTTTATATAGGTATTGACTAACAAAAAGAATAGAAGACAGTTTCGCTATAAAGTTGGGATGAGTTCGTTGAAGCATGACCTTAGCTCAGTCTAAGCTGAGTTGGTTCGGTGCCCGCGTATAAGACCAGCAGCTCTGGTGTCATGGGCGCATTTAGGGTAATCCAGGTCTTGGGCAGGCCGGCATCATCGCGCGCCGATTGCAGCGCCTGCTGCAGGGCAAAAGCCACGGCAATGGCCAGGCAAATGGCAGGCTCTCCAGTAGCTATGTAGCGCAGTAATTAGAGCGGAGTGAAAAGAGAAAAGAATATCAAGTGAGACATACCCTTTGAACGCATGAAGCCCGCCTTGTTGGGACTCTTGGGCAGCAGCTCAATGCGCAGATCAATGGGAATATCCTTGGCACCTGGTGGCTTGTAGTTCCAGGTGCGATTCGTCAAGCACTCGCCCGTCTCCTTATCGACGACTATCTGCTCGCTGGTCCAATAACCAAGTCCCATCATAAAGGCACCTTCAATCTGGCCAATGTCCACATTGGGATTCAAGCTCTCACCAGTATCCTCGAGTAGATCGACACGGTTGATCAGATAGTTACCAGTGAGTACATCCAGCTCCACCTCGGTAAGGCACAGGCCACACACAGAGTACGGCTCCATGTCGCCTTGTTTACATTGATCGCTGGCTATCAAATTGATCTTTCTGTTGTACGCCTCAGTGATCAGCTGTTGCCAGTCCGCTGGTTTCACCTCCTCTTTGACCGGGGCCAGGCGCGCGTTCAGAGTCTCACAGGCTTTTCGCACAGCAAAACATAATGTCTCACTACCTACAGCGCCACCGGTAACCATTGAGTTTGCTCCATTGATCGTATCGCTAGCCTCTATGCGCACCTGTTCCAGGGCAATGCCCAAAGTATGAGCTACAACCTGAGCGATCTTCGTGTTCATGCCTAGAATAAAGATGGATATAAAATGTGAATGGATTGATATGGAATAAGAGTATTAATTTAAAGTAGATAAGATCATTTGAGCTGAAATGTTGCAGCAAGTAAGTAAGTAAGTAATTAAAAAAAAACATCTGAAATAATAATAAGCTTAAGTGCTTTCTTATAAACATATATATTATTGTTATTCAGATGACTTAACACTTCATAATATTTGATCTCTTTCAGCTTACCTTGACCCATTTCGATACCTCCGTGAGAGACCACAACGGTTCCGTCACTATGGTAGATGGCGACGGTAGCCGGATACTGTCCGAAATAGCCTATCTGATACTCCATGATGCATAAGCCGAGACCGCGCTTGCGCCAACGATGCTCCTTGTTGTATGCAATAATATCGGCTCGGCGCTCTCGATAGAGTGTGCTCTTCAAGAATCTGGGCATCATTTCGCCCATTTTGTGTGCGGGTAATATGTTGGCGAAGCGAACATCCGCCGGATCGACGCCGGTTTCAAAGGCAATATGCTCAATGATATTCTCTATCATCGCAATGCCCTCAACAGAGCCAGGTGCTCGGCAGGGCGTATTGGTGGGCGAATCGGTAATGACCATAAAGCCATCCAGTTTGTAATTATCACTGAACTCGTAGCAGTTCTTGGACAACAGCACGGTATGTCCGATGGGGGATTCATTGGTCAAATATCCGGCATCCTCGTAGAAGCGACTCTCGATGCCAACGATCTTTCCATTGGCCTTCACATAGAAGTCGTAGTCGCAGTGGAAGGACCAACGTTTGCCCGTGGTATTCATGATGGACTCCAGAGACTGCACGAATCTTACTGGACGATTGAGCTTATGGGCAGCGACAGCAGCTGCCGTAGCAGCCAAGTTGCAACGCGTCGCCTTGCCACCATACCCACCGCCAATGCGACGAGTCTTCACCTGCACCTCATTGGACTTCAGTTTCAATACATTGGCAATGACATCCTGAGCAAGATCCATCCACTGTGTGGCCACGTAGACCTGCAGGCCACCCTCGAACGGCAACACTACCGTCGTATGTGGCTCCATGAAGTAATGATACTGCAGTCCCAAATCCAACTTTCCGCTGCCCTTAATGTCGTGCGCAACATTCAGGTGCAGCTTGTCGTGCATTGATTTGACAGGGTGAAGAATGCGATCGCCAGATGCAGCAGAGTCCAGCACGTGTTTCATGCTGGGCAGCACCTCCTTGGCGCCGCCTTCATAGCTCAGCTTAACAAGCTCGGCGGCACGCTGAGCCAAGGCATTAGATGTGGCTAGCACCATGCCGATGGGTTGCTGATAGAACTTGATTTCGCCAGTGGCGAAGAGCTGCTCCTCCTGCGGGAAAAAGAAATCATCGGTTGTCTTGGGTCGCAACGAGTTAGGTCCAGGAATGTCCTTGGCATCCAAATAGGCTACCACGCCAGGCAATGCCAAAGCGGCTGATGTGTCCACTTTGCTAACCAAGGCACCAACACGTTTGGCCGTGACAAAGGCCGCCCACAGCTGATTGTGCTGCGTGGGCAGGTCATTGACATAGGTCGCCTCGCCCGAACACTGAATAAGTCCTTCGTGTTTTTCAGTGGGCTTCGTCACTGGATAATGCTGCTCGAAGGTCTCGAAACTTTGCTCTCCCCTCGATACAGGACGGTGCAGCAGAGACCCTCCAGTTACCAGGCGACTACCCAGAGTCTGTTGACGCTCGGCAGCGGCCTTCAGGAGGAACTTGTACAACAGTCCACAGGCCAATTTGCGGCGGTAGACAGGCGATGCGTCCGGCAGCACCTCATCGGGCTGCAGCAGTGTCGACAGCTTGCCAAATACCTGATTCAGTAAGGAATCGTCAAAAGGATTGCGACCGACCAGCAGCTGCTCAATAGCCGTTGCATGCACAAAGTCCGGCCGAATGCCGCCAAAGCAAATGCGAGCATTTTTCACCTTGGACTCCGCGTCCAGTTCTAGAAGAAAGGCAGCGTTCACATACGCATGCGCATTCTGGGCACGTGGCATAATCTGAGGAAGGAACAGAAAACCAATTTAAAATTAATTGTGGCTTGGGAGATTCTAATAGAAATCCAGAATGGAATGATGCTAACTTGTAGTTGGTATTATACAAGAATGGACTACAGACATTAGGGGAGAAACGAAAAATATTAAGAAAATGATAGTCAAGAATCAAAAGAAATAATTGATTTGCCAGGGCAAGTTGTTGACTTCTTGTGTTAATATAAATGATAGAGAGACGTTACCTTGTACGAATCGAATAGGACATTCTTCTTCGAGTAGGCGGGCAAAACTATTCCGCGAATAATCTTGCCTTCCATGGACAGTTTCATATAGGTGGCCAAGCCGACAGTTTGCTGCTTATCTGACGACTCCTGGACTATGATCTTCGCATCCAAAGCTTCTAACACGATGAAAACATCAGAGGGGAACTCGGGGTGTGCGTGCTTAATTGACAGGTTACCTGCCAGAGTGCCGGCCTGGGGTAATACGAAATAAATTGATAAAAACAACTGTTAATAGGGCTCACAGATAAGATAAGAGGCATTTTGGAAAACCTTCGAGTGCACTCGATTCTAACAAAGCTGCCGCGTGACTTACATTGCGCACTGGCACATTGGCAATCCAATCTAAATGCTGCCACACTTGGGCCAGGTACTCGAATCCTGTGGTTTGCTCCAGCTTGCGGCATATGTCCATGGTCTCGGTTAGGCTGAGATTTCCGCCAAGGGTAAGATCCTTGTCGGCCACGCTATAGCCTCTAAGCTCTGCCAGGGCACGTACATCGATGAAGGATTTAATATCTGCACTGCGTCTGTAGATGCCGTGCGCAGTGTTGCCAGCGACCAGCATGTACGGAAGCTGCTCCTTGGCAGCCGCTCGCAGTGCCTCGAACAGCTCGGGCAGTGTCTGCGGCCAGGACCAGCGACTGCCATCGGCGTATTGCTGAGCAGCTCGTGGCTGGCTCTTCTTGCAGGTGCCAGCACAGAGCTCGCCCGTTTTGGGACACTGCTTGCTACTCAGATCCTCAATGTCCGCACACTCCGCTGGCACAGCTATATTGCTGTCGATGGCAAAGGACTTCATCGCATCCAGTATGGGCCGGTAGCCGGTGCAGCGGCAAATGTTGCCGCCGAACGCATTCTCCACCTCGGCCATGGTCACACGGCCGCCCCGTGACTGCAGCAGCGAGTACATATTCATCACGAATCCCGGCGAGCAATAGCCGCACTGGGTGCCGTTCATTTTAGCCAGGCGCTGCTGTATGGCATGGTAGCCCTTACGCTTGTTGCCCAAGCCCTCTGACGTGGTCACATGCAGGCCCAGGCAGGTGTTCAACAGCGTGAGGCAAGAGTTGACCGCCCAGGTGCACAGCTCCCCGGTCACCGGATGAACACCGCTCAAGGCACAAACACAAACACCGCAGCCACCTTCCTGGCACATGAATTTGGTGCCCGTGAGACCGGCATGTTCCCGAATAAACGTGTTCAGGCTTATGTCTGCGACCAGGCTCGATAGATTAACTAGAAAGAAGATTGACATTGATGTTAATAACGATATAGAATTAACTCCATTTTGAAGTATATTCGTGATATTTTATATACATTTTTCACTTCCAATTTTTAATTACGAAGCATAATTTAATTAATTAATTTGAAATGCTTTAGTTGAGCCGTGATTACTATAAGTTATATAACTCTTATATTTTATTCATTTTGTAAAATGTTTACTATTGGAATTCTTTAAAAATACCTTACTTTGTTTGTTTAGGAACACTTGTTCCTTGTTTCCAATTAGTTAACAGAGTACAAATTTGAAAATGTGATGTCACAACAGAGCTGTTAGTTAACATCAAAACTAACGGGTCTACTCTTTGGGCAACCTTACGAATAGAGAGAGAGAGACTGTGAGAGAACGCAAGTTAAAAATTTAGCATATCAAGACTTTGTTGAAGAGTAGACGATGTCGCTCGAAGCGAAATAATTATGCTATCCCATATTTTGTTGCCCAAAATCTAAAAGTAAGAATAATAGTTCTGTGGCTACTAACACTCAAATTCTTTGGTGCAATAAAGTTTGTTCCAGTTGTTGTTCTATCTTGTAAGGTTAGTGATTTACATAAGTCAATGATTCCGTTAAACTTGAAAAATTCCAATTGCTGATTGACGAGCAAACACTGTATACATTTTTTAGATTGTTATCTTTAATGTTATATATTATATAAAAGATATTAAAACTACTTAAATACGCCGAGTCACGCATGTATGTAAATACATACATATATATGTATATGTATGTATGTATGTACTTACAATCTCGACTGTGTTTCGCAGTCCACTATAAACAATTCTAATATACTTCATATATGTATGTACGTTTCTAATTTACGAATAGGTATGTATGTATGTTGTAAAGTACATATGTATAAAAATATACATATGTATGTACATACTTACCTTCATAGCTATTGCCGTTGATAGTTATACTTTCCGACATTATCTGTTGATTTTTATTTAGGTTTTATCTATGAAAAACACTTGATGTTATTTCACTTATTATATTTATTTTATATAAACAATTCTGGAATGTATTTCACAATGTGTCGCAACTATTCATTTCATGTTCTACCCACAACGATCTCTGCTGTACTATAGTTCCGGGCCCCAAGAGTTCGCGTATTTATTGGCCCAGCCCAATGAGGCTCGTCAAGTTCAACTGAGAGTGAAAAAGATTACGTCTACCAATAAAGGCGTTACGTTAACGTCTCGATTCATGTTTATATATACCGTATATTCGATTTGCTGCAAAAATGTACCAAATTGCTTAGAGTTTAGTTTACTACTATTTTTAGCAAAGGGATTTCTGTTTATAATAATTATATAAAAAATAAAAAAATAATTAGCTCTATATTATATTGATTCTATTTTATAATAAACTTGTCTTTAATTTTAAAACATGATATTTGTTTTGCGAATTTGTATTAAATATTTAAAAATAGGTTATATTAATTTGTTGTTTCAATTAATTTTGTTTTGCATTAACAATATTTAAAATTTTTCTTACATATAATATATATTTTCCACTAAAGTGGTATATTTCATTAACAAATATATGTATATATACATTCCAGGTACATTCAAGTTTTAGGTACAGAAAATTTGTGCATCGTGCTTACGTTATCGAGCGTCTAGAGCTCTCTCTCGCTTCCTCTCGCAATATTTACACCACTCAGTTTTTTAGGGAGTTCGGAAAGCTTCGGAAATCACTCGTTTTGTCTCTCCCTCTCAATCAATTTGTTCTCACCATTTCTATTTGTTTACTTCGCTCTGTAGCAAACCTTATCGTCAAGCGAGTTTTTTTTGTTGACATACATTTTGTTTTCATTTCAATTCTAAACAAATTTCGGTCTGGATCATGAAGAACCGTGTATGCACGTACCTTATAAATAGAGTGGAAAGGGAAGAACATGATCCATAGATATGAATCCAATCAGAGCATCAATTAACGGCATCTGGTTTCTTAAGTCGAGAAATAATTATTGGGGTGTCATAGAGCATTTCTGATTATTTTGATATCCGATCGATCTATAATACACCTCACGAATCACAAACAATGAACTCTTTTTTGGCAAATGTTAAAAGGTTGTTTGCAGTTACTGATCTTTCAATTATGGAAAGCTCAGCTTTACAGATTTAAAAGATATATTAATATTATTTCCGATTTAATTTGAAAACAGAATTTTATTTGTAATAAAAAAACCAATACATGTATATCATAGAAACTAGTTTCACAACAAAGATGGGTTGAGTTCATATAGCCTCTTCCTTAGGTCAGTCTGAGCTGAGTTGGTTCGGTGCCCGCGTATAAGACCAGCAGCTCTGGCGTCATGGGCGCATTTAGGGTAATCCAGGTCTTGGGCAGGCCGGCATCATCGCGCGCCGATTGCAGCGCCTGCTGCAGGGCAAAGGCCACGGCAATGGCCAGGCAAATGGCAGGCTCTCCAGTAGCTATGTAGCGGAGTAATTAGAGCGGAGTGAAAAGAGAATATCAAGTGAGACTTACCCTTTGAACGCATGAAGCCCGCCTTGTTGGGACTCTTGGGCAGCAGCTCAATGCGCAGATCAATGGGAATATCCTTGGCACCTGGCGGCTTGTAGTTCCAGGTGCGATTCGTCAAGCACTCGCCCGTCTCCTTATCGACGACTATCTGCTCGCTGGTCCAATAACCAAGTCCCATCATAAAGGCACCTTCAATCTGGCCAATGTCCACATTGGGATTCAAGCTCTCACCAGTATCCTCGAGTAGATCGACACGGTTGATCAGGTAGTTACCAGTGAGTACATCCAGCTCCACCTCGGTAAGGCACAGGCCACACACAGAGTATGGCTTCATATCCTCTTGGTGGCATTGATCGCTGGCTATCAAATTGATCTTTCTGTTGTATGCCTCAGTGATCAACTGTTGCCAGTCTGTTGGTTTTATCTCTTCTTTAACTGGGGCCAGGCGCGAGTTCAGAGTCTCACAGGCTTTACGCACAGCAAAACATAATGTCTCACTGCCTATTGAGCCACCAGTGACGATCGCGTTTGCTCCATTAATCGTATCGCTAGCCTCTATGCGCACCTGTTCCATGGCAATGCCCAAAGTATGAGCTACAACCTGAGCGATCTTCGTGTTCATACCTAGGATTAAAATGGGAATAAAGTGGATCTGGTTAGATACATTGAATTTCTCCTTAATGTTGTTTCATTTTTTTGCTCACCTTGACCCATTTCGATACCTCCGTGAGAGACCACAACGGTTCCGTCACTGTGGTAGATAGCCACCGTAGCTGGAAATTGTCCGAAATAACCAATTTGGTATTCGATGATCGACAAACCCAAACCACGTTTGCGCCAACGATGCTCCTTGTTGTGTGCAATAATTTCGGCTCGGCGCTCTCGATATAGAGTGTTCTTCAAGAATCTGGGCATCATTTCGCCCATTTTGTGTGCGGGCAATATGTTGGCGAAGCGAACATCCGCCGGATCGACGCCGGTTTCAAAGGCAATATGCTCAATAATATTTTCCATCATCGCAATGCCCTCAACAGAGCCAGGTGCTCGACAGGACGTATTGGTGGGCGAATCTGTTATAACCATAAAGCCATCGAGTTTGTAATTATCACTGAACTCGTAGCAGTTCTTGGACAACAGCACGGTATGTCCGATGGGGGATTCATTGGTCAAATATCCGGCATCCTCGTAGAAGCGACTCTCGATGCCAACGATCTTTCCATTGGCCTTCACATAGAAGTCGTAGTCGCAGTGGAAGGACCAACGTTTGCCCGTGGTATTCATGATGGACTCCAGAGACTGCACGAATCTTACTGGACGATTGAGCTTATGGGCAGCGACAGCAGCTGCCGTAGCAGCCAAGTTGCAACGCGTCGCCTTGCCACCATACCCACCGCCAATGCGACGAGTCTTCACCTGCACCTCATTGGACTTCAGTTTCAATACATTGGCAATGACATCCTGAGCAAGATCCATCCACTGTGTGGCCACGTAGACCTGCAGGCCACCCTCGAACGGCAACACTACCGTCGTATGTGGCTCCATGAAGTAATGATACTGCAGTCCCAAATCCAACTTTCCGCTGCCCTTAATGTCGTGCGCAACATTCAGGTGCAGCTTGTCGTGCATTGATTTGACAGGGTGAAGAATGCGATCGCCAGATGCAGCAGAGTCCAGCACGTGTTTCATGCTGGGCAGCACCTCCTTGGCGCCGCCTTCATAGCTCAGCTTAACAAGCTCGGCGGCACGCTGAGCCAAGGCATTAGATGTGGCTAGCACCATGCCGATGGGTTGCTGATAGAACTTGATTTCGCCAGTGGCGAAGAGCTGCTCCTCCTGCGGGAAAAAGAAATCATCGGTTGTCTTGGGTCGCAACGAGTTAGGTCCAGGAATGTCCTTGGCATCCAAATAGGCTACCACGCCAGGCAATGCCAAAGCGGCTGATGTGTCCACTTTGCTAACCAAGGCACCAACACGTTTGGCCGTGACAAAGGCCGCCCACAGCTGATTGTGCTGCGTGGGCAGGTCATTGACATAGGTCGCCTCGCCCGAACACTGAATAAGTCCTTCGTGTTTTTCAGTGGGCTTCGTCACTGGATAATGCTGCTCGAAGGTCTCGAAACTTTGCTCTCCCCTCGATACAGGACGGTGCAGCAGAGACCCTCCAGTTACCAGGCGACTACCCAGAGTCTGTTGACGCTCGGCAGCGGCCTTCAGGAGGAACTTGTACAACAGTCCACAGGCCAATTTGCGGCGGTAGACAGGCGATGCGTCCGGCAGCACCTCATCGGGCTGCAGCAGTGTCGACAGCTTGCCAAATACCTGATTTAGTAAGGAATCGTCAAAAGGATTGCGACCGACCAGCAGCTGCTCAATAGCCGTTGCATGCACAAAGTCCGGCCGAATGCCGCCAAAGCAAATGCGAGCATTTTTCACCTTGGACTCCGGGTCCAGTTCTAGAAGAAAGGCAGCGTTCACATACGCATGCGCATTCTGGGCACGTGGCATAATCTGAGGAAGGAACAGAAAACCAATTAAGAATTAATTGTGGCTTGGGAGATTCTAATAGAGATCCAGAAGAAATCTATGAAAAATGCAATGATGCTAACTTGTAGTTGGTATTATACAAGAATGGACTACAGATAGTAGGGGTGAAACGAAAAATATTAAGAAAATGATAGTCAAGAATCAAAAGAGATAATTGATTTGCCAGGGCAAGTTGTTGACTTCTTGTGTTAATATAAATGATAGAGAGACGTTACCTTGTACGAATCGAATAGGACATTCTTCTTCGAGTAGGCGGGCAAAACTATTCCGCGAATGATCTTGTCTTCCATGGACAGTTTCATATAGGTGGCCAAGCCGATAGTTTGCTGATTATTCGACGACTCCTGGACTATGATCTTCGCATCCAAAGCTTCCAAAACGATGAAAACATCAGAGGGGAACTCGGGGTGTGCGTGCTTAATTGACAGGTTACCTGCCAGAGTGCCGGCCTGGGGTAATACGAAATAAATTGATAAAAACAACTGTTAATAGGGCTCACAGATAAGATAAGAGGCATTTTGGAAAACCTTCGAGTGCACTCGATTCTAACAAAGCTGCCGCGTGACTTACATTGCGCACTGGCACATTGGCAATCCAATCTAAATGCTGCCACACTTGGGCCAGGTACTCGAATCCTGTGGTTTGCTCCAGCTTGCGGCATATGTCCATGGTCTCGGTTAGGCTGAGATTTCCGCCAAGGGTAAGATCCTTGTCGGCCACGCTATAGCCTCTAAGCTCTGCCAGGGCACGTACATCGATGAAGGATTTAATATCTGCACTGCGTCTGTAGATGCCGTGCGCAGTGTTGCCAGCGACCAGCATGTACGGAAGCTGCTCCTTGGCAGCCGCTCGCAGTGCCTCGAACAGCTCGGGCAGTGTCTGCGGCCAGGACCAGCGACTGCCATCGGCGTATTGCTGAGCAGCTCGTGGCTGGCTCTTCTTGCAGGTGCCAGCACAGAGCTCGCCCGTTTTGGGACACTGCTTGCTACTCAGATCCTCAATGTCCGCACACTCCGCTGGCACAGCTATATTGCTGTCGATGGCAAAGGACTTCATCGCATCCAGTATGGGCCGGTAGCCGGTGCAGCGGCAAATGTTGCCGCCGAACGCATTCTCCACCTCGGCCATGGTCACACGGCCGCCCCGTGACTGCAGCAGCGAGTACATATTCATCACGAATCCCGGCGAGCAATAGCCGCACTGGGTGCCGTTCATTTTAGCCAGGCGCTGCTGTATGGCATGGTAGCCCTTACGCTTGTTGCCCAAGCCCTCTGACGTGGTCACATGCAGGCCCAGGCAGGTGTTCAACAGCGTGAGGCAAGAGTTGACCGGCCAGGTGCACAGCTCCCCGGTCACCGGATGAACACCGCTCAAGGCACAAACACAGACACCGCAGCCACCTTCCTGGCACATGAATTTGGTCCCCGTGAGACCGGCATATTCCCGAATAAACGTGTTCAGGCTTATGTCTGCGGCCAGGCTCGATAGATTAACTGGAAAAAAAGATTTACTCAGGTGTTGATCTTGGCGATTGCTAAAATAATTTTACGTATTTTATAATTAGGTATAATTACATATTTTATAGAAGACTTCATACAATATAAAGAAATATATATTATATATATTATTTATTTTCCATAATGTATTTCCACGACTATCCCACCGCAGAGCTTAAGCTTGTATACATATACATATGTATGTATGTGTGGGGGCACTTGTTGTTGTTTATTAACTTTGTCAAGTATGGAAGAAGAGTAAAATAATTGGAGCTCAGGGTATATCTTAATTGGGCATTCTCCACTAGAGCACTCTTATGAGTGATTTTATTTTAAATTTCTCAATGTGATATTTTTTCTAATATACATTCATCAAGTGAACGTTTTGATTTGATTTGAATGTTTTATTTATTACTGAAAATGTTTTATAAATTCAATTTAACGATTCCATATTATAGTTTCAAAGATTCCATTAAAGCTCGCAAATGATAATTGATAATTTATACTACTACTATTAAGGAGCAACCCCATATGTATAAGTGTATATGTGTAGGCTTTTAAATATTGTTATCTCTGATGTTTTATAAGTGTTTTTAAAACTATTAAGATACGCCCGGTTTAAATATATATGTACTCATTTCTGAATTGTGTTTCACAGTTCACTACAAATAACTATATCACACTTGACTATTTACATATATATACATATGTGTCCAAATGTATTTATATACATACATACATATGCACATATAATGCATAAGTACCTTCATAGCAATCGCCGTTAATAGTTAAACTTTGGGACATTATCAAGTGATAATCTTTTTAGCGCTTATTACAAATTTAAATTTAATTATACTGATTATTTTTATTTTGCAAATCAACTTTATTCTTTTTAATGTTCAACCCACGCCGATCACAGCTGTACTGCAGTTCCGTTGTCCCGGTGCTCGCGTATTTATTGGTCCAGCTCGTTCATTGAGACTCATCAAGTTCAACCGAGAGCAAGCAGTTTCAAGTCTACTAATAACGGCGGAACGTTCCCGTTTCGTTTCAATTTTGCGACAAGTCGGAGAAATGTACCAAAATATTTTTGGGTACTTTTTCAGAGTTATATTTAATTTAAATTATTTTATTTTCATTTTTAATTTAAAATTTGATTTATTTTTTATTAGTTGTTTATTAATAATTGTTTCTTCTAATACATTTACTTTGTTCTAATTTACATGTACAATTTAGGTACATTCCTGTTTTAGGTACATAACAGATAGTAATGCTGACGCTATGGCATGTTAAATGTTCTCTCCCGCTCACGCTCACTATTTCGATCGGTAAGCTTCGCTAGACACCTAAAAAAAAAGCTCTCCCGCTCTTTCTCTCTTTTTTTTCTAATTGATAACTTCGCTCTATAGCCGGTCTAATCGTCAAAGTTAGTTTTTGTTTATACGCATTTTTAATTGTTCATAACCCGTTTCTGACTATTTTCATCTATCTTTAACCATACGTGTCCCCTAGTTAGATATTATATGTGGTGATCTCTTCATAAAATAAATAAATAAAAAATTATTTGAAGCCTATAAGATCAATTTGATATTTATTATTTTCACTCTGTATTGATACTCTGTACACACATAAAGTTAATTGAGTGGACAAAAATAATAATAATGCTCCGTGACCCTAAACAATAAACAAATTGTTTTATTATACCTATACACGTATATATAGAAATAAATATATATGTATGTATATACAGTAAATATATTTAGCTGATATGCGCAGACAATAATTTACTGAAAACTATGTAAATACGTATTCATACATATTTATATATTTGTATTTGTGTTACAATATTTAATTTTGTCATTTAAGTCTAAACGTTTTGACATCATGTCCAGCATTTAGTAACAACGTTTCAGGTGTGGTAGGTGCACCCAGACGCACCCATTCCCTCGGCAATCCGGCATCCTTTCTGGCCGATTGCAATGCCTCCTGCAGGGCAAAGACAACGCTGACAGCCAAGCAACAGGGTGGCTCGCCTGTGGCTTTTGATCGCATAAAGCCAGCACTACTGGCCTGTGGATTCTGAATAAGCTCGATGCGAAAATCAATTGGTATATCCTTGGGACCAGGCGGTTTGTAGTTCCATGTGCGATTCGTAAGGAGGCGACCCGTTTGTCGTTCATAGATCAACTTCTCACTGAGCCAGTAGCCCAGACACATGACAAATGCTCCCTCGACTTGACCAATGTCAATGTTGGGACTGAGGCTCTCGCCAGCATCTTCCAGCAAGTCAACGCGCTTGATTTGATTGGTGCCGGTAAGTACATCCAGTTCGATCTCAGTCAACGCCATTCCATAAATATGATAATTCTGCATATCGCCCTCTTTATAATGATCCGAGGCAATCAAATTGATTGACGCAGCATATGCTGCTTCCACGGTTTCTTGCCAAGAGGCTTTCGGCTTCTTCACCGGCTTCAGCCGAACATTGAGTGTTTCACAGGCTTTACGTACTGCAAAGCAGAGACTTTCACTCCCTACGGCACCACCCGTTACCATGGAATTGGCTCCGTTAATAGTGTTCGACGATTCAATTTTAACATAGTCCAATTCTATACCCAATGTGTAGGCGGCAACCTGTGCGACTTTCGTGTTCATACCTCAAGGAAAAAAATAAAGGAACATTAAATTATTTTATTCCACTGGATGCTGATCAACCTCTACCTACCTTGGCCCATTTCAATGCCGCCATGGGTGATAACGACAGTGCCATCCACATGGTAAATTGCGACAGTAGCCGGATACTGGCCGAAGTAGAAGATGGGATAGTCCATTATAGCCAGCCCAAGACCACGTTTGATCCAACGATTCTTGTCATTGTGCTCCTTGATTTCCTTGCGACGCTCCTGATACTCCCTCGACTTCAAAAACGGAGGCAGCAGCTCTGCCATTTTGTTGCCTTTAGCCAAATTGAGCAACCGCACCTCAGCTGGATCACGTTCTACCTCAAAAGCCACATGTTCAACTATGTTCTCCATCATAGCAATGCCTTCAACAGATCCGGGTGCTCGGCACCAGGTTGAGCTGGGCGCATCTGTTAGTACAGCATTTCCATTAATTTTATAATTAGCATCATTGAACTCATAACAATTCGCTGCGGTAAATGTGGAATGTCCATTGATGGGGCTTTCGTTCTTATTCCAGCCGGCGTCTTCGTAGAAATCATTTTGGAGACCCACAATCTTTCCACTGTTCAGCACTTGGGCCTCGTAGTCGGACCGACAAGCCCAGCGCTTGCCATTCGCATCCATCATCGATTCAATAGATTGCACAAACCGCACGGGTCGATTCAGCTTTTGGGCAGCTAAAGAGGCGGCACAGGCCACCTGATTACAACGTGTTATTTTGCCACCGTAGGCGCCACCTAAACGTCGCACCTGGAGCTGTACGTCCTTAGCCTTTAGCTGCAACATGTGGGCTATTACTGACTGCGTGTGATCCATCCACTGAGTAGCGGAATAAACCTTTAGGCCATCCTCGAAAGGTACCACCACCGTTGTCTGGGGTTCCATGGTGAAGTGATACTGCAGTCCAACCTGTAACACGCCTCGCACAGTCTTATCCGGCGTTGCCAAACACTTCAACTTGCCTGGTTTCGCGGAGACCTCACGAATGATGCGTGAAGCCTCCGGTTCAGGTGACATATCCAACACATCACTTAAGCTGGGCAATACTTTATACACTGCAGACGGCTGGCCATAGGTGATCTTTACCAGTTGGGCTGCTTGTTTCGCAATATCCGCAGTAAGGGCAACTACCACACCCACGGGCTGTTCATGGTGTCTGACTGGTGTGGTGCAGAAGATCTCTTCGGGCTCGTAGCCAAAGCTAGGATCACTGAATGTATTTGTACCGGGTATATCTTTGGCACTGTAGAAGGCCACCACGCCGGGCTGCCGAAGGGCTTCCGAAGAATCAATTTGCTCTATGCTGGCGCCTACTTTGGTGGCTCCAACAAAAGCGCAATGCAGAGTATTCGAGGTTGTCAACACGTCGTTCATGTAGGTCGCCTCGCCCGAGCACTGAATCATGCCCTCCACTTTTTGCACCGCCTGCGTAACGGGATAATTTTGTTTTTGTGTCTCGTAAAGCTGCGTTCCCGAAGACAATGGCCGCTGCAATAGCTGTCCTCCGCTCTTAAATGTCTCGTTGACATCTTCTTTAGAAGCATGTTTTAACAGAAACTTGTATAACAGTCCACAAGCCAGACTCAGGCGATAGGCCGGTGATGCGTCCGGCAGTACCTCATCGGGCTGCAGCATCGTTGATAGCTTGTCAAATATCTGCTCCAGCAATGCATCGTCAAAGGGATTGCGTCCGACCAGCAGCTGTTCAATATCCGTTGCATGCACAAAGTCTGGGCGAATGCCGCCAAAGCAAATGCGAGCATTTTTTACCTTGGACTCCGCGTCCAGTTCGAGCAGAAAGGCAGCGTTCACATACGCATGCGCATTCTGGGCACGTGGCATAATCTGAAGGGAAAGACAAAAGATATTAGAAAAGAAACTTTTAAGATAGTTTTCGGGATGCAAGTATATCCGTACCTATATCTACAAAAATATAATCTGCATTATAATACCCTACCTTATATGATTCATAAATAAACTTATCCGTGGCATAAGCAGGCAGCAGAAATGCTTTGAGCACGAGCTTATTGTCCTTAGAGGTCAAATAATCTGCCAGTGACATTTGTTGTTCGTCTTTGGCGTTCTTCGCGGTGACGATGCGCACATCAAGTGCTTCGAAGCTGATGTGGACATCGGATGGAAATTCTGGATGCTCTTTCTTGATCGACAGATTACCTGCTAGGGTGCCAGTCTGCAAAAGAGAGAAGTTTTAGAGAGGAGCATGAGGCGGTTTGAAGGGTATCCCACATTGCGAACAGGCACATTGGCAATGAGATCCATGTGATCCCAGAGCTGCTGTAGATACTCAAAGCCGGGTTTCTTGGCAGTCTCCTTGAGAATGTCCATGGCCTGGCTGAGACTCAGATTGGCCCCCAATTTCAGCTGTTCCGCTTCACTGCTGTGCTCTTGTAGCTCCGCCACGGCGCGTAAATCAATAAAGTGTTTAATGTCCTGCGAACGACGATAAACCCCGTGCGCCGTGTTGCCACCGACAAGCATAAACTGCTCTTCGCCCACCTTGTCCAATGCCTCAAACAGTTCACTCAGCGACTTCGGCCAATGCCACTGACTGCCATCGTCGTAGACCAAAGTGGACTTCAGACAGCTGCCTGCGCATCTCTCGCCCGTTTTGGGGCAATTACGCGCTGACAGGTCCTCAATGTCCAAGCAGTCCGCCGGCAGCTTAATGCAACTATCCACGGCAAATGACTTCATAGTATCCAATATGGGTCGGTAGCCGGTGCAGCGGCAAATGTTACCGCCGAAGGCGTTCTCCACCTCGGCCATGCTCACTTGACCCCCACGCGACTCCAGCAGCCCGTACATGTTCATCACAAATCCCGGCGAACAGTAGCCACACTGGGTGCCATTCAGCTTGGCCAGACGCTTCTGTATGGGATGGTAGCCGGTTCGCATGTTTCCCAATCCCTCCGAAGTCACAATCTCCAGCTGCGCACAGCTGTTTAACAAAGTCAAACACTACCAAAGGCAGCAATATAAATGTTGATGCTTTTCTTTGTTCAGTGATCGAAATACCCTTACTTACCGAATTTACTGCCCAGCTGCGCTTCCCGTCGCGCAACACGCACACGCAGACTCCGCAGCCGCCCTCCAGGCACATGAACTTCGTCGCCGTCAACTGCGCATGCTCCCTGATAAAGGTATTCAAAGTGATATCTGCCGGCAGGTTGCTCAGATTCACTGCGAAGAGAGAGAGAGAGAGAGAGAAAGAGGGAGATATACTTGTGCAAAATACAAATCTTTTTATAGCTTTTATTTTTATATTCTAAAATTCTATATAGAGAGTACTTGTTTGTCGCATAACAACTTACCCGTATACGGCTGTCCATTGATCGTAAAAGTAGTTGTCATATTGTAAAAATTAATGCCCACTGCAAGAAAATTGATAAATTCGCCGTTATTTAGCTCCTGTTGCTTTTGATGATGCTTCTGTCCGCTTCGGTTGCTTGCTTTCAACTGATTCTCGATTCGTTCGTTCGGCACCAACTTGGCAATTTTGTAGGCTGTTGCGAAAATTGTAGTTAATAATATAAAATACATCATATATATATATACATATATACATATATACATATATACATACATACCTGTAGTAGTTAATTGAATTAACGACTTTTGAATAAAAAATATTTGCTGTTGTTGCTCAACTTTAATTGCAGCTCTATTCCGCAGCTGTTGTGCCGTTCCACTCGTTACAGAGTAACGGCGTCTAGCTTTGAGTTTGTTTGCCCGCTGTTTGTTGTCGAGTTTGTTTTGGTCTGTCGTCTATATGTCTACGGTGCTGTGTGAGTGTGTGAAGAATAGGGGCACGATCTTTGCAAAAATAGCAACAAAATGAACCATAAAAGAGCTCAGCAGTTAGAGCTGTCGTGTATAGCGTGATAGTGAATATATACATATAGACGTGAATACTCACATATATAATTGCATATATAATTTGTTACGAACATACATACATACAATACGATCTGCTGAAGTATATCGGCAAATTAAACAATTTAAAAGCCAAATGCAAACAAATCACGTAAATTATTTATATACTCATATCTGTAAATACATATGTATACAAGTATAAATTTAGATTCAATTCACATGCATATATAATTATTTGTTTGCGTTCTTAATTATTTAAATTGCAAATTGGGTTTTGATATGCATTTTGCATGTTACTGGCGACTACAATAAAGTTAATAATTATTTATCAATTTGCTATTTTTAATATACGGTTGAAGTGAATACAATTTAGAGTACAAAAATTATTTTAGACCCCACTGTTTTAAATATTCAAAACAAATAATGAAAGAGAGAGAAAAGTAAAGAGCGCAAGCTAGCCGGCCGGCATGCACAGCACTGCCAGCCTAAAATAAAGTTAGATAGAGAGAGCGAGAGAGAGATTCTTGTTGGCATGTATGTATGTACATATTGGATGGATGTACATATTCCAGATGTACATACATACTTATGTATATATGTACATATGTACCTTCGCATCATTTCAGAATGAGAAAAGCCTGACGCCCAACAAATTAAATATTGTCAGTCCAATGATAATTACTTTTTGATATATTTCATCTAAAGGTGTTAATTATTATTCAATTTTCATAGTTGATCGTTACTTACTTATGCTTTGGAGCACCACAAAAATTTTAGCGCATACGATTTTCTTACAAACAATTGCAGCAAATATTCATACATGAGGAATATGTAGGTAAAATGGGAGAATTAAAAGCATTGCCAGCCCGAATAACTTGTGTTACTTTTCAATGTCAATGTCGCGTTGTTCTGTAACGTGCAATTCGCAATATTATTTTTTATAATTTAGAATATTTTATATCTAGTAGGGATTGTTTATTTTTTTTGCTATGAATAATGATTAATAATTAAATTCTAATTCTATTAATTCAATTGAAATGAATAGGTGATACATGTATTTCTATTTGTATTTCTGTATGTACATATGTCTTATCTACATACATATGTATCTATGCAAATGTATGTGAAGCTTGTGATGATACGTACTTGCTACAGTCGATTAAACAACAAAATGAAAATTCATTCAATGGAAATAATCATATTCGATTAAAGATATTACGTATTTAAATATTACGTGTACATATGTATTTGAATTTTCTTTTAATAATTGTATATGGTATGTTTATATACTTAATCTATTTACATACATACTTTCTGTATAATGTGTGTAATTATCTATTATTATCACCACCAACTACTGAATCATTACATTTCATAATCTCATACCCATTCCATTTGCTCGTATTATATTTTGAAATATTCATCGTGTTTAATAATGAAGGACTATTTAAGGACTGTTTAACAATTAAGATCAGAGCGATTCCATTTGATGGAATATAAAGATCTTTATATACGAATTTAATAATTCTTTGCTCTATCTGCTTTTTTTTTCTTGAGATACTCCGTCCTTGTTGGCATTAGTCAGCGTTCGATTAATCGTTGTTGATTTTTGTATCGTTCCTTCTTTTTGCTTGTTTGTTATCTTGACGCGGTTTAATTAATTAAATACATGTTCGTTTGCCGTTACCTGCTGCCAGCAGTCAACAATATTTACCCAAGAATATTTTTTATTAACTCCAGGAATAGCTGCTGGATGGGAGTGGGGGTGAAAAAAGTGTCCACTCATTTAGAAATCATTTGTCAAAATATATAAATCGAGAGGGAACGAGCGAAGAATGAGAGTGTTGGAAAATGTTACATAATCATGCATTCGGCATACAGAGAACAAGCCCAAGAATCATTACTACAACAACAACAGCAACAACAACGACAAAAGTAACAATAAAGGGAAATGTTCCGCCTTGCAGCTTATCGATATTCAAAAATCGTATTCGAAACGTTAAACAAGTAAAATTAAAATATGAAAAACGCAATCTTTTTTCACATGGCTAAGCATTCGGTTCGGTATCCCGAAAGGCCGGCAACCCGCTGTCAGACAGGTACCCAAAAATCCGTTGCCCATCCCCCATGCCCCGTCCCCATTTGCTCATCTCCTCAGCCCCTTCACTGCCTGACTTCATGACTGGGGCTGTGGGCGTGTTCATTGTTAATGTTGCTGTTGTTGTTGCTCTTGGAGCTGTCATGCATAATAAAATTCGAATATATATTCGGGCGCACGCCTTCGCCTTCGTCTTTGCCTTGGTTTCTTTGGTTTGATTTTGTTCTCGCTGTGGATCCTTATCAAACACGAAAACTGACGTGTCCAACTACCAAAGATGATGATGCACACTCACAGCTCCAGGTTACTGAACAGACAAACAAACCCCGCCTCTCCCATTCTCCGCGCTGACACTGACCCACAAAAGCGCCGAGTGCCGCCAAGCCCAACTATGGATGTCTGTCCCTTGTCTCGAACCTTGCCTTGTAGCCAATTTGATGGCATACATATTTTGTGTTCCGATTAGGTCTAACATATTGCAATTTTTAATGTTTCCCATAGGCTGAGCTATCATTTTTGATGAATCAGAAACAAAAGTTTTATGCGAGATTGCAAACTTTTGTCATAAGACTCATGGTAAGCCAAACTCAGAGGAAAGAAGAAAAATGAAAGTTTAGATGACAGGTATGCGACTCTTCATTTAGATGAGAATCCCATTAATATGCTTTGAAATTATATTGAGTTTAAAGTTTTTAATTTTCCATTTTTAATATTATTAGAAAATTAGCTAAAAGAGTTTATACTATTGGAATCCACTGTAGGGATTTTTATATCATTGAAAGGTTGAGCATCATTTTGCAATTTGGTATACCTAACATGACAGTCTATAGTAAACATTTTTTAATGCATTGGGACCCTTTGCCAAAAAAAAGAAGACAGAAGACTGAGAAATTACTCGATTGTGACACGTTTAACCCTTTGTCACAGCCATTGACAGTTCAATAATGCCTCATTCGGAAAGGGAACACGTTCTCTGCCTTTGTCCGTCTGTTATTGATATGCCGAATGGGGCAAGGGGGAGAAGGCAAGCCAACTCCTGAGTAGGGACAAGGTGTCACATAAACTGCCAGAAGTAACAGCCAGGTACCAAGGGCATGACTTTGTTATAAAAGCGTGTTTAATATTGCATTCGATTTATTGCATACAATATGAATTCCTCTTTAAACATAGCTTAATATTTATATGAAAATATTGAGTTTCCGTTAAATTATTTATTTAGTGTTTTTGCCTAGGTAAGAAATGTTTCTGTCTACACAGAGCAGAAGTATTTATGGGTGCCAAAAACCATCATCAGAACTTTGAGATTGAGAGACTTGTTTGTATAAAGATGGGGAAGCGAGCAGACGAACATGAATTGAATACTATTACTAAAAATATATATATGGCAACAGTGTGATTAGTATAGATTTAGAGATATATATAGATATTTGGCTGCATAGATTAGAATATACTATAGTACATATTTATCCAAGGCAAATTTGACAGGGTATATACACTTCGATCAGTCGAACACAATCTGTTTTATTCGTCTGGTTTGTGGCTCGTGACTTGCGATTCGGGACTCTTGTCGCCTGTCGGATGTCACATTAAATTCCGATTATTTGCTTGAAATAATTTCCCGTTTATCGCGCGTCTGATGCATTCGCATTGATAAAACCAGCGACGCTTCTTGATGTCTGTGGCTGCATTTGTTGGCAGCTCCTTAAAACCGGGTGATAAATTCAACCCAGTGGGAACGGTGCTAAGTGTGCAAAAACTTGAATTCGAATTCAGGTTTTTGGGGCCTGGCCAAAAGGCCTCTTTAATTGATTCATTAGTCAATCGATTGTTGAGTCTCTCTCTCTATCTCTCTCTCTCTCTCTCTCTCTCTCGCTCTCTCTCTCTCTCTGTGTCGGGTTACTCGAATAAGCTGCTCATTGTGCGGTTCGCTTGCACCGGAAGGCGGGTCACACTGCACCTGTCACGCCCCCGCCCTGGGCAACTGTCGTTAAAACCCATTTGTGGCCCAGACATTAAATGACAACTATAACATTTCTATTTTTACGAGTTCAAAGAAAAGTCCATAAAACTACCAAAAATACAAAATCAACAATAATAGAAAAGAGCGGAACCCTAGAAACTAACTGATAATGGACATTTTATTTGCGACAAATAAACAATTAATATTTTGATATCCTCTAGGAAATGAAGGCGCTTGAAGGGAGTATTGGATAATTCTGTTATTTGTGTTAAGAACTGATTAGAATTTACATTGAGATAAACTTTATTGAAATTTAAATATATATATATGCACTATTCAAGTTAAAACTTATAAATAATAGATATAAATATATCTTTATAAATTATCTTTATCTATTTTGAAAATTAAGGAAATCCTATATTAGATATTAATTAGTGTTTGAAATAATATTCTGAGTTTTGCAACACTTCTAGAATTCCTTTGTTGTATTTTACGAAAACTAGATGGTAACTCTTAGTCGATCATTCAGAGTCTTCTAATGCATTTCTATTTGTTATTTAAGTGAAATGAGTTTTCGACCAACCAAAAAAAATAAAACAAAACAAAACTGAGCGGAAACCTAATTGAAAGTAGCCACGCAAATTGAGTTAACCAAGCGGAAAACCAGACCATTAAAATTGGATTGTTGGGAGTGTCTAGGGCCAGCCGGGGAGGCGGGAGGGGTCGGGCCCTATTGGACTATTGGAGACTCGTCTCCCATTCGATTTATGGCATTTTGCAATTGTGAGGCAATTTAATAGCAATTTGTCCCTTCGATCAGAAAAAAATAGAGGAAAATAAAAATGAAAACCTGAAAGCCGACGAAATTTTGACGAAATGCAATTGGAAATAGTCACAGCTCAAATGGCAGAGCTCACTCAATAATTGATTGAATGACTGACTGCACAGCGTAACAATGGCAACAACTACAACAACAACAACTCTGTTGGCCAACGATGTCAAGCAATTGAGAACCGAAAATGACATTTGGTAGTTCACTGCATTACGAAAGGCAATCGACAGCAAATTTCCTGTTTGGCCTGGCCACATTTATGGTTTCGGACAACAGCCAAGCAATTAGTCTGCAAGGATGTCCATTGATGAGAGCAAAAGGCCTTTGGTTTTGAAGAAAGCTTTACGAGTTTGATTCTCAGTCGGAAATTACTTGGTGTGCATTGCCTCAAATAGCTGGACTAGAAAATGCATCTATAGATGAAAAAAAAATATATATATATATATTGTAGCAGAGAGAATCATATTACAGAAAAATATGCCTTGCTTGAAATTAGACACAAATATAATTAAAATGCTCAAAAAAATATTTTTCTTAAATAAATTAAATAAAATTTCAATTAAAAGCGATTAGTTTAAAGCTGTACATTTTTGCATGGCCTTGGCAATGTAGCTACGCAGTGTATTTATATTTATTTTAGCTTTTTATCTCGACAATCGGCTACTTTAGAGATTAATTGGGGCGAGAAACAGCGAAATCTGGAGATAAGCTTAGATAAAGCGTGAAGATAAACATATTTATATGTATAGCGTAGGCAAGATAAATTATATGCCACAGCCAAAGCCGAAGCGAAAGGCTGCTACACAGCTTCAGTTCAACGGGGCAAGATTGTTGACTGTTTTGCTTATCTACAGACGAAATAGTTGTTGTTAAAGCTGCTGTTAAAGTTGTTGTCACCCGGCTGGTTAACTGTGGGAGCCAACAACTTAATTTGTATTTTTATTTTTTATATTATTATTATCTTCTTTTTTTTTCTGGACAAAGTGGCAAGATTTATGCCGCTTAACTCAAGTGGAGTAAGCAGATAGAGAGAGAGCGGGAGAGCCTGAGCGAGTATGAGCATAGTGAAAGAGAAGGAGAGCTAAAAATTAACTGACGCTGATAATAAATCAATTTCCTGCCTACACACTAAATTATACAGTTAATAATAAGCTGGCGTTACCAGCTCGCGAACAGCCCACGTTTAACTCTCAAGTCCGACTTCGACTTGCAGTCGAAGCCGAAGTCAAAGCCAGTCTCTGAGTCTCTGAGTCTCTGGCCTCTCGTCTCTCACCTGGCGCCTTATCGTGCTCAATCCATTTGCATCTCATCAGTTTTCAGCTCAGCGTAAAAAATAAAATAAAATAAAATAAAAATAATAAGAAGAAGAGAACAGCAAAAACTGGTCGAACGTCGGCTGTGGCGATTCCATTCGCGTGTCTTCCACAATTTGTTGGCAGATTAAACAAATTTCCTGCCAACAGCCACGCAATTTATTCACATGCGCCTCAGATCAGACGTGCAGTCATTTCATTTAGCTCTGTTGCAATAAACAAATATCATATTTATTTAAATAAAATAAATAATGCATATTATTATATTGTTATGAATCTAAATTTCATTTAGTTTTACTTATTGTAGTCAATTTTATTAATTTATTTAATCAGTTTTATAAATTAATTTATTTGTTTGTTGTAATTTCTTATCATATCGATGGATGATATATTTATATAAATCAAAAATAACTCTTCTTATTAGAGTGTTATGCCTTAAAGTGCTTTTGAATTAGCATTATCTTTAATGTGCACTTGGCCTTGCGTTCTCACCTTGTGCTCGAGCTGCTTAATGCACACTCGCGTCCTTTTTTAATTAAAAACTTGCAGACTGCTTAATTTTGTTTGCGCCCAAAATCCCAGGACTACAATGAAACTTTGTGCCCTGCCTAGCGGCTGGCAAGCAAAACCCTCCAGGAAAAAAGGGGGAAAAAAACACCAGAAGAAAAGCGGAAAGAGAAGGCAAAAGAAAAGCTGGACAGCTTCAAGTGCGCTTTTCAATTTGAGTAAGGTAGAGTTGAGAATTTTTTAACACTTGGCAAACGTTACTTTCTTTTATGTTCTTTTTTTTTTTCTTTGCTTCCGAAACTACTTGCCGATGCCTTGAACTTCATTTCCTGCGCCTGCCACAAATCCTTTCTGCCCTTCTCAGTTGCTGCCCTTTGGCCATAAATCATTGTGCCGAAAAAGGTAAATTTTATATGAAAAGTCGACTCGACTTGACTCGACTCGACTCTACTGAGGCTGTGGCATGTGGCAAGTGGAGCAACAAGTTTGTTTTCATCTTTGTGTGCAAATAATACGTAAGCCTTTGGCTGCTTTATTATTAACCTGAGGTAAATACGTACCAAAGGACTAAAAAAAGGTCGTTGCACGGCTTCTTCTTCGTTCCCTCTTTTTTTTTTTTTATTTTTAAGGACAACTTTTCGAGTGTCTGCCTCCACGAAATATTAATGAGTTTTGGCGTTCAAATTAATTGCATTTCTCTTCGCTCGAGCACAACTTGGAGGACTTTCATTTCATTTTCATTTTCATTTTCATTTTCAGTTGAAGGTTGAGGTTTTTCAAAATTGAGGCACGTCTGGCTAATAGTTTTGCAAGCCCAGCAAACGGCCTCTATGCCAAGTAAAAACGAAGGGCAAAGGGAGATGTCATCTCGTTTCGTGCTGACACAGCGGGCAGTATCAAAAACTCAACATTTATTTGTGTCTAAAAACCGAAAATGGAATGCGACAAGTGCCCCAAAGCGAAACTCCGCCCCTTGGATCCCTTGGATCAGAAATAAAACCCTTTTTCCCCAGTGGGCGTCTAATGAGCTGCTCTCTAAATAAATGGGCGTGGCATTATGCTAAATGGCAAACAACCAAAACAGCCAGCAACTTAAAGTGCCCGAAATGACATTCAGAGATAGTAGGATTTTAATAGAACGACGAGCAAAGCTTTAGAGTTAAATGCTTGAAACTAACTACTCTTAAATATGAAATTAAGTTGAGATCTGGGCTGCAAGTCGTATTTTTGTCTGGCATTTGACAGAGTTAAATAAGCTGTAGCTGGAGTTTGCAGCTTTAACTGTGGCTTTATGTTGCACTAAACTAAGCATCAAATTTACAATCACAATATGCAGTAATTCAGAGCCCAGCTTGTGGCTTTGCCAACACATTTCCCTTCAGATATGATCTCGCCCCCGTTTCGGCATTTGTGTTTATAGTTAATGAAAACGGGCGACGTGTTAAGTGCTTTTGCTGTCTGCGTTCAATGGTCGGCTTTATAATGAAAAAGCCCGTCCCACACCTGATGGGAGCAGGGACAGGAGCTGGGGCAAGGGCAGGGGCTGTATGCTGCCCTGTATGTATTCTGGTCATCAGCATAATTTAAGAGCTTTTTAATTTGGCTGACAAAATGCAACAACAGCGACAATGGGGCTTGGTCAACAAGGGCCATATAGACAACATTCATCCCTAGATACATTAAAACAAGTTCCCCTCCCTTCGCATCCCCTTGGAAAACAGCTAAAACAAGCACTGTTAAACTAGGCCTCGGGTTTTAAGTGGACTTTTGATGACGTCGCGTTTCTCATTACAAAAGCTGAATCAATATTAAATTTATTTTAACATGGCGAGCCACTGGCTGGGTGAATGTTTGTTTGTTGTGGCTGCCTGTCATAATTTTCAAGGCAGGGGCGATGAGGTCGAAGAGGTCGAAGAAGCATCTCGTGTGGGGAAATGGCCAAACAACAAAGCAGGTGATTGCAGTAGCTGGCAACCCCAAAACTCGAATGGAAAACCCCCAACCCGAGATCTGGCTAGGGCACCCTCTAAGCTCTACGAACTGCTGCCCTCCCAATGCCTGCATATAAATTGGCTCACGTTTCCTTGGCTTTGAGGATTATTACACTTAAATTAGCAACTTGGGAGCCGCGCGTGCAATACCCTCAGTTGAGGGTGTGGGTCGTGCTCGGGGATTCGGATTGCCAGTTGGAATGAAGATTGCATGAAACATGCGTTTCTACCAGAATGCCGAAGCCGTGGGGATGGTTCCTCGACCATTGTGTAACGTCGCGTTGTCTGGCCGAAAATCTGACAAAATCAAATTGTTGCCATTTTTACGCATTTCATTTAATTTGAAGAGCTACAGCTAGTCAGAGAGAGAGACAGAGAGAGATAGAGAGAGAGAGAGAGAGAGGGAGAGGGGCTGAGGCTGTTGGTCGAACACACCTGTGGGAGCCCGGGACGTGCTCTCGTTTTATTCCGCACTGCAAATGGACCACTTTAAGTGCCACATTTGACTTTTACGGCCTTTGGGCGCCATTCGGGCAGAGCAAATGAAATGTGAGTGGGTCTGTAATGAGAATTTTTGGTTGCTTTTCCGAGGCCTTTGTTTAGCTTTGATTAGCCCAAAAGATGAGACTCGAGCGAAGGGAGGGAGAGAGCTATGTAGGTAGTATAATTCATATGCAATTCGTATAGAGAGTTGTACGCTGCGTATACGTTCTACTTATGTATATATGCATATACACAGCTCTTCCACTTGAAGTTGCCTTTGCTGATTATTTACACACATGCAACTGACATATCAGAGCGCAACAAAACAAAGCTCGAATAACTCCAGTATTCGGAGTCAAAGTGTTTGCGAGTCCTCTCGAGAAGCTGAGTGAGAGACTTCGTGCATGCTTTGCTTAAATGTCAGCAGCATGCGAGTCGCTATGTTAGCTGCAGAGCTGGAGGGGCTCTGGGTGTGGGTCTGGCTCTGGGTCTGACAAACTCCATGCGAAATGTCAAGAATTTAAGTGATTTCGTCGAGCAAAGCAATGTTGTCAAAGCTTTTGGGGTACGCTTTGTGTCATTACTTAATTGAATGGAGTGCAAATACTTGGCTTTGTTTTTGCTTCCATTTTTTTTTCTTTCTTTTTTTTTTGCTTTCGTTTTTTAGTCGTTGATTACAGAGCGCAGCCAAAGGAATTTCTCATTATTGACCACAAAAGTCGTCGTCGGAGCAGTTTGGCAAAATTTTTTGAAAATGTTGCATTGCACTGTATCGTAGCAATGATGAAAAGCGAGATAGAGCTGTGGAATGGCAAATGAAATTAAAAATCGTTTGATGAAGGCGTCTATCAGCAAATTGAAGCATTGCTACCCGCAAGGCACTTGAAGCATTTGCGAGATTAATGCTAAATGCAATATAAATCAATATCGAAACAGAAGTTCTTACAGAGGCAAAATTAATTAAAAAACGCAATGACATAAAATGGAATTGATTTGAAAGTGTTCTTGGCAAATGATTTCTTTGTCCGTGCCTAATGAATCTGCCTCCCTGTGCAGCAGTCTTAACTAAACAGCAGCTCAATTAATGTAAGCAAATGGAGCTTGAACTGAATGTCAACTGTCATAGACACTCAATGGCTCACATTGCCAAGCACTTGACTTCATTAACAGACTCAGCTCTGATGCAAAGCGATTCACTTTCCAATCGCCCATTCCATAACTTGTGAAAGACAAGTGAGGAGAGACTCTGCGGGATTTACACATTTTCAATCAAGTCTCTAATTGCTGTAGCAATGTGAGCAGCTTTGCTTGAACTTGTCCTTAACATGGCTTCACATTGTACTTATTCGATTCTTCTTTTTGATATGACTTAAAGGGTAATAAATGGGATTAATTGTTGGCTAAGTTTCTCAATTGGCTTTCGCTGTGTCTTCTCGATTTCCTACTTTTCTAGCTGCTGCCTGTTTGGCTATTCAATTCTTTCTCGCTGAGCTTTCTTCTTCTTATTTGCTGAGCTCTCACTCTCTTTTTGCTTCTCTTCATGCTTCTTTTTTTTTTTTAGTTGTAATATTAACTTCATAAACTTCTTTCATTTGTTTTTGTTTTGTATTTATTTATTTAAGAAGTTCAATTACTTAACTTTAATTTCTTTCTATATATTTTCATTCATTCTTCCGCTAATCGTCAACAGGTGGCGCCAACCATGGTTTCCATCAAATCAAGTGAAATATCGACTTTTTGAAGTTCATTCAATTGGATTTAATGGGTTTACCGCGAGATTAAAATTGTTTTGTGATTATTTCGGTTATTTTAAGCCTAGTCTGCCTGTCACTTGCCGCCTAATTGCACAGACAATTAAGTCATTTAAACCCATAGATGTAGATGCTGCCAAGTGTTTAGCCCAGAATTCAATTTGTTTTAGCTGCGGATGGGAGTTTGGCTTCTTAGCTTAGGAACTTCGACATCGAACGACGAATTTCAATTGCCAGCGACAAAACTTTTAATCAAATTAAGTCAAAAGCAAGCCGGAAATGTCACTAACACTAGGTGACATGTGAGGGAAGTGCCGAAAGGGAGAGAAGAGAGTGAAAGAGAGAGAGAGAGACCGCCTTTTCTCAGTGATAAAGTTTGGCTTGTCAAGCGACGACAATTGTTGTTGTTGTTGTTGTTGTTGGCGACAACTGAATCTGTGGGCAGTTGCTGTGTTGCGAATGCTAGATGCGTGTACTGCCACGCCCACTTGTGCCCAAGCATAGCCGCACAAATGCTCAATTAATCGAATTTCGTTGCGTTAATGAAACGAGAATCTTGTCGGATCATGTGGTTTAGGCAGCGTGTCTTGACAGCTGCTACCACTGCCACGGCTGCCACTGCTGCCACTGCTGCTACTGTTGTTGGCTAATTGAATCAAAGCAATGTCCCAGCCATATCCTGGCCGTGTCGTGGCGCTTAATTGCAAATTGAAAGCATACTTTCCGTTAGAGAGTTGGACGCGCATTCCCACCACGGTAAGGGAGCGTGTGCCAGCGGCTGTCAAAGACATTCGATACCGCTTTGACCAGGTTGCTATCCCTCGCTCGCCTTTTTCCGCCCACCTCAGTATTTATTTGGTGCTTTGCTAATTCGTTTTGGTGAGTGCAACGCCCCAAACGCTGAGAATCCTTTGACTCGTTCGAGAAGTGCTCAACGTTAAAAACAATTAATATTACGACCTGCAGGCACATTATATGTATATATCATACTCTCTCTCTCTCTCACACTCTCTCTATCTTACTTTCTCTTTCAGTCTGTTCACTCGCCGCTTATCGCCTGCCATTGACAACACTCGACACAAAGCGCGCACACACACACAAATAATTTTAGCTGGATTATAGCCAGGCACCCACTTGTTAAGCAATCAGGCAAATCCTCCCACCACCCCCCCACCCCTGCCATTCGTTCTGAAATCTGCGCTACACTTACAAAAAAAAAAATATAGACACATACATATAAAACAACAGATAGTCAAACAAAGAGTTCGAAGGGGTTGGAGCGGGGCTGCATTTTCGTTTATCTCTTGTCCCACATTGCCGAAGGCTTTGAGCTGCTTTAATTATGCGATTGTTCGTTTAAGACTGAAAGACGATTTTAGAAGCCACCAAACCAAGCGATAAGCCTTCTTAGCTCTACCTAAATGTTCAAGTTCAGTTCAAGGTTTATAGACCCTTAATATAATAATAATAGAGAATATAAATTATAGTATTAGTATTATTTTTGTTTTTATTTTAATTATAATATACATAATTATACATAATTAATATTAAATATTCGAATTTAATTTAATTTATATAATTTAAAAAGTATTTTTTTTAAATAAATATATTTTGATAGTTATATATGCATATTATGATAGTTATGTATATGTATTTGCACTTTATTAAATAGTTCATGATCAAATTGAATGCCTTTAATGAAATGACATTTTCAAATGACATTTCTTTATTCTTTTAATGCTAATCCTTGAACCTAACGTGCATAATAACTGTGAGCTATTCACTAGTACTATTCTCCATTTCAGCTATGGCGAAGCACTTTGTTTGAGTTTGTAAAGTTGGTGGTCTAACATTTCATTGGGTAGACGCAAATAATTGGCGTAGTGCCCTGTGGCAAGTTGGGAACGTGCAAGTTTTTGCTGCATTTGGCCACGCAGCAGATGCCGAGAGCGACCTGACTATTGGGCGTTGGCCATATGATATCAATTAAGAATTTGTCTAATTAAATTTTGGTAACTTGAAACAATGCCTCTGGGCGTTTTGTTCGCTTGAACTCTGAACTAACAGGCCAGCAGGCGATGCGGTGGGTTGGGAGAACACATACAAAAGAATCACCCACTCAAAACTAATGAAAGTTGCATAGAGTTGCCAAGCAACTGAGCAAGAGTAAGACTCGAGTGGCAAGTGGCAGCTGCTTGCTGCCAGGCTGCCAGGCTGCCAATTTGTAGTAAATTCTGCCAGCTGCCACGCCCATGAGATGTCAATAAATGCTAAAGCTGACTCTACAAATATGCGCCGCACACTTGACTCACTTGACTACCACACAGTCTTGAGGTTACACTGTAAAAAATAAAATAAAAGAATCAACTAACTGACTGCCTCATCGAAAAATGCACTTTAGAAGAGCCTTTTACAGATGCCAATTAGGCAAACACGCTGCACTTTGGGGCCCTGTATGACATAGTTGCTTATTTTTACTGCTGCCCACCCACACACTCACTGCCCCACAGTGGGGCAGTCTGTGCATATCCATGTACCCATTAAAAGTTAGTGTTGGGCTTCCCCAGCAGACGACTCGCTCGGGCAACTTCAAGTGGTCAAGACGAGTGTTTGTCGGCTTGTTGCTAATGAAGTTATAGTCGGAGCAGGCGATTGCAAGTAAAATGCGGTTGGCAGACTTTTCCGGCGATCAGAGGATGCTTAAGAAGCTTTAATTCCTGCCAAGTTCAATAAGTGCTTGATTTGATGTGTGAAAAGTGGCTAACTTTTTGAGTTAAGTGAATATAGATAGATAGATTTCTACAACTATCAGTTTATCGTTCTGCATTGCCACATTTGGCAGCTGATGAGAAATGTGTCTTTGGTTTGAGGCGGATTTCCATCAAAATGAAATCAACTCATGTTTTATGGATCAATGCGAGTGGGACAATGAATGCAACGCGGCTCTAACGAGTTTTTGGGGCACTGCCGAGGGGGGTGGTCTGACTTTTGCATAAATATTCCCTCAAGTGGCGCATCGATTGAGTTTGCGGCATGGGAATTTGGCTGCTTCTCCTCCAAAGGCCAAAGGCTCCTCCTGGCACAAGCCGATGCGAGCATGTTGTGATTTTCATATTTGCGTGCAAACGGAGCAGAGACAATGCGTGCCACTGGCAGCTAGTGTGGTGGCACTGGCTGTGGCAGTGGCAACAACTGCCTAAGCTGTCTCACGGGGCAGGCCGTTGAGGAGAATTTGACGAGTGGCAACCGCATTCGCCGGCGTTGGCAATAAACGAACTTTGGCTTTGATTTTGATTTTGTGCAAACTAGCAAAAGGCTGACCTGCCGCTCCAGCTCCAACTCCGGCTACAGCTCCAAGCTTGAACTACAGCTCCAAACCCAGCTGCAGTGCAAAAAGACAGTTCCCAAGAGAAGACAAGACACGAAACAAAAACACAACTTGGCCAGCAAAAATATGCAAATGCCTCAATGCATCAGCCGGAGCTGACGCTGGAGGTGGGAACGGCTGCTGCTGCTGCTGGTGCTTGGCCGGTAACTCCTTCTGTCTAGCAATCTAACAACCATATTTGGCCACTCCGACTTGACAGTCAACCAAAGCTGCCCCAAACAGTGTCCCCAGCGGACCACCAGACACAACGAAGCCTTTTAGACCCTTTGGCTTCTGGCTTGGGGCGTGTGGAATAAGTTGTTGTCAACGTGAAGAGGATAACAAAACTTTGCAATGAAGAAGCATACTTACGGCATATATGTGCACTCAAATCCAACAAGCCTTGAGTCTACAATAGAATTTTAAATAATTTGTTTGTCCTATGAAATAATATATAATATAAAAAGAGCTGACAAGCCTTCAAATTAATGGGTTTGTTTTTTATGAGAGATATATAACTATTAACAAATAAAAATAAATTAAATTAAATTAACTTATATTTATTTAAGAAATATTTTAAAATAAATATACAAAAGCGAGAATAATCTCCTTTATATTAAAAAAAAATTATTTAACATAACTAAAAATTAATTAATTGAAATAAGAATAGATAATTACACATAAAGTAATTATCAGATGATTATAAAATTATTTGAATATGCTACTTAAATCTTTATAAAATTTAATTGCCACATATTCACTTTAAGCAAAACTTAGCTTTATGAAGCTCTCAGATAATAGACTCAAGCAATTGAAAGAGTATCAAGTCTTCTTAGTGAGAATTCTTATTGTGTTTTGTTTTCATGTCGGATTCTTCTGTAAATTCTCTGCGGCATGCAATTTTCGCTTATGTATTCAACAGTCTGCGTGTGTGTGTGTGTGTGTGTGTGTGTGTGTTGCAAGTGCCTAACTTGATTTACTACTCAAAACCCACAACTCCATTTAGTCTGTCAATATGTCGATTTGGACCGCCTCGTTTCCCTTCTAGCTTTTGGCCACTTTTTGCTGCTGTTGCAGACTTTTTACGTATCTTTTTTTTTTTTTATTTTTTTTTTTTTTTGTATGCCAATCGCATGGAAAAAGCGCGTTTTGGTTACAACACAAGCAACACGAACAACAACAACAGCAACAATGAGACAGCAACAACTTTTGCTTTTCGTCGTGGTTTTGTTATTGTTGCTTGACTAGCCAGAGCCAGAGACTAGCCAGGCCAGCACTCCGACCAGACCAGTCCAGTCCAGCCCAGACCAGAGCTCAGTTCAAGCCAATGCGAAATCCCTCATCCCCTTGAGAGCCCAGGCCATTCGTTTTCGTCCGATTTTGTCCACCTCTTCTCGGCCATAATTGACTGGCTGTAAAATTCTTGTCATTTTTTTGTGCTGCCAGTTGGGTGGCTCTCGGATTTTGTTTTCTTCGTGTGGCTGCCATGTACGGGGCGTGATTTGTGGGCGTAACACTTTGCTGTCTGCTTTTGGCTTGTGTGGCAGTCAGAGCAGAAGGAGCTGACCTTTTGTTGTCTAGCGTTTGCTTGTTGCGGCCTGAGAACATTTAGCCAAGCTAATGGCTTGCATATCTGCCCCTTAAAACAATGTGAACTGTAACAACGACGCACGGACGCAAGGACGTAGAACCCGATGGAATTTTGATTGACATTTTGCATGCTCCTCATAAAAATTGATTGTTTAATATTAGATTGCTAGACACTAGAGATGAACAATTTTTAATTATTAATATGAGAATAATGAATAATGTTAAATATCTACATGACTTTAATAAGGCTTTTCTCAAAAGTTTTTCCGTGATTTGGCGAATTCACAAATTTATTACTTATATTCGATTGAATATTCGAAAGTCTTTTACCTAAATATGCATGAATATTATTGAACTTAATGCATATATATCTACAATAAATCAAATTATATTGTATATGGAAGAACTTTCAGAGTTAATTTAAACATTCTTGAAGGTAACGCCTTCTCTTACGAGCTCTCATATGTTTTCATCCCACTGTGCAGATCTAAGACACTCATCGGTACATAACTGTTGATCGCTTCATTTCCAATTGTCAGTCAACTACAAGAGCTGCCATCAACATCAACATCAACATCAACGTCAACATTTTCATCTTCATTATTAAAATGCTGCTGCTGGGGTTTTATGAAGCGTTTTTGAAGTTGTTTGGACTGTCACCCCATTTGGAAGGAGAAACCGAGAAGGAGGCGGTGCAGATGGAGAGGAAACTGAGAGTGACAGCAACAGCAGCAGGAACAAGCTCATGGTAAGTTGCAAGTTGTCCATTGTAGTCGTAGCTGTTAGTTTAACGCTCATGGGACATACCAAAAAGTTGAATAATAATTTTATTTGCTTGCATTTGCATATGTCCCTCAGTTGGTTCGGTGTTTTCCCGCTTCTTCTTCTTCTTCTTTTTGCTTAGTATCCTGTTCCCCCGTTGGCCGTTGGGACTGACGCTGTTTGCTTACAATGTGCTGGGCATTTAAGCCATTTGACTTTTGGCCATCAAGTTGTTAACATGTGTTGACTGTAAGTCCGAGAGGTAAACGGAGAGAGAGACAGAGAGAGAGAGAGAGAGAGAGAGAGTGAGATATCTGAGGAGTGGGGAGTAGCTAGTCAAGTGACTTCAGTTTATTTATTCATGCAGTTGGTGAGGCATTCACTGTTGACGTCTGCTTCAGCTTCGGCTTCAGGTTCATTTCAGACCTGGTCAGCTCCGACCCGGCTAATTGGCCGGCCCTTGTCTTCTGGCCAATCAAAGCTCTAGCGTCGTCTGTCTGGCTGTTGTCTTTGCATTATTTACAACAGTGCCTGGGCTGTGGTATCCTGTTTCTGTACCCTGGTCAAATCAGTGCGTGCCATTGTTGTTTGTCTTTCAACCTGACCTCAACCTCACCCACCACAAAAGCCCTCTCTCCCTACTCTTCGCAACTAAATTGAGCGTGTTCCACACTTGAACTGACTCTACTTTCAATGCCAGTCGAACTTATTGAGCTTTGTGGCTGCTCACCGTTTCTCTCTAGCTCTCCAACAGCTTCGGCAAATACACACATCCAGATGCAAATGAGCTGTCGTCTCCTGGCCATGCATTTATTGAAAATGTAAGTGCTAATATTTGGACAGTCAAAACCGTAACTTAATTGCACGTAACATGTTGTCAGGCTCAGCTCATGACTTTATTACTTTTCATGACAATCACATTCAATGATAAACTCTTCGTTTATAAGAAGATGCAGATGGTTCAGTGATTTGTTTGCAAATGACTTGCGCATTTCTCGAATATTAATTAAATGAGATTTAAGCAACTGTAGTTGAATCAATCATGGAATATGTTTAGCTATATAAACATATATATGCCACATCGTAAGAGACTTTGATTATTATTGAATTTTAATATCTTTTGTCTTTAATATCAATTCGTTTCTAGAACTAAAAAATTTGATGCATTTGCTGCTTCCCATTGGCGAGTTGCTGCTGCTGCTGCTGCTCCTGCTGGTTGCTTATCCTGCCTCAGGGATTGATGTTAAGTGCAAATTAAGCATACGTCACGTGGACAAAAAAGGAGGGGCAACGCTTACCAGGTGCTTGACTCGCAGCTGACTAATGGAAAAACATCATGTGAAGTAGCCTGGGAACAATGTCTGAAAGCATTTTCCAAGTGACATGCAACCAAATTGCAACTTAAAAGCGAATAAGACAAGAGAAGAGCGAAACATAGACCCCACCTATACATATATATGTATATATAAAGTTGCTATCCCTCTGGATGGGGTGGGTGTGCCAATGCGCAGACTATACGGCTATCTGACTAACTGACTATTCAACTGTCTCTAGACTGTCGTCGTCTATTCTGGGATACACTTGCAGAACGAGCCAGCATATGGGTTTGCTATAAGTAAAATGCCACGCTTAGAACTAGAGGCAGAAATTTTTGCTGATTAAATTCAAAATTAAATGATAAATATGTTAGCAGAAAAAGGAGATTATATATATCTATATCTATAATCTAGAGTTCTCTTGCTGATCAATTCTTAATAATTTTATTTTATGAATTACTATTAGTTTATTTATTTATTTGGAGAGAAAGCAAAATACTAATTAAACTCGATGATAATTTATTGACTTTAAATGTCTAGATCTAAGTATTCATCGTATAGTACAACATGCAGTATAAAGTTGTAAGGGTATTCTTATGTTGGGGTATTCTTTGGCCAACAAGTTCTTGCTTCATGCTTTGTATAATTTTGCAAGCGTCGGATTGCTTTTGAGGCCGGGGGCACAGCGGGTTTTCCTCTTTTTAATGCAATTAGTGAGCGCTGCAAAACATTAGGCGATAAACACACAGACACACACACACACACACACACACAGAGAGTAATATATGTATTTAAAAATGTTATATACACATAGATATCGTACTATAAAGAACTGAAAAGTTGTCTTTACATATACATATACATATATATATATATATTATTTTTTGTCGCTCAGCTCTCGTAATTGACGCTGAAAGGCAGCGCAAATGAAGTCAACGCCAAAATGTTGTAAAATTTTAGGCAAATGCAATTACTTAATCAGCATTCAACAGACAACAACTCCGGATAAACAACACAAATGCTCGAAGGAAGGGGGCGTGGCTGAGCAAGAGACATTGCCACATATATATATTTATATAGTATGTGTAGAAGCAAATATGCATATAAAAAGCGATTGCAACTTAAAATCTATTTATCTCAAGTGGTTTGCACAAGAGTCTTTTAGCCAACTCTGAGAGAGTTGATGAAAGAGACAGAGTGAGACAGAGAGAGAGAGGGATAGGGCTAAAGCAAGAGAGCAAATACGTATCCTGTTTGTTCGTCCTTCTTGTTGACGATAAAATGTGCTTGACTAATTGAAAATTTGCATAAAATCAATTTTAATTGAAAATCATGTTGCCCAGCAGCCAAGAGAGAGCACAAATGAACATCCATACGAAGATGTACTTAGACTTTCAGTTCAGGCCAGACAAATATTGGCATTTGGTTTACTTCAAAGATGCAGCAGTCAAGATTTCAATTCCCATGTGTGTGCGTGTGTGTGTAAGTGTGTGTGTGTCCTTATTTATGCTGGTCAAAACTTAAATATTAAAAATTAAATTAAAACTAGGAATAGTTTTTAGTCTCAGCTGCATTTTGCATTTTGCATTTTGGCAATTAGAAAATTTCATTATTTCATTGAGACAGACGGCAGAGTCTATATATGTATGTGTGTGTGTGTGTGTGTGGTTGTGTGTGTGTGTGTGTGTGTGTGTGTGCTTGTGTTTGCTGGCCGCAGACAGATAAATGTTGTCATCATTCGCATCATTCTAATTAGTTATTTAATAGCTGCAATTTGCCAAAAATAAAACAACAACAACAACATCGATGACATCTGTGCAAATAATTGATTTTGCCTTTAGAGACTTTACAAATTGACTAATAGTCAAAGTGCACAAATTGGAATCTCAATTATGTATATTATTTTCACTCTTAAATATTGTATGCATTTAGGACTTAAAACAGCAAGTTTAAGCTGAAAATATAGGATTTCAAATCTTTAGTTTATTGTGCGATTTTTTCTTTTATTTATTTTAATACTTACTTGAAGACTTCATAGTTAAGTAGTCATATTGAGATCATTATAACTTACTAGTGCTAGTAAGCCAATTCTAACAGTCTGAACTGTTCTCTAGAATACTCCTAATGATTACCAAATATATTTCCAGTCGTAATTTATAGTTTTCATATATGCAAAATATGGATAATGCTAGTCCAATTCTGTCAATTGATGTTTTCTTAAAATTTATCTAAGCCAAGAACTTTTCAGTTTTTCATTTTTGCACATTAATTAAAAGTTTGGTTCAGAAAAATCTCTCTCTCTCTCTCTCTCTCTATCTCTTTCTTGCTGATATATACACAACTTTCGCTCGTTTTGAAATCCAGAATTTCGTTTCATTTTCATTTCCATACGCATTTGCATTTCACTTTCACAGACAAAAAGTAGCAAAACGATTAGCCTAGACACAAAAAAAGAAAAAAATATGCATATCAATTTATACACATACATTTATATTTTTTTGGGACAGCTTAAAAACTTTTTAGAGTGGATTCAATTGGGCACCATCATCAAATAGGTTTACGTTTTGTGATGGCAAAAAGAAAAAGCTACATGAAAATCCTTTAGTGACATAGAATTTGCAGTGAACTGATTGGCAGGGCGGATGCCGGATGGCGGAGCTGAAGAGCAGCTTAGTTGGGTCGTTTTGAGTAAAATTAGGCAAACTGTTAAAGGGAGATAGAGAGGGAATACAGAGTGTTGCCTGATGCTCGACATTGATGTGCATTTTTATTTGGCACCCATGCCAACAGGATTTCAACGCATTAAATAGCAATTTTGCGGCTCTGTTTTATTGATACGATTGTAGTTTGCGTTTGATGTTCAGTTTTTAGTAGCTGGGATTTGAAATTGATTCTTGTTCGAGGCGTGATGCTAGAAAACATAAAACGAATTCTATCTTCCTAAATGTCTGCTAGCATATTAGAAATCACTGAGAGCAAGCTGCTTCTGGGCAGAGGCTTGAATTGAAAAAGTTTCCAAATTTGTACAAAAATGCATGATTAATGTCTGCAGGAGATTCGATATTACTAAAATATTCCATTATTATCGAGAGATTGCCTATTTCGACTAGATTAACTAGAGACAGAAAGCTGACTATATTTTGTAGCTTTTTTAAATGAATATATGTGAATATTTTTATAGAACTGCTTTAAACTAAATATAATTTAATTTCGTTATGAATTAAATCAATTGCATAGACAAAGACAAAGACAAAGACAAGCTGTTGTTGCTGCTCGTGATGGCTGGCTTCAATTGGATCAACACGGACAGGTGTAAATGGGATGAGCTTAAGAAAAGCCACTGCAAAGCTTCACAGAGTAACTTGACTTAGAAACATAGGTAAGTGCAGTAGATTCTCTTCCAGCTGTTGTCGTTGGTGTGCGTTTAATTAATTTGACAACAGACTTTGACCCCGTACAGGGTATAAACACATACACCCACACACACACACACACACACACACACACACACATACATTTGTAGCAGTCTGGTTGGCAACATCACTTAATTAATTTGCTGCTGTGTGCACTTAATGCCGGAAGTTGAAGAAATACTGCCGCAATTTTGGCATTATGGCAAGGCAAATTCCAGCAGCATCAGTAAGATGAGCTGCTTAGAGAAGGAAGTGCTCTCTGCCACTGCAGTTAATACATGTGTCCGTGTGTGTATGTGTTTGTATTTGTGTGTGTGTGTATAAATCAATCAAAATGCTTCCGCCAACAATACTGTTTCCGTGCCAGCGACCTCGACCTCAACCTCTACTCCTGCCCGTAAAGGCCTCTCAACTCACTCAACTCAATTTATGGCAAATCTGATGCAAATACCTAAGAAGCTTACGACGCCCGAAATCGTTTACGCATTTTTAACCCATTATGCCCATGCATTTGCGCTTAGGGACCTCAAGGCCGGCCACCATGGCTTAAGTTGTCGACTCCATCTATCCTCTCTCCCGGCGCCAAATACCGGCCTCATCGCCCTTCAAACTGCCTGACGGATGCCGACAAACTCATTAGTAGCCAAAGGCAAGCTATAAATTTGCCACCAGTCCGAGCTCTAAACAAAAACACTATCTTCCAGTGATTCCATTTTCTCTCTCCTTTTATATCGCTCTCTCTCTCTCTCTCTCTCTGTCTCTCTCACTCACTCAATCTCCCACTTGGCTGCATGACTTTTGGGCATGAGGGAAATGCCGTTAAGCTTGACTTCCTAGAACTGTCAGACAGTGTCAAAATGAATGTTCGGCTTATATTACACATTCGCATTGAAGGAGCTGCCATATGAAAATTTCTGTGCTCAGAAATCAGAAATAAAATTGTAAGAGAACATTTGAAGTTCTCTTTCATAACATGTATTTGCTCATTAAACTGATTAGATCTTTAGATTTTGAGCGGACTCGAGCTCACTTCGAACTGCTGATTCGTTTTTGTGAATCAGTTTAAGTTAATAATTATTTACATCCTTTACAATAAAATTTCAGCATTTCTGCGAGACTCTAGCTAGAATATTAAACACAAAAGACATTGCTCTTGTGCAGCTGCTTCCGCGTTGTAGTCTTAACCTAATAAATGACCTGTCCATTGTGAGAGAAAGGATAACCCACGCATCCTGCCTACATGTAACAAGCAAGCTCCATTGTCGGGCCAAGCTGAGAGCATGCATAACTTACACGAGCCAAAGTTGCAGTCATATCCCTTTCCCATTTGCATCAGCAGCAACAACAACAATGAAAACAGCAACAACGTGAACAACATCATCAGGCAGCATTGAGAAATCACTTCAATGCACCAAAATCCTATTAAATCCGTTCAGTCAGGGCAACAACAGCAACAACAGCAACAACATGAACAGGGAACAACATTAGTCAAGTATTTTTAGCCATTTTTAGCGCACGAATAATGCAAATAAGTCAGCCAAATCGTCAAGACTGGGATTGAGAGAGAGAGAGAAAAGAGAGACTCAAATTTGGTGAGTGAGCAGCGAGTGCATGCATGAGTGAGAGAGCAATAGTTATAGCATTGGCATAATCATAATGAATGCAATTCGTTGTTGCGTAGCTTGCCGAGTGTTTAAGCGAGTGTGTGTGTGCGAGTGTGTATGTGTGTGTGTGTGTGTGTGTGCTTGCGGTTAATGTTTTTGTTGCCTTAGCAAATGTAAAGTCTTTTGCGAACAGCACGAGTGTGAGAGAGAGAGAGAGAGTGGGAGGGAGAGAGTGGCAAACGCCTGTGAGTGGCAACGCTGAAGAGTTTTTTGCGCTTCCATTGCTACTACTCACAATTCAAATCCAACGCCTTTTCACTTTCCATGTCCGTTAAAACCTGTCAAATCGTCAGGTCATGGAAATGCACTGCGCGAGGAAAAGTGCGTTTGTATTTCGAGCAGCAATGCTGCTTTCCTTTGTACGTGGGCTTCGTGTTCGGCTAGCTGCTGTTGCTCAAACTCCACTAATGATTGCGCCAAGTGACAGCTGAAATGCAGTTGGCAGCCTCACAAAAATATTTGAATTTTTGAATGAACAAAACAGCTGGCAATGATTGACTAGCCAAGCAAGAATGAATCCTGTTGAAGACAAGGAAGTGCATAAACAACTTAAAGTATCTTGACTTAATTTCAGCGACAGCTAAAATATTGCTAAAAGTGATATCATAATAAAAAAAAATAATAATAATAAAAAATGTAAGATTGTGTTTTATGAAAGAAATTCCTATTTATTGAAAATAACCTTCAAAAGACTCGCAATTAAATTATTTTCTTTTTAATTGTTATTATCCACTTATTTATTTATGTAGTGCAAGGTTTTTTTTAAGTGGTAAAATTCCATTTAAATAAATTTGGAAAATATTTCTAATTTCATTTCTTTTGTATCAACAATTTCTTGAGTTTTTAAATCAAATTCATAACATTTAAATAAATAATAACTAACGTAAATGCTGAATACATTTTGTGCATAAGAGATGAACGCAAGACAAATAATTTGGATAATTGCTCTAAATTCATTTAGAATTTAGTTCACAATATCTTCTGGCCAACACATCCGGTCAGGCACACATAGAGACCGTGCGGCAGAGTTGGGGTTACTGGGAGACTGAGCGGAGGCCCTAAGCTGACCCAATTAGCCGGGCCTTAAGGCTGCAGCGGATGCCACTCGACTGCCAGATTACTTATTGCTGTTACATGCGCCTTCTGGTGCCACGCCCCCCGGCTGTCAGTGGCACCCAGACCCAGTTATAGTTGCAGCTTCCACTTGGCATTTGTGTGGATGCCTCATGTAGTCCGTGCGGGTCAAGTGCTTCCGGTTGCTCTTGTTGCCGGGTGCAAAAATTACATTAAACATATTTTATTAAATTCTCATATTTATGCCACGCCCTGCTCGCTTGATACTCTTGCTGCTGCTGCTGTTGCTGCTGCTGCTGCTGCTCATGTTACAATTTTCACATATATAATTCAATTTTTCTAGTGTGTGTTTTTTTTTCTCTTCTCGTTTTTATTGTTGCAACATGTGGCAGGAGATATCCTGCTGCCATGTCCATTAGTTGTTGTTGTTGTTGAGCTTGTTTTTGCTGTGGCTCCTCTTATCTTGCGCACCGAGCAGTGCATTAGCTGCAATTAATTAAGTTATACGCTGGGAATTACTTAAGCTCGGCCTGGCTTACAATAAACAGTTCATAAATATGCCACATGTGGCCATAAATACTTGAGGCTAGAGCTACAGCAACACAATTAAGACTGCTCAGCGCAGAAGATATTCGACTAGGGTTTAACCAAAAGGATTAAGCAACGCTTAATATATACATTTGAAATTAAATTTAGCTAGATCTGAGAGCGATGGACAAATATATATATATATAAATATATTTATAGGATTGCAAAGTTTTTGGTTACTCAAATTTAAAGCTTTTACGCTTTGAACCAAACAATGAAATTAATTTTTGTTTAAAACTACATATAAATTAATGAGAAATACACAATTATTGGAATAATAAAAAATAATTAATAAAAAATTCAGTATAGAATATATTATAGTTGAATTCATTTGTAATATAAAATGAAAATATAATGTAATTCGGGGTTTAGCTGTTTTAATATAGAATCATTCAATTTTTTATTATTAAATATATTTTTTAACAAGTTTAAATATAAATTCTATATTCTATATGCTTATTCAATGTAATGTAATATATCCATTTACAAGTAAGAAACATATCAAAGGCTCTCTATATATCTGTCGTTATTTAACAAATATTTACGCTATGCATAAGCCTGATGCACGCCGCATTAATCACGTTTTCCCAGCAAAAACTTGCTATGCAGTTGACAAACAGGAAAACCTCAAAACAAGGATGGCCAATTACAATTGTATAAGCCGAATGGCTGCAGTTGTCGTTGCAGTTGCTGTTGCTGTCGCCGAGGCAAGTCCCGAGTCCTTGCAGCTAAGCCCACATTCCTCCAACCAAATCTGGCTTTGTTGCAGCCGAGGCAAATGTCAATTGTGTTCGTCTTTGGGGTTGAGTGCAGGATGTGAGGATCAGGATGAGGACAACAAATTGCATGTCAACAGCTCGCGCTGGGTATTAGCCCCGACCCAAGCCGAACCAAGCGGGATTAAAGCTGACAACACACAAAGTAAGTAAAAATGTGAATAATATAAACCTATATATAAATATACATATATATATATTTAAATTGTGGAATAATGGGAATGGAATTTTGTGCATTGGCATTGCGAATCAATCGAGCTTGTAATTCTGAGAGCTCGGTCGTTCGGTCAGGTTTTTCATTTGTTGTTTGTTGTTTGTTTTCTTTTTGATAGGTCGCCCACGCAGCTGCTGTTCCCAGGTCGTAACCCCTCGGGCTGCTTTGTTATATACCTGGTTATTATTATTATGTTTATGGGCCACTCGAACCGCATTTTACGAGCTGTCCAAAACGGCATTGTCAACAAGGTGCATTCATAAATTAGTTGAAGTTGAAGTTTTTGGCGACCAAACTAATTGTTATCTATCCAAAGGGCTTTATCGCAACTCGCACTTATTCTGCCTCTTCAAACTAATTAAGTTTCCACAGTTCCACAAAGAAAGAAAAATAAAATAATGGTAACAAAAGTATTTGGTAAGAGAAGCAGGAAAAACAGTCAGTCGCTTTACAGTTTTTACGTTTTTATGGCTTTATTTACGACTTCGCTTTGAGCGCATTGTGTGAATTTTGTTGAGTTTCTTTTTAATGCTTCTTAATTCTAATTACCACACGCTCGACTGTTCATCATTTGTCTGCCAGCTGCCCACTACTCAGATAGTTCTTCATTGCAAATACTCCTCGAGTATAACGAGGGTGTTCACTAAGCTAGAGGAACTTGATATGTGGATGTTGAATATAATTTGTGAATTAAGCTGGGATTCTCTGTAATGTGCTTAGAATAAGCTAATCACAATATACATTTATAATCTTCTATCAAATATACATACTATTTATTTTTATTATTATTTTTTAAATATAAATAAAAACAATTATAAAAAACCAAGTTTCTCTATCTTAATTACGAGGTATTTTCTAGCTGATCAGCGTTAAATTGGAATGAATGTTATTTTATTATTTTATTTTGGTTGAGATACGCCCTACCAATTTTTTAGTTTACGACTTTTTACATTTTAATGGCGCTGAAGAACGAGATCCGTTAGCCAGGTTAAAATTCTCAGCACCCAGCGCCACGAAATGCAATTTGAGCATCATTAAATGTTAACCTGTCCGGACTAATTTGGTTTCTTAATATGCTCTCCAAACACCTGAAAAACCAAAAGCGAAAATTAAAAGAACTTGAAGCCGACAATGAGTTAAAGGTTAATAACGAGCATCTCGTTCGCAGTTAACAATTTTCTGCTTCATTTTCGTATTTTACAATTTGTTTGAACAGAGCGTGGCTGTAACTAATAAATGGAAAACTTATTTAACTTTACAATTAAACACAAGAGGAAAACGAAGAAGAAGAAGAAGACGGAGTTCAGTTAAGTGTGCGGTGTTTTCGAATGTATTTAAAGTTGAGCTGCGGCATTTGTTTTGTTAGAAATTTCTTCGAAATGTTTTTGTTTATTTTGGCTAATTAAGATATTGGGATTCACTCAGTTAATGAGCCTAGGTTTTGGTATAGCTAGAAGTGAAACAAAGCTTTACTCTTCTCATTTATAAATTATAGCATGAATTCTGAATATACTCTCTCTTTCTCTTTAACTCACTCGCGCTGTCAGAACATTACATGAAATAGTTTGGAAATTATTTTGATACATTTTGTCAGTTTTTGTTACTAATAAATTGAGCTCAACTCGTTACTTTAGCATTCATCAAACTTGTTGCATTTAAGTGGTTAATTAGGGTTGTTTATGAACACTCAAATTATTACAATTAAAGTTTTTGCAGTTCTAAATCGAGTATTTAGAAACATTTTGCAAAATTTCCGTTTATATGCGTTAATTAAGACGAATTGGCACTAAGTGTTGTCGTTTAAAATGTTTGGGCAAAATACACGTAAATGCAGTCGACTTAACATGCACAGCAAATGCAGATTGCAAAAACAATTTATCAACATTTATTGCATAATAACATAATTTGCATTTTATGAGCTAAAATGCCAAAGGCGAGCTTACATAAGCGAGTGCCACAGCACAGCAGAGCAGAGAGGGAAGAGAAGGGAGAAAGGCAACTAAAAACTCATGTAGTTGCCATGTTACTGTGTGCGTATGTCATTGTCATTTTGTCGAGAGCTGGCTTAATTGCAGGGCTGACTGGGCCAAAAGGATGCAACAGTTGCTGCTTGCCTGTAGCTGGGTGGCAAGAGGATTCCAGGCGGAAAATTGTGCAAACAACGTGAAGAGCGTCAGCAGCCGCAGCGTAAATAAACAAAAACATATTTAGAATAATACTAAGAGCTGAACACTGCACAGACTATGCAAGCCAAACCTAACTTATATATATATATATACTATATATCTATATCTATAGTTATGCGATGCGTCATCTGAATGTCAACTGCAAGCAGTTCGGAATAAAATAACTTAATTACTTTATTCGCTCAGTTGATAAAGTGTCATAAATCAGTTGCAAGTGTTGGAAAATCTGCACACCAAGTGTTGACTAATGCCAAGTCACGAGTGCGAATTAGTCGAGTGTTACACAACGCCATAAATAATTGGCCAAAGCTCTCGGATTAGCCCACACGCAGTTGTCATGGCAGGAAAGTTCTGTGTTCTGTGGCAACTAATTGCCTGTAATATGTGGATTTTGTGGTTTAACAACGAATCCGAATGACTGCAAAGCTCAAAATCTAATTTAACACATTTTTGCATGTGAACATGCAAAGAGATTATTTTGATTTGGTTTACTTCTATAAGGATCCTCATATATATCGTATACAAGTTGAAAGATAATCATGGATTAAGCTAGAGTATTATTGAAAGTGAATACAATTGTAAACTAACTCCAATTAGAAATCAAATATGCTTAGCTATGCCCACAGTACGCTGTTCACACCATATTAAGTTCTTATCAACACAGAAACATATTCCCTGCCTGCATGCTCATCGTCTGCTGCAATTGAGATAACATTTAGAGTGCAGGCCAACAAATTTAAGTTGACTCTGGTCAGATGCTTGAGGGTTCCAGCTTATCCCAAGCACATCTCGGCCCAGACGCTGCTGCAGCTGAGTCCAATTCACATGTCATGTCATTTGTAAGTTGCTATCGTGATTTTTACGCCCATCTCGCAGTGGAGTACGCATTAAAAATGTGCCTGTCGCTGATGTGTTTGCAATCGCACACGCACTCACATCAGGCTGGAGCAACTCGTGTAAGGAGCAAACAAACAAACAAATATCCTGTCGCTGCACGCACTTATCCTGCATCTGACACTTAACACTTGAGCGCCTGCCCGGGCTGCCATTAATGTGCGGGAAGTGTGCAGTGTGTGAGGAGGCAACCGGGGTGTGGTGGCTAGTCTAGTGTGCAATATGCTTATCGCAACGACAACAACAACAATTATTGTTTATTATTGCTTGGGAAATGCATTTCCCTCCTCCTGCTGCTAACCCAGCATCCATAGCTCCTGCTATTATTTTCTATTCTGTTCTGTTCTTTTTTTTTTTTTGTCGATAGTTCTCCCCGATTTGTGATTTGTGATTTTGTGCATTCGATTTCATTTGAGTGGACAATCGAATTATTGCGCCTGACATTTTTGTGTGTATTCCTGCAAGCCTGAATTTATTCTTTTTTATGGGCTGTCGCTGCTCATTTGTTGCGGACACGTTTCCCAGCGCCGTGTGGGAAATCGTGAAAAGTCTTTCAAGTGTAAATTAAAGTGTGATTCCCGATGCACGCGCACACAGCACGTTCGTGGCAACAGGAGGCATCAAGAGGGCAGTCGCCTCGGCGAATAAAACTGCGGAAATTCAAAAATATTATACAAAAAAAAAAAAATATGAAAGAGATATGAATGGGCGAGCATGAATGGGAGAGCATACTCTCGTATACTCTAAAATGGAAAATGAGAATGAAAAGATAATAAAGAATATTATTGAGTAATATTAAAATAGAGTAATATACAGTTTTTTTAAGATAAAACATCCTTCAGCAGGGGTCAGAAAATGAAATTCAAAGTAATAAATATATATACTTAAAAATATATTTTAAATTATATATTCTCTATTTACATCTCTAAAGAAAGAAAGAAAGAAGTTGCATTTAAAGTAATTAATTAAAAGTACATCTCTGAATCCATAAATTCTTCAATGTGTTGCAAAGTTGATGATAAATTCGAAAGCCTTTCCTGTAAGGGTATACAAAATCTGCATGCCAAGTCGTTGCCCATGTGGAGTTGTTGTATGTGCAAGGATAAGTCAGTGACAACATATTTCTGCCTCTGATGCCGTTGAGTGGCAACTTCCTCAACGTTTTTATTTGTGGCTCAACGTCGTCATCTTTGTCGCCTTCGGGTCTTTCTATCATCATCATCATCATCATCATCATCATCATCATCATCATCATCAACATGGCTGTCTTCGGCGCGTGTGCCCGTGGTTTATTATTCTGAGATTTCCTGAGATATTTCTATTCCCATTTTCACGTCTACGCAGTCAATGAAAAGAGTTTTTTTTTTTTCTTTATTGTTGCGAGCGAAATAAGTCGAGTTTAATAGAGTCAAAGAAATCAACTAAGGGTTCGTAATTGGTATTATAAAGCATAGTAATAAAAGAAACTGAACGCAAGAGGCTGCTACAATGAAAACTGAGTTCCTTTCATTGCAATAAGTATTTTAAAGGTAAAGATTCGAAATTATTTTCTAATTTGTTCAACTGGAAATTTATTAGATTTAAATTTATATTTTTCAGACTGAATCAATAATTCATATAAAATTGCCTATTCTTACTTGGATCATTATTATGATTTTGATTTAAATTATTTATGCCAAATCTAAATGATTTTTAGCTAATTTATTACACTAGTAATTTCTTACACTTGAAACATTTTATACTAATATTTTAATATTGCTTTTATTATCTTATTAGTTTTAATAATAAATTAATTTCATTATTATTATGAGTTTGAACCCAGAATCTATCTACAACTTGACCTTTAATGAAAAACCTATTCGAGTATTACTAAAGAGTTTTCGTTTGTTGACAACTTGACATATATGTATATGTAGGTTAGTTTTCCGTCGAGTCCTATCCATGGTTTTCATGATTTCGTTTTCAGTTCCTGGGACATGTTGCCAGACATTTAATGCTAATTTCTTGGACAATCCTAAGTCTGGGGACGTCGGCTTAGTGACGATTACACAATGACCTGACAATTCCCAAAGTTGTTGTCGGGTCCATTCAACTATTTACATGCGTCTCTTGTTTGATCGAGTGGAATTTCTCAAATTCTACGTAGGATTCATGTTTGCACAGCGTCGTGCGTCGCTTGCTTTCATTTATTATTATTATTATTTTTTTTTTTTTTTTTCAGAAAAGGTGCATTGGAGGATTTGTGAATTTCGAGTTGTGTTTTGGGTTTGTTTGTTTGTTTGCTGGCAGCAGGTCATGCGGCGCAAGCAGTACGGCAACAAGGAGTTCCCATTGCGATCTGCCAGAGATGAAGCTGCAGACGAACGAAGCAGCATCCCAGTTGGATTTATTTGAGATAGGGACGGTTGCTGTGCGAGCGGCTTTCTTCTCAGTTCCTGGCGGGGTATTTTTCTCTTCTTTTTATCCGTTTGCTGTAATCAAACAAGCAAATGATCATAAAAAATCACTGCTGTTGTTCGTGTTGTTGTTGTTTTAATGCCTTGAGCGCGCTGCACTTCAAAGCCCGCGTGCCGATCCTTTGGTCTGACCAGGCAGCTCGTTAGTTTTTGGTTTTTGGTTACGATTCGATGGATTTTGTTTTGTTTTCTCGAGACTTTGCTTTGAATTGTTGCACTTTCTTGTTAACGCAGCGCCGTTCATTGCTCTTAATGAGCTAACACACACATACACACGCACACTCCGGGGCCCTAGCGTTTGCCCTGTTTCACATATTATTCAATAAATAAATATTATAGCCTCGCGGGCAACGTGTGAAAATCCTTTGCCTGTATAAACAGTAAACAACAATATTTTTCCAATTTTCTCAACAAAGGCAACCAAACACACACACGCACAAGCTCTGCAACTAGTTCCAGTTCCCATTTCGGAACTGTTTGCATTTGTCTCCAACTCTGGCTTAATGAGCTCTCATTAATGCGCGACTCTCGGGGCAAACGTTGATTGCATTTTCATGCCAGCGTTTCCCCTTTATTTGCCTGCAGCATCCCACCCACAGCATTTTCCATTTATCATCTCGCATTTCTCATTTGGCAATTCGGAAATTTGCGATTTTGAATTTTGATTAGAGATTAAATTGTCTCTGGCGATTAGCATCAGGCGCAGCTCTGGAGCACTGTGCAAACAAGCGTATGCTTGCATTAGCCACCCCACCACTGCACCCACTTTCTCTGCATCTCTGTCGCTCGCTCTGCACCACCAATTGCCCTGCGACAATGGCTGCATCGAGCAGCCGTCGGCGCACTTCGTGCATCGTTTCATTTGCTTTCTGCTCATTAATTTTGTGGTTTTCATTTTTTTTTCTCCATGCTGCGCTACTTGCGATGGGGCATTCCGATTGCTGGACACTGTTTGCTTTTATTGGCCTTAGCCAAAGTCCTCTAAAAACTGTCGGTATTTTACTTGGAATATTATAATTTATAAGCTGAGATTGCATATATATATATATATATATATATATATATATATATATATATATATGTAATCAAATTTTATAAATAAATATTAAATATATCTTAAATATATCTGCCTCATACAGAGAAATTGATTTGATATATTTATTAAAATATGCTTTACTTTTTCTGATTGCTTTTTCAAATACCCTTTTAAAGTCGAATGTATTTTAAATATAAATCCGTTAATTATTTGCAAAAGCTCGAAGTCCTTTATATTAAATATTCAACCTGAGTAGCGCATTTAGCAAGTCGTCTAGGGCGCACCGTGTTCTGTTTAATTTCCCTTCACGCAGTTTTTTTTCCCATCCTTTGGCGTTCATCAACTATTCCAGTCAGTGCCTGAAGTTGCAGATAAACATTTCTGCCGGACTTATGAATATAATCCTTAAATTATTGCAACAAAAACAACAATAACAACAATTTTGCACAACGTGGCAAATGAAAACCCAACTATTATGTGTGAATAAGCCAGCGGGCTGCTGGCGTGGCAACCCCTCTGGCGATTATTGCGGCATTGCCTCAACTGTGGCACCAATAATTATGTGTCACAATTATGTGAGCGCCAGAGTCCTTTTGCGGGGATGATTAGCTTCATTGCTGGCCTCTGGACACGTCAAATGTTTCGCATTTTAATTGATGTGTTGCCACGCCCCCTCTAATGACAAAGCTGTTGTCCCGACAGGGAGCAGCACAGGGTTTTTCCACCGTGGGACTATTATGCGGCAATTAAATGAGCTTAGCATAGAATTGTTTTTCGCTTTCCCCAGCTGCAATCAAACAAAAAATTATGCAAATTTTCTAAATTGCGAAAAGTTTCGGAAAATCTTAAAAAAAAAAAAAGTAACAGAGTTTAGAAAATGCAGCGTGACAAGGCCAATTGTCAATCAACGTGTGACAGACAGAGTGAATGAGACAGAGAGAGAGAGAGAGAGAGAGGGAGGGAGAGACTTGTTAGTATTTTCCGACTGACTGTCAATCAGCATTAAAAATCAATAGATGCTTCTACCAACATTTTCCAGCTGAAACCGTGCTCGTGTTGTTGTTGTTGTTGTTTTAGCCTGGAGGACATGTTGTGTGACAAAATTGTGCAAGCAAATTGTCAGAGGCATCAGCCAGGGGCAAGGATTATGAGCGTAAATTAACCCTTATTGCCAGAAAATATGCGACAGCTGATTGACAGACAAATGACAGAGCACATAAAATACATCTTTGGCAATATTCATGCCTACGCTGGCATAACTGTACTTATGCCGGAGTCTGCCCGGCGGTGGCAAAAAGGGGTCGCCGCTTGATATGATTGAATTTGATGTACATGTGTTCAACATGACACTTAGTAGCGGCTTAAATGCGTTTAGACTTGAGAGTGGAACGAGCAAGCACTGAGAGAGAGAGAGAGAGAGAGAGAGAGAGAGAGAGAGAGAGAGAGAGAGAGATAGAGAGAGACACACACGATGCGTTTGATTGAAAGATGCCAGCTTAAGTTCTTCTATCAAAATTGAAATTGACATTTGAATGAAGGCAACAAGGGCATGGAGCATACCTCTTCTACTATTTTCTTTATTTGGCTTTAGCTTTAAAAGCAGCTATATCTGTTGCTGAGCTAAACCAAGAATATCTAGTAGTGTAATACAAATAGAAAGTTTTGTATATATTTAAAAAAAATCTGGAATTTCTAATAAAAATGTTAATCTGTTGATCTGCTGCCGCTCTATAATCTGTAAATAATATATATCACTTAATCTAAATCTGGACTTGGGCTCTCTTGATTTATATAGTCGATCATTGCAACTTTCACGCTTCAGGTTAAAGAAACAATTCGAAAGAGATTAACACGCCGCTAATGAAGTGTTTTTATATCTTTCGGCATAGCATTATAATCATTGATAAATTTTGGAAAGAAATGTCCACAAATTTGTGATATCTTTATTAGGCAGCAGGTTTTTCTTTTAACTTAAATTTCCTATAGAGCATGCCAATGAAATTAGTTTAGGCACCTACGAGCTATTCAAGATGATGAAGACATTAGAGCTGGTTTACAGATTACAGCCACTGCCTGATAAAGAGTTGAGGTCCAAACAATGCTGTCACAGATGCTCTAGCCCAATTGATGAGGCGTTGGATTAGTTTAAAGAATGAAAATGGAAATAGAAATGAAAATGGAAATAGGCTTTCGGCTGTGAGAAATAGGTGGAAAGCAATTTACATAACATTCTCATTGATTGCTGCGGATCGGTTGGCAGCCCTCAACTTATCAGCAGCTAATCAGCATCAGCATGCGGCCCGAGTCAATTTAAGATCTCAGCACCTCGTTTTTGGACAGCAGCCAGACAGCGCAGCAGGCAGTGAGATAAATTTTCACGACCTCTTTTCTGTTGTTGTTGTTGGCAGGTGAAAATGGGCAGTGGAGGAGCCGATATCACACTGTGAGTGAGCTGCAACGAGCTGGCTTGCATCAGCATGTAGGGAATGAAAAGCAGCTTTTAATTAAGAGCAGCCCCATGGTATTCCAAAATTCATTGTGCAGGTGTCCAGACGCACTCGCTGGGCGGAGGCGTTGGCTTTGTCTGTTGTCGTGATTTGGGCCAACACCTACGGTTCACAGCTCGTTTAGTCAGCCAGACAGAACATGGAACTCAACGGCGACTCATAATGCCTAACGTTACATCATTCTCTGCTCAGCCTCTATAAATAGCTCAATTATGCAGCTAATAATATCGATGTTTCTCACAGTCACAGTCACAGTCACAGACATACACGCTCGCCTACATCTCGATTTGAAATTTTAAGCTGGTTTCAGAAGTTTGTGGCAGGCAAATGAAGAGCCTCAATTGGTTCTGCAGGCGTGCTTAGCAGGAAAGCAGCTCAGACCACAGATCTGCTAATTATGTAGGGCTTCTTAGACACACGTCAAGCATCCTCTCCTATGCTCGCTAAGCCTCTAGACCACTAATTATACCCGAGATACGCCTCCTTAAAACTCGAGCGTCTTACCTGCACCACTAAGCAGGCCATGCACTACTCATAATCCACTGCTTAGGATTGATTTTGCAATTATTTTTGCTTTACATTTCTCGGAATTTTCCACATTAATTTGCTTCGAGTGGTTATTAGATTTACGCACTATCTGCATCTCTCTCATTTCCTCTCTCTCTCTCTCTCTCTCTTCCTCTCTCATTTCACTTCTAGGTTAACAATGAATTGGCAAATTTTCATGCCGTTTGCTTTGCATCCGGCGCTGACTACTCACTACTGCCATGAGTCAGTCTAATTGGAAGTGCAATTGGAGGTTTATATGGTTTTTTTTATACTTTATATTAAATTATGTATGTTTGGCAAAAAAGAGAACTTAATAGAAGTTTCAATTAAAATTAAAAATGTCTTGTAAATAGAAAATGTAGATAGAACCTTACATTTACATAAAACCTCAAAGAAAAGATACTGAATTTATTTTTAGTAAATTCTTATATAAATTCCTTGTATAATTGATTTTACTAATATGATCATTTATTTTATTTAATTAAATATTTAATTACAGCTAAGATTTCTTATCTAATTCTCGTTTAAAATATTGTTAATTTATTTAATAACATATTTCCATCAACTGCGCTCAGCATTTTAAAGTCATCTCGACCCAGCTCCTCTGCTGTAAGCTCCGTTCGCGAATTTCCTCTTCAGATTTCCTTATATTCTGCAAATTTTACTCCCACATTGCGCGCCATAATTAAACGGCTATAGATGAGTGTGCGCCCCTGTCGGCGCCTTGTTAATTTCCCCGTGCGTAAATTGATATTCCTGTCACTGATGATAATAATGATTTCTACTTCCGTGGCGGGCGACACGTCGTATCCTGTCTTTGCGGTTGGCCAGGATATTGAATTAAGGTATGCGAACATTTTTATAGAGATTGCAGAGCGCAATCGATAGGAGAAGCAGGCATTTAATTGAGTTATTAGACGCTGCCGCCTCGCATAAAGGACGAACATAAATTAAAAAATTGTCATTGACGAAGAAGCTGAGAACAATGCCAGTCGATGATGAGGATGTTTTAAGGAACATTTGTGAAACACATGTTATAAAGAAAAGAACAGGAAAGACAGAGGCTGGCTGGCTGGCAGGCAGGCAGATAAGCGGCTGGACAACAAAGGATCTGAGCCAGAAAGGAGAAACAGCAATGGCAGCAGCAGCAGCAGGAACAGCAGGCAGCTCAGCCTGTCAACAGGATATGCATGAGCGCTTTGAGCATTTCACACCTACAATGAACAACAAAGAGTCAACCGGGGTGTGCCTCGGGTCGGCTCCGAGTATCCGAGTATCAGCTGCTGAAATTGAGATAGCAAGTCCAGAACAAAAAAGATAGAAACCACAAAGACCACAAAGCCCATGGAAGAAGAAGAAGAAGAAAGTAGGAGTTGACGTATAAATGAAAATCGGGTGCCCAAGTGATTGATGCTCGTGATTGAGCAGAAGTCAAAGAATTCAGAGATGCAGTTTTCGCTTTAAAAAAACAAAAAAAAAGGAGGACCAAAGGATTCAGAAGTCAGAAATCTGGTAGTCAATTGCCGTTATGATTGATACGTACTCGTACCAGCTGTGAACAGCAGCAACGCCCACAAGAGAATATGTCGACTGGACTGCTCTCATTTGGTACGTGATGCGGCTGCCCTAGCTGTGCACTGAGCAGCTCCAGCTGGAGTTCGCGTGGAGCGGAGGAAACTAATTAAATTGATAGAATTAGACAAAGGCCCACGGCTGGCTGGCTATTGTGGCCAATTCCATAGACTCTCTCTCTCTCTCTCTCTGTCTCTCTCTCGTTCTTACTTTTGGTTATTTACTTACAATTCTGAAGGAGTACAAACAAACGGAAGACAAGTGCCGGCTGTGCTCGTTCCTGGCATGAACTACACTGGTTTCGGGTTAGTTATATGATGGATGGATGAGATCTTAAAAGGCTAAAGGGATTAAACTGAAGAGATGTGTAGACAAAGATGAATCGCTTTGCTGACAGACTGATGACAAGACAAGAAAAAAAAATATTTTAACTGTGATCAATTTGTGTTTATTAATTGGATTAATTGCGTTTATTATCGGATTTGTTATGATATACGTTAAGATTGCACTTTAATATAAAATTAGATTGTGTCGATTGCAGACAATATAAAAAATGTATATTTACATTATAAAATTATTATAATATTTAAAATTAGTTTTCTTTTATTCAAATTAAACTGATTTGTCACTCACAAAAATATTCAGATCTCATTTAATATTACTTCTGCATATTGAAATTTAGTTAAACTCAAACAATATTATAGCTTTTATCTGCTTTCAATCTGTATTCGGACTCTACATAATTTTTATACCCTGAACCCATTGAAAATGGGAAATCAGGGTATAATGGTTTTGTTAAATGTATGTAACAGGGAGAATGAGGCGTGGCAGACCCCATAAAGTATATATATTCTTGATCAGGGTGACGAGAGAAGTTGATATAGCCATGTCCGTCTGTCCGTCTGTCCGTCTGTCCGTCTGTCCGTCCGTCCGTCTGTCCGTCTGTCCGTCTGTCCGTATGTTTGAACGCAAGGATATCCGAAGATACAAAAGCTAGAGACTTCATTCTTTTTGTGTTAGGTTCGTATATTGCACGCGCAGTACGAGTTTGTTTCAGAAATTCGATAACTCTTATATTTCCAGAGTTATCGATATATCAATTTATCGAGAATCAGTTATAAAATTATATCTCGCTCATCTTTAGAGTTAGAGTCTCCAAGTCTTCTACATTTATATAGATATTAATTTAATACAATTTCGGTTTTTGGCAGATTTTGGATTCCGGTCCCCAATTCATCTCCACACCCCCAAATGTGTAAAAAATGTATTTCAAATACTAGAGACATACAGTTTGGTTTGGCATATAGATATGATTGTCATGATCATAATCTGAACGTGTGATTACAAATGTCCATCTAGAAACAGAGTTATTAATCATAGAAGTTGTCGCAACGCAACCCACGTGGCAGAGCAAGCTAGGCAGCGCGTCAGCAAGACGCCTGCAATGCTTACACACATACAAAAATACATGTATCTATGCGTACAAGCGTAGATCAGCGTGTGGCTGAGTGCATATTTGTACATGTAAAGCTAATTGTAAAAGAGTTCAGATTTTTTTAAAATCGTAAAATGTTCAATAGAATATCTAGATCATATGCTGAAACTTTTAATACAATTCCTTAAATACGTTCATATTTATTTAACGAAATAAAGCAATTAAAATCGCAATGCAAATGCAAGCAACGTTGGCAACGCAAAGCAATTTTCCTATGCGTGTGCACATATACACACAAAACAGCTTGCGCTGTTTTCTATGTTGCCATCCATGCAGATTCTTAGAATCAGAATTGTCTTTGAATTGTGTTTAGCATTGTCTTTGAATTGTATTTGTATTTTCAGCCTCTGCTTTAGTTTTTGTTTTGTTTCGCATATGACGCATAGCACTGAATTTCATTCGTTTTCGCTATTGCGAGTTTAAGATGTGCCGTGGTGTAGATGGCTAGACTGTTGCATGTAATGTTAGATCATCGCGAGTTCTAAAACACCGATGTTAAGTCTTATGTCCATTGACAAGTTCTAAGTCCATAATAATCTTTATTTTTTTTTATATAGATATACATAGATACTAATTTAATACAATATCGGTTTTTGTCTGATTTTGGATCCCGGTCCCCAATTCACCTCAAAATGTGTTAAAACACTTATTTTAAAGTCATACAGTTTGGTTTGACATATAGACCTGACAGTTTGATTACGAAACAGAATTATGAATCAAATAAGTTTTCGCAGCTTAACAAACGTGACAGAGCAAGCGAGACAGCGAGTCAGCAAGACGCCTGCAATGCATACACACATGCATGCGTACAAGCGTAGATCAGCGTGTGTATGCATGTGTACTTTGCTATGCGTGCAGAAACGAATCGAATAATTCTTAGAATATTATTCTTTCTAAGAGGGGTTCGGGGGATTTCGTAGTCGAGCAGTCTCGACTACAGCTTTCTTACTTGTTATTTACAAGTTGCATATTCGAACTGATGTACCGCGATTGTTGGGCACACAGACACAGCTCCTTTGGCAGAATCGACAGAATAGTTATGAGCGATAGATATATGTATGTGTGTATATGGATATATTAAATTAATTACAATACGAATTTCGAATGGATAATGAAATTCTGTGGTCATTATCAGGCATGCGGAGCATGTACAAAATGAGCCACAAATGTGGCCAATATACACAATGTGGGGAAACAAAGTGGGCAGCGAGGCATATGATGAACAATGCGGCAAGCAGGCCAGAGCTGGGATATATGCGAGCATTGGCGGCGCATAAATCAATGGAGCATGCAGCGGCCAAAAACTGGACAGGAAGGATACTCCAGCGACCAACAGATGTGAGCATGTGAGTTGAATTAAAAATGAGTGGCAAAATGAATCGAAACCACTCGGCCACCGGGTGATTCGGATGAATTCTCGTATCTCGTGTAACTGCTCCAAAGAGTCCTCACTGGGGCGTAAAGACAAAAGGGCAAGGGAGGACTAGGACAGCGGTCCAGCGGCCAGTCAGGGATTGTGGAGTAAAAGGTAACCTCGAATGGATTTACTTTCCGCCTTTGTGTCGCTGCAGGACATCTTAAGGACTTAACTTACTTTAGCAACGTTACCAAAAACGTGAACGCAGCAATAGATTTTTCATGTTTGGGATTTGTGTAGGTCCCACAACTCTTATGAGTGTGTGTCTAGTGTAGTTGACATTTAATATGGCATTATCCCTGCACCACTGAGTTATAAATAATGTTACAATCCCCTGCCCCATTAAAAACCATAAAAAAGGGAACCAACAGAAAGGGGCCGGTGAAAGTTCTTAGCAGAGAGTCTGACCAGCCCCTGTTATCGTCGCTGCTCAGACTGGACACTGAGTTCTATTAAAGGAATAGCAAAAACCAATTTCTGTTGCAAATATTACATAGATTACATATTTTTTAAAGAAGGGAAAAGTTCGCTTCTACGCCAAAACATATTTTGAATGTCTTGCGTGGGTGGATTAAATGGAATGTAATAGGCCATAGGCGGGGAGTGGCCAATGCGTTTGGAATGGCCAATAAAGATTAGTTGAAATGTTGTGCAAAAAGCAGTATTGCAGATTTATTATATTATAGCCAGAGTATATAAATTTGGCTAATGTGTTCTATTATATAACTAAGAGTTTACAAATATCGCAGAGAACATATTCAGATTAATAAAATCTTCTTTATATAATATTAAATTCTTTTTGAAATAGATAAAGACTAGAGCTAGATAACTAAAAAAATTATATATGAATTGTAATCACACTTACAAAAGGAAATACTCTTATTGAAAATTCCTTTGAAGTCCTTTTATAGCATATACACATGTATATCCTTTACTATATTCCTTTTGGGGAAATTTGATGCTTTCGTACTCGCCCAGTGTTGTGTAACGTTACACCCATAATGCCACGTTTAGACCCTGCCACTGTGAACATCCATTTTATATGCTTTGATTTATATTTATGCGCTTGTTTGCTGGCGCTCTTTAAAATCACTGACCGGCGAAAGATTTATGATTGGCCAGGAGCTGAATGGGATAGGCATAGGACTCTTGAGTAGCAATGCGACAGCTCTAAGCTAGTTGCAATTACAACTGTGTCTGCGTGTGTGTCTGTGTGTATGTGTGTGTGTGTGTGTGTGTGTGTGTGGATAATGTGCGTGGTAATCAGCGTGTGATGGCCCACTAGAGCTGCCCACACAACGATGCTAATGAGCTGAGCGTGCTGATGATGAGGCTGTTGAGTTGAGTCCAGGAGCTCAGTTCGACACTGAGAGAAATATTTGTTTTTCAATTGGAATGAAGTCATAGGTGAATTTTTGAACAATTATTATTGATTGAATTCATGCCACATGAATTATGAAATATTTTAATATTTATTTATATAATATATATATATTTTTCTTAATATGTTTTATCATGTTAATTTCTCTAAGTGTATCAATGGTATGCAATGTGCGCTCCTGCTCAGACAGGATGTACCCTATCCAATTGCCAGTTGTGCTGACATTTTAAATATAAACACGAGTCGTTGTCGTTGGCGTCCAATTTCTAGCTGACAGACGGTCTAGCAGACATACAGACAGACAGACAGACAGACAGACATGAAGTGAATTGTCGTCCGTCCAGGCATCAGGCTTGTCTGGGCCGTTGAGGCGACCTTGCCAAAGGAGCTAGGGGCGCGGGGGCAATGTGTTTGCTGAGTGTTGAAACAACGCGACATATTTGACAGTTGACACTTTGACGCCAGCGAAACGCGCGCATAAAATTATACGGCCTGGGAAATCAAGTGTCTGGTACTTCGTGACGCCAAACGGAACGGCACAGGATACACTTGGCTCTGTTCCTAAAACTCTGTCCATATATTTATTTTTCCCTATTTCGGTGTTTTGTTGCACTCTCATTAGGAAGTGACAGCAGCGACAACGACTTGTGATTAGTAGCGTGTCCTGTGAGTGTCCTTAAAGTATCACAAAGACAACAAGAGCATTGGCAGGAGAAGGAGCAGGACAGCTGCTTGCACGCAACTGCAGCAGCTGTCCATGTCCAGCGGAGATTATGTTGTTATATCACTAGGGCTGCCTCCTTCGACAACGAGTAGTCAAATGCCCGGCAATAATCCAAAATCAAAGTAGCGTAACTAAAGCTTTAGGATAAAAGGGAAGCCTGTCCCAAGGATGTCCGAGTCGACAAATGACAAAATGCATACGTCGAGCAGTTGGCCGTGTGGTCTACCTGGATACATCTAGCAGCAAGGACAATGCCTTTTGTGCACTGCCAGCCACTGGCATGTCGAATGCTGAAGCGAATCAGAGCCAGGATGTGAGCACACGGGATAAGGGATACATAGTACTGATTTCTGGCACTCCGCCAGCCAGCTGTGTGTGTGGGGCTTCCTTTGCATCTTTAAGTTATTATGATATATAAAGACTTTATACCTTTCAATTTATGTACAACATTTTTTACAGAATTTCTACAATCATTTCAAAGAGAAATTTTATAAGCTTAGGTAATTCTATTAGAACTCTTTGGTCAATATCTGTTCACTTACTTTTCGCTTTCAATTCAATTCAAATATCTTTGTTTCTAGATTTGTTGACTCTTATTGCAATTGCTATTTATTTGTTCTGTCTTTAAGCCTTTTATCACACAGTTGTATTTAAGAGTTTGTGAAGGGATCAGTATCTATATAAGCCAAGAATATTGTTAAAATTATTTTAATGACGTTCGTGCAAACTTTCACATGTTTACTTTTCATATAATATATATTACAGACTATATCTATTATATGTACCATATCAATTAATAAAAAGTCGACTTTCAAGATCAGAAGAATGTATTTGTAAGTATTTTTGATTAGCTTTGTTTAATTATTTTTCTAAAAATTATTATATCCGTTGTTTCAATTATTATCAGTCTGACTCTATGCAAAATTATCTGTACTCATTTTTCTTTCTTTGCTGAACTAGAGGCAATAACAATTCATAGTGGCGCCAAAGAATAAGTGCCAGAAGTTGAAATCGATTTGATTTAGTATTTCATTTTCATAGGTGCTGCTTAACAAAGCCAACAGAGAACTGCATTTGCTCAGCTTCAGGCGTTGGCCAGCATGCAGCTTATTGAGTTGGCTAAAACCAACTTAGACTGGCTGCAGCCTGCTGCCTGCTGCCGGCGGGTAAAATCGTCTGAACGGTAGCCCAATCCACTGACAACTTCATCATATCGCGCACGCCCCTCAAGCTCAGCTCCCAGCTCGGGGTTGGGCCTTGATTGCAGCAGACCAAACGCATAATCAAAAGGCAATGCTGTTGTTCATTTCTCGTTATTTGTCTTTGCATTTAACTGGTTCACAGTCTGCAGCAGCAGCAGTAGCAGTAGCAGCAGCAGCAGCAGCAGTAGCAGCAGCAGCAGCAGCAGCAGCAGCAGCAGCAGCAGTAGCAGCAGCAGCAGCAGCAGCAGCAGCAGTAGCAGCAGCAGCAGCAGCAGCAGCAGCAGCAGCAGCAGCAGTAGCAGCAGCAGCAGCAGCAGCAGCAGCAGAAGCAGCTCCTGTTTCAATCTGCAGACTCGGACTCTGGCTCATCCTCTTGCATATTGCCCGCGAGCCAATTTTGAGGTAAATTCATTTGTTAACAATTTCATTTCATTTTGGAATTCGTAGGGCTTCAAGCCAGTTGGGCTTCGACTGCTGCTGCGGCGCCTAATTACAGGGTGCCTCACGCTGTGTCCATGTGTGAGAGCGTGAGTGTGTGCGTGTGTGTGTATATGTGTGTGTGTGTGTATGTGTGTGTGTGTGCGTGTGTGTGTGTGTGTGTGTGTGCGTGTCCTGCTGCATGTAAAACTCCTCAAATTAAGACATCAATTTTAATGAGCAACACAGAGTAACTAACACAATAATTGCGCTCGACTTTTGTGGTGGGCGTGGCTCCACTTGTACTCGGCCAGTTGGTCGAGTTGGCCGCTGCTGCTTTGGTTTTTCTTTTGAACCAATATTTTGTGTCTGCATTTCTGGGCCAAGAGTTCCGGCAGGTGTGACGCGATTCTCGAATACCTTCACTTCGGGGCCGCAACTCTAATTTTTGGCCCCGGCAGCTGTTTTACCAGTTTCCCTTCAAATAACAACAGGAAAAAGTAGCGCACCAACGCCTTTTGCATGCGCTGCCATCTAATTAACTTAATTTGAGCATTTTACATATGTAAGTTTTATGAACTTGGCCATAATCAGCCCTCATACGGCTTATACAGTCTACCCTTCCATTTCTTTCTTTCTTTTCTCTTCACCTTTGTCGTTTGCAACTCAGTTTTGATGTCTTTTTAATCGAAAGCAATAAAAAAGTATATTCCAAATTTATTGAATATGTAAGCCGCATAATTAGTTAACGCCTGGGTAAACCCAATTAGTTGCGGTAACAAACCGGTTGAAAATATTTAAGCAGCTGTATCCTGCTGCCTGCTGCCTGCTGCCTGCTGCGAAGTCCTTTTGACCATTCTCTGCGTACATATAGGGAATTTAAGTATTTTGTTATGTTGCATATCATTTTTTAAGATTCTTCCAGTTCACATTGGTCATTAATCAAATAAGCTATCACCTGATCCTAGCGTTTATTTCTTTGAGGGCTTTCATCGGCAGAAGACTTTCTTCATTCTTGAGATTGTGGCAGCTGCCAATTCTCATTATATAAAACTGATTTCCACAGAAAGCCTCCTGCCTGAACTTTAATCCCTTAACGAGCTCCCTTTTGCATATTCATATCTTTATGCGCAAATATTTTTAATACTAATCTAAGCTTCCTCTCTCTCTCTCTCTCTCTGGGCTTATTTATCAAGCGCCACACCCTTTCCCCTTTCTCAGCATAATCTATGAATGTTAAGTCTTTTCTCTTGCTACTTGTTTCATGCAGCTCCTGGCCATGCCACATACCAGAGTTCCACATCAATTACATACATTTTCCTCCTCTCTCTTCCTCTCTCTTTCCCGCTCTCCAACGTTCCCCTTCGGTTGCCTCGTTAATCAACCCGTTCCGTTTAGGTACTTGCGAAAACATTCAAAATCAAATTGCAAATTATGCATTTATTATTAACAATTGTTGTCTGATTGCGCAAGAGTGCTTCACACACACACACACACACAAATACTCCTTCTCTCGGTTAACTTGTTGTTGTCCTTCATTGGCGTAGCTTGCCCCAAGGGCCACAGAGCTCTGTCCAGCGCTTGGGTCATTTGCGTGCATTTGTTTTCGGTTCTGGCTCGGGCCCTCTGGCCCTGGACGGTGGCTGCCAAACGTTTGCATATGGCCAACTGTTTTGAATATTGAAAGCAGACAATAACAACAACAGCAAAAACAACAACAACATCAAGCAGCTAACTGCTAACACATGGGTTCTACAGGGTGGCTCAAAATGGAAATAGCAATCGCAATCGCAATCGCAATCGCTGAAAAGTGCCATGCATTTATGCAATTTTCGCATTCAGAGTTGTTCGTTGACGCTACTTGGCACTCAAAGCCACTCAAATGCCATGGCAAGGCACTCAATCAAGTGCACAGACCCAACACACACACACACACACACACACACACATACTTGCGAGCCCTCCACTATTCCATCATAATCAAATTGTATTGAACATTTGCAGTTAGCTGAATTTGTGGCTGGCGTTATTCAAGTGATTGAATCGGTAAAAGACCCGCAATATATTTAGTCAGTCAGTCAATCAGTCAGTCAGTTTGTCAGTTTGTCAGTTCCTCAGTGATTCACTTATGCATTCATTTATACAACGCACACATAAGCGCCTTTGCCATGCTCCACGCTCTCACCTCTCTGTCAAAGTCAAGCTAAGGCCAAAGCCAAAGCCGAAGCCAAAAGGTGTCCTCGCTTTGCCCCCACGTTCGCTCATAACTTTTTATCATTTTTGTTCAAAAATAAAAAGAAATAGAAAAAAATATATACTATCCTTCTATATGCGTACCTAGTACGTATATGCATATGTAGGTGTGCCCGACGGTTCAGGCAGCTTTATTGAATATTACATAAATAAAACGTATTTCAATTTTCACTCGAACTGCGGGCAGCATTATGTGTAGGCAAAAGCAATATATATATATATATATATATATAGAGCTATATGTAAATATAGTATATATCTACATAGAGTATATTTGAGAGCTTCTAATAAAATAGCTAATCCGATCACGTCTACCACTATTTCATCCCTGACAGGATAATACAAGGCATATGCAAAGCAGTTGACAGACGCAATACGATTGCACTCGACTAAGGCGAGTCCTGGCAGTGGGTCTGCTAGGTGGAAATGGCAGATGAGATTGTGCAGGTTAGCTGAAATAAATTGTAAGTGTGAATGGCTCATTAGCATATGCTGTAGAATTGTAAATAAGTTTGAATTCCACTCAATAGGGGTCACTTGTGTGTGGGCAGGCAAATTTGAAATTTTCTAGTAAAAATACATTCATGTTCCATTGCTTGACATCTGCTTAGCATGATTATTATATTAACTGCTGCGTAAAATATTATTGACATATAGTTAACAGAACTTCTATAGTTTTTTAAAGTTTTCTGATTGACTAGAATTTGTCATATTTGTGTAGAATTATTAAACAGTTACTTAATGTAAATGTTATATATTGTTTAATGTTGAAAATGTTAAATATCTGGAAGTCTTTAGCTATTCTCCTTGGTTAGTAGATTTTATTCAAATGAGTTTGACTTAACTGCTCTCTATAGAATCATTCACAATTGATTTAATTATCAATACGCAACACTTAACATTGACATTAACATTTATTAGTTTACAGATCAGAGACAACATTCTGTACGCCAGTAAGCCAACACGTGCAGCCAGGTATTATAAGTGCCTTCAGCTACGACTGTTATTGCAAGTTACAGGCTGTCGGGCTTGCTGACAATGGTAAATAACTTGTCGATGTTTTCCGCAAGATAAATAAAGTTTCTTTACAGCACTGGCAGCTGTCAAATAGATGGCAGCAGCAACTGGAAAAAATACAAGACGAAGAACCAAAAGAAGTAAATGTAAGGCAGCTTCAATTAACGCAGTGCACAAACAGTTTTTATTAAACGTATATGACACAACTGCCAGGGCATGTCAGGGACTAGAACACCTACCCAGAGCAGAGCAGAGCAGTCTCTCTCTCTCTCTCTCTCTCTTTCTCTCTCTCTCTTTTCCTAGGTAAATGACAGTGGCTTCCATTAGCGTCATTTTTGATGCTGGCTGTTTGCCTTCAGCTTCTGCTTGTGCTTTGCCTTCGCTTTCGCCTTTGCCTTTCCCTCACCTCCGTCTCAATGTCTGTACAGCAGCATTTTGGCAAACAATTTGCTAAGAAACATTTTTTAAAAGCATTCGAGGTGGCTGAGCAGGGAAGGATAGGGGAATGCCTTACATGTAGCAAGTGCAGAAGCATTTGACAACTGAGTGGCGGGAAGAGAGTCTTCCAATGTTGTTTCTTCTGCATTTAGCTGTCAAAAGCGAAAGCAAAAAAACTACCAAATAAAAAACGCGGCCAGGCTGAAAAACCACACGTATGCTGCACCCACACACACTCATGACTGACAGCTCAAGTGAAAAAGCAGAAGACGAAGAAGATGAAGCCGAGTGCCAAAACACGCCAGGGATGTGGCCTTAAAATGCATGAAAATTCATACGGCACCAAAAGCAGAAAATAAATATATTCGTATATGTATTATGGGAAACAATCGTCTGTTTCGAGCTGAACATAAACATAGAGAGAGAGAGAGAGAGATCTGTGTTGTTCCGAGCGGGCACACGTCTAAGCGACAGAGGAGTGGGGACACTATAAGTAAAAGGGAAGCGAGAGGAGGACTGGACAGACGAGGAAGGACTGGGTGTAGTGGGTATACTGTCTACATTGGTTAGCGTAAAGTCTTTGCTGCAATTCGCTTGTCACTTTGACAGCTCACGCAAAGGTTGACGCGGGAGCTGCACAACTAATCAGCACTGGGACCAGATGCAGGGAATACGCACGAGATGAGCGACAGGATAACGGCAGGCTATAATGGAGTTGGGGTCTGGGATGGCAAGCGGGGGAAGAAAATAATTCGATAACTTGATTATTGGCAGGCACGAAATGAAACCAATTGCATTGATGGCTATTCGAAACAATGTGAATTGAAGACGACCCCATATCAATACGAACATATTCATTTATGGTATTAGTATATTAAGTGCTCGACCTAAAGTAGTTTGGTTAAGGGAATCAGAAATAAATAATCTTTACTTACATATCGCATATAAGTGTATTTGGAAAATGAAATGAATAGCTTTCATTACTTTTCGAATTTCAGATGAGAAGTGAAATTGTTTGTAAAATCAAACAAAAAGAATTCCTCTAATTAAATAAATATTTTTGTTTGCTCTCTTATTTTTTTTTTTTTTTAATTTTGGAATCTGATAGGCGAAATCAATAAAGTCATATATATAGAGATCATTTAATTTTATAAATACAAAAATTAAGATATGATTAAGTTACACATTATTCATAAATATTATTTTCATTTATTTAATTCTAAAATTAGCTGGAGACTATAAAAAAACAACTGAAATAAAATAATAAAATTTATATATATATAATTTTTTTTTAAATAAAAGATAACCATTGTACTAAATTAATTTATTGAAATTAATAAAACGCCCAAAACAAAGTCGATAGATAGAAAAAGAAAATCCGTCGCTACTGCATTTTCCTAGTCATTCTCTTAACTTTTATTTTACATTCCAATTTCACATTCACCTTTTGCCAGTTATTTATTACATTCTGCTGTTGAATACAAAAGGAAGGGCGGATATGAAAACTGAATTAAAGAGAAAAAAATAAAAATAAAAACTTGAAATATTTCTAATAAATGTGAAAATAAAATTTGTATTGGCTTTCTATAAACAAAGACATCAAACAGCGTTTGAAAAGCGAATCGTATACTCTGTTTATTTGCAAATATATGTATATAAATACATGCAGATGCACATGCATTTTGCCGTCGCCTCCATTTCTATGCAAATATGACAGCGCACACAATGCAGTGGGGCGTGGCAGTCTTTCAATATGCCATGCCATCAAAAATAGTAATTCAATAATTCAATTTATGCGATATTTGCAGCCAACCAAAAACAAAAAGTTAGGAAATATTTTTTCTAAAGGGATAACATTTTTAGCTTTTAGCTGGAATTTTTAGTTCTTTTTGAGCGTATAACATAGCAAAAATAACCTGAATGCCAAACAGGCGGGCGATATCGCTTTACAATTGCAAAAAATTTGCATTCATGTCAAAAAATTGATATCAATTCGACTTAGTCGACTTTTCATTAGCTTTTACATGGCTGAAATAGTTTGGTTTAAAAACATTGAAAAGCTCATGAATGTTATGCAAGTTTGACTGATAAAATATTTTGACATGTGCAGAGCGGAAGTTGACTAAAAGATTTCAAATTATTTGATTAGAGAACAAAAGATAGCATTTGTATTTTTAGCAAATGTGCAGCAGGTGAACAGAATTTATTTAACTTTAGAGAATTTCACTGAGATAGTTGGTAGAATGTGTGCTGTGCACAGGGTGTAGTCTAGTCGAGCTAACAGTTTTACTCTTTCCTTTGGGTTTTCGGGTTGGCCATAAATAAAATCTGTGCATGTGAAGTGGGGCGCAGCTTTTCTGTTGTAGTCGTGAATTAAGATTAATTAAACTAACGGTAAACTGAAAACTAAGCCAAGTGAGCTACGCGAAGAGGGAACTGTCGTGGGGCTGCAACACAAAACGAGATATTTTTGCGGCAGTTGACATGTGTGGGAAGTAGTACACAAAATAAATGTTTATTTATATGGCATGGCAAACGGAAATTGCAATGCGCTATTGCTGCTGCTGCGTAACTGTAACTTCAACACAAAAATGGCGGCCATAACGGTGCAATAACAAGAGAACAGTAAAAAAAAAAAATATGGAGAAGAGCTAACAAACTATGCGCCCCAGCAATGCAAAATGGTTGAGCTGAGTCCAGTTCATTCGCAGTTTGTTTCGCTTTTCATTGCAAATTGTTAAGTGAATGGGATTTTAGATATGTGAAGGGGCGAACCACGGCCATTTGATACATTAGCAAAGAGCGATTGCCGCCCAAAAGGTTTTTGTCTATTTTATTTTTGCTCCTTTATTTTTATAAACATATTTCACTCTTGTTACATTGCTACATACAAATATGTACGTATATCAAGCGACGCTTTTGCTATATTAGTTTATTTGTAAACTGGATAACCAAAGAAGGTATAGCATGAGGGATAAATGTTAACAATAAGTATATATAATATATATATAAAGCATTTTACATTTTGATGCATTTCATTTCAATTCCAGACTTAATTGTATATTTCCGTAGTTGCATTATTGTAGAATGCAAATTTCATTAGCAAGTCAGTTTTTTAAGATAAAATATTTGCCATACATCGTATAATTTTTATTTATTATAGTTTTTATATTTTTATGTATTATATTTTTATATATTATTACAGAGAATGATTCTCAATGAGAAATGTACTGCATTGATGACAACAAATTGAGCCTAACACTTTTCCATATGGGCAATACATTGAAATAGCTACCGTATACTCGAATTATTTTCGAGTATTATTATACACCATTCCAGAGCTTAAGCCGTGGAATCATCCACTTGCAGGCAGCTGAGGCTCTATAAGTACTCATATTATTTGCACATTGAAGAGAATGAAAAAAATAAAATAAAAAATACTATTGTAAAAAATATGAAAAATATGGAAAATATAAAAAAGAGAGGAACAAACGAACCCAGTCAAGTGCTGTTATTCATAGTGGTACACACACACAAGCCAACACCGAAGCGTATTGCTAAAAGGTAACGGTAACGGCAGCCAAACAAGCCAACAAACCTCCTCCACATGTGGCCCACATAGCTCCATAGCTCAGAGTCAGGACCACGTTCATGTCCTTGACAATCAATTCCCCGCGCACTCAATTAAAAAATATGCACGGTGCTTGCATACGACACACACACACACACTCGCACACTCACAAACTCATACACACAGAAACGCACACACATGCAAGCGCACACGCACACACATAAGTCAACTGCTGCTGGCAGTGCAGGTTAACTAGTAAGGGGAAAATGGGAGTTACGGAGCGTATCGCTAGAGGGCGCTGCTGCTGCGTTGCTGCTGTTGTTGTCTGCATATGAATGAATATTCGAACATTCGCCATTTTTTTTCTGTCTTTTGCGTCGTTGTATTTGTTACCAACATAAAAGTTCATCAGCGAGAATATTGGCGAGAAAAAATGAAAGTCCCCCAATGTGTATAGCTATGTCTGTAAATTGTTGGGTATATCGAATAGTTCATTTGGCTTGTTAGCCAATCAATTGGATACGAAATTTAAGCAAGAAATAAAGATAATGTTCACATAATGCTTAAACTCAATTAATTTAGTATTTCTTTGTTCTCTTTCTTACATCCTTTGCTGCTGTAGCGTGCAAGTTGTTCCTCTCCCCTTACTTGATATTGTCTCTTAACATTTTCTGCTCACCTTATGCTTTTCAAATGTTTTCCTCTACGTGTGCTTCTATCTCTTTGACTATTCTGTGATCTTTACTTTGATTTTCTGCAGCCCTCTTCTGACTTCACCTCTGAACTGACATCGCGCTACTCGCTACTCAGATTTAAGTTTCTTCTAGGCTTCTCAGTACTTCTGTTAAAGCTTCTTATAGTATAGCCTTTTTCAACATATTCCAGTTGATTTCTTGCCTCTGATTGTATATGCTCCTAACTCATAAAAGTATTATATCGACTATAGGATATCTGTGCTTCGTCTTGACTTTTGAGTCCTTTATCATTTGTTTCTGTTTGCATTTGTGTTGTTGCAATATTTTTGCAATATTCCGCCAAGCACGTAACCGTATTTGTATCTGTGTGTATCTGTCTGCCTCCGCGCGTGTGTGTGTGTGTGTTTTTGGATTTGAGCATCCTTGGGGTAATAGTTTTCCACGGTTTATAATTCCGCGCTTTTCGCTGCTCCAGCTTCGGTAGTTGTTGTTGCTGCTGCTGTAGCGTGCAGGAATTTATTATTTACAGCGAATTTTTTATTATTATTTTTTTGTTGTTGTTGTATGTTTGTTTGCTGGAGTCCTTTTCTTGGTCGTGTTGCACTGCTAACGTCGCCTGCTGATGATTTGTGTGCTTGTGTGGTTGCCATATAAATATTAAAAATATTGCACAAATTCTCCATTCCCGAGTGTCCATGTGTTGTGAGTCTTTCTTTCATTGCCTTCATTCTCCTCTCTCTCTCTCTCTCTCTGTCTCTCTCTGCCTGACCCTCTCTCAGTCCTTACCCCTATCTGGTTGCGTAAGCGAAGAAATAGGAAAAGAAAATCGCGTTTAATAAATTTTTAAAAAGTGTGGCAACGCTTCCCAAATATGAAAGAGAGAGAGAAAAAAAAAATAAAGAGAGAAACCGAATTTAATACCACACACAAGCAGCCAGAAACACATGAAATGATAATAACAGAACTGTGCCAGCATCCCTCCCCGATTACCCAGTCAACTTCCATGCTATTCCAAATCCTGCCACCCACACAAGACCAGACCGCAGGAAACATAAACATTTACATCTGTATGGCTCTGCCAGCACAATCGCATGTTTATATGTATGAGATCTGGCTGGATTTGGCTTTTAGTTTCGAGCTTCGGTCTTTCTGCATCAACTTTAGAGCTTTGGTCTGGCTGGCATAATCTGTATGGGTCTGCAGATATCTGAGTGCATATAAAATACTCGTGTTTAGATTTGCTTCACTCATACGTTTATCAAGGTAAACACTGCAAAGTTATGCTCACTTCTCTACTATTTATTGATGCAATCGTTAAAGTGTATACATAATCTCAGGGAAAACAAAATATATGTATATGTGATTGTCCCAAACTTCTTGAGTACGTTGTTATGATGAGCCAAAAGAGAAAAAAACTCTATTGCGAGATGATGACAATAAAATTAAAAATCAATATATAATATTGATAATTTCTGGAATAATTTCCATAGTAATCGAAAAACTGTTGTATTAGAGTTATCTCGATTAACTTCATTGATATTATCCTTTTCGCTGCTCCATTAATTAATTTATGGATTTTCTCATGGTTTCGCTTTGTCTATTCTCTTTTCTCAACTGCCTTCAAATTGAATATTTCTTTGCGCTTGGTATACGATTTTTCTCATTTACATCTTTAATAATCCACTTGGAAAGTCAAACGCCACTCTCACCTCTCACCTCTCCACTCCAATGGCTGGCTAATTCAGCTGCTGTGTTTATCTTAACGACCTCCCCACGAAATCGCCATCCGTCTCAGAGCAATTCAATTTCTTGGCTCAAAGTTTAGCAAACTGTTGAGGAATGGAAGAAAAAATATAGAAAATCAACTTCACCTAATGCCATTCGCTGCTTTTTTTTATTGCGTTCGCTAATTAAAATAAACAAAATGTGCATTTCGCTGTGCTCAAGGGAGAGAGAGTCGCGCATTAAGAATGCGTCTGCATGTCTGATGAGTTAAGATGCTTTGAGTTGAGTGTTTGTCAATAGGGATAACTTCAAGTGCCGAGAGCGAGCAGGAGAGCGAGTGAATGTGAGTGTGAGTGTGGGTGCGGGTGCGCTTCGAAAAGTGCTTTTCGCTTTGATTGACGACGCTTCGAATGATTTTACACGCACGAGCGCTGCACTCAGAGCTGAAAAAAAAAAAGGAATGAAAAAGAAAATCCTGCAGACCTGCCTGGATAATGCGTACACTTTTATTGACACAGGACGCGCCAATCCTTCCACTCACTCAATGTGTGAGTCAGTCTGCGTGTGTGTGTGTGCGTGTGTGTGTGTGTGTGTGTGTGTATGTGTGTGCGTGCGTGTGTTGGTAGTTGTTTGCGCAGTGAGTCGTGCGTGCCGCAAGTCGCGTGTCGCGGCGATTGGTTGTCGTCGCCATTGTCGTCGGGCTGGCGGCGTCTGGTAACCACAGCTGGTGAGAAGTTAATCCTTGCCCCATGGAAATCACTGCATTTTGAAGCAGTTCAAATGTTTGCATTACAAACAAAAAAAAAAACAAAAAAAACACATCAACAACGGGAGGGACAACTAAACAACAAGGATGTGCCGCTTATCCATGGCACTTGATCAACAGCTGCCGTCGTTCAAGTCCCAGCAGACAATCCCAGCAATAGTCAAGATTATGCGAGTCCATTAAATGCCACCCACACTCAACCACCCACAACCACCCACACTCAACCACCCACGACTAGCCAATTTCATGCGCATTCGCAGCTAATGCCCATAATTCACAACACTTTCACTTCATCATCAGCATAAAAGGATATGCGAATATGCGGGCTCAAGTCTGCTGGCCAAAAGGATGTGCCGCAGCTGGACTTCACGGTCACCGCCCCCCTCCCCAAACCACGCCCACAGGCAGACATAAGGCCACATTTCAAAATATTATTATGCAAATTTTATGATTTTTATAAGATAAGCTCGCAAAATTTCAACGCTTCACACAAAAAAAAAGTAGATATATATATACATATATATATATATATATCTATATATATATAAACAAGCGAGCGAGCTGCTCTAGGATACGATAAGCTCAGGGACCTTCTTTCATTGTATGTGTGTGTGAGGGTGCCACTACTCAACTTGGCGCACATTTTTGGCATTTTTATGAGTCATTGACTCGATTTCTGAAGTGCTCCAGTTCGGTTATATTTACGACTATAATAGTGGACTCCAGTGGACTCTCTACGTAGCTCTCTTACGCAAATGAACCCCATGCTTCCCGGTCTAGTGTGTGTGTGTGTGCCTTAAGCAGTTAAATAAATGGCAATTGAGTGGGGATTTTCATGGCTTAAGTAGCTGGATCAACAAATGGTAATGAGCCGCAGGCACTAAGCCTACATGGCAATACATCAAAGGCGCTTGCCAGACTTTCGATTATAGATGTTAACATAAAAATATTAAATAAAATAAAAACAATTGTATGTATGAAAATAATATATTCAGAGTTCAATAACACGAATACTCTGAGATTTAAATATATTTTTTAAATCTTTATAATTGAAATATTTTAAATATTCTGCAAATTAATTCAAATAATAATGTTTACTCAATATTTTTCTATTGGCCTTAAGCTAATATAAGCTATGATAATATATACATATTATTTATGTAGATTAAATAATGAGAGCGAGAGCAAGAGAAAATTATCTCTGCATATATGAATATATTTAATGTTTGATAAAAGTAAAAACCAATTAAAATTTTAACAATAATATATGTATCATAAACTGCCATAAATGTTTCACATTAAACTTGCAAAAAGAACAGAAATATGATCTGAGTAGTCAGAGTCCAATTCCCAGATAAATATGGCATTACAATTATTGTGCTTATCCCCAAACCTATCTATGGATACTTTGTGGGCATTCGCTACTTCATATGCCACAAATCATGCGCGCACAAAAATTTTATAATGCAATTATATTTCGTATTAGATGAAAATTATGGCCAAGGGAACACTGAAACAACTCGGTGTAGAAGTAGACGGAGGGAGTATGGGGAGTAAGAAAATCATAAACACGCAAAGCCAAAGCAATCTGCCCGTGATATATGATATATATATATGAGGTCATGTATTTTTATTCAGCTACTTTTCTTTTTACAACTTTCGGCTGAGACAACGGATTATGTTTTTTGCATTTTGCCTTGGCCAGCGACCGGTCCAAGTTTTATTATGAGGCGTGGCCTCATAGGGGGCGGTACGCGTCGAGAGGGCAAGGGGCGAGCACAAATGCAAAATGCCAAATAATCGTGGGCCAGAAATAAATTCAGAGTGAGCAAATAAAAAATAAAGAAAAAAAAAAAAGAAGCAAAAGGAAAAGGGAGGCAAAAGTAAAATAAATACGAAATATGTGTAGGCAAAAGTAATATAAAAGAGGAATAAAAACTTGAGGCAACAGCCAAGTGCTGCCTATGCCACGCCCAATGTTTTATTTTAGAAAATTTATTTAAATTTTGATTTAAGGACATCATCAAAAATTTTTTACGTTACATAAATTTCGTGTGCTTCACTTTTCATTTGTGTAAAATGGACCACAAAATTTGTACTACAACTTGTTGGCCACGTTTCTAAATATTTCTTTCTGTTTGCATTTTATTTCAGTTGTTTTTTCTTCTTTTTTGTTCGTTTATTGTGTGGCTGTCATAATAAAAATTGCTGCGGCTTAGGCGAACGATTGCCTGCTGCTCGACCAGAATATTTGCCTCCAGGCAAGACAAATTAAAGACATCAGAAATTATAAGGCGTAAAAATGGTCAAGTTCTGTGCGAGGGTCGCTTCACTCTGAAGCTCAAAAAGATGCCAGCAAGTATGCAACGATTCTCTCGAAGCGCCATAAGACCTCTGTGTCCCTCTTCCATAGAAAATAAAACTACTTGCGCAAGAAATTGCCAAATTGAAAATGGGATTTTTTTGCTTTCCAGAATGCGACAAAGTTTTCGATGTGCTGCCAAGGGGAAGGGGAAGGGGAAGGGGAGGCTGATAGGATTTGAAAAGCGGATTTGCGGGCTGGGCCAGCACTACGGGAACCGGGGCATATGTGCCACAGTGCGATATATATACATATATATATAGACGTCACGCAAGGTGTGCGCGACTGGGCAACTTTGATTGGGTCCTTTACATAAGCGTTTAATCCTATTTCGCGGTGAAATGCATAAATAGACAAAAGAAGCCAGGCAAAGAGAGGGCGGCAATGCCACAAAAAAGAGAGAAAAGAAAGAATACCCAAGCATATGGTCACCCTAAAAATGCCAGCAAGCATTTCGGGAAGGAGTGAGCCAGAGAGAAGGGAAGGAAACAGAGGACGAGAAGGATGTGTAGATACAGCCAAATGCAATTTTCATGTCACGTCGCATTTCGCTGAATACTCAGTGAGGATCGAGGGTGGGGTTGGGCTGGCTACTAAGCGGTCATAGCCATATAAAAATGTATTTAAATTAAAGTCGAGAGACAATCATTGGATGCAACAACATGACATTAAGTGAGCTGTTGCGCGACGAGTTCTGTTAATGACAACCCTTAGCAGAGGAAGAACCCCTTCCCTTAGTCCTTAACCTCAACGCGTCCATTTACATATGCAGCCGCGTTTCAGGGGCGTTTAAGGATTAACTACGCTTAATGCGCAAAATTAAAAGCATGTCTGAGCACAAGGATGTGAGCATAAGTATATAACTCAACTCCTCTCAACCCCTCATAACCGTCGCACTTCGTGCACAATTTACTCACTCTCATATCGACTCAGACGTGCGCTTCAAAGGCATATAGCGCACACGCCTTAGGCCATTTTAGTGGAATTCCATGCCGGGTTGGGTGTTCGGTATTTTGGTGCTCTTGTCTGATCTCTGGTCTCTGGTCTGTGGGCAATTTATTGTGCATAAAGCCCCAAAAAGGTGGGCACACCAGTTCAGAATTGGGCAGACTTAAGCAAATATTAAATATATTAAAACTGACAGAATAAACAAACATTCGAATAAACAACGAAATGGGAAAATACTTCTTGGCATTAGTTGACTTGGCGAATACCCTGCGTTTATATTTGTATTAACTAAAAATATTAATAAATTAATTTGAGAATTGAGAATGAATTCTCTTAAGAATATTCAGCTGATAATTTTTAAAATATATTTTTGGGAATTTTTATAGAGTTGACATACCTCAAATATAAAATAAATTGTAAAACAGATGCAACGGGCTGATCTCTATTTAAAGTTATTTTTTAAAAGTTAACTTCAACTGTCTTTCAACATATTCAGGTCTGTGGTTTTCATTCGTATTGCTAATTTGTATAAGGTATTAAACGTTTTTCATATAGATACAACAGATGCGTATTTAAATTGGCTTGCGGTTTCAAATGCCATACACTTTGATGTGGTCAGTTCATAAGAGCAAACCATAAATATCCTTTGGATATTTAAGCCTGGCATCAACATATAAAGCTCTCAGGGCATTCTCCCCACCTGCTCAAACATTATAATCTGTAGTATTTTGGTGATGTGGTGCCAGTGCTCTCACATTAGTCATCTACATGCACTATATGTGCGGAATGGTTAATCAATTCAAGTGAATCACGCACTGCAGCCTGTATTTAGTTTAAATAGGATTTACATATTCGTGAGGCACGCAATGGAGTTTCAAGTTCTTAATATGTTTTAATGTCAATCAGGCACATGTGTCAGGGTTGTTTCGTGACTCACAAGACTGTGCAGGTGTTCTAAGTTCTGTCTCTTAAGGGTATTTCTTCTATGTTTATGGTTCGATAGAATTTCAATCTAAGAAATAAGAATCTTTATATTTAAGTTGTCTTAAAGAGAAATTCTAATTCGTAGCTCTTAAAGTATATCTAAAGCTGACAATTATCCATTTGGATATGTGGATATATTTGGAGAGTGTTGGGAACCGAGCTTGTTTCTAATATGGATGGTACAGAATATACAAAGGCCAAGCAATTTAGCCATTTACTCTCAGAAGAAAATAATGAAACGCATCTGATTAATATAGTAACTTTATGTAGTTAAGCTCAGCTTATTAACTATCAGTTTTCTTTAAGTAAAGTAAAATAAATTTATGAATATGGTCATACTGAAGCGACTTCATCAATGCTTAAATAGGAAAACGAAGTTGTCAGATTAATCCCTCAGACACTTAATCTGCAAATTTTCATACTTAGTGCAACAATACACTGATTATCTTTGATTTTCATAGGAAACCCTTACGTAGAGCGCACACAAAGCACTTTTTTTTTATTGTGATTTTCCAATCGATTTGTTTCCATCCTGCAGCCAAAGTAACCAATCCACCCTCGCTGCCGACCATAACCCACAATATCATTATGATTGTTCCAGCGGATTATGCAGTTGGTGATTTGACATTTGCTGTGGACGCCTTTGATAAGCAAACACAATTGATTCGTGCACTCAAAATGCTAAAAATGTGTCGAATAAAAACTTCGCTAATGTCCCGATAACCACGGAGGCAGCAAACCAACATATGGCGCGGATTCCTGTCCAGCACTTCCCCTTTGCTCGCTCTGCATGGAGTAAGGGGTGCCTGAAGCGTTTATCGTCTAGCGTCTAGCGTAATTGTAATTAATTTCCTGTGATTTTCGTTTTCACTCGTAGGAGAGCCACCCTAGGAGCCCATTTGGTATGCGACAGTCGCCTGGCAACGTCCTTTTAATCGCCAATCGATAAATTTGCGTTAACTGTCAGCGGATTGTTGTCCTTGTTGTCCCTGCTGATGTTGTGCTTGTTTCTACTGACGTTCTCTTCTTTTTTCTTTTTTTTTAGTCTTCGTTTGATTGGGACTGTGGCGGTGGTTGCTGTGGACTTTGATAGAGCTGCGCATTTAATGCGATTAGATTTAATGGCCAGTCTCTATCGACTGCTGTTTCCTTTTAAATGTCGGGAACAGCGACAGCAGCAGGACATCATCGGCTGGGCTTAAAACTATCAGACAGTCCACCCTGCTTCGACCCGCCTTTTGGATCCTATCATAAAAAGCGCCTTAGCCTAATTGGCTGTGATTGATTTTGGCTCAGTCATTTCCATATCGCTTACTTAACTCGCCGTGCTGCAACTAATTTGCTTTGCGCTCAACTCGGCCAAAATATGTTTTTAATATGCAAAAAACTTTTAGCCAAATGGCTTTTAACTGTCATTAACCAACTGTTACCAACCACGGCACACGGCCAGCAGATTCACTAAAAATGTCCAATGAAATTTTTATGACCATCCCGGCAATCCTTCCCTGCCGCCCATCCATCCTTCTTCCTTCCGCCCCAAATATAGGTGCTGTCTGCTGCCAGCTGTCAGCTGCCTTCACCTACACACACACACACACACAAACACACACACACATGCATAATAAATACTAGATCCTGCCCCGAAAAAAGTTATACATTCTAGTTAGCATATCTAGTTGGCTTCCATGTGCGCAGTTTCTGTTCTGTAGTTTGTCGTGTGCCTTCTCCTCTTCTTCTTCTTCTTCTTCTTCTGCTTCTTCGGCTTTTTGTTGTGGCTCCAAAATGGTTTTTAATTTTATCAGCGACACGGCGCACAGTTTACATGCTAAATGAGTCAGGCACTGAGCGAAAAAATGCATTTAATTAAAGTTGCGAAAGTTTTGCCATTTCACTAAATTTGTTTAGTCTGCAGTCTGTTTGGCATGCTCTATTCAGCGAATGCTCTCGTCTCTTTTTTAATATATTTATGACTAATCACATTTACTTGTATTATAAATATTAATAAATATACATGTATTTTTATATGTATTTTTTTATGTAGTTTCATGTAATTTTGCACTGTGTATCGAAACGTGCTCTTAAACTAAACTCATACTTTGGCATCAGAGCATCAGCTGTGGATCTGCTATAGTCCTTCCCCATCTACCTTGCTGGCTTTCCACCTGCTGGCTTTAGCTATTGGAAAACTGGCAAACTAATGAACGAGCATTACGCAAATTCCATTTACCAACGCCACTCGACGTAAAATCTGAATTCAAAATCCACTTTTGCAGTTCTTAACTAATGCGTGTCCTTGCGGTTATTGTGTGCGCAGGTGGCGGAGGAGGAGAGGTGGATGGAAGTATGAGTTGAGTGGAGCAGGGAGCATTTGCTGTTGCATTTGGAATTTTAATTTGGTGGCATTTCACGCTTGCAGCTGTTGCAGTGCAATTGCACCACAGCAGAGCCAAACCGCACGACGCTTTGGGCCAACAAGTTGACCAAGATTTAATTGCATTTTGAGTGCTTGGTTATTAAAAATGAATGAAAAAAATGTCGACACTTTGCGCAAAGTTTGCAAAGTTTTTAATTATTCGCGCTTGAGCTAGCGGAAGCTATGGTTGCTGATAGAGCTGAGGGAAATGAGGAGGATGATGGCCTGGCAACCGCAGCGAATCGCTAAAAATGCGCAACTCACACGTGGCAAGAACAAAGCGCGCCCCTAAATACGGCAATGAAAAATTGTAAATTGAACCTGAAGGACAGACAGTGTTGCGTTTAGTGCTAAGCTAAGGGTTGGGTTGAGCTGGTAACAAGAGCAGAATGAGGTGGGGGTTGGGCCAAGCTGCACGTGCAAAAATGTGCGTTCAATGTGCGGACGCAAACACAAACGCAATTAAGCACGGCGTCAATGAGAGCTTCCAACAGCAGCAGAAGCAGCCAGCTAGGGGTTGGGGGTTGGGGGTTGGGGGTTGGGGGTAGTGGGTTGGGCGGGCTCTTAAGCGGAAATAACGCAACAGCATACGACGCTGGTCAGTTGTGAAGGCCGTGTGAATTGCATTGTAGTTTAGGGCTGATCCAGGAATTGGAGTTGGCCTAGGGATTTGGCTTGGGCTTGTGGCCACGAGTGCGGGGTTGGAGTCTTTGTTTAGCTAACATTGGGCTCGGTACAGTGATGTGGGGGTTGAAGCTTCTCAGACGAACGGTCAGCGCGGTTTTGTAAAACGTTTAATTGCAATTTGAAAAGCAACTACCAACGGAGCAGCAATTGCAAGGGTTGCTGCCGTTGCTGCCATTGCTGTAGTTGTAGCTATAGCTCCTGTGTCAGGATTTATTGCTTTTGGGTCTATCGCTACAGTCCACAACTCCCACCAGCCTGACAGTTGTAACGGTGTCGGACGGCGTCTGAGCATGGCGACTGCAATTGAGGAATTTCATTTTGAAACATTTAATTTCCAACGAGCAATGCTAAACTGTCGCCCAGGCTAGTGAGGAGGCTGGCTAATGCCAATAGCCGGAAACGGATATGAAAGCTTGCATATGTGTGAGTGTGAGTGTGAGTGTGTGTGTGTATATATATGCATTTTTGCTTGGTTGGGGGTTCGTCTCTGGACCGCTTGTTAAACATATGTTTTCATTTGCAATGCAAAGTTTAATAATTGACAATGCTCTGGGTTCAGGTCTGGTCTGCATTGCTTTTGGGGTTGACTCGCCCTTGGTTGTGGACCCCGGGATTATGGGGGTGGCTGATGGTGCCCCGGCTGATGCGTGAGGTGTGTAATTGCCAGATTGTTGAAACATTTTTTTTTTTTGCAAAATGAGCCGGGTCCATGACAAATGAGTGGCTGTCGTCGTCATCCGAAACTCGTACGTGTTAGCAGCAACCTTGAACATTTCAGGTGGAGGGTAAGCGGAATTAATTTAAAATCTGAAAATCCCTTACCTTGTAATGGAACTCAATTACAAATGACTTTTGAGGTATGACTAATGAAAAAAAGTTTTGTCCAATTATATAAAATTAAATGTATTTTACACAGTATAGCTTTTAGTGTGTAATTTAATTTATTTTTATTGCTTCTTTGTTACATTTAGTTAAGCCTTTTAATGTTTAAAATGATTCTGTTTATTTGTCAAGAATATTTTTAATATTTATCAGATACCTGGAAAAATTTTAAATAACATGTTTAATTAAAATAAATAAATAAATAAATAAAAAAATATGAATACTAATAATTAAGCAAAAAAAAAATTATATAAATTGTTTCATCAAGCAAAATCCCCTTATAAATAAAAAATAATAATATAATACTTTCTCATTGGCATTTGGAGTTTCTTTGGCTTTGTCAAATCTCGAAACATATCTCTCATGTTAGCTGGCAGTAAACTTTGCCAAGCGGACAATCCTTTATTAAAAAAGGGGGACAAACAACAATAATGGATGAAAGACAATAGAAAATGTTCTCGATTAAATTTGATTACCGAATGTTGCAAGCGTTAATTTTGTATACATTTTGCTGTCTGATTGCCTTTGTTCCGTTGGCACTTTCGGGACCGTTATTATTTTCGCTGTTGTCATTTTTAAACCTGATTATGCATTAGGGTAACGTCTGCCAAAAAAAAAAAAAAAAAACAAAAAAAAAATGATGTCCTCTGGCTGTTTTCCTCGTCGTCGGTCGCTTTTATGCCATCTCCTGTTGTCCCTTTTTCAATTTGTACCAAAAATATATATATAATAAGGCGAAAACCAAAACTCATTCAGCTGTGCGCATTTTTTCTTGTCATGCCTTAATTTGCTTTGTAGCTGTTCCTTTTTCTATATTTAATATATATATATATATACAAATGTATATATATGAATGGATAATACAAGTAATTGTCGAGCCACAATGATATAAAGCTGTGAAGCAGCCAGAAAATGGTTTGCCTTGAAAGGCCGTTGAATTACGCTGTAGAACATAGCCTGATAAGCTATAGTAGCGAGCTCTTTATCTTACTGGTAATTATATAGTCAACGGAGACAATATAATATAATTATTCAAATAATAATTTAAAATATTTAAAAGAAAGTTTAAAAAAAGTTTTTAATTAATAGAAATGTATGTAAATATTCTTCAAATGTTGCCGGCATTCTGCATTCCATTTTTCTTTCTATACATTCTATGAGTTATAATAAAAAGACTAAAATGTTGGTAAGTTTATTGCTTCGTAGGGTATTTGGTATTCATGTCAACCCTTTTCCAACAGCGTGGCGTACACGTTACTCTGCATCTCTTGGCTGCTTTGTCATCTGCTGCATAAACCGAACTAATGACACTGTCATATAAATTGCCATAAGTTCTGGAAGAGGAGCACATGATCCTTGTTGTCGTTGTCGCTGTCCTTGTTGTCATTATAAATGTGCACTCATTTGCTTTAAATATCCTTAACATTGTGCGCCACTAAATTAGGCGACCCCTTCGGCCCCGTTTCCCGACTCGTTGACCTTTTGGGCAGCAAGTGGAACCGCGGGCCATGAAAAGGGTTGGCAGTTGTTACGGGAGTCGGGCAGGAAGTGTAATGCAAACTGATGGACAATGTTGACAGCTGCCTTCTTTTTTCTTCGGCACCCGGCAAAAGGGGTGTGAGTGGGGCTCAGAGTAGGGGCTAGGGAATTAGTCAGCGATGTCAAAAATGACAACACATTGAAATATCAACGACACTTTTTGGCTACGCAAAACAAAGTAAGAGGAAAGTGTGCTGCCGTGCGGGGATGACTGACTACTTAGATACTCTAATTTTTAAATATAAGCTTGCGAGTTTGAAGAGATGTTTGATTAAGTACTTCAAATTCCATAAGATTTATTTTTTTGATAATCAGAATGAAACAAAAAAAAACATTAGAATATATATAAATACTATTAAATAATAACTCTCACAGCTAATATACCCGTTTTTAATACATTTAACTAGAATATATAACTAGAATTGCTTGAACCCCTTTTGAATGGGTTTAACCCCTAGGTTGTAGGCTTCTTGCCACTGAGCACTTCATTAACTAGGCCTTTGGTTGGCGTCTCTCGATTCGGCAGCACTGCCTAAGCTGCACAAATTCATTAACGCTTTTATTGCATTTTAATTTGGCATGTCCTTGCCAGTGAAGCGTGCACAAACATTCAAAGGATGTGCGGCCTGGTTGAGACAATAGGCGCCCTTGCATGTTGTCAGCTTGTCAAACGCCAGTTTGGGTGTAGGAGGAGCGTGCAACCAAACATGACAGCACTGCCAGGATGTTGATGGCCACAAGGATGCGTCGGCGCACGCCTCCTGTTGGTCTAGCAACAGGATGCAATGCCATATTGCAATTAGTTTTGGAGCAGGGCTGAGCTGCGTGTAGGGGTTAGCTAATAGACGCGCCTTGACTGCCCACAACAAAGGCTCCATCAACATGCGGAGTTGGCGGTGTTTGTGTTTGCTGTCTTTGTCTTTCGAACAGGCAATAATTGCTGCAGGACTCATATGTTTGGGGGCACAGTTGCCGGTGTCTGGTTTGGGTCGGGTCAACCGTCTGGCAGCTTAAAGTAATTAGAACGCAATTTTCATATATGTCCTGCATCGACGACTGAGACTGGCCCAATAGAGCTCTGACCTGGCGGCCCCCCATAAATTATGAGTCGCAGCTTAAGCCGTCGCCCGTGTTGTCCTTATGGAAATGCTCGTATCGCATTCATATATGCATGTTCGCTTGACTCTGTTTGCAGAATATACATGAAAGATGCGCTGCTTTAAATAAACAGGATATGCAGCGTATGTATCCTTGGCCAGGACTCAGCTGCATTATTATGGCCAAGTAAATTTATGTGCGCCGTTAATTGAATGCGCTGAGGGGTCAGGACCTACTGTCAGGAGACAGATCCTTTCTGCTTCCTTGCTTTTCTGTTGATTTTTTGTTGCGTTGCATAAATCCGAAATTTATTAAAAAGCAGCGAAATGACGCGTATATCGATGAATGCATGCAAATATAATCTGGTCAAAAGCTCGCGCTCCCCTCGAGCCTTACCCTTCTTTGGCCCTTGCCTTAATAGCTGTAAAGCGAAATTCACTCGTACTCTACACTCTCTGCCGGCTGGTCATTTTTCATGCACAATAATCAGCAGGATAATGTTAACAGTGGCTGACAGCAGCACTCACACACACACATGCATTGCAAACACACGATGCGCCTTGTTGTGTGCAGATCCTTCGGGCGCGTTGATAAATAAAAGCAAAAAAACAAAAAAGATCTGGTTCCATTCGTAATATTCCACCATGTAGGAGAAGAGTTTCAATATATAAAATTTATCTTTGACTTTCGCCTGGGCAGATGTCAACGAAATATACAGATCAATATATGAATATATATATATATATATATGATGCGCAATATTTGACGTGATACAATATGAGAACATTAATTGAAAAGCTTTAAGCAACACACATGCTTGGAAATGAATTGAGTTCAAGGTATGATAAACGCACTGTAGACTACAATCACCATCGAGGGCATAGATTTGGCAAGCTTGGGAATATCAGAACTTAAATTAACTAAATGAAATTTTAAAAAATATATTTTATATGAGATCGAAAATTGGAAATTAATAATATATAAATCATAATATATAAATATAATATTTATAGACTTTTAAAGACCAGCATATACATTTTTTTATTAGTTTTATTTTTTTTATCTAAGTCTTTTCATCACTCTCACGAGTTCACTCTCTCTCTCTCTCTCTCTCTCTCTCTCTCACTCTCTTTCCAATTAAATTTTCTGAAATTAAATTCCTATTGCAATACAAGTTTAGTCAACTCTCGTATTTAAACATCAAGAATGCATTTAAATCTCTCATTTAATTCAGTTTAATATATTCTTCGGAACATGTCTGTGATTTAGTTAGTGACCAACCCATTTTTCCGTATTGTCGCATATGTTTTGGCTCTATTTGACAGCTACTTTAACCATAAGCCACTGGAATTATATCGAGCATGAGCTATAAACCAATTTTATATAGTCTTTCCCTTTATGCGACGAGCGAGTAAGAGCGAAAGTAAATCTGGGCATGAAAATAATTCCCAAAACATTCCCCAAATGCCACACTATTTGATAATTAAGTAGACGCGCGACCTCAAGGCGCATAAATCACTTAATTAACTTGACGACATTTTGCCCAGACAGCAAAGAAGACAGCCACGGGGACTGCACGGCTCTGGCAGAGGCGCAGCCATGCCATGCATCCTTGAAAATATTTCGAAAATCTCAAGAAAAAAAAAAACAAGTAAGAAGGCTCTAGTCGAGACGGCTCGACTACGAGATACCCTGAACCCTGACAAAAAAAAATATTCTTCTTCTTACCGCACGTATATTTTACGCGCCCTCTGCTAACCGCGCAGTTGCTGCTGACGGTTGGGGGTGGGATGGGCTGTACTTTGAACGCTTATAACTCCATTTCTAGATAGACTATCTTCATGAAACTTTCAGAATATATTAATAGCATTCAAATCTGTCCATTTGCAAAATTACAAGTCTCTAGTATTTGAAATACGTTTTTTTCAAATTGGTGGTGAAGGGGGCGTGGCATCCAAAATCTGAAAATTACATAATCTGCGTATCCATAATATCTATCTAAATATACAAATTTGAAGTCTCTAGGTAAAACGGTGTAGAAGTTATGCTCAAAAAACCTAAAAAACGTAAACGAATTTTCGATTTTTTATCGATAATTAAGGAATGGGATGAGTTATCGAAAAAACAAAATAAACTTGTACTGCGTAACTAAGATACGAGTGTTCATGTAAAATTTCAGCTCTCTAGCTTTTGTAGTTTCCGAAATCTCGACGTTCATACGGACGGACGGACAGACGGACGGACGGACGGACGGACGGACGGACGGACGGACGGACGGACGGACGGACGGACGGACGGACGGACGGACAGACGGACAGGGCTATATCAACTTATTTTTTTGTGCTGATCAAGAATATATATACTTTATGGGGTCTGCGACGTCTCCTTCTGCCTGTTACATACATTTTCACAAAAACATTATACCCTGAATTCCCATTTTCAATGGGTTCAGGGTATAAAAAAGAAGAGCAACGAAAATGCCGAATGAGAAAAATCAATGCGAAAGCAGCGAGCAAAACATTTTGAAAAACTATCAAAACTAAAACGAGCGCAACGAGGCCCCAGACGATAGGCCCACAGTCCACAGCCAAGGGAGCTACCATATATATTGATATAAATATATATATATATATATATATATATATATATATATATATATATATACATGCATATATATTTGTATATACGCATATACAGACCCCATACCTATACCCATGATCGATCCACTGGGGAGCCATCAATTCATCAAAATGATGCGCCTATTAATAGCTTGAACTTCAATAAAATGCCTATAGCACTTTATTTCATTCGATTTCATTCTCAATTCAAACATCTACTTCAAACGAGACGCAACCGAAACGTTTCTGACAATTGAGATCGGTCACGGATCGTGGACTATATATATATATATATATATATATATATATATATATATATATATATATATTTATATATATGTGTGCTTCACTCTACGCCACTTGCATATGTCAACGACTTTGTAGTGCTTGTATTGTGCCACGCCCATTTTGTGTAGCAACCAATGCGGTAGCCAAAAAGAAGTCGCTCATCCATCCCATCCCATCGCATCGACGCGCCATGTTCAACTCTTCCTGGGCAACTGGCACGCCCACTTTACATGTCGATCGAGACAGTGTCTTCTCAGTCTCAGCCATATGTCGCTCTATACATATATATACATATGCATATAGTGTGTTCACTTGGCCTGCCTGTATGGTGTCAAGTGGGCGTGGCAGCGGCACATAAATTACGAAAGCTGCTGACAGTCGTCGCTGGGAGCAAGAGAAAATATCATTAAAAATCTCAAATATAATAAATGACAGCATTGATTTAGTGTGCATTAATTTGATTTAATTTAATAAATAATTGGATTTCATTCATATGCAAATCGATGGATGTTTCACACAGCATAAACAATAATAGAATTGCAAGTAAAGTCCAATTTAAATATTTCATAATATTTAATGACAACAACAAAAACAAAAATAAAACATCATGAACTATAAATTAAGAGATTCTTTCTCTCTTCTATATGAATGGCGAAATATTATTGAAATTGATTTCGAGAACTTGTGCATAACTTTTAAGCTTTACCCACACTATGCCACACACACACACACACACACACTTACGCACACACACACACACCATCATTCAGGCAGCTGACTGTGGCAGCTGCTCCCTGGGCGCGTGATATGCTAATCTCACCTGGCAATTGACAATTTTGCCCGCCTTCAGACAATGAAATTTTCCGAAAATTGAAATTGAAATGAAAATGAAAATGAAAATTCAACAACTTATAAATAACTCATGTGTGTGTGTGTATGTGTGTGTGAGTGTCTGTCGCCGAGGCTGGCAGTTCTCGCCTTGGATGAATCTGTCAGCTAAAAGTGGATGGGCTGGGGATGCATCTGTGGCTGACACCTTCTTAAAGATAATAATGTAAACACCATCATCCCCCGCCGACTAACTACCCTCCCACTGGCTGAAGCTCTACTAGTCGTAAATTTATCCACATATAAACAAATATTTTTCTTAAATATGTGAACATTTTTTGCTGCTGTGGGCGGTACTTTGGGTTGTCAAAAATGAAAATTGAGTTTGTAAAGTTTTTCCGTTGAGTTTTTGTTGTTGATTTGCCTATCTCTCATATTGTTGTTGTTGTTGTTGTTGCTGTTGTTGTCTCTCTGCTCCATGATTCAAGTGTGTCTGCACGCTGAGCTCTGTGCGTGTGTGTGGGCGTTATTATTATTTATTTTTTCTGCTTATAGGGGGGCTGTTAGGGCGTGGCCATGTTGCCCTGTTGTCATTGCTTGTTTTGCAGCTGACATTGAGTGCTCGTCAATGATATGCCGGCTAAGTTGTTGTTGCTCATAATTGTTGTTCACAGCAGCATTATGAGTGCCTGTTTACATGCTGCTTAAACAAGGATATCTGTGTATGCTCGCGCGTGTGTGTGTGTGTACTTGAGTGAGTTAGTACCAGCGAAAATTGAATGAAATACCGGTAGAATTTAATTAGATTTTAATTGAGTTTGCCAAGGAGTCGCAGGGCGTGTCTGTGAGCGTGTGAGCAGAAAAAAGGGGAGCGCACTGTGCAATTATTTTTAAATAAATTGTGTTCAGGACAAAGCTTAAAGCAAATGCTAAATGGTAAAGTCGCTAAAGAGTATATATATATATATATATATATATATATATATATATATATATATATATATATATATATATATTTTTATTTATTTAAAAAAAAAATTTTTTAAGTTACTATCAATTTCGTTAGTTTGTTATTTAAATAGATTTAAAATAGATTTAATTAATTTAAAATTACTTTTTTATTTATCCCAAACTGTAAAATTTTCAATAAAAAAACTATACAAACAAAAAATTGTTTATTAATTTAAAACTTTATTGAAGGAAAAAAAATGGAAAAAAAGAAACATTTTTTGCACAAACAAAGATTATAAATATTTCGAATTTTTACAAATTAAGTAAGAAAATATTTATCAAAATAAATAATAATATTTTTGTAATAATCTGAGAATTTTTATTCTCATATTATATATTATATTTAAAGCCTTTTATTTAAAAGATCTTTTCATATTTCTAAATGAACAATTTAAACAGACTTTTAATTTATTGTTAACATTAAATATAGTCTATTTAAGTAATATAATATTTCATGGTTCTTTTCTTTTGTGTAATAGCTTAAGTATTTATGTCCAAAAACCCATAGCAAATGCTCTTCTAGGTAGCTCTGGCACAAGTCCAATTAGAGCTGTTGGCCTTTATACCTGCTCATTACCAAATCGGAAGTGATTCGGATGCAACCAAAAGGTTGCAGCGTTCAATGTGCTACGTGCAACGTGCCTCATAAAGCGGGCTCAGGTGATTGAGAAGTTGTGAGCTGCAATCACCTTGAATCGTGGCCAGTCATCAAAAAGGTGCCTCGAATGACACCTGAATTCAATTTTTTTATAGGTGGTACAAAGCGCTGCCGCTAATTGGCAAGGAAACGAGTTAATATAGATATGAAACGAAAATTGGTTAATTTAACACAATGATATAACACGCTCCAGAAAAGCTGAGCCCGAAGCACTTAACCAATAGCTGAAAGGTTATTAACTCACTTAGAGGAGCGCCGCTCAAATGCGAACAGGATGTATTTGGGTTGGCTCTTCTCTTCTTGGCTTACAAATTTCTTTTTAATTACCAAACTGACTGAAGCGACTTGTTTTGAGTGCTAGCTGCAATTGCTCATCGGCCGTCAGAGCCGCAAAGGCTCAATTCCATTTGGAATTTTGTTTTTGGCATCAGCTTTGGTCGCTCGCACGTCAGTCCGTTGTCAACTTTCCGGCTCTGTGAATATGCTGAAATTAGTTGTGTACAAATCTTGTGCAAGTTTTTGGCATTAACACCTTTCAATCCCCCAGCGTGTAGCAACAACATTATGAATATTTCTGACTGGCACGAATTGGGGGGCCCTCTTAAAAGACTACAGTGGGGCATGGCTATGGAGAACGATGTTGACTGCAGATACATTTCAATTACATTTTTTTTTTTAATATTTATATATATGGTATATTATAGGTTCAAGTATCTACTGCAATTTAAATCGGAATCTATTCGTAATAATATAGCAAATGCTTCTTTGTTCAGCTCTTTGACTCCTTTACACATATTCCTAATTTATTTTGACTGAAATGAATTTATTAATTTTCTATTACTGAATGTGTTCTCACTGTTCATGTATTGCATTGCATTCTATTTTTATTGACTTTAGATCAACATCTAATATTTTGTAGTCCTCTTAGCCATGCTTCACTGTGGTTTGCCTCACGCACGCACAGGAAATGTCACGGCTGCAGTGACTACAAGTTTTTCACTTTGCTCGGCGCGTTTTGTGTTTGCGTTTTATTCGCTTTGGAATATGCATAAAAAATTGGTATTAAAACGTCGCATGTAAGACATTAATCAGCTGGCAAAGTGGCAGTCGGCAGTAGCGAAAAGGGGGGCGTCGGGGGCGTGGCGGAATGAAAATCAGAAACAGCGACTAGGTAAACTCACTGAGCAGTTGATTAATCTGCATTTGTCCCAGCCCCCGACTGTCTCTTTGCCACTCTGCGTCTCCTCGTCTCGCTCTTCCTTTCGCTTGGCCATAAGCAGCTTGGCCTGAAAGATTGCAAGTTGGAAATCGTAGCTACTGCTGCCGCTACCAGTTGAACTGGCTGCCCAACCCACCGTACAGCACTTCAGTGCATAGCACTTGACTCCACCTCACTTCGCTTCTTGCCGGGGTTTATTTTTGAGTGGCCACACAACATGCGACAGAGCCGTCGAGCAATCACAATTTCAGACCCCAAAATAAAACAATAATAAATTCTCGTTGCCGGGAATTAAAAATTTCATTAAAGTCATTAGAATAAAGCGACAGGCCCCAACGAACCGACAGCAGACAACAGACAAAGCGACACACTGACAGACATCAACAGCGAGAGAGACTCTGAGACGAATCCTGCTGGCAACCTGCCGTCCCTCTTCCATGGTTCCATAATAATTTCGCATAGTTCTTATGATTGTTTTTAGCGGCTGTAGCATTGAGTGATGACTTAGAGCATTTCTCTAGACCCCAAAAACAATTCTCTAGTGGCACACATGGCCCTGCCTGGTTGGGTAATAGGCAGCTCTTTCCATCAGATATCTTCCACACATTACGCATTTCATTTGCCTCTTGTTGAAGATTTTCCAAAACATTTACGAACTCAAAACTTTTGCAATGCTTATCAAGAATAATGAAACAAATATTTATAGATATAGCAGAAGGTAAACGAATATTTTGATACTCTATAATCTGTATAAACTGTTGTAGAATTTATCAATATTATTAATAATCCTGCCTGGCAAAGAACAAAACTGAGCTGAAAGTTTATATATATATGATATATATTATATAAGTTTTTATCGTTACTCTAATCATTTCTATGAGAGACTCTAATAAATATGTTAACTGAGAATAAACTCAATTTCCCACTCTTAGGGCATCAGAAAACTTACGACACAGCAGACATTCCGTTTGCCCATTTGCACAGATCTCGGAGCTGCGACTACTACTCTACTCGGCAGCTAAATGCGCCGCATAATTCACAATGAGTGATTCTTAAATTGTCCATTAAGATAATTTTTACGCCAGAGCGCACAGGAGAGTTGCCAGAGAACGGGGCGCTAGACAAGCGCAGACCTGGCACAAACTGCAAAGGCAAGGCTACAGGGAGCGGGCATGGCGAAAGAACTGGGAATGGAACTGCAAATAGGGAACTGGGAACTGGGAACTGGGAACTGGGCACTGAGAACTGAGAGCTGAGAATCAAGAACTGGGTATCGGGTACTCTAGATGCTGGCTGGCACGTTTATCAATTAGGGCGCAAAGTCCTCACATTTGCAGAGGCCGCTAATTATCAGCAAAATGCCTACACATGGCATCGAAGCATCAGCGGTGCTTGGTGGTGCCTCGTGGTGTTGTGTGGTGCTTGGTGGGTGCTTGGCTCTGCTTGACTCTGTTTGCCTGCCTGCCTGTTCTTCGTTCTTCGTTCTTCGTACGTGGTTTCTGGGCCAAATTTAGCAATGCTCAAATGCATTTTGTCTGCCTCTTCTGCCGTTGTTCTCTGACTGGGGATGCGTTGCACGAACTGCGTCATGCCCGACAATTTTTCACGCTTTTCTTGTGGTTTCGTTTTTTGTTTCTGCGGCCGCAGACAAAGCAGCCATCAGCCGAGACTCCCAACTTCTTGCGGCCTATGATTGATGTACACTTGATGACTATATAACTTTGTATGATTTTTCGAATTGCTCTGCCAAAGATCTTGCGAGGAGTGCCTGCCTCTGCGTCCCTACTTGCTGCTCTTTCTGTCTATCTTGGTTTTTGTAGGTGGACGTGTCTTTAATTAGTTTGCCGTCGGTTTTTCGCTTTGGTTTCTTCGGTTCTTACCCATTTGCCTGGCGTTAAAAATGTTGAATAATTGAAATTTCTTGGAAATTTCATTGGCTGCTTTGTCGTCACTGTCTCCTTATTTATTTATTTATGTTTTTCTTCTGCCTCAACTTAGACAAACAGCATACTTATTATTGTTGTAGTCGCGTGTCTAGTCTTTGATTTTCCAGCAGTTTCGAATTTAAATTTTGAAATTTCTATTAATTGAACTAAATTATATTCAGAATTTAACATTTACATATGTTCAGCCAAGATTTTCTAAATAGCAAATTATGATTTGGAATAATACATAGTCAAAGAAGAATATTCATAAATAATTCTAAAAAATTAAAATAATTTCTGTAATAGGATTTTAAAGTTAATCAAATGCATTTAATTTAAAGTAGTCTTGAATATGTTTAGTAAAAGATATTTTAAAAGTCTTTGCTTAATCTTATTCAAATTATAACGTCCAGAAATTCTTCATTTATATTTGCGACAAGTTGCGCGAGACTGATAAATGATGTGCCACCTGGCTGCTAAAAGCCTGATCAAAGCTTGACAAGCGCTTGCTGCCCTTGCCTCCTTATCCCGATTCACCTCTCTCTCTCTCTCTCTCTCTCTCCCGCTTTGATTGCTCGCTCTATCTCTTTTGCAGTGGGCATTTGGCCAACAGGTCACGTACAACGTGTCATTGCTGAGCGGCTGCCAGAGCCAAATTGGCTAAAGTAAAGCATCCACCGCATTATCAACAACTTCATCAGGCACTCGGTCGGTGTCCCGCACTTCCGATGCGGCCCCTTAGCCATCTCACACACACACACACACAATTACAATAAACGATGAGAGTTGCAAACTGCTGTTTGGCAAGTGCAACTGCAACTGCAACAGAAGAAATGTTGCAACCGGACTCTGCAACGTTTTTGCAATTTTTCTATTGAATTGTTGCCTTTGAGCAGTAGCAGGAGCAGCGACAGCAGCAGCAGGAGCAGCAGCTCTTTGCCGGCAGCGTGGCACGTGCCCCGACTGCCAAAAAGAGCTAACAGCGTTCAACAATGTAGCCACAGTTAAGGCAAGAAAGTGGGCTGTGGAGAGTGTCTGGTATTATGATTGATAAGTTCGTTTTGTGAATTTTTCATAAATTAGGCGCACAGCTGCGCCAGCGGTGGCTGCAGGAGGCGGGGCTAAACGAACCACCGAGTGCTCAATCGTGCGCCATTTGTCTATTTTAATTAAAAGCAGCTCCAAAAAGCTCCCATCTTTAGCTATCTATCTCCTGCTCTCGCTCTCGCTCTCGCTCTTGCTTACTCTGAATACTCACCTCGCTCTTCCAGCATCCGGTCTTGCCTGCCTTTGTCGTCACGCACGCTTTGCTATAGCTGCGGTTGTTAATCAGCTTTCGGATTTTGTGTACGGCTCAAGCTTGTCCAGAAATTTTAATATAAGCTCTGCCATAAATCACATCCGTTAACTAACTGACCGTCAGCTGTCCCTGACTTGGCTCATTTGATTGGCAAGCGATTTGCAATTGCGTCCACTCAATGATGCCACTTAATTATCAGTCCGGGCTTGCTGGGGTTGGTTGGGGCCACCCCCAGGGCATACCCTCTCCAAAACCATTTTCTGCTGCTGCAGCTGCATGATGATTGTCAAGTGGGAGTTGAAGTTTTCAAGTCTCAGATTTTGCCATTTATCACAAATAATTTGACATTCACATTAATTAAATACAAGAGTTTCCAATTAGCTGAAGTTGATTAAATATCCAAATATTAATACTTCAGTGAGAGCTCTCGAAAGTCTACTTGACATATGCATATTATAAACAACAAGAGCTAATTTCATATTGTCAATAATTTAATGCTCTACTTGCATGTATATAATGTAAATTTTCATAAAGTTTGTAGGTAATTAATAATAATAATAATAATAATAATAATAATAATAATAATAATAATAATAATAATAATAATAATAATAATAATAATAATAATAATAATAATAATAATAATAATAATAATAATAGTCATTTTATCATCATTTACATACATATAGTATGTATACATATAATAAATGATGAACAAATTGAAAGTCGAATTGAATTCGAATAGAATTCTCTGATTTAATTAGTTATTTTAAAACATTTAAATTCTCTCTCCTTAACTCTGACTATAAATAAAATTTAGTGTGTAAGGAAAGCATTCACTAAAAAATAAAACACAAAATTGATTAAAATATTTAATTTTTTATTATTATTCTTTTTGTAGATTAATTAATTTTTTTATGTAGACAATTGATGAGTTTTTAAATAAATCAAATAATTTACTGTCTAAATATTTCTCTAAAGAGATTTATCTATAATCAAAAATCCATATAATCAACATACAAAGTTAGCATTCAGCTTTAGCTTAAGCAACACCAAAAACATATTTAAGCAGAATTAAATATAATTTTTAAAGAGCCAAATAAATGCAGAAAGAGCTCAATTTGAAATTCAGTGCAGTCGCATTTCCTTTGAACTGTCTGTCGCTCAGCAATTGTCCTCTTTTTAAGTTTTGACCTCGGACTTCATGATCCACCCCACCCACTCGGCCGCTGCAGTTCATGTTCTTCGCATTTGCAAATAATTAAGTGCCAAATGTCCAAATGCATTAAGCAACAACAGAGTGCAGTTGCGTGACAGTCCCACTTCCAGCATACCCTACGCATGGCAACTGGCGTTTATCTAGACTCGGAATCAAGTTGGGTATGTAGATGGAGTTGTATGGGAATATACATATGTATATGGGACACAATGAGAGTTGACAACTGTCGACGGATGGACGCACACTTAAAGCGCTTGTCAAAATTGCATAAACTGCTGTCAAGCTGGCTAAACTGCAGTAGGGTGTAGCCGCGAATAGGGTGCACACGCTTTTCGCTGGCAATTAATGCGTATTTCGACATCATAATTAAAAGGCAGTGTGGTTGACAACTCCGTCTGTTGTTGTCTTCTGTCTGGCCATTATATTTAATGAGTGGAGTAACCCTTTCACCCGACCCACCTCTCTGGCCCCTCAACCTTTATCTCTCTTTCTCTCTCGCCGCTGGAAGTCGCGCAGACCCGTAGCAACAATTCAGAGCAGACTCAATTTTCATTCACTTTTGATATTTTGCATTTGCATATTTTCACATGTCATTCGGCCCGTCGCTTTTTGGCTTTTTGGCGTTCTCCGCTCTTTTCCGCCTTTGTGTAACGCAATTGCTGTAGACAGACCATGCGGGAAGACTGTGCGACAGCTCCACGGGAGCGGGAGCGGGAGCGGGAGCAGGAGCCGGGCCGGGTCTATAGAGGGGCGGTAGGGGTCTGCCATTCGCATAATTAGCGACAGACTTTGCCGCTTGACAAACTCTTTGAAGCTGCCTGCTGCTGTCTTCTGCATTTATTATTAACAAAAAGAAGCCAAACCACAAACACGTGCACTTTTCTATGCCCTACAAACATAGTTGACGGGTATATTCAAAATGTGGAAGAGTATTTTGAGTTCATTGCATACAAAACTGAAGTTTATTTTATAGATAATATTTACTTAGAACTGCTGTACAGAGTATCTATAGATCAAGTAGCCTATTCATACCTTATCTATTTAAGTACATTTCACTCTGCCACAGCACAACATATTTCTAGTTTATATATTTATTATATTTAATTAAAAATTCCACTTGTTGAACTAAATAAATACATTTACAGGGCATCTGTCAGTCGCTTAACCTTTTTATCAAGCATTCGAACTTGTTGTTGCATTGTGTTTGGTGTTGTTTATTTGTTTATTGTTGAATGTCTTAATTTATGAATCTGTCAAAGGGAAACCTGGCGGACGCCAAATGCGAATGCGACTGGGCTCAGCGGTTCGTTTGAGTTTTGTTTAGCTTTCAAGTGAATGTTTGTATTGTGTGTGTGTGTGTGTGCGAGGCATGTGTGTACATTTCTTTTTAGCAACAGACCACAAGACAAGCAATTCATTCATTCATTCATTCATATTGCTAATGATTCACTCTGGACTCGGGCATGATTCATGGCAGCGTCCTCTGGCGTTAAGAAAAAGTGCGTAAAATCTTGCATATCTTGATAATACTTTCAGAATAATCGGAGCGAATTTATGGCTGTGTGCACAGAAAACTTTTTTGCCCAGTTACAAGTGCAGTAAATTTCGATAAAGAGATAAAGCGAGAGCGAGAGCGTGAGCGTGAGCGAGTGAGATGGAGAGAAAGAGAGAACAATCAAATAATTGTAATCTGTTTTAAATTGCAGTTCGAGCTACTCTCAACCTTCTGTGCCCCTCGTCTGCTCGAGTGCAAGCCTTGATTATATGCTGATGAGCACGTAGCCGATTTTAATAAAATTTCTTCTGCAAATGCTTAATGCATTTTTGGCCACCCCAAAAGTGCTTGGCAAACTGCAGCAGTCGGGAATTACATTTTTGGCACTCTTAATTATAGTTGGGATTATTATCTTGGCATCTTGACTCAAGGGCTAATTAAAAATAAGTAAGAAAGTTGCAATCGGGTGTGATCGACTGCCAAATACACATTAGGAGCCGTTGTCTATTTAAGGAATATAATTTATACATAACTATACTTATATAAATAATTTAATTTGCATTATTATTAATACATAAAAAATGTGCATGATAAAAATAATATAAAATATTTTATATTATATATATATATATATATATATATATATATTGCAATGTAATTATAATATAATAAAAATTCTATAAATTATAAAATTAAATATTCTATATTTTATGACATGCGCAAGATCAATTTAATTATATATTGGTTAAATATTTTTTATCTTCAAAATGCAAAGTAAAATAATCTTTATTATAATATACGGACATATCGAACTAGTTGTATTAATTAAAAAAAAAAAAGTTATCTATCATTATTATATAAATAATTAAGTAATTAAAATCAGTATGTAATTAATTTTTATAATATCGTCTCTTTGTTCAATAATTATGTACCTTTAGAGAAAACTATAATTCAATACGACTCAGACTAAGGCATTCAAACTCAAAATTCAACTGCAGACTAAACTGGGCTAACGAATACATTCACAAATTTAATAACATTATGTTTAGTACAAATCAATCTCTGTTTGTATTTGTGTATGTTATCGGGCAGCCAGAGTGCGCTTCGAAGCATTCACATCAGGCTGAAGTTGCACTTGAAGTAAGATTACGGCCTCCCGGGGGCACACTTTGTGGCGCTTGCCAACACTGGCAATTGGTGCTGCCCACTTGAAACGCTTTCCGCTCGCTGTCAGTTGTCCGTCGGATCTTCAACTCAACGCTGGTTGGTTGGCTGGATGGCTAGCTGGCTGGGTTGGCTGGGTTGGCTGGGTTGGATGGCTGAGCAGCCCGCAAGCACTTGATAAATTGTTTACTTTGAAATTAATTACTCCGTCATTGTTGTCTTGGTGGAGGGGGTAGGAAGAGAAGGATTACAAGTTCGAGCGCCGGCCGACAGGGGGCGGCACTGTTGCATAAATCAAGTTAGCAGCGCCCGCAATTCAACACTTGGTTCCGCTATCGCTCAGAGCCTGTTTTATAGCCCACCTAGCTGGGCCATTTTGCGCTTTCTGCCCTTTTGCACTTGATCGTGGCAATAAAATTGCATTTAATTACACTGACTGCCAGCTGAATTGAGAAACAGAGCGTAGAGAAAGAGAAAGGGTGAGAAAGGGAGAGAAAGAGAGAGAGAGAGAGGGAGAGATGGCAAGCGAGGGAGCAAGAGAGAGATGCATGAGGCATGAGGTTAGCAACTCGACTGCGTTCTGGAACTTCATTGTTCTTCGCATTTTTAAGCTCATTAAACCAACTGCAATTGTTGCATGTTGCAGGCTTTTGTTGCCGCTGCTGCAGTTGCTGCAGTTGCTGCTGCAATCAATTTCCAGTTTCCAGTTTTCAGCTGAAAGATGCAAAAATTGAAATTATATTGCGGCCAGTCCGGCACATCATTAAAATGCATCGAGCTGCACGTAATGGCTGTGAACACCTCTTAGGTAGAAAGCCCTTTTTGCGTGCCAATCATTTTCGTCTGGAATTTCAAACACACAATTTTACGGCCGTTGCCAACACTGGCGAGCAACAACAAAAGCTTTTGGCTGAATTGTGTGTGTTTAACTGGGCTGGGGAGGCTGGCCAAGATTTATGTTATGGTTTGTGCCTATGCAGCAATTGTCTCCCATCGTAGTTGCTGATAAAAAGCGTTGCCAGACCGTGCAAGAAATTAACATAAACAGGAAGTGGGTGTTGCTCAGCTCCAGCTCCAGCTCCAGCTACAGCTCCAGCTACAGCTACAGCATGTGCACCAACAACAATGCCCGTCCGTGCAAAAACAAACAATTAACAACAGCAAAATATTCTACGCAAAGAGTGGGAGAGATATTCGAAGCACGGGAAACAGATGTGAGGGCAGCGAGTGGAAGGAGGTGCAGCACGCAAAAGAACACAGATTGCGTTTGTGTGTGTGAATTATAGATCAGAGTAATGCAAGAGACAAGAGATCATAGAAAGAAAGCCATAGTAAATGAAAGAGCAGTGGAAAAGTTTTCTGAAACTCATAGCAAATCATTGAATGAATTACAAATCGGGGCAGTTGTAAGCTCATCGAATGAATGAGAGCTTTCAAAGAGAGGAATAATATGAAAAAAAAGTGATTTAAAAAAAGTTGTTGGCCAATCTTGCATATAAAGCTCTGAAAATCAAAGGGAAATATTTGTGAAATTACTAAATAGTTGCACATGTGCAAAGAGCTACAAAATGTTAATATGAGTATATATATATCTTTAGAAATCAGAAAGTGTTTGCGTATAGTAATAAAACAAATATAAATAATTCAATTAGTATCAAGAAATAATTTAGATATTTATCTCTTTTATTATGTTTATTATTTTCACTAATAATTTTTATTTATTTAAATTAAATTATTTGCTTTTACATCTCTGCCAGATATGAGCACATAGTTTTAATAAAGTTATTTCTTAATTCTCGCATAATTTTTTTTTTTCAGATATATGTTAATAGGTAGATGATAGACATTTATACAAAAATATATATTTATAATTTGTAGGCAGTAGAATTTTCTTTGATCCATATGATTTCTTTTCTAAAAATATTCACTGCATGCTAAACTTAAAGTGCTGATAGGCTATTGCCCCTGCTGGCTTTGATACCCTCAAGTGTTTTGGTTGCCTCGGGTTGGTTGATTCGCTTCCTAAGATGGCGTGTGCTGGCGCCATAAAACTTGCTGCCTGCTTAAGCACTGCAATAACAATAGCTAAAGGGCTTCTCTCTTTTTAGAATGCGCTAAATGAATGCAATAAACAAACAGCCAACAACAATAAAGCCCAAAGGCAAGCAGCGTCTGCTCCCCTATGCGAATAGTTTTATAGCCGAGGGGCACAAAAAAACAAAAAAAAACTAAAATGGCCAAGAACTTGGCAAAAAAAAAAACTATGCGCCTAACGCCTCAGTCGTAACGCTTGGCTGACTCTGGAAAGCACATAATACACAACACACCCCTTTTGCGAACTTGCAACATGGCGTACGCGACTCGCTCGAGGATCGTCAAACGAATGGCAACAATCAGCGAGTGGTGCGAGCGGGGCTAAGGTGAAGCTGAGAGGGTGCAATCAACGCGCTGACTCGCTGACGACAGGTGAAAACTTTGTGCCGCCAATGAATGTGGTTGTCCGTTCACTCATGTTGTTGTTATTTGCCGCTAGCTGATGTTGTTGTTGTTGTTGTTGCTGCTGCTGTTGTTGCTGTTGCCACAGACTGACAACAAAAGTTTTTGCTTTTGACGTTGCGCATCAGCGTTTGTTGTTGTTGTTGTTGCTTTTTCAGTTTCTGTTGTTGATGTTTGTTGGTTGGCTGCTTGGTCGACTGTTGGGCAACACACACACCAATACACCAATACACACACACACACACTTGTAGTCAGCAATTTGTGCATTAAAATTTCACACTGCGCAATGTTGTTGTTGGTTGAACGCTTTTGGCTTTTGGGTTTTCTCTTCCGCTTGCTGCTGTTGTTGCTGCGGTTCACCTTGGTTGCCATTGCTGTTGCTGTTGCTGCTGCTGCTGCTGCTGCTGTCGCCTGCCACATGCAGCTGGCTACAAAATGGCGCTGAGCCCAGCCCCAGACATTTGCCCCGGGTCCAGCATGTCAGCTCTAGCGGCTCACCTGGTCGCCTGTCAGTGGCAAGTATTTTTTGGGCTAGCTGATGCAAGTTTGCTAGGGGGGCATTCCCTTCACATAAAAGCTTTTAATTTAGCGCAAATTTAATTAATGTACTGCGACTGCGAGTGCTGATTACTTTGAATTACAAGTCGCAGTGCCAAGCTCAAATTACAAGCGTGCCCATTGGTGTCCAACAGCTAACCGGAATGTTGGCATTTCTGAAGTAAATACTAAAGTTGTAATTTAGCTTTTACAGAGGTTAAGTAATTTAATAACTAAGATTTCGGTGTATGTATTTTAAAAATTACTTTGAAAAGCTTTCTAAAGGTCTAGACTTCACATGCGAATTTTAGGTAAGGCGCAGTCAAAAAATATGCAATTTAAACAATGTCTACTCAATCTGTGCAATAATTAATAATTATTAATGATTTACCCAATTTAATTTGCATATTACTAAATTGACTATTTTCAGAGACCTAGCTATTTGGTATTCATTTAAACTCTAGTTGCATATTTATGCTCAACAATCTCAACAAATTTTATATTTACTAAAAAAAAGGTAAAAACTCACAATTATTATTTCATAAGTTTTTCTTATCGAATTATGCAAAAGTGATACAAAATGAATATTGTTGAAGCAACAGCTTAAGAATCTTGTTGCCTTGCACTTGCAACAAAATCTCGTTGCCAAGAAATTATTAATAAATAGAACTACTTAAAGGCTTAAGAATGTTAGGCGGGTCTTTCATCACGATCAGCTTACTGAAATTACACGTAATTTAACTAAATGCTTTAAGCCCGGCACCACAAAACCCTTTTAAGCTCATTAGCAAATCAAAACGTTTTAGCTGCGCTGTTTCGCATAGTTTTTGCCATTTTATACACTTCAGCGTTATTCGCTATGCAACAGTCCTTAAAGCTGGTAATCCCATCCAATTTAGTGCGCAAAACTGTTGCAGCATTTGCTTCTAGTAGCTACCGCGTCATCATGTAAATGCCACGCATATTTAATGGTCATAAAAAAGCGTCTTCTGCACCCCAGCTCTCCCTCTCTCTCTCTATCTCTCTCTCTCTGTCTCTCTATGCAGCCAAAAAAATTGTATAAAAATATAAGTGGAAGCTCGACAAACACTTTTCACGATCAGTTACCCGGGTCCAGGGCAGACAGGCAAAGAGCAGTTAACCGACTGTGTGGCATGCAACAAGATGGCTAAAAAATTGGCTGCTTCTGCTACTGCTACTGCCATCTCGCTCTTGACTGCATTACGCTAATTAATTCTTGATATATGGAAACTGTGGCCAGAATGGGCGACCATAAAAACGCTGCATTCGGAGGCAGCAAAAAAGTAAAAATAAATGCAAAAAAAAAAAATGGAAGGAAACAAAAAGCATTTGCAACAAACTGTGGCAGCTACATTTGCTCCACATTCACTTTAATTTCAGCTTCTTTTTTTGTCTGTGTAAATGCAAGCGGCAATTAAAATTTAGCAGGCTTTAAGGCAGTTCCTGTCGACTGTCTCCGCCGTGTGGTGGACTGCCGCAGTGACAGATGCCGCGGTTAAAGTTTAATGACAATGCAACAACAACAACAACAATAACAAGAAGAAGAAGAGTGCAACAACCACTTGGCAGTTGGCAAAAGGAATAGACAACAAAATGTGGCAGCGAAAGTGAAACAGTTGCCAGCGTGTATCCTGCAGGATGTACAAGCAGCTCCTGTTGCTTTTTTACAGACACAGCTACAGATGGGACATGTATGTGTGGGTATGTGGCATGCGTGTGTGCATCTATGTGTGTGTTTGTGTCCTGGCTTATGGTAGCGCATGTGACAGGAAACCATTCGCAGCAACCGCCAAAATGTGGCAACCACGCAGAGACAAGCAGAACAACAGTAATAGCAATAGCAATTGCAACAGCAACAACTAGAGCACGGGCATTGCTGCCGCTTAAGCGGATGCTGCGCCTTCAAGTCCCGCCCACACACCCGCGCACTGTTGCGTCAAGTGCTAAACGCACTTGCAACTTTCTCGCATATGTAACTGAAACAAGCTTCTGGTCTTAGTCTCTGGGCGACAGCATGACGGCATGGGCTAGGGCTAGGGCTTGGGCTTGGGCGTGGGCGTGCGCGTGGGCGTGGCAGGCAGCGAAAGTGGAAGCGCGGAAGCAATAAAACATAGGCGAGCATATGAAGAAGGAGACAAGAGTGGGTGAATGGGGCTTTATGTGGCAGAAGGAGTAGCTGCAACTTGTGCGACGCTTGTTGCACTTGCCATGCGTTGTTGCAATTGCCTGGAAAGTGTTTTTGGAGCCACAAGACGCCAAGCGTGTGTGTGAGTGGGAGAAAAAATCAAGTACTAGCTGAGTGGGGAGTGGGGAGTGGGGAGTGGGGCGTGGGGAGAGGCCTCACTGTAGGAGTTGCAGCAGCAGATGCACATTAGATGCAGCATTTGTGTTTAAGTGGCGCAATATTTGTAAAGCGCCGGATGGGAAATATATTTAATTCTTTTTCTTCATAAATAAAAAGATTTATGTGTGCGTATGTGGAACAGGGTCTTATTAATGGCCAACAAGAGGTAGAGGAGTGCGAGTTGAAATATTAGAGTTATGCTTTAAAGAAGCATTAAAGTTGGCACAAAGTATATATGACATTTAGCAAATATTGTATATATTATTATATAGTATATATTATATATTATTCCATACAATGAAATTTCCATTTACTTTACATACTGAAGCCATTTAAAGGATTGTTTGTTTGTTGATCGTTAATTTTCATTTAATTCAAGTTCAATTAATTAATTAAGAAATTAATTAAGAAATTACATATGTTGCCTTGTCTACTGCAAGAGAATCATTTTTGAATTTTAAGTTCGAGACGATCTTATTTCTTAATGCCAGTTTAGAGCTATTGCTTATCCAAATATAGTTGACTGAGCAGTTGAACATAATACATACATTTTAATAGAAAAGCGTAATAGCAGAATAAATTTAAAAGTAGAGAAAGAAGTAGTTAAGTAGAAATGGAAATTAAATCTATTTTAAAAAATATGTGTTATATATTTAGCAAAATTATTTATATCATTTGCCTGCATCAACTCTATTTTTTACTTGCATTTCAATTACTCTTCTAATTTATCCTAAACTATTCAAGTTAAATTATCCTAAATTTGTCTTCATATTTTTAAACCTTCCCACACCTAAAAGTATGAGTCCAACTCTCTTATTTTGCTCAATTTTCTGCTTATGCTGTCTGTCTTTAATACGAATACGAAAATTGCAATCTTCATGCCTAAAATTGCAGATCTCTGAAATTCTTGTCTGAATAATTGCTTAATGACCAACTGGATCAGGTGCTATCATGATTTTGATATTCCGCACAAAAGGCCCGAAACACACACACACACACACTCACGCACAAACAAAAATGTTGATGAAGATATTGAAAGAGCCAAATGTCTGTCGAGAGTGAAATTAATGGGCAATGATCAGCAGAGAGAGAGAGAGAGAGCGGGGTGATTGTATAGGTTGCCTTCGGTTTACCGAATCCGCTTGCTGCTCAGTTCGACGGAAGAACAGCTGCCACAACTATTATGGCCCCGAGCTGATCTTGATCTAATTTGGGTGTATTAGTTGCCCAAAACTGTGGCAAACAATGCACAAACCGAAGGCGAACATTTGTAGACCTTTTTCGAGGCCCAATGTTGCGCTGTCAAGGATGCCTGAGCCGGTTATCCTGGCCGCTGCGATAAGGCGCTGCTAATGGCTTCATTAGCCTGTCTGCTCTGTTCGGCTTGCAATCACATGTTTGCCACATGCCGCGAGCGACTTCGATGCGATCTTTGAATCTTCAAACTCTTGAGCTCAAGTGGCGTTGCCTTTGAAGTGCGCAGAGATGTGCGCCACGTTAATCGATAACTCTCGATTGGCATGCGTTTTGCTGCAGTTAGTACCGAACTGACATCCGTCAGCTGTCTGACTAATGTTGAGGCATAAAAATGAATTGGGAATTCTTCATTTTCATTTCCATTTCCATTTGCTCGTCTAATGCATCCGTAAAGGAGGCGCCCATAAAATAAGCTAAAAGAAACTTTGGAAATTGTCGTAAACTGAAAGTCCGAAATAAATGAAGGACAACAACTTATATACACTTGCGTTTTTCTGCTCTGTTGAATAATGTAAAGAATACCGAACAATATATAAAATTAAATTTATATATGTCTATCTATATAAATTACGAATTTAAATCGTGTCTTAATATCTATCTCAAATATATTTAGAAATACTTGAGGTTTCCTTCTTCGTGGCCATGCCATAATACCCTCCCCATGTGAGGGTATTAAAAGACAAACAAAACATGTCCCAGGGCTGTTAAAATGCCAAAAGTAGGAAGCAGCTCGATACAAATCAGCCCCTGGAAAAAAAAGAACAATAATAAGACGGCATACCATATTCTGCATATAATAAAGTTGGAACAAACATTTCATTTTATAATTTTATTATCCATTTTCTTTAGCTTCACGTTTTCATTTTCATTTTCATTCTCGTTTTGATTGCCTTGTCGTCTGTTGCTTCTGAGTCATATTAATCAGAGGATGCAGAGAAATGTACGAGAAGTTCACACCTTTTGGCCACAACAAAGCCCAATACAGTGAGAGCGAGAGAGAGAGAGAGAGAGAGAGTGAGAGCAATAGATGGATGAGTGTGGGCTATGTAGGCAACAAGGGATTGGTCGACTTTATGACCGCTCCTTGACTTTTATGGGCACTTTTCTTATGAAAAGAAATTAAAAACAAAATATATATAAATATACATATATATAAATGTTTAGATATTCTACAATATCCATATACGTACACTTATTAGATTTAGATATGAGCCAACGAAATCATTTAACAAAAATGCACAAATTGTGGCTGTTGCTGTGGCAAGTGTCATTAAAAGATATGAGAGCTCCCTGCACTGCCTGCCCAGAGTCGTTTTCGTATGCTAAGAAGTGCCCGGAGGCTCGTAAAGACTGAGAAGTGCACATTAAATGTGTAATCGTTAGAAGTACTTGCTTGCATAGAGAATGCATTTCGAACGCTTTCCAACACAAACCAACTCAATCTCCAACTCCCTCTCTCCGCCTTCTACAACATCTTATGATATATTCCTCGATTGTTTGATTACAGCCTTTGCAATGGTCATTAAAATCGCTCATGAACTTGAAGCGTTACGGGAATCATAAAGATATCGGAGAAGATATCTGAGATGTACAGCAATTTCACTGGAAACTTAAGTACGCTCTTGAATGTTGTTATTGGTCATGAATTCCGACATTAAATAATTGTAATAAAAACAAAAAAAAAAAATGAAATTGAAACATAACTCGGACATATTGACAATATAAGATGAAGAAAATTAAATCGGAACTAACATTTTAATTTTTTATGTAGGTTGTTAATATCTAAAAAATTGAGAAAATCATAATTCAATATATTTCAATATATATTGTATAATATAATAATAATATATATTGTATAATATGCAAATGTTAAACCTTTCCCTTTCTTTTCAGTATACTATAATATCATTTTCATAAGTTGATTAAGAGATATATATATTTTTGCTAAATTTATAGATTGTCAAACGCCAAAGAAGTAGACAGAAGTGATATTGAACGAGTTACTCTGTTATAAATTAATAAACAAAATACTTTGGTATGCTTATCAAATTTATTATTTGAGGTATATCAACACACATCCGTCGCATAAGAGATAATAGAAATTAAAACGTTGCAGCTATCAACTGCTTTAATAATCTGTTTTAATTTATTTTCAAGTCTAAATATAGATTATTTAGAGTATTTCGTTGTTGTTGATTAAATTCAATGCTACTACAAATATGTTGTAGAACTGTCAAGACATTTACTTCAACTTGACAATTTTAGCCGCATAAATTCAACCGACTCCGTGGCGCAACGGTAGCGCGTCTGACTCCAGATCAGAAGGTTGCGTGTTCAAATCACGTCGGGGTCAACTCGAGTGGATTTTTTTTAAAAATTATTTTTTAGCACAAATGTACACATAAAATATCTAATTGTTAATACAAAGAATATGTAATAATAAATTTGTATGTATGTTTATTGTCCTCAGCTGATTTTGATTATTTTTGTGCCCAATAAATTTGTGAGTATTTTTCAATTTCAACGGTCCTTTGGTCCAATGCTTGCCTTTGCTTTTGAAGGCTTTATAAGTTCACACCAAATGTTCACACATCTTTAATGTCTCATTCCATCTTGTAGAAAGGGTTAAGAAAGGGTGTTAAAAATCAAAGACCTTTAGCGCCGTTTCTCGTTTGTTTAGTCCGCAATAACATATTGTATTCTGTTTTATTTTTCACATTTTTTTATGGCTTTTAATTGCATTTCAATGGCCAATAAAATGTTTTCAACAGAATTAACGACAGGAAGCGCGAACAAAGCGCATGTTTAACATAAGGTAATTAGCGTCTACGAAGACGTCAAAAGCGGGCACTTTGATGCTGCTCGCCACCGACAGAGGGCGCCACATGGTGTCAACAGACTGTGGGCGGGTTCATAGAGATGAACGAACTCAACTTATTTTTTAGTTTTTATTCGTTTTTGTATAAGTACTCAATATTTGTATTTACTTTGCAAATTGTATTTCGATTAATTTGTAATTTTATGGGATATGCTTTAAATTATACGCTTGTTGAATTTCCTAATTATACTCTGTAATCCTAAAGGGACTATGACACGGTAGTATTGAACTATTAATCAAGATGTATACAATTTGCCAAATGAGCTGACCTCAAATCTATAAATAGCTTGACTAGGTTTCTCTGTGATATATGAATATAAAATATATATCTTTTAGGTATAATATATATTTGAACTGCATATTAGGCACATAACACCTGCTTGGTAATTAAAGTTATTTTTCTCTTACATTTTTATTTATAATTATAAGCCCTTAATATATTCCGTCATAAAGCTGTGATGAAAACATTTATATTTATGAGGAGTATCTAATAGTTGTTTATTTACAACTCTCGCATGCTAGCTTATGCATTACACGTTTTGTAATTTTGCCTGATTTTGCATAATTATCTACGCCAGAATAATATATACGGAGTATGTGAATACATTTTTGGGTTGCGGTGAACTGCACCTAATTGAATATTTATCAAATGGATTTCGAGCTTATGCAAATAATATGCATAAATGGACGTCAAATGGTTAGGCATTATTAAATGTATGTGGACTTTCGGCAGGGGCTTTCTTCTCATATAGAATTAGCTATAATTCTACAACAAATACTATTCGATATTCGATGACAATTTGATATCCGCCTTGGGACTGAATCACTGATGCGGGTGTCGCCTGGCATTAATTGATTGCAGCGATATAAATGGTATTCACATGTGCCGAGGGCACATTCACATTCACATTTGACATAATCCACTTATCGAAATCATCCACTTACTGCCTTCATTATCGCTAAACTGTTAGATAATCGCCGCAATTAGTCCCGTAAAGATAATTGTCAGACAGAGAAGGCTACAGCCATAAGTATTTCACTCGTAAGTGGACGATTTGTCTGCAGAACTTGAAGAATGCGCCGCCAGGTGCAACGGAATGTGGCTACGAATGTTGCCCAGTTCATTAAGTTATTTGCCTTGAAGTGGCTGTTGGCAATACTGGTCGAACATAATGGTTGACAGTTCTCACTCTCTCTCTCTCTCTCTATCTGTTTCTCTGTCTCTTTCTCTCACTATATCACTCACTAGACGGCATTGTCAACAACAGACTGACAACATTATGCAAGTATGTTGAAAGTGTGTTTCGTTAAGTGACTGAATCGTTCGGCCACTTGAAAGCAATTAAAAATCCTTTAAAATATTTTCTTATCGTGTTAAATGCCTACCCGTTGATAGAGTCAAACAGTGGTGTAGACAAAAGGAGCACCTATCATAAGCACTTTGCTGATTAGATTAAGGGCTATCTTTATTCGTTTTGTAAAAAAGGATTCTGGGAATGAAAGAAATATATTGCTGTAATATTAGACGTATACTTTTTAAAGGATATACAAAAATGAGATTAGAAAAATTACATCATAAACATGAAATCTTCAATATAGTTGTTTGAAGAGTCTAAACTGGTTGGTAAGAATATATCTAATTGTAATAAATAAATTCCTGAAGACTTACTCTTAAGGGTTAATTTAATTGCCCTTATATCTTCTACATTGAAATGGCTTGATTTATTTTATAGTTTGTATATTACAATTATTTAAATAGATCTATTTTCCTTTGCATATTTTATATTTATATTAAAAGAGTTACGTTAACCTCGAATGTTCAGAATTTGTTTTAAAAAACAGATCATAATAAATTCCTTATAGGACATATCAATTCGCCTATTAGCTGATTAAAATAATCTCTTTTAACTTAATAAGATATTTTATAGATTGTTTCTATAAACTTGGAATACAATCAATATAACTTTTTTCAACACATTCTTCAAGTCAAGTCTTCAAGTCCCCTGGTTAAACTACGCCTCTTGTTTTGCAGTAGGCGCCTTAAAATAATCTCTTTTAACTTAATAAGATATTTTATAGATTGTTTCTATAAACTTGGAATACAATCAATATAACTTTTTTCAACACATTCTTCGAGTCTTCGCTTCAGAGGCCCCTGGTTAAACTACGCCTCTTATGTTTTGCAGTAGGCGCCTTCAGCAAGTTGTTGGCCAAGTGCGTTACACGCAGCCATTTAAGTGTGCAATTGTTCAAGCTTCTTGCATGGCTCGAGCTGTGGACGACTGTGCCTCTGCCAGCCCCCGCGTCTGCCCCTCTCTCAATGACTTGCGGACGAGTGCCGCTGCAGCTCCTGTGCCCAAGCAGCTTACACAGGCGCAGGCGCAGGCGCAGCGACGCAGGCCAATGAAACGTTTGTCGTCTGTCGCGCTTATCGCCACGCACTTATCTCAAAGACCTGGCATCAGCCGGAGCAACTGTAGGAATTGCAGTCAGCAGGCGGCGTGGGGCAGGCGAGGGTTGCCTGAACGCTTGAGCGATTGCGCGCTTGCACACAAGTGTCGCCAGAGCTCCGCTCTCCCTCTCTCTCTCTCTCTCTGTGCCTCTTACTCTCCCTCTCTATGTGTTATTGTGCCTGCATCGCCTGCCTTGGAACAATCATCTATGTGTGTATGGGCTGTGCGATGCGATCTTCCTTGTGCCTGCTGCTCCTTGAGCATGTTTGTATCTTAATTTTTCAAGCGCGCATACGTGGAATTCACGTTGGGAATGCTCAACTCGACCCGGCCCGGCGCGTCTGAGTTACGAGTTGATGGTGCTGAAAGTGACACAAGTCATAAATTCCTTTTTGTACGCCAACTGGCTGCGAGGAAAGAGATGGCGAGAGAGATCCTCTCTTGCTGCTCTGCTCTAAACGTTGACAATTTAAACTGAATGAAATTGACTCAGTCTTGGGTCAGGGTTTGGCTCTGGGTTCACTTTCAATTCCAGTTTCTGTTTGTGTTCTTATCTAACCGATCAGCATTATGTTTGCTACGTTTTCGATTGGTCACATCGATCGGTAGCCCTGTCACTTGGTCACATCCTTTGTTTATTTAGTTTCGACAGTTGTCTAGTTGAAATATATATATATATATATGAGCTGGCGCCACGCCAACAGGAAGTGCGCGATTATAAAGCTGTCAATGCCATAAGATTTTCATAATTCCAACAAAGATAATATGTGTCTTAACTAGAACTTGGTTTATGGAGCAAAGGTCTGGCTACGCTTACTGAATAAATAAATAACCAAACCCTGATTTTGATTACTTTTTCTTTATTTCAACAATTTTTGTATTGCATTTGATAATTTGATAAAGTTTGTTTTATTTCGTTTTGCGCTTAGTTTTCATGACAACTCCCTGAACCTATTAATATATATATATATATATATATTCATTTTTTTTTCACCGTCATCTTTGCAGTTTCCCTTGGGTGCGGGTATCATAAACAGAACTGACAGAAAAAAAATATATATATATTTATTTTTATAAATATATATATATATATTTATTTATGTATGCATGCAAAAGGAAATTGTTTTTTCGGCATAAATTTATGCATATTTATAAGCGAATTCATTTCGTGTCCATTTCAAATGCAAACAAATAACAAGCAACTGAAGTTGAACGAGCAGACCTGGCTCAAAGCTATCAGCTAATTCCCCAAATCCCCGAATTAATAAAGCAGAGTACTACAGAGAAACATTTCCAGCAACGCAAACAAGTAACACGCGATTGGGCAATGAGTAAAAACCTGACAGTTGTAGGCGGTGGGCGCCTAGCATATGAGATGGAGATTGGAGGGAAGCTATGGCAGCGATTATTAGCTGTGGATATAATCATCTATACGGCCGCAGCTGGCTCTCTATATGTGGTACACGAAATTAGCGCGTGTAAACAAACATGTCAACACGATTGAGAAAACGAGATCGGTCGAGGGATTGTAATTGGCCATTGGCATGGGGAGTTGGATAGAGTACATAAATTATAGTTGACATGTTGGCCACCCTTCGAGGAGTGGGAGCACCTGCTTTGGCCAAGGCAGGCATTCCCAGAAACCTTAAAGTCCCAGTCGCAGTCGCAGTCGCCGTCTCTGTTGCTGCGGCTGTCTTGGCCAAGTTTTATAGCAAGTGTCAACAGTGAATATTTCAGATCGGTTTTCGATCTACCTATGCTGTCATGACAACTGGCTAAACAAAGACATTATTGATGCCCAGATGTGCGCTGATAAAGCCGAGAGAAGCCTTTAAAGACGGCCCAGTTCAGTTGTTCAGCTTCAGTTCCAGTTCATATGATCAGATAAGTACGATTGCCGGCACAAAAAAACAAAAAACAAAAAAATAAACAGAGTCAAGATGAAGTTGAGCCTGAGACAGTCGAAGATGAAGAGGGAGAGTGAGAGAAAGACACGCGATGCCAGAGTTGCCACCGATGACTCCACATGAAACGTAACTCACTTTCAATAATTTATAGAAGGTAGTCAGGTGAAGTCTTGTCTCAACTCCTGGCAATTACCTTGAAATGCAGTCAAGAGAGTTGTTGACATGTCGTTACAGTTGTCTTGCCTGTGTGTTGTTGTTGTGTGTATCTATACACACACGATATACACGAACAGAGGCCTAAACACATTTGGATATGTGGATTGTCGCTTCGGGGGGCCCTCAGCTCTTCAGCTCTTTCGGGGGTAATTGGATACTGTAAACAAGTTGTAGTCAGCGGTGAAAACCCGGATCGTAGACTCACCGAGACAGCAAGATAAATGCGATGCTCAGGCGTAGATATGAGTAATGTTTAGGATCGATAGCAATAGATCAATATTCAGCACAGAGCGTGAGAGAGAGAGAGAGAGAGAGAGAGAGACAGGGAAGTGCAGCAGGTAAGAGATAGTTGGGTTTTAGTTGATATCAAATGAATTGAAGTGGGATAACTTGGGAAGTTAAGGCAGTAAAAGGGCAGACGACATAAGTTGAAAATAAATAAAAAGTAAAGTAAGGAAAAGATATAGCCTATGGATTAGCTTTGTTTATAGACAGACTTAAAGTCCATATAAATGTCAGAAGACAAAACATTCATGATGCACTGTAAGAAATGTAACGAATGTAACAGTAATGTTTAGGGTAGATAACTGTGATTACTAGAGGGAATGCAAAGCAAAGCTTAAAGGTGAAAAACTTTTAAAGTTACGTGGGAACTGTAGATGGATATAGAAAGTTTCATTGATATGAACACCATGTAAATAATTTCATTAAATTTTCTAATTTACAACTCGGCAAATAGATTTAAATAGTTTACAATATACAAATTATGAATAGTGAAGGGAATGCAAGACTTTCTCACAACTTACAAATGCAAGTGCTTCAGTAAACAAATGCATTATATTTAAGTCTATTTATTTTTTATATCAGTCTTAATTTCTTCATCAAGTTTGCGATATTTTCTTAGAACCAATAACCAAAAAAAAAAAAATAATAATTATTATTTAAATACAGCCGCAAACAAGTGCTGAACGCCTATAATTAAAAGCAATTTGCTTAAATAAATTTAGCATTTTATTGCACTTTTGATTAGTTTTATTGAATTCGATTTAGTCATTGCAATGGAATTGATCCATTCATTTGAGCACAATCCAATTACAACCAATTTCGGTTGTGGCTGGATCAAATAAGCACTCAGGCAAACAATATGAAACCAGATGGGATTAACTGTAATTTTTGCATAATTGAATAATTTAATTTGATTCAGGCGTCTAATTGGATTGCATCTGAAAACTTTTCACTGATTTATGGCAATTGGCTTAATACCTTGCGGTTGGCCGCTTTAATTGTGTGCAATGCAATTGCATCTGGTCTAATGGGCACGTAATTGGCTAAGCGAGCACTGAAGATGCCGCATGCCACATGCCACATGCCACATGCCACAAACGACAGAATATTACAAGACGCAACTTGTCAATGCATGTGATGCATATATCACATCAGCATCATCATCAGCATCAAATCGCAGCAGTGCATCGCATAATGTTTGTCATAACTGAATAATTGCGTACGCGAAAGAAAGAAGAAGAAAATTGTGGAAAAAGCCTGACAACTGCCTCTACTCTACTCGCTGGGCTGCCTGCAAGTGATGCCACTCTGCCAGTTGCGCCTAATTTAGCAATGGCAACGCCAAGTGCCGCATAAATGTCTTGTCAAATGATGCGACTGCTTCAAGTGGAGCTGCAGCACAGCCTCAGTTGGTGCCACGGCCACAGCAAATTGCATTATTAGCCGCAGTCATAAAAAGTCAGCAGCAGCCTCTACACTTGCCAGCTCACTACTGCCTGCTGCCTCCTGCCTGCAGCATGCCCCATCCGCCTGCGCCACCTACTCCCTCTGGCTGCTCTCTGGGGCCCATTCAATTTGATGTCTTGCCTTTTAACGCCGCTGTCATGCAAAATAGTTGCAAGTACTTTGGATATTTCTTCGCTTTGAAGCTGCTTGACAATTTCCCTTCAATGCAGCCACAATTGCGGCATTTACCTACGAAATTCCCAACGAGTTTTTCCAGCGACCGGCGCAACTTCCTATAGGGTGTATGTAATGTTTATTTATTTATTGCTAAAGTAGCAAATATTAAATATAATATTAAAATTAATTTAGGATTAATTAATGTATAATTAGCCTTACAAAAATATTTATATTTTATTATTATATATATTTCAAAAAATATTTATACATATATATTTTAATTAGATTTATATACTTATATTACAGATTTTTCTCATCTATTATTAAATGTTTGCTAATAATCAAATATATTCTACTACCTATCGAACCAAGCAAAACAGACAGGGCATATCCGTGCAACAGTCAATGTCAGTAAATGCAGCAACAATGCAGCCGGAATTATTGTGGTATTCAACACTCGACACATTCTGGTTGCAAGCATTGTGGCAAAGGCTGAATGGCTGCTGGAGTCATGCAAAGTATGTGAGTGTGTGTGTGTGTTGGTGTGTGAGTGTAAGTGTGTGTTGCAAATGTCTCAATTTCAAAGCAAGCAACAAGCAACGCCTGCAGCAACAGCAGCAGCAGCAGCAACAGCAACAGCAGCAACAGCAACAGCAACAGCAACAGCAGCAGCAGCAGCAGCAATCAGGAGGCAGCCGTTGCATCTCGCTGCTGGCCAGGCTAATGACAGGTTATCCGCAAAAGATGCAAAAACTGGTAACAGTGCATGATCCCAGGCTACCTGCTAACAGCGGCAACAGCAGCAACAACAATACCGAGGTACAGGCTGGAGCAGGAGCAGGAGCAGGAGTCTTGGCTGAATTGCCAATAAGTGGCAATGCGGCCGAGGCTGAGGCGTCTAATGTCTAAATTCAGTTGCTGCTTGCAAACGGAACCTTTTGAATTGCCATTTTCGGGGCAAGACCGGGGCATAACCCATAATTATGGACTCTGTATATGTGAGTATGTGTGTATGTGTGTATTTGCCTTTTGGGCGCTGACTGATGTGCTGCGACGCCTTGTCGTTGGCCAGGTTTCACTGTACTCGGGTCTCTCTCTCTCTCTCTCTCCCTCCCTCCCGGGCCCGACTGTCTCGTTTTTCGGGTTTAACAACTAAATTTGAAAATTTGACACAAACAATGCTGAAAAGTTGCAGCCAGTCGCTGTCTGTCTGCCAGTCTGCCTGCCTGCTTGCCTCCAGGGAGCCTGGACCTCTGCTCGTTGTGGCACAGTCTCTGCCCGGGCATATTTAATTAATTTATTTCAAGTGATCCCCGTTGCGGAGCGTGTGGACTGTATGGCGTCGTCTGCTTTTGAAGTGTTTCAAAATTAATTCCGATCGTCAGTCGTACGAGCGGCTATCCCGCTGCGGCCTGGCAGCGTCAGAGAGGGCGGGGGAAGATGCCTCAGCTAACCAACTTCCAATTTTCGGGCTGATCCTTTTGTTTGCGGCGCGTGATTCGACTTCGTACTTTTGTGGCCCCTCTTATTTTATCATTTTTTTTTTGCCTGTGGTTTTTTCTTCTTCGAATTTCTTGTGATTAGCACACGAATGGTATATATTGGGCTGTTCGTCTGTGGGGCGTTATGAGTGGGCGTGGTCAGTGCTTGGCAGCTGCTGCCAGCCAAATATATACCTACATATATATGGTTTATTTTTTCGTTGATCTGTATCAAAACGCAGTTCGAGATCAACGAGATTGTGAATGGTAACGATACGTGCGTAGGTAGAATATGATATGATCTGATATGATATGATATGATATGATATGATATGATATGATATGATATGATACCTTGGAATTGACAGAGAAGATATCACATGGAAAGGAATATAAAACTAAATCAAATATGTATTATAAAACAAATATATTTATTAAATATAAATAAAGTTAGACTTTAAAGGGTATGTAGATCTTTAATTTGAGAGATAATTAAGTAAAATATAAATTTTGCTTCTACAAGATTTGCTTTATTAATTTAAAATTCAGTCTTTAAAATAAGGAATGATTTTTCTTGAATCCCTTCAAATTCCTGCTTTGTTTGCTCTTGTCTTGCTCTTGAAATATTGTTCATCTCACAGTAAGACTTCAAGTCTTATAGCCACGACATGTTGATCCTTCATACCTCACAGGCTGTCACATTCCTTAGCAGCAGCAATTTGCTGTCTTAAGACACTTTTTCTTAATGCACTTCCCTTTTACACACATCATGCGCCTCTTTTACCCCAATTCTTGATGTTTTTTGTTCTTTTTTGCCCCTCTGCTCGGGCCGAGCGCATCTGCTGCAGATTATATAATTATACAATTATATATACATTAAAAATCTGTTACATTTTGTGTAATTCGTTAAAGAGAACAACTGGAAGGCAGCGTCGTTTCTCAAGAACTTTGTCGACGCGAGCGACACATGTGTCTCAATAACCCCAACAAAAACCAGAAAAAAAACTGAAAAATTCATCTACATACAATCTATGGGTCTTATGGGGTCCCGTTTGTGTAGCCCTCGATTTAGGCAAGCAAGTTGACAAAAATCTATGAAAACAAACATTAGTTGCATTTCATTGAGTAAACTAAACAATATCTCTATATAGCCTTCTCACTCTTTCTCTCTCTCTCTCTCACACACACTCTCTTTATTGCTTTGTCTCTTTATCTGCACAGGAAACTCAGCTCTTGTCTCAAATTGACATTTGTTATGTCAAAATTTCTGTGACAGCCATCAATCTGTGTGTTCGTCCGTAAGGCCCTCCCGCTCTTGTGTTGACAGGCGTTTGCGTTTTGGGTCTTGAGTTTCGGTTGCTGTCAACGCGGTCGACAAGCTTCGGGGACCTCCCAGAACTGCCCACAGTACTACCTCGCATGTCCAAAGTTCTTAAGTGTTGCAAATGCAATTTGTGTGCCTGGCATAAATTACTTTCGTTCCAAGTGAGGTTCTCTACACATGAAGAAATTTTGACAGAAAATAATATATATATATATAGATTTGTATGTATACATTTTTGTTTCTTTTTAAATAAATTTCTTTAAAATGTATTTCTTAAATAATATTCAATACTAATTAATTTTTAAAAAATAAGATTTAAATTCTTAGATTAAAATATTTTCAAATTTAATATTCAGTAAATACAAATAATTTTGAAATTTAAATTATCGGAAAAACAAGAGTTATTTTTGAGCTATATAAAAAATTAATTTAAAAAAAAGTTCTGTTATATACTTAATCAAGAAAGTTAATTTTTGTTTATAATTATTTTACTAAAGTCCATTAACTTTCTTTTATTATTATTAAAATTACATTACAATGCAAATAAACTCATTTCTCTCAGTGTAGATTTTCACAATGATGCGCAACTAATTGCAGCTTAATTTTAACCGTAGCCTAACTGTGCTAACTGTTCAATTTAGTGCCCCTAAGCACTGTGCTTTGAGGGCGAGTCAGTCAACCACTCAATCATACAGTCACCAGAACAAAGCATATTTCAAGCAAAGTGCTGCTGCAACTGGTAGAGCCACTGCCACCTAGTGCTGCTACCTGTTAGCTGCTGCCTGCCACTTGCCACTCAATTGGCGAATTTTCGGTTCGTTACGGACGAAGCATTTAATGGCTTTTGTTGCGGTTTTTACAGGGGTCAGTCGAAAAAAAAATATTATCATATTTAAAAAAAAACATATTTGCTTTATTTTTATTTGCAGCAAACAATTTTTTCATTTGGTTTAAAAAGTAATTTCCGTTCAGTTTTTCAGCTTTGAAAACAAGTTTTTTTTTCTTCTGATGGACCCAGTACAAATTCCTCCAAACATAAACACATCAACACAACTGTCGTCCTGGCTGGCCCTTATGTCCTTCTTCTCGCGCTGTTATCCCGCGCACACATGTTGTCCATTTAATTTGTGTTTGGGTTTGTTTTGTTTTTCCTCGCACACATATTTTTAATGACAATTTCTATTACAGTTTTCATCTAGTTTTTTCAGTTTTTCAGCAACAGATTGTTATCTTAATGACTCTATACCTTTTTGGTTTTTGTTTTCTGCTCCTGAGGCGGGGGCGAAGGGAAAAGATATTTTATTGTATTTTAAATATTTTCAATTTCGTTTCAACAACTGTTGTGCACAGAAATTGTTTTTCGTCTTTGGTTTCTGCTCTATTGTTGATCCAATTTCCACTTGGCTGATGTTCCTGAAGAAATGAAAACTCAAGTGTATTCTCATCAGGATTTTCGCTTCGGCTGACTGTTGAGTGTTTTTGCTTTCACTTCACAATCCCAAGACATAATGTGTTTCGTATTTTGTGGTTTTTAACAGTCGTCAGGTACGTGAGTCGAGTGCTCCTTGAGACTGAGCAGATGATCCTTGGTGATCTATATCATCTAAAAGCTAAGTAGAAGTTTGCCCAGATTTGTTAAAGGCTAATCTCTGGAGAGTCTTTAACAAGATCATTTTTGTATTGCTTTCTTATAATAATATTTATGAAGAGGAATCTAATTTGGAGCTGAAATTAATTAATTTTGAATTCTATTCTATTTGGATCTTAGCTTTATTTGAAAATATTTTTTAAGACCACCCTGAAGCAGTGTCCCTGTCATTGGGCATTCAACCATATTTCATTGTGACTATGTCACAATTGATATTGAATACCACACACAGGACACACACACACACACACACACACACACACGCACACACGCACATGTGGCACTCCCCATTTTGAAGTCAGACGGACGCTAACTTCAAAGCGCCCACAACACCTCAGCAGTTGCACAATTACGAGCACTGACAAGCCCCAAAGGTGTCCGGCGATGCTTGCGGCGCCGCTGGCGTCATTCATTGACACGAGACCCAGACCCAGAGACTCTCTCTCGGGGGAGCAGGAGAGCGGCATGGATAGTGTGTGGGGCAGGGTAGGAGGCAGCTGTTGAGTGCTGCTGGAAACTGGATGCACTTCTATTCATTTAGGGTTTTCGTACACAGTTTCCATTACGTTAACTGAGAGTGAGAGCGAGTGAGAGAGAGGGAGCGAGCGAGTGAGCACCCCGGCCACCTACTGCTGCCCCTTCCAGTCTGCTGCAGTTGAGTCAGTTTTCCATTGAGTTTTGACAAACGACTGACATTCATCAGTGTCAGCCACCCGCTTCCAATGCGCCCGCCCACCCATATGCCCCTATATGGCCACAAAACAACAAAAAGTGGAACTTGCGGCATGTTGGGATGCCAACAAATCAAAGGCACATTCCAGTTCAACTCCAACGTCGTCAGCTCGGCCCCACTCGCCGCTCCATCCCAGCCTCCTGCTCGCTGTCGCTGTCTCTGCTTCTGTCTCTGATGAGCACAGCATCTGGAGCGCATTAATCGACACATTTTCTCATGTATGTGTGTGTGTGTTTAATTTTTTTGTGCGTGCTGATCAGGCGGCTCTTGCCCCAAGAGATTGAGAGAGCGAGTGGCAGTCTGTGTTTGCTTTTGGCGGGGGTGGGTTGTGCAACAATAAAAAAAAAAACGAGCAGAAGAAGAAAAAGAAGAAGCCGCAGTCTCAGTCGCACATCCTGTGCGAACGCTTTGAAGCGGCCCAATAAAATCTGCCGCACAGCAGCCACACGAGCAACAATTTCTTGTTGTTTTGTTTTATTATAAACAAACGCTGCCCCTCTCAGCCCCCCCAGCCCTCGCTGTGGCCGTGACTCTGCGGCCGTAAATTTTTGCATGACAAATTGCCGATAAGATCAGCAGCAGGGAGAAAAGGCGAGAAGAGAGAGAGAGTGAGAGAGAGAGAGAGAGAAACTGCTGCTGCAACAGTCTGAAAAACTTACTGAAGCTATGTGATGAGAGTTGTTGTTGTTGCTGCTGTTGTTGCTGTTGTTGCTGCTGTTGTTGCTGGTGTTGCCGGCTTCTGCTTCGTGACGTCTTCGTTGGCGTCGTGTGCTGTGTGGGGGCTACGTTGATGCCATTCGTCTGCCGCACACCGTTGCGCATTTTGGCGTCTCTTTGGGGCTGATTTTACTCTTGGTTTCTTTTTTTGCTTGTTGCATCAAAGCTGATGATGAATGTTGGCACAGTGCTTAAGAGTTGACCTGATGATGGCTAAAAGTTAATGGAGAATTAATTAAATTTACTCTAATTCATATTTAAATGTGATGTAAAAAAGAAAGCCTACAGACACATTTTATTCCCTCAGTTAATGGCTGCATAGCTCTATAATACTTTCCGATTTCTTAATCTTCATTCTTTTTCAATGATAATACTCAACTCAAAGACCTTGTACCACTGTGCGGAACAGCGAAACAGCCTCATTGATGCTTGTGGCCAGAGTCGCGATAAAGGCAGCAAACTCGAACTTGAGCTTGCAACAGAGCGATGCATGCCACACAAGCCCTTGTTGGCTCGTTCGCGAGTTTCGCTTCCACGATTCGCTTATGCCCCTTAACGATCCGCTCATTTAACGCGTTGCTGTGTCTGTTGCAGCGTGGTTTTTATGAAGACATTTTGCCCACTTCCATGCAGCCGAAAATTGAGACATTAAAAACGCCAAGCTCGTCCCGTGCCCCACGCTGATCTTACGTGCAGCAGGAAACGCAAGAGCCCAAGAGGCAGTCACCAGGGGCAGCACGAGCGCAAAAATAAAGAAGGAAAGAATACAAATTTAATTAAGGGCGTTGCATTTCATTTGTTTTCATCATCACTTTTTTTTTTCGTATGGGGATGCTTATCAGCGGTCAGCGGCAGTTGCATCATCATCATCATCAGTTGGAACATCATTATGATCAGCAGCATTAACATAATTATCATCAACAGCCGCAGGCTCATCAGCATCAATATGCTATCAATGTTTACGCATGCATTTAAAATGCATATTAAGTTACATATAGAAACAGGAGAGATAGCGAGAGAGAGAGAGAGAGAGAGAGAGATTTTGTCTGACTGAGTGAAAGAGAGATAGCTTGTTTATCTATATAACTTTTGGAAATATCACCCTGCTGCAGCAGTCGCTCGCCCGCAGCTCTGACATTTACAAATGATATTTGATTATGAGACAAATTGTGTGATGCGCCGACAGACGCGTCTGATCAACAGCGGAGGAGGATTAGAAGGAGAGCTAGCTGGGGAGCGGGGTGGAGAGCGGCAGTAGCTGCTTATCAGCAATGTCGCCAGCTATATGAGCTGATGATCAGCTGCCTCCCGCCATGTACGACACGCTGTTTGTCTTTAATTAGGCTGCGTGAACAACAACAAAAAAAAATAACAAAAAAAAAATTGCATGGCCGTGTGCCTAGGTGGGGAATGAGAGACAGCGCGACGTTAACGAGAATTTATGGGAAATGATATTTTGTAGTTAATTTTTAATATTTCTCTGATACGCACTCATCAGTTCTATCTAGTCTATGGCTATCTCTTTCACTTCTGGTCTATTGTTTGTTGAACTTTTGCTTTGTTTTATTAACTTATTTGTGCTGCTCGTTGGCGGTGTGGCGCTGGAGGGGGCGTGTCATGCTGCTTGGATTGCAATTAAGTCAATTAATGGCTTTTTGGGTCAAATGCTTGTGGGTTTTCATAGAGCTTATTGTGTGGGTTCTGTGATAGAATTGAGATAAATATGCTGGATTCATATTGCAATAAGTCAAAATTAAAAGTAAATGCAGAAGAGAGAGAGAGAGAGAGAGAGAGGGAGAGCTAGAAAGGAAAGCAATTTGAAAATATAAAGCAGATAGGGAATATTCAGAGAGTATAATTTAAACTGAGAAAATACAATATTCTAATATAATTAAATATGAAGAGAAATATATATTAATATACGTATATAAATAATGAATAAAAACTAATGAAACTTTCATTTTCTTTGCTTTGCTTATAGCAGGAAGATTTTAACATTGTTGAAAACTAAAAAACAGATCTCTTGTGAAATTTACTGTGAATATTAATAGATTTTCATTGTAAAGACCTGCTCAACGAATTCAAGGTAATTATAAAATAAATTAGAGAAATTTATATATTATTTATTTAATTTTATTTTTGTATTATTATTTCTTAGCTATTCAAAGCTAGCATTAGTAAATCTAGTCTAGTAGCTTCATCATGTTTCTTGGCAGCCAAAAATAAAATGAAAATAGAATTTAAACTCACGCAAATTGCGAGTCTGACTGCGTAACTAACTCCCAGTTGCAAATACCACATCAATTTGGCTAACCGTGCAACATTGTGAGCTCTGCACGAAGGCAATGCTTAACCTTGACACCTTAGGTGTTCCATTGAGAGTCGAACTGACAGCAACGCCATATGATATCATACTCTGGCTGAGAGTAAAAAGTTTTGGGCTGACAAACCGTCGATAATTTGTTTATGCTCGGTCATCCAGCCAGCGCCCCACTGTGATTTTCAAGGCTCTGGCTCAAGGTCATAAATGTGCAGATCGAAGCATACAAATTGGCAACTAACTGGCCTCGGTGTAGCTCACAGTGTGTGAGTGGAGAGACGGGAGAAGCGACGTCTTGTGGATTTACGATCTATGAAGAATTTTTTCCAACAACTCGAAACAATGACAAAGACCATAAAAATCAATTACGACACGTCTGTCCCTCAACTGTGACACGGCCACAGACAAGCCAACGGACAGGCCCTAAAAACAGCGAATGCATCTTCACCAATTTCATAGATGTCTCTCGGGTTCTCTTTCCTCACTCTCTGACGATTTTATGACAACTCATCATAGCGTGACAAGCAGCATAAACTCGTCCTCTATAATTAGCCATTAAAGCGTGCATTGTTGATCGCAACGAGATCTATTCGGGCTCAAAACTATACGATACGATCGATGCGTTCTTCTTCTACTTCTTGCTCATGTCAAAAGAAAATCGAATTCTGTTGATCGGTTGGTGTGTGTGGAACTGTTTTTATTTTTTAGAGGTCATTTTCCCGGAATCTCTTACTTGAAACACATCTCAGCTCAATTCAATTTCTCAGTTGTCAGCTGTGCTGCAATGGGGGCTGCATTCAATAGTCGAATCGATGTCTGCGTGCCGTAAGCTCAACTAACCTTACCTAACTCAGCTTTGCGTGCTCGGTTAGCTATGCTACCAACATGGCTTGGCATGTCTTACAGCTCAATTATCATAGACTTTTCTTGGTTAATATAGAACTCAATTTAGTTACGTATGCTCTGGGGAATATTCAGTAGTCAAGTAGTGCGAATTGAACTGCTGTTTGTTAATTAGATTAGCTATGGTCTTGCATGAGAAACTAAAATTTATTGAAAGATATAATAGAAGATTGTAATAGAAAATGCTAACGGGTATCAGCTAATAATGCTAATCTGTTCGATCATGAATGTAATTATATTTTGTATGTAATTATATAATAAGTATATAGAATATGAAACATATCATATATCATATATCATATATTTAATTTTATTCAAATATTTTAATAATATTCATTAGTAAATATATAATGATATATTAATTATTGAATATTATTTATTAATAATGGTTAGAAATACTTTATACTTGACAGTTCAAATATTATTTGTTTTATTAACTTTCAATGTATTTAGAATGAAGTAATATTGTAGATTTTCTTGATAGAAACTTAAATAAAGAACAACTCAGAATAGTTTTAAATCAAAACAAATATTTTGAGATGATAATGTTAATGCTAAATTCCACTTCTTTTCATGAGAAAATAATATTTTACTTATGAAATATTAAGAACTACAAATTTGCTTAAACTCCCTTAAAGCCTTCATCTATTTAAGAACAATAGCCAGAGGATCGCATAGATTAACATAGCTTTGACCCGTTTATGCCTAATGAAACCGATTAGCATTTTCGGGTTAGGAATTCCAGTTAAGTCCTAAGTATTTGTGGGCTTGCACCAAGGCTAGCTTTTGTTGATTATACTGGGCCATGTTCTTGGCCAGTTACAATGCTAAATGCTGACAGAGCTGTGCACACAACACACAACTCTCGAGAAATCGCTAGGTGGGCCAGCTAGCTCAAGACATGGATAAGCCCAGATTCTGAGGTTGCATTTTCGTTGGTTGTAATCCTGCAGTGCAGCAGTTGGTGGACTCGCTGCGCGTCTAATGTGCTGCTAATGGCATCGGTTGACCTGCGATAATGAAGTGTAAACTGTGCCTTTCACAGGTAAGCCAAGGACACTTAGCATATTCCTAAAGCCGAAGCGAGAAAAAAAAAAGAGACACGAACTAGAGTATCCTGCCGGGCAGTTTGGTGAAATTTGCGCCCAATTTGAGTGGTGCATAAAATCCGATGTTGGCAATTAATTTGTTGCGGTGCCGTTGCGGTTCCACTGAGGTGACAAGGTTGCAGAGGTGGGTGTGGCAGCGCCTCTACCCATGCAGAGAGAGTGAGCCACATGACGGCGAAGTGACAGCTGCACAAACACTAGGCTAGACCTACAAATCTCGTACGCTGTATAAATATATATTTAAGCACGAACCTATTAAAATCAAACTAAATCCAAAGCATTTTTACGACACACAGTCTCGGGCTGGCCATGCCCTGGGGGAGCTGTATTTATGGCCGGCCCGGTTCAGCAAAAAGGGTATAATTATGCGTCATAAAAAATGCACAGGGCATATGCGTGCAGCGGCCACGCTTAAAGCTGACTAATAAATACGCTCTACTACTGTTGGAGCTGCTATTAATTTCCTTGGGGGTAAAACATTTGGAGTTTGTATTGACTTTGGCATATATCGAATTAACATGTCTTAAGGCATTTTTACTATTACTACTAATCTTATTTAGTATTAAATATCTACTAAATAAGATTACGCATTCGTCTGCCAAACTTGATTATTTTATAATCTAATATGTATTATAATAAAAAATAAAATAAATAGTACTCCATAGACATATTTTAAGATTCTCTATTTTTTTTTAATTAAAAATGTTTAGGCATTTTCTGCACTATAACTAAATCTTTTTCAAGATTACAAAAATCAAGGTATCGAAAGCTACAAAACAGTTGACTTTTCATATATAGTTTCCGCAGACTGAATGTAGACTCTTCAATTAAATAATACCTTACAATCTAATTATATTTATCAAAAATTTACTAGCTGCAGTTGAGGAAAGAGAATATATTTTTACATAATTAAAAATGCAAATAAAAATTAAATTTTTAATTAATTATCTATATATTTGTATATTTATTTATAATTTATAGAAATATTTATAATTTATGAATTGCATTCAAAATACATTTTAAACTATAAATGTCAATGTCTACAGCTATTTCTTGTAATTTTATCGAGCTAAATAGTTGTTTACATTAGCTAGATAAATATTTGTGCATGTATTTTCGGCACATCCTTTTCATATTTGAGCAGAGTTAAAATCAAAAATTTCCTTGCCTGACGTTGATGTTAGCGCAAAGTGTAAAATTCTCAAAGGCGGCTAGGGAATATGTCGAGGCCACGTTTGAGCTGAGCCAATGCCCAAGCCCGATGCACGGTTAAATTTATTATATATAAATATATATGTGTGTACATATATAGTTATTGTTGCTGTTGTTGTTGCTTTCCACCCCTTGCCATTTTGCTGTGGCTGTTTCCTTGGCAAATTTTAATCAAATTATCCAACAACTCTTCATGGGCCCCAGCTCGACTTGGTTTTTGATGGGTTGCTGCGGCTCCTGCTTCGGCTCCCGTTCGGGCTCTGTGCTTGGCGTGCGGCATTTTAGTTGCTGTTGAGGAAATATCATGCCAAAATATTTGCCACGGCTACTGTGCGGTGCTTCAGTCGAAGGACTTCAGCTGCCAGTCCACTCTTTCGCTCGCTCAGTGAGCGGCATATCAATTTTAATTATTTCTTGGCGCATTTTTGACGCGAGTTTTGCATTTCACACGACACCGCGCGAGCTGCCATAACATGAGCAAAGACTGGACCTGAATCTGGATCTGGCCTCTGTATTTTGGTTTTTGCTTGTTGGTTTTTGGTTTTCGGTATTTGATAACTGCACGTTGGATTTGCTCATGTTTGCAGCGCGGTTTTTCCGCCCGGCTGCAAATTGTTGTGCCTGAGAGTGAAGACCGCACATTGTTTGGCTGGCTGAGTTTCTCAGGGCATGGACTAACGCTCAGCCTGAGCCTCAGCGACAACCTCAACCTCAACCTCAACCTTAGACCGAGTCGGAGCTACAATATGGCACTAGATTCTTTGCCGACCGCTTTGTTTCGCAGTCAAGCATAAACATTTTGGCCAAACAATCAAACAATTGGCAACAAATGTCGCTTTGAAGTTGTGCGCCGCAGCCGAAAACTTGTTCCAGATTCGAGCAAAAACCTCAGAAATTTGGTGTGTTTAATTGTGCCAATTGCACAATATATTTCTTATTTTTATTTTTACGTTTTACTCGAGGTCCCTTTGTGCACTGGGACGTAAAAGTGTCCTTTGAGGTTGCCCTTTGTGGCGGCCCGTTTGACTACCTGCTCTGTCACCTATGATGAACGCCGACTGCAGCAGTCCGAGCTCGAGCTGTGGACAATGTCTCAATCGGGTTTCATTATTCGGGGCCAACGTGGCGACTCTTGTGTCGGTGCGCTTTGACCCAGCATATTGAGTTGTCTCCGGCGGCAGGTTAAAGGATTACGCAGCCAGACATTAGCCCGAATGGCTACCAAGTCAGCAGTTTTCTTTTTATCTCTATTTTATTTTATTTTATTCTATTTTTCGTATTCTTTCTATCAGGCCTATCATTTGTCACCACGCTAAGCAGCCAAGTGCTGGGAGAGGGGCAGCAAGGGTCGCTGTTGTCACCTCTTGGTCGTGCTGACACCATAATTTCTTGGCCAACAGTGAATTGTTGGCTTAATTGTGTGTGTTTGGCTGACGTGAAATGAAAGAAATAAAAACTGAAATCAATGCAAGTTGATTGTTTATTGACCTTTTGAGCCCAGCCGACGACTGCAGTTGAATGAGCTACTTTTCTACTTATCAAAGGATTAGTTGCCTGCAGCGAGCAACGGATGCTGGCCAGTTGCTGCTCCCCCGATAAGGCCCCCTAATGAGACGCATTTGTTAATGTGCCCGAAATCCCAAAGCACCTGATTATCACCAGCTAAACCTGACGAAAATAATTATTCTGTACACATGTTCGGTTCACACTAAACACATGTCGCCGACTTTCCATTTGTCTACAATTATTTGTATTTTTATTAATCCGATTAAGCCTTGTGAACCATACTATGTTTTATTGGAATTATATTTGTCTTCATAAGCATGGGGGAAATCATATAAGAATTGAATAATTGCAATCTGAGTATAATGCATTCAAATTATTATCTCAAGAACTCCCAAAGAAAATAATTTTATTTAATTATTTAATTTTATTTATTATAATTAATTTATTTGTATCTTTGGATTATTAATATTATTATATAAAATTATTAATATTAATATTGAAATTATAAAAAAAATAGTTTGTAATGTCTACAAATTAAATATTATTTAATTTAATTATTTTAAAATTATTATTCCAATAATTTCAGTTATTTTTTAAGTTAATTTTATTATTAATATTATTATTATTATTATTATTATTATTATTATTATTATTATTATTAGTATTATTATTATTACTATTAATATTATTATTATTATTATTAATATTATTATTATTATTATTATTAGTATTATTATTATTACTATTAATGTTATTATTATTTTTATTATTAATATTATTATTTATTTATCTATTATTTTTTATTTTATTTTTTTATTTATTTATTTTTTTGGCTATATAACATAAAACTTTCCCGAATAGAAGTTACGGCATTTTTCAATCAAGCTGAACATAAAGAAGACGTTAATTCTTTTTAACTACATTTAAACAAGTTATTAAACATAATTTGCAAAGTATTATTTGAAAGTGCGCACTTTTAGTATGAAATGAAGAGGAAACTCTGTGAATGCTTCTATTCTAATTTTATTGCAATTAATTCATAATTTTCCTTCAATTTTCCATCTAATTTTTTGCAATTGAATCAGTTGCTTTGCAATGTCGGAAAAGCTTTTGGTCAAACTGTGCGAAACTTAATGAAATTACGCAACACGCGAAAAGTGTTTGCATTTGCAGCTACCTCGCCGGCGTCCCCTTTGACATCCCCTGACTCTCACTTCTTTTGTACTCCTTTGCCTTTGAGGACTGTCAGAGTAGCTGTCACTTTTTTTTTTTTTTTTTTTGCTTGCGTCTGTCATAGCAGCAGCAACAACAAAGTTCAGCATGGGGCAACTCTTTTTGGACACATTGCCTTCACTTGACTCATTCACACTCACTCTCTCTCTCTCTCTCTCTCTCTCTCTCTCTGTATTTTTCTCTTATTCCTTCCGCGTTTCTCTGTGAGTGTCGTCAGTGGTTGGCAGCCAATTTGGTTCGCTTTCGTTGTCCAGTGCGACAGCAGAGGCAATTTCTAATTAAATTATTCAATTTTTTGCCGCCTTTCTCTGCTCCTGCTGTGATAATGACAGCACGGTCACAGCGTGTGGCGGTCTTCGAGTTGTTGGCCAAGTTTTTGCATTTTATTGATGGCAGCCAGCTATTTCCTTTCACTTAGCAAAGGTTCATAGAAAATATGTAATTGCTGGCCGAATAATCAAAAGTTTTTCGTCTCACAAAATTTGCATCACAATGCGAAATGCCCAAAATAGAAATCCGCATTTTCACAGAGTATACCAAAAAAGTATAGAAAGAGTATATGTAGATGATATTCGTCCTTAAAGAAAGAACTGTTCCAAGTAGAAATCTAAAAACTTGCACTTGCTCTGAAATTGAGATAAATAGCAAATAGCATGAGAGAGATATATAAAGAGTGAGAGCTTAAGTGAGGTCCAAACAGATAGAGAGCAAAAAAAGTGTCATTATATCCTAATTAGATTCAAATATCTAACAATTCCAACCGCAAGCCGTGCCGTTCTGGAAACTTTCCTTATCGCATTACCAATGCGGTTAAAGAAACTAGCAGAAAAAACGACAAGTGAGAATTAAGTTAAGAATGAACGACTAACATATACCCAGTAGTTTGACTCACGCTTAAGCTCAAACTGATAGCTGATTGATACAAATAATCTTTTGTTTGATTTGCGTAAGCCCTGTAAATTGATATAGAAAATCAGTTGGCATTATCGACTCTTACTAAAATACTTCTGTAATATATATAATAGCAAATATCAAATGAAAAAATTTTTATGAAATTTATATGTAGTTTAAAGTGCAGAATATTAGTTATTTAATTTTGTATCTATGGCTTTAATATATACCAAGATTATCATATATAAAATTAAATTATTTTGACTGGAATTTGAGCTACTTCTTGAACTTCCCAGTGGCCACATCTCGATCACAGGGTAAACACACAATAGCAAAAAAATTAAAAAAAAAAAAAATAGAAAATAGAAAAGTGTAAAGAAATTCAAGAACTGGGCACTGGGTGGCGGCACCAAAGGGAAACTGCAAATAAAATTGCAGACGCAGTTTGAAATTGAACAACAAAAATGCATTTAGAAATATGTATTAAGAAAAAAAGAGGAGAAATGATACGAGCTTCGAGTTGAGATGGGAGGCAAAGTCAGAAGCAGACAGAAAGAGGGAGAGAGAGAGAGAGAGAGCTGACAAACCTGCAAAAGTACTGACAAACTGTGAGTGGTCGAGCATGTTGATTGAGAGGCTGAGGGGCTGAGTGCTTGGGGGGTTGGAGTTGTCAGCCGTTGAAATGGCCCAAAGTTCTTATTGTTGTCTCTGCTGTTGTTATTCTTGTTGTTGTTGTTGTCACGGCATGGTGCGAATATTTCCGTTTCGGCATTGCCAAATATGTTTGCCAGCTGCAGCTGCAACAGTACTAAGCAACGACCCTTCTCACAGAGCCCTCACGAACACCACTTCTGTCATAGAGCAACAAACACTCGCACTTTCAGAACTTCCGACTTTTTTGGTCTGTACTCCGTCCGCCCCGCCGGCCAGCTTTGGAAAAGTTTTATGGCCGTGCGTTGCACATAAATGAAAGTTTTTGCTTGATCCTTCACGAAACGCTGGACTTTCCGGCTGTCTGTCCTGCTGTCCCAGCGACTGTCTTGCAAATGGTTCTGTTTCGCATTGGTCAATGGAGGCAATGGGCATCCCCCAACCTGATGAGGCTGACGGTGGGTAGTCGAGTGGGACGAGTGTGTAACTATTTACCACACACATAACAATGCAATTACTATAGACCAAAGGATTCTTGACTTAACCGCAAACTTAAACTTTACACAAATGTGGTTAAGTCCCAAAACAAAGAGCACTTGAAGTGGGCGCTGGGTTGATTTTCAATGAATTTCACAGATTCCTGTATTTATGTCCCTTTTTGATGGCTATAATATTGCCGAGCCAACTAAATGATGCTGTTCACTTTGCGATGCTAAATCAGTTTTTGTCTTTCATTTGGTATATAAAATCAGTTATCATAGCTTTAATATTTTCAATTTTATTCTTCAAGTTTTCTTTTATACTTTCTTGGGGTCCATTTGGCTTTGCCTTATCCCAACTTTTGCCAAGTTCTTACTAAACTATCGGTGTTTTTCTTGGTTCCACTCTTCTACCACACTCCATGCAGGCATCGCTTGTGTTATATATATTCCTTGGCATCGCTTCCATTTTTTCTACAGCAAATTCTCGTTCAATTAGTTACAGGTTCCACCTTATAAATCCTGTATATCCGCCCAACTCCCAAGCCTCGAGGAGTTGAGGACTCGCTGCTCGGGCTCCATTTGGCGCTTGGCTTAATCGTTTAATTGCCTGGCATAATTACAAATGCAGCTCATCATCAGATTTCAGCTCAATTTCTTTGGATTTCCTTCCTCTCACGGCCCCAGCTCAGCTCAGCTCGCTCGCTCACTTGTTCTCCATTGTGTTCGCCTTTGGCTTGCGGGCGGATGTTCGGATTTCTCATTGCACTCGCAAATTGACCCAAAAAGTTGTTGTCCTTTGCTCAGCTAAATTGTCCTGCCGCCTCGGGCCGTCACTTTATCTGGCAAAGAAAGCGAACTAAAAAAGGAAAGGAGTACTTGTCCAGCTTCCATTTCACACTCGGCCCATAACTCAGCTGGGTGGTATTGATGGGTGGATGGGTGGATGGGATATGGGTTCGAGCAGGAGTTGTAGCAGGAGGAGAAGGAGGAGGAGGAGCGTTGGGCTTGGGGTTGTTATATTGCCCCATTGCTTATCTAACTGCAGCAACTATAATTTGCTTTCAATTGATTTCGCCGTGACTTTGTTGCCCTCTGCCACGCCCACAGTCAAATAAGTGACTCCATTTTCCAACAAATACTCTAGCGTGGGGTATATTTGTTTTGGGCAGAGACTATGTAGTAGCTACGAAAATAGAAAAATCAAAAATAGTATAATATATTTATGAAGTCATGTATAATTTAATATTAAAATGTCGAATAGTTATAATAAGGCTGTCTTTAAAAATCCTTTAAATATTTCATTTAATTTTCAAACCATTTTAAAATTCAAAATATTTTTGCTTATCGAAAATATTTTGAGAAGCTTGATCTCTTAATATTAAAATTAGCTTAAACCTTTAAATTATTACTTATTAATTAAATCTATATGATATTTTTAGATACATAATATATTATTTTATAATATATGTATACATATATATATATTATTATTAGAAATAATTTTGCAAGTTTAGACTATTAAATTTTTTATGATCAGTTAAAATAATATATTATAAATTATTCTATTTTTATGAATACTTATAAAATATTTTTGAATTACACATTATAAATTCATTGTTATATGTTTATATAAAATCTCTTTAATTTCTTATCAATTTTTTATAGCTTTGTGAGAGCATTTGATCTTCGTCTTTTGTTCAACGAACTTTTTCAGCTTTTTTCCCATGTCACATTTTTCTTCATTGATTTCGCCCTTTGCTTCTGTTGTTGTTTGAACCGTTTCATAAATTGTCTTTCTCACACTTTTTTTTTTTGCCAAACTCTGACACTTGTTACAGAACGATACCAATTCCATACCAGAAGCTGCTGCTGCTGCTGCCTCTGTCTGCCTCTGCCTGCCTCTGCCTGCTTTTGTTATTGTTGTCCCATGCGCCGCGTCCGAGTTCGACAAATGTGCATTAACGCCTTTGACCTGCAGTGGGCGCAAACCAGAGCGTGGGCGGTCATGCGGTGGTGGGATTTGAGCCAAAGACTATGCCATAGAGAGTGGTTGGGGATGGCGTGTGGTGAGGGGAGCGGGGGGAATGATTGAATTTCGTAGTTTTTGCAATTTCTTTGGCCGAGCCTTGTAATGCACAGCTGACAGCTGCTTTTTCTTCATTAGCAAAGTCAACCCTGACAGTTGTTGCTTTTTTTTTCTGTTTTCTTCTTGCCTTTGCACTGCAATTTGGGGGTGTTGGCAACCCTATGACCAGAGTGGCCTTCCCCCACCCCACCGCCTCACTGCGTCCCTTTGTTATTTTTGTTGGTGGTGATTTTGTGGGCCTTTTAAATTAGTTTACATGACTGCGTGTAATGGGTTTTCGCTGCCTCACCTCCTCTCTCTCTCTCTCTCTCCCTCTATAAGTTTTGCCTATTGTTGCCGTTTTTAGTGGGGGCCAAGGGTAACTCCGTTTTCGCATATAATTTCATATGCTGCAGCCACAGGCGGTCCGCACAATTTCCATCGAAGGCCAATGAACTGTAAATAGTTTTGTGGGCCAGCGCCCACTCGCAGAAGTAAGTGAAAACATGAATAACCCCTCAAGCCATTTGTGTTTTAGCCCAGTTTAATGCCAGACCAAATGAACAGGTAGCCCAATCGACGCGACTTGTTTCTTGATATATCACTTAACTCAATTTATAAATCAACGCATAGAAAATAACTAAATAAATTTGATAATTGAGAGCAATCAACAAAAAGTAAGCAAACATGAATTAGATTAGATAAGGCAAGAGATATAGCAAAAGAGATGATTATTATAGAGCTTTAAATTACATAAATTATTATTATAATTATTATTATTAGATTGATTTATTAATATTCAACTTTATATTAACAACTCAAAATTTGAAAAACCTAAATCTCTTATATATAGATTTACTATACGTTAATTGGACGATAATTGGACTTAGAGTAGACTTCCAGTAAGTCCAAACTTAGCTATCTTTAATATAGTTTAAAAATATGTTAAGGGGCTCTCTTTCTCTTTTTTTTAATATATTCTATAATTATAATCCTTAAATACGTAGAATTTAGTACTTAAAGAGCTTAGCCTGCCGAGCAAATGCATTTGCATAGATCCACATGCAGTTTCCGTCTCACAGCTCAAGCATCTCGTATTACAGCTGTTCGCAGGTGTGTGAGTCGGTTGACCCAGTGAAATGCTGGCCATGATTGTCTCTGGCTAAGGCCCATAAATAGCGCCTAGTTCGGAGCATTAAATATGCCTGCAAACGCTTTGGCTGGCCCACAAATTTATGGTCAACGCGATAGCAAGTCCTTGGGCAACGCTGAAGTGGGCCAAAGTTTGGCATTTGGCATTGTGTTTACTGTGTGTGTGTATGTGTGAGTGTGAGCGGGCTAAGAGGAGGAGTAGGAGGAGTAGAATCAGGAGGAGCAGGAGGAGGAGGGGCACAAGGCAGAGGACGGAAGGCGTGTGTAATTATCAACGGCATTAACACCTTTAATTACAACCAGAAAGCGAATGTAGCGCGCGAATGTGTGCCAAGTGTGTGTGTGTGTGTGTGTGTGTGTGTGTGTGTTTGTGTTTGTGTTTGTGGGAGGAGCTAAGGCGGAGCAGCTTATGCTCCAGCAGGTAAAATACAATATGCAAATGAGCACACACACACACACACACTCACAGACATACGTATGTATATATACACACATACATGCATGCATATCTCGAGGTCGACAGATCAAACAAAAACTGAACGCAAGAGTCAAAGCTGTGCACATTAGAATAATGCCAGAGCGACAAGAGGCTATATGAAGGATATGCATATAGAATATATAGGTATATAAAAATGCAAATGCAATATATGTGGAACAGAAGAACACTCTGATCTAGCGCTCTCTCTCTCTCTCTCTTAGTCTTTGTCTCTCTCTCTGATTCCCGCTCACCTCTGCTCACAGAGTTTGGTGCTGATTTATGAGCAGAACTCACAGAAATATATTTGCTTTATACATATGTATAAATTTATATACCTATATATATATATATTTACTGTAATACACATATACATATATAGAATCTAGCACGCATCCTCCTCCTGCTGCTGCTACCGCTGTCTGTTCGCCTTGTGACTTTGCATATTTCTCTTGCTGGCGATTTGTTGGCCGTTTCTTGCCCTCAACGTAAATTT